>JALAZF010000283.1:5520498-6900623 GCA_022829125.1 Lathyrus tuberosus | reverse complement strand
GATTGTTAGAATTTTGGGTCACAAATGTAACATTTAAGGTGTTAGTGTCATTATTTTAATTAGTCAAGACTTAAAAGGGCCTAATTAATTTAATATTAAATTTGTGGCTAAAAGCATAAATGTCATTATTGTGTAGATACCATAAGTCAATATCTAATTTGATAAGGGGCCAAATTAAAATATTGAAAACTAAGAAATAACCTTAGGGTTATTCAAATGGGTTATGATCTCCATTTGTAGAGAACGATAAAAATAAGGTTTATGAGATTTTCTCTCTTTATCCTCATCAGAGGAGATTCAAGGATCCTTAAGAAACTCTACAAATTGGAAGATCACATACCCGCAATCTTCAATAATTTAAATGACAAATTTAGGTACGCTTCCACTTTCATTCTCATAATTATATTTTGGATATGGGTTTAACGGATACAAATTGATGGTATATCGACTCATAGAAATTATTTTAGAGTTCTATTATTAATTTCTATATCAATAAAAATTATACTGTTATAAATAGATCTAATATTTTCTTTTTGAAAAAAGAATGGTATGTACTCATAAACAAATCTTAATGAAGACTTTCTTTTATAATGGTGAGATTACAATGATTAAATTATTTATAAAATTTAAACTCAAATTTGTTTAACTTTATACAAATTAAATACATTTTGAAACTTTTAAAACATAACTATAAAAAGAGTTATAGAGGTAGATTCTTTTCTTACATAACAATAAATACATAAAAAAAACATTTTTTTATTAGAATTCTTACAAAATAATCAAGGGGCATCACATATTTTATACGAATTCTTAGACTTTGTGACCATACAATGAGTTCAGAACAATAAAATAATACCAAAATAATTGATGAGTTTGTATAAAAAATATTATCTAATTTGAAAATATCTAATTTACTGTATAAATATAAGTTTTAAACAATAAAATTAATAAATCAAAACAAGACAGAAAAAGAACAGAGACATGTCAGAAGAACAGTCCAGTGTATATAAACACAAAACACACAACTTTCTTTGACTCTTTTGTGTTTATGCTACAATCCTCACAACTCAATGAAGCAAGAAGAACAATGATAAAGGTGATGAATTAACCATTTCATAAACTAGATAAAATTTCAATCTTTTTGATTAGTTCTAATCTTAGGATCCATGGTACTAATTTCTTTCTTTTATAAGGAAAACACTATAAAAATTCAATCTTTTTGGTTATTTCTTTTTCTGTGTCTGTCTGAGTCTAAAATTTGCTTTTGGTTTATTCCTGAATTTCTCTCTCTTGATGTTGTATTTATCTGTCAGATATTAATGGGTTGCTGTAGATTCCTGTGGATTTTGCAACTTGGGTTGTGGCTTTTTCAACCAACTTGTCCTATTTGTAGCAAAGCTGTTGTTGAGATGGGACCAAATTGACCCATCTGCACCTCTTTGTGGGTTTTCAGGATAACACATCAATGTCATTTATGATTTTTTGTGTGTTCAATTTTACCCCTTAACTCATTTTCCTTAATCAATTTTAGGGTTTTTTTTTCTTAAACCTTAATTTATCTTGTTTTACTCTAAAGTTTGGATTTTTAATTAGGGTAGAATCAAGTTAGGTTTTCCCAAATGGATTTTCAGAAATACTTTGTGGTTTTATGTTTGAAATTGAAAAAAACTTTGGTGGGTGAAATTCTCTTTTACTGTCACACTCACTCTGAGACTTGGGTTTTACTTGACTGTGAATGTAGTAATATGTTAGGTGAAGTGAAAGAAGTATTTTTTATTTGCATATGATGGTTGGTTGATGTGTCAGAAACTTGACAGTTCCTGTGACATTTTGCATCCAATGTTATTTACTAATTTTTCATCTTTTTGATTAAGTATAGATTATTTGCTAATTAATTTCATGTCTGATAACACAATTTTCGTACAGAAGCCGAATGAAATTTACATTTGAGTAGTTCGTTCATTGCATTTTTGAAGAGTTTATTTTTCTTGACTTGTTTGTTGGATAAAACTGTTTTCAGATTAGGATTATTTCTTAATCACTTCTTATATATATTTTTACGGTTTCTTCTTCGGGTTTGAATTGCTGTTTTATTTGTGCATGTTTGAATTGACGGAAAATTTGCAGAATCACAATGTGCCACTGTGATTTTGACAAAAGTTACACTTTAAAACTTCACCAGAATCGCGGATTCTTAGTGCTACCGTTATTTTACCAAACTCATCGTCAATCCAAACCCGCGGTTATAAGTGATAATGAGGTTTAGAGTAGTTAGTTACTCTTGTGAGTGAAAATTTTGTGGGCCTAAACTGTGAAAACTGTTCCTATCAGTACTACTATGGTAAACTAAAGTTTGTGTTTTTATTATTGAACGCTCTCTTTATCCATTATAATCATATTGGTTTTTCCTTCTTTGTTTGTTACTGAAATGTCTCTTTCTTATATCATAGCTCAAGTAATAACAATTTCATTGACAGTGAACTTCACACCATAATTTCTAAAAATTTTCACTTCGCTTAAAGTGTCATCAACTATTGAATCTATGATTTATAATTTTTTTGTCAGATTCTGGATATTTCTCATGTTCTAACTGAAACTTTATTGCCTTTTCGTTCATCAGTAGGTCAGGAATTCACAAGTGTCCACCTTTATTGATTTCTGAAGCAAACCCATCTTTGAAACTTTCTTGATTTTCATTGGTATTCAACTCTGTTCACCTCAGAGATTTCAGTTTAGTCTGAACCTTATAGTACAACAAATCTTCTCCCACAGTTTTGCATACCACCAAAGTTAATACTATTGGCACAGTCACCACCAAAGAAACAATCTAGATCCAGAATTCTATCATAAATCAAACGAGGCAGTTTGTGTTTTCGTGTGGGTTTCAAGATGTGCTTAACCTCGATTTAGAGCTATTAGGTTGAAACTTGAAATTTGAAAGCTTTTCTCTTCTTCAACAAGACTATGACTATGGATGATGTAGATAGTAGCTCTGAGTGGAGCAGGGAGCAAGATAAAGCATTTGAAAATGCTTTGGCAACTTATCCCGAGGACGCTTCAGATCGATGGGAAAAGATTGCGGCGGATGTACCGGGGAAGACCATGGAAGAAATTACACAGCATTATGAGCTCTTGGTTGACGATGTTGGCCAAATTGAAGCTGGTTGTGTTCCGATACCGTCGTATAATTCTTCTTCTGAGGGATCAACAAGTCATGCTAGCGATGAAGGAGTTGGGGGGAAAAAGGGTGGCCATAGTGGTCACAATAACAACGAGTCTAACCATGGAACTAAGGCTTCAAGATCGGATCAAGAACGGCGAAAGGGTATTGCTTGGACTGAGGAAGAACACAGGCAAGTTTATCTTTTTGCTTAAACCCTTATGCTACTATACTACTTTTAATCTTTTTTTATTCTTTCTTTTCAACTTAATTACATTTAAACGTGTAGCTTTGAGGTTAGTTGTAATTAATTGTTGACTTAATTTCCTATCATGTGAAATCTAAACATTTTGGTGTAATCAAAGTCATAATTTCATTGTGAACCTTAAAAGTTTCTTTTGCATGCTGTCTGTAAATTTCATCTGTTTGCGATTTATCTGTTAGTCCTTAAAATAGTTGAGGATGAAGTGGTTAAAGACAGAAGGGGGAGAGAGGGGAATCTTGATGCACCGAATGTAACCCTCTGCGAGCCACACCCAAAGTTCCATATCACCTGTGTCTCCTCTCCCAAATCCCACCCCCTTCATCTTCAATTCATCACCATTCGGAAATCCTTCAAGGCCGTTGTTGTCTGATGAGGTCACTGTGCCTATTACACTGCAGCTGTCGTGTGTTACATTGCAAAGTTTCCTAAAATTTAAAACACACTGCAATTGCAGTCTGATGCGGATCGTGCAACAACCACAATATTGCGGCAGCTGCAAACATGTGTTTTTTTATAAATCAAGAATGAGAAAGTGGATGGGAGGAAATTATTTAATATTCGGATAGCTTTTTAGATAGATGATTCGATGCTCTTTCGGCACCCTATGAAGGTGTTACCAATAATTCTGTTAGAATGATATAGATAGTTATTTTAATCTTCATTTCATAATCTTTGAAATGACATCTATGAGGCAAACTAGTGATATGATTTTGAGAATCTTTCACATGAATGTTACGTAGTTAGTTTTTCTTCTGCACTGGTTTATGTTATTTGATTCTTATTTCCTGCTTGGTACACTTGTCCTAATTGGATGCAGTGTTGTCAAATAGCTTCTATAACCTAGCAAAATTTGATTAAAATCGCAATTGTTCTGTGATATGCTTATTAGTAGCAAGTGTTGTCAAATAGTGGCGTTGTAACACGGTGGCACAACAAAATTTGAACAAACCGCTATTATCTGCGATCGACAACATTGTTTGGACGCTTGTTTGAGTGATAAGAATTGTCTCAGATGATGAAAAGAAAGTTCTATTTATTGTATGAATCAATCTCTGAACTGAATATCCAGGTTTTTCGAGAGAATTTGGACTCACAAAAATTTCTAATCAGTTAAATTGAGAGGCCTCATTACTGATCTTTCTTTATATGTTAATTCCATTTTCGACACAATCACTATGTTGATGCCACTACTCACGCAGCTCTTGTGAACGTGTCTATGTCTGCTTGGGAAAAAGAGCCATCTCAGCTTCACTTTTCCATCTCCTATCCACCTTCACATGTTCTGCTTCTCTCTTTGCTATTGGCAGATCTGTCTTTTCCTCCCTTTTCACAATCTCCAGCAAGATGCTTAAACTGTTTTCACATAAACTTTAAGCTGTTTAGACAAGTTATCCTAGAGAGCTTATATTAGAAATGAGCTGAAGCAACTCATGGACATGTCATAAGTTGTTTTCATAAGCTCTCTCGAATAGTCTCACAAATGTTTAAGTTAGTATCAGTATTATCAAATTGCGGCGCCATGGCCGCTATGGCGGATATACATGGCGGTTTTTGGGCTTGCCGCAATGGTAAATATCGGCCGATATTGCGGGTTTTAACGCCATAACCCTCTATAATGGCGCCACAACGAGGCTGATATGGCGGGATTTTGGCTCTCTGCCATGGACCGCCATGCGCCATCGACAACACTGGTCAGTATATAATCTCAAATAAGTCAATCCAAATCAGCGAGGTGGTTATTGAAATAGTTATGAATGGTGTGAGGGAACTGTGAGTTTTGTTGAATATTGGGTTAGTTAGTCTGAGTAAGAAAACAGGTTCCTTATAAGCCGAGGTTTATCTTTTACTTTTCTTAATTTTCATTACCATGTTCTAAAATCTTGGTTCAATTCCATTGTTTTCTGTTTTATGCACCTTCTTTTATAGACAGCTATAGAGGAAAGTATCCTCTGGCTATAAGAAAATTTCTCCATCTATCAAGTTAATTTCTCAGGGTAAACTGTGTTTCTAACTCAAATGTATTATGTTGAGGTTTTACTTGATTTTATTTACTCTCGATTTCACGGTTCTTAGTTTACTTAAAAGTAATGTTATATGTTTTTTTAGAAATACTCTAAGAGGAGACATAAGAGTTAAGGCTGAGGTTGTCAAGATTGGGATCTTGCATAAGTTTGGGAGGGGATAGTAAGATCGTAAAATATAAGATTGTAACTAAGATCAGAAGATCCTACCCAATTATTTCTGTAAGATCTGGAGGGGTAGCAAGATTGTAACAAAAATTGTAAGATATTACTAATTTGAAAAATAATACTATATATTTAAAGTTTTATTACACAATATTTTGGTAGGCATGTGTATTGGTGGGAAAATGGCCTCCGCCGAACCGTTATTGTTGCGCCTTGGCATCTTGTCATCCTTCTCGGCTTGTAATGGTGGTGAGGGGAAAAGGATTGATCATGGCTGTAAATGGACAAGATCACACATATTTAATGGCTTTACGATTTTTTCACAATTTGGCTACAACTCACGATTCTACTTAAGATCAGGATTGTTGGGGGTGAGTGGGATCGCAAAATCGTTAGATTTTAAGATCTAGATTGTGATTTTGATAACCTTGCTCAACACTACAAAACTGACTTGCTTGTAAGATTAGAGATGCCTCCTACTTATTAACTTATTTTAAGACCATATATATCATCAAATGTGGGGATTTTAACACCCCCTTTACATCCAAGACTGAACAAATCTTGGATATTCCATCTTAAGATAGCAGATGACTTAACAAATCTTTGATATTGGGTTGGGTCTAACTTAACTCCGCAAAACGAGTTGTTAGGGGTAGGATGTCACCATTTATAAACTCATTTTCGGACCAATATTTCATCCAATGTGAGACCCTCTTAGCAAAAATAAGATTTGCCAGTTTTGTTAATTATTAAAACATGATACTCTTGTCTTTTAGTGAATCTTTTGTCTGTTGGATGGCTAGCATCTTAAAGTGCTTGTATAAAATGGCATTCCTATGGTGCTAGTTCAAATTTAGATTATCATTCATGCCGGGGAAGTTTCACTGTTAGAAGATGCATATTCCATGATTTAACATGGTTAATGTTTTTCATTGTAGAATCTGAGGGTCAGTGATTGCAGCAATGTGTGAATTTTACAATTTTATTGATACTGTTTCTAAAGAAATGGCTCATTTTTTCTGCTTCAAACTTTCAAATTGGTTTAACAGGTTATTTCTTCTGGGCCTAGACAAGTACGGAAAAGGCGACTGGCGAAGTATATCAAGAAACTTTGTGGTAACCCGAACGCCAACACAAGTAGCAAGTCACGCGCAAAAATACTTCATCCGATTGAACTCAATGAACAAAGACAGGAGGCGATCGAGCATACATGATATCACAAGCGTCAACAACGGAGACGTTTCAACGCCTCAAGGACCAATCACCGGTCAAACAAACGGTTCCTCCGGAAATTCCGCAAACAAATCAGTCAAACAAGCCGTTCCATCCACAGCCGGTATACCTGGTGCTGGAATATACGCTGCCCCTACCATCGGACAACCTATAGGAGGACCTTTAGTATCTGCTGTTGGCACCCCGGTGAACCTTTCCGGATCTCCACATATGGCATATGGTATTCGAGCACCGGTTCCCGGTACCGTTGTTCCCGGTGCACCTATGAACATGGTCCCTATGACATACCCTATGCCTCATACTTCTGGACCTCACAGGTGAAGTGCTTTTAGAAACCTTAATGTACAAAAAAGTTAGAAGACTAGATTGGCTTCTGCAGTTGATGTAATTTTTTCTTTTTGCTAGACAAAATTGCTTTTTGATTTATTAGCATGCATGCATGAATTTTATTCTTATTCAGTCATTTCAAAAATAAACCATAGCAGGAAGAAATTGAATGTATGTTTCAGGATAGGTTGCCATTAAATGTGACAACTTTGTGACATAGGAGTAAGGTTGTTTTTTTAGACATTTGAATTGCTATTTTGTTAAACATTGTTGTTGCAGAGGATGAAGGTTTTGTGGATTTTTATATAGTGTAAATTATTGTTGCATAATCCTGTTTTTTTTTTTTTTTTGGTATTAAATAAATTATTGCATTTACCTAAATTTAAGTATGTTTTTGATGAATTTGAGTTAGACATTGGTACCTATTTAATTAGTGGTTTTGATTTTTGCATATAAAAGAAACTAATTCCAAATTTAAATTAATGTGTAGGATTTGACCCTTTACCTATTTATAATGATTTTTCACTGTTGTTGAAGGAAACAATAGTTACAAAGCATTAGAAATGGAAGGGTATGCCTAATTATTTTTTAATCATAAACAAATTAGGGGACAATTTGAGTGGATTTAACTTGTCACACTCTCAATTAAACTTTGCATCCTCATTGGCTGCTATTATTTTTTATGCTCTTACTAATTTTTTTTTTTTTTTTGAGAATTTTTAATATTTTGAAATTTTCTATTGTGTTTATTGAAAATTTCGAAAAATACTAGATTTTTTTTTTAAATTCACGGTCAAAAATAATAATTTCCAGAAAATATTTAAAGTAATATCGGAATTTTCGATTTATTTTTTACATTATCGAAAATTTTGAAATTTTTTATAAACTACCATATCTTTCAAAATTTTCGGTAGTGTTAAATTTTTTTTTATTGAATATGAACTATAGAAATTTATAAAAAATATGGAAAATAAAGTATAGATCGGATTTATCAAAAAAATCTTTATGCTATTTTTTTATATAAAAAAACCGAAAAAAAATTCATACCAATAATTTAAAAATGAATTATCGAAAATTTGATTTATTATCAGAAATTTAGAATGGATTATCGGAAATTTTGTTCCCATTTTTTGACTTAAATTTGTTTATGAACAGATTGAGAATTATGAAAATATATTGGGCGAGGGGTTTACATGATAGGTCCTCCAATTATGAACAAATGTGGATTAGTTAGGTCCTCCATTTACTATGCTAAAAGTGGTATGGGCTGTGATAGGCACCCTTCAAACTTTATGGAAATTCAAAATTACTTCCAGAAATTGAAATTCGGATGCAATAAAATACAATGAATCTTTTTTCAAAAACGCACCTCCATCGTAATAAAAAATATATTTGGTTTACAAAATTCATACACATCCAATGATAATATTACTTGTGTGTACTTAATGCAAGATAATCCCTGAGATTGTATTGGATGTGTATTATGTATATATCGAAGTTACATGTCTCTGATACATTAAGGAAGATAGCTCTATGTGGTCTTGTTGCATGCCTCTGATACATTAAGGGAGGGGGACCTTTAATTTGAATTTAGTTTTACATTCGAGTCTCCTTTTCAATTGAACATCTTTAAGGATCGAATTTTGTATTCGTGTGTTAGCATTCATAATTAATATTATTTGTGTTTGAGTATGAAGATTATGGTTTAAGTCAATTAGTCGAGTTTTTGGAATAAGAACCATAATTGAGTTTATTCAAGTCATGTCAAAAGTATAATCTCAAAACATCTTTGAAAAATTGAATTTTTGAGATTTTGGATGTGTGATTCGAATCACACGATCCTTTGAGTCGAATCAAATAAGGCAGAGAAGAATTAGGATTTTGTAAGCTTGTGAGTCGAATCACAACTTGCTCTTAATTCAAATCATGTATTATGTGAGTCGAATCATTATTTGTATGAGTCGAATCACAAGTTCTTCTTCAGCCACTGTCAAGTTTGAGTCGAATCAGACTAAACCATGATTCGAATCATAGCCTCTGTGAGTCGAATCATGCTTTATTCTTGACTCGAATCATAGAAAATGGGCATTTGTGTCACTGCTTGATTCGAATCATAGCCTTTGTGAGTCGAATCATGCTTTATTCTTGTTTCTATTGCTTTCTATAATTGCACATTGATAGGTTCATTTGTTAGTAGCGATTTGGTGCATAAGTTGTAGGTTTTGTTAGAATTGGAAATTCAACCTTGTCTTAATGTGGATTAAGTTTGAAGAATTTGATAGTAGAATCTTGTACGTGATTAAAAATCATTCGATAACACATCTTATGGAATTGAACGATTTTGCAATACGATTAGTTTGTACTTTGGGGAAATTCAGTAATTCAATTTGATACATTGTAAACTCATTAAGCCCATCCATGAATCTCTCAATATAAGCATAATCTCTTTTACGCAAAATTTGCTTCTGCCACGCAAAATAAACTCAATTTTTGAAACCGTGTTAGAAACCTGTTCAAACAAATTTTTAACTTGGAAGGTCTATTCACCCCCATAGACCGTTCATAGTCCATATTCTCACCCAACAATTTGCCTGAGAGTTGGTTTTTTATTCAGGTCTAAGCGACTCAAAAGTTTCTGAATATGGGTGACGAAAATTCGAAGGGAGTGTACAATAGAGTGCCACTTTTAAAGGCTAAAATTATACTTATTAGAAAGATAACATGTATGTAAACTTAATGTCAGTTGACAAGAATATATGGGTACGAATTATCGACTGACCTTTTATCCCTAAAAGAAAAGTCGATAATGCTATTAAAAACCTAAAATGTAAGACCCGTATATTTTAGTCCGTATGATATTATGATGTTTTATCATTTTAATCTGTTTTTCTACTAAATTTGGAGTAGCGAGCAGATTATACCCGATATTTCTAGGGTGTTCGGTTGTGGTCTGGATTGATCCACGTGGTTTCTTTTTAATTCAATCTGACTTTTTCTATTGGCACGGTAGTTATATTGGATTCCGAATGTTTCTATGTTTTCGAAATTTCAAAAATGTGTTTCTGCCGATTTTTGGGAAAACGGGCAAATTATACCAGTCGTTTAAATTTCCACGGACTCCGATTGTCGTCAAAATTTAAATGGGAGTTTTATATATCGCCGATATTGAGAATTTAATCTCAATATATCTTTCTGAGTTAAGGAACAAAAATTTATTCGGAATAAAATTTATTCGAAAATTTTGGGTGGTTTTAATTAAAATGCGACGGTGAAATTTTTCGGTTTTCATAAAAAGTTGTTCGTGAGCGAGTTACGACTCGTCTGAGTCAGAACATTTTTTTAAGTGTGAGACATTAAATATCTAGATATTTTTGGGTTATATTATTATTATATGTTTTTAAGATAAGATCTTTTAGATATTTTGTTGGGATATTATTATTATATCCATTAGATATTTTGTCGAGATATTATTATTATATCCATTAGATATTTTTTTGGCGGGTATATTATTATTTTATTCTTGACTTTTATTTTATAATATATCTTTTTCATCGATGTTTTCGTTTGATCTCGTTTTGAGAGCTTTAGGAGATATTTAGGCGAAAGGGTAAAACGGTAATCTTGCGGATTAGATATTTTAGAAAAGGATATGATGGAGATTAAGTGGAAAGTTTAGATCATATATATATAAAGAGAGATTAGAGAGAAAGAAAGAAAAAGGAAAGAAAAGAAGAGGAAAGAAAGGAGAAGAGAGGAGAAAGAGAGAAAAGAGGAAAAAATGGGGAAAACATCCGAATCGGAGCCGGATCTTCGATTAAATCGGGTAAGTTTACTAAACTCGATTATCCTACGATAGTATATGTATATGTAGGTGTTTGTTTGGTTGGTTTTGGTTAGAAAATGTTAGGTTTTACATATTTGAGCAAAATTGGTAAAATCGATAGAAATCGATGTTTTCACGGATGAAATTCGAAATAAATTGCATAGTTTAGTCGAGGAATGTTAGGCCGTGATTATTGAAACTTGTAAGATTGAATTCGGGTGATTTCGTAACTTTTGACATTTTTGAGAAATGAGGGTTTTAAGAATTGAATAAAAAACGGACGTCGTAGAAATCATGTTTAATGGTTCTAATTCACTGCTATATGTTAGGTGAGTACGAGTATGTGGTTATTTTGAAGAAAATAATTGAATCGGTCGGATTTTCGGGTGGAAAGGCCAAAACCCGTAGGTTTTCAAGGCAAAAGGGGGGTTTTCGGCGAAAACTTCGAAAATTCATATCTTTTGATCCGTAAGTCGGTTTTGATCCCCGTTCGAAGCGTTGGAAAGCTAACAGGATGTTCTTTCTATTAAAAATGGTTTGGAGGGCAAGAGATGATTTTAGTTTTTGTGGTTTTGAAAAAGTGTTGGGTTTTATCACGTAAAGTGTGTGCGGTCGGTGTTTTACTGTGTGTTGTGCTTTTGTTATATAACGTGGAGCCAGTGAGCTGTTATATGATGTACTGTGGGTGGCCTAATGGCGTGAATCCTAGATTTTTGGAATTCAAAT
This sequence comes from Lathyrus tuberosus, assembly GCA_022829125.1. NCBI lineage: Eukaryota > Viridiplantae > Streptophyta > Magnoliopsida > Fabales > Fabaceae > Lathyrus > Lathyrus tuberosus. Next base: position 6,888,903 of record JALAZF010000283.1, on the reverse strand, counting down.
TGTTGTTCAAAATAAATGAATTTAAATTGTGTGGGTTTTTCTATAGAGCGATTAGGTTAGTAATCGGGGAGTGAAAACCTAAAGCCCTAATTGTTTAGGTTAGCGATCAAGACCCAACCTTATTGTAGATGTATCTGAGTTGGTTTTAACTTAAGTCCTTTGTGTATTTTATAAGGTTGAAAGTGTGAATCGGATACGAGATTTCATCGTGAGAGACAAATCGATCTTACGTAGCGTAAGTTGTTTGGGTTGGAAGCTTGCTCAGGTAAGGGCACTTTCTAACGATATTATATGTGATTGAATGCATGTGTGTTTGTATTCATGACTGTGTGCCCTTGTGGGGATGTTTGAATGATTGTGTGCCAGTTGAGGTTGTGTGGTTATATTCATGATTGTGTGCCCGGTTGGGGATATGTGTTTATGCTATGACGCTAAACTTGTGATGTGCATTCATATGATTTGTGATAAATATATGTTTTGCTGTTGATGTGTATGTCGAGGAGGACAACACGAGGTGTGTCTGAGCCACCTGTTGGTGACGAGAATTATTCATATGATTTGTGATAAATATATGAATTGCGGTTGATGTGTATGTCGAGGAGGACAACACGAGGTGTGTCTGAGCCACCTGTTGGTACTGAGAATTGTTCATATGATCTGTGATAGATATATGAACTGAATTGTGAATTGTGACTTTACATTTTGTGATTATACATATTGTGTTTATATAAACTGTTGCATTTGCATGTGTGAGTTCATGCATACCATAGTTGCGTGTAGGTAGTTGGCGCCGAATGGGCCAGGGTGATGGGTTCTGAATCATCACCTAATCCCGAAGGGAATTCTACTGCACCAGGTGATGTGACTGAGCCATCATCGATCCTTTGAGATCAAATTGAGTCAGGTGAATGCGAGGGAGGCAACACCGGGTGTCTGCAAGGGCAGCACTTTTTGTGTCTGCGAGGCAGCACGGTTAGTGAGGACCCAAGGGGGTATCACGACTCTCTGCGGAGAGGTTAAATTCCGGAATTCATGCATGGTGAGGGTACCCGACGAATTGGGACCACCAAATTCATATAGGTCTGCATTTAGGATGTTTGTGCATTGCATTTGGGTGTTAAATTAAATGTGGTGATTGTTACATATCCTATTGTCATCTCATTCATGTTATGTATATCATGTTTTGCTGGCATGTGTGTATTCTTCCATATATGCTGTTTTTAGATTGTGGCCCTCTACTATTATTATGATGTGGCTAACGACCACCCAAGTTTAGAAGTTGTGATAGTTAAGGTATCCAGGTGTCGTGAAGGCTTGTAAGATGCGATGTCTTGGGGCTAGGAATTCAAGATCAGCTTAGGGTCATGCTTTGAGGTTGTCCATGTTGTTGTTGCTGTTATTATTAAAGCTGAGTGCTTATTTGTATGTGTATGGACAAATATTTATACTAGTGGGCATTACGCTGGTCCTATGTATGGAAAAGACTTAGATCGAAAGCTCGTACTCTGATTAATCATTTTTATTATTTTTCCTGGAGAGACAGTTGTCAATATTATGTATGGAATTTAAAAAAAAAAATATACACTCCCGCTGTTAAAAATCGGGGTGTTACATAAAAGATTAGACTGATGATGAAACCTAAAGGGCTTCATATGATTTGAAGGCGAGGAATATTTTTATATTCGCATAAAGTGTCAAAGTATATTACTCTATCTCACATCATAAGAGTGCACAAACTATGTGAAATGCTCTTCAAACCCTTTACGAAGGTACGAAAGAAGTTAAAGATTCTAAAATCAATATATTGACAGAGGAGGACACACTTTTCTATGTAGAACTCGGAGAATCCATGGAATCAATGCTGACTCATTTTCTCCATTTAATCAATAAACTAGACAATTTGGGAAAAACCTTTTCTAATAAAAATTGTGCTAACAAAAATCTGAGATCTATGTGCAGGGAATGGAAACCAAAGATAATGGCCATAAAATAGTCTGATGATCTTAGTTATTTTGATATCACAAAACTGTTTGGAGAGCTCATCGAACATGAGAGAGAACTGAAACGACTTGCTGAAAGCGAAGTAAATTCGAAGAAGAAAGAGAAAGTAAAAGAAGATAAATGAGATATATCCTTGAAAGCTTTGTCTTCAAGGACAAAGAAAAATAAGGACGAAGGTGATAATTTTGACGAATATTCTTCCAAAGAAGAAGATATGAGGTTATTCGTCAAAAGCTAATAATAAGCTCAAGCATTCTGACAAAAATCTGTTTAACTTGAAAAAGTATCATCCGCGTAAGAAAGAACATAAGAGAAAAAAAGAATATGTCTAATGCTTTGAATTTGAAAAATCGGGTCACTATAGAGTCACGTGTCTGAGTATCAACAAACATCATAAGAAAACGGATAATGAATTCTACAAGACGAAGGGAAAATATGCTAAAGGTTGTATAGCCTATATTTCTTGGGCAGAAGAAGATGAGAGCTCCTATTCATCTTTCGGTTAGATTTTTGATGATGAATGTGCCAACATATACTTGATGGCACACAAGAAAAGTGAAGACTTTGAGGTATATACCTTTGATCGTGAAGTTAAACCATCTTATAAGCAATTGTCACAAGCTTTTAGTGAAATGCAAGCAGATGCTCTAAATGCTTTTAAGAAAATTTCTCTCCAAAGAAAACTTATTTCAAAACCCGAAAAAGGAGATAAATGATCTTTATAGTGCTTTAGATTCCTTAAAGGAAGACGATGCATCTCTTGTAGATGGTCATTTTAGTACTTCTAATACTTTAGTTGAAAAGATTGTAAAGATAAATTGTGTTACTTGTCCAATTTTAAAACTTGAAAATGAAAATCTCAAAGGATGATTAACACAAACTATTTCTCTATCTACTACTAGTTCTATGTCTTCAAGTGAAAGAGGGAATAGTTTTGAGAAAATACTCGACTTGCTAGAAGAAATAGAAAGAGTATTTCATTCAAAGCTATATATCATTATTATAGTGATAAAGGTCACATTAGGCCTCTTTTCCATGTTAGGAATGTCAAAGTTCTCAATGGTACCATGACTTGGATACCTAAGTGTTCTTTAACTAACCCCATGGACCCAACTGAAATTGGGTACCTAGTTCTATCTATTGATTTTTTTCTGCAGGAGTATTTTGGAATCTTAATGGGTTCTGAAGACAAGAGAAAGAAGATGTATGAAATCATATTTTGTATTGTATTGTATGTTTTCTATAATAGTGTTGTTATATTCTAACATTACTTATGCAACAAGTGTAATCCTAGATCATCGTAATTGATATGATTGTTCCTTTCTTTTCTTTCTCCTATAGTTGCACTTAGTTTATCTTAATTGTTTTGATTACATAATGGTCATTCAACTATTTTTCATATGCATAACAATTATTTTTAACCTGCATCAACTTAGTGCCTTCGTTGCATTAAAGTAGTTTCTCAATAAATGGTTTTTCGCATCAATTTATTTTTTGCATAATAAGTTGCATATTCATATTAGTTCAAATTTACATTGATGATATTATATTTGGCACCACTGATGAATCTCTTTGAAAGATGTTTGATAGTATCATGCAGGGTGAATTTGAGATGTCTATAATGGGAGAGATTACCTATTTCCTTGGATTTTAAATCAAGCAAGCAGAAGATGGAACTTTCATAAGTCAAACAAAGTATTACGTAGAGCTCCTCAAGAAGTTTGATATGCAAAATTCGACAAACGTCTCAACCCCCATGGCGTCAAATATACTGATAGACAAAGATGAGTGTGGAGTAGAGATCAAAATTACCAAATATTGAGGTATAATAGGATCCTTACTCTATTTAACCGCGAGCAGACCAAATATTATGTTTAGTGTGTGTCTGTGTGCTAGATTTCATGCATGTCCTAGGGAATCACACTTTAAGATTGTAAAAAGATTTTTAGGTATCTTAACGAAACCTCGCATCACAGTATTTGGTTTCCCAAAGGAGGTGAATGTAGCTTAATAGGTTTTTCTAACTCTGATTTTGTCGGTTGCAAGTCGGATAGAAAAAGTACTAGTGAGACTTGTCATCTGTTTGGAAACTGTTTAGTTTCTTATCACAATAAAAAACAAAATAACATTGCTCTTTCTACCGACGAGGATGAATATATAACCTCTGGTAATTGTTGTACACAAGTCTTATGGCTAAAGCAACACTTGTTGAATTACGATTTAAAACTTGGTTGCGTTCCAATCAAATGCGATAACACTAATGCAATAAGCCTAACTAATAATCATGTACTTCATTCACGTACTGAACATATAGAGATTATGCACCATTTCCTTAGGCATCATATTGAAAAGGGGGTTATTATTTTTTAATATGTGGATATGAAAAATCAGCTTGCTGATATCTTTACAAAACCATTATCCTCGGAACCTTTTCACAAGATACGCACGGAATTAGGAATCCTAGATTCGTTGTATTCGTATATTCAAAAATAAAATTATTATTTTCAACATGATCCCTAAGGAAATGGTGTCTGATCTCTATATGTTTAGTACGTGAATGAAGTACATAATTCATAGTGAGGCTTGTCATGCTAGTGTTATCACGTTGATTGGAACATAATCGAGTTTTAAATCGTAATCCAATAATTGTTGCTTTATCATAAGACTTACGCATAAAAACTACCAGTGACTACATATTCATCCTTGGTGTAGAAAGAGCAACACTTTGTCGCTTCTTACTGTGCCAAGAAACCAAACAATTTCCACCCAAATGACAGGTACCACTAGTGCTTTTCCTATCCGACTCACAACTAGCAAAATGAGAATCAGAAAAACCTACTAAGCTACATTCCATTCTTTTGGGAAACCAAAGACTGTGATGTAAGGTTCTGTTAAGATACTTAAAATTATTTTTACCATCTTAAATTGGGATTTCCTAGGACACGCCTGGAATTTAGTACACATACACACATTAAACATAATATCTGGTTTGCTCGCGGTTAAATAGAGTAAGGATCCTATTATACCTTTATATTTAATCATTTTGATATCTATGTCATTCTCATCTTTGTCTATCATCACATTTGACGCCATGTGGGTTGAGATGCTTTTTGAATTTTTCATATCGATCTTCTTGAGAAGCTTCAAGCAATAATTTGTTTGGGTTATGAAAGTTCCATCTTCTGCTTTCTTAATTTAAAATTCAATTAAGTAGGTAAGTTCTTCCATTAGATACATTACAAATTCACCCTGCATCAAACTAGCAAATCCTTGCAAAGGGATTCATCAGTAGACCTGGATATAATATCATCGACATAAATTTGAAATAAAAGAATATGCTTTGATTTGCATATAATAAACAAATTTGTATCCAGTTTAGCACAATAAAATACTTGTTTGATTGAGGGAGAGAGTTTGATTACTCCAAATACTTTTATTTGTTTCTTTTTCCATAACCCTGAGAGATGCATTGCCATAAAAAAAAAGGGGGAGAATGTGGAACCTTGTTTTGCAGATGATTTGCCTCTAATGAGGACAATAACTTTTGATGATGGCAATTAATGGTTAACTATCTCAAGCATAAACTGTTAAGCGGTTAAATATGAAAACCAATACATTAGGGGTTTATGGACTTAACTATCCGATGATGGCAACCAAATAGAATATAACTCAAGCCTCATATCAAGTGATCTTAATAATGTGTCTACAAGAAAGAAAGAAGCTGAAAAAGTCTTGAAATACAAGAGAGCCCTACCTTGATTAGTCTAAGTCAATACTTTGTAAAGCATAAGGGCATTCTCGTAAAAGTGCATGGCAAAATCACACACACATACACACGAACCAATCAATTGGCACATTGAACCAATCGATTGGTTGAGTTCAAAAATGCATCCTAAGTTGTTAGACAATAGGCTTCAATCTAGAGGATGGGTGAATAGATCACAAATTTAAAATCAAACTTTTGGCGAAAATGGCTTTCAAAATTTTTATGGCACAGCGGAAACAACCCGAATCGAATCATCTAATCGAACCTACTATTGAAAAGCTCGGATATGCGTAAAGTTACACAATTGAATGATAATGAACACAAATTATTCAACAACGATTAATCACAACACAATCAAATTCTAAGCTATATGTAGAGCTTATTTCCAATGATAAAAAAACACACAAAAAACACAAAATGCAATTTATCGAACACTTTGATTGGGATTGATATTGTTTGGAAATTTACTTTATTTTGTTGATCTTAAAACAAATCACAATCAACCGACTTATGATTCTATCAAAAAAGGCTAATTCAAAAATATGTTCAAAAATAATTCCTAAACAAATTGATCAAACAAACAATGAATCCAAGACTTTGCAAAAACAAAAATTAAAAGAGAGAGATAGGGAGAGAGACACACACACACAAGGATTTATTTAGACAATTCTCAAATCGGCCTCGCTATGGATACGTCTGCCCTCAATTCGAAATCAAATTGAGATACTTGCAATCAACATTACTTTGCAAAAAATGTATATACAAGAGATGAAGAACTCTAACCCTACAAACCCTATGGTTTGTTGTTGATTCTACCACCTCCAAAACCCTTGATCAAATATTGATCAAGTCACCAAGAATGCTACATCAATTCACCAATTCTTGCTACTTCCTTGCAAGGAACCACTTTGTCCCAATGCATTGCACAGTCGAATTAATCCCAAGTGCTCACTTGTTGAAACTCAAGATTTACCAACACGATCCATCGTGTCATGCTATTCCCTTGCAAGAAACCACCTTATCCCTAGGCTTTCACTCAATCGGATCCGAATTGTGTAATCTTGTACAAAACCTTTAAATCCTCAATGATCTTGAAGGAAAACCCCAACTCGGTTTTCTTTTTTTTTGAAACCCTCAAAGAACTAAACACAATATTCTCGGTACACCAACCTAATTGGATGTTATCAAACCTAATCTAGATGGCCACCCAATCAAAAAATGATTATGTGTAGTTTGATTTTGTGTATGCATAGAAGAGAGGTTTAAGAAGATGAGTGTGCTTTGAAATTCTGGTTTTGTATAGGTTTTACACTAGAACCTTACTAGAAAAAGATGCATGTATCAAGTATTTATAAGTATGCAAGTTTAGAAAGCAAAATGAATGCAAATGGATGGAGGAAATGTTAATTTTTGAAAGAAAGCATCCAATGTGTCGACCTATAAAATCTATAGGTCAACTTATCTAGGAAAATGAGTTGACCAGTAAAGGTCCTAGGTCGACCTATAAAGGTCTTGTGTCGACCATGTGTCGACCTAAGTTGGTCATCCTATACACAGTGGCTACAAGCTTTATTATTGATGCATGGATGTCGACCTAAGAAGAATATGCGTCGATATATGCTGAAGCAAAAATTTATATAGGCTGACCTAAACATGCATGTATCGATCTATGCTGTAGGTTTTTCACAAAATTTTTTTTTCCAATGCATTTATGATGTATGCACCCTACTTTGTTTTCAATGCATTTATGATGTATGCACCCTTTCCAAACCATTTTAATGCTTCCAAATGCTAAGATGCACATCTAGAATCAGAGGATACCATCCAATATACATTAATGCTAAACTTCCTAGTTTTGACATCATTCAAAACACATCGAACAGATAGTTCAACTCACACAAGGGATTAGGACAAGATCTTAGTGAGGTGCAACATCTAAGTATCTTTTCTTTCCATTTTTAACTTGGTAATCGATTAAAATAGAGGTAACCAGTCGATTGATATATGGTGTTAATCGATTGGAAAGTCATAAATTAGCCTAAAAATTATTTCCTTTTAAGCCAATCTCTAGCCTATAAATAGAGACGCCTTACCTCATTTCAAATCATCCCGAATCGAGTTTGCCATACCCCAACTTTTACCCCTAGATTCAATCATCATTTGCATAACATTCTAGGTCAATCGTTCATGCATAGCTAACCAATTATCAAGATATGTTTGCTTTTGCTCACCTGTGAATTAGGGTTTGCCCTAAGAGGTTCAATGGATTGATCCGTCAAGGTTTTGGATGGATCATCAGTCAAACAAGTTCTCATACACCTAAGAGATCCTCCCTTCATCAAATATCAAGTGCAACATGGCTTCATTATAAGTTCTTTATGATTCAAATTCATCTGGTCACATATTAGGGTTTTTCAACCAAAGTCAACTGCATCTTTGACTTTTGATCAAGGCATAATCTCAAACCTTGGGACATGATTCAAGACATTCAAATACAACCTTGGAGTCCATCCATGGTGTTCAAATAGCCTAAGAGATTGAATTCATTGAAGATCAAGAAGTGAAGATTCATCTGATACACAAGCCATTCACTGCAAAGTCAAACCTTTGACTTTAGGGTTTTTGATCAAATATGAACATATCAAGTCAAATTTCATTGGAAACATGTTTGATGATTGAGTTTGATCAAGAAAAATCAAGAGAATTGAGGTTACTTGCAAAAAGGGCAACAAAAGAGAAAGTGGATTTTTTTTTCTAAGTTATGGATGCACAATGATTTTTGTCCAACTTGCCAAGGCCATAACTTCCAATCCAAGAATCCATTTTCTTTGCTCCAAAGATCAATTTGAAGAGCTCATTACATACTACAACTTGGTTCTTGAGGATGAATTCCTAAAAAGTGCTTAGATTTCAAGTTATGAAGCCATGGAGTTGGTGTTTCATGCAAAAGTGGATTCCAACACTTAGAAAATTTTTGCCACAAATCTGCCTTGTAAAAGCAACCAACTTGAGAGCCATTTTTCATCATGATCCATTTTGATTCAAGGAAAACTCAAAACATGAAAGTTGTAGAGTATGTTTCAAGCTTTCCAAAGAGTCCAAGAACTCATTTTTCCCATGCATGAGCTATGAGTTTCGAATGAAAGAAGTTGGCATTCCAAACTTGAACTCCAGGTCATTTTCATGTCAAGAACAAGTTGCAAAACCATTTCAAATATCCAAATCCATTTATTACAGGTCCTATAACTTGCAAATCCTTCCTTGATTAGAGGATTACACGAGTTTTTGAAGCATTATCCAAGGAATTGAGGCATTATCCAAGTGTTTATGCTATTTATGAATCATCTTGCTTAAAGGTTCCATTTCCATTTTGATAAAGCCACTTTAAACTTCAAAGTTCACTCTCCTTGAGACTCCAAATTGTTTCTTCTATAGAAAGTAAGATCTAAACATCAACCACTCTAAACTAGCCATGGTACTTCACCTTGGAACTCCAAATCTTCATGAAACTATGCTATTCATTCTCAACCAAACCAAATGGAAGAACTACATAATATGATCACCTCATTTCCACTCCACTTCTCCTATAAATAGAGAGCCATTTCTCAAGCAAAAACACACAACAAAATCACTCCTAAACCCTCTGAACCTGAGCCTTTCTCACTTATCATTTTTCACTCTTCATTGGAGTGAAACTTGATTTTTCTCAAACCAGAGATATTCTATCCATCCCAATCATCTAAACCTCTTATATACATCATAGATAACTCATTCAAACCATTAAACCATTGTTGTATCACGTCTATCATCATCTATAATCTTCACCATCACATTTGTAAGAGGGTTCGTGGAGAAGAATACAAGGGTTTTCAGGCCAAACTTTCCATTCAAGCGTACTCTCTAAGGATCAAAGAGATCATTGGAAGCTTTATCTTGTTTTTGTAACTATCAAAGAAGAAGCATTGGACTTACTCCAATTGGTAAGTGATCTTGCACTTTGGAACTCTTAATACATGCATTATTCCTGATTGGTTTGTGAAGCTAAAATATAGACATGTTGGTATTTGATGTGTTTCTATAGTTGTTTGCATGATATCATGTTTATATGAGAAGTCATTGTTGTTATAAAACTAAGATTTCATTTCTTTTATGGGCCTTTGTATGCTTTGTGCTTTAGGTTTTAGGCCATAAAATTATACCATGTTATTCCTTGTAAAAAATAGACGAATTTTGGTTTTTATAGTTTTTGAAATGATTGAGAAACAAGAAAGTTATTAATGGAATAAGTTTGAGGAAAAATTGAGAAGGAGAAGAAAAAACGCGAGTGAGGGAGAGAAGAAGAAGATGGCGTGGGGTTAGGGTTTGCTGACATCGCAAAATTCCATCACAGCATGTAACTTTAATATATAATTATTTTGTTTCCATTTAGTGAATGGATGTAACAGCCACCCCAGTGGCAGAAGGCCTGCATGTTTGTGTGTTAGCGAGACTAGGAACAGAGGTTCGAATCCCCCTCGCCCCAGTTCCTTTTTTTTTTACATATTTCTGAAGCGAATTTCACACACACACACTCACACATACACACACACACGCACACACACACACACACACACACACACACACACACACACACATATATATATATATATATATATATATATATATATATCCATGTAAGCATCTTATGACTGGGCCAAGCACCTGGCCCAGTCGCATTTCCTTTTGTTTGCAAAGTATAGGGCGCGTGTTCAAGTCTTGGTGAGGCCTTTTCCATTATTTTTAACACCTTGTTTTTTTTCTTTATTTTTCACAATTTCACTCAACCATAACTTCCAAACCATACACTATTTTGACTTGATGTTTTGCATGCTTCTTCCTTGCTATGTATATTTTATGAGTGTATTTTAAAATTTCACAAAATAATTATTTTTCATACACTTTTGAATAGTTAAAGTATGCACTTTTTTAGGGTTTATTTTTGTCCTTTAAGTGATGTTTTGACTTGTTTTTTGATGTTTCTTGGCCATGTTGATTCTTGTAAACATAATATACCATGTTTAAACCTTGTACAATGTTAATAATATGTTTCTTTGGGTTTTTCCTAAGTTTAAGATACTTAAATGCATTCTTTTTCATGTATAAATGAACTTGTTTTCCATGTATGATTGTAAAGTTTTATTCTTGACCTTTGCCATGATATTTGTCAATTCTTTCATACCATATTGAACACTTGTATGTATGCAAGTCCTTGTGCTTGTCCACCTTTGGCCATGTGCTCATAAATGCCTTAAACTTTGATAAAATGCTTTTACTTTATTCCTCATTTGTATGCTTACCATTATAGCTTCGGTTTTTTGTGACGCGACCACTACCGCTTTTAGTGCTACTTTCTGATTTCTATAATTATCCTATAAAGCTTAAAAGGAAGGGGAAGATATCTTAAACTAACCCTGCATGCAAATGTTTTCCTTTAAAAATGCGAAGAGATCTGGAATCGGGGGTTGGTTATTAAAAGGGGATCTATTAACACCTAGAGTATTTATAGTAATCTATAGGAACCTTTATTTGCATATATTTCTACTGTTGAATTGCCCAGTTGCTTAAATCTATTTGTTGTTGATTGGAAAAGTTTCTCCTTTGTGAAGGCTGAGGAAATGTTTTTTTTTTGTTGTTTTAGGGTTTTTTATTGTTTTTGGAAAGGTACTTGACCTAAGATTTTTTATTAGTGCGCTCGCTAAGACTTCGTAATCTTACGCCTAAGTATTCCCGTAAAGAGATTTTGGGAAATCAGAGCGTCCGTAGTTCCTCCTATTATATGGGAGGAAATTGTTTGGTGTCTTGTTCAAAACTCAAGATTGAAGTTGAAAGAGTATTTGTGTCTTGTTTAAAGCCCAAGATTGAAGCTAAAGGATTGTTTTTGTCTTGTTCAAAGCCCAAGATTGAAGCTAAAAGTTTGTTTGTGTCTTGTTCAAAGCCCAAGATTGAAACTAAAAGTTTGAATGAGAGAGAATTTGTTATCTCTAAAGGGGGATATCTCACTTATTCATCACAAACATTGAAGAATTGATTTATAAAGAAATTTACTTTAACTGGAATGTGTGGAATCCAGTAATGCCACATCTTCCTTTATAGGAGAATTTAAATGTCATGAAGGAAGAAGCGTTAACTCAGTGTAGAGCAATGCCACTTTTTCCTTTATGAATCTTTTCAGGCTAAGAGAGGGACATTGACTTGGATGTGTAGAATACAAAGGTTTGCCACTTACATCACATATATGAAAGAGAACTTTAGCCATGATAAGGGAGGGACTCCAGCTTGGATTTGGAATCAACAAGTGTGCCACTTACATCAATTATCTGGAAAAAAGTTTTGATTTGTTTGTTTTGAAATGTGATGTATAGAGGAGATATCCTCCTACAGAGAGGACTCATGGTCTCATCTATGGGGATGTTCAATTTTGTGCCTTGATCAAAGCCCAAGGTTGAAGCTAAAAAAAGAGTTGAAAACTAACTCAACTAGGGGAGTGTTATATCTGTCTTGTACAAAGCCCAAGATTAAGGCTGACTGGAGAAGTCATTATATGAAGCCTAAGAGGAGGCTGAGGGAATTTAAGTGGAGATTGACTCTTGCTGAGGAAATTTAATTCCAAGAGAAGGTCTAAACTGTTTTGAGGAATAAAAAAGGGAACTAACTTTTGCTTAAGAGAGTTTAATTATTAAATTCCATAAAGGGTTTGATTCTTTTAGGGATTTGTTGATTGTAACCTGACCCTGACTGGTGATTTTAGAGTGAAAACCAAACCTTGTTAAGGATTAGAAGAGACTTAAAGGATAAGTTTGAATGTCTTAGAGGTTTTGACTCTCCTGGGAATTGGTGTATTGATAAAGATGACTAGGATCTATTCTATGCTTTTAAGAAGCCTAAGGGTCCTTGTATGAAGCCCAAGAGGAGGCTGGGGATGCTTCTTGGAAGCCTGTGGGTCCTTGTATGAAGCCCAAGAGGAGGCTAGGTGTTAAGACTTTCCAAGTCTAGGAAGAGTTCAAGAAAGGTTTCACCGAGAAATAATCCTTTCTTTGTTGAACTGTTCCAGGCTTAAAGGGGTTAAAGAAGAGGTTTCACTGGGAAATAATCCTCTCTTTATTGAACTGTTTCAAGGTTGAATAAATTGAACAAAGCTCAAGAGTAGGCTGACTGTATTAGGGAAAAGAATTCCTTTGTACAAGAGGACTAGTTGTTTGAACTAAGTTATACTGATTGAAAGGGTCCTATTGTTTGAACTAGTCTAAACTGAGGATGATTTAAATGCTAAGAGAAATTTACCAAGATATGAACAAGTATATATACAGATATAAAAAAGTATGAATTGAATTGAGAAAGGTGGTGGGTCTAATTCTCTGGATAGAGGCCCAGTGCATTCTTCAAGATTGAATTAGTGTTTTGAAGAAATTGAAGAAAGTTTTGAATTTGAAGATGTATTAATTTCAAGTAAGAGAGAATCAAAGGTGTTGGGTCTTACACTCAAAATAGAGGCCCATATGATTATTTGTATCCTGTACAAAGCCTAGGATAAATGTGGCTAAAAGATTTTCTATTTACAAAAAGGAGGTTGGATCTTACACTTTATCAGAGACCCAGATGATTATTTAAAACAAAGTTTATGTACGACGGGATGAGACTTACACTTCCAACAGAGGCCCATTGTCGCTCCCAGGATTTTCATCCAGGTACAAACGCGAAAGTGGCGCGGAAAACAGAGTCGCCAGCAATGTATATTTATCCCATGAGAGGGAAAGGGAACACCGCATAAACCTGAGGAAGAGGGAAAGGAATGGTCATCGCAACCATAGCCTGGGTTCGGGAGTCGGTTACGCGAAGGGAAGGTGTTAGCACCCCACGCGTCCATCGTACTCGATGGGATCCACGCTTATTGTCTATTCTAAGGGTGAGTTATCCTAACATCTATGGCTGTACTAAAACGGGGGAGGGAAAAACAAAGACAGACTCGGTAGGACGTCGACGTCCTAGGCCTACGTACTCCCTTTGTGCAATGGGAAATTCAGAGTCAACGTAGTTCGGGCCAAGTTCTTTTTGTGTTTTTTATGAGCGACGTTAAGTTCGCGTCCGGCAGTTAGGGTCGATGCCTGTTTGCGACAAAACGGAAAGTAACGCGCCCCTTTTGAAAATAGCCTTTAGTTTGACAATCCCGAAGGACAAAAATGATTTGAAATTTGTTTGTATTTTTTTAAGACAGAAATGAGTTGAGTTAGTTCATAACTCACCTTGAACCAAAGTCTATGACACGGGAACGAATGCGTCGCATGGTCGTCCCCAATGGGACGCATGCTCAACACTCTAGAAGAATGAAGGGGGACCCCTCAATCTTCACTTCCTATGTTTAAGGCTTGTGTGCAAGGCAAGTTGACCTTATTAAGTATCTTAGAAAGGTTATGAGATGAGAAGAGGGACTCAAAAGAAAAGAAAAAACACTAAGGGATTCTATCCTAATGTTATCATGCAAAGATGACCCTAAGGGGAGGTTTGGAGGAAGACTATCCTAGGGAATTTTGTCCTAATGTTATCATGCAAAGGATTGAAAGCCTAATGTCTCTCCTACCTCAAACTTAATCGGAAATTAAGTCGAGCTAGGAATCCTAAGGGATCATGTGAACAAACACAAGTAAACAATAACTAATTCAATCACAGACAAAGTGAAATCCAAAACTTAAAGGAAAAGAAATGAGATGAAGAAAAGAGATGTCAAAGCAACATAAGTGTAAACCAAACCAAAAACAACAGCAACAACAGCGCTTCAGCATAGCACAGCAGTGTATTCCAACAATCACCAAGAACAACATTTAACAGCTCCTATTTCCAGAACATAACAGGTGTAATATCCAGCAGGACAGAATAACAGCATTTAACAGCGCGCATGCACAGAACAGCAGTGTATGCATCAACATCATTTCCTACATTTAATCAACTTATGCACGAGGAGAGTTTAACAACCGATGAGAATTCATATGCAATTTCAAGCATCAACAAGATCAAGCAAGCACAAATATCTTAAGTGTCAAAGCACAAACCTCATCTAAGATCAACCGAGCCGAACTCAAAAGTGCTAACAAGAGAACCAAAAAGTTAGCAACTACTTAATAAAAGAAAGTCAATTAAAATTCTAATCAAAATCAACTAAGAAAATATTGACATTTGAACAAAAAGCTCCTCAAGAAATTAATATTAAGATTACCATTGTTAATCAAGAATTAACATCAAAAGTTTAGTCCAAAATAATTAATCCAAAGTCTAATCACTAACCAAAACCAAATTATCCAAACTCAAATTATCAAAAATATAATTAATCAAAATTACAATCAAATTAATCAAAGCTCAAAATACAATATTAATCAGAGCTAAAATCACAATTCTACAAAACTAAGATAAAAAATAATATTAACATAGATCAATGTTTAAAATCTGAATTTGAAATTATGATCTAAATCGAAGATTAACAAAACTAAAATCAAACTAAAATAATGAATAAAAAAAAAAGAGAAAAGAAACTAATTCCTCAAAAATATAATCATCTTCTGAAAAATAAAATCTCACTAAAATATTATATATATATATATATATATATATATATATATATATATATATATATATATATATATATATATATATTAACCTATTTTAAATATATATATATATATATATATATATATATATATATATATATGGCCTGCAAAACGTGACATGCAAAACACGTGATATGGAAAACGCGATATGCATCATGTACTTATCTTAAATATATATCCAAATTAATAAACAAAACATGATATGCATAAAAAGTAATATGGCCGCCTGCAATATGATTTGCACAACGAAACGATGCAGCATATGAAGTATATATTTAAACCAGTGATATGAAGTATATATTATAACAACAATGTTAGTAACTTAGATATATAAATCTAATGCACAGTAACCTTCATCGATCATTGAACAGAGACGGCGTATCAACATATCTATTAGTACCGGAATTCAACGCGCCGCTTTCTTCTATTTTTCCGTCCCTCTTCCGGTCCCTCTTTTTTTGTTACAGTAACAACAATATATAGGGACCAAATTAAGGTTATCTCTAAATTGTCAATAATATCCCTAATGTTCATTTTAAAGCCCAAATTAAATAATTAGTTAGACTCACAATAAAATAAACATTTAAAATAAAATTAAAATTAAAATATTAATCATCCTATTTATTTACTCTAAATATTTAGACAAAAATTATAAAAATAAACGGACTCTAAATAAATAAAAGTCGGATACCCAAGTGTTCGAAAAAATAAACCGAGTACACTAAAATGATCAGCGCGAAATATACGGCTCAGAAAAATACAGTGTTCGGTCAGATTTTAAAATAATTTTTGACTCGTTAACGCTCAAACTGATTCAAATGCGACGAAGAATGGTCGAAAAATTAAAACGAACACGTCAGGATAAACTACGCGAAATGTAGATCAGTCTAATTGACGTATACAAGTTCGATTTAAAATTTTCCTTCCACCGACTTTACGCACCATTGAGATTTAGTTTGACCGGTCCGTCTGTAAATCCGAGAAATTATTTCGGGTGACATTTTAGGCACTATGTGAGATGAAAAGCACTATTTTATGCTATTTAGATGATGCAGAGTGGAAATACAGTCAGATGAATGAAAATATTAAAAATGCCTGGAATAAGCTGTGAACTCTCAAAATACCTTGTTGGAAAAAGAATGATCTGGTACCAAATTACCGAGCAAAATAAATACTGGGGTACTCTAATGCTTGCTGCTTAGAATAAGAGAAGTCCTTAGCCACAAGGATACCGTGATCCGATGTCTCGAGAGCTCAATGCAATGCATGATTATGAGTTAAGACCTAAATGAGATGCAAATGAAAAAAAAGAAACATAAGCCAGAAAAGGTTAGAAAAAGGTAGGGCAAATTTCGGGGTGCTACAGCTGCCCCTATTCAATCAACTTGGACCTGAAGGTATGATAGCGACGACTTTCAGACATTCCAGGATACACGGGGATTGAATACCGAAAGAACCCTTGAAATTTGCAAATGGTGAGGATAACGAAAAGGAGCGTGCTGAAAAATAGCGGGTACGACTTCAACCGTACTCACAAAGGAAGACTGACCTCAATCACTCTACCTGCAAAAATGAAACGAATACGACCTCAATCTCACTCACAAAGGAAGACTGACCGCAATCACTCTACCCACAGAAAAAAACGAATACGACCTCAATCGTACTCACAGAGGAAGACTGACAGCAATCATTCTACCCACAAAAATAAAACGAATACGACCTCAATCGTACTCACAAAGGAAGACTGACCGCAATCATTCTACCCACAAGAATAATACGAATACGACCTCAATCATACTCACAGAGGAAGACTGACCGCAATCATTCTATCCACAGAAATAATATGAATACGATCTCAATCGCACCCACAAAACGAATACGACCTCAATCGTACCCACAAAGGAAGACTGACCTCAATCACTCTACCCACAAGAAATAAGACGAATACGACCTCAATCGTACCTGCAAAGGAAGACTGACCTCAATCACTCTACCCATAGAAATAATATGAATATGACCTCAATCGCACCCACAAAATGAATACGACCTCAATCGCACCCGCAAAGGAAGACTGACCTCAATCACTCTACCCGCAAAGAATAATATGAATACGACCTTAATCGCACCCACAAAGGAAGACTGACCGTAATCACTTTACCCACGGAAGTGAAACGAATACGACCTCAATCGTACCCACAAAGGAAGACTGACCTCAATCACTCTACCCGCAAAGAAATAAGACGAATACGACCTTAATCGTACCCGCAAAGGAAGACTGACCTCAATCACTCTACCCACAAAGATAAAACGAATACGACCTCAATCGTACTCACAAAGGAAGACTGACCTCAATCACTCTACCCACAAAGATAATATGAATACGACCTTAATCGTACCCACAAAGGAAGACTGACCTCAATCACTCTACCCACAAGAATAAAAGACGAATACGACCTCAACCGTACTCGCAAAGGAAGACCTACAGAAAGCGGACTTCACCGGGGATAACGTGAAACAAAACTTCTGATTTATACCACCCCTACTGAGAAAGAGAAACCGGCAAAAAGAACACGTCAAGCGAGAACTGACTACCAGGTGAGAACTGGATTTCACAAAAGAGAAAGGCCAAACAAAGGAAAACTCCTAACGGACTCACAATCCACCGATAAGATGACTCCGCTGGGGAAAGGAGAAGTATAAATAAAAGACTCTGCCGGGGAGCACAGGCATGAGGAACGCGTCCCTCGACGATCTCACCAAAATCTCCGGAGTTATGCCATCTCTGCTGAGAAAGAGAACTGGCAAAGAAAGTATCAAACCTGGCTTATGCTTTGAATGCAAATGTTTGAATTTTGGCGTAATGCTCCACACGAAATGGAAATGCTACGCGTTTGAGGATGCAATGCAAATGCTTATGATATGCAAACAGGGCCCCTCCAGCAAAATAAATGCTGGAGAGAAAATACCAATTCAGCTGGGGATGACAAAAATAAATTGTCCTCTGAATCCAAGAACTCTGCTGAGAAGGATCACACTGACCGACCCTTTGGATCAACAACTTCTGCTGGGGATGAAATTCCAAAAGAACATCCATACTACCGGGGATTACTCGTGTCCTTTGCTGAAGGTAACATCCAAAACCTGAGATTTCTCCTCTGCTGGGGGAGTTGAGAACGAATGCCAATAACGGAACCAGAAGTTTGTTCCTGAAAATTGCTAATAACAAATGGGCTTAGAACTTGCTGGGGGTGTCAGCCACCGCTGCACGGATAACGGCGCAGATTGCTACCAGACATTGCCTGGGGAAAATAGTCCATAATACCATCCTGCTTAGGGATACTGCTGAGCTTATCCTGCTGACGGGGCGAATGACTTTACCCTCGCCTCGCTGGGGTTTAGAGCATAACGTTATTGGTGAAAGCGCACTTCCTGACTGGATGGGGAAAGTGGGCACCCTGACTCTGTGGGGAAACAACGTCTTGGTTCAGAGGAAATACTTCCCAAGTCTCCTGCTGGGGACACCAGACCTCCTCCTCAGAGCGCCCCACCACTAACTGCTTGCTGAGGAGTAACAAAACCAACACGAACCTGTCCGGAGAAATCCATCCTCCACGCTCTTGTTGGGGAGAGCCTGCTCTGCTGAGGAAGGTGCAATTTCAATGCTGGGGAGAACAACTCTACTGGGGAAGTACAATCCTATTGCCATCCAACCTGACCTGTCTCTATGGTCATAAATGGCCCTTTGAA
Source organism: Lathyrus tuberosus (assembly GCA_022829125.1). Taxonomy (NCBI): domain Eukaryota; kingdom Viridiplantae; phylum Streptophyta; class Magnoliopsida; order Fabales; family Fabaceae; genus Lathyrus; species Lathyrus tuberosus. Next base: position 6,869,754 of record JALAZF010000283.1, on the reverse strand, counting down.
CTTTCCACTTGCCTCAGACCACCAGGTCTAATGGAAGAAATCATCTCGAGAGGATTTTATAGAAGACCGGGCGTTCACACTGCCCCAGGGTCTCCAAACTCTTGGAGAGATTTATCAGATCTTGACATAACTGCCCCAGACTTCATAATCCATGAAGTACACTACCTCGAAAGGAATTGTCACGACTTGAAAATACTCTGTCCCAGTATTCTGAACTTAGAAGAGGTGTTTTCAATTAACCATTTTCAGGAGTGGACAATTTCTCACACTCTAGAGGTGGCCTGCCCCAAGTCTTGAAGGAACTTTTCCCCTGTCTGATCTTACAGAGATTTGTCAAATCGACCTGATTGCCCCTGTTCGGCTGCTTTAGGGAGAGTTTTCAACGTGACTGCTCCAGATTAGCTGCATCTTATCACCATTTATCGGGAACCCCCAGGCTGCGCATAGTCTCTTGGCCACATACCCCTTGACATGATCGTCCTTCAGAGTTTTCACCATCTCAACTTGGCGTGATCGAGCTTCTTGACTGTCGTTCATCGTGTAAGCTTCTTTGATATCAAACACATGCAAGCAGAAAATGTTTATTATGAGAATGACAATTCTAATGCAACACTTGTGTTAACCTTGAAGTTTTATTGAAAATGCGTCGCCAAGCCTTGTGAACGAATCACTAGCTGGGATGCGACCTTGATTTTTGAATGGCAAAACAATGCGCACATGCAATACTAACAAATCTTATTAGCACAACTCATAGGAGTCAGGAACGCTATCCTGTTGAAGTACGCTTTCGGAATAAACCATGTTTCAATTAGGACTTTTAAGGGTTGTAACGTGGTCTGGTTCACGGTTTCAGAAAAAAGGATTTATGGCTCAAAATTTATCGGTGCCCACCCACTCTTCGTGATGTTCTCCAGTCCTATGTTCAGTTAATCTGACATAATCGCTCATCTCTCAAAAGGTTTACGATCTTTAAGGGACCCATGCAACTAATGGTTTGACACCTAAGGAGGTTTTGGAGTGACAGTCATCCCTCTTTATCTTTTGTGTCTGTAATCACACGAATTTGTTCTTATCGAGAATTTTCTTTTGTAATCCTTTTTGCTTTTCGCTTTTTCTTTCTTTTGCTTTTTTTTTTATCCCTAATTTTTTCCTGGACTGACTCTTTTGAGTTTTTCGATTTTGAAGTCCAGCGGGATGCCCTAACTTTTGCCTAAGTCGCTTGTTTTCAAGTTTCGACTTAGCGGGCTTTCTTTTCTTATTCCCCCTTTTTGAACAAAGCGTGTGACACTGGTTGTCTTACTTGCTTGAAAGGGTTGTGACTGTCTCACTCCTTGATTGTTGATGGATAACCATTGTGGTTTCACATCTCTTGACCTCTTGACGGTGGGATAGAAGGTAATGGATCCTCAGATGCACACTCTCCTTGAAATTTGAACGCTCGGTCAAACTAACTGACGCCTACCCTGCCCCTGGGTTAAGTATGAGGGTTTTTTCGTACGAAAGAAACTCCTACTTCAAGGCTCAAAGGGGTTAACGAGGGTCTATCTCCCTTATATCTCCAGTGTTTAGGGATTTGAAACAATGCCTGTACATCCTCGACAGGGTTCTATCCTTGAACATACAACCAGAGATTTTGCATTTTCATCTCATCATCCTCCCTCAAGAGTTCTAGACAAGAAAATTGGTATTGCAGTGCATATAAACATTTAAGAGTGAACACGAATGAATTACTTCAAGAAAATCATGCTTATTGTATTATGATTGTCATTCAAAAACAAACAAGTTTCTACATGCAGACAATGTTTAAACAAACAAATGAAAGCTACATGTGAAAATGCAGTAAAGAAATAGGAAATCGCCATCGTTGAGGAGACTTGCCTCTGTCTGGACTTATTATTTCATACAACATACTCGCAGTCTGAGTGTTTACTTGGGAGGCTTCAGTTGATTGACTTCCTCTTTCAGCATTTTCTAGTCTTGAGTCAAAGCTTACATTTTCCCCATGAACTGCCCCATTTGGCTCTGTACTTCCCTCAGCTCTACTTGAATTTATTCCATGATCAACTTCTGAATGGCTTAAAGAGTTGAGTCTGTGCTTAGGAGAGAACCAGATTAGGACAAGAATAACCAGCCTCGAACACCTGTTATGCGCAATGATTATGAATATGCAAATGCAAATGAACATGTTTGAATATTCGCAGGGCGATCCACCCCTTGATTCGAGTTTAACAACAAGATAGAACATGTCTTCTGCTCATGTATTAAGAAAACCAGAGGATAACCAATTGTCAATAATCACAGCCCAAGATAAGAAGTCTGAACACAATAATCATAGATCCCAACCAACAAGCCTGGTGGTGATCCAAATACAATAAAAGGGAAAGAGAAAACTACGGTATGTCATCAAAGTCCACAAGTGCCAATCCCCCCATCCATTATGCTTTTTGCTCCAGTCTTGAATTTCCTTGAACAACTTTTTGGTGTCGGGATGCTTCGGTCTCTGAATCAGCTCTTGAATGAGAACATCTCTCCCATGCATGATCCCTTTCAAGTATAGGCAATGCAACTCCCAAGCGTCTTCTCCAAAAACACCATCCATGCTAGGACCCTCATTTCTAGGTCTCTTCACCTCAGCTTGGATCTTCAGTTCCTCTATGGAGGCTATGGCTTCATTGAGTCGACCCTCGAATGCTTGTCTCTGGAATACCCCTGATAAGATCTCAGCGTCTTTTTTCTTGAGCTTCAACTTCAATTGATCAATCTGAGCTAGATAATCGTCTTCCTTTCGCTTATTATCAGCCATTGCAGTGTCTCGATGAGCATTGAACTTGTGAATTTTCAACAAAGCCTTGGCCAATTCCTCCTTCTTAGACTTGAGAACCTTACTGATACCCTCTAGAGCTTGCTTCATCCTTTGTCTGGCTGTGACCTTGTCAGCTAGCTCCTTTTCTGCCTTAGCGAGAAGCTCTGTCTTCAACTCGGCGATATGAACAGCTTCACCCCGCTCATGTTTCAACTGATAAATCTCTCTTTGTAGCTCACTATTTTCTTCTCGCAGCTTTTCCTTTTCAGCCCACAACTTGTTAAACTTCTCTATCTCAACTGTGGTAGGAGGCTCAATAAGCAAGGGGTAAGATGGTGGTTCTTTGGAGAATGGCAAAAGCTCCTTCTCTACCCTTTTCTGAATCCAATCTTCATACGCAGGAAATGTTCTGTTGTTGCTCTTCCCAAAAGAAGTCTTCCCCTTCTTATGACGAGCTTCCCAAGTATTTGCAGCTTCTTTTAACAGTTCTGGATTGATTTCCCCACTCAGATATAGAGATTCTTGGACCTCCTCGTCTTTTGGTGGCTCTTTCAAGGCATACCTGAATTGCCTAATAGCAAGAATAGGGTCGTAGTTAATCCCCCATTTCCTTCCTATTAGAGGCACATTTGGGAGACCTCCACAACTAATCATGATATCTTGGCCCAACAAGTCACGGTTAACCCAAATTAGATTATCTGCCCTCAAGCCCATTAATCTTTTGGACCAATCCAATGTTCCTTGAGTATCTACAAATGCCCCAGATTTGGGAAGACAATCTGCAAACCATTTGTAGAAGACTGGCGCACAAAAATTAAGGGGTCCTCCCCTCCTCTTCTCGTTCTTATAATGCACTAAATAATACAGATCTCCAAGCAAAGTAGGTACCAGATTCTTCATGGTAAATATCCTGACAGCGTGCATGTCCACAAAGTCCTTCATATTTGGAAACAACACCGTTCCATAGACACACATAGCCAAGATGGTGTTGAAAACTGACCAACATCTAGCCTTAGCATACACAGCAGCCTGTTCTACCAAAAATTTCACGTGAAAGCCTTTACACCCTCCCTTACTGGCAACGTTGTTTTTCAACAAAGATGGATCCAAATGCAAAGCCTCGGAGACCCTTTCTAAATCAGGAAGTTCTTTAGAAGGATAGAAAGGAACCTCTTCTTTAATAGAAACATCCAGAATGAGAGCAAATTCCTCCAATGTCGGAGCCAAAAGATAATCGGTGAATAGAAAACAGCGCAGGTGAGGGTCATAGAATTGCACCAGAGTGTGCAAAGCCCGATACTCGTATTCAGTGATGTTGCGAGCAAAATTCAGAATTCTTCCATACTCTCCTCTAAAGTTTGCCAATACCCCAGGTTCTGCCATAGACACAATCTTGTGAACAGGATCCAGGATAAGAGATGGGAACTTGTACACTATGATGTTCTTTCTCTTCTCAGTACTTATCCTTAATAGTCTTCAAAAACCAGAATCAAAGTTAGGATGCAACCCTGCAAATGAATAAACATGTTAGGATACAAAATGATGATGCAAATGCACACATGGGATCGAGGATGCCACACAGACTGGACAACTGCTGCACTGAACAAACTGAACCATCTCGAAGATCTGCCCAAATACCCAGAATACCAAAATAACCATAATGCCACACTGATAAATCTGCTGACCAGAAAACCGGGTATGTTGAAGGTCAAGGTTACCTGCAAACCTGTAAACACCCTGCCCCCTCATATGTGGGTACTTGAAAGACAAGGATCCTCAATATCACGGGCTCTCAGGTCGAGAAATGATGATACGTTCACCATTTCTGGTTTGGCATCATCATCAATCGAGGAGGCCTCAACTGATTCCCCTCAAAAGAAAACATCCTATGGCAAGTCCTCAGTTTTGGCACTGAGGTCGAGAAGCATTAGTACATTCATCCCTCGGAGTACAATACTATCGCCAATCGAGGAGTGCTTCCACTGATACTTTTCCAAAAGGAAACCCTATAGCAAGTTCCCAGCATTGGGTCCTCGGATCGACATGTGTAATGGGTTTGCCATTTCTGGTCTGCCATTATCACGTCTCGGGAGGAGTGCCGTTACTGAGTTCTCGGGAATGGCCGCCAGAGTTGACAGTTTTCTAGGTTACGTTCCATCATCTGCACCAATGCGCAGGATAGAACATTACCAAAGAAAACCTCGTCTGGATGTGGAGTTTTCATGTATACTACGTCTGGCCAAATGCCACACAAGTCACACTACTTTCCACGCTAATCCTACGTGTACGCTCAAGCCTGGGTATTGGGCTTATCTCTCGGAACCCCCAACCCGCCAAACAGAAGAACAGTGCAGCAGATGATAATAATATGCAATGCAGTAAATGCGGTAAAAAAATACAACAAATAAAGCACAACAAAAACAAAAACACCCAAAGAGAACAAAAACAAACAAGCGCTAGGACAGACTCGCTAAAGGGGATGGACCAGCATAGGTCAACCAGTTTCCCCAACAGAGTCGCCAGCTGTCGCTCCCAGGATTTTCATCCAGGTACAAACGCGAAAGTGGCGCGGAAAACAGAGTCGTCAGCAATGTATATTTATCCCACGAGAGGGAAATGGAACACTGCATAAACCTGAGGAAGAGGGAAAGGAATGGTCATCGCAACCATAGCCTGGGTTCGGGAGTCGGTTACGTGAGGGGAAGGTGTTAGCACCCCACGTGTCCATCGTACTCGATGGGATCCACGCTTGTTGTCTATTCTAAGGGTGAGTTATCCTAACATCTATGGCTGTACTAAAACGGGGGAGGGAAAAACAAAGACAGACTCGGTAGGACGTCGACGTCCTAGGCCTACGTACTCCATTTGTGCAATGGGAAATTTAGAGTCAACGTAGTTCGGACCAAGTTCTTTTTGTGTTTTTTATGAGCGACGTTAAGTTCGCGTCCGGCAGTTAGGGTCGATGCCTGTTTGCGACAAAACGGAAAGTAACGCGCCCTTTTTGAAAATAGCCTTTAGTTTGACAATCCCGAAGGACAAAAATGATTTGAAATTTGTTTGTATTTTTTTAAGACAGAAATGAGTTGAGTTAGTTCATAACTCACCTTGAACCAAAGTCTATGACACGGGAACGAATGCGTCGCATGGTCGTCCCCAATGGGACGCATGCTCAACACTCTAGAAGAATGAAGGGGGACCCCTCAATCTTCACTTCCTATGTTTAAGGCTTGTGTGCAAGGCAAGTTGACCTTATTAAGTATCTTAGAAAGGTTATGAGATGAGAAGAGGGACTCAAAAGAAAAGAAAAAACACTAAGGGATTCTATCCTAATGTTATCATGCAAAGATGGCCCTAAGGGGAGGTTTAGAGGGAGACTATCCTAGGGAATTTTGTCCTAATGTTATCATGCAAAGGATTGAAAGCCTAATGTCTCTCCTACCTCAAACTTAATTGGAAATTAAGTCGAGCTAGGAATCCTAAGGGATCATGTGAACAAACACAAGTAAACAATAACCAATTCAATCACAGACAAAGTGAAATCCAAAACTTAAAGGAAAAGAAATGAGATGAAGAAAAGAGATGTCAAAGCAACATAAGTGTAAACCAAACCAAAAACAACAGCAACAACAGCGCTTCAGCATAGCACAACAGTGTATTCCAGCAATCACCAAGAACAACATTTAACAGCTCCTATTTCCAGAACATAACAGGTGTAATATCCAGCAGGACAGAATATCAGCATTTAACAGCGCGCATGCACAGAACAGCAATGTATGCATCAGCATCATTTCCTACATTTAATAAACTTATGCACGAGGAGAGTTTAGCAACCGATGAGAATTCATATGCAATTTCAAGCATCAACAAGATCAAGCAAGCACAAATATCTTAAGTGTCAAAGCACAAACCTCATCTAAGATCAACCGAGCCGAACTCAAAAGTGCTAACAAGAGAACCAAAAAGTTAGCAACTACTTAATAAAAGAAAGTCAATTAAAATTCTAATCAAAATCAACTAAGAAAATATTGACATTTGAACAAAAAGCTCCTCAAGAAATTAATATTAAGATTACCATTGTTAATCAAGAATTAACATCAAAAGTTTAGTCCAAAATAATTAAGCCAAAGTCTAATCACTAACCAAAACCAAATTATCCAAACTCAAATTATCAAAAATATAATTAATCAAAATTACAATCAAATTAATCAAAGCTCAAAATACAATATTAATCAGAGCTAAAATCACAATTCTACAAAACTAAGATAAAAAATAATATTAATATAGATCAATATTTAAAATCTGAATTTGAAATTATGATCTAAATCGAAGATTAACAAAACTAAAATCAAACTAAAATAAAGAATAAAAAAAAAAGAGAAAAGAAACTAATTCCTCAAAAATATAATCATCTTCTGAAAAATAAAATCTCACTAAAATATCAAATATATATATATATATATATATATATATATATATATATATATATATATATATATATATGGCATGCAAAACGTGACATGCAAAACACGTGATATGGAAAACGCGATATGCATCATGTACTTATCTTAAATATATATCCAAATCAATAAACAAAACGTGATATGCATAAAAAGTAATATGGCCGCCTACAATATGATTTGCACAACGAAACGATGCAGCATATGAAGTATATATATAAACCAGTGATATGAAGTATATATTATAACAACAATGTTAGTAACTTAGATATATAAATCTAATGCACAGTAACCTTCATCGATCATTGAACAGAGACGGCGTATCAACATATCTATTAGTACCGGAATTCAACGCGCCGCTTTCTTCTATTTTTCCGTCCCTCTTCCGGTCCCTCTTTTTTTTTTTTTTTTTACAGTAACAACAATATATAGGGACCAAATTAGGGTTATCTCTAAATTGTCAATAATATTCTTAATGTCTATTTTAAAGCCCAAATTAAATAATTAGTTAGACTCACAATAAAATAAACATTTAAAATAAAATTAAAATTAAAATTAAAATATTAATCATCCTATTTATTTACTCTAAATATTTAGACAAAAATTATAAAAATAAACAGACTCTAAATAAATAAAAGTCGGATACCCAAGTGTTCGAAAAAATAAACCGAGTACACTAAAATGATCAACGCGAAATATACGGCTCAGAAAAATACAGTGTTCGGTCAGATTTTAAAATAATTTTTGACACGTTAACGCTCAAACCGATTCAAATGCGACGAAGAATGGTCGAAAAATTAAAACGAACACGTCAGGTTAAACTACGCGAAATGTAGATCAGTATAATTGACATATACAAGTTCGATTTAAAATTTTCCGTCCACCGACTTTACGCACCGTTGAGATTTAGTTTGACCGGTCCGTCTGTAAATCCGAGAAATTATTTCGGGTGACATTTTAGGCACTATGTGAGATGAAAAGCACTATTTTATGCTATTTAGATGATGCAGAGTGGAAATACAGTCAGATGAATGAAAATATTAAAAATGCCTGGAATAAGCTGTGAACTCTCAAAATACCCTGTTGGAAAAAGAATGATCTGGTACCAAATTACCGAGCAAAATAAATACTGGGGCACTCTAATGCTTGCTGCTTAGAATAAGAGAAGTCCTTAGCCACAAGGATACCGTGATCTAATGTCTCGAGAGCTCAATGCAATGCATGATTATGAGTTAAGACCTAAATGATATGCAAATGAAAAAAAAGAAACATAAGCCAGAAAAGTTTAGAAAAAGGTAGGGCAAATTTCGGGGTGCTACACCCATGAAGTAGTTTATTTACAAAGAGGGTTGGGTCTTACACTCTAATAGAGCCCAAGTGTATTAAAATGGAGTTTGAAAGATAAAATCAAAATAAGACTCTAATTTCATTTTTTAAAGATATTTTTCAAAGAAAAATCAAATAAAATATGTATAATTTATCAAATGAATCCATTAATCATGTCATAAACAATGATTAAGGTTTGTAAAAAGATATTTTATCCACATGAATATTTAAAATCATTTTGGTTTAAGAAAAATCAAGAAAAGAAATCATTTTAAAATATTTAAAATAATTTAAAATAATATTATTAATATTTTAAAAATATATCAAAATAAAAATTATTTTTGTGATTTTTTTGGTGAATAAAATATTTAAATATGTGAATGATATTTGTTCAAAAAGTCATTTGAATATAATTAAAATTGAATATAGAAAATAATTAAGAAAATATGAAAAAAAATATGAAAAAGAGGGAAAATGGAAAAAATAACATGGGTGGGGTTTGAACCCACGTCCTCTCCCTCCAACTCACAAAATATGCTTGGGTCAACTGAGCCAGCGTGCGCTGGTGATAAAAATACCAAACCAACACGTAATATATGAAACCTACGTGGCAAATTCAAACTTTCGCGCTAGACTTCATCTTCTTCCTCGAGCCAAACTTTTGAATTTGCAAAACCTATGATATCTCTCTTAATACGCAACCATTTGACATGATGTAAACACCAAAATTGTGTGTTTTTTAACAAGGAATTGAATGGTTCTTTTTAATTTCATTAAGTGTATCATAAGATATCATGTTATAATCAGATGAACCCTAAAAAATGCAAAAATTATATGAAACCCTATACACGCAAGATAAATAGAAATTGATTGAGGGTTAATGATCTATGAACATCCAGAAACATGTTGGTAACTTGAAATAACATTTATGATGCATGATTCAGGGAGTTTGAAAAGTTCAGGCTTAACTTGCAAGAGGAATTAGAATCCTCAGTTGTATGTGTTACAGATATGAAATGATGATCTGGATAGCTTCCCTAGACCTCAAGGAATGTGTTGATGTGCTTGGAATGGATTGAAACCTTCTGGATTGATGGGCTCGACTCCAACTGCAACTTGCTTGGGATGAACTATGATCTTGATGAATTTGATGTTACAAATGATGTTTAAGTGTTTGGATCACTCACATATGATGTGTGTGAGGTGTTTGAATGCTTGGTTTGGATAAAATTGTTCTGGTTTGAGAAATTCGATTTCTCCCTCACTTGGAAGTTTGAAACTTGGAACAAAACTGGATTTTCAGAAAACAAGAATTGAAGTTGTTTTGGTGTGTTTGAAATGAGGCAATGTGACCTCTATTTATAGGTGGATAGGTTTGTCTTGGCTGAATAGTAATGGCTTGAAGGATAAGAGCTTGGTTCAATGGTTTTGGCTAGGTGTCATTACTTCTCATGCAAGGTACAATAGCTCCTCCAATTAGCATAGCTACCAATTGACCAATTCCACATTCCTCATGAAGGTGCGAGAAAGACACAAGAAAGGGGGGTTTGAATTATGTATTTACTCTTTTAACAACTTTTTGCTTCTTGTCAATAAGACACTTTACGTTACATCAGAGTTCGTTGAGAGACTCTTACTTGCAAAGTTATATTCAGACTTGACAATGCTTAGAGCGTGAGAACCAATAAGACTCTGAACGCTATGTACATCATTCAGAACTTGCAGAGCGGAAGCTTATCAGAGTTGCAAGGTTCTGACTTGCTGATGTAAGATTCTGATCCTCAATATAGAAACATAAACAAAGACATTAAGCATATGAGTAAAGAACACACGATATATCATGGTTCACCACAAAGGCTAGTCCAGTCCACCCTCCTCAGGTGATTTCGCCTTGAACACAAGGTCTTAATCCACTATAATCAATCTCGATTACAGATGCACGGGCAATAGCTGGTGACTAACCACTTGCACAGCCGCACTGTGACTAACATGCAATGAACCGTTCAGGGATTCAACTTAATGAATATAATGAACATTGACCTGCAGCTTCCAATCTCACAAGATCTCCTGCTAGGCTATCACAGCTAGACGTTCAGGGATTCATCGTAATGAATATAACGCTACTGACCCTATTTCAGGATTTCCCACAATGACATCTCGCCATTGTCTTCTCGAGTCTCCGGTCACACTGACCACTCAAGGAATCCTAATTCACCAAGAATTAGTTATACAGGAGATTACAAAGATACTTCTTAACAAGCAGATTACTCCTAAGTTTAAGTACAAAGAACACACAAGTGTTCAAGCAAGATATGAGCAGCAACTCCTTGCTATCTTAAGAAACTACAGAGATGTATACTGATTTGACAGTTGTTGACATCTTGTAGATCTTTTTCTTCTTTGTCTTCTTGGTTGAGCAAGCTTTGAGCAACAACTCCTTACTTCAGATCTTCAATGTAGCGCTGACGAGAAGGTGGTTGATGACTTGACTGATTTGCAATGTTGTCTTCTTCATCAACAACTTCTGTACCAATTCATTGTTGTTGTGTTGAATGATGATCTTTGAGCTTCAACAACAATGGCCATGTGTAAATGGTGATAGCTTTTGATATTTAAGTGTTACAACGAGAACTCATCGTTGTTGCTATCTTCACACAATGACTTTGATCAATTCTCCATTCATGGACTGAATTGATACCTTCAGAAGCGTTTACTCCTTTCTTTAAATAGCCCATTAAAATATAGCCGTTGAAATACTGTTGACTGTTAGAAAAGAGACGTTGTGTAATAATTAGTTGTACTGACACATCTCCTTTTTGCTGTGGGAGAAGTGACGGGATATATTTTTCTTGCTCACTATGTACAATCGTTCACAACGGTAACTTTTGACTTCCAAACTTCAGAGGCTTCTGATGGTAATTTAATGAAGCATGAGTAGAGTCTTCTTAACAGGATATCTGATATGTCAAGTCTTTAGTCTTCTGAAGAAGTCCATTAGGAATCAGTCTTCAGAACTTCAGCACTTGTCTTTAAGAACATTATCCTTTACTACTTCAAGTCTTCCAAAACTTCAGAACTCGTCCATTAGGAATCTGTCTTCAGAGTCTTCAGCACTTGACCTTTGGAACCGTAATCTTCAGAACACATAAGTCTTCAGAGTCTTTCTGCACTTGGTCTTCAGAGCCTTCTGCCTTCAGAGCTTCAAGTCATGAGAGTCTTCAGCACTTCGGTTCTCCAGAAGATTATCTTATTCAGAAGCTTCGCTATCTTCAGAATCTCAACCACTTTTAGAGAGCATCCATAAGAGCATTGCAACAGCAATATCAGCATCCTTGGATCTGGCTGATCATGATTAGTTACCGAAGCGTTATTGCTTCTTGCGACTTGTGTCACACATAGTAACTTTGCATATTATCAATTACGCACATCTGGCTGGTGCTTTGTGGGATATGATATCTTCTATGATTATGATCTGCACACAACACACGTTAGAACATAAAATAGTTCTTTCACAAATACATATTGTTATCATCAAAACATAGATTGACTTGTAGAGACAACTCTTGCTCTCACAATCTCCCTTTTTTTTATGATGACAAAACCAAGTATTTTGATTGAACATTTTATACAAGGTAATCACCAAACAAACATATTCAGAGTCTGGAAAAACAGCTCCCCCTAAATGTGTTATCCTCAAAGTTTTATCTATGATCATCTAGAATCTTATATGATCCAAAGATATACAGAATAACAACTTGAGTTGTCAGAACAAAGAATAGAAAAGGATTACTTCTCTATCTTGTCTATAGGAAAATAGAGAATCTTTAGCATCTGGACTAGTTCATCAGAACTTCCATCTTCAGATCTTCAGAACTCAGTTCCTTAGTAGTCGTATCAGAGTTTATAATCTTTAGAGACATCTGAAGCATTTCTACTTTTCAGCAGATTCATTTAAGCACAAACATAACAGTTCTTATCTAATAAGCTAGCATCGCTATTCATCAGAGACAGACACAATCTTTTGAGAAACTCCCCCTGAGTTTCAGACTTTTGTGAAGATTTTAGATTTAGCAATTGAATCTTCTGGGTAGTCTCCCCCTAATTTCCATAAGTCAGATATTGGGATCTTCAGAATCGTAATTCAGGAATATGAGTTTTTAATCACCAATATGGATCATGACTTTTTTAGAGTTTGACTTTTGAACACAGGTCTTCATCTCAGAACCTTGTTACTGTCACAACTCAGTGGTTCATCAAAGCTTTATTTTTTATCAGATACCAATTAAAGGTTAATTTTTGTGATCAATCAACGCTTGATTCTGAAATTGGTACACATGTTTTAATCTTAGTCTGATACCGAGTTATACCAGAGTATATTGTGTCTGATTCCAACTGAAGGAATTCTTTTCATACCACTTGAAGGGTATTTCCTTAGTGTGCTGAGATTGATACCAATCAAGGTATAGAAAACATTTCACAACTTAGCTCTGATTGATATTAGGGCAGACCGAGTCTGATACCAATCTTTATGTATACTGAGTCTGATTACCATTTATTGATTTAGTCTGATACCAAATCATTTTCTTCTTAATTGGTTCTTAGTAGATATAAGAACTACTTGTTCTTGGATCTTCAATCCGGATCTTCAGACAGTTCTTGACTTCTGATTTGCACAGTTCTTCTGAATAAGCATCTTGAGATGTAGACTTTGTCTTGACTGCTTTCAGAGTTTTCTTCTTCTGATTCTTACATTCTGAATCTCATATTCTTAGATAGCTTACAGCTTCTAAACCAAGTGAGACAGAGATCAAGATAAAATTTGACTTTCTGATAGTTCACAACTTCTGAACAGTACTGGGTAGATCTGATTCTGAACACATGTTCACGAAATGTACAACTTCTATCATATGACCAACAGTTTATAAGAACTTCTAACAGAGTTCTTCTTTCTTAACCTGTCTTAGAATGCCTAGTGAACTTGTTTAGAGTTCCTCGGTTCATCAAACAACAAACGTTAGTAGTAACACATTTTATATGATTGATTACTTGTTTGAGTTGCATTCTTTTCCTTTAAGATTTCTTTCTTTCCAATCAAAATCATATTATATTTCTCCCCCTTTTTGACATCATAAAAATGTTTTAGAGCATTTGAGCATTTAGGCTTTAAGCATTAGATTGATATGATAGATTCAAAAGATATTATCATTTAAGCATTAAGGATATTTAGGTCAAAATGATAAAGAACAGTGATCAGATAAGGCATTTATCATAGATGGACAATTAGATTGAAACATCAACACAGAACCACAAAGTAGTTTTAAAACATTAAGCATAGGTTGAGCTTAATCCTAAAAGGTTCAAGGTAATCAAAACATAGACCTAATGAGGATAGGTTCCTAAGGATTAGACTAAAAGGAGCCTAATGATGATGAGGAAGATGAGAACGAGCTTTCAGAACCATTTGTTCTTGAGGTATGCAACTTTTCTTCTGCTTGAGTAATTGCCAACCTCTTGCTCTTCACAATTTCCTCTGAGATCCATTCATGGAACTCAGTCCAGATATTTCTTATTTCTAAGGGATCTATGCTTGAACTGGAAGCATCTACTACGCTTTGGATTTTGTTGATGGTATTATTCTTGAAGGATGTTAATGCATCATTGACAGTCTTTGATTCTAACGATCATCGTTAGATTATGATAATGTTTTAAATGTTTTATTTAAGCAATGTAAGCATCTCAGAGAATGATAAAAATTTTAAGTTATGGATTTAATACTGATATGATTATAGATGATAAAACAGAAAGCAACATTGATTCATTGATTATAAGTGCAAGACACGAACAGTACAGACATATACTTAACAAATCAGTTCATACTGATTCCTTAACCTAGTTCCAACTAGAAACTATCTTATCATAAGAAAACTAACTACTGTCAAAGGTTTCACAAAAATTCCTATTCAGAGCAGTGTCTGGGCCACACCGAATTCTGCAAATTACCTGCACAATTCCTGCTCTGAAGAGTACTTCAGATAAGACTCTTTCGTAAGGAATGAAAGATTTTTCCAATGGTCTTGACATGAGAATTGATTCTTTGAGATGGTCAAAGATTATTTGGGACAGATCCATAGGAGTTCTCCTAAGAAGGCACATGATGAGAAGCTTGTCATCATGATACAGAAAGTCTTTGTTTGTATTGTGGGGTTTAATATTTGTTAAGATGAACTTGAACCAACCTCTAGCAATAGGCAAAAGTTTTTCAGGTTTCGTTGGTTCATAGGCAGATCCTTTATCAAACATGTAGTGCATTTCAACATTAGAGGTGCATCGAATGGATGCATGGTTGGGAGTGACACCTCCTGGTGGACAGTCAATGGCTTCAGATATTTTTGTGGCATTGATGGTGATTGGAAGACCATAAATGTCAGAAGAAATAGTCAGACCATTACTGCTAACAGAGGCATTGATCCAAAAGGATTTTAAAATGTTCGGATAAATTGAGCCTCTTAGCATATGTATGTATCCATTCCAATTTTGAAAGTGAATATCAAGATGAAAATCACGATCAGTATCCAATGGATTTGGTCGTTTTTCATTTATGACTTCAAGGAGATCATCATTGCCATAAAAGGTTCTTGGAGTCATTTTAGATTGCGGTTAGGATGAAAGAAAGGTTGGGAATAAGAGACAGTGGAGAATTCTTTTGGAATATGTTATGACTTAAAATAGATGGATGGAGGAGTTTGAACTGAATAGGTCAACAACTGAGAATGACTTAAGAAGACTGGAATTCTTAGGTGTAGTCTAAAAGATGAGGACAGATAAGCAGCCTGTTATTCTAGGGAAGATCAAAGAGATATACATGCACTTTATTCTTAGCAAAAGTTAGGTGGTTGTAGTAACTGAATTATGAAGTCATTAATTCTAAGAGAAGACCAAAAGACACGCTTTCTAGTTTCAAGGTTTTTATTTATTAATCATTAATCAGCGCATAGCCAAGAATGTAGGCAAAAAGATTTTTTTTACTATTTTCGATACTAAAAGAGAATCCTGACTTGTCAGAACATGACCATGCCTGGTTTAGGTGCTGTTGCCTAGGTGATGAGCAATTTTGGTCAGGGTAGCACGTTTCCCTATTTCATAGCTGAACATATACCACTCAATATGCGCTTATCAAGGAAATTTGGATGGCTGATATTTTCCTAAGTAGAGATTTGGACAGATCAAAAAATCAAAAGAGTGTCGTTCAGTTTAATTGAACATCATGGTTTCTTAGACTAACTAGGTTAGGTAGAGGGACTCTAAGAGTGAGAGAGACTTAGGTCTGGAATAGGAGTACTAGTTGTAGTGTACTTATAGGTTATAGGATGTGGTCAAGCAGAGTGAATGACATGATGAGGAGAATCTTACATATGTGACTGTTTTACTTTTACTATTTAAAAAAAAACATATACAGACACATAAGGAAAAGGACAAAAGATTTTCTAAATATATTTCTAATCACTTCTCAAGAAACTTAACACAACATAACCAAAAAAAAAAACTTGATAAAGTGTTTCTGGTTGTTATCATGAATTTAAATAAGTCATAAATGAAGGAAGGATGGTACCTGAGATCTTTACAGACTTATCTTAATGCATTCCATTTTGACTCCGATCTTTCTTTCTAAGGAATCTGGAATCTCTATGTCATACCTTTTATGAGTGCATGCCTTTCTTAACTTTTAACCGTTGTCCTTCTGATTCTGCTTACTTCTGAGTGAACTGCTATGGGTTCTCAGATTCTTCAAGATTCTCTTGCATTCTGGTTTCTGAAGAACGTGATCATTTTCTGAGCTCTGATTCTAGGTAGAGAGCTGGAATCATTCTACACAAAAATCCTTTCCTTTTTCTTGTTCAAACATACTCATCAGATTCCTTAAAGATACAGAGATCATTTCAGACTATCTAAGTCCTTTTTCACTTTAACTCTGATCTTCCTCTCTTGGAAAATATGTCGACTTTATTGCCTACTGCAATTGAGTACATTCCAATTTGAGCCACTTGATCATCGTCTTTCATCTTCAACTTCCTTCAGAGAGAGCTACCGGATATTGGCTTAATTTTGAACAATGTAGATATCTCCTACATTCTGATCATAAGAATCATATTTTAGATGATCCATTCTTTTCTTGTTCAGAGCTGTTCATCCGACTTCTGAGAACAACCAATCAGAGGCTTTGAATCTGCATAGTCAGAACTACAAGCTTCCATCAAGCTCTCTAGAAGATCATTAATTTATAATCATCGACCATTTAAGATTATGTGCTTCTAGAATTGATTTCCACAACATCTTCTAACATTGTTTCTTCAAACAGATGCAGATCAAATTCAGAGCTGACTATCATCCAGCATGTATACAACATGAAACATAGTTTGCATGATACACCTTGGTCTCACAATGTTGATCCAGCTTAAAACATCATATTTACTTCTGAAGGGAACATTAGCTGATTTCTTCATTCTGAAGAACATCAGCAACTTAAGTCTTTTTGACTTGAGAAGAAGATTTAAGTGTTTTGACTAATACCTTCTAATTCCGGACTAAGGAAGTTCTGAGAAACTTATCAGATAGAGATCTGATCAATAAAGTTTGATTCAACTGAGAGATAGTCTCAAGTTATCAGAACTTAGTTGTGCTGATTCAGTCAAAACTTAGGAGTTCACACTTGATCAAGTGCTTGATGAATCTTTGAAATTCTTCTTCCTGAATATTCTATCACTTTTCTGCATAACTCACCAAGAAAACAATATTCAGTTCTTCATGAATCTTTTAACCTCTAGATCATTCAAGTTTCAGATGTTGAATCATTTCTAAGAGTTTGAATTCTTCAGATTTTATGACTTCAACAAACTTCACTCTGAAGTTCAAAATCATAGAACAACAATCTTTCTTCTTTACATGAAGAAATTCTGAATGAGCTTTAAACGAAAAAGTCAAGGGTGGACCTATTCCGTTTCTTGAAAACATCTCAAAAACTCATAAAGGATTAATCTTCAGCAAACAAGACTTCTTGTTTTCTGATGATTCAACTTTGAGCAAATATGTGGTTCATCCACACGTATCTTCCAAGATAAGCATTCAACAGATACTACTTCTTATCTGATGAATCTATCTTATCAGCTGATTCTTCAATCTTCATTAAAACTTAAGTGAGGAAGATTTAGTTGTTTGACAACTGCAAAACTTCCAGAATCAGTGTTTTGCTCAATTCCTCAGATTGATTATAATTTTGTACACAGTCATCTTCTAAACTGTTACAGAAATTGTAAGTGGATTTCAATCTCACCCAGAGTATTTCTACGCACTGCATCTGGATCTTTTTTTGACACTGTTAAGTGTTTGATATCCATCAATAGTAGAACCGGAGCTCTGATACCAATTGAAGGTGCGAGAAAGACACAAGAAATGGGGGTTTGAATTATGTATTTATTCTTTTAACAACTTTTCGCTTCTTGTCAATAAGACACTTTACGTTACATCAGAGTTCGTTGAGAGACTCTTACTTGCGAAGTTATATTCAGACTTGACAATGCTTAGAGCGTGAGAACCAATAAGAGTCTGAACGCTATGTACATCATTCAGAACTTGCAGAGCGGAAGCTTATCAGAGTTGCAAGGTTCTGACTTGCTTATGTAATGTTCTGATCCTCAATATAGAAACATAAACAAAGACATTAAGCATAAGAGTAGAGAACACATGATATATCCTGGTTCACCACAAAGGCTAATCTAGTCCACCCTCCTCAGGTGATTTCGCCTTGAACACAAGGTCTTAATCCACTATAATTAATCTCGATTATAGTTGCACGAGCAACAGCCGGTGAATAACCACTTGCACAGCCGTATTGTGACTAACATGCAATGAACCGTTCAGGGATTCAACTTAATGAATATAATGAACATTGACCTGCAGGTTCCAATCTCGCAAGATCTACTGCTAGGCTTTCACAGCTAGACGTTCAGGGATTCATCGCAATGAATATAACACTACTGACCCTATTTCAGGATTTCCCACAATGACATCTTGCCATTGTCTTCTCGAATCTCCGGTTACAATGACCACTCAAGGAATCCTAATTCACCAAGAATTAGTTATACATG
The DNA here is from genome assembly GCA_022829125.1 of Lathyrus tuberosus. Classification (NCBI taxonomy): domain Eukaryota; kingdom Viridiplantae; phylum Streptophyta; class Magnoliopsida; order Fabales; family Fabaceae; genus Lathyrus; species Lathyrus tuberosus. The sequence goes on along the minus strand of JALAZF010000283.1, from coordinate 6,851,026 downwards.
AGATTACAAAGATGCTTCTTAACAAGCAGATTACTTCTAAGTTTAAGTACAAAGAACACACAAGTGTTTAAGCAAGATATGAGCAACAACTCCTTACTATCTTAAGAAACTATAGAGATGTATAATGATTTGACAATTGTTGACATCTTGTAGATCTTCTTCTTCTTCGTCTTCTTGGTTGAGTAAGCTTTGAGCAATAACTCCTTGCTTCAGATCTTCAATGTAGCACTGACGAGAAGGTGGTTAATGACTTAACTGATTTGCAATGTTGTCTTCTTCATCAACAGCTTCTGTACCAATTCATTGTTGTTGTGTTGAATGATAATCTTTGAGCTTCAACAACAATGGCCATGTGTAAATGGTGATAGCTTTTGATATTTAAGTGTTACAATGAGAACTCATCGTTGTTCCTATCTTTACACAATGACTTTGATCAATTCTCCATTCATAGACTGAATCGATACCTTCAGAAGCGTTTACTCTTTTCTTTAAATAGCCCAGTAAAATATAGCCGTTGAAATACTGTTGGCTGTTAGAAAAGAGACGTTGTGTAATAATTAGTTGTACTGACACATCTCCTTTTTGCTGTGGGAGAAGTGACGGGATATATCTTTCTTGGTCACTATGTACAATCGTTCACAACGGTAACTTTTGACTTCTAAACTTCAGAGGCTTCTGATGGTAATTCAATGAAGCATGAGTAGAGCCTTCTTAACATGATATCTGATATGTCAAGTCTTCACTCTTCTGAAGAAGTCCATTAGGAATCAGTCTTCAGAACTTCAGCACTTGTCTTTAAGAACATTATCCTTTACTACTTCAAGTCTTCCGAAACTTCAGAACTCGTCCATTAGGAATCTGTCTTCAGAGTCTTTAGCACTTGACCTTTGGAACCGTAATCTTCAGAACACATAAGTCTTCAGAGTCTTTCTGCACTTGGTCTTCAGAGCCTTCCGCCTTCAGAGCTTCAAGTCATGAGAGTCTTCAGCACTTCGGTTCTCCAGAAGATTATCTTCTTCAGAAGCTTCGCTATCTTCAGAATCTCAACCACTTTCAGAGAGCATCCACAAGAGCATTGCAACAGCAATATCAACATCCTTGGATCTGACTGATCATGATCAAATACAGAAGCGTTCTTGCTTCTTGCGACTTGTGTCACACATAGTAACTTCGCATATTATCAATTACGCACATCTGGCTGGTGCTTTGTTGGATCTGATATCTTCTATGATTATGATTTGCACACAACACACGTTAGAACATAAAATAGTTCTTTCACAAATAAGTATTGTTATCATAAAAACATAGATTGACTTGTAGAGACAACTCTTGCTCTCACACCTCAGTCATTTTTATTGTTGTTTATGTGAGCATCTTGACTGAAAAGAGTACCTTTGTTGAATGTGCACTATTACACATAAATGCCTTCGAATTCAAGGCATAATGTGACAAAATCCATTAATCTAATTTGAGATATCTCTTGACCCCTTGACCCAATTCTGCAGGTTTGTTGTGACTCAACCTGATCACATTGAATTTGCTTAGCAACATGATCATTGCACTTGACAAAACAGTCGTGTACCATAAGAAATGGCCAATCTGATCTTGGCAAAATAGTTGCATCAAGGTGTCTTGCAACCTCCATAACCCTTTGCTCAAGTGGAGTTATCTCATGCTCTTGGGCTCTTTGGAAAGCTGGGATGATGTACTTCAACTTTGATGTTCAACATTGGACTTGATTCATCTTAGATCATGGTGAAAAATCCCTCCACATTTTGATGTTTTGACGGATCTTACCTTAGTCAGAATTTCACTAAGTGTGGAAGTTCATTTCATACTTTTCTTGATTTTGATCACCTTATAACTTAAAATCCAAGCATTTTTTTTTACCACGGATCAGTTTTTCCCTTTTGTAGTATGTGATGAGATCTATCATTTGGGCTTTGGATCCAAGAAAATGGTTGCTTGGATCACAAGTTATGGCCTTTGGAAGTTGGGTACTTAAACACTTTTTTCCATAACTTAGTGAAATTTTCACTTTCTCAACATTCCCCCTTTTACAAGTTACCTTGATTTCTTGATAAAATCTTGTTCAAATGCAACAATGGATCATGTTTTCTTGTATAATGGTTCATGATGAACATTTTTGGCCCAAAAGTCAAACTTTGACTTTGGGTCTCTGTCGTTCCCGGGATTTTCATCCAAGTACAAACGCGAAAGTGGCACCGAAACAGAGTCGCCAGCAATGTATATTTATCCCAAGAGAGGGAAAGGAAACACTGCATAAACCTAGGGGGAAGGAAAGAGCATGGTCTTGCGACCAAGAGAACTGGGTTCGGGAGTCGGTTACGCACGAGGAAGGTATTAGCACCCCCACGCGTCCATTGTACCCGATGGGATCCACGCTTGCTGCTTCAATCAAAGGGTGTAAGGAAAGGATACTGGAAAAGGAACTGCTAGCTGGAGAACTGGAAAAGGAAAGGAGAGAGAAAAAGAAACAAATGTAGGAAAAATAAAAGAAGTGCTCGCATGGGCCCTACCCCACTGCCTACGTATCTCATCGGGAACATGAGAATCAGAGCGACGTAGTTCCCCTCAACTAAGGGTTACTTTGTTTGTGTTTTTTATGGAAAAATGTCAGAGTGCGCGTCCCAGCAGTTAGGTGTTGCAGCTCGCTATGTGCAGACTTAGGCGTTACCTGTTTGTGGTAGAACGGACATGACGAGTCCTTAAGGAATATAATGAATGAGATGAGAAGAGAATTATTGTTTGTTTTTGTCTTTTAAGAAAGAAGTGTTTTGATTGCTTTTGTGTTTTGTAACACATATTGTATTTAAGTCCCTCATGTAAGATCGAATGCCTCGCACATCGACCCAAGACGGGACGTACGCTAAACATTCTAAGAAAGTGAGAGAAAACCCCTCACTATCTCATTCTCACATGAAAGGCTCAAATACAATATATGTTATGCCTTTATTAAGTGTTTTTTGCTTTTTGTTTTGAGATGAGAAAGAGACTCAAATGGGAGCAAAAGGTAAAATCTAATGAGGGAGACTAAGACTCAAACCCTAATGTTATCATATAGGGATGTTCCTAAGGTTAATGTGGTTTAAGAAACCTAATCCTAAAAGAAAGGGGGAAGAAGAGCAAAAGAAGCAACTTACTTCCAAGATGGAAGTTAAGTTGATCTTAAAGAGGGATGAAGAAAATTAAGTAAGCAAAGGAACATTTAATCAGGAACTAAACATAAATTAATCAAGATAATTCAAGTTAGAATTAAAATTCTAAGTAAAAAACAAGATTAAATTCTAAGGCGAAAAGGTTAATCTAAAATTAATTCTAATTCTAACATTAAGAAGGTTTAATTCTAAACTAAATCTAAAGAAAATTAATTCTAAAATTAAATCTAGAATTAAAACTAATATTAATCCTAAAATTAGTTCAAGTTAATTCTAAACTAAATCTAAAGAAAATTAATTCTAAAATTAAATTTAGAATTAAAAGAAAACATTAGAAACTAATTTCTAATTAAAATGAGATTTTAGAAGTAATCTAATTCTAATCTAATCAAAACCAAAACAACTATTAAAACCAATTAAAACAATTAATCAATTATAAAAAACCTACTAAACAAATATTCAAATAATGAGACCAAACAGAGGGGGGTGCGCAATAGCAGCTGGGCGGTGCGAATAGAAAACTGGCGTGTGGGCCTTGTTCAGTAAGCCCAAGAGTGGAATTCAGAAGCCAGGGGGTACAGAGAAAAAAAAGGTGTGAATACTGAAAATAGGCATTGGGTTTAGGCGAGTTTAGGCCCAATGTTTTTCAATTGTGAATAAGAGGGGTGCAGTAAGTGATTTGGGGGGTGAACATGTAAACGTGTGGGCCTTTGAGCCCGAACCAATCCAAATTCCATGACAAAAACCCTACAACAAATTCTTAACACTCTCAGCTTCATCCTACCTCCTTCAACCCACCGCCGTCCACCATCTTCATTACTCAACCTTCATCCTCTCTCTGTTCGCTCTCCACCTCTCTCCGTCCACCATTGCCGGAAACAAAACAACACCCCACGGGAACCTTCTTCCCCTTCGCCGCCATCTCGCCACGACTCCAACCTCACTTTCATCGCCATGGCCTCTTCTCCATTCACCTCTTCTCTCCGGTTCGCTTCAAACTCACCACTCCAATCAAAGCATCATCGTCAATGCTCTTCTCTCTTCATCCAACATCAAACTTCTTCGTTCACTCCATCTCACCGCCGACAACGATCTCTGTCTCGACATTAATTTCCAACGAAACTCTTCGACGGAACCCTAGCAATCTCCACCGCGCCATGGCACGTTGCCGGCGACGGCGGAGCGTGAACTTCCATCCACTCACCACTCAACGATCACAACGTCGTCTAATCTTCATCTTCAAATCAACTCAACGTCTACTCTACAACTATCGCACTCAAAAATTCAAGAATTCATAAGCCAAGAGAGAACAAACTAAACACTATTCGAACTATGCTAAATTTTCACAGCATTCTTGCAAGAGTGGTGAAAGGAGAAAAGCTTACGAATCGGAGTCGCTCCGATGGCTCTTCACTTCGCGAATCCGCTTCAGGTATGCATCGCTTCCTCTTTCTTGCTTTCGATTTCTCCGTTTTCCTCTTCTACTCCTATGCTTCTAAGACTTGCTGCGAACCGTGATCTTCTGACTCTCTATTGAATGACTTTTTCTATTGTTGTTGATTCTTGCGTGAATTCCAAGCTTCTGTTGCGATTGTTGCGATTTCTATTAAGCTTTTCTTGCGTATCCTTCCTCTTCTGAGAGCGTTGTTGAATTGAACTTTATTGCAGGTTTGTTGAAATTCGGTGAGTGAAGTTCTTGCACATTCGAAAATGGTGAAGATGAATGACTTACAGAATTGATGAAAGTTGGTTCGTGTGGTTTTTCAGCAAGTTATTGATGAATTGGTTCGTGAGGTTTCGGAAACGGGAAATGGTGATGAAGGATGGTTGACGGTGAATCAGAGCAGAGAGATTGAAGGTGATGAAGGTGAATCGTGGTGATGAAGAAGAAGAGAAAATGGAGATTATGCAGAATGAGGGTTAAAGAGGATGAAGATTGGTGCAGGTCTTCTTATATACAAGAATTGGGGAGGGGTAGTTTGGTATTTACAACTCAAATTTTGTTAGAAATTCTGTTATGGTATTTTTCTTCTATTTTCTGGTGTGTGAAAAAAGTTATGCGTTGTGCACTACTATTGTACTCTCTTCTTTGCAATTCTGATGTAAAATGAGGCTACAATGACTCTTTTTGGCCTGCTACACTTTTCTTCTTTTTTGCTATTTATTTTTTCCTTTCACTGCTATTAATTTTTGCTGAAGCATGGATTGTATGATTTTGGTTAAAGCATGGTTGAGGTTGTGACGGTGTGCAAGGCTGTGACACGGGGTGTGGTTAGAGTGTCTTTGCCACTTAAAAGTTGAAGTGGGCCATGGTTGGGTTATTGAATTTTCGAATGAGGAATGAGTTATTTAAAAGAAAAATTGATTGGATATTTGTTTTTTTTTTAGAAAATGGATTGGATAAAAAAAATAGAATGGTTGAAAATGGATATTGAATATGGACAAATGAGATAGACACGATGGATGTGGATCATTTTGAGTAATTGGTTAACATTTGGAGGATCATGGTTAAAGAAAAATGAATGGATATGTGACTTGAATTTTGAAGTTTGGATTATGATTTGGAAATTGAATTAAAAAGGGATATGGATATAAACTTGAGTTTAGAATGATGTACAAATGGACAATTAGCTTAGGAAATTGGTAAAAATGGATTAATGGACATTTGAAATTGAAAAATGATTAAAAATGGTTAAGATAACGCTTGAGTGGATTGAAACGGATATTTATGAAATGTAGGTTGAAAAGTGGATATGGATCTCTATATGGACAATCGGATATCTGGATAGAATTTGGGTTTAAAAATGGATGTGAATTATTTAAAATGAATGTGGATATTAGTATGAAAAATGGTTAATTGGTTAGAAAGAATGGCCTGTATCTTGAATTCCAGGTAATCCACATGAACAATCAATCCTAACGTGCTCCTTAAGAATGTTGATCCTTTTGAATGTCCTCAAACCAAATTTCAATTCCAAATCAAATTTACCTTCTCGACGGACCTCCAGTGCCATTTTCAAATTCACATAAACCCGTATTTCTGGCAACAAACGATAAACAAGGGAGAGAACAACAATATCCTAACCACAGTATGAGTCCGTAACTTGATTTCTCCCATGAATACCTAAAATGTCTCCCCCGTGAAACCCTGATCACCACTGATACCCTTAAGAAACTCGAAGGAGATAAACTTGATGAGAATTCAATCTTGAATAAAAATGAGAATCTATAACAAGAGAGAATCCTGAGCCTGTGAATGATACCTTGACCCCACGCCTTAGGAACTCCTGCAAATGTATGAATATGAGTTATGACCTAACAGATATGCAGATGCGAAAGAAACATAAACCAGAAAAATGTTGAAAAAAGGTAGGGTGAATTTTGGGGTGCTATAGCTTCCCCTATTCAATCAACTTGGACCTGAATGGATGATAGTAAACTGCTTTCAGACATTCAAGGTAGAAGGTGATTGAATACAAAAAGAACCGCAAAATTTGCAAACTGCGAGGAGAGAAAAATGTAAACTGGAGCCCAGTCACACCTCGTCAAAGGAATTTGATGGAAAGACAGCATACCCAGCGAACCACGTCGTCAAAGGGGTTTGACGGGAAGAAAAATGGAACCCGACTGAAAGGACACATCGTCATAGGGATGACGGCAAGAAAACTCAACCGAAGGAACACATTGTCATAGGGATGATAGGAAGAAGACTCGACCAAGGGAAACACATTGTCATAGGGATGACAGAAAGAAAATGAAACCCAAGAAACACCTCGTCAAAGGGTTGACGGGGAGAAAAGATAACCAACGGACCACATCGTCAAAGAATTGACAGAAAGACAGCCCGTACACCCGACCGAAGGGACACATTGTCATAGGGATGACAAAAAGAAGATGAAACCTAAGAATCACCTCGTCAAAGGGTTGACGGGAAGAAAAGATACCTAACGGACCACATCGTCAAAGAAGAGACAACCCGAACACCCGACCGAAGGGACACATTGTCATAGGGATGACAGAAAGAAGATGAACCCCAAGAAACACCTCGTCAAAGGGTTGACGGGAAGAAAAGATAACCAATAGACCACATCGTCAAAGAATTGACGGAAAGACAGCCCGAACACCCAACCGAAGGGACACATTGTCATAGGGATGACATAAATAAGACCTTACTTAGGGAGCACATCGTCAAAGGGGTTTGACGGAAAGAAAACCATACAAGGAAACACATCATCAAAGGGGTTTGATGGAAAGGAAACCTAACCGAAATGTCATCATCAAGGGGTTGATAGACAAAGACTGGTCGAGGGTAAGATCGACGTATGATCTACGACCCAAAAGAAAGGTAAGCAGAGGGGTTGATTGTAATATCTGCTGGGGATATGTCACCGTCTTGACTGGGAGTTGATTGGGCTTTCGCGCAAGATACCCAATCTGGCTTATGCTTCCCATGCATATGTTTGAATTTTTCTATGGCGTAATGCTCCATACGAAATAGAAATGCTACGCGTTTCGAGGATGCAATGATCACTATATGCAAAATGCTGACGCATGCTCGGGCTACCGGGAGAAGAAGAATGTGCCAAGTATGATTGGACTTTGCTGGCTATGACAGGTAAAACCTGATGGTGACTATTTTTTTCAAAGGAGAAATCTTTTGGGGGTACTAATGGGGATTGGATTTTGAATGAAGTTCCAATAGGGATTGGACTTTGCTTTAAAGGGGACGCCGATAGGGATATGGTTTAGGTTTTTGAAATATGCCAGCAAAGTGGGCTGTAGAAGGATGCTGAGCAAGGTTAGGCTATGGATTTTCTGTTCGGTTTTACAAGGCTTCATACAATGCTATGCTAATGATATGCGATGATGATTCTGCAATGATGTTTATGATATGCAACAGGACCGCTCCAGCAAAATAAATGCTGAAGAGACGAGGCTAACTCCGCTGGGGATAACAAACTGAATCGCCTTCAGTGTCATAACTGCTCGAGATCCCGACTAAACTTCCATTCTGCAGGAAAGCATGAACAACAAATTTCTGCTGGAGAAACATCCCAGGAATCTGCTGAAGAAAAGTGCCAATGACAATCGACCTTTGACTTGCTAGGGAAAGCTGACCACCACCCAAAAATATGCTTGGGGGACAATGGTTGATGATATCAGCTCTGCTAGGGGACAAGATCAGACTTACTCCTCTGTTGGAAATTTACCTTCTACCCTTATTCTGTTGGGGAGACAAAAAACTTTACAGCAAACTGAGGAAGCACAAATCCAACACTATTATCCTGTACGGGAATATGAACTCTTGCTGAAGAGCAATAAACTTCGCCAAGCTGGCTAGGGGAGAGCGAACTCCTGAACTCTTGCTGGGGAGAATGATTCACAATCTTCATATGCTCTGCTGAATGTGGCAAAAACTTCAGCCATCTCTGCCGAGGAGAGAAACTCTACTGGGGACGTCCCGTGTCAGCTATCAACATGGGCCTTGCAGCTGTGATATGGTAAAAAGAGGTGTCCAAATGAAGCAGAAACCCATAAAGGAACCTGTGAATGAACATGTCTTCAGGATGTATCATGAAGATCTGACATATATTGCCCCATGGCTTTTGATTAACCGTCCTCCGGAGAGAATAACTTCTTGTGCTCTTAGGGTGACCTACCCCGGCTTTGAAATGATTTATTGCCCCTGACTGACTGATATGTGAAGGAATACCTTTAACTGACCTTCGAGAGATTTTCTAAATCTCGACTTGATTGCCCCAGATTCTCAACATAATTGCCCCAGATTAACCGAACGACAGAGATATTTCACAATGTAACTGGCCCAGATTGACGACCTCTTAGCACGAATTGTCGTGAAAGCACGTACCCAACATAATCACTTGATAACACATCCCCTATCACACTCATCCCCGGAGTTTTCAAGCATCACACTTTGGCGGGATCAAAATTCTCGACTGATGTTCACTATGTAAGCCTTACGGGTGTCAAATACATGTAAGCAAGCATAAAATATCTATTCCAAGAATGAAAATTATAATACAACACATATATTCATCTCGAAGTTTTTTCTTTTTTAAAAGATATCGCCAACACCTGTGAACGAGTCACTGGTGAAGGTGCGACACAAACATTTTAAATGGAAAATAGCATGCACATGCAATACCAACCAAGGTCTTTTAGCACAACTCATGGGAGTCAGGAACGCTATCTTATTGAAATACTCCTTCAGAATAAACCCTGTTTCAATTAGGGCTTTTGAGGGTTGTAACGTGGCCTGGTTTGCGGTTTAAGAAAAAAAGGATTTATGGCTCAAAATTTTGTTTGTACCCTCCCATTCTCCTTGATGTTCTCCAGTCCTACGTTCAGCTAACTCGACACAAGCGCTCACCTTTCAAAAGGTTATGAACGGGAGGATCAATGGTTAAGGAACCCACACGGTTTACAGAGTGACAGTCACCCTTTTTTGCCTTTGGTGTCTGTGGTCACACGACTTGTTCTTTATTCGAGGATTTTTCTTTTGTAGTCCTTTTCGCTTTTCATTTTTTGTTTTTTTCCTGATTTTGCCTGGACTTATCCTTTTTTGAATTTTTCGATTTTGAAGTCCAACGGGATGCCCTAACTTTTGCCTAAGTCACTTGTATTCAAGTTTTGACTTAGCGGGCTTTTTCCTTTTTTTTTTGAGATTTTTTTTGAACGAATCGTGTGACACAGATTTGTCTGACTTGTTTGGGTGTGACTATCTCACTCTTCAGTTGGTGAGGGATAACTGTAGATGTAATTGATCCTCGAATGAGACATTCCTTTTGACATTTGAACGCGCGGTCAAATTAACTGACACCTACCCTGCCCCAGGTTGAGATTGAGGGTTTTTTCTTGATGAAAAGAAAACTCCTACTTCTAGGCTCAACGGGGTTTGTCAAAGGTTTCACTCCCTTATATCTCTGGTGTTTAGGAATTTGAAACAATGCCTGTACATCCTCAACAGGGTTTTATCCAAAAGCATACAACCAAAGACTGTGCGTTTTCATCTCATCATCCTCCCTCCAAGAGTTTAAACAAGAAGGTTAGCATTGCAGTGCATACAAGCATTAAATGAGTGAATACGAATGAACTTTTTCGAGAAAAACATATTTGTTGCATTAAAATCATCATTCAAGAACAAACAAGTTTTTTTTTCTTCATGCAAAGACAAAAACCAGTAATGAAAATTACAAATGAAAATGTAGTAAAAGAAAAATAATGTTCGCCATTGCTGAGGAGGCTTGGCTCCGACTGGACTGATTGCTTTAGGAGATGTCTTTGTGGTCTCAAGTGCTCGCTTGGGAAGCTTCAGTTAATGTACAGACCATCTTCAGTGAAAATGATAAACCCCACGTCAATGAGATCTTGCACCTTGTGTCTGAACACCTTGCAATCTTCAATGGCATGCCCCTGTGTCCCTGAGTGGTACTCGCATCTGACACTCTTATCATAGTTTGGAGGAAGGGGATACGGAACAGGAGAAGCTTCCTTTAGCTCGATCAAAGAGTCTTGAGGTAAACGGACAAGCAAATAACTGTAAGGAACAATAATGAGATCAAACTTTCTCTCATTCCTTCTGGACTTTTGTTGACTCTTCATATGATAGCTCTGTTGCCGATACCTACTTGTACCTTCCTCTCGTTCGGGTGCTTTCTTCCTTAGACTTGGCTTAGGAACAGGAAACAGTTGAGGATGAGAAGATTCCAAAACCACAGGTTGCGAGAAATGCCCCTGACTTGGTGCAACTTCGAGAGGGCAAATTGGGATATTCACTTTTTTCGCAGCAACAGGAATAAGACCACCTTGTACGCTTACACCGCCCGACGTGAATTCGATTTCTTTCAAGTCGATCAGATCCTGGACCACATGATGAAAGGCTTTACATTTTTCCACATTATGCCCTGGCGCACTAGAGTGAAAATCACAATGGGCATTTGCATCGTAATCGAATGAGAGCTTTCCACGAGGAGGATTTATCGTCCAAAGTTCAACCAATTGGAGCTGAAGTAGATACCTCAACAGCTGAGCATAAGACATATGAATCGGATCATAGATTCTATCAGCCTTCTTTGACTTTGGTGGGTACTTCTTGGCCTTGGGGTTGTCTTGGGAGACGAGAGGTAACTGCTGATGAGGAAATTCGTGAGGTAAATCACTCTTTGGGATAGATTCTACAGGCAATGGTGGAATGACAATTTCTGTTGTAGCCTCAGGCATGGGATTATCATCTCTTTTGAGCACATTTCTCACAACTTCCATGACCAGACTCATCTGAATCTTCATTTGATTGACCTCTTCCTTCAGCATTTTCTGGTCTTGAATCAGAGCTTCCATGTTCCACATAAACTGCCCCATTTGGCTTCGCATTTCCCTCAACTCTGCTTGAACCAGATCCATGGTCAACCCCCGAATGGCTTGAGCAGTTAAATCTGAAATTCCGAAGAAAACCAGTCCAAGATAAGAATAACCAAGCCTCGAACACCTGTTATGCAAATGATTATGAAAATGCAATGTTATGAATGCAATAAGACATGGGATCAAAACTTCCATATAATCTGAATAATCATTGTGTTGTGCTGATGATTGAATAAGTTCATGAGTCTGTTCTGAAGAGAATACCGGAATAACCAGAATAACTAGAATACCAGGCTGATAAGTCCACACTAATAGGAAAACCAGAATACCAGGTAGGATGAAGGTTACGGTTACCTGCAAACCTGTAAACAATCCCCCCAATCTCACATGTATGTACTAAAAAGTGGGATCCTCAGATTCGGATCTTGGAATGAGAAGCAATAGCACATTCAGCCCGAAGGATACAATGCTATCGCCAAACAAAGAAATCGTCATCTGATTCACCACAAAACAAAGGTAATCCTAAAAGGTCATCCAGACTTAACGGCTCTTCCAGATAGCTCTACCATCATGGGAGATCCACAACGCAGAATTCTCTAGAGAGAACCACATCTAGATTGTGTTTCATATTCCCTCCTCGCACCGAAATGGAATGCGAGAGGATATGAAACACACTAACATAAGTGTACTCAGGCCTGTGTATTGGGCCTATCTCACAGAATACCCCATCCCGCCAAACAGACAAAGCAGCACAGCACAGTATAGTATAATATAGTATATGAAATGAAAATGCTAAAATGCGGTAAATATAGTAATGTACAGTAAAGCAGTAATACAGTAAACAGCAATACAGTAAAATAGTAAATACAGCAAAATACAGCTCCACAGTAAACACCCAATGAAAGAAAACAAACAAGCGCTAGGATTGACTCGCTTAGGGAACCAGAGATTCTGGTCTCCTAAAATCCCCAGCAGAGTCGGCAGCTGTCGCTCCCGGGATTTTCATCTAAGTACAAACGCGAAAGTGGCACCGAAACAGAGTTGCTAGCAATGTGTATTTATCCCAAGAGAGGGAAAGGAAACACTGCATAAACCTGGGGGGAAGGAAAGAGCATGGTCTTGCGACCAAGAGAACTGGGTTCGGGAGTCGGTTATGCGCGAGGAAGGTATTAGCACCCCCACGTGTCCATCGTACCCGATGGGATCCACGCTTGCTACTTCAATCAAAGGGTGTAAGGAAAGGATACTGGAAAAGGAACTGCTAGCTGGAGAACTGGAAAAGGAAAGGAGAGAGAAAAAGAAACAAATGTAGGGAAAATAAAAGAAGTGCTCGCATGGGCCCTACCCCACTGCCTACGTATCTCATCGGGAACATGAGAATCAGAGCGACGTAGTTCCCCTCAACTAAGGGTTACTTTGTTTGTGTTTTTTATGGAAACGTCAGAGTGCGCGTCCCAGCAGTTAGGTGTTGCAGCTCGCTGTGTGGAGACTTAGGCGTTACCTGTTTGCGGTAGAACGGACATGACGAGTCCTTAAGGAATAGAATGTATGAGATGAGAAGAGAATTATTGTTTGTTTTTGTCTTTTAAGAAAGAAGTGTTTTGATTGCTTTTGTGTTTTGTAACACATATTGTATTTAAGTCCCTCATGTAAGATCGAATGCCTCGCACATCGACCCAGGACGGGACGTACGCTAAACATTCTAAGAAAGTGAGAGAAGACCCCTCACTATCTCATTCTCACATGAAAGGCTCAAATACAATATATGTTATGCCTTTATTATGTGTTTTTTGCTTTTTGTTTTGAGATGAGAAAGAGACTCAAATGGGAGCAAAAGGTAAAATCTAACGAGGGAGACTAAGACTCAAACCCTAATGTTATCATATAGGGATGTTCCTAAGGTTAATGTGGTTTAAGAAACCTAATCCTAAAAGAAAGGGGAAGAAGAGCAAAAGAAGCAACTTACTTCCAAGATGGAAGTTAAGTTGATCTTAAAGAGGGATGAAGAAAATTAAGTAAGCAAAGGAACATTTAATCAGGAACTAAACAGAAATTAATCAAGATAATCCAAGTTAGAATTAAAATGCTAAGTAAAAAACAAGATTAAATTCTAAGGCGAAAAGGTTAATCTAAAATTAATTCTAATTCTAACATTAAGAAGATTTAATTCTAAACTAAATCTAAAGAAAATTAATTCTAAAATTAAATCTAGAATTAAAACTAATATTAATCCTAAAATTAGTTCAAGTTAATTCTAAACTAAATCTAAAGAAAATTAATTCTAAAATTAAATCTAGAATTAAAAGAAAACATTAGAAACTAATTTCTAATTAAAATGAGATTTTAGAAGTAATGTAATTCTAATCTAATCAAAACCAAAACAACTATTAAAACCAATTAAAACAATTAATCAATTATAAAAAACCTACTAAACAAATATTCAAATAATGAGACCAAACAGAGGGGGGTGTGCAATAGCAGCTGGGCGGTGCGAATAGAAAATTGGCGTGTGGGCCTTGTTCAGCAAACCCAAGAGTGGAATTCAGAAGCCAGGGGGTACAGAGAAAAAAAAGGTGTGAATACTGAAAATAGGCGTTGGGTTTAGGTGAGTTTAGGCCCAATGTTTTTTAATTGTGAACAAGAGGGGTGCAGTAAGTGATTTGGGGGGTAAGCATGTAAACGTGTGGGCCTTTGAGCCTGAACCAATCCAAATTCCATGACAAAAACCCTACAACAAATTCTTAACACTCTCAGCTTCATCCTACCTCCTTTAACCCACCGCCGTCCACCATCTTCATTACTCAACCTTCATCCTCTCTCTGTTCGCTCTCCACCTCTCCCCGTCCACCGTTGCCGGAAACAAAACAACACCCCACGGGAACCTTCTTCCCCTCCGCCGCCATCTCGCGACGACTCCAACCTCACTTTCGTTGCCATGGCCTCTTCTCTCCAGTTCGCTTCAAACTCACCACTCCAATCAAAGCATCATCGTCAATGCTCTTCTCTCTTCATCCAACATCAAACTTCTTCGCTCACTCCATCTCACCGCCGGCAATGATCTCTGTCTCGACATTAATTTGCAACGAAACTCTTCGACATAACCCTAGCAATCTCCACCGCACCATTGCACGTTGCCGACGACGGCGGAGCGTGAACTTCCGTCCACTCACCACTCAACGATCACAACGTCGTCCAATCTTCATCTTCAAATCAACTCAACGTCTACTCTATAACTATCGCACTCAAAAATTCAAGAATTCACAGGCCAAGAGAGAACAAACTAAACACTATTCGAACTACGCTAAATTTTCACAGCATTCTTGCAAGAGTGGTGAAAGGAGAAAAGCTTACGAATCGGAGTCGCTCCGATGGCTCTTCACTTCACGAACCCGCTTCAGGTATGCATCGCTTCCTCTTTCTTGCTTTCGATTTCTCTGTTTTCCTCTTCTACTCCTCTGCTTCTGAGACTTGCTGCGAACCGTAATCTTCTGACTCTCTGTTGAATTAATTTTTCTATTGTTGTTGATTCTTGCGTGAATTCCAAGCTTCTGTTGCGATTGTTGCGATTTCTATTAAGCTTTTCTTGCGTATCCTTCCTCTTCTGAGAGCGTTGTTGAATTGAACTTTATTGCAGGTTTGTTGAAATTCGGTGAGTGAAGTTCTTGCACATTCGAAAATGGTGAAGATGAATGACTTACAGAATTGATGAAAGTTGGTTCGTGTGGTTTTTCAGCAAGTTATTGATGAATTGGTTCGTGAGGTTTCGGAAACGGGAAATGGTGATGAAGGATGGTTGACGGTGAATCAGAGCAGAGAGATTGAAGGTGATGAAGGTGAATCGTGGTGATGAAGAAGAAGAGAAAATGGAGATTATGCAGAATGAGGGTTAAAGAGGATGAAGATTGGTGCAGGTCTTCTTATATACAAGAATTGGGGAGGGGTAGTTTGGTATTTACAACTCAAATTTTGTTAGAAATTCTGTTATGGTATTTTTCTTCTATTTTCTGGTGTGTGAAAAAAGTTATGCGTTGTGCACTACTATTGTACTCTCTTCTTTGCAATTCTGATGTAAAATGAGGCTACAATGACTCTTTTTGGCCTGCTACACTTTTCTTCTTTTTTGCTATTTATTTTTTCCTTTCACTGCTATTAATTTTTGCTGAAGCATGGATTGTATGATTTTGGTTAAAGCATGGTTGAGGTTGTGACGGTGTGCAAGGCTGTGACACGGGGTGTGGTTAGAGTGTCTTTGCCACTTAAAAGTTGAAGTGGGCCATGGTTGGGTTATTGAATTTTCGAATGAGGAATGAGTTATTTAAAAGAAAAATTGATTGGATATTTGTTTTTTTTTTAGAAAATGGATTGGATAAAAAAAATAGAATGGTTGAAAATGGATATTGAATATGGACAAATGAGATAGACACGATGGATGTGGATCATTTTGAGTAATTGGTTAACATTTGGAGGATCATGGTTAAAGAAAAATGAATGGATATGTGACTTGAATTTTGAAGTTTGGATTATGATTTGGAAATTGAATTAAAAAGGGATATGGATATAAACTTGAGTTTAGAATGATGTACAAATGGACAATTAGCTTAGGAAATTGGTAAAAATGGATTAATGGACATTTGAAATTGAAAAATGATTAAAAATGGTTAAGATAACGCTTGAGTGGATTGAAACGGATATTTATGAAATGTAGGTTGAAAAGTGGATATGGATCTCTATATGGACAATCGGATATCTGGATAGAATTTGGGTTTAAAAATGGATGTGAATTATTTAAAATGAATGTGGATATTAGTATGAAAAATGGTTAATTGGTTAGAAAGAATGGCCTGTATCTTGAATTCCAGGTAATCCACATGAACAATCAATCCTAACGTGCTCCTTAAGAATGTTGATCCTTTTGAATGTCCTCAAACCAAATTTCAATTCCAAATCAAATTTACCTTCTCGACGGACCTCCAGTGCCATTTTCAAATTCACATAAACCCGTATTTCTGGCAACAAACGATAAACAAGGGAGAGAACAACAATATCCTAACCACAGTATGAGTCCGTAACTTGATTTCTCCCATGAATACCTAAAATGTATCCCCCGTGAAACCCTGATCACCACTGATACCCTTAAGAAACTCGAAGGAGATAAACTTGATGAGAATTCAATCTTGAATAAAAATGAGAATCTATAACAAGAGAGAATCCTGAGCCTGTGAATGATACCTTGACCACACGCCTTAGGAACTCCTACAAATGTATGAATATGAGTTATGACCTAACAGATATGCAGATGCGAAAGAAACATAAACCAGAAAAAGGTTGAAAAAAGGTAGGGCAAATTTTGGGGTGCTACAGTCTCAGATTAATTTTGTGCAGAGAAACCCTAATTCCTGATTTTAATGAATGGATGTCCCAAGGTGATTTTAAACTTATGAATGGACTTTAAGGGTACATTTGAGTGTCTTGAGTCATATCCCAAGGTTTGAGATCATGTCTTGGCCAAAAGTCAAATGGGATGGTTGACTTTTCATCAAAACCCTAGTTTGTGGCTCAGATGGATTTGAATCATTGCATTGTTTGTGAATCAAGTTCTTTTAATCAATCCAATCATATGAATGGACTAATATGAAATATTTAAGGTCCTTGAAACATATCTTGAGGTCTTGGCTCATACCCAGATGAAAATTTTCCTCTGGAAGTCTTGGTCGACCAAAACCTTAATTTGGTGACTCTGATGGTCTTGAGGCTTGATCAACTTGAAATGATGCATTCTTGTGCTTGATTCTTGATGTTGAGGACCTCTTGTACTTCATGAATGATTGAGAGGCTTGATAAGTTGAAGATCATGTAAAATCTTGATTGATCCTTTGCTTGAATCTTCCATAGGGCTTAAAAACGCTAATTCTTGGTCAAGGTGAACACTCAACAATCTTTGAAAGGATTAGTGAGGTATGAAAGTACATCCATATTGTGGTGATGATTTTCACAATGATTTGAAGTCTTAGGGTCAAAAGTTAGGGTATGACAGATGCCCCTATTTAATCTTCTTGGACCTGAAGGTGTGAATGACGAAGATATTCAGACGTTCATGGTAAAAGAGGATTAAATATCAGAATACCCGAAATTTTGATTGTGGATGTGAATGTAGCTAATTTTCTCATCCATCTTCTTTTACTAAGTAATGTCACTTAGAAAAGGGTGAAACTTCCCCTCGATCCTGGTCTTCAGCCACAAAACTGGTCTTAGTTTCTTTTGAAGTAAACCTCCCCTCGATCCTGATCTTCAGCCATGGAACTGGTCTCAGTTTATTTTGAAATAAACCTCCCCTCGATCCTGGTCTTTAGCCATGGAACTAGTCTCAGTTTCTTCTCATCAAGTTATTCCCTTGACAGGGAATGCTATCTATGATGGTTTTCATCAAACTTCTCGCTGAGATTTTACTGGGGAGATGCCGTTTGATGGAAAAACGTGCTTCATCATATTTCTCTTCGAGACTTCTTCGGAGAGATGCTATAGGATGAGTAAAAATTTGAGGCCAGACTTGCTGGTGAGGACCATTTGTCTGAACTGCAGAGGTGTGCAAACTTCTCTGTTGGAGATGCCATTTGCTGGAGAACTTACATCATATTTCCCTTCGAGACTTCTTCGGAGAGATGCCATGTGATGTAATTCAATTTTGAGGTACTGATGACTTCCTTGAAAGTAGGACAAACTTCTCAAGGAGAGACTGCCATTTTTTAACTTATTGGGAATTTATGGGGGCAAAAACATACTTCCTTGTTTGCCGATCGGTAGAGATTTCTCGGGGGATGTGGTATCCATATTGCCAAGAGTCTTTTGTTGAGAAGCTTCCACGGGGGATTTCCTTAATCCGGGAAAGCAAAATATCATCTTCAATGGCGAAGAGTGAAGTTCCAAAGGTGTATAACAAAATGTCTTCTTGCCTTTCAGAAGTTCAAGTTATCAAAGTGGTCGAGGACCGATTTCAATCCAGGAGTAAACCGAAGAGAGATTGTTTAGACCAGACATTTCTCGATGAGGAAAGAACGCAAACTGGGATTTTATCCTATCTAAGTATGGAAAGGAAAATCCTACAAAACTAAGTGGGGATTTAGAAAGAATATATATTTTCTTCCTAAGGCTGACAACTTTAATGGAGAGAGGACATTTATTACTCGGGGATAAACGTGACCAAAGTGATTGAGATAAGAGATGCAAAATGAATATGAATATGAATCAATTATGCATGATGTATATATGAAATGCGTATGCTGACAAAATAGACATGACATACGGACTGTTGATGAGCACAACTTGAATACTCGGCCTCTTTAGGGAATAAAAGTATCACTGATCTGTTGAGGGAACAAATTCCTGCTGCTGAACATTTCATATTCTTGGTAGTAACAAAGTGCGACCCTTGGGGAGTGACAACTTTTTATCGGTGTTTTCTGAAGGTAGCATCCTGTTAGAGGAAGGGATTCCTGTTTCTATCTTTATTCTTGGAAATAATACTCTGTCGGGGATAGAAACCTGATCTTGATTCCAACATTTGTTTGAGGGGATATGAAAACTCGACCCTTACTGAGAGTGATAGATGGGATGTTCCCACTTATCAATCTGAAGTAATTGATCCTCCACTCAGGATATACTGATCACAAGAGATATTTTGATTTTGTATTTCGAAGTCTGATTACTTTCGGAGAAGCTGTCGATGTCCTTTCTTGTGTTCATCAATCAAAAGGAAATTTCCATGTTTATTTTAAAAGTAGAAGTAAATTTGACATTTTTGTTTTGAAAACAAAAGTAAATTCTTTTTTTTTTTTGGGTTTCAAGAGTGTTAATCATATCAAAATGTCATTTTGCAAAGCAGAATAAATGAGAACTACAAATAAAGGGCACAAGGGCTCAAATTTTTATTGATAGAATGTGAAATTCTGGTTAAGCAGATCACTAAGTTGTCGAACAGGATGTCGTGACACTTGATCTCTGCTTTTCACAGGGATTAAGGAAGAATAGAAACAAACAGCAGAAAGAAAAACAACACACAGAAATTGTTAACCCAGTTCGGTGATCAACAACACCTACGTCCGGGGGCTACCAAGTCAGGAATGAAATCAACTAAGTAGAATTGGTTCTAAGTTAAACTCCAACGTTTACAACTTAGCTCCTAGAAACTAACCTTCCTAGATTTCTACCTAAGACACTCCTAGGTATGAGACCCTTCTCAATTCCCTTTCAATCACAACAGTGACTGAAAATTATAACTCAATAAACTGTCCTACTCAGGTATTCACGTAATACAAGAGAGGCTCACAAAAGTACAAACCCTAGTACTCAATAACAGCTGTAAAACTTCTTCCCTTCTAGGTCAAATCCATCCTATTTATATAACAAAACAGAACTGGATTTGGGCTTCAAAAACGCAGCAATTCTGCTCCACAGAATCTGCGACCTATTCTTTTCTTCAATCCCAAGTTTCCAAAAATGTCTCCTTACAAGGAAACCGCATATTCCTTTTAGAATCAGAATCTCTGATTCCTCAATCTCAGATGCCACCTAGGATCAAATCATATTCCAATCACACCTGGAACATAAATACAATTATTCCAAAACTGTAACAGATAAAGATGTCGAATCCACCTGATAGGACATCTTGTCTAACATCTTAATCTGCAGTTATTTCACCATGTCACCATGTCAGGACATCTTGTCCAACATCTTTCTGCTAGTTAGTTTTACCAAAATTGATGCCAACTTCAAGGGCTTGGACTCATCAATCTCCCCCTTTGGCAGATTTTGGCTAAAACTAACTATAATTAACCTGCAAAAAAAATCAGGGAGGGAGATCTTCATCAGAGCAGCAACAAAAACACAACTTTGTCTGCCTCTCAAGCAGTACCTTCTGCACGCAGCATAAAACTACTCCCCCTCCGTGGTTAGTAGCATAACAACAGTGGTTAGTGATGTTTGTATTTATCCCCCTTTTTAGCCACAATATGACAATGGCAGAAAGACTAACTCAAAAACCAATTAATCAGTTCATAGTAATTAAATTACACACCCAACAAAAGTAAAAATTATCCTGGGCATTCAGCCCTTACACAACCAAAAGTAAAACATAAAAATTAAGGCGAGATCTTGAGAGAATTTTAAGACAATCCTCTCAAGCCATATGGGAATACATATTCAGATAATTGAATAACATTCCCATAACCAGTGAACTGTTACGCTCCTTCAGATAGGCAAACTCCAAGCTTGCCTCTTAACACTTCAAATTGGCTTGCATCCAAAGCTTTAGTAAAAATGTCAGCTAGTTGATTTTCTATGGCAACATGCTCCAGAGTTATGATTTTGTCCTCCACAAGGTCTCGAATGAAGTGATGTCTGATGTCAATGTGTTTGGTTCGGCTGTGCTGAATTGGATTCTTTGAAATATTGATTGCACTCAAGTAGTCACAGAAAAGTGTCATGACATTTTGAGTGACATTATATTCACTCAGCATTTACTTCATCCACATCATTTGAGAACAGCTGCTCCCTGCTGCAATATATTCAGCTTCAGTAGTAGACAAGGAGACACAATTTTGATTTTTACTGAACCAGGAGATTAAATTATTCCCTAGAATAAAACATCCACCAGAGGTGCTCTTTCTATCGTCTGCATTGCCAACCCAGTCAGCATCACAATATCCTATTAGTACAGAGTCAGAGCTGTGTGTATAGAGTAGTCCACAGTCACATGTGCCATTTACATACTTCAGAATTCTCTTGACCTGATTAATATAGCTAACTTTAGGTTCAGCCTGATACCGCGCACAGACGCCTACTGCAAATGTTATATCAGGTCTACTAGCTATTAGGTATAAAAGGCTTCCAATCATGCTTCTATAGAGACTCTGATCAACACTTACTCCTTTCTCGTCTGTAGATAATTTCAGATGAGTATGAGTCGGAGTCCTCTTGTGTTTTGCATTTTCCAAGCCAAACTTTTTAACAATATTCTTGGCATATTTCCCTTGACAGAGAAATATAGAATCATCCATTTGTTTGACTTGGAGACCAAGGAAGTAAGTTAATTCTCCAACCAGACTCATTTCAAACTCAGATTGCATTTGCTTAACAAAATGTTGAACCAACTCTTCTGACATTCCTCCAAAAACGATATCATCAACATAGATTTGTGCTATCATGAGATTCCCTTATCTTTCTCTGACAAAGAGGGTTTTATCAATTCCTCTCTTTCTGTAGCAATTTGTAACAAGAAAGTCAGTTAGCCTTTCATACCAGGCCCTTGGAGCTTGTTTCAACCCATATAATGCTTTCTTCAGCTTATATACATGATCTGGAAATGTCGGATCAACAAATCCTTTGGGTTGTTCCACATAAACTTCTTCATTGAGATATCCGTTCAGAAATGTACTCTTGACATCCATTTGAAAAAGCTTGAATTTCAGCAGACAGACTATCCCAAGTAGCAGTCTTACAGACTCCAGTCTAGCTACAGGAGCAAAAGTTTCATCAAAGTCCACTCCCTCTATCTGAGTGTGCCCTTGCGTAACAAGTCTGGCCTTGTTTCTTGTAACTACTCCGTGTTCATCAGACTTGTTCTTAAACACCCATGTTGTTCCAATCACGTTTGATCCTTCTAGTCTGGGTACAAGATCCCAGACATCATGTCTCTTAGACTGCCACAGCTTTTCTTGCATTGCATTAATTCAGAATTCATCTGTTAAGGTTTCATTGACATTCTTGGGTTCCATTTTTTACACAAAACAGGCACTTGCAACAACATCTCGAGATTTGGTCATCCTTCTTCCATTTGGATCCCCTATTATGAGTTCCTTGGGGTGATCTTTCTAAAATTATGATGGAGGGTCCCTTGTCAACCCGCTCAGTCACAGTAGGTTCATGATTGTCATTGTTTGATACTGCAACACCTTTAGAGTTATCTTGAGGTGTTTCAACATCCTCTGTGACATCTTCCTCCTCCATGGGAAAGAATGCTCCAACATCATTTGTAGCTTCGACTTCCATAGGAGAGTCATCAACTACGACATTTATGGACTCCAGTACCACTTGAGTTCGAGAATTATAGACTCGGTATGCTCTGCTATTAGTAGAATATCCTAGAAAGATTCCTTCTTCACTCTTGGGATCCATCTTTCTTCTTTGCTCAGGGTCTGCAAGGATGTAACATTTGCTTCTGAAAACATGAAAGTATTTCACAGTTGGTTTTCTGCCTTTCAATAATTCATACAGTGTGGCAGATGTTCCAGACCTGATAGTTACCCTTTTTAAAATGTAGCAAGCTGTGTTCATTGCTTCAGTCCAAAAGTGATAAGGAAGTTTCTTTGCATGAAGCATGACCCTTGCACATCCTTGAATCGTTCTATTCTTTCTCTCAACCACACCATTTTATTGAGGAGTGATAGGTGAAGATAACTCATGGTTTATTCCTTCTGAGGAGCAGAACTCATTAAAGTTACTGTTCTAAAACTCCTTCCCACGCTTCTAATTCTAACAATCCCACAATCCTTTTCTCTTTGAAGTTTTTGACATAATCCTTTGAAAACTTCAAATACTTCTGTCTTCTCTTTGATAAAATGTACCCAAGAATACCTGGAGAAATCATCTACAACAACATATGCATACCTTTTTCCACCCAGGCTTTCAACCTGCATAGGTCCCATTAAGTCCATATGGAGGAGCTATAAGTTTTTTGAGGTGGTCTGATGTTGAAGCCTTTTATGTGACATTCTCATTTGTTTGCTAATTTGACATTCTCCACATATCTTTCCTTCATCTATCTTCAAATTAGGAATCCCTCTGACTGCCTTCTTGGATATGACTTCCTTCATTCCTTTCAAGTGCAAATGATCAAGTTTTTGATGCCATATCTTTGCTTCATCTTCCCTTGACACCAGGCAGGTGGGAGGATACTTAATTTCATGAGGAGCCCACAAGTAACCATTATTCTTAGATCTGGTACCTTTCATGATAAGTTCGCCTTTGTCGTTTGTCACCAAGCACTCAGATTCAGAGAAGTTAACCTTGAGGCCTTGGTCACACAATTGGCTAATGCTTATTAGGTTTGCAGTCAGACCTTTGACATACAAGACCCTATCAAGGCTGGGATGTCCCTCATACTTTAACTTACCAACACCTTTTATCTCTCCTTTTGAACCATCTCCAAAGGTGATATGACCAGTGGAATGAGGTTGAATGTCAGCCAAGAACTTCTTGACACCTGTCATGTGTCTGGAGCAGCCACTGTCAAAATACCAGTCTTCTTTAGCAGAGGCTCTCAAGGAGGTGTGGGCTATAAAGGCTACTGTTTAATCCTTAGGGATCCACTTCTTCTTCCCTTTAGGAACCTTCTTTCTTCTTCTAGATCGTGTTGATGATTTAGGATAACCGTTTAGCTTATAGCAGTGAGCTTTTATGTGACCGAACTTTCCACAGTAATAACACTGCTTGTTCTATTTTTATGTTCTTGGAGAGATGTTCTGAGGCATTTGATGATGTTGAGAAATTTTTCTTGACGTCACATGGGCTGAGTTCCCTCCAGTCCTTCAACCCGATCATTGTCGCCGAGACCTCTTCCGCTTCCAGTATTTCTTCCTGACGTAAGGATTTCATCCAGCACATCTGAGCTATTGTTCATCATCCTTATGTACTTGGTCATGTTGTTGAGTTTGGAGTTTAACAACACCACTTCATCCTCCAGATCAGTGATCGTCTCCAAGTGATGTAATCTTTCATCACATAGTTGGGAAATAAGATTCTATTGATCATGTCCCAATTGACACAGCTTAGCAAGATCACCAGGGTTGAGATATCCACTATCTGACTCCTTGCAGACACCTTCTTCCAAAGTTTCTTGATCTATAGATGTCAGAAGTCTGAGCCTTGACATTAGTCTTAGACTTCTCATCCAGTTTCTTTGCCAATTGATGAAACTATTTTTCAAGAAACCCTACAGCTTTGGATAGACCCTCGTTGGTGTCACCCTCTTCTTGGTTGGTTACCAAGGCAAGAATTTTTTTCCTTTCATCCTTTTCGCTGATAGCCATCTCAAATGTTTGGAGTGATCCCATAAGCTCACCTACTTTCATAGTATTTATGTCCTGAGCTTCTTCAATAGCTGTTACTTTCATATCAAACCTCTTGGGAAGAGACCTCGGAATCTTCTGAACCAGCTTGGCTTCAGGAATTTTCTCCCCAAGGTCACTAGTTGTGTTGGCAATATCAACGATGTTCATGTGAAAGTCATGTATACTTTCATCCTCTCTCATCCTCAAGTTCTCAAACTTAGTGGTGAGAAGCTGAAGTCTTAAAGATTTAACTTTAGAAGTACCTTCATGAGGAGTCTTCAGGATTTCCCAAGCATCCATTGCAATAGTGCAGTTCTTGATGAGTCTGAAGATGTTCTTGTCCACACCATTGAACAAGGCATTCAAGGCTTTGGAATTTCCTTGAGCAAGCTTATCATCTTCATTATCCCAGTCTTCCTCCGGTTTCAGCTCATCAGTGAGCTTCCCATCTTTGTCTTTGATCTTTGGTGGATCCCACCTTTTAACCACAGACTTCCAAGCTTTACCATCCATGGACTTGATAAACGCCACCACGCGCACTTTCCAATATTCATAATTGGAACCATCAAGTATGGGTGGTCTATTTAGAATTCCTCCCTCTTTATCCATCAAACCAGAAAGTATCGTCCCTGAATCTCACCCAGATACAGAGCAGGATACCTACTCTGATACCAATTGAAATTCTGGTTAATCAGATCACTAAGATGTCGAACAGGATGTCGTGACACTTGATCTCTGCTTTTCACATGGATTAAGGAAGAACAGAAACAAACAGCAGAAAGAAAAACAACACACATAAATTGTTAACCCAGTTCGGTGATCAACAACACCTACGTCTGGGGGCTACCAAGCCAGGAATGAAATCAACTAAGTAGAATTGGTTCTAAGTTAAACTCCAACGTTTACATCTTAGCTCCTAGAAACTACCCTTCCTAGATTTCTACCTAAGACACTCCTAGGTATGAGACCCTTCGTAATTTCCTTTCAATCACAACAGTGACTGAAAATTACAACTCAATAAACTGTCCTACTCAGGTATTCTGCAATACAAGAGAGGCTCACAAAAGTATAAACCATAGTACTTAATAACAGCTGTAAAACTTCAGCCCTTCTAGGTCAAATCCATCCTATTTGTATAACAAAACAGAACTGGATTTGGGCTTCAAAAACGCTGCAATTCTGCTCCATAGAATCTGCGACCTATTCTTTTCTTCAATCCCAAGTTTCCAAAAATGTCTCCTTACAAGGAAACCGCATATTCCTTTTAGAATGAAAATCTCTGATTCCTTAATCTCAGATGCCACCTAGGATCAAATCATATTCCAATCACACCTGAAACATAAATACAGTTATTCCAAAACTGTAACAGACAAAGATGTCGAATCCACCTGATAGGACATCTTGTCTAACATCTTAACCTGCAGTTTATTCACCATGTCCCCATGTCAGGACATCTTGCCCAACATTTTTCTGCTAAGTTAGTTCAAAATTGATGCCAACCTCAAGGGCTTGGACTCATCAAAATGGTAATCATCCTAATGCGTGATTCCATAGAGTATTACAAAGTTTAGAAAATGGTAATTTAAAGGGAAAGGGACTACATTGAAACATAATGACCACTATCCTTCTACCAACTTTGAATTCTGAGTATTCTTTAGCTTCTGTTGAAGGTGACTTCGTTTGAGGATTTCTTGATAGATGGTATTGCTTCTGAGGATCCAACCTTGTCGGATGCAGTTACTTGCCGTAAATCCCTAATTTTGCCTAGATTTCCTTTTCAGGTTTTTGATCTATCAAGATGATCTTTGTTTATGTCTCTGATTTTTGTTTGGACCGCCCTTTAGGGTTTTCAGCCCACAGAGACGCTTTCTTTTTTTTTTTGTTTATTTTTTGTTTGTATTTAGGCGAAGTATTTCTTGACTGCATCAACATTTGTGGGGTAGGTAAATTCTTCTCTATCCATGGTTGCGAGTATCAAGGCACCGCTTGAGAAGGTTTTCTTAACAATGTAAGGGCCGTCGAAATTTGGAGTCCATTTGCCCCTGGAATCAGTGAGAAATGATTAGATCTTTTTGAGCACGAGGTCACCTTCTCTGAATACCCGAGGTCAGACCTTTTTGTCGAAAGCTCTCTTCATCCTTTGTTGATATAACTGACCATGGCATAAAGCCGTCATTCTTTTTTCTTTGATTATATTCAGTTCATCGTATCTGCTTTGACACCATTTAACTTCTGTTAGCTTGGCTTCCATCAAGACTCTTATTGATGGTATCTCTACTTCTATGGGAAGCACTGCTTCCATGCCATATACTAGAGAGAAAGGGGTTTCCCCTGTTGAAGAGCGGACGGATGTGCGATAACCGTGAAGAGCAATTGGTAGTATCTCATACCAATCTTTGTAGGTTACAACCATCTTTTGAATGATCTTCTTGATATTTTTGTTAGATGCTTCTAGTGCTCCATTCATCTTAGGCCGGTAGGGAGACGAGTTATGGTGTTCAATTTTGAACTCATCACATAATTCTTTCATTATCTTGTTGTTCAGGTTTGATCCATTATCAATAATGATCTGGCTTGGAACACCATAATGACAGATGAGATTGTTCTTGATAAATCGGACCACTACTTGTCTGGTCACATTGGCGTATGATACCGCTTCATCCTATTTGGTGAAGTAATCAATGGCTAGTAGGATGAATCGATGTCCGTTTGAAGCTCTGGGTTCAATCATGCCAATCATGTCAATTTCCCATATAGAAAAAGGCGATGGAGATGAAAGAACTTTGAGATGCGTCGGCGGTACATGAATTTTGTCGGCGTATATCTGACACTTGTGACACTTCCTCGTGTACTTGTAGCAATTGAATTCCATTGTCAGCCAATAATATCCTGCTCTTAGAATTTTTCTTGTCATTGTATGCCCATTGGCATGAGTGCCAAAGGAGCCTTCATGAATTTCCTTCATCTGCATGTTTGCTTCGTGTTTTTCTACACATCTGAGCAAAACCATGTCGAAGTTTCTTTTATATAATACATCATTGTTTAGGAAGAAATTGCAAGCCAGTCTTCTGAGAGTCTTCCTATCTTTTCTTGATGCCCCGGGCGGGTATTCTTGTCTTTAAAGGAAGCATTTGATATCATGATACCATGGTTTGTCATTGATGATAGCTTCCACTGTAAATATGTAAGCGGGCCTATCAAGGCACATTATGTCAATCTTGGGTATTGTCGTTCCATCGATTCACACTAATCATGGTGGATAAGGTAGCTAGTGCATCAGCCATGTGGTTTTCTTCATGAGGAATGTTATGAAAATCAATCTTGTCGAAGAAGGGTAACAACCTTCTTGTGTAGTTTTTGTAAGGAATCAATCCAAGTTGACGTGTGTCCCAATCTCCTTTGACCTGATTTATAACCAGGGTTGAGTCTCTATATACATCCAAGTTCTTTATCCTTAAGTCGATAGCTTCTTTGAGACCCATGATGCAAGCTTCATAGCCAGCCTCATTGTTTGTACATTTGAATGCCAATCTGGCGGTGAAAGGAATATGGGTACCATAAGGTGTAACAATGATTTCCCCAATTCCATTTCCATAAGCGTTGACAGCTCCGTCGAATATTAGTCCCCAGTTCATCGCAATATTTCACTTTAGGTACATCACATCCTCGTCTGGGAAGTCGAATCTGATTGATTCATTATTGTCAATTGGTTGGTGAGCCAGATGATTAGCTAAAACACTTTCTTTGACGGCTTTCTGAGCACGATACTCGATGTTGTATTCTGATAACTTCTGCCAATGGGGAATCCTTCCCATTAAAGCAGGATTTTCAAAGATGTACTTGATCGGATCCATTTCGGAGATTAACCAAGTAGTGTCACAAATCGTGTACTGGCGAAGACGTTTAGCTGCCCAAGCTAGAGCGCAACAAGTTTTCTCAAGCATAGTGCATCGAGTTTCACAGTCTGTGAACTTCTTGCTTAAGTAATAAATGGCAGACTCTTTTCTTTTTGTTTTGTCTTGTTGGCCAAGCACACAACCCATGGAGTCTTCCAAGACTATTAAGTAGATGATCAGTGGTTTTCCTTCCACTGGAGGAGACAAAATAGGCGGTTTTAGCAGATATTCTTTGATGCTATCAAAAGCTTTTTGGTAATCTTCTGTCCATATACAGCTTTGGTTCTTTCTGAGTAGTTTGAAAATTGGCGCGCATGTCGCGGTCATGAGGAATATGAATCTTGAGATGTAATTTAAACGTCCCAAAAATCCTCTTACTTGCTTTTCAGTCTTTGGAGAAGGCATCTCTTGAATAGCCTTGACTTTGTCAAGATCAACCTCAATTCCTTTTTGGCTGACGATGAATCCCAAGAGTTTTCCTGAACGAACACCGAATGTGCATTTATTGGGATTCAAGAGGAGTTTGTACTTTCTCAGATACTGGAATAACTTTGATAGATGTTCCACATGTTCTTCTTCTGTTTTATATTTGGCAATCATGTCATCGACGTATACTTTAATTTCTTTGTGCATCATGTCGTGAAACAGAGTTGTCATAACCCTTTGATAAGTTGCTCCTGCATTCTTCAGACTGAACGACATTACTTTGTAGCAAAAGGTTCCCCATGGGGTGATGAATGACGTTTTCTCCATGTCTCCTGGTGCCATTCTGATTTGATTATAGCCCAAGAATCCATCCATGAAGGAGAAGACTTTGAATTTTGTTGTGTTGTCAACTAGCATGTCAATGTGTGGTTGGGGGAAATCATCCTTTGGACTTGCTTTGTTTAAATCCCTGTAGTCTACACACATTATGACTTTTCCGTCTTTCTTGGGAAATGGCACTATGTTGGCCAACCATTGAGGATATTCTGAGGTGGCAAGGAAACCTGCATCGATCTGTTTCTGCACTTCTTCCCTAATTTTGATGGCCATATCCGGATGAGTCCTTCTCAATTTTTGTTTGACTAGAGGGTATTTTGGCTTCAGTGGTAAGTGATGTTCCGCGATGTTGGTATCCAACCCTGGAATGTCTTGGTAGGACCATGTAAACACATCTGAAAATTCATTGAACAGTTCTATCAAGCCTTCTTTGACAATTGGACGGAGTAGTGCCCCAACCTTAACTTCTTTTCTCTCCTCTTCTGAACCCAAATTGAATGTTTCCAATGGTTCCTTGTAAGGTTGAATAGAATTTTCCTGGTGTTTGAGTAATCGAGAGATCTCATCCGGAATTTCTTTGTCCCCTTCTTCTTCGGCTTCAAATACAGGGAACTCAAAGTTGGGAGAAGGCATTGAATCGTATGTTTCAATGGGGTTTAAAACAAATAATCTGCATAATGTGATGATTTTTTAGAAAAGACAGAGAGAATGCAAAAGTGTGTGCAGTGTATTTTGAAAAATGCTTGTTTTTATTTTGTCTATTTTTTTTAGGGTTACCATTTTCTGAAAAAAGCAAAAAGTGAAAATAACAATAAATGCAGGAATTCAAAATGATATTCTTATTTATGATTTGTCGATTCTTGAAACACAAACCCTATAAAACAAAACTCTTTTGCTCTGGGCGAAGCGAAGAGGGATATTTACAGAAAAGCAAGCCCTATAAAACATCTTTTTCACCAGGGCAAAGTGAAAGGTAAAAAAAAAAGACGAGGCAATTACTTTGAAACATGAACAACATCTGGGATATCAACAGCGACCCAGTTGTGATGAACTCCTATGTGGATCACAAAGTCTGGTACTTTGTTTCTAGGATTGTCTTTAGTGATATTACTGATGTCTGGCGAAGTTGGATCAATGGAGTCTTCTTCCCATGCAGAGTTACCGTAAGAGGTATTTTTTGTTGTTCTTTCATTAGTATCTTCATTTTTAGGGGAATCTCCCCATTCAGTGGGCTGTATGTCTTTATATCTGATACGAGAATTTTCTGGCGAGGTGTACTTCACTTGAAAGTTATATTTACCGCTTGGCTTCCCCAAAGTATCTCAAGTTTTTGAGGGGATAAATGAATCATCTTCTTCATTGACATTGACCTCGGGAAATGCAAAGTTGATAAATTCTTGTCCAGCGATTCTTGCAACTTCATCAACATGATGTTAGACATCTTCAGGATTTTTCTGGTAAGGTTTCCACGATTCAAGGAGAACAGGTGGAATTTTCTCAAGGTCATTCTGCAGATATGCATTCTCTGGTTGACTCTTATACCCTGGATCTTCCATGTAAGGCTCCTAGATGGGAAAATCATCCACGGGATCATATGAGTTGTAATAGAAGTTGTCTTTCATCAGAGTATCTTCTTCCAATGAGTTGGGTGGAGCACGACATCCCTCGGGATCGCAATCTCCATAGATCATTCTGACGTTTGATCTTGGTATATATCTGGGACTTTGCTCCGAAGAGCAAAATGGTATGTATGTTTCTTCTTGAGATATATATCCTTCATTGTTGAAATAGGATTTCCATTCTTCATCTGTATCAGAAGAATCATTTTCCTCGATGGTGTGGACTTCTTGAGAAATTGGGTGGAGGAAGCCTCCACTGTGGAAGAAATCTTGAATAGGTCGAGTGGCCTCGTCCTTTTTTGTAGTCTTGGTAAATGCTGGAGAAAAACTGAGACCTTTTCTTGTCTTGTTACCAACAGAAATCACAACTTGCCCCCTGTCATACCCCAAATTTTGACCACCAAGATTTCCCATCATTGTGAAGATCATCACCACAATATGGATGTATTTCCATGCCTCATCAATCTCCTCAAAGATGTGTGAACATTCACTACAATCAAGACTTAGGGTTTCAAGCCCTCTCAGAGCACTTAGACAAAGGATCAATCAAGAAATGACATGATCTTCAACTTGTATAACTTCTCAAACACCTATAGAGGATCAAGAGGACTCCCACATCAAGAAACAGGCACAAAGTTGCAACATTCCAAGTGGATCAAGCCTCAAGATCGCCAGTGTCACCAAATTAGGGTTTTGGTCGACGAAGGCCTCCAGATGGAAATTTTCCTCTGGGAATGAGCCAATGCTTCAAAGCATAATCCAAGATACTCTAAGGCACCTCATGGACCCAATTATCAAGTCAATTTAGCCTTAGGGGATGCATTCATAAAAAATCAGGAATTAGGGTTTCTTGACCTAATTCACCCCTAAGTTGACTTTTGAGGCAAAGTATGAGACAAGACCTCAAGACATGATTTGAGGGCCTCAAACACACTACATTGATCCATTTGAAACAATGGATTGATCCAAGAAGCTTGATCCACAAGTTTCAATTTCATCTAGACCACAATTAGGGTTTTGAAAGAAAAGTCAACTGTATCTTTGACTTTTGACTAAGACATGCTCCCAAACCTTGGGACATGATTCAATACACCCTATAACACCTATGGAATCCATCCATTAGGTTTGAATTAGGTCAAGGACTTGATTTCACAAGGGATTGCACAGTTTGGATTTCATCCGATAAAAAGTCAACTGTGCACAAAATCAAGTTTGACTTTTTGGAATTTTTCACAAATATGGTTCCCCTCAGTCAAAAAAAATGTTAATGTATGGTATTGATCATCATTCATTAAGAAAAATCAAGAAAAGGGAGGTTTCTTGCAAAAGGGGCAACCATGAGAAACCAAAAATTTTCTAAGTTATGGAACAAAAGTGATTTTGTACCAACTTTGCAAGGTCATAACTCCTAAACCACAAGACCTTTTTCTCCCATTCAAAGCTCAAATGAAAGTCCATCTGACATACTTTAAAAGTGTCAACTACAAGAGATTCCAAATCCTCATGGATTTTGAGTTATGGACTGATCAAAATGGCAAAAATGAAGAAAATGACGCTTTTCCAACACTTAGTGAAAATCTACCTAAGTTACCAGCCTTCGACACCAATGTTCATGAGGATTTTTCAGTTGGATTCAAATAGTTTCAAGAAAAACTATGATCACACATTTATTTTATCATATGAGGGCTTTCTAAAAAGCACAAGAGCCTCCCATAACTCAACCTGAGCAAGGAGATATGGTCCCCTCAAACTCACCATTTCCAACTGTCTTATACAAGGCAGATTTTGGTATTTTTGCTCGATTTGGAAAAATAGACAAATTCAAGCTTTGTCATCCATTTGGACACATCAGACGATGAAATCCAAGGGGAATGATCTGATCCCCAAGCCTCCCAAGTCCAAGAATATACATATAGCCATAACAAACCTAAAAAGACTAAAAAGTGCAAAAGACTCCAATTTTGTTTCCAAGCATTCAATGGATGCATCAAGGTGGCATGGACTGAGACATTCCTAACTGAATGAGTCAAGATTTAGCTCTGAATCAAAGGACCATAGGCCTGTGCCCTAATCTCAAGTCAATGGCTAGAGGAGACTAAAGATTCCCTTGGATCAACATTGGCCAAAGGCCTGTACCAGCTGCCATTCACTATTGCTTGCAAAACAAACTTGTTGCACTATTAATAGAGCTCATTTGTGCTCAGTTTGAGTACACCAAAGAACTACAACTGATGCTTTCCTCAAAATCTCTCTCTTTAGGCCAAAATGCCTTCTTTTGCAATTCATCTCTGAGTTTTTGAGTTAGAGAGCAATTCCACCACAACTCATGATCCAAACACACCCAATATGTCATATCTAAGTTGTTCAAACACTCACCTTTGATCTGAAACACCAAAATCAGAAAGTCAACCTCCAAAACCTCAAAATTTGAATTTTCTGCATTTTTCAAGCCATGTCTTGATTCAGTCACTTCCAAAACCAAACCAGGCCTCAAACACACTCCAAATATCATCCTCAAACTGTCCCAATTGGTTTCCCTCATCTGGAACACCATTTGAAAGAGTTACTATCTTGGTCACTTTTGCCCCTTTTGCAAGAAAGAGTTAATTCTTGTTCCTGAGGATTCCAGCTGGTTTTGATCATCCTAAAAGCTTCTAAGGGATCAATCAAGAGTGTTCAAAGCATTGAATTACTTCTGGAACAAGGAACTTGACAGATAGCATAAGAAGCTTCAAGAGGTAAGTGCATCACAACTTGAACTCTTTAAATCATGCATTGCTTTGAGGTCCATTGATCATGAACCTCTCATACATATCATATATGTTGTGTTTGAACCAATTTACCATGCTATTACTACCTGTATGATGAGATAGCACAGAACATGCAAATCTAGGCCTATTTTGAAATCACTATCGGATTTTAAAATAGAGACATTTTCTGAAAATTCCAAGGGCACCATTGGATTCCTCATGAAATTTTAGGTTAGATGCACCTAAATTTTGTCCAAATTCATGGAGAAATGAGAAAGTTAGAGGCTTCATGCAAATTGCCAAAACTAGGCCTTGCCTTTGGCAAGGGCCATGCCTAGAAACTTGGCACCCTTATGTATTAATGGGGTGGTTTTGATACACGGATGTATCACCACCCCAGTGGTAGCGCGCATGTGTGTTTGACTATGAGGTCGTGGGTTCAACACCCACCCAGACCATTATGCCATTTTCATATTTTTTGCTATTTTTCATATATTTTGTGGTTTTTATTAATTAATTTCTCTCTCAATTTTAATTATTTTTTATTGGTTATTTTTTTGAAAATTCCCAAAAATGTTAAAATATTTTATTCTACAAAAATTTCACAAAACTATTATTTATTTTGTATATTTGGTATTTTTAAAAGAATTATGTTTTATTTGTTTTTTTTAAAATTTAAAAATATTTCTTTCTCTTGATTTTGCAAATTAAAATAATTTTCAAATCATCCTATGAATGAAACATGGTTTTTCAAACATTAATCCAAGATCACAACTTGTTTTCCACACATGTTTGATAATTTTGATCATTTTAATTAAATTTTTATTCAATTAAAATACATTTTAAAATCAAATTAGGGTTTTGATTATTTTCACCCTCACAAATCTTTTTTTCAAAACACTTTGGGCCTCTAATAGAGTGTAAGATCCAATCCTTGTTGTACATAAATAATTTTGGGTCTCAGTCATTGTATAAGTCCCAGTACAGTTTTCAAAACGACGGTGCAATCACTGTCTTTCAATGGGCCTCTCCTTGAGTTGTAAGCCCCATCCCTTGTACAAAAATAAACTTTTGGGCCTCTAATAGAGTGTAAGACCCATTCCTTGTAAATAAAAACCTTTTTGGGCCTTGGTCATTGTATAAGTCCCACTGTATTTTCAAAAATCTCGGCGCGATCGCCATTTCAAAACAAAATCATCTGCGCCTACCCTTTGTGTTGTAAGCTCAATTTCTTTTCTTTTTTCAAACACTTTGGGCCTCTCCTTGAGTTGTAAGACCCGTACCTTTGTACAGAAAACCTTTTTTTGGGCCTCAGTCATTGTATAAGTCCCGATACAATTTTTAGAACACAACAGTGTGATCACTATTACAATGGAAGCTTGCTCACCTGTAAGTCCTCCTACCTCTTTTACATACAGTCTATATTTCATCTGTATATATATGCCTGCATATTATCTGCTTAGAGTTTCCCCCGATAACTAGGTCTAGAACTAGATAAAGCCAATGGTCACTCATTCAACACAGTCAAATCTAGTTCCCCATAGGAATTCCAGATACAATCTTGCCTCCTCTTGGGCTTATACAATATGGAACAAAGAGAAAGGCATTATTCCCGGTGAAAATTTTCTCAGACTGTTACTATTAGAAAATTGTCAAAGAAATTCATTTCCCCCAGAGAGGATTAATTCCCGGTGAAACCTCTCTTGAATTTCTTCAAACCCTAGAATTGTTCATTAACGAAAAGATTATTCCCGGTGAAACTTTTCTTGAAATTTTCTTAAGTTTGGACCCACAGGCTTCCTAAAAGCATCCCTGCCTCCTCTTGGGCTTTGTACAAGGACCCTCCGGCTTCTTAGAAGTTCTCATGCCTTCTCTTGGGCTTAATACAAGGACCCTGAAGACCTCTTAAAGGTATAGGACAGAACTTAGTCATCCTTTGTTAGAGCAGTCTTTCTAAAGAGTCAAAACCTCAGACCAATTTAAGGCTTGATTCTCGTCCCTTAAAGCACCAGCCTCCTCTTGGGCATCATACAAAGATAAACTCTTCCATGCCAGTAGACTTGGACAGTCTAATCTCCTCTTCGATCTCAAAGACATTCTCAAGTTCCCTACAAACACAGGAAAAAACCCTGGTCATTTAACCAATCTCCAGCAGAGTTAAAACTCTCATAGGATCTAAAACTCAGTCTTTCATCCTAAATTTCCTAGCTAGGGCCAGCTTATTATCAGTATAACACTATCCAAAATCAGAACCTTAAGGCATCTGATACCTAAACTCTTCTTTAATCCTCATCAAGAGTTGATTCCCCATTTTAGACCTGCCTCTGGATCTCAATAATCCTCAGCAGAAGCCATCCTCCTCTTAGGCTTTGTATAATGATTTTCTTCAGCAGATTTAGCTTTAAAAGCACTCTCTTGTTGAGTTAATAACCTTTTTAGCACTCTCTTGTTGAGTCAATTAGTCCTTTCAGCCTCAATCTTGGGCTTTGTATAAGACAACCATAAATATCCTTCAGCCTCATTCTTGGGCTTTGTACAAGACACCCACATAAACACATTCTTGTTGAGTCAGTCAAATATCTTTTAGCCTCAATCTTGGGCTTTGTACAAGACTGATAAAAACACTCTCTTGTTGAGTCAGTCTCTTTTCAGCCTCAATCTTGGGCTTTGTACAAGACATCATATAAATCTCGCTAAGCAGAGTCAATCCTCTTTTCAGCCTCAATCTTGGGATTTGTACAAGACAAATCATACTCTCCAGCTGAGTCAGTCAACTTCTTCTAGCCTCAATCTTGGGCTTTGTACAAGATAGATAAAACCTCTCACCAGTAGAGCCAGTTTCCCCTTTTTTAGCCTCAATCTTGGGCTTTGTACAAAACACATATAAATATTCTCCAGTGGAGTCAAAAAATCCTTTTTTAGCCTCAAATCTTGGGCTTTGTTCAAGACATACAAAATATTTCCCAGGAAAGTCAACTTTCAGCCTCCTATTAGGCTTTGTATAATGATATCCCCCAAAGAGTCAATCTCTTTTAGCCTCAATCTTGGGCTTTGTATAAGACATATATAAACACTCTCTTGTTGAGTCAGTCTTTTCCAGCCTCCTCTTAGGCTTTGTATAAGGACTTCCCCAGTGGAGTCAATCAATCTCTTAGCTTCAACCTTGGGCTTTAATCAAGGCACACAAAAACCAAAATCCCCTCAGAGGAAATAAAAACCTCTATGTAGGAAGACATTTCTCTGTATATCACACATCAGAACAGAACATTCAAAACAAACCCTAGTTCTAGATAACTGCTATACGTGGCACACTTATTGATTCAAATATCCAAGCTATAGTCCATCTCTTATCCTGGTAAAACTTCCTCCTTCATCTAATTGCTGTAAGTGGCAATCCTCTGGATTATTTACATCCAAGCCAATGTCCTTCTCTTAGCGTGAAAGATTCCTAAGGAAAAATGGCATTGCTCTACACTGAGTTAAAGTTTTCCCCTTCAGGACAAATCCCATATAAAGGAAATTATGGCATTGCTGGATTCCATATCCCAGTTAGAGTAATTCTCCTTTATAATCAGTCACCCAACAGTTGTGATAAACAGACGAGATGTCTCCCTTTAGAGATGATAAATTCTCTCTCAGTCAAACCTTTAGCTTCAATCTTAGGCTTTGAACAAGACACAAATACTCAACCTTTTAGCTTCATTCTTGGGCTTCGAACAAGACACTAAAACATCATCTTTTTCCTCCCATAGAATAGGAAGAACTACAATTGCTCTGATTTCCCTGTTTTCTTTAACGGGAATACGTAGGCATAAGATTGTGAAATCTTAGCGAGCATACCAATCAAAAAATTTAGGTCCCATACCTTCACATACTAAGCAAAAACTTTAGGTCTAGTACCTTATCAAAAACATCGGAAAACAAATCGAAATCAACAAAACTCTCTCTCAAACACTCCCAAAGGAGAAACTTTCCCAACCCACGACAGATAAACACCATCGAGTATAAAGCAGAACCTCATTGCTAACAACCTGTGGATAACCACATATAGGATGGGTAATTGACAACTCCCCATTGTATAACCTGACCCCGAACTCCCCAATCTCTTTAAGCATTTGTTCAGTTAAACATTTGCGTGCAAGGTTAGTTTTAGATAGCTTCCCTTTCCTTTCCAGCTTCACAGGATAAATAAGAAATTAGAAAGTAACACCCAACTCCTACCATTGCGGTGAGGAGAAACCAATGACGATAAGGTGGCCGCGTCACCGACAAAAATCGCACGTTATACCCCTATCCTTTTATGTCACTATTTCTCATTATTTGGAGAGTGCCTTTGTACAAGGAAATTGACGTTCGTTTTTCTTGATGATTCTCATTGCTCACATAGAGTGCTTGGAATTGAGTTCCAATGACTTCTTCTGGCTCTAAATATGATAATGACGATAGATTGCTTACAATTAAAGCCCATTCACCGCATAATGTGACCAAGTTATTGTTCTTGACAAACTTCAACTTTTGGTGAAGTGTTGAAGTGACTGCCCCTGCTTCATGTATCCAAGGTCGTCCTAATAAATAATTGTACGCCGCTCAGATGTCCATGACTTAGAAGGTAACTTGGAAAGTGTGGGGACCAATGGTTATGGGAAGATCAACTTCGCCAATAATTGTCTTCCTGGATCCGTCAAAAGCTTTGACTATGATCTCACTGCCTCTCATGGGGGTGCCTTAAAAAGATAATCGTACTAGAGTTGACCTTGGCAGGACGTTCAAGGATGAACCTGTGTCTACGAGTACACTGGCTAAAGCATCGTCCTGGCAATTTACTATGATGTTGAGTGCCGTGTTATGATTCTTGCCTTCCTCTGGAAGTTCTTCATCACTGAAACCCAAATTGTTGCAGGAAGTGATGTTGGAAATAATGATGTCAAACTGACTCACTGTTACATCTTGTTCTACAAAGGCTTATTCCAAGACTTTCTATAGAGCTTCTCTGTGAGCTTCTGAACTGACCAGGAGAGATAACATGAATATCCAAGAAGGAGTTTGTAATAGTTAATCCATAATTTTGTATTCACTTCTCTAGATGAGTTTTAAAATTTCATCGTTATTTTTCACAAGCTCCATGTTGCTTGATTGACCAGCTTGCTAGTTAGGAACTTCATCTTAAGGTTCCTTTTGTTTTGTAGGCTCTCCAACTCCTCTGTTGAAGATTCGACCACTTCGGGCGACCCCGCTGACATCAGCAATGTTCACAATGGATGGTAGCAGAACTTCTTTTCCGTCTTCTATTATGGTTGCACCGTACTTATACAGAATATATTTCTCCGACTCATATGGCACTGGGCCTGGCAAGTAGATGACCAAAGGGGTTAATTGGGTCTTTCGACTGTCATAAGTAACCTCAATTGGTTCCAGCTCGGGGCTATTGGATAATTTTTTCACTGTCAAAAGGGATTTCTAAACGCTTTGGCTCATTGAGCCGAGGAATTACAGTGAATACATCCTCATTAATTCCATAACTAACAGGCTCTCTTTTATTAAAAATTGTGACAGTTTTTTTGTCCAACAGTTCCTGAATCTCATTTTGGACAAGGAGGCAACCATGTCGGCTTCTGCGACATTTTCTGCAAGTTGAGTGATCGTGGTGACTTGTACCAAAATAGTTATGTCTACATTGGAATTTGTGAATTTTGACCAATGAAGTTTCATTGTTTTTAATGTCATAAACTGCATGTTACCCTGGGCAACCTTGCACCATATTGATTGACTGAGAATTTAGGCATAGTTGGGTTTCCCCCTAGTCTACTTGATTCTGGAGGGCTGCTCGCACGATGCAGCACCCTTGACTATTTTCTGAACATATTCGGCAGCGTTCATAATTGTGAGGTGGCACACGGTCTTGTCCACTCTGTATGCAGTGTATTTTTACCAAATCTATTTCCAGCAAGCGGATGTCACAACTTTGGTGTCTATCCGGATTTCCATTGGTTATACTAGCTTGATGTGTGTTTTCATCCTGGTAGATTGGAAGCCAACAATGGTCCAACAGATGTTGAAGAGTTCTTTGTAGAAGTGCGCAACCTTGATCGTTTTCGGAGCAATCTTTGCAGTCCTGATAATTATACAATGACAGATAACCGAGTCTGACTTGTTTGGCATGTAATTCTACCAAGCTGGTATTCATCAAACGAATGTCGAAAATCTGAATCATGTTGACCTGGTTATTATCACTTCCATGGTAGTCTTGGATTTATCATAGATCCATTTGATGCTGGAGGGCTTCTTGTACAAAAGAACATCCTTGATTGTCTTTTGTGCAAATCGGGCAAGCGTTGTAGTTGTGCTGCTGCAAATTGTGATACTGACTTTGTCTTGAGTGTATTGCCACTAGATTGACATTCATTGTGCAGATGTCATGATTTTGAACAATGCCTGGACGTCCATAGACCATATTTATTCCATGAATCCTGTAATCTCGGATCCAGCCTAGATCCATCTGCTCTTGAAGAGTTGCTTGTACAATGATGCATCCTTGATTGTTCTCGGAACAAATGTCGCATTGATGATAGTTGTGAGATGGCACATGGCCATACCCGTTTTGCCTGCAATGCATTTTTAAAAAATTGTTCCTAGTAGGCGTGCATCGTGAATTCGATAACTGCTGCCATGTCCTTCATCTATCAAGTTTACTAAAGCTTTTTCATGTTGTGGCAACGGGTTTGTTTGAACATTCGGATTCGTATCTTTGAAGGATAAAACTCCATTTTTGACGAGCCTTTGCATATCAAATTTGAAGCTGAGGCAGTTCTTAATGCTATGCCTCGGTCCTCCTTGATGATAAGCGCAAGATTGATCAATTTTAAACCAATAAGTGGGATTGTTCGGCACTGTGAGAGGATTACTAGTTTGAACTTGCCCCTTTGCTAGCAAAAGTGGGAATAACTCTGCATATAACACTAGTATGGGGGTCAAATTCTGGCGATCGGGGAAAATGATTATTGCTATTGTATTGGGGGCGAGCCTGCTGAAGAGGTTGTTGCTGCCTTTGCTGATACGGTTGTTGATTTGGCTGTCTTTGAGTAACCTGTGGTTGATATGCTGGGACCGGCGCTGGGTTAATAACATGAGATATTGTTGCTACCTGTCGAGGTTGATACCTTCACCTTTTCTTACCCTACGAGATATTACTGATATCTTGCTTTTTCTTCTTCTTGAAAGCACTCTCGTATCTCTTGCTACTACTGGATGGTTCTGCTTCCTTAACCAATTGACCTTCTCGGACTGCCTCCTCAAGGTGTACTCATGTTTACCATCTAGGTGCACTGACGACCATTCAGTCATAATAAAATGAACTTAATGTTTTGAAGAATATTTTCATTATTTCTTTCTCCTCGAGAGGAGGACAAATCTGGGCGGCAATTTCACACCATCTTTGAGCGTACTCCTTAAAGGTTTCTTTATCTTTTTAAAACATAGCTCTGAGTTGATCTCTTTCGGGTACCATATTCAAATTGTACTTGTACTGCTAAACAAAAGTTGCCCCATGATCTCTGAAGGTACTGATATTTGTACGGTTTAACCCCATGTACCATTTGAGCGCGACACCGGTTAAACTGTCTTGATTCTGTCGAAAGCCTTTTGGAAATCTTCTGTCCACACACAGTTTTGGTTCTTTCTGAGTAGTTTGAAAACTGGCGCGCAAGTCGTGGTCACGAGGAATATGAATCTTGAGATGTAATTTATACGTCCCAAAAATCCTCTTACTTGTTTTTCAGTCTTTGGAGAAGGCATTTCTTGATTGGCCTTGACCTTGTCGGGGTCAACCTCAATTCCCTTTTGGCTAACAATGAATCCCAAAAGTTTTCCTGAACGAACACCGAATGTGAACTTATTAGGATTCAAGCAGAGTTTGTATTTTCTCAAATGGTCGAATAGTTTTGACAAATTTTCCACATGTTCTTCTTCTATTTTAGATTTGGGAATCATGTCACCGACGTACACTTCAATTTCTTTGTGCTTCATGTCATGAAACAGAGTTGTCATAGCCTTTAGATAAGTTGCTCCTGCGTTCTTTAGACCGAACGACATTACTTTGTAGAAAAAGGTGCCCCATAGGGTGATGAATTAGGTTTTCTCGATGTCTTCTGGTGCCATTCTGATTTGATTATAGCCCGAGAATCCATCCATGAAGGAGAATACTTTGAATTTTGTTGTGCTGTCAACTAGCATGTTAATGTGTGGTAGGGAAAAATCATCCTTTGGACTTGCTTTGTTTAAATCCCTATAGTCTACACACATTCTGAATTTTCCGTCTTTCTTGGGAACTGGCACTATGTTGGCTAGCCATTGAGGATATTCTAAGGTGGCAAGGAATCCTGCGTCGACCTATTTCCGC
The DNA here is from genome assembly GCA_022829125.1 of Lathyrus tuberosus. Taxonomy (NCBI): domain Eukaryota; kingdom Viridiplantae; phylum Streptophyta; class Magnoliopsida; order Fabales; family Fabaceae; genus Lathyrus; species Lathyrus tuberosus. The sequence goes on along the minus strand of JALAZF010000283.1, from coordinate 6,808,943 downwards.
ACTTCTTCCTTAATTTTGATGGCTATATCAGGGTGAGTCCTCCTCAATTTTTGTTTGACTGGAGGACAATCTGGCTTCAGTGGTAAGTAATGATCCACGATGTTGGTATCCAACCCTGGCATGTCTTGGTAGGACCAAGCAAACACATCTGAAAATTCTTTGAGCGGTTCTATCAAGCCTTTTTTGACAGTTAGACTGAGTAGTGCTTCGATTTTAACTTCTTTTCTCTCTTCTTCTGAACCTAAATTCACCATTTCCAATGGTCCTTTGTAAGGTTGAATGGATTTCTCCTCATTTCTGAGTAATCGAGAGATCTTTTCTGGAATTTCTTCGTCTCCTTCTTCTTCGGCTTCAAATACCGGGAACTCAAAGTTGGGAGAAGACATTAGTTCGTATGTTTCAATGGGGTTTAAGACAAATAATCTGCATAACGTGATGATTCTTTTTTTTTTAGAAAAGACAGAGAGAATGCAAAAGTGTGTGTTGTGTATTTTGAAAAATTTTTATTTTTATTTTGGGTTGTTTTTTTTAGGATTACTATTTTCTGGAAAAGCAAAAAGTGAAAATAGCAATAAATATAGAAATTCAGAATGACATTCTTTATTTATGATTTGTCGATTCTTGAAACACAAACCCTATAAAACAAAACTCTTTTGCTCTGGGCGAAGCAAAGAGGGACATTTACAGAAAAGCAAGCCCTATAAAACATCTTTTTCACCCGGGCAAAGTGAAAGGTCAAAACAAAGACGAGACAATTACTTTGATTTATGAACGATATTCGAGACATCGACTGCAACCCAATGGCGACGAACTCCTCTGTGGATTACGAAGTCCGATATTTTTCTTCCAGGATTGTCTTCAGTAATGACACTGTTTTCTGGCGGAGTTAGATCACTAGAGTCTTCTTCCCATACAGCGTTATCATAAGAGGGCTCTTCTATTGTATCTTTAACAATATTTTCATTTTCAGGAGGATCTCCCCATCCAGTGGGTTGAATGTCTTCATATCTGATGCAAGAGCTTTTGGGAGTAGTGTACTTCACTAGAAAGTCATACTTACCGCTTGGCTGCCCCAAAGTATCCCAAGTTTTTGAGGGGATAGATGAGTCAACTTCTTCAATGACATTGACATCAGGAAATGAAAAGGTTGTAAATTATTGTCCTGCGATTCTTACAACTTTATCAACATGATGTTTAACATTTTCAGAATTTTCCTAGTAAGGTTTCCACGACTCTGGGAAAACAGGTAGATTTTTCTCAAGGTCAATCAGCAGATATGCATTCTCTGGCTGACTCTTTCGCCCTGAATTTTCCATGTAAGGTTTCCAGATGGGCAAATCATCCATAGGATCATATGAGTTGTAATCAAAGTTGTCTTTCATCAGAGTATCTTCTTCCAATGAGTTGGGTGGAGCATGACATCCCTCAGGACCGCAGTCTCCGTAGATCATTCTGACGTATGATCTTGGTATATATCTAGGACTTTGCTTTGGAGAGCAAAATGTCATGTATGTTTCTTCCTAAGATATATAACCTTCATCGTTGAAATAGGATTTCCACTCTTCATCTGTATCAGAAGAGTTGTTCTCCTCGATAGTATGGACCTCCTGAGAAATTGGGAGGAGAAAGCCTCCACTGTGTAAGAAATCTTGAATGTGACGAAAGCTTTCACCCTTTTCTGTAGTCTGGGTAAGTGCTGGAGAAAAATCGAGACCTTTTCTTGTCTTGTTATCAATAGGAATCATAACCTGCTCCCATCCTTTTTATGTCATTGCTTCCCATTATTTGGAGAGCATCTTTGTACGAGGAAATCGACGTTCCTTCTTCTTGATGATTCTCATTGCTCATAAAGAGTGCTTGAAATTGAGTTCCAATGACCTCTTCTGGTTCTAAATATGAGAATGACGATAGGTTGCTCACAATTAAAGCTTGTTCTCCGTATACTGTGACCAACTTGTCATTCTTGACAAACTTCAGCTTCTGGTGAAATGTCGAAGTGACTGCCCCTGCTTCATGTATCCAAGGTCATCCTAATAAACAGATGTATGTTGCTCGGATGTCCATGACTTGGAAAGTGTGGGGACCAATGGTTATGGGAAGGTCAAATTCGGCGATAACTGTCTTCCTGGATCCGTCAAAAGCTTTGACAATGATCTCACTGCCTCTTATCGGAGTACCTTGAAAAGATAACCATACCAAAGTGGACCTTGGTATGACGTTCAAGGATGAACCTGTGTCTACCAGCACATTGGCTAAAGTGTCGTCTTGGCAATTGACGGTGATATTGAGTGGCATGTTATGATTCTTGCCTTCCTCTGGAAGTTCTTCATCACTGAAACCCAAATTGTTGCAAGAAGTGATGTTGGAAATAATTCTATCAAACTGACCCACTGTCACATCTTGTTCTACAAAGGCCTGTTCCAAGACTTTCTGTAGAGCTTCTCTATGTCCTTCTGAACTGAGCAGGAGAGATAACATGGATATTCGAGAAGGAGTTTGTAATAGTTAACCCACAATGTTGTATTCACTTCTCTGGATGAGTTTTAACATTTCATCGTTATTTTTCACAGGCTCTGCACTCCTGGATTGACTAATTTATTGATTAGGAACTTCAGCTTAAGATTCCTTTTCTTTGCAGGTTCTCCAACTCCTCTGTTGAAGATTCGACCACTTCGGGTGACTCGACTAATATCAGCAATGTTGACAACAGATGGTATTGGAATTTCTTTTCCATCTTTTATTATGGTTGCACCGTACTTGTATGAAATAACTTTTTCTGCCTTGTATGGCCTCAGGCTTGGCAGGTAGATGACTAAAAGGGTTATTTGGGTCTTTCGACTGTCAAAAGTAACCTCAATTGGTTCTAACTCGAGACTGTTGGAAATTTTTCCACTATCGAAAGGGGTTCCCGAGTGCTTTGGCTCGTTAAGTAGAGGGATTATGGTGGAAACATCCTCGTTGATTCCATAATTAACAAGCTCTCTTTCATTGAAAACTGTGATGGTTCTTTTGTCCAACAACCCTTGAATCTCATTCTGGACAAGGAGGCAACCGTGTCAACTTTTGCGACATTTCCTGCAAGCCGAACGATCGTGGTGATTCGGACCAAAATAATCAAGTATGTACAGGCATTTGTGAAATTTGACCAATGATTTTCCAATGTTTTTAATGTCGTAAACTGCGTACTGCCCTGGGAAATCTTGCACCATATTGAAGGACTGGGAATTTAGGCATAGTTGGGTTTCTCCTTGGTTTACTTGATTCTGGAGAGCTGCTTGCAAGATGTAGCACCCTTGACTATTCTCGGAACATATTCGACAGCGTTCATAACTGTGAGGTGGCACCCGGCCGTATCCACTCTGTATGCAGTGCATATTTACCAAATCTGTTTCCAGCAAGTGGATGTCACAGCTTTGGTGTATTCTCGGATTTCCATTGGTTATGCTAACTTGATTTGTGTTTTCATCCTGGTAGACTGGGTGCCACCAATGGTACAACATATGTTGAAGAGTTCTTTGTACAAGTGCGCAACCTTGATTGTTTTCGGAGCAATCTTTGCAGTCCTGATAATTATGTGCTGACAGATAACCAAGCCTGACTTGCTTGGCATGTAATTCTACCAAGCTGGTATTCATTAAACGAATGTCAAAAATCTGAACCCTATTGACCCGGTGATTATTCCTTCCATGGTAGTCTTGGATCCATCCAAGATCCATTTGACGTTGAAGTGCTTCTTGTACAAAAGAACATCCTTGATTGTCTTTTGAAAAAATTGGGCAAGCGTTGTAATCGTGCAGCGGCAAATTGTGATACTGACTTTGTCTTGAGTGCATTGCCACTAGATTTACATTCATCGTGCGGATGTCATGATTTTGAACAATGTCTGGATGTTGATAGGCCATATTTATTCCACGAACCCTGTGATCTTGGATCCAGCCTAGATCCACCTGCTCTTGAAAAGCTGCTTGTACAATGATGCACCCTTGATTGTTTTTGGAACAAATGTCGCATTGATGATAGTTTTGAGATGGCACACGGCCATACCCGCTTTACCTGCAATGCATTTTTACCATATTTGTTCCTAATAGGAGTACATCGTGAATTTGATAACTGACGCCAGGACCTTCATCTATCAAGTTTACTGAAGCTTTTTCATTTTGTGGCAATGGGTTCGTTTGAACATATGGGTTCGTATCTTTGAAAGATAAAACTCCATTTTTGACGAGCCTTTGTACGTCACATTTGAATCTTAGGCAATTCTCAATGTTATGCCCCGGTCCTCCTTGATGATAAGGGCAAGATTGATCAGCTTTGAACCAATAAGGGGGATTATCCGACACTGTGATAGGAGTCCTGGTTTGGACGTGCCCCTTGGCTAGCAAAAGTGGAAATAGTTCTGCATATAACATTGGTATGGGGTCAAACCCTGACGATCGTGGAAAACGATTGTTGTTATTGTATTGCGAGTGAGCCTGCAGAAGAGGCTATTGTTGTCTTTGCTGATACGGTTGTTGATTTGGTTTCCTCTGAGAAACCTATGGTTGATATGCCGGGATCGGTGTGGGACTGACAACAGGAGATACTGTTGCTACCTGTCGAGGTTGATACCTTCGCCTTTGCTTACTCTACGAGATATTACTGCTGTTCTTTTTTCTTTTGGAAAGCATTCCCATATCTCTTACTGCTGCTGGAAAGTTTTGAGTCCTTAACTAATCGACCTTCTCGGACTGCTTCCTCAAGGCGTACCCCCATGTTTACCATCTCAGTAAAGTCACTAGGTGCACTGGCGACCATCCGGTCATAATAAAATAAACTTAATGTTTTCAAGAATATTTTCTTCATTTCTTTCTCCTCAAGAGGAGGACAAATCTGGGCGGAGATTTCATGCCATCTTTGAGCGTACTCCTTGAAGGTTTCTTTATCCCTTTGGGACATAGATCTGAGTTGATATCTGCAGGGTTTCATATCCAAATTGTACTTGTACTGCTGAACAAAGGCTGCCCCAAGATCTCTGAAAGTAATGATCTTGGTACGGTTTAATCCCATGTACCATTTGAGCGTGACACCGATTAAAATGTCTTGAAAGTAATGGATTAGCAGTTGGTGGTTTTTTGTCTGGGTAGACATCTTATGAGCGTACATTACCAAATGACTTTGAGGGAAGGAGTTGCCTTTGTATTTTTCAAAGTCGGGCACCTTAAACTTGTGTGGTATTTTGACGTTTGGGACCAAACAGAGGTCAGCGGCATCTTTCCTAAACAAGTCCTGTCCGCGAATGGCATGCAGTTCTTTCTGCATTTCCAAGAACCATTCTTGGAATTCATTCATTCTGTCGTATACTTCTTCAGACTTGCTAGGGGTGGCATGAAGGATCTGTTCCTTTGGGATAGTATGTATCACAGGTTGTGGTATAGACATTACTGCAGTAACTCTTGGTGCTTCGGTGACCTGAAGTTTGTAACCTTCAGGTACAGGAGTCTCTATCGTAGCTCTTGTATCTTCGTTTACCTGAAGTTTGTAACCTTCAGGTTTGGAGGTTCCAGTTGCGGCTCCCAGGTCTTCAGTGACCGGTGGTATATAACCCTCTGGTATAAAATTGAATGGCATACCCCAGGGAAAACCTTTAGGCATGTTGTACTATGGAAGATTGACGGGTATCTCAAACGCTAGTGTATATACAATTTTTGAAATTGCAGTCTTTTGAGGTGGTTGATCCTGAGTTGTTGCCAGGGATTTAATCATGTTGTTGAGTCTTTCCAGACTTTCCTTCAAAGTGTTGACTTCCTCTCTTAGCTCTTTGTTTTCTTCCTCAAGATCGTCCATTTTCTTTTACCGATTGGCCCGAGTATTGTACGAATGAGACAGTTTGACTCTAAAGTGCAACACATGTGTGAGACTTTACGACAAAGATGTGTAATGCAAGAATGATGAATGATATGCAAAGAATGAGAATGATATTTTTTTTCAAAAGAACTTTTAACAATTATATTGCAAATATCAAGCAGCGGTGGAAGCCTTTTATTGAATTCAAAGGATTACAATATCTTACAGGGAAAAGTACATTATTTTACAAAGTGCAGGAAGGAAAACCAGGCCTATGAATCCTAAGGAATCCCTGACAAAGGTTCAGATGCTGGCTGCTGGTCCCCTTTTCTCTTCTTTGACCGGGTCTCCTCAACCATTGTCGGGTCGATGATCCTTTGCCATGTGAAAGGAGATAGTAAACTCCTCCGTTCCTCTTGACTTTCTACAGCATGTTGCTCTAGTATTTCAATCAGAGCATCTTTTTCCTTAAGTAACTCTTGAATCTTGGTGCACTCCAAGTTGACAATCTGGTATTTGTTCTTCCAAGAGTTCTTTTCACGTTGATTTTTGTTAAAAGCGACCTACAGTTTCTCGGTGTCACTCATGAAGTAGAGGACAAATTCGTTTAAGAGAAATACTTCTTGACAAGGGTAAGGAATTTTTAACTTAAGGGCCCTAGTTTGTACCCATTGGAGATAAGGCTCTGCGGAGATGCAGTTTGGTTTTCCCAAAGACTCTCTTCCTTTCTTATGAACATGATGTCAGGCGTGTACAATTTCCTCCTTGAGTGCTCTGTCATTCTCTCCTTCCTTAAAGAAAAGACCTTCCAGATGAACGTTGTTAGGTACATTCTTCATCGGGTATCCAAGATGACGACGAGCTAAAACTGGGTCATAATTGATCCCTCCCTTAGCACCAATAAGGGGTACATTGGGAAACTTCCACATTTTTCAATGATCTTTATTCCGTCATAGACTCGATTGTACCAATCTATGTCAGAATGGGTAAGAGACATAATCTTTTGCGACCATCGCATACCACTTTTGAGATCCCAAAAAGCAGCATATTTGGGTAAGTGGGAAATAAACCATTTGTAGAGTAATGGTACACAGTATGTAATCATCCTTCTGCTGTACAAGTTCCTTAAATGCACCGAGTGGTAAGCATCTACCAGCAAAGTTGGGACTGGGTTCCCAATTAAGAATATCTTGATAGCGTTGATGTCGACGAAATTGTCAACGTTAGGGAAAAGGAATAATCTATAAGTGAGTAAAAAAAATTTATCCTCGAAAGCAACTATGTTTCCTATACTGGCAAAGTATAGGGCTTTTTCCAACAGAAACCTAGCTGGTAGACCTTGAATTCCTCCCTTGGTGGTCATGTGAGTTTTGATATCTGATACTTCCAAAGAGGTGACTCTTGCAATGACCTGATCCTTAGGAATTTCTTCCAGTCCAGAGAATGGATCTTGATCAGTGATGGGTAAATCAATCAAATGAGAGTATTCTTCTAATGTTGGTGTGAGCTGATAATCTGGAAACGTAAAGCAGTGGTACACTGGATCATAGAACTGAACCAATGTAGACAGGACTCTTTCCACCATGTTGACTTTCAAAAGAGAGAAAGTCCTCCATACTTATCTCTGAAAGTTCCGGATTAGTAATCAACCTTCCCAATCTTCTCAAGTCTTCAAGTTTTGGACTTCTGAAGGTGTATTTTTGGGTTTTTCTTCTACCAAAATCCATAATGTTGTTTCTAATATTTGCAACACCTTTTTTTTCTTAGTTTTTTTGAATATTTTTTGAGAAAAGATTTTTTTTTGAATGCATGAATGCAGCAAATACAAGTATACGAAAACATGGGTTTAAGGGTTCATCGTCACGAGCATGGACCCATGGATCTACCCAATCCCAAAGGGTATGTACTAGGGGTTCCTTTTTTGTGTACCTGTAGAACGGGTTCTAACAAGGTTCCCAAAATCATTGACCTCTCTTAAGAATATTACCAGCAAATTGACTGAGTCATGAGAGCTATAATATCCTTAAGATGAATCTCATTCGAGCGTAGTATCTCATATCAACTATTCCCGATAGTCACTGACTACATCCTAAAAATGGCCAAGGTTAAATGTTTACTAATTCTCATTTTCGCGGGTGCCCAGTGGAAAAAGTAATGTTTTCACGACTTGCTTGTTTAACATCAGTAATTCCAAAAGGGTACATCCACTGATTTGGTGGACTTTCAAGTTAGCTTGGTCGGGATTTACTCCCTATAAGCCTTTTTTAGTCTGCCACCTCCTATCTTAAAATATGCTCTCAAGCCCACTGAGGACTTTTTGACTCACCATATGTGTATTAATCACATTCCCGGATAACAGTAAATTAAACAAGTATGGCAGATAAGCATATAATATGATGGAAAACAGTAAATATTATCAAATAAGAAAGCAAATAAACAGTAAAAAAGCAAAGCAAGGGTTAACCCTCCTAGAAAAAAAAATTAAAGTCTCCCCAGCAGAGTCGCCATTTTTCTATAGCATCGGTTTTTGTGACGCGACCACCACCACATTTAGTGCTACTTTATGATTTCTATAATTATCCTATGAAGCTTAAAAGGAAGGGGAAGATATCTCAAACTAACCTTGCGTGCAAATGTTTTCCTTAACAAATGCGAAGAGATCGGGGATCGGGGGTTGGTTATACAAAGGGAAGCTGTTAACACCCAGAGTATCTATAGTAATCTATAGGAACCTCTATTTGCATATATTTCTATTGTTGAATTGCTTGGTTGCTTAAATCCATTTACATTGAATAGGGAAAGTTTCTCCTTTGGGAAGGCTGAGGAAATGTTTTTTTTTTAGGTTTTCTATTGTTTTTGGGAAGGTACTGGACCTAAAGTTTTTGATTAGTGCGCTCGCTAAGATTTTGTAATCTTATGCCTACGTATTCCCGTAAAGAGATCTGGGGAAATCAGAGCGATCGTAGTTCCTCCTAGGAGGAAATTGTTTGGTGTCTTGTTAAAAGCCCAAGATTGAAGCTAAAAGAGGCATTTGTGTCTTGTTCAAAGCCCAAGATTGAAGCTAAAGGAGTGACTGAGAGAGAATTTGTCATCTCTAAAGGGAGATATCTCACCTATTCATCACAAACATTAAAGAATTGATTTATAAGGGAAGTTGCTTTAACTAGGATGTGTGGAATCCAGCAATGCCACACCTTCCTTTATAGGAGAATTGAAATGTCATGAAGGAAGAAGCTTTAACTCAGTGTAGAGCAATGCCACTTTTTTCTTTATGAACTTTTTCATGCTAAGAGAGGGACATTGACTTGGATGTGTAGAATCTAGAGGTTTGCCACTTACATCACTTAGATGAAAGAGAACTTTAGCCATGATAAAGGAGGGACTCTAGCTTGGATTTTGAATCAACAAGTGTGTCACTTACATCAATTATCTGGAAAAAAAAGGTTTTAATTGTTTTTTTTTTAAATGTGATGTATAGAGGAAATATCCTCCTACAGAGAGAACTCATAGTCTCATCTGTGGGGATTATGGATTTTATGCCTTGATCAAAACCCAAGGTTGAAGCTAAAATAAGTTGAAAACTGACTCAACTGGGGGAGTATTATATCTGTCTTGTACAAAGCCCAAGATTGAGGCTGGAAAAAGTTGAAAACTGACTCAACTGGGGGAGTAATATATCTATCTTGTACAAAGGCCAAGACTGAGGCTGAATGGGAAAATCATTATATGAAGCCTAAGAGGAGGCTGACTCTTGCTGAGGATTTATTCAAATCCAGGAGAAGGTCTAAACCATTTTGAGGAACAAAAGGGAAACTAACTTTTGCTGGGGATTTGAGAAGAGTTGAATTATCAGATGCCATGAGGCATTGATTCTTGTGGGGATTTGTTAATGGTAATAAGGTCCTGGATGGGGATTTCAAAGTGAAAACCAAACCTTGTTGAGGGTCAGAAGAGACTTTAAGGGATAAGCTTGAATACCTTAGAGGCTTTGACTCTCCTGGGGACTGGTCTACTGCTAAAGATGAGTAGGATATATCCTAGGCTTTTAGGAAGCCTGATGGTCCTTGTATAAAGCCCAAGAGGAGGCTAGGGATGCTTCCAGGAAGCCTGTGGGTCCTTGTATGAAGCCCAAGAGGAGGCTAATTGTTGAGACTTTCCAAGTCTAAAAAGAGTTCAAGAAAGGTTTCACCGGGAAATAATCCTTTCTTTGTTGAACTGTTCTCGGGTTAATGGGATTAAAGAAGAGGTTTCACTGGGAAATAATCCTCTCTTTATTGAAATGTTTCAAGGTTGATCAAATTGTACAAGGCCTAAGAGGAGGCTATCTTCTGGGGAGATTCATTGTATGATGCCCAAGAGGAGGCAATAATGCTTGGATAAAGCCCAAGAGGAGGCTAGGGAACTAGTTCTTTGAACTAAGTTGGGATTGAAGGGATCCTATTATTTGAACTAGTCTAAACTAAGGATGCTTTGAATGCTAAGAAAAGCTTAACAAGATATGCAAAAGTGCATATACAAACATATGAACAAGTATATAAACAAGTATTAGATTGAGAAAGGTGGTGGGTCTTATTCTCTGGATAGAAGCCCAAGTGTATTGTGATTGCTCAGATGTTTTCTTTAAGATTGGATTAGGGTTTTGAATAAATTGAAGAAATTTTTGAATTTGAAGATGATTTGATCTCAAGTAAGAGAGAAGCAAAAGTGTTGGATCTTACACTCTAGATAGAGGCCCAGGTGATTATTTGTATCCTGTACAAAGCCCAGGATGAATGAGGCTAAAAGATTTCTATTTAAATAAGGGTGTTGGGTCTTGAACTCTATTATAGACCCAATATTATTGTTTAAAACAAAGTTATGTACAAAGAGATAGGACTTACATTCCTAACAGGGGCCCAAAGATTGTTGTGAAAACAGTGATCGCACCGTGATTTTAAAAAGCGCGATGAGACTTATACTATAGCAGAGGCCCAAAGATTGGTTTATTTACAAAGGAGGTTGGGTCTTACACTCTAATAGAGGCCCATGAGTGTTGAAATGAATTTTGAAAGATTGAATCAAAGTGAAACCCTAATTTCATTTTTTAAAGGTATTTTTCAAAGAAATTCAATAAAAAAAATGATAAAAATGTCAAATAAAATCATTAATCATGTTATAAACAATGATTAAAGTTTATGAAAAAAGTATTTTATTCACATGAATATTTAAAATTATTTTGGTTTTAAAAATCAAGAAAAATAAATCATTTTAAAAAAATTTAAAACAATATTTTTAAATATATTAAAAATGTATCAAATAAAAATATTTTTGTGATTTTTTTGGGTGAATAAAATATTTAAATATGTGAGTGATTTTTGTGCAAAAATTAATTTTAAAATAATTAAAATTGATTTAGAAAATAATTATTGAAAATAAAATGAAAAAATATCAAAAATATTAAAAATATGAAAAAAAAAAAGAGTGAAAAAGACCAAAAATGGCATGGGTGGATATTGAACACACACCCTAGCACACAAACACACTTGAAAACACACGCTGCAACCGTTGGGGTGGTGATACATCCGTGTATCAAACCACCCCCATAAATACATAAGGGTGACTTGGTTTTAGGCCTGGCCAAAGGCGGCATGACCTGGTTCTTGCCGAAGGGAGGCCAGGTTTTGGTGGTTTTGCAAGAAGGTCATAACTTCTTCATTTCTCCATGAAAATGGATGAAATAAAGATGGATCCTACCTAGAATTTCATGAGGAATCCAATGGTGGTCTTAGAATTTTCTAAAAATACCTATATTTTAAAACCCGATAGTGGTTTCAAAATAGGTCAAGTTTTGCAAGTTCTATGCTACAACTCTATACAAGCAATAATAGCATGACAAAATAGTTCAAACACAACAAATATGATATGTATGACATGTTCATGATCAATGTACATCAAAGTAATACATATTTCACAAAGTTCAAGTTCTTATGTACTTACCTCTTGAAGCTCCACTTGCTAACCTTCAAGATACTTGTGACAGAAGCAAACCAATGCCTTGGACACTTCTAATAGATTCCTTGGAAGCTTTTTGGATGATCAAAATCCAAAAAAACCTCTGGAACAGAATCTAGCTCTTTCTTTCAAAATTGGCAAAAGTGACCAAAATGGCAACTCCAAATGATGTTACACTTGAGAAACAATGGTTGGAATACCTTAAGGATATATATTAGAGTGTGTTTGAGGCATTGTTTGGTTTTGAAAGGGACTGAATCAAGACATGGCTTGAAAAATGCAGAAAAGTCAAAATTTGAGGTTTTGATGGTTGACTTTCTGATTTTGGTGATTTGAGATGAAGGTGAGGGTTTGGACACCTCCAATGGATGATTTGTGATGTGTTTGGATGGTTGTTTGAGTGGTTTAAGCTCTGGTTTTGAGAATTTCAAGTTTACCCTTTGAAACTTTAAATTTTGAAGTAGGAGAGGGAGAATGAGAAAACAAGGCTTTGGTATTATTTTGGTGTGATTCAAATGATCAGAAATAACTCCTATTTATAGGAGAACAAGTTTGTTTTGGGAGGAATAGTGTTGGATGAGGGATCACTCTATTATCCAATGGATTTTGTCATGTAGCTCTTTCTTAAATGCCAAGGTACCAAAGTCTCCTCTTATCTTGACTTCAACCAAATTTGCAGGTTTGAACACTCATGTTTCTTAACTCATATTGACTGGTTTATAACTGATTCATGCCACCTCTATGCATCACATAAATGCCAAATGCCAAAATTGAAATTCAAGGCATTTGTAATGATGAATTTGCACATGCCAAGTTGAATTCTTGACTCAATGGTCCAAAGTTGAAAACATCAATTGATTCATCAAGATTCTTTCTGATCTTGGAAGAGGACAAAGCTTGTAAGATGAAAAAATTGAAAATGGAAATCATGTGGCACAAGAAATGCACAAAATTTGTCTTGAAAATCAATTTGAGCAAGGCATGTTGCGAGGTTCATAACTCCTTGCTCAAGTTGAATTAATGTGAGTTCTTGTACTCTTTGGAAAGCTTGTATATCACACTTCAACTTTGATGTTTACATTTGGTCTTGATTCCTCTTGGATCATAATGAAAAATACCTCCAAAGTTGGGCAAAACATGAGACAGATTCTGCCTAAAAAATTTCCAAGTGTCAAAGTTCAAAATCTCATGAAACTCTAACTTTAATGCTTTATATCTTAAAATCTAAGCATTTTTGGGGTACTTGTGCTTTACAACCTTGTTGTATGTAAGAAGAGCTATCATTTGAGCTTTGGACGGGAAAAAATGGTTGCTTGGATCACAAGTTATGGCCTTGCAAAGTTGGGTAAAAACCATTATTTTTCCATAACTTAGTGAAATTTTAGGTTTCTCAAGGTTTCCCTTTTTGCAAGTAACCTCACTTTTCTTGATTTTTATTGATTGATCATGATCCAAATCACAAGTTAACATTGTTCTTGACTTAAAGAGGCCATGTTTGCCAAACAATCTCAAAAGTCAAAATTGGTTTTGATCACAATTGACTTTTTGTATCAGATAAAGCTTGAACTTTGTGATCCTTTATGAAATCAAGTCCTTGGGATAAATTGAACCTAATGGATGGATTCTAAAGGTTTTTTTTAGTGTCTTGAATCATGTCTCAAGGTTTGAGATCATGCTTTGCTCAAAAGTCAAAGGTATGGTTGTCTTTTTCTCAAAAACCCTAGTTTATGGTCCAGATGAATTTGAATCCTTATATTGCTTATGAACCAAGTTCTTTGAAGCAATTCAATCTTGTGAATGGATCAATATGATGTATTTTAGGTCCTTAAAACATATCTTGAGGTCTTGGCTCATGCCTTGCTCCAAAAGTCAACTTCGGGACTAAATTAGGTCAAAACCCTAATTCCTGATTTTTTATGGATGCACCCCCTGAGACTAGTTTGAACTTATGAATGGACTCATAAGGTTCTTTTGAGCTTCTTGAATCATATATTGAAGTATTAGCTCATTCCCAGATGAAAATCTCTCCCTGGAGGCCTTGGTCGACCAGAACCCTAATTTGGTGACACTGATGATCTTGAGGTTTGATCAACTTGAAATGTTGCATTCTTGTGTTAGATTCTTGATGTGGGAGACATCTTGATCCTTCATGGATGTTTGAGAGGCTTTACAATTTGAAGATCATGTCAATTTTTTATTGATCATTTACCTGAATGCTCTGAGAGGGCTCAAAAAACCCTAATCCTTGGTTGAGGTAAATACTCAACAATCTTTGAAAGGATTAGTGAGATATGAAAATACATCCATATTGTGGTGATGATTTGCACAATGATGTGAAGTCTTATTGTAACACCCTAATAATCCCCCGCGTGATATAAATAAAATTAGAGTAAAATAAAATATCAAACATTTAGGATGCTACTTTCATCAAACACCTGCTCATATACTTGATATGCAACACATCATTTTAAAATTATTTTAACAACAATGATAATGATAAAAGACCTCTAACTTCATTTTCTTTTTATTAAAACAGCGGAAACATAAACACATACTCATTACAACGTAAGCATAGTATTCAATTAAATAAGTAACTAAAATTAAGAGATATCTAAAATCTCAAGCAAAACATAGCCTAAGAAAACATAGCATTTCATGACCCCAGTGTTACATATCAGAGCAGACACCGACACAAAGGCATAAACGGAAGACTCCATCTTCCACTCACATCAGATCTCCTACTGTGGATTATCTGCATGTTACCCACGTGGAGGCAACATTCAAACAAAAGGGGTGAGATTCTCAAATCAACAAAAGAAACAGATGATATAAATATGAAAGCATAAAATCATCAAGTAATTCACCCTTCAACACAACTTTCATTAATTTCAACACAAACAGATAATCACACATTTCATAATGCAACACAACTCTTATATAATGCAATGAGACACCAACTTGACTCAATTCATGTGGTACCAATTCGACCCCTGTTTCATAGTCACAATCTCCGTCGGGACGTCATAATAGTCGCTCACACCCCCACATGGGCACTTCGTGATCGCTCACACCCCACATGGGCACACGATCACCCGTAATCGCTCAATCCCCACATGGGCACACGATTACCTCAACAACAACAACATCGACTCGATTCTATTTTAAAGAATCCAGATAAACGCTCACACCCCACATGGGCACACGTCTTATCCCACAACTCATGCAACATGAATGCATATCAACAACAACATACAATGACTCTCATGAAATCAATGTATCACGCCACTGTAGGCCACAACACAACATGTCATAACAACTCAACAATATCATCATACCACATCATAAGCAACAACTATTGCATTTACAAGTTATGCCAGAACAACTCAACAACAACGTCATACTATATCATAAGCAACAACTATGGCACTCAACAACAACATACAACAACGACGTAATGCATAGGACTAGAAAACAACCAATACATTACCTCACAACTGTCCAATATATAGTATACACCTATTCAAACATGCAAACATTGCAATCCACCACAATAACACGCATCGCACAACTAATTTCCACATTTCACGGTTCAACATATTCCAATACAAAACACAAATATACACCACATGTTGAATAGTTGGAATTCTATCATTACAAATAATTTTAACAGAAAGTACATAAAACCAGCTTTTCGACGATTCGAACGGCGACTCAAACAGACTCACGGTTTGAAAGTTATGAATTTTTGAAAATTTACAAAAACTGTCACGTTCAGTGGTAACCGGTTAGCACATATGCCGTAACCGGTTACACAGTTGAAAAATGCCCAAAAACTCCAAATTTGCACTATGTAACCGGTTACGTCCCACACGGTAACCGGTTACTTGACCTGCAGAATCAATTCTCTGTTGTTTCTGTTACGAAAATCACTTTTCAACCCCAATCCAATAACCCCAAACCACATATACCACAAAATTTGGCCCCCAAAATCAGTATGCAACATTATACATATAATATGAACTCTTATAACACAACAAAACACCAATTCAATCAAGAAATTCACACAATTAGAGCATTTTCGTTATTACCGACACGTAACTTCAACTTCTCACCGGAAACATTCAACGATCAACAAAATACGGGAATAAAACCTAACGATTTATCTACCCTCATACATATATCATATATCCCTTAAGAGATTAAAGAATCCCACCCTTACCTTAGAGTTCTTGTAAGATTCTCTTCTATCTCAAACAATGGTGATTTCCTCTTCTCCCTTGAGCCATAGAATTCCCTCTTGCTCCTTTCTCTTGTTTTCACGTATAATGATTTCTCTCTTCTCTAATCCCCTTTTTCTTATTATTATAATATTATTATTATTACTATCACTTATTCCACTAATAAAATAATAACAAAAATAATAGTTTTTCATCACATATTTAATTAAATCAATATTAAGCTATTATTATAATTAAATAATTACTAACTAAAATAATCTAATTAGTCTTACTCCCCACACCACCAATCTCTACGCTTTTGGACACACACCCCTACTACCTTAAAGACAATTCTTAAGGCCACTACCCACCACCAAGGGTACTCAAAACATGATGAAGCACGCAAAATCACACAATTACACACGTCAACACATAAATATAATTACGGATAATAATTAAAATAAAATGGGGCGTTACACTTGTGGTCAAAATTTAGGGTATGACACGTAGCATACTCCCTCTCTTTGTTTATTTTTCTTTTTTCCTTTTTCTTTTATTTCTTTTCATTTTTCATTTCCTTTTTTCTTAACTTCTTGATTTTAATTTTCGTATATTTTCACTTCATTTGATTTTATACTATTTGATTTTTGCTTCTTTATTAATTTGATTTTATTTATTTTTTCATCCTTTTAATTTTTCACTTTTATGATTGAATGGTTGATGAAATCTTAAGCATCGTTGAGTATTGATCCATAGGTTGATTGAATCTTCAATACTTCAAACATGTTGATGAATGATCATTAGATCATTCTTGACACCTTGAGGTATTGATAGGTTGACCTTGGTTAATCATACTTTAAAGCTCTTCATGATAGATGAGACCATTGTATTTGCTTCATCTTTTTCTCATTGTGCTACATCTTTTAGGAGAATGATTATATATCATTTCTCTAATATATTTGAGCATATAGATTGTTATTAATCGGCCTCAGATAGGCGTGGCTTCTACAAAACTCCACTTACGATTGCTTAACATAGCGTTAAATTGTCCCGATGCGATTAATCGATCATTCGATCAGTAACTACTAACTTCTAACTTTTACATTGTCACACTTTACTTTCTTGCAATTTATCTTCTCGTCATTTACTTTCCGCGATTTAATTCATTGCTCATTTATCATTCATGCCCTTACTTTATGGAATTTTCTTCTTTTTTGGTTTTTATTCTTCATCTTGTAAAAACACAAAAGCATGATAAAAATGGAAAAGACCTAAAAAACTTGTAAGATGTGAATAGACTGTGGACTGTGCAAATGACCTTAGCATTATGGAGTTTTGGACCTTATATTTGACCCTAGGAAAAGGAGACTTAGATTTGGAATATTATTTTCATTGTCTAGCTTAGGACACTTTGCACACACACGGTTTTCTCTTAGGCTCCCTGAAACGAGACCCTTTATTTCTCGCATCAACTTCCCTTGTATTTTTCATGTACCCCTCTCCTCTTTGATGTACTTTCTTTACTTTCTCATTTTTCTTTGGTTGTGGTTTTGTTTGTTAGATATCCTCAGGAGCTAGGATAGACTTCACCATTTTCTAAAACCCTTGATCCAACATCAAGTGGTATTCTCTCTTAACCCTTCTAAGTCGACCGCCTTGCGCATCGCCATCAACCAAATCCAAAGCATTCTTGATTCATACATCAAGTCATACCTAATTTGTAAGTCGATTACTTCATGTGTCGCCATCAACGTATCCTATTTCAATCTCAAATCATTTTCGTAATCATCTTGTAGCAATAAAACTCTTAATCCAACGTCAAGAAGACTTTTCTCAATCAAACTTCAAAATAGATAAATATATCAAAACTTTCTCTCAAATAAGATGAAAAAGGAGCGGGTGTAGTCAACGATTTCTCGAGACAGAAGACACGAGATGTAGTTCTCGACTGTACAAACTCTCTCATCAATTCTGAAGGCTCTAAAGATTTGAGCAAATTTTGGTAAAACAGGATGTTGTGTAAGATGTTCCAACAAGAAGAATTCTGTTGAAAGAAGACATGTTGGACAAGATATCCAAACACAATGTTAGGACATCGTGTCTGTTACTGATGTACAGGATTTTGATACAACAAGATATTTGCAGGCCAGTTCCAAGATTTATGGCATGGATCAAGGAATAAACAAACAGATATTTTGAAGCCCATGGACTGCTGAAGATTATAAAAGGAAGACCAAGACCTAGGGTAGAAATATATTTTAATAATTTTTATTGAGACTTTTGTAAAAGTAGAAAATAAGGGTTTAGCGTTTTGAGAGTCGTGTACTTAATTGAGTTGTAAGTCACCCTTTGTATCGTTTGATACATTGTGGTAGACATAGTTTTATAGATTCAGAAACCTTTAGGTAATGAAATGTGTATTTTTCTTGGATGAAGCTTTGAAGGAAATCCATGCATTGTTTGTTAGTCAAGAGTCTTGATTGAATACTGTATTGAAAGGGGTGTCTTTCAATTGAACAGATTGATACAGTTATTGTGACTATAACCGTTAGATATCACTGAGGTGATTTAGGAATTGAGATGGGCTTCTCTTATCTAGATGGCAATTTCTAGATAGAGTTGTACTGGGTAGGGATTAAGTGAGGAGTTGTAAATGGGATAGTTTAGCTCTAAATTAATACTGCTAATAGTGAATTCATTCTTGGCTTGGTAGCCCCCAGATGTATGTGATTTGCACTGAACTGGGTCATCATATCCTTGTGTTATTTATCTTTCTGTTTTGTTAAATTCAGTCTTCTCTCTTGTTCAGAAGTTTATGTCTTGACTGATGTCGAAACATCTATCATGACATTGTTTTATGAATTTGCAGTTTCATTGAAGGTTCTTGTTTCTGTCCTTGTTCAGTTTTAGCAGAGATTAATATCTTGACATTTAATAGGAAATCTGTGATTTGCATGCCAGAATTTCAATTGGTATCAGAGCAGGCATCCTGGTCTGTTTCTGGATGAGTTATAGGGAAGATACTTTTTGGTCTTTGACCAAGGAAGGAGGTTGCATCATCAGACCATTCGTTGGTGTTAGGGATAGGTTGTTTCAGAAAAATAACTAATGATGGTTAACTGATACATTGTGAAGATTCTCCGATGCTGCTGATAATGATGTTATTGCTATGCAAGGTGCCTGATAAGATGTTGTGACATCTTACCTGGTGCATGTTGAAGATGGGTTATTTTCTCCAGGTGTTCTTGCCACGTCTAGCTGGGAGTAATAGACAGGAGGGATCACTGTGATCTGGAGTCCTCAGAAGGATCTTTCTATGTTGCTTAGGTAACATGAAGGGCCATAGGAGAAAAGGTTGAGTTGAGGCCTTGTGTATCCAATTCATTGGATTTGATAAACATTCTATGTCATGTTTAAAGTAGACCAAGATACTTGAGGTTTCTCTCAAGTCCACTATAAAGGTACTTCTGAATATGAAGAGAAGAATGTCAAGAAGAAGATCCATGTGAAGAAAGAAGCAATTTATTTTTGCTCCTATCCCTATAAGAGTTTGACCTTGTTTGAGGTTTCTAACTCTTGGAAGTTGATACTGATTATCCAAGGACTCTACTTGTTTATCTGAAGATGGCCTTCTAATGAAGTCTTATGCTTTGAAGATTTCTTCCTAGGATGTGTTGGATACCTTATTACTAGGGTAAGAAGGGGTGTCAACCTGAAGAAGTAGAAGTCTGTGAGGACTGATCAGTGTAAAGGGCTCATCTAGTGAGGATATTTTTGAAGATCCCGGAGGATATGGTTTTCTTAGGTCATGGATGTTTATGACATTTGGTGTCTAAAGAATGCGGAATTGGGATTTAAGATTAATTGTTATTTGTGGATTTAGCAAGTATTTAATTGATTATTCTATTGACTGGTGTTCTAGAAAGATGATCACACCAGAAGGCATAGCTTCAGATGGTTGCAGGAACTCATGAACAAGGATCTGTTTGCTTGAAAAAGGAACTAAAGTTCAACCAGATGTTGGGTCATCTCTCCAGAAGAGTGTGTGCAGAATTTTGTTGTTTCAAGGAGTGTACTGCGAATACAAAGGAGCATTGTGGCATGTGCTCTTGTTGCTGAACAAATGTGTGATGACCAAATTTGTTTGGAATCTTCCTCTGATTGGACTTGAAGAGTTAGCTGGTATGCAGTCTAGGAAGTTTATGTTCTAGAAACTTGCTATTATGGAAGTGAAGATTATCTCATGGTCATCTTGATGAACATTCCTTGGGCCAGTTTATTTATGGTCTAAGAACATAAGGGAACAGAAGTCGTGTTCTTGTATCTTCTATAGGAGTATGTGTTCCAATTACTGGTGGAGGACTGCATAGATATTTCTTCCAGAGTATGTGCATACAGAAGTCAAAGGAAAATGTCTAGGACATTTACCTTGACATCTTGGAGACTTTTCTGGTCTTTCAAAGCTGAATCTGAATGATCATGCAAATAGATGTGACTAATTGGTTTGGTTTTGGCGTGGAATCTAATCTTGTGTGAATGATTCCCTTGGAGAATTATGCTTAAAGGAGGCAGTCATCAGAGTATTTGTTCATTCCTTGAGAGGACTAGTCATTGATTCTCTTTCTTATTATTAGAATAGAGGTTGTTTACTCAAACTTGATTTCATGATCAAGTCTATGAGAACATGGAACTCTTGTTCTGATATGGTGGAAAGGCCACTCATGGTGGGATATTATCTGGAAGTCTAAGAGTTAGACCTTCAAGACTTTGTCAGGCATGTGTGGTTTCATCAGTTGGCTAGTTAAGTCATTGATGTAGATCAAGTGTTTTGGCATGAGACTGAACATCAAGATGTTCTTGCTATAGTCATTTGTGTGCAATGGAGTTGTACCATCTGGTATATGATGGTCTTCTTAGGAGTGGTTACTCTGCAACTATAAGGTTACTGCCAAAGTCTATCTCAATATCTTTGGATCAAGTGGTGTTAGTGATTTCTTATATCTTCTTGAAGTCTCATCTAAGATGTTGGATGTGAGTGTCCAGGGTTCTGTCTGGGGTAAGGAGATATTAGTACTAGAAGTTTCAGCTAATCAAGGACCTTGTGAAAGGTGTTCCGATTGGTCACTTCTGGTGGAAGGTGGTACTTGAGTGTGACTAAATAAATTACATGCTCAAGCCTGTTGCTCTAGGCTTGTGGTGTTAAAACATTAGACTTTTCCAGTACTGATGTACTGTGTCTTGTAGGGGACTGTGCAAGGTGGAGTTTTGAGGGATAGAAGACTGAAGTATAGAGGAGAAGCAAACCTTGCTCAGGAGTCTGTCTAGTTTGGGATGTCTGAACTTTGTACTTCTGGATTGAAGCGTCTTGAGGCCCGTGAGAGTTTATTTCTTTTTGTGGTATTTTGTCTTCTGTGATGGTCTATGATCTACTGTAGCTGTGACATGGTGTGATTCAAATGTCTTGAATGATGTTGGAACATCATTCTTGCTACTGGTTATTCTTGGAGGATAACTTGTTTGATTTTCAGCCTTGGAGCTATATCTACTCATGGTTGAGTATGGTGTAGAACTATTGGTCAAGGCTGTGTGGATTCTGGTGATAGGTTCTGCTGGAAGTATCATTAGAAGAGATTGTATCAGGCTGAAGGTGTGTCGCTCTTCTTATGGAGAAGGGGTCTGGTGTCTTTCAAGTGTGAATGACATTATGTCTAACCAAGAAGGTAAGAGATTGTGTATGTCTCCTTCGTGGATGTGAGCATTCCAGATTTGATTGGATTCATTCTAAAAAAATAAGGTTGTCTATGGCTGTAAGATTCAAGGTGAATTTGTACACTGTATGGATGTGTTCAGGGGGAGAGTGATCAATGGTGTTATCTGGTCTCAATCCATGAGTTCGTTGGTTATGATACAAGGAGTGTGATCCTGGTGTTTGTTTTCACTTATGAGCATGAAGATGCTTATGTGATTCTTGTGAGGATGTGATGTCAGGAAGGATGCCTTGACATCATGGTGTGTTGATGTTGTGGCTTTCTCAGCTCTGCTTGGGAGTTTGATCTATTAAGGATATTGAATTTTATCAACTCTATTCTTAATTTTTAGGAGGGACCTGAGAAATAAGAGTGAGTATTGTCTGGGAGAATTTATTTTTCTCTACAGATTAAGATAAGGCTCATTGGAGTCTTTGTTTTTTAACTGGGAGATGTTAGAAGGAATGTCTTAACATCTTGGTCAGTTTCTTTTACTTCTGGTTGAAGGGAGTATGCGTGGGGCTCATTGGAATGCATTGTGACTATGCTTCAGAGGCTACGAGATGGACTGGACAAAGTCTGACAAGGTGTCAGGACATTGCTTAGGACTTGTGGCTGTTTCCAAGTTACTTTCTTTGGACGTGTACCTTGGAAGATGGAGAGTGTGTCTTAGAGAAGGCGTGTTAAACATGTGTCTTGATACATGCGCATTCTTTGGACGGTTTACCCTAAAGTTGAAACAGTCAAATCCTAGATGGGCGGTGCACAATCATTTATGTTGAAGTTACCTACCTAAATTTATTTCTCCATTGAATTGTTCATCGGTAACTTCTATGGACCGTAAATTCCTAGAGAAACTGCTTGGGTATTTAAAGGGGGTCGCTGGCTCTGGATTCTCAGGTTGTGTTCCTTGTTTCTGGGTTGTGTCTTCATGGCTTTTGTCTGGGTTTGGGTAAGTACCATGTGGGTATGGAACTGTGTTGGCTATTTTTGCCAATTTTTGGCTAAAAAGGGGGAGAATGGGTGTGTATTCATCTAGGTTGTGTGTTGGTCCTTACAACACATAACTAATATCCTTTTTGGCGCGGAGTCTATTCTTGCAGTTGTTTTGCAAGGATGATGGATGGGATGTTCTAACATCCTGTCTGAGTCTCAGGTTCTTCTCTGAGTCTTTCCTTTGTGTCTTGTTATATGAGTTAAGAACATGATTGTGTCTTGTGTTCTGAGTTACCCGGAGTTGCAGTCTGCTCCCCTGAGTCCTTGACGGGATAATTTAGGTTGGTGTTTGGTTGCTCCGGTAACAAGTATTGGTTCTGGGTTTGAGGGGGAGTGGTGTGCATCTTCTTCCTCATGTACACCAGGACAATGGGTAATGGGTACACGGGAAGAGTGAAAGCATCCGGCTGATATGACTTCGGGACTTTCTAATCCCTCTCTCTCTCTGGAGCATCCTGGGTTTATTATGCAAAAGGTGTTTTAGCCAAAATTTGTCAAAAGTGGGAGATTGAAGGCTCTAAAGATTTGAGAAAATTTTGGTAAAACAGGATGTTGTGCAAGATGTTCCAACAAGAAGAATTCTGCTGAAAGAAGACATGTTGGACAAGATGTCCCAACACGATGTTAGGACATCGTGTCTGTTTCTGATGTGCAGGATTTTGATACAACATGATATTTGTAGGTCAGTTCCAAGATTTATGGCATGGATCAAGGAATAAACAAACAGATATTTCGAAGCCCATGGAATGCTAAAGATTATAAAAGGAAGACCATGACCTAGGGTAGAAATAGATTTTAAGAATTCTTATTAAGACTTTTGTAAAAGTAGAAAATAAGGGTTTAGGGTTTTGAGAGTCGCGTACTTTCTTGAGTTGTAAGTCACCCTTTGTATCGTTTGATACATTGTGGTAGACATAGTTTTACAGATTCAGAAACCTTTAGGTAATGAATTGTGTATTGTTCTTGGATGAAGCTTTGAAGCAAATCCATGCATTGTTTGTTAGTCAAGAGTCTTGATTGAATACTGTATTGAAAGGGGTGTCTTTCAATTGAACAGATTGATACAGTTATTGTGACTATAAATGTTAGATATCACTTAGGTGATTTAGGAATTGAGACGGGTTTCTCTGATCTAGATGGCGATTTCTAACTAGAATTGTAATGGGTAGGGATTAAGTGAGGAGTTGTAAATGGGGGAGTTTAGCTCTAAATTAATATTGCTAATAGTGTATTCATTCCTGGCTTGGTAGCCCCCAGATGTAGGTGATTTGCACAGAACTGGGTCATCATACCCTTGTGTTATTTATCTTTCTGTTTTGTTAAATTTAGTCTGCTCTCTTGTTCAGAAGTTTATGTCTTAATTGATATCGAAACATCTGTCACGACATTATTTTATGAATCTACAGTTTCATTGAAGGTTCTTGTTTCTGTCCTTGTTCAGTTTTAGCAGAGATCAATGTCTTGACATTTAATAGGACATCTGTGATTTGCATGCCAGAATTTCAAATTCAAAATACCTCAACTCATCAAACTCTCTTTATCTTCATCGTACGATCTTTCAAACCCCGTTTGACAAGGTAAAATCAATCAACACACATTCGTTTTCTACCCCGAACTACGATTGTTGTAACTTCCTTATTTCACTATGAGGATATGTAGGCACGCGATTGAGAAGTCTTGGAGAGAAATATAATAAAAAACCAACCATTTCCCCCTTTAGCAATTAAGTTTTAGATAACGACACTCATTCGTGCGTATATAACTTAGATGGTTCCTGTTGAGTACAATGAATGTGAGGGGTGCTAATACCTTCCCCTTGCATAACCGACTTCCGAACTTGGTTTTGGTTGCGATGACCATACCCGATCCTATCATTTCCTTTTCTCGTTCGTGGGTTTTATCGATATTTTCCCTTCCTTATTTGGGAGTAAATAAAGTTTGGTGGCGACTTTGTTAAGTCCATCCCGCGGACGTACAATTGCGCATTGCGAGGTCATCTCTCATTTTTTGAGGTACGACAGTAACCCAACATCACTTGGCAACTCAAAGCCTAGTTCCCGTCTGGCTAATCTTTTCAAAGCTCAGTTCTCGTATGGAAAATTATTTGAAAGCTGAGTTCCCGTCTTGAAAGTCATTTCAAAGCCTAGTTCCCATATGGAAAATCATTTCAAAGCCCAATTTCTGTCTAGAAAATCATTTCAAAATCCAGTTTCCGTCTGGAAAATCATTTTAAAGTCCAGTTATTGTCTGGCATATCATTTCAAAGTCCAGTTCACGTCTGGCAAATCATTTCAAAGTCTAGTTCATGTTTGGAAAATATCTTTTAAACCAGTTCCCACGTGGTCGCATATTTTGAATACCAGTTCCCTTCTGATAGTTAGTCATTCATAGCTTGTTCTCGTCTGGTTGCCTATTTTAATGTCAAATCCCGTCTGACCGTTTTTCTCACCAGTTCTCGTCAGGTAGACTATTTAAAAGTCAGTTGGCATTTGACAAACAAAAACTTAAACACCAGTTCTCTTCTGGTAACCTATCCTCTAGTACCAGTTCCCGTCTGGAAACTTAATCCTTCAACTCCAGTTCTCGTCTGGAAGTACACCTTCAAAGTCCAATTTCATTGGCAAACAAAAATAAATCCCTACAAAAATACAATCACTTGTTTAGGTTCCCACATACATTGCATACAACATACATCCAAACTTTTCTGTCGAAACAAGAAGTTTCACATCAAAGAAACTCTCTCGCCGAAACAAGAAGTTTTCATCCAAACATATATATATATATATATATGTATATATATATATATATATATATATATATATATATATATATATAGCCTTTCCCGCCGAAACAGGAAGCTTCATAAAAAAATGAACAAATCATTCACATTCCTACATGCATCTAAAATATCCCTAGTGGTTGCATCCTACATGCATCTCCATACATCATTCCATGCATGGTATATCCACCCAAAGTGGAACATCATACAAAAAATAAAACATAACATAATTCAGGATCCAGGGTCAATCACAAGTACGCAGGACAGTCCTCTTCTCAAGTCGGTAGTATTTATGATTGATGATGATATTCCCCAGCATCTTCGTTATTGTTGCTCCCCAAGTATAGGTTAACCTAAAAAGTCCTTATGAGCCTTTTCCCTTACAGAGCATTGCTAGTAAATTTCCTCCAAAGGGAATCTTTTCTGAACTATTTTCCCCAACAGATACACATTTAAGATACTGCTCTAGTATCCTTGAAGAATCTTAGATACGGTTGAGGTATCGTTCCCTTGTTAGAATATCTATATTATATCATATAAGATATTGCTTCGTTGATTCGGAGAATCTCATTTGTTGTTTGCGATACTGCTCTAGTATCCACAGAGAGTCATAGATACAGTTGAGGTATTGTTCCATTGTTGGAATATCTCGATTATATCAGATACTTCTTCGTTGATCCAGAGAATCTCGCTTGTTTTGTTGAGATACTGTTCTAGTATCCGCAGAGAATCATAGATACGATTGTGGTATCGTTCCATTGGTCGAATATCTCGATTATATCAAATACTACATCGTTGATCTAGATAATCTCGCTTGTTTTGTTGAGATACTGCTCTAGTATCCTCAGAGAATCTTAGATATGATTGAGGTATTATTCCATTGTTGGAATGTATCGATTATATCAGATACTACTTCGTTGATCCAGAGAATCTCGCTTGTTTTGTTGAGACACTGCTCTAGTATCCTTGGAGAATCTTAGATACGATTGAGGTATCGTTCCATTGTTGGAATATCTCGATTATATCAGATACTGCTTTGTTAATCCAGAGAATCTCGCTTGTTTTGTTGAGATACTTCTCTAGTATCTTCGAAGAATCTTATATACGATTGAGATTTTGTTCCATCTTTGGAAAGTCTCGATTATATCATATAAGGTACTGCTTCGTTGAATCAGAGAATCTCATAAGCTTCGTTTGAGATACTTCTCTAGTATCCTCGGAGAATCTTAGATACGACTGAGGTGTTATTCCATTGTGGGAATATCTCGATTATATCATATAAGATACTGCTTTGTTGATCCTCAGAGAATCTCATTTGTTCAGTTCAAGACGCTGCTCTTCTAATTCTCAGAAAAATCTTAAGATACGATTGGTATTTCATTCCATCTTTGAAAAGTCTCGATTATATCATCCAAGATATTGTTCTGACGATTCTCAGAGAGTCTTGATTATTTCATTTACCTTCTGATAACCTATTTCACTATATTTCTCACTGTATTTTCTTTCTACATTTCATCTCTACATCTCGAAGGACAAAATTTGGGTCTTTTCATATTTAATTATCTTCCACGACGAATGTACAAAGACCATTGTCATTCATACCTTCTGGTTCAAGGTAATTAAATAGGGGAACTGTCATACCCCAATTTTGTCCGGGTATTTTAAAATTTTCATCACATTCGAGTGTATTTTCATTTTGCATCATCTGCATAGCATAACATGCCTTTCATCATGAATAGTGCCTAAAATGTTGGCCAGAATGAATTTTCGGACATACAGACAGACCGATTATTTCGTTTCTCAAATGTAAAATTAGCGGACGAAAAGTTTTGAAATCGACCTTGCAAACGTCAATATTATTGGAATAATATAAGCAAGTGAACTCCCCCAACAAATATTATTAATCTACGGTTCACGTAGTTTAACCTGGCATGCTCGTTTTAATTTTCGACGAATTTTTCAGTCGTATTCTGATCAGCTTGATCCTTTTAATAGGTACAAATTTATTTCAAAATCTAACCAAAAGTTGTATGTTTCCGAGAGGTTATTTCGCACTGATCATTTTAGTGTAATCATTTTAATTTTTTGAGAACTTTTGCTTCCGACTTTTATTCATCATTGATCAATTTATTTTCTATAGTCATTTGAATAAATTAGAATTAAGTGAGTATTTTATCTTGTTTATTTTTAATTTAATTATTATTAAAAAAATCAAATTAAAAATAATTAGGAATAAAAATAGAAAAAAGAGTATCCTTATCCACTTCCACAAATGAGGACATGTGTTTTGCTATGATTTGAAAAATGTGTGAGACCACATGGTTTATGCTCCAACAGTTTTGATAACCACATGATAATTATTTGCCAGCCATGAGAGGGACACGCGACTGGCAATTGATGAAAGAGAGAGTGATAAAGTTTTTTTTCAAGTTCCTCAAAGGACCAATTTTTCCTCAATATCTTTCTCTCAACGTTAGAATTTTCTCACATACAAAATCACATACTCCTACCTCCAATAAGAAGAGGACATCGCACACTCATGAGGGGATCTCAATTACCTTTTGCTGTCAATAATTAATCCTCTTGGTGGAAAATCGGTCTCTTACGGTCGGTTTCGAGCCCAAACTTTAAATCCGACGTAAATTATAGTTTCATTTTTATGGTTCAATTTCGACCGATAAAATTTCGATTTTCGTCGGATTCGGTTAAATCGGTTTAGCGGTTAAGTCGGATCGATTTAATCGGTTTAATATGTATTAGAAAAAAATTATAAAAATGATTTTTTTTTAATTTTTGTATAAAAAATATTAAATTTTTAAAATAAAACTATTTTTTTAATAAAAATTATTATTATGAAATAATATTTTTAATATTATTTGACATTAATTTTGATCATTATCATACTTTAACCGATAAACTAAATAATATACAAAATTTTATATTGCATATCTTGTATTTTTGAGAGTATACAATGCAATCATCAATTTATAAAAATGATAGTATCCTACAACATTATGAATCTCATTTTTATAGTAAGTTATTCATATAGTAATAAAAATAAATAAAAAATATATTAATTAAGTTCAGTCAGTTTCGGTTTTCGTCGGATTCAAAATTAGCATTCGAGCCCGACCGAAGCAATCCTATAATATCCAAATTAAGCAACTGAATCAATCCGACACCCGACCCGATCCGATCCATTTGCACAAAAAAGACAACGGGTCGGTCGGTTCAAATTTGTCCACCCCTACTCTCTATATAACAAATGCCTCAACGCGTAGAGGTGTACATGGGTTGGGTCAACCCACAAAACCCAGTCAAACCCACCCAAAAAAATCCAAAAAAGTGGGTTGGGTCCGGTAGTTGGGTGGATATGGGTTTAAAAACTAAAAAACCCATTAAAAAATCGGGTTTCGGGTAAAACCAGACCCAACTCAAAAAACCCACTGACCTACTAATCAAACATTTATTATTAGGATTTTAATAATTTAGATAAATATTAACTTAGTTTTTGCAACTTAATATTTACTATTTTAGTGAACCATGACTTTAACTAATTTTGAATGTTTTACTATTTAGTTATTTTGATACTAATACAATTTTATGTCATGCAACTTTAGTTTGTTGCTAGTATTTTATGATAATTTTTATTTGTTGATGATATCATTTATTATTTTATGATGTTAAAAGATAGTAAAAATAAGTTATCAAATAGATTTTAAAAATATAAAAATGTTGAATAATTTTTATTAAAAAAATATGACGAATCATCATTTAGTCATTTATTATTAATAAAATATAAAACTTATTTGGGCAACCCACTACCCAACCCAATCCAACCCGAAAATTAGTGGGTTTGCCCAAACTAACCCATTGGTGTAACGGGTGGTTACTTTACCTCACCCAAACCACAGTGTTCTATATGGATTGGGTATTGGGTTTGGCCAAACCCAGCCCAAACCGGCTCATGTACACCCCTATCAACGCGTGCCCCCTAAAAAGCAATAATCTCTCTCTCTCTCTCTCTCTCTCTCTCTCTCTCTCTGAACTTTTTTCCTCTTGTTCTCCTTTCCTTCCACCATTTCACATATACCACCTTATTTTCCCACTTTTCTCTTAACCTCCATACATTTTTGATATTCCTGTCACCAGTCTTCATGCTGCAAAAAATTTGGTCCTCCCTCATTGTGTTTTCAAAATAAAAAATCTCTGCTCACTAAAAGAAACACTCTCTTCTTTAATGAAAAAAAAAAGAAAAATTAGTTAAGAGGATTATCACTTCCATGGAGAATTTTTCTGCTACTCACGTTTTGGTGCTCTTGGAAACAACACATTGTTTCACAAACCTCCAACAAGTGCAATAAAACGAAAAACACCTCTCCCTCATTCTTTCCATAACCATGCAGAACCATATTCCTCTATTTTCTCTCTTTCTTTCACGTTTCCTATGCTATCTTCTTCAACCTCAGATTGAAACTTCCATGACACATCCTCAAACTTTTCCTGCCACCTTTAATCTTCCCCATTTCCGTTGTTGAACTCTCCTTCATCCTCTTTTTTCTTCAGGTTGTGTTCAACCGATCTACAACAGACTGTGATTCCCTTTGACACAGCTCAAAACCTTACACAATAACACTCCCTTAAACCCCCAATGGATTTAATCTTACAACAACCGTGAGAACCACTTCAACACCTTACTGAGATCACTCTCCGAAACTTTCGGCCTCACTTCCTCTACAAACAACAACCAAACACTTTTCCCTTCGCTATCCTTAGATCCTCCGCCATCACTTCCATATTCTCCACCATTTGTTAGAGCAAGACGGCTCTGGTGTGAAAATGCAACACTACAACAACAACTTTGAGCAACTCAACTTGGTTCAGCAGCTCCAACACTTCCAAGCTGCAGCAACAAGTCACTCTAGTGTCGGTTGTTTTTTCGTTTTCTTTGTTGTTTTGATTATATGATTGTTTCGATCGATTGTTTTTGTTTGTTTTCATATTTTCATGGCATATTGTTTGTGTTTGTTTACGAATTTCTGTGTTGCATTTCTGACGTCGGTTTATGTTTCGAGTTGTTTTGTTTTTTATTACGGTTGCGTTGGATATTGATGAATGTAATATGCGTGATTCGTTGTTGCTTAAGATATTGTGGAATGATTAAAATAATGAAATGTAATAATGTGAAGAGAGGCAGAGCAAGTCTAGTGAGGAAGAAGAACTCATTGTTTTATTTATTTATTTTAATAAATAATAATAATAATA
The DNA here is from genome assembly GCA_022829125.1 of Lathyrus tuberosus. Lineage (NCBI taxonomy): Eukaryota > Viridiplantae > Streptophyta > Magnoliopsida > Fabales > Fabaceae > Lathyrus > Lathyrus tuberosus. The sequence continues at coordinate 6,778,125 of JALAZF010000283.1, read as the reverse complement.
ATAATAATAATAATAGAGATTAATTGAAATACACTGTCAGTGTAAAACTACTTTACATTGTCATTCAATTAGAATTAATTATTTTGACACATGTTTATGGAATTAAAAATAAAACAAATTACATTATAAATAAATCATTTTAATAACCACTTCTTCCTTGTTTCTCTCTTCTCATGTGTCAAAATAACTAATTCTAATTGGATGACAGTGTAAAATAATTTTACACTGACATTGTATTCCAATTAATCTAATAATAATAATAATAGTAATAATAATATTATTAATAATATTAATAATATTAATAATAATAATAATAATAATAATAATAATAATAATTGACTTTCTCTCTGATGACGAAAAGGGGACGTGGGAGGCCGCGATCTACGGCGCCTCCGTTGCCGGCGAATCATCCTCTACCGGAGACACAACCGCTGGAGGAGGAAGTGCTTGTTGTTGAAGACGATCGAAGTAGCATTCATACGACTGGGAGTGAAAGCGGAAAGGAGAACACCCAAAGAGGAACGGAAACCCTAGCGGATAAGAAATCAGAAGAAGAGGGAAGAAAACTTTGGGTAGATGTATTGAGCGACAATCGAAACCCTGCTAAGGGTTTAGCCATGGAGTATGTAGCCCCTAGTGAATGGTGTGGTGGAGGTAGAAATTGCGCAAGAGGATATTGAATCAGAGCTTCGATTCTGGGATAGTGCTTTGATCTTGTATGTGATGGATGAATATCTAAGCATGAATGTTGTGAAGAATTTTATGCAGAAGACGTGGAACTATGTACAACTACCAGATCTCTACTATCATGAAGAGGGGTATTTTCTCCTTAGATTCAAATCAGATGCGGATAGGGATGCAGTTATGATGAAGGGACCTTATTCAATTAGGAACATGCCTGTCATTCTGAAGGAATGGAGACCTGTTTTCAACCTGAAGAAGGATATACTTAGTACACTGCCTATTTGGGTAAAACTGCCACAATTGCCATTGGATCTATGGGGAGTGAAAAGCTTAAGCAAGATTGGTAGTGTGATTGGAAAACCATTGGTAACGGATGAATGTACTGCTAACAAGCTGCGAGTTTCCTATGCCAGAATTTTAGTGGAGGTTGACATTACACAAGAATTGATCAAAGAGGTTCAAATAACGAACTGTTATGGTGAAATGATCAAGCAGCTTGTGGAATATGAATGGAAGCCAAAATTCTGCCAAGAATGTCAAAAGATAGGTCATATATGTGGAGAACCAAGGAAGATTCAGAAATGGCAAGTCAAACACAAACCACCTGATGAAGGCCTTCAGGAAAAGGAAAAAGAGACAGAGCAAACTGAAAGTAAGGAACAAGAGGACAGCTTATGGAATAATGTGAAATCACCTGCCAGGATCAAAGGTAAAGGTATAATTCCTGAAACTAACACTGCTCTTAATTGTAATAATGGATTAGAGGTTCTTGAGGTTTTGAATGACCAAATTGGAACCTCAAGTGAACCATGTTAGTTTCATGGAACATCAGGGGGCTAAATAAAACTGGTAAAGTTAGAGAGGTCAGCTCCCACCTCTTAGAACTTAGACCAGATGTTGCTGTTATACTTGAAACTAGGGTTAAAGAGAAGAATGCAGAGAAGATTCGTGCCAAACTTAATTTTACTAGTACTTATGTAGACAATTACTCTGATCATGAGAATGGGAGGATTTGGGTTGGATGGGACAACAGTAGGAAAGAAGTGAGGAAAGTGCAAAGCTCTAGTCAATACATCCACTGTGGTGTATATGATAAGGTAGGTAATTTTACATACTGGTTAACAGCTGTTTATGCTCATAATCAATTAGAGAAGAGGAGAGTTCTGTGGCAGGATTTGGAGCTTTTATATGGGAATATCCAAGGTCCTTGGTGTGTGATAGGATACTATAACAATGTTCTTAAAGCTCAAGATCGTGTGGGTGGGAATATGGTGACTGAGAAAGAGTTTGAAGACCTACATAACATGATGGCAGCCACAGGTCTTAAGGAAATGGATAGTACAGGTGATTACTACACTTGGTCTAATAAACATGTGCAAGGGGCAATTTACTCAAGGATTGACAGGGTGTTGGGGAATGTGGATTGGTTCCAAGCTAACATGGAGGTGACCTTGAGAATCTTACCTCCTAATGTGTCTGACCATGCTGTGTTGTATCTGGAGAATAAGAATAAGAAACTTAGTAGAAAGAGTTACTTTAAATTCACAAACTGTCTAACAGAGCTCCCTGGCTTTTATGAGGTGGTGAGAAAGAGTTGGGAACAACCCACCAATGACAATCCTATGAAGGTCTTGTGGAAGAAACTCATGAGATTGAAGAAGGATCTGAGAATGCTTAGTAAACCTCTTTCAAATTTGAAGCAACAAATTGGTGAGGCTAGGGACAGGCTGAAGGTAGCACAAAAAGAGTTGGTTGATAATAGAATGGATGATACCAAGATTGAGTGTGTGAAGATACTTACTGAAAAGGTCATCCACCTTAATGAGATGGAGGAAAAAATTCTGATGCAGAGAGCCAAGTTGGAATGGTTAAAAAAGGGAGATGGTAACAACTCCTTTTTCTATGCTACCATTAAAGTTAGGCACAATAATCAAAGTATGAACCAACTCTGTAGAGATGATGGTACAGTTCTAACTGAGCAAAAAGAGATTGAAATGGAAGTTTTGGAGTATTATGGTCAGCTAATGGGAAAAAGAGTCAATACTAGTACTCATATAGATATAGAAGCTATGAGATTGGGTCCTCAATTGAGTATGGAAAATAGAGAAGAACTGGTGTCTAATGTGACTGATAAGGAGGTTTGGCAGGCACTAACAGGGATAGGTGACCTAAAAAGTCCTGGACTCGATGGATATGGTGCAGGTTTCTTCAAGGCTTGTTGGACTATAATTAAAGATGATGTGACTAAGGCAGTTAAAGACTACTTTATTAGAGGGTTTATCTACAAACCTTTTAATAGCACTTTAGTTACTCTAATTCCTAAAGGTAATTGTGCCAAGAGTGTAAAAGATTATAGACCCATAGCAGGCTGTACCACTTTCTACAAGATTATATCAAGAATTCTTACTGACAGGTTGAGTAAAGTTCTTCCCACCATTATAAGCCACAACCAAGCTGCTTTTGTGAAAGGACAAGTGATTCAAAATCACATCCTCTTGGCTACTCAGTTGATAAAGGGTTATGATAGAAAGGGTGGAACTCCTAGGGATGTGATTCAAATTGATTTACAGAAGGCCTATGATATGGTCAATTGGCAAGCTCTTGAAGGCATTTTGAAGGAAATTGGCATCCCTTCTCAGTTTATCTCTTGGATTATGGCAGGTGTGTCTACTGTGACTTATAAATTCAATATCAATGGTAGCCATTCTGATTTTCTTCAAGCCAAAAGAGGTATTCGTCAGGGTGACCCTATATCACCATTGTTGTTTGTCATACTGATGGAGTATATGCATAGATCCTTAATGAAGATGCAAAAGAATGATAATTTTAATTATCATTCTAAATGTGAAAAGATGAGGCTGACTAACCTGGCTTTTGCAGATGATGTGTTATTGTTTTGTAGGGGTGATTACATATCTGTGAGAATGTTGATGCAGGCATTCAATGCTTTTACCAATTCAACTGGCTTGGTCATTAATCACAGCAAAAGTAAAATGTTTCTTGCTGGTATGGAGAGTAGAGACAGAAACAGGCTGCTGAATGAGACAGGATTCCAAGAAGGCAAGCTTCCTATTATGTACCTGGGAGTTCCACTGTCAAGTAAAAAACTGAATATATGCCACTACCTGCCACTTATTGATAAACTGGTAAGTCGTGTGCATCACTGGTCATCAAATATGTTGAGTTATGCAGGTAGGGTCCAATTGGTACAAAGCATTTTGACAGCTATAACTCAGTATTGGATGCAGAGTTTTCTTCTCCCTCAAGGAGTGATACATAGAGTTGAGAATATTTGCAGGAATTTTATATGGAGTGGTGGTAAAGAGGGTAAGAGAAAGAGTTATGTGGCTTGGAAAATAATCTGTAGACCAAAAGCGCAAGGTGGGTTAAATATCCTTAATCTCTCTAGTTGGAATAAAGTGCTGCTAATGAAATGTTTGTGGAATCTTTACAAGAGAACAGATAATCTGTGGGTTATTTGGACTCATACTTATTATTTCAAAGGATCCAATGTCATGGAATTTGAGGTGAAGAGTCAACACTCTTGGCTGATGAAGGGAATTATGAAGCAAAGGGAATTAATTGGTCAAGTGCAGCATCAATGGGATAAGATGAGTATGATGCAGAAATTTAAATCTTCTGAGTTATACGCGGCATTGGTAGATGATGGATATATGGTCCCTTGGAGAGATGTGATAGATCACAATATGGCAAGACCACGTGCATTAGTTTGCCTTTGGTTAGCATGTCATGGTAAACTACCAACGAAAGATAGATTGTGTCAGTTTAATTTGTTGCAGGAAACAACTTGTAGCCTTTGCAAAGTGGAAGAGGAAACATTGAATCACATTTTCTTTGTTTGTCCGAAAACTAAAGAGGTATGGAAGGAGGTTCTAAACTGGCTGGACATTACACACACTCCACTTAAATGGGAGGAGGAATTGAATTGGGTAATTAAGAAGGTGAAGGGAAAGGGCTGGAGAAACTCCCTCTTGCGTGTGGCATTGGCCGAGACGGTCTACAATGTCTGGAGGTATAGGAATGCTACTATTTTTGGAAAGAAGGATGATTATACTAGTATAGGAAGAACCATAATTGATAATGTGGTTTATAGAAGTTGGAAAAATAGAAAGATAAGACATAGATTAGCACACTTGTTGATGTAAGTAGTACTTTTAGAGGTTGGACCTATGGGTCACATTGTGTATAAGTGTTTTTTGAATTAATATATTTTCTTGATTCAAAAAACAAAAAAAAAAAAAGTAATAATAATAATAATAATAATGATAATAATGATAATAATAATAATAATAATAATAATAATGATAATAATGATAATAATAATGATAATAATAATGATAATAATAATAATAATAATAATAATGATAATAATAATAATAATAATAATAATAATAATAATAGTAATGATAATAATAATAATGATAATAATAATAATAATAATAATAATAATAATAATAATAATAATAATAATAATAATAATAATAATAATAATAATAATAATAATAATAATAATAATAATAATAATAATAATAATAATAATAATAATAATAATAATAATAATAATAATAATAATAATAATAATAATAATAATAATAATAATAATAATAATAATAATAATAATAATAATAATAATAATAATAATAATAATAATAATAATAATAATAATAATAATAATAATAATAATAATAATAATAATAATAATAATAATAATAATAATAATAATAATAATAATAATAATAATAATAATAATAATAATAATAATAATAATAATAATAATAATAATAATAATAATAATAATAATAATAATAATAATAATAATAATAATAATAATAATAATAATAATAATAATAATAATAATAATAATAATAATAATAATAATAATAATAATAATAATAATAATAATAATAATAATAATAATAATAATAATAATAATAATAATAATAATAATAATAATAATAATAATAATAATAATAATAATAATAATAATAATAATAATAATAATAATAATAATAATAATAATAATAATAATAATAATAATAATAATAATAATAATAATAATAATAATAATAATAATAATAATAATAATAATAATAATAATAATAATAATAATAATAATAATAATAATAATAATAATAATAATAATAATAATAATAATAATAATAATAATAATAATAATAATAATAATAATAATAATAATAATAATAATAATAATAATAATAATAATAATAATAATAATAATAATAATAATAATAATAATAATAATAATAATAATAATAATAATAATAATAATAATAATAATAATAATAATAATAATAATAATAATAATAATAATAATAATAATAATAATAATAATAATAATAATAATAATAATAATAATAATAATAATAATAATAATAATAATAATAATAATAATAATAATAATAATAATAATAATAATAATAATAATAATAATAATAATAATAATAATAATAATAATAATAATAATAATAATAATAATAATAATAATAATAATAATAATAATAATAATAATAATAATAATAATAATAATAATAATAATAATAATAATAATAATAATAATAATAATAATAATAATAATAATAATAATAATAATAATAATAATAATAATAATAATAATAATAATAATAATAATAATAATAATAATAATAATAATAATAATAATAATAATAATAATAATAATAATAATAATAATAATAATAATAATAATAATAATAATAATAATAATAATAATAATAATAATAATAATAATAATAATAATAATAATAATAATAATAATAATAATAATAATAATAATAATAATAATAATAATAATAATAATAATAATAATAATAATAATAATAATAATAATAATAATAATAATAATAATAATAATAATAATAATAATAATAATAATAATAATAATAATAATAATAATAATAATAATAATAATAATAATAATAATAATAATAATAATAATAATAATAATAATAATAATAATAATAATAATAATAATAATAATAATAATAATAATAATAATAATAATAATAATAATAATAATAATAATAATAATAATAATAATAATAATAATAATAATAATAATAATAATAATAATAATAATAATAATAATAATAATAATAATAATAATAATAATAATAATAATAATAATAATAATAATAATAATAATAATAATAATAATAATAATAATAATAATAATAATAATAATAATAATAATAATAATAATAATAATAATAATAATAATAATAATAATAATAATAATAATAATAATAATAATAATAATAATAATAATAATAATAATAATAATAATAATAATAATAATAATAATAATAATAATAATAATAATAATAATAATAATAATAATAATAATAATAATAATAATAATAATAATAATAATAATAATAATAATAATAATAATAATAATAATAATAATAATAATAATAATAATAATAATAATAATAATAATAATAATAATAATAATAATAATAATAATAATAATAATAATAATAATAATAATAATAATAATAATAATAATAATAATAATAATAATAATAATAATAATAATAATAATAATAATAATAATAATAATAATAATAATAATAATAATAATAATAATAATAATAATAATAATAATAATAATAATAATAATAATAATAATAATAATAATAATAATAATAATAATAATAATAATAATAATAATAATAATAATAATAATAATAATAATAATAATAATAATAATAATAATAATAATAATAATAATAATAATAATAATAATAATAATAATAATAATAATAATAATAATAATAATAATAATAATAATAATAATAATAATAATAATAATAATAATAATAATAATAATAATAATAATAATAATAATAATAATAATAATAATAATAATAATAATAATAATAATAATAATAATAATAATAATAATAATAATAATAATAATAATAATAATAATAATAATAATAATAATAATAATAATAATAATAATAATAATAATAATAATAATAATAATAATAATAATAATAATAATAATAATAATAATAATAATAATAATAATAATAATAATAATAATAATAATAATAATAATAATAATAATAATAATAATAATAATAATAATAATAATAATAATAATAATAATAATAATAATAATAATAATGTCATAACTTGTTGGGGGCCTGTTACAATTTGCATCCTCTTGATTTTTCTATTTTCTGTGAACGTGTGTGGTAGCCATGCATGTTTGAGTTTTATTTTGGGGACAACTTCTCCTCCCACTATAAAAAATTGGGTAGTGTACCTTGAACTAATCAATCAATGCCATATCATTTTATTATATTTAATTATTTATTTAATAGTTTAAATTTTGCAGATTTCCAATACAATTTACTTTAATTTACTCTATGGGTAACTCTACCCAACTTTTTGAAGTGGGTTGATAAGAATTCACCTTTATTTTTTGTTTACTATTTTTTCCTTGCCACGTGTCGCTATGGGATAGGTTGTGTTTAGAAATTTGTAAAATTTGTTTAAGCATGGATGAGTACATTTATTTAATTCTTAATGTTGATTTTTACAATTTACACTATTATTCATTGTTTTTATTTTAGAAAATATTATTATTATTAGGATTGATATTGTTAATTGGGCTCAGGCCCATATTTATTTTACACCCTCATGTTCATCTACACACCCCTTATTTGTTTTTGTTTTACTATTATCTTTTATTTGATTAATGTAATTTCATTTTTAATTAGTTGTTTAGATTTTTAATGATTGGTTAATGGGATTAATTTGATGAGTCAATTTCATGTGTTTAGTTTATTTAATCAGGTCATATTTATCCCTGTCCATAAATAATATTTGGTTTGTTGCTATTGAGTTAATTTGGATTTTTAAGCCGTGGATTCGGTAATTTCATGTTGTTATGCCGCTAAAAGTTCAATACATTGATAGATATTTCTCCCGTTATGATCTTTGTGTATGACATTCTACTCGTGTTGTCATTACACACAAACCGATTTTGAGCACATTGTGGCTTACTCTTGGGCCTTCTTACAATTAACACCTTTTATTTACTTTTTTGATGTGTTTACTTTTTAATCATTTCACTGTATTCCCCACTCGACAAAATGTACCCCCTTTTCCATGACGTGTAATATTTTTACCGTTTTCCTAACTCAAGAATAAAATCAACCAACTTTCAAAAAAGAACAAAAATAAACTCAATCCAACGTCGAGCAATTTTCACAAATAAAACCATTTCAATATCACTTCGTTAATCATTTTCAAACCAAACTCATTCCATCTCATTTCAATCTCAAATCATTTTCATAATCATCTCGCAACGTTAATCAAATGCTTGATCCAACGTCAAGCCATTTTCCAAATCAATTTAAAAACACTTAATCACGGTTAAACACTATTTCATTAAAGATGAAAAGGGGGATGGTCTCGCGCCTTTGATTCCTCTCTTCAATTGTTTGGGTATGAGTTCCCTTACTCGATTAGTCAAACAATTTTCATCTCTTAAAAAAATTCTAATCCGATCAAATCCAAATTATTTTAACAATAATTTGAACGAAAAAGAAGTGTTCTAGAGCCTTCTATTCCCCTATCAAATACTTGGATACGAGTTGCTTTACTCGGCCATTCGAGTATTCGTCATTTATCAAATCACTTAACCCATACTTGAACACCATTTTTTTTAAAGGTGAAAAGGGGGATGCTCCTGAGCCTTCGATTACTCTCCACAATTGTTTTGGTACGAGTTCCCTTACTCGATTAGTCAAGCAATTGTCATCTATTAAAAAAATTATAATTCGATTTGACTTAAACCTTTTTCATAACCAATATTAGTCAAACTCATTTTCGTAATAACTCGGACGAAAAAGGAGGTGGTCTAGAGCCTTCTATTCTCTTCCCCGAGTACTTGAATACGAGTTGCATTACTCGGCCATTCGAGTACTCGTCGTTCGTTAAAAATACCTTAAAAATATTAAATCCTTTCAAAATTAAGGATGAAAAGGAAGATGACCTGAAGCCTTCGATTCCTTGGATACGAGTTGCCTTACTCGACCATTCGAGTATTTGTCATCCAACAAAACACTCAACCAATCAAACTTATTTTTTCTCACACTCGTACGATCGAAACCAATCAAACCTAATAAATCGCCCCCGCACGATCAAACACTTTTTTTTGCAAAAAACATTGTTTAGTCCTTTCTAATGTGCGTACAAACTAGTGCTTAAGCCTCTGCCAAGAGTAGACAAGTCAATGTTTAGCCCTTAGAACGCTATCTAAACACTTGTTCATTAAAAAATCACAAACCAACCAACCATAGTCTCCCTAGAACTACGTAGCCTTGAATTCTCTATTGAACCTGAAGATACATAGGAGCAAGACCCGCAATCTTATCAGGCACCCCCTTTAATAAAAAACTTTGCGGTTTCCTTTATTTCTTTTTCCTCTTTTAATCTTTTTACCACTAGAAGAAAATAATTAGCATAAGTTAACATTCATTCGCAAATTAGACTAAGAGGTTCCCATTGAGTGCAACGAACGTGAGGGGTGCTAATACCTTCCCCTTGTCTAATCGACTCCCGAACCCGAATTTGGTAGCGACGACCATTTTCTTTCTTTAAATAGTTTTATCGATATTTTCCCTTTCCTTCATTAGAATAAATAAAGTTTGGTGGCGACTCTGTTCGAACAAATTTTTTCTGCGACAATCGCGAAGGATCGTATTTTTCGAGGTACAACACAAGGATCCTTGTTTCCAAAAGATTTTGTGTTAGGACTTTAAACTTACACTGTGAGGGAACCCAGTTGTCATCCCAAATGTTAACCTGATGACCATTCCCAATGTTCCAGCAGGTTCCTCTTCTGATGGCGTCAATGATGTGGTTTAAACTTCTCCATTAGTAGCTAGGATTTCTGCCTAATTTTGCTTTAAGAATATCTGGTTAGGATAATATTTAGATTTTAAGACTTTTGCCACCAGAGAATGAAGCTCTATGTAGAGCCTCCAAATATACAAGGCCAGCATGGCTTCATTTAACTCTTTCAACCTTCTGAAATCCCAGGCCACCCTCCTTCTTGCTTTTGCACATCATGTCCCATTTCATCAATGAACTTCCCACTTATAACCTAGCTACAAGGCTTTCCATTTTGTCTATAAGACTTTTTAGAAGAAGGAAAGAACTCATTACATAGGTTGGGATGGCATGGGCAACAACTTTAATTAAAGTTGCTCTTCCTGCAAAAAATAGATGATTGGTTCTCCATGTGTTAAGCTAGTTTCTGACCATGTTGAAATTCTGGCATATGCAGACGGCAGATGTCCTAACACATGTCAAGACATTATGCTACATAGACATTTAAACACAGAGACACAACAGCAGACTGATACCTTGAATATCAGAACTGCATCATCACAGATGTTACGACATTTGTTCCATCATGTCAGTCAAGAACAATAACAAAACTGTAAATTGCAGAATGTTAAATAAGACAGTATGTGTTAACCTAGTTTGGTGCAATTCACCTACATCTGGGGGATACCAATCCAGGAAGAAGACTTCACTATCTTGTAGTATTACCCTAAAGTTAAACTCCCCCGTTTACAACTTTATCTAATCACTACCCTTAATGAACATCTTTACCAGAGTTAAACTCCATTGTTTACAACTCTGATATAAGCTACCCCACTCACTTCCCTTAATCACCAACTGTGATGTCTACATCATCTCTGTCAATACAGAAATCTGTCAAGCTTTCTTGACAAACAAGCTAACTCGGATTTTCTTAAAAGCTTCATCCAAGAACAATACACAATCCAATACCTCAAGGCTCATGGATCTGTGTGACACCTATATCTGCCACAATGTATCAATTGATACAAAGGGAGACTTACAACCTAGAGAGCTAACGACTCTCAAAACCCTAAACCCTTGTTTTTTACGCAAGAGAACTAGCACTACTACAAAACGGCCAAACAACAACGCCAGGTTTACAACGACATCCTATACACCGTTCTTATAGGGCGTACTGGATGCGCGCGCATTATTTTAATTAGAAATCTCAAGGGTATAATAACGGTTTTTATGAAAACCGTGGTGATGCAATCTAGCTATCATGGGTTCGAACCTCATCTCCCTCATATAGTTTATCCCTTTGATGTAAATGCTCCCTTTTTAAGTTTTATTAATATTTAACTAAAAAATAATAAGGATATCACGACAGATATATCTCAAAACCGTTGTTACAAATTGAAACTTCTTTTTATGTATTTTAAACACCAAGTATATATATCAATTTATCCATTGAAACAACCCTAACAGCAACGCCCTCACCATTGTTGGGAAGAAAACAACAACAACAACAACAAAGTGTTCTACTTTAAGGTGTTGCAATGTCACATTTGAAGACAAAATCATCCAAAGGTGTTTCTACGTCTTGTTCCAGTGTAAAATCTCGATCTGGAAATTTTTGTGGTTGTGATGGTTGTATGATTTCGTATCAATGCAAGAAGGGACAAAATAAAGGAAGGATTTTTTGGAGATGTCCATTTTGGAGGAGCGATGAAACATGTAATTTGTTCATATGGGATGAAGACGTGGGAGAAAGAGATGGAAATGACGATGAGAGCATTATGAAGTCAGAGTTGGAAGTTGTGGGCTATCTGAAGGTTATGTATGAGGATTTAAAGAAAAAGAACAAGAATTTGAAGAACAAACTGAAATCAGAGATATTTTCTGGAAATATCAAGATGTTATGTTTTTTTGTCTCCTTTATGTTTAATATTTACTTTGTTATGAAATGTAATAGTTGAATTAGGGTTCGAATTACATTGTTGATGTTTAAACTGCAGATGCATTGTGAATTACATTGTTGATGTTTAAACTGCAAATGCATTAAGTTAGAAGTTAAGGCGCACCTTTTCTTTTTTATTTATTTTAAAATTCATAAATAAAAGGGTTATCACTACGGTTCTTCTGGTTAACCGTAGTGATATATTTATAATAAATAAATACATATCTATACGGTTTTTATTTATTTTAAAATTCACAGATAAAAGGGTTATCACTACGGTTATTCTGGTAAACCGTAGTGATATATTTATAATAAATAAATACATATCTATACGGTTGTTATTGTTAACCGTTGTGAAATAGTTTACCCATATATAAGCGAAATAACTTTCACTTAATTGACAGTAACATCGTTGCTTTCAAAGTGAAACCCTAGAACCCATTTTTTCTCTTCGTTTTCACCATTAGCCGTGAATCTTGTGCTTCATACATTAAGGTATTCTTCTTCTTCCATCTATTGTTAGATATTTCCCATTATCTCGTTTGTTGCATGTTGTTTTTGTTGACTGTTCTCATTTTTTCAGATTCGTTTTCACTACCTTAACAAAGACCATATGAAATTCTGGTATCAGATGTGTGATGTTAAGGTGCGATGTCACAACAACACACTCTGCAATGGACAATGTAAAGTAACAATAAATCAACACAATGAATTGTTTATCCAGTTCGGTCTAACTACCTACGTCTGGGGGCTACCAAGCCAGGGATGAAATTCACTACTTGTAGAATTAATTTACAGACTCAACAACCTCATTGACAATCTCCTAAACTTAATTCCTACTAATGAACTTTCTACCTAAGAGACCACTTAGGTATGAGAACACTACTCAATCCCTAAAACACTTCAGTGATATAATTCAAAGATCACACACTTTGAATAACACTACTTGATTCTGCTTCACAGCTTTGATTAAGAACAACTCAAAACAACAATACCAATTCACACTCGAATGGTTTACAAACACGAAGACTCAACGACACTCAGTCTTTAGCTCTTTTTCTTTGTTACCTTTCCTTCAGGAATGATGCGCATTATATAGTTATTTGAATTGGGCTTGGAACTGCTACAATATCTGATCTGATTTGTTGTTTAACACTGAATCTTCAAAACATATTTTCTCTCTCAAAATCTTCTTAAATCTCAGCTTTTAAACCTCCTACAAATCTGCATCAAATCTCTATGCAACAGAGAATATCTAACCCAAGATATTCGCATTCAATGAGACTACCTGCTCTCCACAATTCCAGCTAAAACGCAAACCCTAACAACATCACTAAACCTGATGTTATTAATTCTGCAGACCTGATGTCACAACATTGCATGTGACATCAGACATCCAACTTAAACACTTAACACAGCCCAGTGTTAAGACTCAATGTTGTGACATCACCCATATGACATCAAACATTAAACAACTTCACTACTTAACACAGCCCAGTGTTAAGACTCAATGTTGCAACATCACCACCTTGACATCAACATTGAACAACCTTTGTTTTACCAAAATTCCAGCCAATCCAAGAAACTAACAATCTCCCCCTTTAGCTAATTTTGGCTAAAACAATCTCTGCACCTTCATAGACTTCAGCAACGGAATAAACTTGAATATTTTTTGAAACTTCAAGCAGCAGCATCTTCAATACATAAAGACTTCACTTCACACAAAACTCTGCTGCAGCACCATCTTCAACAGCTACAATTTTCAACAAACAACAATGGTGCTCCCCCTCAAAACAAGAACCAACATAATAGCTGTTCAACAGACCAGCACTTACTCCCCCTCAATATCTGCAATTCTGTACTATAACATCAGCAATCAGCTACATCCTCAGCAGCATATTCCTTGACTTCATTCCTTAGCAGCAACAACCATCAACTCCTTTGACAACATTTGACATATCAGAATATTTGACAACTCCAACTCCTTGGCTACTTCTCCCCCTTTTTAGCCACAATTTGACAATTACAAAACACAATGTCTTGACATAAAGTCATGGTCAAACATCACAAGTTCCAACACATTGACTGTCCAGTTGATACAAACGATGCTCCTTGTTTTTCATTATAAACACAAGCCTTTCTTCTAGCAGTACCACTCAGCAACCAAGAATGAGCCAGTCAAACTCCAAATATGCATCTAAGAACCTCAAGCAGGAGGACAAGACACTAGATCCACTAAATAAGAAGAGCAAAACACAGACACCAGCTGGAACTTCTTCAGGAGCAACAAGAGCTGGCAGGACCTCAGAGACAAAAATGAAAACCAACAAGAAACCTCCAGTGCAACGACATGCTTCTGATGATGAATGAGATGAAGACTGGAAAACTTTTCTAGTTTCAGGGGGTTGGGATAATCTGTAGACTCTTTGTTTGTAACTTTTTATGAACTCCAATCTTGTATGCCTTCAGCAGTTGAATCAATTTTCAATAAAGTACACAACTGCACAATACACTCTCCATCACATTTAATCTTCATAAATGCAAATTCCCAATTTACTTCTTAAACTTTCAAATTGGTTTGCATCTAAGGCTTTAGTGAAAATATCAGCTAATTGCTTATTTGTAGCTACGTGTTCTAAGACAACAACTTTGTCTTCAACCAACTCTCTTATAAAATGATGCCTTATATCAATATGCTTAGTCCTGCTATGCTGAATAGGATTCTTAGAAATATTGATTGCACTTAAATTATCACAGTACAATGTCATGACATCTTGCTTGACATTGTATTCAGTCAGCATTTGCTTCACCCAAACAAGTTGAGAATAACTACTCCCTGCTGCTATGTACTCAGCCTCAGCAGTAGAGAGAGACACACAGTTCTGCTTCTTGCTAAACCATGATATTAGATTATTCCCCAAGAAGAAACAACCTCCTGAAGTGCTTTTCCTATCATCTACACTCCCAGCCCAGTCAACATCACAATATCCCCTTAACTCAGTCCCAGATCCATGACTATACAACATCCCATAGTCACTAGTGCCATTAACATATTTCAGGATCCTCTTCACTTGATTCAAGTGACTAGCCTTAGGTTCAGATTGATATCTAGCACAAACTCCAACAGCAAACGCAATGTCAGGTTTGCTAGCTGTGAGATACAATAGACTCCCAATCATGCTTCTATATAAACTTTGATCCACACTGACACCATGTTCATCCTTGGACAATTTTAGATGAGTAGGAGCAGGAGTCCTCTTGTGATTAGCATTCTCTATACCAAACTTCTTCACTATGTTCTTTGCATACTTTCTCTGAGAAATGAATATGGAGTCCTCCATTTGTCTAACTTGTAGACCAAGAAAATAGTTTAGCTCACCAACAAGACTCATTTCAAATTCAGACTGCATCTGTTCCACAAAATGTTTCACCATTGCATCTGACATCCCACCAAATACTATGTCATCAACATAGATTTGAGCTATCATCAGTTTTCCTCCTTCCTCTTTAACAAACAAAGTCTTGTCAATCCCTCATTTTCTGTAGCCATTCACAACCAGGAATTCAGTAAGTCTTTCATACCAAGCTCTTGGTGCTTGCTTCAAACCATATAGAGCTTTCCTTAGTTTGTACACATGGTCAGGAAATGTTGGATCAATAAATCCTTTTGGTTGATCAACATACACCTCTTCATTTAGGTAACCATTCAAGAAGGCACTTTTAACATCCATCTGAAAAAGCTTGAATTTGAAATTACAAGCCACCCCTAAGAGCAATCTGATAGATTCCAATCTAGCCACAGGAGCAAAGGTTTCATCATAATCAATTCCTTCAACCTGAGTGTATCCCTGAGCAACTAATCTGGCCTTGTTTCTGGTGACCACTCCTTGTTCATCAGATTTATTTTTGTAGACCCACTTGGTGCCAATCACATTCACTCCATCAGGCCTAAGTATAAGCTCCCATACTTCATTCCTCTTGAATTGCTCCAGCTCTTCATGCATTGCATTTATCCAAAACTCATCAGTCAATGCTTCCTTGACATTCTTTGGCTCAATTTTGGAGCAAAGCATGAACTTGCTATAACATCTCTTGACCTAGTCCTCACTCCAGAGTTTGGATCTCCTATAATGAGCTCCTTTGGGTGGTCCTTCTGCACTCTGATGGAGGGATCCTTATGAGGTTGCTTAGTTTCAGGCTCAGCAGCAGCAACACTAGGAGTTGGACTTCTATCTTCAGCTTCTGGAGTAACTTCACTAACTGATGTTCCAACATCATCTAGGACATCATCATCTTCCTGCTTGTCCTTGTCATCAATCAACACATTGATTGACTCCATCATCACCTTGGTTCTAGAGTTAAAAACCTTGTATGCTCTGCTGTTAGTAGAATATCCCAAAAATATTCCTTCATCACTTTTGGAATCCAATTTTCTTCTCTGTTCTCTATCATTCAGAATATAACATCTACTTCCAAAAACATGAAAGTATTTAACATTAGGTTTTCTTCCCTTCCGTAGTTCATACAGAGTGGATGAAGTGCCTCTTCTCAGGGTAACCCTATTGTGAATGTAGCAGGCAGTATTCATGGCTTCAGCCCAGAAATGATAGGGAAGTTTCTTGGCATGAATCGTAGCTCTAGCAGATTCTTGGATAGTTCTGTCTTCCTCTCAACTACTCCATTTTGCTAAGGAGTAATAGGAGAAGAAAACTCATGACTTATACCTTCAGCAGAGCAAAATTCTTCAAACTTGCTATTCTCAAACCCTCTTCCATGGTCACTTCTTATTCTGATAACCTTACTCTCATTTTCTCTTTGGAGTCTTTGACAAAGATCTTTAAAAACATCAAACACCTCTGATTTGTCTTTGATGAAGCTCACCCAGGTGTACCTAGAATAGTCATCCACAACTACATATGCATATTTCTTTCCACCCAGACTTTCCACCTGCATAGGTCCCATCAAGTCCATATGAAGTAGTTCCAATACCTTGGAGGTGGTGTCATGTTGAAGCTTCGGATGAGACATCTTTGTCTGCTTCCCTTTTTGACAGTCTCCACACACTTTTCCTTCCTCAATATTAAGTTTGGGAATTCCTCTGACTGCTTCTGAGGAGATGATTCTCTTCATTCCCTTTAGGTGAAGATGTCCTAATTTCTGATGCCAGATTTTGACATCATCTTCTTTAGCAAAAACACAAGTGGAAGAACTTGAGTCTTGTGGCACCCAAAGATAACAGTTGTCCTTAGACCTGGCTCCTTTCATAATGACTTCTCCTTTATCATCTTTGACAATGCATTCAGACTTTGTAAAGTCTACTTTGAATCCTTGATCGCAGAGTTGACTAATGCTAATCAAATTAGCTGTCAGTCCTTTAACAAGAAGGACATCCTCCAGTATGGGAGCACCAGCACAGTTCAGTTTACCACTCCCCTTGATCTCTCCTTTGACCCCATCACCAAAAGTAACATAACCTGAGGAATAAAGCTTCACATCTACCAACAGATTCTTTACTCCAGTCATGTGTCTTGAACACCCACTGTCAAAGTATCAGTCTTCTTTGGTAGAAACCCTTAAAGAAGTATGAGCTATCAAGCTGGTAACCTTAACTTTAGGGACCCATTGCTTCTTGGGCTTGGAAACCTGCCTTCCTTTATAACAGTTCTGTTTGGGAACAACCTGATGAGCCTTCCGTGGATACCCATGTAGCTTATAACAATAAGCCTTAATGTGTCCAAAACATCCACAATGGTGACACCTCCAGCGTCTGTATTTCTTCTTAGATGGAGTTCTTTCATGATGTTTTAACATCTGTTTTAACATCACTGGTTTTGGGGTGATAGAACCTGCATCACTGGTGAATCCCAAACCACTTTTGTCTCCAGCCGTCTTTCCAATACTAAGAATGTTGTCTAATGCATTAGTACCATTGTTCAACATTCTGATAGTTTTGGTCATAGAGTCCAGCTTATAGTTAAGTATACTGACTTCAGCTTCAAGGTCAGTCTTTTCAGCTTTTAACTATACTATGGTTTTCTTCAGCTCTTCTCCTTCAAGACACACTTGTTCACTTCTCATGAAAAGATCTTTATAAGTGACAGCAAGTTCATCATAAGTAACCTCATCATTCCAAGACTCATCATCTGACTCATAAACCCCCACCATAGCTCTAACAAGTTTAGCTGAATTTTCTTCAGATTCACTCTCACTGTCAGACCAAGAACTGATAACCCTTTATGCTTCTTTAGAAAAGTAGGACATTCCTTCTTGACATGTCCATACCCTTCACACTCAAAGCATTGTATTCCTTTGTCATTACTGGATTTTTCTTCATCTTTAGACTTCTTCCCTTGTTCTCCTGATCTGTTGATGTCAAAGGTAATGTTCTTGACATTGGGATTATAACTCCTATTTATCCTCTTCATAACTTTGTTGAACTGTTTACCTAGCAAAGCAATAGCCTGAGACAGCTCCTCCTGAGAGTCATCTACTTTCTCTTTCTTGGCTTCTTCAGAATTGGAAACTAAAGCTATACTCTTGGACTTCTTCTCAGGTTCTTCTTCACTTAACCCTAGCTCAAATGTTTGAAGAGATCCAATAAGCTCATCAACCCTCATTTTGCTGATGTCTTGAGCTTCTTCAATTGCAGTCACCTTCATCTTGTACCTCTTCGGAAGGGACCTAAGGATTTTCCTTACAAGCTTTTCTTCTGACATCTTTTCTCCAAGAGCACTGGATGCATTGGACAGCTCAAGGATACTCATGTGGAATTCATGGATAGTCTCATCTTCCTTCATCTTCAGACTTTCAAACTTTGATGTTAGAATCTGAAGTCTTGACATCTTAACTCTAGATGTTCCTTTATGTGTAGCCTTCAAAATATCCCAAGCTTCCTTAGCAACTTCACAGGTATTGATCAACCTGAATATGTTCTTATCCACTCCATTTAAAATTGCATTTAAAGCTTTGGAGTTGCCAAGGGCAAGCTCATCTTCTTCCTTGGTCCATTCTTCTTCAGGCTTCGGCTTTGAGGTGCCCTCTTTATCTTTCCCAGCATCATCTTTTTCAAACACAACAGGTGCTTTCCATTCTTTAATTATAGCCTTCCAAGCCCTGCTGTCCAAGGATTTCAAAAAGGTGATCATCCTTGGCTTCCAATAATCATAATTCGAGCCATCCAAAATAGGGGGTCTGTTGACAAAACCTCCAACTTCTTTGTCCATCTTTACACCAGAAAGTAACTTCCCTAGATCTCACCCAGAGACAGACAGGATGCCTGCTCTGATACCAATTGAAATTCTGGTATCAGATGTGTGATGTTAAGGTGCGATGTCATAACAACACACTCTGCAATGGACAATGTAAAGCAACAATAAATCAACACAATGAATTGTTCACCCAGTTCAGTCTAACTACCTACGTCTGGGGGCTACCAAGCCAGGGATGAAATTCACTACTTGTAGAATTAATTTACAGACTCAACAACCTCGTTGACAATCTCCTAAACTTAATTCCTACTAATGAACTTTCTACCTAAGAGACCACTTAGGTATGAGAACACTACTCAATCCCTAAAACACTTCAGTGATATAATTCAAAGATCACACACTTTGAATAACACTACTTGATTCTGCTTCACAGCTTTGATCAAGAACAACTCAAAACAACAATACCAATTCACACTCGAATGGTTTACAAACACGAAGACTCAACGACACTCAGTCTTTAGCTCTTTTTCTTCGTTACCTTTCCTTCAGGAATGATGCGCATTATATAGCTATTTGAATTGGGCTTGGACCTGCTACAATATCTGATCTGATTTGTTGTTTAAAACTGAATCTTCAAAATAGATTTTCTCTCTCAAAATCTTCTTAAATCTCAGCTTTTAAACCTCCTACAAATCTACATCAAATCTCTATGCAACAGAGAATATCTAACCCAAGATATTCGCATCCAATGAGACTACCTGCTCTCCACAATTCCAGCTAAAAAGCAAACCCTAACAACATCACTAAACCTGATGTTATTAATTCTGCAGACCTGATGTCACAACATCGCATGTGACATCAGACATCCAACTTAACCACATAACACAGCCCAGTGTTAAGACTCAATGTTGTGACATCACCCATATGACATCAAACATTGAACATCTTCACTACTTAACACAGCCCAGTGTTAAGACTCAATGTTGCAACATCACCACCTTGACATCAACATTGAACAACCTTTGTTTTACCAAAATTCCAGCCAATCCAAGAAACTAACACCATACTTTGGAAACTTCATAATGTTTGTGTTGCTATGGAAAAATGTATAAGAAGCTTGAAGCTATGATGGAAACTTCATCCACCTTGTATTTTTTTTCATAGCATCACGAACAAGATGTTAGTAAATGAAGAAACAACAGTGTAAGCAAACTTTATCTAGTTTTAGAAGCAATGAAAAGAAGTATAAGAAGTATGAAGCTTTTGTGTAAGCTTCTTCCTCCTTATATTTCTTTTTCATGGCTTCCCAAACTAGTTCAACATCATAATTGATTCCTGTTCCGCGATTAGTTTCATTAAAAGGTGCATTATTCCTGTTCCTCTGTTTACTCATCACTGGATTATGGTTTTAGGGTTTGTTTTCAACTGAGGATGCTCATTTTTGAAGTTTGCTTTGTTTTCTTTCAGGTTAAGGGGATGATACAGGGTAATGATGCTGGTGGAAGCAAGCGTATTATATCAGTTTATAATTTCTGGATCTGGTATAGAATGTTGTTTGAGTTTATCATATTCTATTTACATTGTTTGTTTAACTAACCCTTACTTAAAGTTTGCTGGTGGTAGCAAGCGTATTATATGAGTTTATAATATCTGGATCTGGTATAGAATTTTGTTTGAGTTTATTATATTCTATGTAGATTGTTTGTTTCACTAACCCTCACTTAAAATACATTCAGTTAATATGACATAGATACTTATAATCTGCAAATTAAGTTGCATTTGAAAACCAACTTAAACAAACCAATGTTGTTTTCTGATTGCATGCCTCTCATCATTTATCTCACGTTCTTTTATATATAGATTATGGTATAATGATCTGGCTCCTTGGATGCATCGCCATCTTCCAATATAGTTAAATCAAAGATGAGGCTCGAAGGAGTCAGATCAATAAACCACAATATATGTAAAAGAGCGTGAAATGCACGATGAGACGAATGCAATCAGAAAACAACATTGGTTTGTTTAAGTTGGTTTTCAAGAACAGTTTAATTTGCAGATTATAGACATCTTCATCAAATTTAATCCATGTATATTTATTTAGTGAGGTGTTTGGAAAACAAGCAATCTACATTTAATATAATAAACTTAGGGTACTTACAACAACGGTTATATATTGTAACCGATATCATAAGTAATTTATGTTTTATATAAATTCGCTACTGATGGGTTTCGAACCCAGAACCTAAGTGTATGTATCGCAACAGTTTATTATCATAACCGTTGTGATATATGGCGTACGTCCTGCCTTTCAACAACGATTTCCAGACCGTCGTAGAAACAGCGAACTTACAACGACAATCTACATAACAACACCTTCGCCCGCGTCATTATATGTCATTCCCAACCGTTGTTAAATGGGTTTTTTGTAGTAGTGTAGGTTACAAAAGGCATATAAAATCCTAGGTCTAAGTCTTCTATTTATAGAGTCTTCTGCTTCTTTAGGCTTCAATCTTCTGTAGGCTGAACACAATCATCAACCCTCTTATTGCTTCTTCTGACAAGAACCAATAATCACTCCAACATGAACACCATCATGCTACCCGTGAGGGCATATTAGGATCACCATCCTACCATAACAAACTCTTGGATTGAGGTCAAAGCTCCATTGATCCCTCTCGTCCAGAAACTATCCATACACCACACAAATTCCTTCTGAATTCTCATGTATAGACCTCCTTGTTCCCTGAGATATAACCCAATTTAATCAGAATGCTTCACATTCCTCAAAGAGACACACAGGGCCCCTTAGTTTGTTATAATGATGTCAGATATCGTATACATGCTCCAGAACTTCTCAGCTTGCCAATCTGATCCACTACTAGCATGACTTACAGCAAGGGGCAGTATCCCCTTTACAAGATTTTCCACTGACCTTAGCAAGGCCATCAACTGAGATAGACACCCCATAATCCAAGACAGTCATTCCTTCATCATTCTCCCGTATACTGATTTTCCTGGTGAATATCCACTTTTGAACGCATCAGAATCCAGACCTTCATGCAATTAACCCGTGATCCACTCACAGAACTCCAACCCAAAAATGTTCTAACATCAGTTAGGACATCCTTCACACACCATAGCACCACACACCATGGTTCTTGATATGCTCCACCACTGGACTTACTATCTGCATAGTAATCCAAACTGAAGATCTTCACACAACACTGCGCCACCAGCTTGAAACCCAGAGAGAAATAAACTCATCCCCCAAAAGAAGGTATACTTCCATCTCCAACCTATAACTTCTACCACAAGCTCCAAGAGAACCAGAACCTCCTTACGTTTTCAACTAACTACCCTTCTGCACAAGAGCAATCAGTTTCAAGCATCCTGCTTGAATGCACACTATGAAACCAACCAAATGCCACCTTTTGATTGATCTCACTCTTCTTCAGAATTCCCACAAGATACATTGATATACCAATGAAACCATATCTTTAAGTCACATGAACTACTTTCACCATAGCAAGACATCTTGGATCCACCAAGCCTCTAGACATGTAACATCTTCCCATCCACAGCTCCCGCAAACTGCATGAGATAGACCTTTTTGAAGCATCCATAACTTCCATTCTCCTATAGATCACCTTATCTTAAGCTGATGTGCCACATCACCAGTTGAGATTCTGATGTTAAGCTAGATGTCAGAACATTCTGATACGACATCCAACTACTGAATTCAACTCCTCCTTCTGCCACTTAGAAGAACCTCCTCCCTATTACAGAACAAGAGTTCCATGTTGTCATAGACTTAATTCAACAATTAAATTTGAGTATACAACCTCCATCCTGCTTTGAAACTCCAAGGACTTCACACCTGCCACGTCTGAATCTTCAGATGAAAAAGTAGTCCTAGACTACACCATAGCCATACCAAAGAATGCCACTTTCCTTAGTAGAGCAGTATGTAGAAAGTCAGAGATAACTGCCACTTAACTTTGACCTTCAAACTGAGCAAGATCCCATGCTCCCAAGTACCTAGATAAAAAATAAACTGATCCAAGTTGTAACCATCAAGATTATGATGTCTTCATCTTCATCTTCAACAGCACCAAAGTCCAGACCAATTTATTGCCAGGAAACTCTCCAGAGAACACATGCTTCTGTCACACCCGACTGAAGCAACTTCTTAGGTCACCACCTAAGATCAAAACAGATGCTAAAGCATATGCAGTACCCCTCCCATGATTCTGCACAAACTCTGATGATGAGATGTTCCAACATCTTGTTGAACATCAACAATCTTGACTTTCAAGGATAATCAATTAAATACTTATGAACTCCATAAATAGCAATTGATCTTAAATCCTTGTCCAATAACCCTTCTTCACTGTTGTAGCTAAGCTCCACCAGATCACTTCATGAACACTTATCAAGTATTCAATCTTTTACAAGTATCTTCTTTGACAACCAGTGTTGAGATACCAAGGCTGCCACCCTTGACTCAAGTAACTAAGATTCTCTCTGAACGAACCTTATTTACCTAAACAATTCTGAACATTACAATCAGATTAGATCCACCCTTAGGGTTAAGAGAGATAAATCCTTCCTTGCTGTTTTGGATGGTGAAAATAAATCACCTCCACTTTCTTCAGATTGTGTTTCAAAGAAACACCTTCTATTCAGAAGAATAACTAGAAGACTCCAGATGCATGACTGAGACGTATTTATGAGTGGACTTTAGAGAATTCTCAAGTATCTTTGACAACCTAGCCGATCAATAATTTATCAAACTCCCAGAGCAAGAACTTGATAAACTTAAACTCAACTTCTCTCCTCTTCAACTGACTTTAACTGCACCAAGAAACCAAGCTTCCAATTACCAAGTCACCATACCAGATATCTACCAACAACTCCCATCATTCCATCGCTCCCGACTTTGGAATGAAAGTATGCAGATATCTTCTCAAATAGAGGCCGACGATTGAGATCTTCCACCAACTGTCTTCAGTAATAACTCCAGAATCCCATAATTCTAGAGCTCTTCCATCAGAAACACATGCAGCGGGACCACCTAGGAACAAATCCTGCTTGCCCTAATAAGATGTTAGAACATCTTATAAGACACCCCAACAAGAGAACTAGCCATTTCTCCTGCATGTAGAACCTCCTCATCAACATGAACAACCAATGGGTTGTTACCTTCGATCCATAACATCCATCTCATCCATTAATACCCTTGAGTATGTCTGAGTAAATTGATCTGATCTTTAAAATTCCTCCTTGTTTAAACGCCAGAAAGTATCTCCCAAAGATCTCATCCAGAACCAGACAGGATACCTGCTCTGATACCAATTGAAATTCTGGCATATGCAGACAGCAGATGTCCTAACACATGTCAAGACATTATGCTACATAGACATTTAAACACAGAGGTGCAACAGCAGACTGATACCTTAAATATCAGAACTGCATTATCACAGATGTTACGACATCTGTTCCAACATGTCAGTAAAGAATAATAACAAAACTGTAAATTGCAGAATGTTAAATAAGACAGTATGTGTTAACCCAGTTCGGTGCAATTCACCTACATCTGGGGGATACTAGTCCAGGAAGAAGACTTCACTATCTTGTAGTATTACCCTAAAGTTAAACTCCCCCGTTTACAACTTTATCTAATCACTACCCTTAATGAACATCTTTACCAGAGTTAAACTCCATCGTTTACAACTCTGATATGAGTTGTAACGCCCCATTTTGTCTTATTTATTTAATCGAGTCAATTTAATTATTTTCTTTTTATATTATTTAATTATTGACTTTTATTTGACAATATATTATTTTTCATCGTTGTTCATGTTTTATCGCATTTTGAGAGCGTTTGGGAGATATTTGAGCTGAGGGGTATTTTGGTCTTTTGCTTGGGTAAGTTTTATGTTTTTATATAAATAGAAAGAAATAGATAGAAAATGAGAGAAAGAAGAAAAAGAGAAAAAAAGAGGAAGAGAAGAAAAAGAGGGAGAAGAGGAAAATCATCAAAATCAATGCTTGGACTTCGATTAATCGGGTAAGGGTGAGAAGTTTCGATTATATCATGCTTGTATATGTATATGTATGTTTTGTTTGAATGTTTGGGTGAAAAATATATGTTTTTCTATTTGGTTGAATTTGTGAGCAATTGATAGAAATTGATGTTTTCACTGATGAATTGATGAAATGCATGCCTAAACGTGTTCTAACGTGTTATTTTGGGTCATTGGGTGTAATACTATCATGTGGGTTGAAGATTTGGATCATTTTCGGGTCCCAAATACGTTTTGGAGAAATTCTAGTTCGTCCAGATTCGCCAGGCGAGTTGGTGGCGAGTCCGTTTCGCCAGGGGTTCGCCAGACGAATTTGTCTGGGACAGCAAAAACTGTATTTTCGTATTTTAGCCATAACTTTTGAACCGTAAGTCCGTTTTGGTCCCCGCTCGAAGCGTTGGAAAGCTAATGAAATATTCTTTCTATTAAAAATGGGTTGGAGGTCAGTAGAGGATTTATTTAAGTCGTGGTTTTGAAAAAGTGTTGGTTTGTCAGATTTTTACCGTCGTATTGGTGTGCGAATGATGTGTTATCATGCTATATGCTTTTGATATGTAACGTATAGCTTGTGTGCTGTTATATGCCGTGAGTATATGTGATGAAATGTTGTGCATGATTAATACGCATTGGTGATGGATGTATGATATTTGAATAGTGTTGTTTTGTCGACTTTTGCCGTTTAATTGTGTGAACTTGATGTGTATATGCAATATGCTGTTGGTGTGGATATTGTATGACTTGTGTACTGTTGAGTGATGAAATTGCATGAAATACATATTGTGATGATGGTTGGTGGCCTTACGGCAAGAAAATGCGATGTATGGTAATTGTTGATATATGCATGATTATGGATTGTGTATATGTGTGCATATTAAATGTCATGAGTCATTGTATGCCAAGCATCATGATATGCATTGTTGTGACGTCCTGAGTGATGGATTGATTCCAGAGGGAATCTGCTATAACATCGTGCGCCTTAAAAATAAGAGGACCTAAAGCGATTTGATATATCGTGCGCCTTAAAAATAAGAGGACCTAAAGCGATGGTTATAGACGATCGTGTTCCCATGTGGGGTGTGAGCGATCGGATTGTGCGCCTTAAAAATAAGAGGACCTAAAGCAATCTGATTGGATCGTGCGCCTTAAAATTAAGAGGACCTAAAGTAATCCATAAACGTCGTGCGCCTTATACCAAGAGGACCTAAAGCGACGGGGAACATCGTTTGCCCGACGGGGTGTTACTTGAGTGATCCTCAGTAACGAGCGATGATTCCAGCAGAGTTCTTGAGTGAACTAGTGATGAGAAATATTGGAAGTCGGTACCGCATGGCATTTGCATAGAGTCGTTGTGTTGGTCTCTGTGCATTTGTATAAATCATGGATGCATTATGTGTGGAACATCATGATTTGATTGATTATGTGTGAGAATTGTGAATGGATGCATTATGTGGAAAATCATGATTTGATTGATTATGTGTGGAAATTGTGAATTGATTTGTTATGTGTTGAGATTGTGATAGCATTGGTAATTTGATGTGCATATGTGATAAATGCATTGGTTGTGGATAATATGTATTATGCGTAGACATATGCTATGTGATGTGTGATGTGTTTCTAAATGTTATGATTTGGTATGCCTTATGTGCAAATATGTGAGTATATTGGATATTTGATATATGCTATATTGTTGGATTAATAGATATATGTTACGTATACGTGGTATGTTATATGTATTAGCATGTGGTGTTTGTGGTGAGAATAGCTATGCGTGTGAATTGTTATGTATTTGCATATTATTATGCAATCTTGATTTTAGTTGTTATTTCTCACCCTTCTGCTGTTTTATAATGCTCTACGAGGCATTGCAGATTAGAGTTGCTGGAGGTTTTTTTGTGAAGATTAGTCCTCCGTTCTGTTGTCGGTCTTGGTGTCTGCTCTGATACGTAGCACGGGAGTCGGGGAACGATTATATATATATATATGTATACATTTGTTGAATGTATTTTATAGTACTTTTGTGTATATAGTTGATGTTCTAAAATGATTTATTTTGTGAAACAAGTCGGTTATAGATCTTTCCGCTTTATTCCATAATTGACTTTTCCCTTTATATGGAAAAAGTTTCCCCTTTGAGGGTATTCTATTTTATGCTATGTATCAAATTTATGAGCAGGGATGATGTTTTGTTTATTTAAATGTGACATCCTTGTTTCTGTCGGAAAAATGAATTTTTTAGTTACTCTGATTTTATTTATGTATTATTTAAAAGCGATGGGAATTGGGGTGTTACATTAGTGGTATCAGAGCAGGTCGATCTGTCCGGCCAAGTTGTTGAGTCAGTTGGTGTGACAGTTGAATACTGTCGATGTTGTTGTTTGTTCCTTAGTACGTGATATATGTGTGAAACACTGTCAGTGTTTTCTGGTTTTTTCTAATCTTTTGTCTTCGGGATTAAGAATGAGATAAGTGGGGGAGAAGCTGGAACTTCTCCAAGTGGCTTCAGGTGTCGAGTGTTGGCTCAGCGTGTTGTGAATTGCAAGATTGTAAGTGTTGTTTGGACAGT
This sequence comes from Lathyrus tuberosus, assembly GCA_022829125.1. Lineage (NCBI taxonomy): Eukaryota > Viridiplantae > Streptophyta > Magnoliopsida > Fabales > Fabaceae > Lathyrus > Lathyrus tuberosus. Next base: position 6,749,733 of record JALAZF010000283.1, on the reverse strand, counting down.
GTTGTTCCCGGTTCCGAAGGGAATGCGGAGGTAAGGTTTATGTCAACTAAGGATTTGTGCCTTAGGTAGTTTTGTGCGCAGGATGTAAGGAATGCTATTATAGTTTGGTAAAGACGGTTTATGCCTCATCATGATTGTCGGTTGTCTATTGACAAATTGAGGAACTGATCACCCTTAATCTCTTGTTGATAGCAGAAGGGAATTATGTTGGATGGAATAGACGTTTCTTTCTGGCTTGATAGTGTGTAATGAATTGTTTGGAATTTGATTATGTGTTGGTTGGAAAAGTTGGATTTTGAGGTGTGGAAACCATGGAAATGCAGCAGGAAATTATGGTTCTGGTGTGATTCGCCAGGAGAATTGGGAATTCGCCAGGCGGATTAGGTCTCGCCAATAGTTCGCCAGGTGAAGTGCTGGCGAAGGGGGATTCGCCAGGCGAAAATGGAGAGAAGAAATGTGTTGGCTACTGGAAGTTTGGGTTTTCAGAAAAATCAGGTTTCGCCGCTGGTTCGCCAGGTGAAGGGCTGGCGAAGAGGTATTCGCCAGGCGAAATTCTTACTCGCCAGGCGGATCTGGCTGTTTTCCAATAATTGACTTTCCTTCAAAAAAATTCATATCTTTTGACTCGGGTGTCTGATTTAAGCGTTCTTTATATCGATATGAAGCTAGGAAAGTGTTCTATGCTATGGAAGGTGAAATTATTGTTTGTAAGGTGGAATAGAGGCGTTGGTATGTTGGTCAAGTTGGGAAGTTATTGAGAGAGGACGATTGGGTATCGTTAATGGTTGTTCTCAGAGAGTAGAGTGTGAACTCAAATTTGACGAAGGTGAAGACTTAAGGGTTGGATCTGCTAAGTAAGTAGAAAACTCTTAGTAGATGGGACTAAGATGTTTGTTTTGTCTTTGATGATAGTGTTCTGGAAATTGGCAGAAAGGACACAGTGATGAGCTACCGGTTGTGCGTAATTTTTAGATGTATTCCCGGATGGAATATTGGATGTTAGTATTAGAAGTACCCGGACTGATAGGGCAGTTGGAAGATTTACTGGAAAGGAGAATTGTGAGGCTAAGTGTGTCGTCTTGGAGAGCCCCAGTATGGTTAGTAACAAAATGGAGGGATGATTGAATGGAATAACAAGCATTATGATGGTATTGGTATTGGGACTATGGAAAGCGAAACTTAGAGTCCTGGAGAGGTTTGGAGTCTTTGGAATTTTATAGCATTAATGGAAATTTTGAGAAAACCTTAAGTGTGGATGTAATATTTGAGAGTTCTTTTGGGATAGTTGTTGCTACACGTGGGGATTTATGGAATTTGGACTGTTAAGAGAAGAAATTGTGTATGGATTACTGGCAGTTGAATAAGGTAACGATTAAGAACAAGTGTCCACTTTCATGAACAGATGACTGGAATGGTTTGGTTGAGTTTGAATGGAGTTGCGAGTGTATGGAATGTTTGATAAGAGTGGTGAATTATGTGAGTTAAGGCTTTGATCGATTTGATGTGACTGGTTATGTTGTTATCACCGGAATAGGTTATTAATTACTCGGTTAAGCTTGTGTGTGAGTAGCCAGTTACCCAGTGCAAGGTTTTGCAAAAGCTTTGAGAATTTATATCTTTTGAAATTTGGTTGGGCATTACAACGTACGGTGATGTTGCTTGGTGTTAGTAATGCGTCCGTAATGTTTGTGGAGTATATGAATCGTATCTTCCATATTTAAATGGATAAGTTTGTAGTGGTTTTAATTGAGGATATTCGGATCTGTTATGAACTCGGAGGAAGAACAGGTAGAGTGTTTGAGATTTGAATTACAAGTGTTGAACAGAGGCGAAGTTTTGTGCTAAATTATTCAAGTGAGAATTTGGGTTGGAAAAAGGTTAGTCTTCTTGGATATGTTATTTCAGACGAGAGTATGGTTATGGATCCATCGGAAGTAGATGCAGTTCTACAATGAGAGGTTCCGAAGTTGGTTAAGGAGATTAGGAACTTTTGGGCTCAGTTGGTTGTTACAGAAGGCTATGGAAGACTTTGCTAAGTTCGTACTTCTGTTATCTCAGTTGACTTGCAAAGGGTGAGTCGTTTGTTTTGGATGTTCGTTGTGAGTATGTTTTGGTGGGCTGAGGTAGAAGTTGTCTACGGCTCCAGTTTTGATTCTGTGTGATCCTAATAAACTGTTTGTGAGGTATTGTGAAGTGTCTCTGAAGAGTGTAGTCAGGTGTTAATGCAAGAGAGTAAAGTCGTGGCTTATGCTTTACGACAATTGAGGATTTATAAAAGGATCTATGCTATTCTGGATTTGGAATTGGTTGCGGATGTATTATGTTGGAAAATTTGGAGGTATTATCTTTATGGTTCTAGGCTCGAAGTGTTTGGTAATCACAAGAGTTTAGAGTACTTGTTTGGTCTGAAGGAATAGAGCATGAGACAACGAGGATGGTTAGAATTCGTGACGAGTTATGAATTTGGCTTGGATTATCCTTCGGTAAAAGCTAAGGTTGTGCCTGAGGAGTTAAGCCGAAAGTTTTTATGTAAGTCTGTTTTGATGGTCAGAGAATTAGAATGATTTGAGCAGTTCAGAGACTTGTGTCTGGTGTGTGAGATAACATAGTAGAGTGTGAAGTTGGATATATTAAAAGTGAATAGTGATTTTTGGTGAATATGAGAAAGAGTTAGACTTTGGACGTGAGATTGGTAGTTTTGACGGTTACGAGTAATCAAAGTGGCGCAGCGGAAGCGTGGTGTGACGCATTTCGTATATGCGTGTGTGACTTGTAAGAGTTCATAAGTTGAATATTGGAAATATGTAGGAGTAATGAGACCATTGGACGTTTCAAAATGAAAGTGATAAGTGGAAGGTTTCAATATTAATCAGGTACTAATATGTAGTTGGGTGTTTTGGTCGTATCCTCTGAGTTTAAATTGACTTGATGATTGGGGACATGTAGTCCCTTGGAGTATCTTGGGTTATGCTTTGGAGCATTGGCTCATGCCCAGAGGAAAATTTCCATCTGGAGGCCTTGGTCGACCAAAACCCTAATTTGGTGACACTGGCGATCTTGAGGCTTAATCCACTTGGAATGTTGCAACCTTGTGCTTGATTCTTGGTGTGGGAGTCCTCTTGTCCCTTTATGGATGTTTAAGGGTTTAGACAAGTTGAAGATCATGTCATTTCTTGATTTATCCTTTGTCTAAAAGCTCTAAGAGGGATTGAAACCCTAATCATTAATAGTAGCGAGTGCTCAAACATCTATGAGGAGATTGATTGAGGCATGAAGGTACATCCAAATTGTGATGATGATTTGCACAATGATGAGAAATCTTAGTGGTCAAAATTTGGGGTATGACACACAGTGGTAGCCGACTTGCTTTCAGGGATCACCTGTCTCGAATCTTTATCCTCATATTGGAGGTTCTAGTCTACATAGCTTTCATGGGAAATAGGTATATGTGTAGGACGGGACGCCCCATTAGGCATAAGCGGAGGAACAAATCCTCCGAGGTGTCTGGCACTAGCTTTTTGTTTGGGGACTTCAGCTTCCTCATGTTCAAGATCGACGACAGAGCCAAATAGAGGGTTATTGTCCCCAGATTAAGGGGTAGGAGTTAGAGCATTCCTTTTGTTGCTAGGCTCAGTCTCCCAAGATATTAAGCTTTGGATAGGGCGAGTCAGTTGATCAATCTCGTCCTTCATCTCTTCCATATTTCCTTTGACAGCATCAACGTTTCCTCTGAGAGTGGTTTGATTTTGTTCTAACTGCTCTGTTGTACCCCAAAATTTGCCCTCACATATTCAAGACAATATGCCTCAAGAGGTCTCCTAGTGATTCATAAGATCTTCAATTGCTCAAAGGAACTCAAGGTTTCATCAGACAAAACCTCCTCCTAAGCAGTGGATTTCAAATTAGGGTTTTGTGTTTCTCAAGGCAAATTAGACTTCTCAAACCTCAAGTGGACTTCATGATATCCCACATATTTCAAGGGATCCTCATGCCAAGTTTCAAGGCTTGCCCTACAAGTTTGGTCAGTCAGATGCTCAGACAGTCAAAAATCAGTTAACTTGGTCAAAAAGTCAACTGTAGTCAACACAAAGTCAAACCTCAAAATTTTTGGTCAACATCAAGATTATGGGGTGAAATTCATCATTTGATCAAGGGTTGATCATGATTCATCAAGGAAACCTCAGAATCGTCAAGAATCGGGAGTTACTAAATTAGGGTTTTTGTAGGAAAAGTCAACTGTACTTTGACCAGGCCTAACGTCCACATACTTCATCAAAATTTCCTCAACCAAATCCCATCTTGAAGGAAATTTAATTCCCTACAACTTTGTGTCTCACAAGCCAAGTCCAGAAATGCTTCATTCGGGAGATATGAGCCAAGACATTATAGGTCATTTTGAAAGTCAACAAAAGTCAACCTTTTTCAAAAGCTCATAACTTGAACATGGAAGATCAAATTGACATGGGACCAAAAGGAGTGATTATAGGACATCTTGAGGTTTCCAAAAAGTATTAGTTTGCACTCATGAGATAAAAATTGAGAAAGTTACGCATTGTCAAAGTTGAGCAAATTTGAGGAGTTGCATTTAGCAAGTAATGACTAAAACTTGATTTTTTTACAAATGAGCCCATTCTTTTCTGATCCAAACTTAATATTGAGAGGATCCACGACCTTATGGTCATAATATTTGCATTTTTCTTTATTTATTTTATTTATTTTGGATTTAATTCATTTAAATTCAATTTTTATTGAAATAAATATTAGAAAATCAAATATTTGATGTGATCTTCATTATGGGATCAGATCATGAAGTTTATGGTCAATATATTTGGTCCAAATTCGTGCACAATGAGAAGGGAAAGATATGATGACCAAATATGCACCAAAATAGCAAGTTTTTATCATCATTCAAAGGTAGATCAATATGACTCAAGCCCATGAATCTTTTTGACCTGAAATACTCCCCTATATAAGCTCATGATCCTCACCAACTTCAGACACGAAACCCTTCATGCTTGGCAGCCTCCACAAACTCTAAAATTCTCTCAAAAAAATAAAAATTCATATCTCCTTTTCCAGCCCTTCTCAAAGCTTTTCGATACTTCCATTCCAGTTCTGAGGTGGTATAAGGTAGTCTCAAAGAGTTGGCCACGTTAAAAACATCACAAATAACATGATACCATAATCACATATTTATTCATATTTTTATTTCTTGAATTTTCATTATCATTGCATTTTATTTCCATCTAACATTGATAATGAGTTCCTGAGTGTATTTAGAACAGGTTTGAATGATTACATGTGCGAAATCATGATCGATTCCATGGGTGCCATGTTTAGGGCATAAAGAAGAAATTCTTTGAATCTCACTGTACATGCGTTTTTAGATAAAACTAAGGCCACCATTGGATTCAGGGGCTTGTTTCCAGTCGAACCATGGCCTTTTGATTAATTTATTTGGTGTTTTCATGGTGTTTCAAAAAAAAATGCAGGAAATTCGCGGCAAAATTCGTAGCAGAATTCGCAGCAGAATTCGCAGGAAAAAGGTTGAAGACGGTGAACAGTACCAGGCGAATTTGGATATTATTTTATTATAAATTTTTTTTCCAGATTGTTTCACAAAAGGGGCGCGCAGCCTAGTGGTTGGAGTCGAATCTGATGAGCATCAGGTCCTGGGTTCAATACCCAGTGACCCCTTTCTCATATTTTTTTTCAATTTTCTCATTCTCTCTCTTTTTCTCTTAGTTTAATTATTTATTTTAATTTCTTTTAACTAAATTATTTAATAACTAAACTAATAATGTTTTTTTTTAAAAAAACCAATCAGAAATTTATAAAATCATAATTTTTATTTTCATAAAATATCAAATATCAAAAATATTTTTTTCTTAAAACTAAATTTATTTCTTTTTTTTATAATTTTGTAATCAATTTAATACCTTTTTTTTTAATCAATTTGTAAATATTTAATTAGGACTTTTAATTATTTTAATGACTAAAATCACTACAAAATTACAATTATTTTTTATTATTTGCAACACTTAGAGTTTTTTTGGTTGGTTTTCCTTAACAATAATTAATTTAGACTTTAGGTTTTTTTAATTAAAATCAATTAGACATTTAGGTTTTTTTAATTAATTAGCTTAATTTGTATATAATTAACATTAACATCAAAATCTTTTCTACTAACCCTAAAAACTTTTTTTTCTTTCAATATTATTTCCTTATCCCGATTTAATTCTTTTCTTAATATTTTTCAATGATATAATTGTTTCTTAGTTGTAATAGCTTAGGGTTTTTCCACAAGGTTTTCTTATTATGTATTTGCCCCGAAGCCATGTAATAGTTTAAATTAGGGTTTTACTTTCCGTACTCCCCCATTTTTAATGATGTATCCCCTCCCCATGATGTAATAGCGTAGGATTTCTATTTCCGCTTTTAAATTCCGTAAATATTAACTGTGTGATTAGTAATTATAGGGAGTGAAAAAGAATGTACGCAAATAAAAATCGAACGATAGACAACATTAATTCAAGATGACTAAATCAACACACTTTATTCACACACGTAAGTCGATCTTATATGATCGCCATCAGCACCCCTAGGGGTTCTCCTCTCGGTTGCCTTACGATATGGTCAAGTCCCTCGATTATGGGGGGTATCTTAGTAAAATTTGCCTACGAATAAAATCATCAAGTCCCTTCAAAAGATCATAGTCCCTTCGAGTTGCCTACGAGTAAATGATCTAGTCCCTCGATGACCCCACAAAAATGATGATCGTCCCTTCGAATTACTAAGATACCCTTGTTGCCTTCAAAGACCATTACACCCCCAACACGTCTTAAAAGATATTACTACTTACTCTTCAATAGTAATGACAGTCTTATCCTTTAAAGACTTAACGAAACGATTGTCCCTCACATCCAAGATGGTGACTACCTACTGCCCAATAGTAGGGATAGTCCAATCATCAAGGACTTAAGAAACTAACAGACTAAGACCTGTTGAGTAGGGTAGGATGGTAAACTCCTAGATTGCTTGCTCACACCTCCAAAAACAAAAATCACTTACACTTCAAATCTTTTCAAACTATCTTTTCAAAAAAACATTTCAAAGATATACTTTGTATACATCCCAAACGAGGATCATTACAAAGTTAATTCTTTTCCTAAACATTTTCTAATACACCTCACAGTCAAGATTTTTCAAAGCAAGTTAAAGTGAGCAAGCAATTAAGAGCCCGTAGATAACTACGGATGAAAAGGGGTGCTAACACCTTCCCTTTTCATAACTTACCCCCCGAACTCAAAATCTTTTCAAAAAGGTCTTTCCTGTTCTTTTGACCTTTCCTAAATAAATTGGATAAAAGAAAAGTCGGTGGCGACTCTTGCTAACCGCAACATGTTTTGCGAAAAACAAAATTAAAAAGTCAGTTCTCCACCGTATTACATGCTCCATGGACTTCTTTTGGTGAGCTCGGATTCGAGGTCGGGAAGTCAGATTGTTATGTCTGATGATTCTAGGAGAAGATGATGAAGAAAAATGATTTTCGTTCTTTTATTTTTTTATTGTGTATACATGTTAATGTATGCGTGAATGTATGAATATGCAAAAATAATTTTTTTCATAGGAATCTTAACCATTCATTATAAGAAAAACCAAGAATAACAGAAATTTAAATATTGTTATCAATCTTGAGGAAATAAAAACAAGGGAAAAAGCCCTAAACATTATTCATATGAAACCACCAAGGGAATAACCCTAAACTTGTTCATAATAAAAAAAGGAAAACAACTTGAAAATCCATTACATAAAGGAAATCTAACAATGTTTCCTAATTCTGGTCATAAATGCTTCCACCATATGATAGCATAATTTAAGGAAGTCAATGATTTCCTCCTTAGGCTTGAATATGTCTGCCATGTATTCTGTCGCTTCCATGCTTCAGGGAACTTCATAGATTAGGTCATTGGACAATATGACCAACTTCATATACCTTTCTCTATAATACTCTTCCTTTTCTTAAAGGTCTAACATGATTGCCTTATTTTCCTCAATGATGCCCTCCATTTGTTGTCTGTACCCTCAATGTAGATGCCATACTCCCTTAGCTCCTCATAGGCTCCTTCAAGGAATTCCATCTGCCTTCTGAGATTCACCACTTCTTCATAAGCTTTCCTCCATTCGTATGGACACATAGCAAGAAGTTCTTTCGCAACTCTTCTTCGCAGCATTGAGTCTATGACTTTACTTTTGGTTTCACGGAGTGCATTGACCAAGCTTTGGACTTCAGCTTCCAAAGTTTGGATCCGATCTTCATATCCTTCCCTAACTTCCTTTTAGGTTTGGGTAGAGTTCAACCAGATATTTTTCCATTCATCACTTTGGTGCCAAGCTCTATCTAATTTATCTTTGCAGGCTTTAAGACGTGACTCACAACTCTGAGGTCGACATAAGCTTGTTCTTTCTTTTCCTCTTCCACCTTAGTCATTCTTTCATTAATCTTAAGCTATTCTAGTGCTTCATTAAGACTTCTATTTAATTGATTTTTCTCGCACATAGTATGATAAAACTTCCCTTCTAAATCTTCTTTTTCCCTCCTTAGTTGTAGGACAGTGTCCTTGAGATTCTCTCCATCTTCCATGGAGATCACAACTGGTGTAGCAGCTCTTGATTCGACGGGATGATCCAAGGAAAATGGAAACTTTACTATGCTTACCCTCTCCCTCATCCATTGGGCATAGGGTATGGTGGACTCCTCCCTAGGTCTTTTAAGGCTACTATTTCCTTTGTTGAACTGCTTCCAAGCATGAACAATTCTAAGAACAGCATGATTATTCATGGTCACTTCTTGCAAGATGACACCCTCCAATAACTTATCTTCATAGATAGAATTGGATTATAACTTATACACCCTCTTGACCCTATAAGTTCCACATTAGGAAAGTCCCCACTGAAGCTAGCAGGATTATACCTGAGTGAATCGTACACTCAAAGATACAACAGAGTCGCCACCGAACTTTATTTAGTCCCAAAGGACAGGGAAAATATCAATAAAACCCAAGGGGAAGAGAAACGGGTAAGGGGGTCGGTTATGCGAAAGGAAGATAATATCACCTTACGCATCCTTCGTACTCAACGGGAAGCATTCTGCTTGCTTCTAGGCTTGGATGGGTTATCTATCTAAAGGCTTCTAGCTAAAAGGAGAGAGAGAGAGAGAGAGAGAGAGAGAGAGAGAGAGAGAAAGAAAAAGAAAGTATGAGGAAGAAAGAAGAGTGCTCGCGGAGGATTCAGGCCCTCGTGCCTCCGTACCCTCATAGTTTAATGAGGAAATCAGAGCTCCGTAGTTCATGGAACCAGGGAAAGAGAAGAAGAAGGTGCGGAGAAAGTATAAGTGTGCTCATCAAGATCATCGCAATCTTGTGCCTACGTTTCTTACATTCAAATGAATGAAGAATCAGAGCATCCGTAGTTCATGGAACAAGGACGAAAAAAAAGTGGTGTCAAAACCAAGAGCAAAAGAAGGATAGAAAACTCCGCTGGCGATTCAAAAGGATTGGTGTCAGAATCAAGAAAGATGTGCAAAGGAACAGTAATAACTGTCTCGAGGATAAAGTGCAAGAATGGTGTCGAAACCAAGAAGATAAAGGAGCATAAGAATAATAGTGACTCCACTGGGGAGTAAGAGAACAAATTGCCTGTACTGGGGATCAGAGGGTAAGCTACCCTACCGGGAAACAAACAAAGGGATGGTGTCAAGACCAAGAGGATAAGGATTCGGTATGTTAACTAACTGGAAGTGGTTAACCGAAGAAAAAATAGATTAAAACTCGGTGGGGAAAAAGGGTTTTGTGTTAACAGGCAGGCTGTGATGAACCAAAAGATAGAGTACTGAACCTAGAGAAGGTGTTTTACTTTGAAGGGATTTCGATATATTAACTGATAAACAGTGGTTAACCGAGGAAAGAAAATGGTGCAACCGTGCAGGGAGAAAGGTTTTAACAGATAGACTGTGATCAACCAAAAGAACGGTTGTAGAACCAAGTGAAGGTTGTGACCCAAAGGACGAGTGTGGAACCAAGCAAAGGTTGTGACCCACTGGGGATGTTGGTACTGACTGAACAAGCAGTACTTGACCAACAAAAGGGTATTTGAACCAAAATAAGGTTACTAACCCAAGGGTGCGAGTATTAGAACCAAAAGATAGTTACTAACTCACAGGGTATTGGTTTTAACAGACAGACTAAGATTAACCAAAAAAGAGTGATTAACCAAGAGAAGGTGATTAACTCAAAGGAGGCTCAGTATGTTAAGAGATGGGTTGTGGTTAATTGAGAAAAAGGTGATTAACCAAGAGAATGTGATTAACCCAAGAGAAACTCAATATGTTAACAGATAGACTGTTGTTAACTGAGAAGAAGTGCAAGTTGGTGTTTTAACTGACAGGCAGTGGTTAACCAATCAAAGATAGAGAAACCAAGAGAAGGTTGCGAACTCCGCTAGGGTTTCGGTGTTTAACGGGGAAATTGTGCTTAACCGAAGAAAAGAACAGTGACTGCTGGGGAAAAAGAGAATTGGTATGAACAGTATGACTGTGATTAACCAAAAGGGACCAATGATCACGACTCTGATGGGGAATTAATGAACAATTGTTGATCAGAAGAAAAGGTGTTGAACCAAAAGGAGGTTGCTAACCCAAGGTGACTAAGATCTTTAACCGAGAAAATGGTGATTGATAAAAAGAGAGATTGAAAGGTGCAAGAGTGAGAGTGATTCAGGATCGAATCGACTAGGGAGTTGAAATACACTACAGTCTAGAGATAGAGATGATTATTCTAGGCACAGGGTCATTCGTCCCCTACCCAAAATAATCAAGATTAGTGTAGGAATTGTCCACTCTCATCCCTTCTCTAGCACTAAAGTATAGTGTGGAAATTGAAACGGACAACATAACAGCACCAATTTGTACAGTGCTTTAGTGCGTCGTGCGAACTTCCAGCTCAAGAGGGGATAAAGAGAAAAAGACTCTAAAGGAAGCCTAAAGAGAAGAACAAGGGATGATCGACTATTCGAAACAAGGTCTCGATTAATTAATCAAAGGGAATTAATGTGCTAACAATTTTCCAAAAGGATGAAAAATCATTAAAGCAAAAGGGTGGATTATTGATTATACAAGATTAAACTTGCTTGATGAAGAACAAATTTAATGTGATAAAGAATGAAAGTGCAAAGGCAGTACCAAATGTCAATTAGCATGCATCATAAATCATGTTAACATGCGAACAAAAGTGTGCAAGAATCAACATGTTCATATAATGTCAAGGATGCAAACAAATACAAGAATCAATAAATCGTGCATCAAATTATTGCAAGCATGCTTCAAACAGAGGCTAAACAGCACCTAAATCATCCACAAATATTAAGCATATCAATCCATGGAAGTTAGAAGAGGAAAGAATGTCAAACAAGCTTGAAAAAACTCAAAAATGGCATTCTGTTACAATGGTAATCGATTACCACAATGCAGGTAATCGATTACCTACTTGAAAATAACAGAACTAGTGAAAATTTGAGCAGAGTAATCGATTACCCTCATGTGAGTAATCGATTACCACTGTAACAGTGGTAAAAAACAGCTTTTCAAAAAGCACTTTCAGCACCTAATCACATATCCAAACTACCACATGCTATGGTATGAATTTGTGCACGAAAATTACATCATGTATGGGAATTTAAACACAAATTGAAAGCATTGAACATGAAGATCAAAGATCCAACAATCACATGATTCATCGAACCAAAAAGCTTTCGAAACTACATCGTAAACGCGCGAAAGTGATCGAAAGAGTAAATTCAGTGAGGATTGACCAACCTGAATTGGCTTGGTGATTATTGCAAAGTAAATGGGATGAAAATAAGTGGAGAAAACCAGGGAATTCTGCACTTGCACTTTGAACCGTAGCGAAACCGAGCAAAATCACAAAAATGCACTGAATATGAATTAGCATCGAATTCCTTGAGTAGATTACTTGAATTGAAGTAGAAGCTACTGTAGATCCAAGAATCCAAGCAAAATTGAAGAGGAATGGAGGTTAAGCTCAAGAAAAAAAAAGCACTTTCAATGAGAAAGTTACTTCTCTTCAATGGTGATAATGGAGCTTTAGTGTGGTTTGAAGAAGAAGATGAAGATGAAGTGAGAACTTGCAGAAAAATGCAGAGAGAAGATGAGAGAATTGAGAGTGAAGAGAGTGAAGAATTGTGAAAATGATTATGGATTCTTTGTGAAATGATGGAGCCTTGTTTATATAGAGTTTTGGTTTGGAGTTGCTAGGTTTGGAATGTGCTTTGGAGTTAGCTTGGGAGTTAGTTACACTTGACTCACCGAGTCGGAAGTTGACTCGGTTAGTTAGTTAGTTAACTCGGGGAAACAATCCCAATGCAAATCCAAATCAAAGGCTCACATACTTGGAAATTAAGGAACATGGTGCACTTAATTCAAAGTGATGCATTGGAATAAATGTAAGTGGAGTGTCTAGAATGGTCTTGAACTGTCTAGAATGTTCCACACAATGCTAGAACCAAGTAGAACACAAGAGAAAAGAGAGTGCAAAGTTGATGTCCTGAAAAATGCAGCAGAAACTGTAAATTTACACAGGGTAATCGATTACCCTATTTTGCCTAGCAAAATGGTAATCGATTACCCTAGGCAAAAATTGCCCAAATTGCTTAGGAACAAGTGTTGGAGCCCCAGTTTTGATTCTCCACCTCTTGTTTTGATGAATAGGCATGGAAATTCTGGTTTTGTGCTTGTTTTGATGATGTGATGACATTGTGAGGATGCACTTGCACTTCGAACCGTAGCGAAACCGAGCAAAATCGCAAAAATGCAACGAATACGAATTAGCACCGAATTTCTCGAGTAGATTACTTGAATTGAAGTAGAAGCTACTATAGATCCAAGAATCCAAGCAAAATTGAAGAGGAATGGAGGTTAAGCTCAAGAAAAAAAAAGCACTTTCAATGTGAAAGTTACTTCTCTTCAATGGTGATAATGGATCTTTAGTGTGGTTTGAAGAAGAAGATGAAGATGAAGTGAGAACTTGCAGAAAAATGCAAAGAGAAGATGAGAGAATTGAGAGTGAAGAGAGTGAAGAATTGTGAAAATGATTGTGGATCCTTTGTGAAATGATGAAGCCTTGTTTATATAGAGTTTTGGTTTGGAGTTGCTAGGTTTGGAATGTGCTTTGAAGTTAGCTTTGGAGCTAAATTGGGAGTTAGTTACACTTGACTCACCGAGTCGGAAGGTGACTCGGTTAGTTAGTTAGTTAACTCGATGAAACAACCCCAATGCAAATCCAAATCAAAGGCTCACATACTTGGAAATTAAGGAATATGGTGCACTTAATTCATAGTGATGCATTGGAATAAATGTAAGTGGAGTGTCTTGAATGGTCTTGAACTATCTAGAATGTTCCACACAATGCTAGAACCAAGTAGAACACAAGAAAAAAGAGAGTGCAAAGTTGATGTCCTGAAATGTGCAGCAGAAACTGTAAATTTACACAGGGTAATCGATTACCCTATTTTGCCTAGCAAAATGGTAATCGATTACCCTAGGCAAGAATTGCCCAAATTGCTTAGGAACAAGTGTTGGAGCCCTGGTTTCGATTTTCCACCTCTTGTTTTGATGAATATGCATGGAAACCCTAGTTTTGTGCTTGTTTTGCTGATGTGATGACTTTGTGAGGATACAATTAATCGGGCTTGGAAAACCTGATATTCCTGCAACAAAATTGTGGAGAAAAAAGTGTGAATGCGTATGCCAGTGATGCGAATGCACATGCTTATGCAAAAGGCAAAAGGAGGGGTCAAATTTTGGGCTACAACAGATGCCTCTATTTAATCCTCTTGGACCTGAATGCTCGAATTGCGCCAACTTTTTTATTATTTAAGGTGGAAGGGGATTAAATAAAAAAGTAGCTTGAAAATTTGGCCGACGCCGATAATAGAAGAGTTTTGACAAGTGAGAGGTTTGGCTGAATATCTGCTGGGGAGATGAATCAAATAAAGGGAGTATGCTAGATGCATATGCTATGTATGTGTTATTCTACACGATGCTTGATATCATGCAATGCAACAGTGCAGGCTAAGGTACTGTGCTGCGGGTAGGCGGGGATTGTAGCAAAACGAACTCGACATCTTCAGCCGGGAAGAAGGCCTACAGATGACGACGACTCTGTTGGAGGAAAAATCCCATAAATGGTGATGACTCCGTTGGGGAAGAAACCGAGAAATCTCAGATTTCTAGACTATCACCATCATTGTTGTTTGGAATGAAAGAACCAGGATGATCTTCAAACCATGGCTGACTCTGTCTGGGGAAAGGCCTTCCATCCTTGACCGGTTCTGCTTATGGAATTCCAAGGTCTAAATGATCTTCTTTTCTTAGGGAGAACAGGAAATTGAAATGCGCTGCCGCTGGGAGTGATGCACAACTCTTGCTGAAGGTATTGAAAAACTCTTGTCGGGGAACAAGAGAACAAACATGTCTCTGCTGGAGAATACATCACAACGACTTTACTGGGGACATTATGGATCTGATGGGGACATGAAAGATAAACAACCCTTCCCAAGAATCATAATGGTGTTTGCTGGGGGAATCATGGCTCTGTTGAGGAAATGACAACCTCTCCAGAGGACCATGGTACTGCTCACCGTGGATCAAGCTTGCGAATGAATACTACCAATTATCCCTTAGGGGTTACCAGTGAAATATACAATGCATAATGCTATCTCCATTGGTTTAGCCTTTTATTATTCTCAAAGCTTTATCGTATTATGTGATCACAAATAATCATTTATTTTGCAAACAAAAAACTGGAAAAAAATGATTGAGAAATCAAATGATGAATTTATTGAATGTGAAAAATATTTGTACGTAAGATGTGTACACAGATGCAAAAATCCTTGATGAGGAAATTTGCAATAAAATTGAAAAACAAATGTAAATGGCAAATGGAAATTATGTTTTGTATTTATTACAACATTGGCTACCATCCATCGTAAGTTTAGGTTCCAATGCCTTGCACCCATTGATGATGATGTGGTTGCTCTGTTACCATCTGAAATCCAGCTATGACGGAGAGAGGCTCAAGTGTTCACAATCAAATTTCTTTATCCCTAATTTTTACCTAGACATTTTTTCTATTTCTTTCGTCCACTGGGATACCCATTCTTGCCTAAGTTGCCCTTTCGGGTTTTCAACTTAGCGGGCTATTGTTGTTTTTTGCATTGTCCCTAACTTTTGCATGGACATTTCTTTTTTTCGGTCCATCGGGACGCCCATTTTTGCCTAGATTGTCCTTGAGGATTTCAATCTAGCAGGCTCTTTATCCATTTTTTTCAGGCATAATATTTTTTGATTGCATCGGAGTTCACGGGCGATGGCAACTCCTCCCCATCCATGGCGGTGAGGATTAGGGCTCTACCTGAGAAGGCCTTCTTGACAACAAAGGGTCATTCATAATTGGGAGTCCACTTGCCAAGAGGATCCGAGTGAACAGGTGAATACCTCTTGAGCACGAGTTCGCCTTCTTGGAACGCTCGAGGGAGGACTTTCTTGTCAAAAGCTCGCTTGAGACGTCTCTGATACAATTGACCATGGCAAACGACGGTAAGGTGTTTCTCTTCGACGAGATTCAGCTGGTCATATCTAGATTGGACCCATTCAGCTTCATCAAGATCTGCTTCTATGATGACTTTGAGCGAAGGTATCTTGACTTCAATGGGTAGAACAACCTCCATATCATACATAAGCGAATACGGAGTTGCCCCAGTAGAAGTGCGGCCTGAAGTTCTGTAGCCATGTAGTGCAAAGGTAAGCATTTCATGCCAATCCTTGTAAGTCTTGACCATTTTTTAGACAATCCTCTTGATGTTTTTGTTTGCTGCTTCAATGACGCAATTCATCTTGGGCCGATATGGTGAAGAGTTGTGGTGCTCGATTTTGAATTCTTGACACAACTCTTTCATCATTTTATTATTCAAGTTGCTTGCATTGTCAGTGATAATGTTACTAGGAATACCATAGCGATAGATTATCTCTTTCTTGATGAATCTGGCAACCACTTGTCGTGTAACATTTGCATAAGAAGTGGCTTCAACCCACTTGGTGAAGTAGTCGATAGCAACTAAAATGAATCGGTGACCATTGGAAGCCTTTGGCTCGATCATTCCAATCATATCGATACCCCACATAGAGTAAGGCCAAGGCAAAGTCAAAACATTCAATGGAGTTAGAGGTACATGGATCTTGTCACCATAGATTTGGCACTTGTGACATCTTTTGGCAAAGTTGTAATAACCAACCTCCATTGTTGTCCAATAATACCCAGCTCGAATGATCTTTTTGGCCATGGTAGAACCTTTAGCATGTACACCCTCGCAACCCTCATGTATGGACCTTATGATCGTGCCTGCTTCATGTCTATCCACGCATCTGAGCAACACGGAATCATAATTCCTTTTGTATAGTACACCACCACTTAAGAAGAACTTGGCGTAAAACCGTCTAAGAGCTTCCTTGTCAGTGATAGTGATACCCTCAGGATATTCCTGTTTTAAAGATATCTCTTGATGTCATAGAACCAAGGCATGTCATCAGACTCATCCTCGATTGCTAAACAGTGCGCTGGTTCATTCAAGTGATCAATGCGGATAGAAAGAGCTTTATTCTTCCACTTGACTTTGAACATGGATGCCAGAGTGGCAAGTGCATCAGCTAATTGATTTTCTTCTCCAGGGATATGATGAAAATAGATTTCATCAAAGTAAGGAATCAATTTCGCGATGTGCTTTTGGTACGGAACCAACTTGGAATCCCGAGTTACAAAGTTCCCTCTGACTTGGCCAATAACCAAAGCAAAATCTCCATAGACCTCAAGAATCTTGATTCTCATGTCAATTGCTGATTCAATGCTGTAGATACATGCTTCGTATTCAGCCATATTATTAGTGCGTGCAAAGCATAATCTGGCGGTGAAGGGAAGGTGAAAACCTATTGGAGAGATGAGGATAACACCAATTCCACGACCTTTAGCATTAGAGGCCCCGTCGAACACGAGCATCCATCGCGCCCCTGGTTTGGGTCCCATGTCAGGGTCTGGAGTCTCATAATCTCTGATAAACAGAACATCCTCATCGGGAAAGTCAAACTTCATTTATTGATAACCCTCAACAGGTTAATGAGCAAGGTAGTCAGACACGACGCTTCCTTTTATTTCTTTCTGGGTAACATGTTGGATATCATACTCAGTTAACAGCATTTACCACCGAGCAATTCTTCTCGAGACAGCAGGCTTTTCAAATATGTACTTTATCAGATCCATTTTGGATATCAATAAAGTAGTATGACAAATCATGTATTGTCTTAGGCGTCGAGTAGCCTAGACCAGAGCATAACAAGTTTTCTCCAAGAGTGAGTATCTGGTCTCACAATCAGTGAACTTCTTGCTCAGATAGTAAATTGCATGTTCTTTTCTGCCAGTGTCATCATGTTGACCCAATACACATCCCATTGATTCATCGAGAACAGTGAGATACATGATTAAAGGCCTACCAGGAACCGACGGTACTAAGATCGGTGGTTCTTTCAAATATTGTTTTATTTTGTCAAAAGCTTCTTGACAATCATTGTTCCATTTGACCAATTGATTTTTTCTTAGTAATTTAAATATTGGTTTATAGTTAGCCGTCAAGTGTGAAATGAATCTTGAAATGTAATTAAGTCTGCTCAGAAAGCCACAGACTTCTTTTTCTGTTTTGGGAGGCGGCATGTTCCGAATTGCTCGAACCTTGTCGGGATCAACTTCAATGCCCTTCTGACTCGCAATAAAGCCCAACAGTTTACCAGATCGTACTTCGAAGGTGCACTTGGCAGGATTCAACCGCAGTCTAAACTTCCGGAGTCTGTCAAACAGTTTCTTCAGATGGACCAAGTGATCATCTTCAGTTTTAGACTTGGCAATCATATCGTCCACGTAAACCTCAATCTCTTTATGAATCATATCATGAAAGAGGGTTGTCATGGCACGTTGGTATGTTGCCCCTGCATTCTTCAAACCAAATGGCATGACTTTGTAGCAATATGTATCCCATGGCGTGATGAAAATGGTCTTCTCCATATCAGCTGGGGACATCTTGATATGATTATATCCTGAGAAACCGTCCATGAAGGAAAAGACAGAAAATTGTGTCGTGTTATCTACCAAGACATCAATATAAGGCAAAGGGAAATCATCTTTCAGGCTTGCCTTATTTAGATCTCGATAATCCACACACATTCTGACCTTACCGTCTTTCTTAGGAACTGGGACAATGTTGGCAATCCATTCAGGATATTCAGAAGCGGCTAGGAACCCAGTGTCAAGCTGCTTCTTTACCTCTTCTCTGATTTTAAGTGCCATGTCGGGTCTAGTCCTTCTGAGTTTTTGCTTGACAGGAGGACATTCGGGCTTGAGTGACAAGTGATGTTCAACGATGTTGGTATCCAACCCAGGCATATCTTGATAAGACCAGGCGAAGATATCAACATACTCTTTCAATAACTTGACCAACTCAGAGTGTACATGTTTTGCGAGGAATGCGCCAACCTTGACTTCTCTTCTGACATCACCAGTACCAAGATTGACAACTTCCACTGGCTCTTTGTGTGGCTGAATCTCTTTTTGCTCGTGCTCAAGGAACCTTGCTTGTTCAGCCGGTAATTCACAATCTTCCTCACCATCTTCTTTGGCCTGGTTAATTAGAATCCCAGAATTACAATGGATGTTTCTCATGTTGTTATCAATGCATTTATTTGTTATGCATGTTTATGAATATGTTTAGAATGAGCTATTTTGAAAAGTGAAAAATAAATGAAACTTTTGCCATTTGTTTGTGAAAAAGTAAAATAAACGAAGAAAATAGAGCATGATTTTGAATGCAAAAAACTTTTATTTATTGATCACACAATATTGCAAAAGCGGGAGGCCTTTTACAAGTTATCCACTCGTCTTGGGCGTGGACGAGGGAATGAGAAAACAAAATGCATTACATGTTTGTTGGAAAACCACAAAAATCACAGTAGATGTCCAGCTGTTGAGCTTGAAACCCGACGGGCACTTGCGTACAAAGCTTGAAATCTGGTTACTAGGACCAACATCATCAATGGCTGCCATGATGTCACCTTTTTGGAAACCCGCGCTATTGAACTTGATCAAGTTGCACTGCTTCTGACCATGTGAGCTAGATTGTCGACCAGTACGATAACCCAATCCAAAACAATCATGCTTCTCAACCACATCAATCACATGCCCCCAGCCAGGCAAGGCACCTTTCTCGATGGTCTCTTTAGCACTCTTGGCAGATGACAAGGTTATTTTTAGTGATCTACTTTGACTAGTTGAAGCGGAGCTGACATCTTCGAACTCAAGACACTGCAACGGCACCTCAGGTATGCCCTCATTGGTCTCGACGTATAAGAAGGATGACAATTCACTTACAATCAAATCCTCTTCACCATAGACGATGACCAGCTGATCGTCAAACATGAATTTCAGTTTCTGATGTAAAGTGGAAGTAACTGCCCCTGTGGCATGAATCCACGGGCGACCGAATAAGCAACTGTAGGCGGGATTGATATCCATCACTTGAAAAGTAATGGTGAACAAATGCGGTCCAACCTTAATGGGTAAACCCACTTCTCCCATAAGTTGCCTTCGAGAACCATCAAAGGCTCTGACAATTAAAGTGCTCGACCTCATCTCGTTCCCTTCCACCAGTAATTGACTTAATGTGCCCTTAGGCATCACATTGAGGGAAGAACCAATGTCCACAAGAACACGAGATAATAAGGCGTCCATGCAGGTTACGGATATTTGCAATGCTCGATTGTGGGCAGTTCCTTCAGGAGGTAATTCTGATTCATTAAAGACCAATTATCTGCTTGCAAATATGTTGGCCACTACATCATCGAACTCGACAACGGATATAGCATGCATCACGTGGGCAGTGTTCAAAACTTTTAATAAGGTTGATCTGTGTGCAAGCGAGCTCATGAGTAAGGACAAGATTGATATCCTTAAGAAAATTTGCCCCAGCTGATCCACAATCTTAAAGTCACTTTTCTTGATCAGCTTAAGGAACTCTTGATCAACAAGTGGCTCCTTCCTTTTTGTGGCATCCTCAGACAGAATAGTTGGCACTGGTACAGTAGTAGATGCCCCTTGTTGGATAACAGGGGTTACAAATGCAGGATTTTCCTTGGGAGGAATAATAGTTAGAACTTGAACAGGCTTTGTAGTGACCTTTGGAGCAAACACTCGTCCACTACGAGTCATACCTCCAGTGGCTGTAACATTCACAATCATAGATTCTGCAAACCTTATCTCTTGACCTCCAAAAAACACAGTAGACCCATACCTCCAAGGTACCTCCTTAGAATTCTGATACGGAAATGGCTTTGGCGGGAAGACAACGATAGGTTGTATTTTCTTTTTAGGAGATTTAATAGGAACCTTCCTATAAATGATGGTGAATGGCTCGATAGCAGCGACTTTTTCAACAGGCTTAGATCTAGCAAATTAAACTTCACCTCGGTTCATTAAAATTTGGACACAACCCTTTAGCTTTCGACACTGGTTGGGATTATCGTCACAAATCTGACACTTTCCGTGCAGCCCTGTCAACAACCCATGTTTATTCAATCTCTTGATTACCACAGTCATCGGGGTCTTTACCTTGTCAACATCCATGATAAATTCTGCCCTTGAATTATCCTCAATCATGTTCACCGCAGGTCCACCGTGATTGGGCAATGGATTATGCTGAATGTCAGGACCTTCCTCAGCAGAAGTCAAAATATTTCGATCAATGAGCTCCTGAACCTTGGTTTTGAAAACAATACAGTCCTCTGTTGCATGTCCTATGTATCCAGAGTGATAAGCACAAGACGCATTTGGATTATGCTTTGGGTTGAATGGCGGAATTACAGGTGCAATCTCTTTGGGAACAATTGCCCCTTGATGAACCAAGTAAGGGAACAATTCAGTATATGGCACTGGAATCTTGTCTAAGTTTGGGTGCTTAAGATTTCCTTGATTGTTGTTATTTTGCCGGTTTTGATTCTGCTGATTTCTATTGTTTTGCTGAGACTGTTGTTGACGTTGCGATTATTGCTGATTCTGAGCATTCTAAATTGATTGTTGCGGATGATACTGGTACGACAGTTGTTGATACTGTGCAGCAGTGATGTACAGATATGGATAGTATGGCATGGGAACCACGGGTACTTGATACTAAGGAGAGACTTTAGGTGTCACAACGTTGGCTTCACCTTTCTTTTTCTTTGACTGATTGTTCTGAGATTTTCTGTTAGCCGGCTACTGGGAAGCAGCTCCAAAAATATTTCTAGTCTTAGCCCATTCTCAATTCTTTCACCAATTGTTACAATGTCGGCAAAGTTTGATGAAGAACTACCCATCATTTTCTCATAGTAGGATCCCTGCAATGTACCCATAAAGATGTCAACCAACTCGTTGTCAGAAAGAGCAGGTCGCACATGAGATGCCATCTCACGCCATCTTTATGCATACTCTTTAAATATTTCAGCTGAGCACTGAGACTGGTTTTGCAACTTCAATCTGGTAGGCACCAAATCAAGATTGAATTTGTATTGTTTCAGAAATGCTTCAGACAAATCCCTCAAAGTATGGATTTTACTGCGTTCTAAGCCCATGTACCAATCCAATGAAGCACCAGACAAACTATCCTGAAAACAATGGACTAGCAATTCATCGTTATCAATATAGGATGCCATCTTCATGCAGTACATAATGATGTGACTACGCGGGCAACTCAAACCTTTATACTTTGGAAGCTCAGGTATCTTGAATTTTTGCGGCAATACAACATTCGGAACCAGACATAAGTCCTTAGCCTCCGTGCCAAAAGCAGAGAACCCTTCAATAGCTCTGATATGGTCTTCCAACAACTTTTAATCAGCAGGTCTACCTTGATCAGCATGCCTGACAAGGATCTGAGGATTTGGCAGCTGAGATGCGGCTGGAGTGTGCACTTGCGGAGTAGTAAATAGAGAAGGGTATACCAATCCCTGATTAACCATCTGACCAGCATTTTGACTCATTTGAACACCAAATGGATAATTCGGAGGAGGTACCATAGCATCTGAAGATGCCCCAGGGTAGAGCATTCCAAAATGAACATTATGGGCATCAATTTGAGCAGCTTGGGATGAAACTGGAACATGAAGATGAGGTCCCCTATACACATGCTCATCGTCATCAGGAGTTTCAATATCGGACAATACAAGAGTCTAACGAGTCTAAAGATTCTCACGATCATCATTCACCACTAGAGGTGGAACTGGAGTAGGCATACCCACGGATATGCAGCAGCATTTCCATTAGGCATGGGCACAACAAAAGGCTGATATGGTACGAAGGCACCACTATTTGCAATATGAGGAGTGAAATTCGGAGGCATGCCCCAAGGAAAAGCAGTAGGCATATTGTTCAAACCAGATTGAGAGTTTGACGGATGAACAGCAGACTGAATCACAGGCTCAACCGACACTTCAACTATAGCAGGAGAAGAAACAACAGTAGGAACAACCGTAACAACAGGAGGAACAGTCACAATATGGGTAACAATGGTTGCATCAGTGGCAGTTGCAACGACACTGGCAGTAGCAACAACGTCCTTCTGATCACGAAGGAACTCTATAATAACATCCATGTTGGTCTGAAACTGATCCATCCGACCTTGAAATTGAGCCAGAGTTTCCTTATAGGCAGTGTTCTCATCTTCAAAATCAGCCATGATCTTGGATTTGCTTGAGCGAGTGAAACACTGATGTCGAGTCGTCATCTTTCTACAAGGTGGAGACAGACGGGGTAAGCAATGGTTTTCCAGATGAAGGGATGTGCGTATGCGTGCATGAATGTATGCAATGCATGCAAAAATAAAGTTTTAAATTCCAGGAATTCGTAAACTTATCTTTGTTAACAATAATCATAAAGCATATAAGTAAAAGTGCAAAGATAAGATTGGCAAGAAACTTCTTTCATTCATTCAACAAAGGGAAGAAGTACAAGTCAAGTACAAATCAAATATCTGCCTTTTGGGCTACAACAAGATCAGCCTGGATCCTATCAAAGACCACCCTACAAACAGACAAGAAGTGGAAAACAACCCAAGGAGTCTTGTGCGGCAGCACATCAACATATGCATCCCTCAACAACCCAGGAAAATCCTCAAGTGAATGCTCAGTAAATCTGGCTAGACGGTCATGTCTCTCACTCTAATACTTCGCATCCTTCATGAGGTTGCGCAACAAAGAATGGTTAGGTCCCTGAAGAAGATCCTGAAGAAAGGCATCTTTCTGATCCAAGAGAACTCGCAAATGACGGCTCTGATGCTACCAATGAGTACTCTCTGTGTTGAGCTGACTGATTTGCTCTCGGCTCTGATGTGCTTGATCTTGCAGATTATGAATCTCACCGAAAGCTTTGTCAAGCTTGGCTTGACACTGAGAAAAGTCCTTTGCTAACTAGTTAGCACGGTGTTTCTCACTTTTCAGCTTTGTCTTGTACTCTGATAACTTCCCTCGAAGTTCTTCAAGTTGTTTCTTGTAGCTCAACTCATCCTTATAGGCTTGATACTGAGTGTCAGCGAGTTGTCTCTTATTTGAGGCAAGTCCATCATACGTACTCTTCAAAGCATCACCCACTTTCCTTCGTTTGTTCTGCTCAACCTCCACCTCTTTGAGCATACGCTCACGCTTCTGATGGAGCTCAATTTGTAGGCTTTCCTTCTCGGATATGACTCTATCAAGGTTGAGACGAAGGTTAACATTCTCATTCTTCATCATCTCAATAGTCCGCTTGAGTTAGTCGACCTCAGATAGAGGAACAATGGCAAGTTCAGGAAGCTTGGCAATCATGGAAGGCTCGGAAGAAAATGGCAACTAGATTTCTTTGACGCATTCTTTTACCCAAAGTGTGTAAGCTTCTTTGACTATGCAGTTCTTCTTACCCAAATCGGCTCTTCCTTCAAGGTGGATCTGAGTCCAAGCGGCACTAAACCTCTTCAGCAATCCCATGTTATCAACCCCTTCATGAAAGATGAACTCTTCCACTACCTCAGGATCTGGCTTGGTGACCATAGGATATTCCAACTGACAGAAGGCAAGTCTTGGATTGTAGTTGATTCCACCCTTTGTACCCAAGAGAGGCACATTGGAGAATTTACCGCAATGAAGAATGATCTTAGTATCGTCGAATACTCGAGAATACCAAGAAATGTCATCAGCAGTAAGAGACATGATCCGTTGAGACCACTTGAGATTACCCTTATTCTCAACAAAGGGATTTTTCTGTGGAAGGTGAGACATGAACCATCGATACAACAAAGGAGCACAACAGACAATGTTTCCTTTCTTCTTTTCATTCTTCAAATGAATAGAATAATAGGTATCAGCAGGAAGTGTAGGAACAGAATTCTTGGACAAAAAGATACTGATGGCAGCCTGATCTACGAAATCCTCCATGTTCGGAAACAAAACAATCCCATATATCAGCAAAGCAAGAATGGTGTTAAAAGCCTTCCAATTTCCCTCTTCAGCAAAAAAAGTGGCCTTGTCTACTAGAAACTTTGAAGCAAACCCTCGAATACCATTCCCTTTAGTCTTGAGATTAGCTTTCACATCCTTTTTACTAATACAAAGAACATCAACAATAAGGGGGAACTTCAGACAACCACTGGTGTAGACAAAAGGAACCTGCTTCTTGATCTCAACCCCCAAGATATGAGAGTACTCCTCAAGTATAGGTGCTAACTGATAATACTGAAATGTGAAGCACCTAAGTTGCGGATCATAGAACTGAACCAGTGTATGAATGGAAGTGATATTAACTTCAGTGTTGAGGATGGCCAACAGATTACCATAAGCATATTTGAAAACCCCTCTCTTATCTTCAACCACGCGGGATGCCAAACCTCTCAAAGTCTTCAGCTTAGGCTCCACAAACTTGTAGCTAAAGATACCTCGACAACCAGTACTCATCTCTATGATAATGTCAACAAAGAATAAGCCTTCGAATAACCTGGAAATGCACATACAAAAATTAATTTACATGATGAAATGATATGCAACACAAGAACAAGAAGCCAGCACTGTCTGAACAATCAAATCTGAATAATCTGGATATCTGCATATATAATTCTGTGTCGGTGCAACATAATCTGATGTGTGTGAGAGAACAAAGGTATGAAGTGGCTTATTTTCCTGCAAAAACCCATATCCCGCTCACATGTGTGATCTAGACACAACAAGGTGGTCCCTAGAAAGGTCGCCCAAACCATAGGACTCAGAATGAAAACCCCCCGCCGTAGCGAATTCTCGCAGGACAGAAGTATTCTCAAGCGAATCACGATCTAGGATGTGGCTCTCGTGATAACCCGACGTGCAAAACGCAGGCCTCAAGACTATCCACGTTCTATCCTATGTGCATGCTCAAGCTCGGTATTAGGACTTATCTCTCCAATAATATCTACCCATCCCAACAACAGCAGAATATATAGCAGATATCCAGAATATACAGCATATGAATATTCAAAGCGGTAAAGAAATGTAGTAAATAAACATAAAGCAACATAAAGCGTAAAGATAAAGCAAGTAAAGTGCAAAAGATAAACACCTAAACAAGCAAGGAAGCAAACAAAACTAGGCGAGACCCCAACTTGCAACTGCAAGGACTCCCCAGCAGAGTCGCCAGCTAAAGCTAGTGGGATTATACCTGAGTGAATCACACACTCAAAGATATAACAGAGTCGTCACCGAAATTTATTTAGTCCCAAAGGACAGGGAAAATATCGATAAAACCCAAGGGGGAGAGAAACGGGTAAGGGGGTCAGTTGTGCGAAAGGAAGGTACTAGCACCTTGCGCATCCGTCGTACTCGACGGGAACCATTTTGCTTGCTTCTAGGCTTGGATGTGTTATCTATCTAAAGGCTTCTAGCTAAAAGAATAGAGAGAGAGAGAGAGAGAGAGAGAAAAGAAAAAAAGAAAGTAAGAGGAAGAAAGAAAAATGCTCGCAGAGGATTAGTGCCCTCGTGCCTACGTACCTTCATAGTGCAATGAGGAAATCAGAGCTCCGTAGTTCATGGAACTAGGGAAAGAGAAGAAGAAGGTGCAAAGAAGGTAGAAGTGTGCTCGCCAAGATCATCACAATCTTGTGCCTACGTATCTTACATTCGAATGAATGAAGAATCAGAGCATCCGTAGTTCGTGGAACAAGGACGAAAAAGAAAGCGGTGTCAAAACCAAGAGCAAAAGAAGGAGAGAAAACTCCGCTGGAGATTCAAAAGGATTGGTGTTAAAATCAAGAAAGACGTGCAAAGGAACAGTAATAACTGTGCTGAGGATAAAGTGCAAGAATGGTGTTGAAACCAAGAAGATAAAGGAGCAAAATAATAATAGTGAGTCCACTGGGGAGTAAGAGAACAAAGTGTCTGTGCTGGCGATCAGAGGGTAAGCTACCCTACCAGGAAACAAACAAAGGGATGGTGTCAAAACCAAGAGGATAAGGATTCGGTATGTTAACTAATTGGAAGCGGTTAACCGAAGAAAAAAAATATTAAAAATCTGTGGGGAAAACGGGTTTGGTGTCAATAGGCAGGCTGTGATGAACCAAAAGATAGAGTACTGAACCAAGAGAAGGTGTTTGACTTTGAAGGGATTTCGGTATATTAATTGATAAACAGTGGTTAACCGAGTAAAGAAAAGGGTGCAACCGTGTGGGGAGAAAGGTTTTAACAGGTAGACTGTGATCAACCATAATAACGGGTGTAGAATTAAGCGAAGGTTGTGACCCAAAGGACGAGTGTGGAACCAAGCATAGGTTGTGACCCACTGGGGATGTTGGTACTGACTGAACAAGCAGTACTTGACCAACGAAAGGGTATTTGAACCAAAAGAAGGTTACTAACCCAAGGGTGCGAGTATTCGAACCAAAAGATAGGTACTAACTCACAGGGTATTGGTTTTAACAGACAGACTGTGATTAACAAAAAAAAAGTGATTAACCAAGAGAAGGTGATTAACTCAAAAGAGGCTTAGTATGTTAACAGACGGGTTGTGGTTAACTGAGAAAAAGGGTGATTAACCAAGAGAAGGTGATTAACCCAGGAGAAACTCAGTATGTTAACAGATAGACTGTGGTTAACTGAGAAGAAGTGAAAATTGGTGTTTCAACTGACAGGCAGTGGTTAACCAATCAAAGGGAGAGGAACCAAGAGAAGGTTGCGAACTCTGCTAGGGTTTTGGTGTTTAACAAGGAAACATTGTTTAACCGAAGAAAAGAACAGCGACTGCTGGGGAAAAAGAGAATTGGTATGAACAATATGAACGTGATTAACCAAAAGGGACCAACGATCACGACTATGATGGGGAATCAATGAACAATTGTTAATCAGAATAAAAGGTGTTGAACCAAAAGGAGGTTGCTAACCCAAGGTGACAAAGATCTTTAACCAAGAAAATGGTGATAGATCAAAAGAGAGATTGAAAGGTGCAAGAGTGAGAGTGATCCAGGATCGACTCAACTGGGGATTTGAAATACACTACAGTCTGGAGATAGAGATGATTATTCTAGGCACAGGGTCATTTGTCCCCTACCCAAAATAATCAAGATGAGTGTAGGAATTCTCCACGCTCATCCCTTTTCTAGCACCAAAGTATAGAGTGGAAATTGAAATGGACAGCATAACAACGCCAATTTGTACAGTGCTCTAGTGCGTCGTGCGGACTTCCAGCTCAACAGGGGATAAAGAGAACAAGACTCTAAAGGAAGACTAAAGAGAAGATCAAGGGAGGATTGACTAATCGAAATAAGGTCTCGATTAATTAATCAAAGGGAATTGATGTGCTAACAATTTTCCAAAAGGATGAAAAATCATTAAAGCAAAAGGGTGGATTATTGATTATACAAGATTAAAATTGTTTGATGAAGAATAAATTTAATGTGATCAAGAATGGAAGTTCAAAGGCAGTACCAAATGTCAATTAGCATGCATCACAAATCATGTTAACATGTGAACAAAAGTGTGCAAGAATCAACATGTTCATATATTGTCAAGGATACAAACAAATACAAGAATCGATAAATCGTGCATCGAATTATTGCAAGAATTATTCAAACAGAGGCTAAACAACACCTAAAACATCCACAAATATCAAGCATATCAATCCATGGAAGTTAGAAGAGGAAAGGATGTTAAACAAGCTTAAAAAAACTCAAAAATGGCATTCTGTTACAGTGGTAATCGGTTACCAAAATGCAGGTAATCGATTACTTGCTTGCAAATAGCAGAATTAGTGAAAATTTGAGCAGAGTAATCGATTACCCTCATATGAGTAATCGATTACCACTGTAACAGTGGCAAAAAATAACTTTTCAAAAAGCACTTTCAGCACCTAATCACTTATCCAAACTACCACATACTATCGTAGAATTTGTGCAGGAAAATTACATCATGTATGAGCATTTAAACACAAATTGAAAGAATTGAACATGAAGATCAAAGATCCAACAATCACATGATTCATCGAATCTAAAAGCTATCGAAACTACATCGTAAACGCATGAAAGTGATCGAAAGAGTAAATTCAATGAGAATTAACCAACCTACAAGCCAGAGAATTGGCTTGGTGATTGTTGCAAAGTAAATGTGATGAAAATGAGTGGAGAAAACCAGATAAAACCAGAGAATTCTGCACTTGCACTTCGAACCGTAGCGAAACCGAGCAAAATCGCGAAAATGCAACGAATACGAATTAGTACCGAATTTCTCGAGTAGATTACTTGAATTGAAGTAGAAGCTACTATAGATCCAAGAATCCAAGCAAAATTGAAGAGGAATGGAGGTTAAGCTCAAGAAAATAAAAAGCACTTTCAATGTGAAAGTTACTTCTCTTCAATGGTGATAATGGAGCTTTAGTGTGGTTTGAAGAAGAAGATGAAGATGAAGTGAGAACTTGCAGAAAAATGTAAA
Organism: Lathyrus tuberosus; assembly: GCA_022829125.1. Taxonomy (NCBI): domain Eukaryota; kingdom Viridiplantae; phylum Streptophyta; class Magnoliopsida; order Fabales; family Fabaceae; genus Lathyrus; species Lathyrus tuberosus. Next base: position 6,720,620 of record JALAZF010000283.1, on the reverse strand, counting down.
GAGAATATGAGAGAATTGAGAGTGAAGAGAGTGAGGAATTATGAAAATGATTGTGGATCCTTTGTGAAATGATGGAGCCTTGTTTATATAGAGTTTTGGTTCGGAGTTGCTAGGTTTGGAATGTGCTTTGGAGTTAGCTTTGGAGCTAACTTGGGATTAGTTACACTTGACTCACCGAGTCGGAAGGTGACTCGGTTAGTTAGTTAGTTAACTCGATGAAGCAACCCCAATACAAATCCAAATCAAAGGCTCACATACTTGGAAATTAAGGAACATGGTGCACTTAATTCATAGTGATGCATTGGAATAAATGTAAGTGGAGTGTCTTGAATGGTCTTGAACTGTCTAGAATGTTCCACACAATGCTAGAACCAAGTAGAACACAAGAAAAAAGAGAGTGCAAAGTTGATGTCCTGAAATGTGCAGCAGAAACTGTAAATTTACACAGGGTAATCGATTACCCTATTTTGCCTAGCAAAATGGTAATCGATTACCCTAGGCAAAAATTGCCCAAATTGCTTAGGAACAAGTGTTGGAGCCCCGATTTCGATTTTCCACCTCTTGTTTTGATGAATAGGCACGAAAACCCTAGTTTTATGCTTGTTTTGATGATGTGATGACTTTGTGAGGATACAATTAATCGGGCTTGGAAAACTTGATATTCCTGCAACAAAATTGTGGAGAAAAAAGTGCGAATGCGTATGCCAACGATGCGAATGCACGTGCTTATGCAAAAGGAAAATGGAGGGGTCAAATTTCGGGTTACGACACCCACAACTTAGGATCATATCTTTACAATGGAGAATTTGAGGGAACCATAGAATGTCTGTATCAATACGGGAAACCAAGTATTGGGGCCACTTGTATCCATTTATTCTTTTAATATGAACTATATCTCTTGCTAGATGAGAGCCAAGCCATTTGTATAATAAAGGATCACAACATAGCATTACCCCTCCCTTCTTGACATGCCTTTGATGAAGAGTAAAGTAAACGTCTACAAGGAGAGCTGGTATATGATCTTCTTCCCCAATCATTACTTCTAAGAACATGTTAATGGCCGTAATATCCACAAAGTTCCTCTCACTAGGAAACAAAATCAACCCAAAGATACGAAGTACCATTATATTATCTACTGCCTCCCAATTCTTGTAAGCAGCAAAATCAATAGCTTTCTTCTCCCAAAAAAGACACTCTTGGACCCTCAAATTAGCTTGTAGGTCATCATTATGAATGTGGAAATGATTAGCAATTTCCCCAATTGAAGGACAATACCCTATTACTTTAAAATGACCCTTTGCATTCTTTGGTGACCCCAAGATCTTATGAAACTCTTCAAGGGTTGGAGCCATTTGGAAATTCTGGAATTGGAAGCATCTTAGTTCAGGATCATAGATTTGAGCTAAAGCAGTTAAAGCCTCCTTTTAGACAGAGACAATAGAGAGGTCCAAGATTACCCCATACTTGCGGATTATGGGCTTCCTTCTTTCATGTGGCAACCCTAAGGCATAGGCCCTTAAACCCTCTATGTTAGATTCCCTTACTTTGGTTTGGATGATACTCTTCTTTCCAAACTCCATTTTCTAGCTTTGCTTTTTAAAAAGTAGTTAAGATTCCTGTGTAAAAATGTAAAAAGGATTTAATGAGGATGATGAATGAACGACTTTTTTTAAAGTTTTTTTTTTTGTTTGGGATATGGATGATATGCAATCATGACCTAATTAAGGTAGGTTCCATATGATAAGCTAGATCTTGGTTTAGACTACCCAATCCTCTCACATGTAGGATATAGAGTTTTTGGTAGTATGACAACCATAGAATTGTGGACTATACCCTTGTTTTACCATGAGAAGGAGCAAGTCTTCCTACGGTAATCCTTAGGGATAAGTCTAATATAGACGGGACCCTAGTAACGACCCTCACGGGTTGAATACATAAGGTCACCATGAGTTGAAAAAAAGGGGTTCTAAAGGTTCCCAGAGTCATGGACCACATCCAAATAATCAACTATGTTAAGGGTATACCTTATCATGAAGACAACTTTGAGGGGTCTATTCCGAGTGTAGCTTCCATGCATCATTAAGATGTCACATCTTCCCAAAAACATTTCAATTCTACTTCCTAACTTAGGGTTATTCTTTAAGCTTTAGTTTTAGCTTCACACATATGTATCCCAACCAATATGATGACAATAATATATATATATATAGCAAATAGTAAACAAACAAAGCAAACAAACAAGAACCCTAAAACCCAAGGTTAGGATGAACTCTTTTTTTTGGGAAGTGTAAGAACTCCCCAGCAAAGTCGCTAGATGTCGCGGCAGACAAAATGACAGAGTCGCCATCATCCTTTATTTAATCTTAAGGAACATGGAAATAATGATAAAACCTAAATTGTAAGGGTGAGAGACTAGGTTCGGGAGTCAATTAAGTGAGTGGAAGGTGTTAGGCACCTCTCACCTCCATTGTACTCAATGAGATCCTCCTCTAATTCTAGGGTTAGTTGTTTGCCTAGGGTGTGTTTGCTTATTACTTAAATATTTATTTATTTACAAAAGTATATTCACGAAAAGAAAAGAAACCTATAAAAAGTTTTTATAATTGTATTCGTTAGAGTTTACAACTCTATGCCTACGTACCCTCGTATTAAACGAAGGATCAGAGTACCGTAGTTCTTCTTAAAAAAAATTGTTGGTTTTGTGAAGAAAAAGTTGTTTTGGTTTATGGTTAGATTGTTTCTCTTTTGATTAATGTCACAACTTTGCTGTCATGGATATTGGGTTGGATTGATTTTTACAGAGGTTTGTAAAAAAAGATATGATTTATGATAATGATTGTATTATTATTATTATTATTATTATTATTATTATTATTATTATTATTATTATTATTATTATTATTATTATTATTATTATTATTATTATTATTTTCTTTTTAGATCTGGAATTAGGTGAAGGTTTTGTGTTGTATTTTCATGGTAGATCCATTCAGCTACCACATATTGATCCTAGTTTTTGGTTGTAGATGTTATGTTTATATCTTATTCTTTGGTTTAAACAGTAACAATTTTGGGATTGTTTTAAAGGTCGTTGTTGATAATGATTTGGATCCCTATAGTTTCTGAATTTAATTTCTCAAGGCATTATTGCTGTAAAAAAAGTTTATGGCTTTAATAAAAGGGCTTCAAACAATAATTAAACAGTTTTAAAAAAAATAATTTTCTTAAGGAATTGCTTCAGATCTTAAAAAAAAAATTTAATATATTATTTATAAAATAAACTTTGCCAACATTAAAGAAAATTGTTAAATACAAATGAAAGGGAATATATTTGTTTACTTTAAACATTTTATTCTAAACAAGTTACAACTTAGTATCAATAAAACATGCAATTTAAATAATAGATCAAAACAAACAGATTCAACATATATTTTACAAATGGATAAAGATGGATGAATGACCAACCTACAAGGAGGAGGATTTCCCTGGTCAGAGGTACTATCTTTCTCTTCAATCCATGTTTTTTATTTCTTTTCCTGCCTTGGATTTCTTCTAACTCCTCTTCATGTTTGCTTTTGGTTGCAGGGACAATTGAGGTTTAGAATAGGGTTTATTTGTTGTTGTTCTTCAATGTGAAGAGCAACAACTGTTGAATAGTATTTTTATAAATTATGGATGATCTAAAAATATGAAAAATAAGCTTTATTTATAGATAAAAAATTAGGTCATAAATTGAATGTGATTTATTAAATTAGGAAGGATTTAATCTGACCTGATTTCCTCTATTTCGTAGGGCTCAAGCCAATGAATCTGGATGGATTCATGGCTTGGTGAATTTAAAATAAAAAAATATATTTTAAAATAATGACAATAAAATGATGAACAAAATTTTGATTTTTTTTAGATTTTATGAGATTTTATTCATAAAACATGATATTAATGAAAAAATAATATTTTAATATATGTATTAAATAAAATACGAAAATTAATAAATATATAATAATAAAAATACTATTTTTGTGATTTTGTATGATTTAAAAATAAAATAGAAAAAGTTAGTAGTAAAGAAAAACAAATAAAATGTAAAAAACACTAAAAGTGAGGATGGTGAGATTCAAACTCAAAACCTCTCACACTCATATCACCTTACACATGTTCTCTTACTAATTGTGTCATTTTATTTATTCGAAATAAAGTGGCACTAGAAAGCAGATGAAGTGTGCCAAATTTGGGATACGGCAGTTGACAAGTAGTTTGTGTATTTAAAAGGAAAGTTGATTTGATTGACAAGTAGTTTGTGCATTTAAAAAGAAAGAAATAATTGGGTGTTTGGAGCAAATACAATATTGAGTAAGTAGTTACTACCTCTATTTTTTATAAGTTGTTTTTGTTGGGATTTAAAAGGGGTTTTTCAAAAATTTTAACCCTCTTAGCGGAATAATCCCGATGAGCAGATTTAGATTAAACCATTAATCACAAATCAAACACAGAATAAGGATTCTGAATTACCTCTAAAAGTGTGTTTTAACTTTGATCACGAACGTGGAAAATACCATTGTCTCTACGAAGTCCACGCGAGCACAAAGTGTGTTATCCGTCTCTTATTTTGAGAAAATTGACAATTAAGATTGGTAGAGAAAATAGCTCCTCTATTTATAGAGAGCTACTAAAACTCTAATGCTCTTATTTTGGGCTTTTCCAAAATAAGTCCAATCTTATTTAATTAAAACTATTTTAATTAAATAGATATTATTTATATTTAATTAAACCTTTTTGATTAAATAAAATAAACTATTAATTAAATTAAATCATATTTAATTTAACAACTTTCAATTCTCATTTATTTAATTAAATCAAATTTAATCAAATAAATTATATATGTGTTAATGTATTAAACAATTTGAATATTATTAACACGTAATTAAATTAAATCTTATTTAATTTAATCGTCAATTCCACTATCCGTACTCTATGCGTGTGACCCTATAAGTTCTCCTAACGTTGGCAATACTATTAAAGACTTAAATGGTGTTTTCGTCTCTATAAGTTAACGTGTTTTTGGTTTTCGTCCCTGTAATTTTTGTTTTGTTTTAGTCCCTATATTTCACATTCGCGTTCGTTTTAGTCCTTAAAACCAAAATCCGTAGGAAAATCCGCAGGAAACCTTCGGATTTTCCTGCGGATTTTGGCTTTAGGGACTAAACAGCAAGAAAAAGTAAGATATAGGGACTAAAACAAAACAAAAAATTACAAGGACGAAAACCAAAAATTCGCTAACTTACAGGGACGAAAACACTATTTAAGCCAATATTAAATTATCTATTTAATATTATAAACAATGAGCGGTATCTAGCAACACATCACTGCTACCCAAGTGACGAGAATGTCGTGTGATCTGACATAACCTTTATGCGATAATGATCATATGTATAATTACCCTTTTGCCCTTATATCTATATTGAACACAAGGCATAGAATGTGTCACCCTTGTATAGTCCAATATTTTATTCCTTGATCACAAAGTATACTTGATAACAACAAATAAGTTTAATATCTCATATCGACTTATTTGAGCACAACCATGCATTTTACAGTCATACTCTATCAAATGGCCCACATACATTGCTCCCGTATATGTAGAAGGGGTAAATCCCATTTAGGTCACTCATGTCCCTCAGCATGATTTGTAAAGTACCCATAAACCATCTTTATGGTCATCCTGTTACGGACAACGTTTGATTGACAATAAAGTATTCGACATCACATCTAAGGTCCATAGTGGTTTTAGGTCGAAGGGTGGAATACATCACTATTACTATGAGAATAACTTATGACACTTACATAACAAACTATGTAGTATTCTTATGGTGGGTCAACCCAGTATAAATATTATTCCTAATATTTATACCTACGTGAAGACTTGATATCTCATATCCATGACTTGTGCGATCCAGTCATCAGTCTACTCACATAATAGTCTATATGCATTACTATTGTCCTATTTGACAGTAAAGCTTGACTACAGATACTTTAAGAATAACGTCCTTATGTTTAATGAGGTCTCACGATTAAGTCACACTTAACAGGTCATTAATAGACTAATTATTCTAAGGACTTTATTATGTCATATACAAATAACACAATAAATACAATGTCTAGTCATTATATATATTAACAAACAATATATATCAAGGTCATGGTACAAAAGCATATTAAGCCAATATTGATTGGCTATTAGGGCTTACTCCAATAGTTTTTTGACTTTTCAAACGTATTAATAAATAATAATTGTTGTGTGGAAAAGATAAATTATGTTAGATTTTATAATATTGATCTTCATTAATCGCACGAGAAAAATAAATTTAAATAATTGAAAGAAGAGGTGATAATATATACTCAAGGATATAATAGAAAAAATAATATTAATGATTTATTGATATTGCAAAATGACTTATATTTTTGTATAAATTCTTTCTCCAAAGTGACTTAAAAAAATGGAGGGAGTATTCAATAAAGTAAAAAGTTTTGTTTGAAGTGATTAAAAGTCAAGAAAAAAGATTTCAACTTTAACCTCAATATAAGGTTATATGTTGAGGTATAAGGGAAGATGTCCAAATGGTTTAGACTTCTTTTCTGGTTATCCATTGTTTGAGCTATTTGGCTTGTGAAGAATGAAGTACTTTTTAAAGGAGGTGTTGAAGGAGTTGTTGATATTGTGTTGCTCTTTAAGTTTCTCTCTTAGAATTTGTTAGGTGTTAGAGCCAAATGTCCTCTAATGATAAGTAGGAATGTTTTGTTCTCTTGCCCGTCATCTGCTTTTGCTTGGTAGCTGGATTCTTAGTTTTTATTGGCTCGTTTCGTGAGTTTTCTCTATTTTGTTCATCTCTGTTGTATTCGTGTTAAACACCCTTAGTGTTTGATGTTAATACATCGCTTTGTTTAGGGAAAAAAGTTGGTTCAATCACAACTTGTATAAAACATACAACTTGACAATTTTTTAATGTATTTTCCTGAATTAAAACTTGAATTTTTTTTTCTCTTTTGTTTTTGTCATATATTTATTTGACTTTTAAAAAGAAAAAGGGAAAATTACACTCCCCTCCCATGAGATCTATTAAAATGACATTGACACTCTTCTATTTTTAAAATATAGACTAACTAATCTAGAGTTCAGCCTGAGAGGTCATAAGCCTGTTTCCACTAGAAATTGAACTAATCTTCGATTCTTAACAGGAGCTCGTTTACTACTCAATCCCAAATGTTTGGTTAGTATCATTTTAATAGACTTTAAAGAAGATTAGTGTTTATTTTAAAATTAAAAGAGGTATGAGTGTTATTTTATTGAAGTTGGTCAGTGTAATTTCCCCAAAGAAAAAGTAAAAGCAAAATTATTGGAATAATCACAATACGTATAGAAATATATAAATAAATAAATAAAATAAGTGACAAATAATTAGGATACGAGGAAACCGCAATGTCTTGTCATCCGTCAACACCCTTTGCGGCCACCCTAGCCGCCCAACTGCAACACACCGACACCGGATGTTCAGTCGCATCAGAGCTCCACTACACACCGCCATTCCTCGATTCTTTTCCACACCAATCCACTATTATCTTGAATCATTATTGATGGAGCATGTAACTGAGCATTCAACAGAGTCTTGTTCAAAGAAATCAAAGGGTTTGAACATTGGAGAATACCAAATTGAGGGTTTATCCATTGGAGGCCATGAAACTTGTATCATTGTTCCCAAGTTTAACGTAGCTTTTGATATTGGTCGTTGCCCACCTCGTGCTGTTTCTCAAGACTTTCTTTTAATCTCTCATGCTCACATGGATCACATTGTTAGTTAGTTAGTTACTCTCTTTATTTCATTGCTAATGCTAACATTTTGTTAATTTTTCGCAATTTTCATTCACATTTGTTATATATGTAACATGTAGGGTTTTGTTTGATGAATTAGTTTGTTGCTGAATTTTATGATGTATGTTAACCTTTTGATAGGGAGGTTTACCAATGTATGTTGCGACACGAGGTTTATACCGAATGAAGCCGCCAACGATTATTGTACCAATTTCAGTAAAAGAAGATGTAGAGAAACTCTTTGAGATTCACAGGAAAATGGATCAATCTGAGCTTAAGCACAACCTCGTAGGCTTGGATGTAGGTAAGTGTTGCTCTCGATGAAAATGCAGCCTCCAACTATTCAGCATTGAATCTTCGGAGTTTTTTCGGTCATGTATGGTTGTTTCTAATTCATGGCTTACTGCAGGAGAAGAATTTTCTCTGAGAATCGATCTTAAAGTTAAAGCTTTTCGGACTTATCACGTAATACCCAGCCAGGTAACTATTCAATTTTTCTAAAGACTAGGGTCGTGTTTGATTTCAATTGAATTGAGTGTGGTGGTTCTTGAAAATGAATCTAATAAATTAGAGTTTCTTAAATTGTTTCAGCCCTACTATTTCTTCTATTTTTTGCACTGTTGTCAAACTGCGGCAGTATAGTGATATGGCATAACGGAATTTGAACAACCGCTATTGTTCCATGATACGCTATTTAGGACAAATTGTTGCCAAATAGAAGCATTATAGCATTATAGCATGACTTAATTTGAACAAACGGCTATTTTTAGTGATCCGCCATTGACCACACTTTTTTTTTAAGGCCACATCTATGAAGCTCTGACACGTCATTCACACGGTGTGTCGCCGTGTCAGATACGTGTCCGACACGGATACGCGTACGACACGTATCCGGCACGTTTTTGAAGTGACCAACACAAAAATAAATTTGAATTACAGCGGACACAGATACGACACCTTATTTCAAATAAAGGACACGGTCAAACTCAAAAAAATTTCAGAATTAGACTAAAAAAATTTCATTTTAAAAAAAAAAAGGAATTTTTATCTTTCATATTCCACTTTCCCATTATAAAAACAACATGATTAGGATTCTTTATTTTTTCATATTCCACTAATGCATGTGTTGAAAGAAATTAGAGCACATATTCATTTATCCATTTTTTGAAGAGAAGTAAGATAGCACCACATCGAGTGGAAGCTTTAGTATATATGCATAGTAACCTTCAACTTCTATAAAGGAGCACTCTCTAATATCATCAAGAGGAAACTAAAATGTGGGATGTCGCCGGAGATGAGTTTAGATCATTAGATGACAGTGAATTTCTTGAAGTTTTTGACTTGTCTTTGGATGACCCAGGTTTTGAGGCTGGTTTTCCCAATGTGGAGTAACTATGATATGATTTGTATCATTTTGTGTAGGTGGATTTATGTATTTTTTTCGTTGATTGAAAGGATTAAGTTTAAATAAACATAAATTTTGCTTCTCATTTTAAACTCTTTATAAATTGTGCTCAGAAATTGTATTATTATATTAATATATAAAATATATATAGCCGTGTCCGTGTCCTATGTTTTTTATATTAGCGGAGTCCCTGTGTCCGTGTCCGTGTCCATGTCGTGTCCCGTATCCGTGTCCGAGTCCGGGCTTCATAGGGCCACTTGAACTTTCAAGAGACACCCTTGTAGGGTTATCGAATATCAGTCATGGCGGCACTATGGTGGATATAAGTGGCAGTTTTCGGACTTGCCTCAATAGTAAATATCAGCCGATATTGCGAGTTTTTCCACCATAATCCGCTATGATGGTGCCACCAAGCGTCCTGTATACCAGGATTTTGGCTCCCCACCATCTTCCATAGACAACACTGCACCCTAGGGAATGACTTTTAAGCTTTTATGGATGTAAAAGATATAAAGGACTGGACCTTTATTTTCTGTTAAACTCGTACACTTATCCTAAAATTTATAACCGTATGTTTATACTAAACCTTTAGTTTTGGAATTTTGGATATCGAAAGCAGATTTAATCTGATATTCAATAAACACCCTTTTAATATGCCATATGCTGCATCTTTTATCTCTTTTTCTCGGAACAAATTTCAATTAAATCCAACAACATCATAACTGTTATGCATTTTTTGGCAGGGTTATATACTTTACTCTGTAAGAAATAAACTTAAGCCAGAGTATATTGGTCTTTCTGGAAATGAAATTAAGAATTTGAAGTCATCTGGTGTCGAGGTCAGTCTTAAGTACTGTATGTATTAGTCAATGATTTGACAAATTTATATCTAGCCATCTTAATTTTTTTTGTATTTTTAAACCAGTTTTAAAACTTTTCAGTTGGTAGTTACAAGTTCTAGTAGTCCATCTTCTATATCTTTTAGTTTCGCTACGCATGCTCAACGAAGGTTTTTGGCAGATAACAAACACTTTGGCAGAACCAGAGATTGCTTTCACAGGAGACACCACATCAGATTTCATAAGTGACGAAAATAACACTGATGTCTTGCGGGCGAAAGTTCTTGTATTGGAGGTAATTTAAATTTAAGCCTTCAAATTTAAGTTCTTGTATTGTGGGCAAAAGTTCTTCCGGTCCATATAGCCTTCAAATTTAAATTTCATACTCAAACGGAATTTTGAATTGATTTGTTCGATAGTTGTTTCTCGTTCTTGGTGATTCACATGTTAATCTTATTGTGTGAGCTCCCATTTAGCTTTCCTGAATGTCATTGTAATCTTTTATAGTTTCAGAGTTTACCATCGATCTTATTTTTCTCCGTTATTCATATAGTGCACCTTTCTTAACAATTCAATAACTGTGGAACATGCCAGGGATTATGGACACACTCATTTATCTGAGGTACGCTACCTTCTGCAATTAATAGCATACAATTTCATGCAAATCTCAGTGCTTTTATTTACCATTGTGCTTTTATTTACCATTGTGTTTATATTTGTTTGCTTATTCCGTCTCATCGTCTTCTTCAGATAATAAACCATGCTGATAGATTACAGAACAAAGCAGTCCTTTTGATTCACTTTTCAGCTCGTTATACAGTAGAGGTATGACATTATTGTTTTCGCCTCTTGAAAATGATAAACTTGGTCTTAGCAAGTGCTTGGGTGCACTGCAGTCATAAGATCGGAGTCTTTTGCTGAAAATCTAACGACTCGTGTGGATTTCTGTAAAATGGATTTAAAACAAACTCTCAGAATGTGAACTGTTTGATTTTCATCCAACGACTCCAATCTTGTGACTCTGAATCGAAATCCTTTCCATATTTCAATCAAATAGAAAACTAATCATGTGTTGTTGCTTTTTGCTCAATATTAGTTTTCGCCAGTTACGATTTTTGGTTGGGGTGCTGATGAACTGTTTTGCTTGTGATAATCAGGAAATTCAACAAGCTGTAAGTGCATTGCCACCGTCGTTAGCTGGTCGAACTTTTGCGCTTACTGAAGGTTTTTAACAAGAAGTTGGAAGTTTGATTGAACACATAAATGAATGGAGTTGGTTTTTCTCCTCCATCATCATTGTTGGCAAATATGGAAGTTTTGGCTTTTTTTTTAAAATGATTTTTATAGTGTACCATAATTTTGTAGAAAAAAATTTTACAAAGAAACTTTTCATAAAAGCTTCAAATGAAAATTTGGTTTGAATAGTTATTCTTAAAATGTTATCTTAGGTATTTCATCATTTTATCGAAATTTTTTTTGGATATCAAAATTTCAAAAAATCACTTAATTTTGAAGCTATTTCAAATAGTTTTTCATGAAAATCATTTTTGAAATACAACTTTTTGAAAAAATTATGATTTTAACTATGTTTTGATCTTCAATAATGTATATTAATGTTATAGAATGTTAAAATTAGTCTTTTAATTTATAAAAAACAAATTTAAAATAACTTGTATTATTTTGAAAAACGTTTTTGTAGAATCTATTTTCAAAAATACAAAGAAAAAATTCATTTTTTTAAAGCTGAAACAAACTGACCCATAATGATGAACTCTTCGATTACACCTAGTTTTTTTTTTAATTTATCAGGCTATTTGTTGTAATTTTTATCTGGTAACTAATAACTTTTGATTCATTTAATGTAAAAGAAAAATAATGATTGAATAATCCACTTGTACATATTAGCTTATGTTGTTCTTGCGTGGAATGCTTTTTTCTGCTAGCCATCAGTGAATAGTGTTCTGACCATAACGTACATTAAACAAGTAGCAATACTAGTATAGGGAATCTTTGTGTCATCTGTCTTTGGACACATACAATGAGAGCTTAAAGTGATTTGTGAATGGATTACACGATTTTTGAATTAGTCATGTCAAACTAGTCTAATACATTTTCAATGTAGTTTTTTTTAATCGCCATAATTTTTTAGCACTTTTATCCCTATGAATAGGGGTGTGCATGGTTCTAAAATTAAATCAAATTGAATCATATATACGGATCAGTTTGGTTTTTAAAACCACTTTGATAAAACTGGTTTATTTTTTTAAAACCGATTTATGTTTGGATCAGTTTGGTTATAACCGGTTTGCACCAAAAAACCAGTTTTTGTTTAGATCAGTTTTAAAATCAAATTTCCCTTAATCTTGTTTTGACTAATTAAATGAAATTAATTGACAGTAAGTTGATTAATGTTATTTATTATTATTTAATAAATAAGTTGAATGATACTTTAATTTATCAAATATTTAAAACTTAAATTTAAATTATTTGAAGTGGTAACTAATATCATCTACGTGCTTTAGTATAATAATAATTTGACTTTTTATAAATGAGTTGCAAAAAATTACAAGATTACCATTAATGAAAAGAACCACTTTTTCGTGTGTTTTCGTTCTGAATTTTAGTTCAAAATTGAAAAGTAGAAGACGAAAACATGTATTATCAGTTCTACTTTTTTGATTTTAAAAACAATGATTCTAAAAATGGTTTTTAGAAAGAGTTTTGTAAAATAGTAGATCCAAACAAGTTTTCTATTTTTTAAATTTTAAAAACTAAAATACAGTTTCTGAAAACTAATTCAAACAGGCCCTAAATGCATCATTATGAGACTATGAGAACACAAAGTTCATTTAATATATATATATATATATATATATATATATATATATATATATATATATATATATATATATATATATATATATATATATATATATATATATATATATATATAACCTTAATTGTCATTTATGACTATGAAACAAAAACAAGACAAAGAGCAAATTATGTTTAAAACGTGGACTAACCATTCATGTATTGGTTTTAAAAAGTGGACATTGGTTTTTTATGGTTTTAGTAAAATGAATTTGGACTAGTTTTTAAACCAAATAATATGGATTTTAGAAATTGGTGCACCATATTTTTAAATTTGGTTATTGTGAACCAGTTTTTTTGCACACCCCTACATATGAATCATCATTTCAAGAATTTTCTTGGTGGCACCTAAGTCTTTCATGTCAAACTTTTTTTCTAACATGATTTTTTGTTCAATCAACATATCATTAACATACAATAATAAGAAAATAATTTTTTAGCACTTTTATCCCTATGAATCATCATTTCAAGAATTTTCTTGGTGGCACCTAAGTCTTTCATGTCAAACTTTTTTTCTAACATGATTTTTTGTTCAATCAACATATCATTAACATACAATAATAAAAAAAATAAAAGAACCATCGCCAAGACCTCTAACATAAACACAACAGTCATACTCACACCGTTTATAACCAATCTGAAACAAGTATGAATCTAAGCACTTGTAAAATTGTCTTGGAGACTACTTTAAACCATACAAAGACTTCTTCAAATTACAAACTAGTTTGTCATGATCATTGTCACTAAACTCATCTGACTACTCCATGTAAATTTGCTCATTTAAATTATTGTAAAGAAATGTTGTCTTCACATCCATCTGCTCTAAATACATGCCCTACCTAGTTACTAAGGCTACTACTACCTTGATAGAAGTAATGTCTGGCGAACAGAGAGAAACTCTCACCATAGTCAATCCCCTTCTACTGTGAGTACCAATTTGCTACAAGAAGAGTCTTGAATTTTTTCTGTTCTTTTTCTATTAGTGTTGGTTTTCTCTTGCACACCAACTTATAGTTGATGACCTTTTTTCCCTTGGAAGTTGAACAAGCTCTCATGTCTGACTTTTCTTCAAGGACTTAATCCTCGCCACCATTCCACTCATCCATTTATCTTTCTCTTGACTAGCTATAGCCTCTCGAAAGGTGAAGGGTCTACAGAACTAGTAAGAATGGCATAGGCTGCTAAGTCTTCATACTCATATTTTTCTGGTGTTTAGGTCGAACGACGCTCTCACTCATGTACAAGAATATAATCATGTACTCTACCTGAAACTGCAGGTTCGTGGTCAATTTTAGTAACAGAGTCTAGTTCTTCTTGTGGTTCAGGCACTACTAACATATTGTTCACTGGTGGCGTATCAACATTCACATTAATCACATGTTTGTTGGAAGTTTCTCTTTCAGATGCCGACGCACATTTGTTGCAACTGAGTGCTTCAATATTAACTACTCATAAAAACAGGCTTAGTAATATCTTTTTTGGGCTCATGTGTTAACCTCAGGTTTCATTTTGATCTTTTAACTTAAAAAGGTCCATATTGATCCGTTAACTATTTAAAATGTAACATCTTAGTTCTTTTTCGTATAATTGCGTCGGAAAAAAATTAAAAATCTATCGCTAAATTCGTCACTAATTAGATGAAAAGGACTAAAATAGTACATTTTGAAGAGTTAATGGACTAATATGGATCTTTTTTAAGTTAAGGGATCAAAATGAACTCCATTTGAAAAGTTAATGGACTAATATGGATATTTTTTAAGTTAAGGGATCAAAATGAACTTCAGGTTAATATACTGGATCAAAAAGAGTATTAAACCTAAAAAATAACATCTGTTGATTATCATTTTCTTTTTAATCGGATCATGTAACTTGAATCCCTTCACACCTTTTGCATGATCGAAGAAGACACATTTCTTTGACTTTAGATCAAGTTTACTGGATATATGCACATAAGTTACACACATAAAAAACCTTAAATTTTCAAGATCAATAAGATTATTTGTCCATACTGTAACACCCCATTTTTAATTTAGTCATTCAATCGATTTATCCATGAGTTATTTGTAAATTGATGTATTTTATTTGATTATAATATGTGGGGTGCAGAGGTTAGTTTGAATAAGTTAGAATCATTTATGATTATCTTGATAATTAGATAATAGGAGTTTATTTAATTAAAGTGAGTAAATAATATTGAAAAAATAAAATAATAAGAAAAAGGGGAGTGTGTAGAGATTTTGAGGGTAAGGTTCTAATTACAACGTTAAGTTGAGGGTAGTATAGGGAAAGCCTAATGGAAAGAATATGTTTACTAGAAAAAGAGAGATTTGGGAGAAAGAGTGAGATTTTTTATAATTCATATAAATTTGGAAAAAAAATGGTTGGGGGCAAGGGAGACGAGGACACCTAAGGGAGAAAACTCAAAGATCATTCACCTTTTGCTGGAAAATTCAGATAAGGGGGAGATTACTTCTTTAATGGGTGTTTAAGCATGAAGGGTAGAAGGAGGAGTCCTTGACCTCCAATAGGATTGGGTGCTCTAATGTTTAATTATGAATTATTTGTTATGGTTGTTGTTGTATAATGAATTTGGTGTGAGTTTTTTTGTTATCATATGTGCATAAATTATGTTTTGATGAGTTATAATATGTTCACCTTTGTTAAGAGTTTTGAAGGTTTATGGAATTGATAAGGTTATGAAATATATGATTTAATTGATGCCAAAATGTGATAAATCGTAAATTTGATGTTTTAATCATAGGATAAGTGTTGGGTTTCAAATTCTGAGATCAGGGCTTTTTACAAAATCGAAATCAGAGCTCCGGAAGGGCTCCAATAATGAGATATGCATTTTTTTTCCTGGTTTTTAGGTTCATGGCGGTCACCATGGGGCCGTGGCAGACGCCATGGCATGGTGGTGGCGGGCGTCACCGAGGTCGTCCCGGCCAGGAAGATTTGGGTTCCAACAGGATTTCGATCATAACTTTTGATCCGTAAGCCCAAATCGAGTGTCGTTTGAAGCTTAGAAAGCTAACACTCAGAGCTATAACATGATAATGATAGGTGAATTATTTGAGTATTATTCATATGCCTACTGTGTGGGTGAAGTTTTTGTTCATATGTTTGGTTAATGAATTTTTGACATATCCCGACGATTTTGGTCATAACTTTCATTCCGTAAGTCCTATTTAGATGCCATTCAAAGCGTTGGAGAGCTAGCACGCTGAACTACACAGTAGTTGAGAGAGTTAAGATGATTAAAATAGGATTTTCTTTGTACTGTTGTTGTGATTTTCATGATGATGTGATGAACCGTTTAACGAAATGTTGAGTTTCCGTTGTTGATGAATTGATGTGGTAAATTGCTAATATAACTGCAGGTTGTTTGATTATTTTATTTTTATGACATGTGCGTTGTGGTGAATGGTTTCAATGTGAAACTATCATGTTGGTGTCGTATAGGAAATTATGCAGTTGATGTGATACCGTTTGTGTTGTTGAGTTGTTGTGATGATGCATATGCATCATGAGTTGTTGTTGTGAAAGAGGAGATTACAAGTTTTGATGTTAGTGACCGGTAATTGTCTCAAGATTGATGTTGAGGCTTGGAGCTCAGTGTGGGGCTCATGGGTTCGCAGTTGATTGGATCCCAGTTCATAATTAGAACCATTGTTGAGATCGGTATCGCATGCATATGAGTCTATAATATTGTTGAGAGTCACATTGCATTTGTATTGTGTATTGTTGTGAAGTGGGTGAAACTTGAATACATGTGTTGTGTTGTATAGTGGATTATGTTTGAATTGTATTATATTTAATATACTCTGATTGTTTATGCATCGTTCATTATTTGAATGTATTTCTCACCCCTTTTGTTAAAATGTTGCCTTTACACGGGCATCGTGCAGATACTCATGAGTAGAATTACTGAAGTAGAAGATAGTTCTTGGAGTTACTTCTTTAGTTTATCACTTTGACTACTGGTGTCTTGCTCTAATCATGTAACACTGGGTTGGGGATAAACGCTTGAAGTGATTCTTATGTCGTTTATGTTTGAATTCAAGATTATTTATGTTGTTTAGATTTCTAAATTGTTTTGAATTGACTGCTATGAACTCCCTTTTGTTTATGTTATGAAGTTAACATTTATGGGACTAAATTTTGTGAGTTTCAAAATTGTTGTTAATTGTTTTATTAGTGATTCCGCTGTGAGGCCACCTTAAACATCAGATGAGTTGGATGTCGTGTAAACATCCCTAGTACAGATCAGAGAAGTGGATGTCGTGTAAACATACCAGGTACAAATGGCTGTATTAAATTATTATGTTGTAACCTATGTTACGAAGCAGGTTATGTGCTTGTTGTGAGTGACACCCTGAGGTTGTATTATGTTTAATCAAATTCAATGATAATTTTATGTGTCGGGGTTAGGGTGTTACACATACCTCCTCTGCAACCTTCCATTATAATGAAGCATGTGGTGACCTGTTGATAAGATTGCACGCCATGTTAAGTGCCTCTGCCTAGAAACCTTTTTATAGTCCAACATTTAACAAGAGTCATTTTGCCCATATCCAGTCTCTATGCCACGCCATTTTAATGTGGTGCATTACAAACTGAGAAATTCCTTTGAACAATATCATGTTCTTCACATAACCTATTAAAATTTGATTCAGTGTACTCTGTCCCATTATTTGACCGTAATACTTGATTTTGTTTGTTTGTTTGATTCTCTACCTCTACCTTCCACAACTTAAATATGGTAAAGACTCCAAATTTCTGATTCAAAAAATACCCACAAACCTTGTGAGAAAAATCATTAAAGTCACAAAATATTTTGAACCAATCGTAGAAACTTCTTTGGTAGGTCCCCTATACATGAGAATGTACATAGTTTAAAATTCCCTTTGTTTTTTGCTTTCACTCTTTAACTGGATAGGACATTGTTTCCCAAGTGCATAATACTTGCACAAATCTATCTTGCAGCTACAAACACCGTTCAATAGATTTCTCTTATGAAGTTCTATCATCTCATGCTCACTGAGATGACCCAAATGCATATGTCAGAGTTTTGTTGCATCATTATCAGACTCATCTGATGCAACATCATCTATAATAGTGTTGCCCAATAGTTTGTAGATGTTACCACCAATATTCCTTGCTCTCATCATAGTTAAGGCACACTTGTTAACCTTCATAATGCCCTTATCTCTACCAAACCTGTAGGAGAAACCATTTGCATGTAGAGTACCAAATCAAGTTCTTCTTGAATTCTAGAATATATGTGACATCGTTCAATGTTCATACACGACCATCGTCCATGAAAATTTTAATTTATTCCATTCCAATGATAATACATGTTTTATCAGCACCCAGATAAATAAATCCAAAATTATGTGACTTAGATGTAGTGAATCGTTTCTAAAACGGCGCCATGTGGTAAAATTAACCAGAGTTGTGCATCCACACATCTATGCACTAACTAGATGAAATACACAACATAACTACTCCACTTCTAGAATCATCTATCTGAATCACATTTGCAGAACTAGATGAGCCTTGCTTTCTATTCGTACATTCTCTTTTCTAATGCCTAATTGGTTTTCCACTATAACACTGAAATATTTTCTAATTCTTGGATTCAGACTTCTTATTTTCAGAACCTTCTTTACCCTAATTCTGCCCATAATCTTGACTTCCTTCACATACAGACTGTCACCATTAGAAAGAAGGCAAAAAATTATCTTCATTGTAAATGAAGTGTCCCAATTCACTAACATGTAGTCTCAAAGGTTTCGTTAACCTTGGACTCATGTAAATCCAACTCATAACACTTCTTTATTTTTACTGTATTAGAGTAGTGATTATAATAACAAAACATCAAAATTTAACTTTTGTTAAATGTGAAAGCATGGTGTTAACCACTGCAGAATTGATGTGTGACAATCTAAGTATCGTCTATTTATTCCACACTATAGATTTTCCCTCTCACAAACACATGGAGTTTGACATTCACTTTGCTAGAGACAAGATGTGCAACCAAATTCTCTGCATTCAACATTTTTCCACCACTGAATAGTTAGATGACTTTATTACCAAGCCATTATTCTCTATCAGATTCACTGAATTATGCAGCAAACTCATTGTCCGCTCTCATCAGCAACCTCCATAAGTGTGAGGGGTATATTAGTTAACTAATCACTCACATTGAATAAGTTAGTTAGGATAAGTTGGAGAAAATTTTGGAACTTAGCAAGTGGGTTAGAGATTATCAAATATTTAAATATTTACTTGGGCTTTGTTTTGATGTTTGGAAAAGGGGGAAGAACTTTGAAAAGGGAAATGGTTTTTCCACCTTTAGGAGTGCCCCCACACCTCTGGAAACCTGAAATTGCCTTTAATGCGCCTGGAGATGCATCTTCGAATTCACCCAAAATCACACAAGTCTTCGTCCTTCTAATATCCACCCCATTTTGAACAAAAATATGGTCTAGAGATACATCTCCGTATGTTATTTTGGTGTATCTGGAGATGCATCTTTGAAATACCTTTTGTACTCAATTATGACGTTTTTATTTAGAGATGCACCTCTGGATAAAGTTGTGATTTTCTCTGCAATGGCAGAAACGTAATTATTGCTCTAACCCTCAAAACAAATGTCATTGCATTTCTATTTAGGCTACCTATTTCGATTCCACTACTTAAGCTTTGTAGTGGAAGTTAGGAGAAGGATGAAGAGTTTTGAAAATGGAAATGCTTTGTCCATCCATAAGGGTGTGCCCTGTAACACCCTAAACCCCAAAATCAGTTGTCGATAATCAACACACAACCTCATGATATCATCTTTCTTCTTTCCTAATAACACTAGCGCTCCCCACGGAGAAACACTTGATCGAACAAACTTTTTCTCAAGCAACTCTTCCAACTATTTCTTCAACTCACTTAATTCTGAAGCATACATTATGTAAGGAGCCATCGACACAAAACTAGTACCAGGTACTAAGTCTATAGCAAACTCCACCTCATACTCTGGAGGAAAATCACCGATATCGTCTGGAAACACCTCTAAAAAATTACACACAGTTGAGAGCTCCACAATTGCAGCCTTACTGTCGAGTCTCAAAGAAGAAAACATCGTAAACACCTAAGCCTCATCCTTCAAGAATTCTTCTACTTTATTAGCAAATATAAACATCAGTTTTCCACTTTCTCCAATCTCAGGGAACATCACCGTCTTATCGAAGTAGATGATATGAACATGGTTGGACTCTAAGAAATTAATTCCAAGGATGACATCAAGTTCATTCAATGATAGACGGACTAGGCTCATCCAAAAACTCTTACAATAAATAGTTAGCAGACAATTCAAACACACTCAGGAAGTAGTCACCGAACCATTAGTTGGGGTATCAATAACCATACTCCCAACCCTAGAATACAACTTTAAATCCAACCTCTTAGCACAATCAAGCGAAATAAAAGAATGTGTTACACCCGTGTCAATAATAACAATCAGAGGGATACCATTGATAAAACACGTATCTTAAATCAATATGTCAGAACTAGTAGGTTCTTCTCCTGACAAAGCAAAAACTTTCCCTCTAGATTGGGCCTTCTTTGGCTTCTGGAAATTAGTACTAATATGGCATTGCTCTCGAATGTTGTAGCAAGTTATGACATTTCTT
Source organism: Lathyrus tuberosus (assembly GCA_022829125.1). NCBI lineage: Eukaryota > Viridiplantae > Streptophyta > Magnoliopsida > Fabales > Fabaceae > Lathyrus > Lathyrus tuberosus. The sequence goes on along the minus strand of JALAZF010000283.1, from coordinate 6,699,953 downwards.
TTAGAATCAGCAATAAGGTGTCTTGCCATTCCACATTTGTAGCATTTCTTCTCAGAACTCGTATAGTAATTTGCACAATAACCCATAACACAATACTTGTAACACTCGATAGAAGCGGGAGTCTCTCCCCTACTTGCCCTTTTCTCACTTGAAGTCTTCTGTTTCCCTTTGTCAGCTGGAGCACTATATGGTTTCTCACGGTTCTGATCCTTCCCTTTCTTCTCACTGATACTCTTATAGTGAGAAGACCGGGCCCTGCTATCCTCATCATATATCATGCACTTATTTACCAGCATAGAAAACTAGCAAATCTCCTGATACCCAATACCTTGCTTGATCTCGGGTTGTGAGTCGCTTTCGAACTTGATACATTTTGAACCTTCAGCTTCCGCACTATTATAGTGTGGAAAAAATTTCACCAGCTCTTCGAACTTAGCAGCATACTCAGCAACTTTCGAATTCCCTTATTTCAGCCCTAGGAACTATATCTCTTTCTTACTGTGCACGTCCTCTGGAAAGTACTTCCCTAGAAAATTATTTATGAACACAACCTAAGTAACCTTCGTACCTTCATCTTCCACTATTTGATGCACGTTGTCCCACCAGTCTTCGGCCTCCTCCGACAGCATATGTGAGCCAAATAATACCTTCTATTCTCCATGTAAGCCATCACTCAAAAAATCTTCTCAATCTCTCTGAGCCATGCTTGAGCACCTTTTGGATCATATCTTTCCTTGAAGGTCGACGGGTTATTTCTCTAAAACTTCCCCAATCCACATAATTCATCGCCAGCCTAATTCTGATGACCCTGCAGCGCCCGAGTCATTGCCTCAAAAGCATCAACAATGGCTTGGTTGTTTCTTCCTCTAGTCATATCTCTGCACACCAGCAAACAACTATTAGAAGAAACATTACACCGATATCGTTCACACATTTGTTGCCTACCAGGAAATAGACAACATTATAAAAACCTGGCCGAATGGACCAACCAGGCTCTGAAACCACTATGTAACACCATAAACCTCGAAACTTATATAAAAAGAATTACTCAATAATTTAATGTGTCACTTCGACAACCAGCCAATAAAACTTTCAAAAACATTTAACAACATGCAACGAAACTTAACATAATAACAACTTCAAATTGAGCATCTCAAATAAAGTATTAAACAAAACTTTACCCCTGATTATCTACAAGAGGTTCGTGGTGAACAACATAAAGCAAAAGGGGTGAGAATAAACTTCATATTAAACAGCGTAAAGAATGCGAGGGTAGATAAACATACAACACATCACGCGTTCAATACACAAACCATACCATTACAATCTCACACCATTTTCCATCATAATATATACATATGCATGCAATGTGACTCACGACATCGACAATATGCATGTGGTACCAATCAACAATGATTTTTCATATAAACAAAGTTCACCCCTCTAAACCCCAAGTCCACCCTTTTAGACTAGGGACAAGTTACTCGTCCACCCTTCTAAACTCGTAACTCGCCTCTTTCACAACAAAAATAGAAATGATGTATGGCGTATAATTTATGCAACAATAACAACATGTTTATGATCCCCTTTTGAACCATAAACAACATGCAACATAGTAACAATGTAGTTCTCCCTACAAAACTACCACATCAATAATAAACAACGATTATGTACTCTCCACATAATTAATCATCAATCATCATAACAATTCATCTTGAATCAATCACACTGTCACAACATTACACCTAAATAAGACATTATATTCATCTCATTAATTCATATTCATTTCCCTAAAAGATTACTGGGAAAAAGTGTTATGTGTTAGCTTTCCAACGCTTTAAACTGCACCTCAAAAGGAGTCACAAATCTCAAGTTATGATCAAAACAATATTTGACTAAAATTACACAGGTGCAATCGATTGAAAGGGACTATCAATTGATTGTTCTCACTCCTAGGCCTATTTTCACGTTTTTAACAGCATTAATCGATTGTCATCACCCATCGATCGATTGTTCTCACTTCCTATTCATTATGTTTCTTTTATTTTTCACACATTGGCTTAATGAAATCGATTGATTCTCCCAATTAATAGATTAATTGCTTAAATTACCAGTTTTACAACACGTTTAGCAAAACCAATTATTCCTAAAACCCACCCAAACACACCCTAACGGTATAACAAATTATTTCGAAAATATAACATCTTATATCAATTATCTATTGTTATTACATCCTAAACCTACCAATTAACACATAAGTTTCACCAATTTAACATCACCAACAATGCATCATGAAAATCACTTTCATGTTCATCATCACCAACACAACACATCAACAATAACAATGCCAAAATCAGATTTCACATACTAATTTCTGCAATCATTACATCACGAGTACATAGTCACACATCAAGAATTATCATCATCAATCATGATCAATTTCTCATAATCATACATCAAGCTTTTCAAAAACACAATACAGGAGAAAACCTAGAGGAGGGTGAGGATCCTAGACCCTTCATAAATTACACCAATGTACGAAGTAGTCCCCCCCCCCCCCCCCCCCCCTTTTTTACCTAAATTTTCAGCAAAAGCTTTTCAACAATGGTGGTTTCCTTCTTCTTCCTCAAAGCTCTAACCTCTCTCAAGCAATTGCCTTTTTCCCCCAAACTCAACTTTACAATAAATGAAAACTCAACTTCCCACATTTCTCCCTTTTTAATAGAAAACCTAATTCCCTCATTTAGGTTGTTCCTATCTTATCCCCATATATCTCCCCAATCCCCACGTTATCCTTACAACCTTATTTTTCTATTTATTTTATAATTAAATCTATTTGTCACCAAAATAATATTAATCAATTATTATTTCTAGTTTTTCTAATACTTATACCATTTCAATTATTCTCCTCACAATAAATTTAATTAAAATTCTAATTAATTCTACCACTCTCATCAACCTAACCACATGCCACATACTACACACTTATTCACCAAAAATTTGTTAGACAAAGATTTTGGTTCTGCATACAATCCTTAGTTTTGATGATAACAATACATATATTTCTATGTAACAATTCTGTACTCTAATGAATTTCTTAAAGTATGCAGTCGGTTAGTAAAAAGTGATTATGGATAACTCTCAAGAATCTCAAATCAGAATCTCAGGCATGTCTAAAAGAACATGTGAAGTCAAGCCTCCTCAAAGTGGTTGTTTTGATGAAGTCAACAATTGTGTATTGAATCTAGAGAATATTGAGCAAAAGATTCAACTATCATGAAGACTAAGTTTTGTTTTATTGATCGTCAAGCACGGTACAAGTTTTCAATTTAATCTTTGATATTCTAGTGCTAAAAAATTCCTTAACATTTATTCATTTACATCCCCATATGTTAATCTTTTTGGTCTTGTGTTTCATATGTTTCACAAAGTTATTTTTCACTACCTTGAGTAATGTAATCGGTTACATGAAGGAGGTAACCAGTTACATGAGTTTTGGCAGGTTTTGTCTCTTTCGTGTTTGGGCAAATTTTCCTTGATGTAACCGGTTACATCCTTGAGGTAACCGGTTACATGACCAAATTTTTCAAAAAATACTAACGTTACAATTGATGTAACAGGTTACATCCTTGAGGTAACCGGTTACATCACTGAACCAGTGCCATTTTTTCAGAATTCATTGTTTTAAACTTCCCATCGTTTTACACCTTGAATCATTGCATTGTTTAGTCTTTTTACTCATTTCAACAGGTGTAATTTACTTATAAATACCATCATTTTCAGATTTCATTCCTCACCTTTTCCATTGCAATTACACATTATTTTGCTCACTCATATTTTCAAACAAAGTGTTTTGATACTTAAACTTTCATTGAAATTTTTCTGCACATTGTTCTCATATAAAGTCAGAAAAATTCTCTTTTATTCATAAACACTTGAGCACTACTATATCATTGTAAATTGCTTTCTTGGAAAAGAAGATCAATCTAAGGATTGATACATTGTAATCTCCATATCAATACTTGTAAAAACTCAAAATCATTGTTGTATCACATCTTATTTTTCCAGGATTGTTGGATATAAGATTTTGTAGTTGTTATCCTTGTTATCCAGGATTGTTGGAAGAAAGAGGTTCATTTGGAGAGGATTGTTCTCATTTGGACTTAGTGAAAAATCCAAGAGGTTGTTCTTGGTGTGGTTTGTTAGTGTCTGTATAGAAAGGCTAGGAAGAGTCTTTTCTAAGTCCTAACAATATTAAAAATCTCTTTCATGTTGAAAGGGGTCTGGAGTACTCTCGGACTGTGACAGGAACCAGGATATATTCTTGTGTCGTTTACTTTTCGCATTTACAGTTTTTATCACATAGTAATCATTAGGAAAGTTAAACATAAAATTGTCAAAAATCCAGAAAATTTTCTAAGTACCTAATTCACCCCCCTCTTAGGTGCAATCTCTACTTACAGAATCCACTTCGTTATTTTCTGAAGAAACATCAGCAGTTCTGATGAATGTTGAATACCTCTGAAGATAAAGAAAATATTATGCTTCTAAGAAGAAGTTCCGCTTTTAGCTCTGATAAACTACTCTGATGACTCTAAAGACAAAGATTCTGTTAAACGTCTTTTCGAAAGACTCTAAAGATATCATTTCTGAAGTTCAAACTCTAAAGACTCTGAATACAAGGCTCAGCTTAGCGTATTCTAAGGATTATGAAGAAAGCATTTCTAAAAGATCTTAAAGACACTAAAGACTCAAAAGTCACTCATTCTTTTATTCTCTGGTCCTACAAGATAAAGCTAATCAGAAAATATGGACAAGACAGAAATGTGTGATGGAAGTATCCATACGTGTAGGCTTGCCTATATTAATATAAACTGATTTTCAGTCAGTACTGCTACGTGGGATATGGTGAGACTTTGCTGATATTATCTCTCACGGGTCAAATGTTACCGTTGCAACAACTAGGTTGAAAAGTTACTCTTATACCATTCAAGGCCACAACGTCCTGCTATAAATAGAGATCACTCCTTTTTGCATAAAAAATCAACGAACACACATACGAAAAGAAGTGAAATGCGCACAGTTTATTTTTCATTACACAAGTGTTGTTGCTCATATTTGTGTAAATCCCTGTACTTAAACTTTTGTTTCATCTGTTTTAAAGAAGCAACATTGTAAACAATCTCATTGTATCTTGATTGATATTGATTTCCTCAAGTGACTAAGTGTTAGTCTGTAGACTTGAGAGGGTTAAGGTGTATTTCTAAGCACTTAGACGAACTTGTTGTAATCTGTTGAGATTATTGGATTAAGTCCTTGTTGAAGGCAAAATCACCTTGGCGGGTGGACTTGAGTAACTTAGTTAACAGTGAACCAAGATAAAAATCATTAGGAAAGTAAAACATAAAATCGTCAAAAATCCAAAAAATTTTCTAAGTACCTAATTCACCCCCCTCTTAGGTGCAATCGCTACTTACAATTGGCATCAGAGTAGGTTATAGGTAACCTGTTCCTACAAATCCAGTATGGCTTCCACAAGCGTAAATATGGTTTTCAAGGATGGTGGTAGTAGCAACAAGCCCCACTATTTTCCGGCGAGCTTTTTGACTTTTGGAAAATCCGTATGAAAGCACACTTAGAAGCACATGGAGATGGAATATGGGAAACTGTTGAAAATGGCCCACATCAACCAGTTAGTGTCATTAATGGTGTCGAGACTCCAAAGGCTAAAACTTCTTATAATGAAGATGACAAAGAGAAAGTTCTTAATGAAAAGAAAGCCATTAACATACTACAAAGTGCATTAAGTATGGATGAATTCTTCCGCATTTCTCAATGTAAATTCGCAAAAGAAATTTGGGACACTTTAGTGGAGACTCATGAAGGAACCGCTGAAGTTAAATGATCTAGATTGAATACATTAAGTCAAGAATATGAAATGTTCTGAATGCAGCCCGGAGGCTTTGCAGAAAAGATTCGTTCATTTGACAAATCACTTGATTGCACTTGGTAAAACATTTTCTAATGATGAATTAAATCTCAAAGTTCTTAGATCCTTGACTAGAGAATGGCAACCAAAAGTAACGGAAATATGGAAAAGAAAAGTCTTTCTACCATGAGTCCCGCATCATTGTTTGGAAAACTCCAAGAACACGAATTAGAACTTAGACGACTTGAAAAACATGAACATCAAGAAAATAAATCCAAGGGTATCGCGTTGAAAGTAGATTTAAGAGTAGATCAAGATGATGACGCATCGAAGGAATATGAAAACTTTATGCTCCTTGTAAAGAGACTTGGTAAATTTCTTGGTAAAAATGACAAATCCTTTAATTATGCAAAAAGAAAGAAACATTTCAAGAAAAAAGAGGCTTCCACTTCAACACAAGATGTCACATGTTATGAATGTGGTAAGCAAGGTCATATAAAGCCCGTTGTCCAAAACTCTCCAAGAAAGGTGGATTCAAAAGCAATAAGGAGACAAAGAATAAAAAGGCATATATTGCATGGGAATATAATGACATAAGTTCTTCATCCGATTCGGAAAGCGACGAAAGCGCAAATCTAGCATTAATGGCTACACACAATTCCGATGATGAAGATGATGAGATATGCTTGAAGACCACTATAGCACCCCAAAATTTGACATCCCTTTCTTTAACATTTTTGGCTTATGCTTCATTTCATTTGCATCGTCATTTATGCATTGCATAGGTTTTCTAGGACATGGTATCAAGTAATATTTCCTGCATTTCAGAGTTTTCTCTAGTTCAGAGTTATTTCAGCAGTATTCATAGCTAAACGGATATTCAAAGTCATTTCAAGCATTTATTTTGCTCAATAGATGATTTGATTGGCAGAGGCTCCGACAGTTATTTTTTATCAGTGATTCGGCACCGGACAGTTATTTTTTCCAGCAGGTTATTTCGAGTGCGGAACGGAATTCACAACATATTTCAGGCATGTCAGTGGCAATATCAAATGACAAGTTTCAGAGGCCTAACGTGGTTCAGAGCAGGTGGAAACGATCGAATCTCCAAGTTTCCCTATTTATGATGCCAAATTTGAATTTTTGAAGGCGTTAACCGGTTAACCATTTGCAAGGCCAATTTGGTTAACCGGTTAACCAGTGCGTATTTTGCCTAAATGCTTCAATTTTCAGCATTGCAGAATTTTGAGCTAAGTGTAATCATGTGTTATCCATGTGCATTATGAGAAGGATATAGAATTACTTCATTTTCACAATTTAATTGCATCTCCCTCCAAATTTCAAATTCCCATTCCTAACTCAAATCCTAATTTCCATTCCTCTTACTAATCCACACTCCAAACCATAGTTAGATTCCATACCTAGGGGTTATTTAACCACATTTGCCCCAAACCTCAAGGGGGATTCATTTACTCTCATTTTCACCTCTCATTTTTAGAATTTTCTCTCAATTCTCTCTCACTTTTTTATTCTCCATCTTCATCTTCAGCCTCACTTCAAAGCTTTTCCATAAGAGTTAACAAATTCTTCATTGGAATTTGTTAATCCTTGAGCTAAAGCCTCTCATTACCATTCCATTACTTGATTCCATTGTTGATTTTCGTTTGGATCTAGATCTGGAATTTTGGAAGTGATTATTTGAAGTGATTTTGAAGCATTTCTAGCTTATTGCTTGGATTTCCAGCTTTTCTTGCAAGGAGCTCTTGGATCTCTGGTTTTCTAGCTTGGATTCATTGATTGCAGCTTAACAACACTTACCAAAGAAATTCTCGGCTTTGTAGGTTGGTTAAATTCGGATCTGAACTCGTTCTAGCTTATTTTCAGCTTTTACAATGTAGATCATTAATTTGCTGTTGTGGATCTGTTCATTGATTGTTTTGATCTTTGATCTTGTTGTTTGATTGATGCAATTTGTGTTTGATTACAGATATTTGATGTGAATTTCGTGTACTATTGATTACATGATCATTTGAGCGATTACATACTTGTTTTGCTGCTGAAAAGGAATTTTGGAAGCTAAATTTTTGGCTCTTTTACAGTGGTAATCGGTTAACCATATATGGTTAACCGGTTAACCAATCTGCTTTTCACGTGAAATTTGAATTTTTCAAGTGGTTAACCGGTTAACCACATAATGTTAACCGATTACCATTGTAACAGAATGTGAATTTTATGCGTTTTTAAGTGTGTTTCGATTTCGTTCTGCATTTAAACTTCATGGATTGATATGGTGCATATTTGAGGATTATTTTGGAGCTGTTTCACCTCGCACTACAACATGTGCACAATTTTTCGACACACGATGTATCGATTTCCATGTTGTGTATTCATGAGCGATTGTTGTGCATTCTTGATGTATCCTTCATAATGATCATTTGTTCATGCTTAATTGATTTAAGCTTAATTGTTAATGCATGTTCATCAATTGACCTTGCTTGATACATGTTCGTATTCGATCCGCACATCGTCACATGCCTTTGTTGAATTGTAGTTGCATGATCATGTGTTGTTCTTGATTTTCTTGATCATATGCCAATTCTTGCATAGTCATGGATGTTTGCACTCTTGATGCTTGGTTTGACTTGTTATGCGTGCTCATTCGTGATCGTTGCTTACTCGAAATATTGTTTCGATGTTGATGTATACACGCTGTCCATGCTTTTACACCTACTTTGTTCTGGAAAAACATGCTGTTGATTGTGCATCCATGCTGCCTGCTGCCTTTTTACACATGTTATGTGCTGAATACATGAGCTGGTAAATGTTGTTTGGTGTATGTGCTGGATTTTATGACCGTGGATTGTAGAGGCGCTGTTGTTACCGATGTTTATGCTTTGATGTGCATACGTGTTACTTTTATATATCCCTTTTTCATCTCATTTCTTCTTATTCAAGTCTTGAATTTTCTTTTGAGTTTGCTTGATGTTTACTTGTGTTTATTCACATGCTCCCTTAGGATTCCTAGCCCAACTTAATATCTGATTAAGTTTGAGGTAGGAGAGACATTAGGCTTTCAATCCATGCATGATAACATTTAGGTAGTTACCTTTTAACCTTCACCTTTAGGTCTATCTTTTTGCATGCTAACATTAGGTAGAGTTCCCGTTCTATCTCAACCTTAGGACCATCGTGCATGATAACATTAGGATCTAGTTTCCCCTAGCTGTTTTCTTTTCAACCCTTTGAGTCCTTCTTCTTCTCATCTCAAAACAAAATCAAAGAACTTAATAAATACGATGAGTATTGTGCGCCACGAGCCTTAAGTACACGGGAAATGAAGAATGAGGGGTCTCCCTTCACTTTTATATAGTGTTTAGCATATGTCCCATTTGGGGGCGATCATGCGACGCATTCGCTCCCATGTCATAGACTTTAGTGCAATACGAGTCTTAAACAAAGTCAGTTCACTTCTTCGATAAGTCCAGAACTGTTTCTCTCGCACTCGTGCGATCGAGATCCCGTTTTCCCATAGTCCTGTGAACTACGGATGCTCTGATTCCTCATTCCCTAATGAGGATACGTATGCACGAGGATCCCTATCCTTGGCGAGCACACTAACAACTAACTTCCCTTTTCTCTCGCACCGTGCGATCGAGACCATCAGTTAACCGAACCTTTTCTCTTGCCCTAGTGCGATCGAGACCTTTTTGACCCATAAGTTGAACTACGACTGCTCTGATTTCCTCTCTCTTGTACGATTGAAGATACGTAGGCACAAGACAGCGATGTCTTGGTGAGCAACCTTCCCCCCTTCACCCATAGTCCTCCGAACTATGTTGACTCTGACTTTCCCATTGCACGAGGGAATACGTAGGCCTAGGACGGCGAAGTCCTATCGAGTCTCTTTTTTGTTTCTTTCCCTTTCCGTTTCCATTTAGCAGTAGGCTTTAGATAACACACCCTTTGATTAGACAACAAGCGTGGATCCCGTTGAGTACAACAGACGCGAGGGGGTGCTAATACCTTCCTCTCTCGTGACTGACTCCCGAACCCAGACTATGGTTGTGATGACCATGTCTTCTCCCTTTTTGAGGTTTTCTTCGATCGTTTCCTTTCCCTTCGTCGGGATAAATAACGTTCAGTGGCAACTCTTCTGTTTTTTCCGCCGGTTATTTTTCGCAGTTACGACAACCACTTCTAATTTGTGGTATCTTGATAGTGGTTATTTGAAGCATATGACATGAGATATTGACAAATTTTCAAATACAATGCTTAAGGCCAAGGGTTATGTTACTTATGGAGATAACAATAAAGGAAAGATTATTGGCATAGGCAAAGTTGGAGCAACACCTTTCACATCCATCAAAGATGTTCTTTATGTTGAAGGACTAAAGCATAATCTTCTAAGTATAAGCCAACTTTGTGACAAAGGCTTCAAGATCAAGTTCACCAAGGATGCATGCTTGATAGAAGATGAAGTCACATATGAGGGAAAACTCAAAGGTAAAAGAATCAATAATATGTTCATGATTTCCCTTGATGATTTGTCTTTGAAGGAAAATGCCTCATGGCGAACAATAATGATTCATGGCTTTGGCATAAGAGATTTTCTCACATTCATATGGAACATTTAAATAAGTTAGTCAAGCATGATTTTGTTATTGGATTGCCTAAGATAAAGTTTGTCAAAGATAGATTATGTGATGCTTGTCAAAAGGTAAACCAAAGTAAATAAACTTTCAAATCTAAGAATGTGGTATCTACTACAAGGCCACTACAATTATTGCACATGGACTTATTTGGTCCATCAAGAACAAGAAGCTTTGGAGGTAATGTTTTTGCTTTGGTTATTATTGACGATTTTTCTAGATTTTGTTGGACATTATTTTTAGCGCAGAAAAAGTGACGCTTTCAAAGCATTCAAGAAGTATGCGAAGCAAATTCAAAATGAGAAATCACTAAGAATTGCCTCCATAAGAAGCGACCATGGTGGAGAATTTCAAAATGCATCCTTTGAAGAGTTTTGTGAAGAACACAGAATCAATCATAATTTTTCAGCACCAAGAACTCCACAACAAAATGGAGTAGTGGAAAGAAAGAATAGGTCACTTGTGGAACTTGCAAGAACAATGCTAAGCGACTCAAATCTTCCAAAGTATTTTTGGGCGGATGCGATGAGCACGACATGTTATGTAAGTAATAGAGTAATTATTAGACCTATATTGAAAAAGGCCCCTTATGAACTCTTCAAAGGAAGGAAACCAAACATTGCTTATTTTCATATTTTTGGATGCAAGTGCTTTGTCTTAAATAATGACAAAGTCAATCTCGGTAAGTTTGATGAGAAATCCGACGAAGGTATTTTTCTTGGTTATTCTCTTAATAGTAAAGCTTATAGAATTTATAATAAACGAACTTTAACTATTGAAGAATCTATGCATGTCTCTCTTGATGAATCTAACCCCTCCAAGGAGGAAATTATTTTGTGTGATAATGATGATGATATCATAGTGTCGTAACCCGAATTTGACCTCCTTTTTTTGCCTTTTACATAAGCATGTGCATTCGCATCGCCGACATACACATTCACACTTTTCTCTATGTTTTTCTTGTTGCAGGATTTTCAGGTTTTAAGCTCAATTAATCGAATCTTCACAAGATCGTCTCATCATCAAAAGAAGCACAAAACAAGGGTTTCCATGCCTATTCATCAAAACAAGAGGTGGAAAATCGAAACCGGGACTTCAACACTTGTTCCTAAGCCATCTGGGCATTTTTTACCTGGAGTAACAGGTTACTCAATATAAGGTAACCGGTTACTCAGTGTAAATTTGCAGTTTCTGCTGCATTTTTGGGACAGCAATTGTGCACACACTTTGGTTTTTGATTCTACATTGTTCTAGCAGCAGGTGGAATATTCTAGACTCATCAAGTGATTCATTGGCATTTACTACCATGTACCCTTTTCATTCAAGACTACCATACACCTCATTTCCATAAATTATGAACTCTTGGATGTGAAGCTTACAATGGGATTTTTACCGAGTTAACTTCATAACTAACTGAGTTAACCGCTTGACTCGGTGATTCAAGTATAACTAACTCCCAAGCTAGCTCCAAAGCAAACTCCAAAGCATATTCCAAACCTAGCAACTCCAAACCAAAACTCTATATAAACAAGCTTTCATTCACTTTTTCAAGGATCCACAATCCACAATCTCTCAACCATTTCACACATTTCACTCTCAATTCTCTCACATTCTCTCTGAATTTTTCTGTAACTTCTTCATCTTCATCTCAATTTTCTTCCCAAACCTCACTATAGCTCTTCACCATTGAAGATTAATCACTTCTATATTGGAAGTGATTATTTCTTGAGCTTAACCTTCATCCTCTTGCAATTATACTTGGATTTCTAGAGTTTACTAGCTTTTGGATTCATCTCAAGTGTTTATTTCAAGAGTCAACGGTTCGAATTTGTATTTCGGGGTTTCATCGCAATTTGCTCGGTTTCGATACGATTCAGCTCTAATTAAAGATTCCCCTGGTTTTCTTTGATTATTTTCATCAAGATCACTTTGCAACAATTACCAAGCCAAATCTCCGGCTTGTAGGTTGGTAGATCTCACTCATTTTACTGTTTCGCACATTTTCGTATCGCTCGCGATGTAGCTTCGATGCCTTTTTGTGTGTGAATTGATTTTGCATTGCTTGATCCATGATTTTGATGTGTTAATTGATTCCATCACTGCTTATTTGCTGTTTTTAAGCTTGATTTTCGTGCACTAATTCATACTCTAGCATGTGGTGATTTAAGCAAGTGATTTGGATGCTTTAAGTGTTTTTTCAAAAGCTATTTTTGCCACTGTTACAGTGGTAACCGGTTACACAATATAGAGTAACCGGTTACTCTTCACAAAATTTTCACCAGCGCTGGCTTTTTCAACAGAGTAACCGGTTACCCTTCACAAATTTCCCCAGATTTGCTGTTTTTCAAGCAAGTAACCGGTTACTCATTCTGAGGTAACCGGTTACCACTGTAACAGAGTGCCATTTTTGGTATTTTTCAAGCTTGTTTGCCATGCTCTCTCCCTATAACTTCCATGGAATGATATGCTTGATTTTTAGGGATGTTTTAAGTGATGTTTAACTTCTATTTGAAGCATATACATGAACTTTCGGTGCACTCTTTCGATTATTCAATTTGTTCATATTCTTAACGTTGCATACACATGACCATTCTTGAACAATTTTGCTCACATAATGACATGATTTGTGTGGTACTCTAAATGTCATTTGGTACTGTTTTGCACTCTCTATCATTAAGCATGTTCTTCATGAATAAGCTTAATCTTGTATAATCAATAATGCACCCTTTTGCTTTAATAAATTTTCATTCATTTGGAAAATTATTAGCATATTCCTCCATTTTGATTAATTAATCGAAACTTTGTTTCGATTATCAATCTTCCCTTTGGTGCTTCTCTTCAGGCTTCCTTTAGATCTTTCTCTCTCTTGATCCCCTGCTGAGTCGGAGATTCGCGCGTCACACGACACTGGAGCACTGTACAACTTGGAGCTGTTACGCTGTCTGTTTCAACTTCTGCGCTACACCTTGTGTGTTAGAGAAGGAATGAGAAGGGAGAACTCCTACTCTCATTCTGACTACTTCAGGTAGGGGACGAATGACCCTGTGCCTGGCTTAGTCACATCTATATCCAGGCGGTAGCGTATCTCCTCCCCCAGTCGAGTCGATCCTTGATCACTCTTATCTCTTTCTATCTTTTTTTTGGTCAATCACCACATTCTTGGTTAAGATGATTATCTTTGGCTTAGCAAACTCTCTTTGTTTCAATACCCTACTTTCTTTTCTTGTGGTCAGTCATTGCTTTTGATTTCCCAAGAAGAGTTTCTTTTTCGGTTAAACACAGTCTTTCTATTAAAACTGCATTCCCAGGAGTTCGCAACCTTCTCTTGGTTCTTCTTCCTTTGATTGGTTAACCACTGTCTATCAGTTAAAACACCAATTTGCATGTCTTCTCAATTAACCACAGTCTATCTGTTAACACACTGAGATACTCTTGGGTTAATCACCTTCTCTTGGTTAATCACCCGTTCTTTTAGTTAACCACAGCCAGTCTGTTAAAACACTGAACCCCTTTTGAGTTAATCACCTTCTCTTGGTTAATCACTTGTTTCTTTTCGGTTAATCACAATTTCTCTGTTAACACTGAATCCCTATCGGTTGGCAACCTCTTTTGGTTCAATACCCTTTTTGTTGTATCAGTCGGTATCGACATCCCCTTTAGGTCACAACCTTCACTTGGTTCTACACCCGTTCTTTTGGTTGATCACAGTCTATCTGTTAAAACCTTTCTCCCCACAAAGTTGCAATCTTCCCTTCCCTCGGTTAACCACTGTTTATCAGTTAATATACCAAAACCATTTCAGAGTCAAACACCTTCTCTTGGTTAAGTACTCTCTTATTTTTGGTTCATCACAGCCTGCCTGTTGACACCAAGTCTTTTATCCCCTCCAGAGTTGTTATCTCTTTTTCTTCGGTTAATCATTGCCAGTCAGTTAACCTACCGAGTCCTGTCTTTCTTGGTTTTGACATCATTCCTTTTGTTTTTCCCCAGCGCGATCACCCTTTCTGCTCGGGTTTCCCCTGTAGAGTTCCCTTTCCCCATCATAGTTTTATCTCGTTTCCTCTCCGGTTAACCACTGCCAGTCAGTTAATATACCGAGCTTTTATCCTTTCGATCCCCAGTAGGGTCACTACCCTCTGGTCCCCAGCACTGTCGCTTTGTTCTCTTACCTCTCCAGTGGAGTCTCTTCTATCTTTTTTTCTTCATTTCTCCTTTCTTGGTTTTGACACCATTTCTTTTGGAATCCCCAGTGGAGTTTCCTTCTTCTTGCGCTCTTAGTTTTGACACCGTTTTTCCTTTCCTTTTCTGTTTTTCGTCTTAGTTCCACGAACTACGGAAGCTCTAATTCTGTATTCGTTCGAATGTCAGATACGTAGGCACGAGATCACGATGATCTTGGTGAGCACCCTTCCACCTTTCCACCCTTCCTTCCTCCTTCCTCTTCTTTGTCCCTGGTTCCTCTGAACTACGGAGCTCTGATTTCCTCATTGCACTATGTGGGTACGTAGGCACGAGGGCCCCAATCCTCCACGAGTACTTTCTTATTTCTTTTCCTTTCTTTTTTATCTTCTCTCTCCTCTCTTCTTTTAGCTAGAAGCCTTTAGATAGATAACCCATCCAAGCCTAGAAGCAAGCAAAATGGTTCCCGTCAAGTACGACGGATGCGTAAGGTGCTTGTACCTTCCTTTCGCATAACCGATCCCTATTCCCGTTTCTATTCCCCTTGGGTTTTATCGATATTTTCCCTGTCCTTTGGGGCTAAATAAAGTTTGGTGGTGACTCTGTTGTATCTTTGAGTGTGCGATTCATTCAGGTATAAACCAGCCATCTTCAGCTGGCGACTCTGCTGGGGAGTCCTTGCTCTTGCAGGTTGGGCTACGCCTAGTTTTGTTTGCTTTCTTGTTTGCTTGGGTGTTTATATTTTGCGCTTTACTCGCTCTATTTTATTTAGCTTTATGTTTATTTACTGCATTTCTTTACTGCTTTGAATATTCATATGCTGTATATTTTGGATATCTGCTATATTCTGCTGTTGTTGGGATGGGTAGATATTATTGGAGAGAAAAGCACTAACACCGGGCTTAGCATACACATAGGCTAGAATGTGGATAGTCGTGAGGCATGCGTCTTGCGCGTTGGTTTACCACGGGAACCACATCCCAGATCGTGATTCGCTTGAGAATACTTCCGTCCTGTGAGAATTCACTACGGTGGGGTGTTTTCATTCTGAGTCCTATGGTTTAGGCGACCTTTCTAGGGACCACCTTGTTGTGTCTAGATCACACCTGTGAGGGGGATGGGTTTTTTGCAGGAAACCAAGCCACTTCATACCTTTGTTCTCTCACACACGTCAGACTTTGCACCGACACATAAGATTATGTTGTACCGACACAGAATTATATGCAGATATCCAGTTTGTTCAGATTTGTTTGTTCAGACTGTGCTAGCTTCTTGTTGTTCGTGTTGCATATCATGTCATTATGTAAATTAATTTTTGAATGTGCATTTCCAGGTTATTCGAAGACTTATTCTTTGTTGACATTATCATAGAGATGAGTACTGGTTGTCGAGGCATTTTTAGCTACAAGTTTGTGGAGCCTAAGCTGAGCACTTTGAGAGGGCTAGCATCCCGTATGGTCAAAGATAACAGAGGGGTTTTCAAGGATGCTTATGGTAATCTGTTGTCCATCCTCAATACAGAAGTCAACATTATTGCCATTCATACTCTGGTTCAGTTCTATGATCCACCGCTTAGGTGCTTTACATTTCAAGATTATCAGTTAGCACCCACACTCGAGGAGTATGCTTATATTCTGGGGGTTGAGATCAAGAAACAGGTTCCTTTCGTCTACACTAGTGGTTGTCCGAAGTTTCCTCTTATTCTGATGCTCTTTCCATTAGTAAGAAGGATGTAGAGGATAATCTCAAGACCAAAGGGAAGGGTATTCGAGGGTTTGCTTCGAAGTTCTTGGTTGATAAAGCCACTTCTTTTGCTACAGATGGAAACTGGAAGGCTTTCAATGCCGTTCTTGCTTTGCTGATATATGGGATTGTCTTGTTTCCAAACATGGAGGATTTTGTAGATCAGGCTGCCATCAACATATTCTTGTCCAAGAACCCTGTTCCGACGCTCCTTGCTGATACCTATCATTCTATTCATTCGAGGAATGAAAAGAAGAAGGGAACCATTGTCTATTGTGCTCCTCTACTGTACCGATGTTTCATGTCTCACCTTCCACAGAAGGGTCCCTTTGTTGAGAATAAGGGTAATCCTAAGTGGTCGCAACGAATCATGTCTCTTACTGCTGATGACATTTCTTGGTATTCTCGAGTTTTCGAAGATACTATGATCATTCTTCATTGTGGGAAATTCTCCAATGTACCTCACCTGGGTACAAAGGGCAGAATTAACTACAATCCGAGACTTGCCTTCCGTCAGTTGGGATATCCTATGGTTGCCAAGCCAGATCCTGAGGTAGTGGAAGAATTCATCTTTCATGAAGGGGTTGATGACATGGGATTGCTGAAGAGGTTTAGTGCCGCTTGGACTCAGATTCACTTTGAAGGCCGAGCTAATTTGGGTAAGAAGAATTGCATAGCCAAGGAAGCTTACACACTTTGGGTCAAAGAGCGCGTCAATGAGATCTTGTTGCCATTTTCTTTCGAGCCTTCCATGAATGCCAAGCCTCCTGAACTTGCCACCAACTCAAGTTGACTATTGAGAATTTGAAGAAGGAGAATGCCGATCTTCATCTCAACCTTGTTAGAGTCACTTCCGAGAAGGATAGTCTACAGATTGAGCTCCACCAGAAGCGTGAGCGCATGCTCAAAGAGGTGGAGGTTGAACAGAACAAGCGAAGGAAAGTATGAGATGCTTTGAAGAGCACCTATGATGGACTTGCTTCAAAGAAGAGACAACTCGCCGATACCCAATATCAAGCCTATAAGGATGAGTTGAGCTATAAGAAGCAACTTGAAGAGCTTCGAGGGAAGTTATCCGAGTTCAAGACGAAGTGGCAAAGTGAGCAAGACCGTGCTAATCAGTTGGCAAAGGACTTTTCTCAGTGTCAAGCCCAGCTCGACAATGTCTTCGGTGAGATTCAGAAGTTGCAAGATCAAGCACATCAGAGCCGGGAACGGATTAGTCAGCTCAACACGAAGAGTACTCATTGGGAGCAACAAAGCCGTCATCTGCAAAACCTTTTGGATCAGAAAGAGGCCTTTCTTCAGGATATGCTTCAGGGACCTAACCATTCCTTACTACACAACCTCATGAGGGATGCAAAGTATTGGAGTGAGAGGCATGACCGTCTAGCCAGATTTGTTGAGCACGCACTGGAGTACTTACCTAGGTTGTTGAGGGATGCATATGCCAATGTGTTGCCACACCAGCTTCCTTGGGCTGTTTTCCACTTCTTGTCTGTTTGCAGGGTGGTCTTTGATAGGATCTGTGCTGATTTTATTATAGCCCAAAAGGCAGATATTTGATTTGTACTTGACTTGTGCTTCTTTCTTTTATTGTTGAATGAATGAATGAAGTTTCTTGCCAATCTTATCTTTCGCACCTTCACTTGTATGCTTTATGATTTTTGTCAACAAAGATAAGTTTAAGAATTCCTGGAATTTAAAACTTTATTTTTGCATGCATGACATACATTCATTTGTACACATATGCACATCCCTTCATCCGGAAAACCGTTTCTCATCCTTGTCCGTCTTTCGTTTGTAGCAAGACGACGACTCGACATCGGTATTTCACTCGCTCAAGCAAATCCAAGATCACGGCTGACTTCGAAGCTGAGAATGCTGCCTATAAGGAAACTCTGGCTCAATTCCAAGGTCGGATGGATCAGTTTCAGACGAACATGGATGCTATTATGGAACTCCTTCGCACTGGAGCATCTTGGACTGTTCTACCCTGGAATGTTCTACCCTGGAGCATCTTCATTCGCTGTTTTGGTACCTCCTCCGAATTATCTGTTGGGTGTTCAGTTGGGCCAGAATGCTGGTCAGATGGTTAATCCGGGTTTGGTATATCCTTCTCAGTTTACTACACCGCAAGTGCACGCTCCGGCCGCATCTCAGCTACCAAATCCTCAGATTCTTGTCAGGCCCGCTAATCAGAGTAAGCCTACTGACTACAAGTTGTTGGAAGACCGTATCAGAGCTATTGAAGGGTTTTCTACTTTTGGCATAGAGGCCAAGGACTTATGTTTGGTTCCGAATATGGTATTGCCGCAGAAATTCAAGATACCTGAGCTGCCAAAGTATAAAGGTTTGAGTTGCCCACGTAGTCACATCACTATGTACTGCAGGAAGATGGCATCCTATATTAATAATGATGAATTGCTAGTTCATTGTTTTCAAGATACTTTGTCTGGTGCTTCATTGGATTGGTACATGGGCTTAGAACGCAACAAAATCCGTACTTGGAGGGATTTATCTGAAGCGTTCTTGAAACAATACAAATAAAATCTTGATCTGGAGGCTACCAGATTACAGTTGCAAAACCAGTCCCAACGCTCAGCTGAAACATTCAAAGAGTATGCACAAAGATGGCGTGAGATGGCATCACGTGTGCGAACTGCTCTCTCTGACAATGAGTTGGTTGACATCTTTAAGGGTACACTGCAAGGATCCTATTATGAGAAAATGGTAGGTAGTTCTTCATCGAACTTAACTGATGTTGTAACCATCGGTGAACGGATTGAGAACGGTTTGAAGACTGGAAAGATTTCTGAATAGAAAATCTCATAACAGTCAGTCCGAGAAGAAAGAAGGTGAAGCCAACGCTGTGACAACTCAAGTTTCTCCTCAGTATCAAGCACCCATGGCTCCTATGCCATACTATCCGTATCCATACATTGCTGCTGCACAATATCAACAACTTCCTTATCAGTATCATCCGCAACAACCAGTTCAGAATGCTAAGAATCTGTAACAACCGCAACGTCAGCAATAGAATCAACAAAATAACAAAAGTCATCAGAATCAAAATCGGAAAAATAACAACAACCAAGGAAATCGTAAGTGCCCAAATTTCGACAGAATTCTGGTGTCATACACTGAATTATTTCCTTACTTGGTTCACTAAGGGGCAATTGTTCCCAAGGAGATCGCACCTGCAATTCCTCCATTCAATCCAAAGCATAATCCAAATGCGTCTTATGCCTATCATGCTGGATACATAGGATATGCGACTGAGGACTGTTTTGTTTTCAAAACTAAGGTTCAGGAGCTCATCGATCAAAAGATTTTGACTTTTGCTGAAGAAGGTCCTAACATTCAGCACAATTCGTTGCCCAATCACGGTGGACCTGCGGTAAACATGATTGAGGATAAATCAAGAGCTGAATTGATCATGGATGTTGACGAGGTAAAGACTCCGATGACTGTGGTTATCAAGAGATTAGATGAGCATGGGCTGTTGAAATGACGACATGGTAAGTGTCAGATTTGCGACGATAACCCCAACCAGTGTCGAAAGCTGAAGGGTTGTGTTCAAATTTTGATGAATCGAGGTGAAGTTCAATTTGCCAGATCTAAGCCTATTGGAGAGGTTGCTACTATCGAGCCATTCACCATCGTCTATAGGATGGTTCCTGTTGAATCTCCTAAGAATAAGGTACAACCTATCGTTGTTTGCCCGCCAAAACCGTTTTCGTATCAGAATTCTAAGGAGGTCCCTTGGAGATATGGGTCTACTGTGTTTTCTAGAGGTCAAGAGATAAGGTTTGATGAATCTGAGATTGTGAATGTTACAGCCACTGGAGGTATGACTTGTAGTGGATGTGTGTTCGCTTCGAAGGTCACTACAAAGCCGGTTCAAGTTCCAAATGTTGTTCCTCCCAAGGAGTAGCCTGCATCTGTAATCCCTATTGTTCAACAAGGGGCATCTACTGCAGTGCCAGTACCAACTATTCCGTCTGAGGATACTTCAAAGAACAAAGAGACCCTTGATAATCAAGAGTTCCTAAAGTTGATAAAGAAAAGTGACTTTAAAATTGTGGATCAGCTGAGGCAGACTCCCTCAAGGATCTCAATCTTGTCCTTACTCATGTGCTTTCCTGCACACAGATCAGCTTTGTTGAAGGTCTTGAACACTGCGCACGTGACGTACGATATATCCGTTGTCGAGTTCGATGATTTAGTGGCCAATATAACTGCAAGTCGGTATTTGGGTTTTAATGAATCAGAATTGCCTCCTGAAGGAGCTGCCCACAACAAAGCACTGCACATATCCGTAACTTGCATGGATGCCTTATTATCTCGTGTTCTTGTGGACACCGGTTCTTCTCTCAATGTGATGTCCAAGGGCACATTGAGTCAGTTACTGGTAGAAGGGATAGAGATGAGGCCAAGCGCCCTAGTTGTCAGAGCCTTAGATGGTTCTCGAAGGCAAGTCATTGGAGAAGTGGATTTACCCATCAAGGTTAGACCGCATTTGTTCACCATTACTTACCAAGTGATGGACATCAATCCCTCATACAATTGCCTATTGGGTCGCCCGTGGATTCACGCCACAGGCGCAATTACTTCCACTTTATATCAGAAATTGAAATTCATGTTCGATGATCAGCTGGTCATCGTCTGTGATGAAGAGGATTTGACTGTGAGCGAGTTATCCTCTTTTCGATATGTCGAGACCGAAGAAGGCATAGCTGAGGTGCCATTGTAGTGTCTTGAGTTCGAAGATGTTAGCTCTGCTTCAACTAGTCAAAGTAGATCACCGCAAATGACTTTAGAATCTACCAAGAGTGCTAAAGAGACCATCGAGAAAGGTGCCTTGCCAGGCTGGGGGCATGTGATTGATGTGGTTGAAAGGCATAATCGTTTTGGATTGGGTTACCGTCCTGGTCAACAATCTAGTTCACTTGGTCAGAAGCAGTGCAACTCGATCAAGTTCAGTAGCGCGAGTTTTCAAAAGGGTGACATCATGGCCGCCATTGATGATGCTGGTCCTAGCAGCCTGATTTCAAGCTTTGTGCGCAAGTGCCCGCCGGGTTTCCAGCTCAACAACTAGACATCTACCGTGATTCCTATGGTTTTTCCAACAAACATGTAATGCATTTTGCTTTCTCATTCCCTCGTCCTCGCCCGAGACGAGTGGATAGCTTGTAAAGGGCCTCACACTTTTACAATATTATGTGATCAATAAATAATTTTTTTTTGCATTCAAAATCATGCTCTATTTTCTTTCTTTATTTTATTTTTCCACAAACAAATGGAAAAAGTTTCTTTTTTATTTTCACTTTTCAAAATAGCTCATTCTAAACATATTCATAAACATGCAAAACTAGTAAAAACATTGATAACAACATGGCAAACATCCGTTGTAATTTTGGGATTCCAATCAACCAAGCCGAAGAAGATGGTGAGGAAGATTATGAATTACCGGATGAACTAGCAAGGCTCCTTGAGCATGAGCATAGAGAGATTCAGCCACACAAAGAGCCAATGGAAGTTGTCAATCTTGGTACTGATGAGGTTAGAAGAGAAGTCAAGGTTGGCGCATCCCTTGCAGAGCATGTACACTCCAAGTTGGTCAAGTTATTGAAAGAGTATATTGATATCTTCGCCTGGTCTTATCAAGATATGCCTGAGTTGGATACCAACATCATTGAACATCACTTGCCACTCAAGCCCGGATGTCCTCCTGTCAAGCAGAAACTAAGGAAGACTAGACCCGACATGGCACTTAAAATCAGAGAAGAGGTGAAGAAACAGCTTGATGCAGGGTTCCTAGCCACTTCCGAATATCCTGAATGGATTGCCAACATCGTCCCGGTTCCAAAGAAAGACGGGAAGGTCAGAATGTGTATGGATTATCGAGATCTCAATAAGGCAAGCCTGAAAGATGATTTCCCCCTGCCTCATATTGATGTCTTGGTGAATAACACAACACAGTTCTCTGTCTTTTCATTTATGGACGGTTTTTCAGGATATAATCAGATCAAAATGTCCCCAGCTGATATGGAAAAGACTACTTTCATCACGCCATGGGGTACATATTGTTACAAAGTTATGCCATTTGGTCTGAAGAATGCAGAGGCAACATGTAACACCCCAATTCCCATCGCGAATAAATAATACATAATTAAATCAGAGTAAATAAAAATTTATTTTTTCGACAGAAACAAGGATGCCACATTTAAAGAAAGAAAACACAATCTCTGCTCATAAATTTGATACATAACACAAAGTGGAATAAACCTAAAAGGGAAACTTTTTCCAACAAAAGCAAAGTTCAATTATGGAATAAAGCGGAAAGATCCATAACTGACTTGTTTTACAAAATAAATTGTTTTATAACATCAAAATATTCATACAAAGGTAATACAAAATAATTCCAACAAATGTATACATATATAACAAAAGCGTTCCCCGACTCCCGTGTTACGTATCAAAGCGGACAAACCGACAAAAGGATGGAGAACTAATCTTCACAAAAGCCTCCAAGGCACTAATCTGCAATTGCCTCATAGAGCAACAAACCACAGCAGAAGGGTGAGAAATAACAACTAAATCAAGATTTCATAATAATACGCAAACACATAAAAATTCACATGCATAGTTATTCTCACCACAAGCATCACATACTAATACATATTGCATGCCAGAAATACATAACATATATCACTTATACCAACATAATCACATATTCGCACATAAGGCATACCAAAGTTATGACATATGGAAACACACAATCACATCACATATATTCATGTATAGCATACCATAGATAATTAATACAATCATTGTAAGGTACAACATCCCCACAAAACATATCATATGTCTATACATAAAACATATCATCCATAACCAATGCATTTATCACATATGCACATCAATTCACCAATGCAATCACAAACTCAACATATAATCAATCAATTCACAATCTTCCACACATAATCAATCCATTCATGATTTTCCACACATAATCAATCCATTCATGATTTTCCACACATAATCAATCTATTCATGATTTTCCACACATAATTAATCCATTCATGATTTATGCAAATGCAAAGAGACCGACACAATGACTCTATGCAAATGCAATGTGGTACCATCCATCCAACAATCTCATCATCAGTTCACTCAGGAACTATTGGAATCATCGCTTGTTACTTAGTGTAACTCCCCGTTGGGAAAACGATGTTCCCCGTCGCTTTAGGTCCTCTTGGTATAAGGCTCACGACGTTTATGGATCGCTTTAGGTCCTCTCGGTATAAGGCTCACAATCCGATCGCTTTAGGTCCTCTTTGTATAAGGCTCACGATCGTCTATAATCATCGCTTTAGGTCCTCTCGGTATAAGGCTCACGATGTTATAGCGGATTCCCTCTGAAACCATTTCGTCGCTCACACCCAATAGGGCACACGACATCACAAGAATGCATATCATGATGCTTGGCATACAATGACTCATGACATTCAAATACACACATATATACAACCATACTCATGCATATACAACCAAACACAAACACATTACATTTACTTGCCCTTAGGCCACAAACCATCATCACAACAATTACAACAACTTATCACATGCTTCAACATCATATAAACCACATAAAAGCTCCACGTTATATAACAATAGCACAACACACGATAAAACACCGACCGCACGCATTTAACGCGATAAAAACATCCGACAACCCGACTAATTCTCAAAAACACGAATTAATTAAATCATCTTTTACCCTCCAAACAATTTTAATAGAAATAATATTTCATTAGCTTTCCAAAGCTTCGAACAGGGGTCAAAACGAACTTACGATTCAAAAGTTATGAAGAAAACAAAATCAGACATTTTGGAAAAATTCTGTAACTCGCAAGTCTGCTCGCGTCGAGTCTTGAGTCAACTTAAAGCCATTTTAGGTCGACCAAAAGTCCTTTAGGTCGACTCATACTGCGCAGAATTAGTTAAAAACTCAGTTTTCGATCGTTAAATACCTTCCGGACCTCCGATTTCGATTCCGTAAAAAGCTGCGATCTCAGAATTCAACATACTACAACATCCTCACAATTAAAAAGCCATCCAACACATTTTTCCATTTTTGAAATATTTTGAAACATAATTTTATCAATTTATCCCAACTCCAAACTCGCTCAAAACCAATCGAAAACACACAAACAACTATTCCCGATTAATTCCTATACGCACCCGACTATACTACACAACTTATTCCAAATTCTAACCGTGAAAACATCGATTTCTATTCATTTCTACCATTTCAACCTAAAATGAAAACTATAAGAAAATAACCAAACAATCCAAGAAAACATACACATATACATATACAAGCAAGATATAATCGAAACTTCTCACCCTTACCCGATTAATCGCGATTGAAACAGAGTTTTCTCGATTTTCCTCTTTCTCCTCTTCTCTCTTTCTTTCTTCTCCTTTTCCTTCTTTCTCTCTTTTATTTCTCTTCTTTTTCTTTTCTCTCTTTTTCTCTCCACTTTCTATTTATAAAATATCTACTTTTTCTAAAATATCTAACTAATCAATTGACCATTTTACCTTTACGCTCAAATATCTCTCAAACGCTCTCAGAATGCGATAAAACATAAACATCGATGAAATATATTTCGGGAAATAAAAGTTGAAAAGAAATTATAATTTATTGCAAATATTTTACCTATCAGGGAAATTAACCAATTAACTCAATTAGCAGGTAAATACAATAAACTCACACATTTCACAAAATTCACATAAATGAAATAAATAAATACAATTAAACAAATCGGGGCGTTACACAACATACCAACGTGCCATGACAACCCTCTCTTTCACGATATGATTCATAAAGAGATTGAGGTTTACATGGATGATATGATTGTCAAGTCCAAAACTGAAGATGATCATCTGGTTAATCTGAAGAAACTGTTTGACAGACTCCAGAAGTTTAGACTGCGGTTGAATCCTGCGAAGTGTACCTTTGGAGTTTGATCTGGTAAACTTTTGGGCTTTATTGTAAGTCAGAAAGGCATTGAAGTTGATCTCGACAAGGTTCGAGCAATTCAGAACATGTCGCCTCCAAAAACAGAAAAAGAAGTCCGTGGCTTTTGGGCAGACTTAATTACATCTCAAGGTTCATTTCCCACTTGACGGCTACCTGTGAACCAATGTTCAAATTACTAAGAAAAAATCAATCGATCGAATGGAATAATGATTGTCAAGAAGCATTTGACAAAATAAAACAATATTTGCAAGAACCACCGATCTTAGTACCGCCGGTTCCTGGTAGGCCTTTAATCATGTATCTCATCGTTCTCGATGAATCAATGGGATGTGTATTGGGTAAACATGACAACACTGGAAGAAAAGAACATGCAATTTATTATCTGAGCAAGAAGTTCACTGATTGTGAGACCAGATACTCACTCTTAGAGAAAACTTGTTGTGCTCTGGTCTGGGCTGCCCGACGCCTAAGACAATACATGATTTGCCATACTACTTTGTTGATATCCAAAATGGATCTGATAAAGTACATATTCGAAAAGCCTGCTATCTCTGGAAGGATTGCTCGGTGGCAGATGCTGTTAACTGAGTATGACATTCAACATGTTACCCAGAAAGCAATAAAAGGGAGCGTCTTGTCTGACTACCTTGCTCATCAACCTGTAGAGGGTTATCAACAAATGAAGTTTGACTTTCCCGGTGAGGATGTTCTGTTTATCAGAGACTATGAGACTCTAGACCCTGACATATGACCCGAACCTGGGGCGCGATGGATGCTCGTGTTCGATGGTGCCTCCAATTTTAAAGGTCGTGGAATCGGTGCTATCCTCATCTCGCCAACCGATTTTCACCTTCCCTTCACTGCCAGATTATGCTTTGCATGCACCAACAATATGGCTGAATACGAAGCATGTATCTACGGTATTGAAGTGGTAATCGACATGAGAATCAAGATTCTTGAGGTCTATGGAGATTCTGGTTTGGTTATTGGCCAAGTCAGAGGGAACCTTGTGACTCGGGATTCCAAGCTGGTTCTGTACCAAAAACACATTGCGAAGCTGATTCCTTACTTTGATGAGATCTCTTTTCATCATATCCCCAGAGAGGAAAATCAACTAGTTGATGCTCTTGCCACGTTAGCATCTATGTTCAAAGTCAAGTGGAAGAATGAGGCTCCTCATATCCGCATTGATCATTTGAATGAACCAGCACACTATTTAGCAATCGAGGATGAGTCTGATGATAAGCCTTGGTTCTACGACATCAAGAGATATCTAGAAAAACTGGAATATCCCGAAGGTATTACCATCACTGTCAAGAAACTCTTAGGCGGCTCTACGCCAAATTCTTTTTAAATGGTGTACTGTACAAGAGGAATTATGATTCCGTGTTGCTCAGATGCATTGATAGACACGAAGCAAACACGATCATAAGGTCCATACATGAGGGTTGCGAGGGTGTACACGCTAAAGGTCATGCTATGGCCAAAAAGATCCTTCGAGCTGGGTATTATTGGAGAACAATGGAGGTAGATTGTTACAACTTTGCCAAAAGGTGTCACAAGTGCCAAATTTACGGAGACAAGATCCATGTGCCTCCAACTCCATTGAATGTTTTGAATTCACCTTGGCCATTCTCTATGTGGGGTATAGATATGATTGGAATGATCGAACCGAGGGCTTCCAATGGTCATCGATTCATTCTAGTCGCTATCGACTACTTCACCAAGTGGGTTGAAGCTGCTTCTTACACAAATGTCACACGACAAGTGGTTGCCAGATTTATTAAGAAAGAGATAATTTGTCGTTATGGCATTCCTAGCAACATTATCACCGACAATGCAAGCAACCTAAACAACAAGATGTGAAAGAGTTGTGTCAAGAATTTAAGATCGAGCACCACAACTCTTCACCATATCGGCCCAAGATGAACGGTGTCGTCGAAGCAGCAAACAAAAACATCAAGAGAATTTTCCAGAAAATGGTCAAGACTTACAAAGATTGGCATGAAGTGCTTCCCTTTGCACTGCATGGCTACAAAACGTCAGTCCGTACTTCTACTGGGGCAACTCCGTATTCGCTTGTGTATGGTATGGAGGTTGTTTTACCCATTGAAGTCGAGATTCCTTCACTCAGAGTCATCATGGAGGCAGAACTTGATGAAGCCGAATGGGTTCAATCCCGATACAACAAGCTGAATCTCATTGAAGAGAAGCGCCTTACAGCCGTTTGTCATGGTCAATTGTATCAGAGACGCCTCAAATGAGCTTTTGACAAGAAAGTTCTCCCTCGAGCGTTCCAAGAAGGCAAACTCGTGCTCAAGAGATATTCACCTGTTCACTCGGATCCCCGCGGCAAGTGGGCTCCCAATTACGAAGGACCCTTTGTTGTCAAGAAGGCCTTCTCAGGCGGAGCCCTGATCCTCACCACCATGGATGGGGAGGAGTTGCCATCGCCCGTGAACTCTGATACAGTCAAAAAATATTATGCTTGAAAAAAAATGGATTAAGAGCCCGCTAGATTGGCATCCGCAAGGACCATCTAGGAAAAAATGGGCATCCAGATGGGCAAAAAAAAAAATAAACGTCCATGTAAAAGTTAGGGACAATGAAAAAAAAACAATAACAGCTCACTAAGTTGAAAACCCGAAAGGGCAACTTAGGCAAAAATGGATATCCCGGTGGACGAAAAAAAATAGAAAAAATGTCCAGGCAATAATTAGGGATAAAGGCATTTGACTGTAAACACTTAAGCCTCTCTTTGTCATAGCTGGACCTCAGACGATAACAGAGTAGTCGAATCATCATCAACTGGTGCAAGGCGTTGGAACCTAGACTTACAGTGGATGGTAGCCAATGTTGTAATTAATGCAAAGCATGATTTCCTTTTGCCATTTACATTTGTTTTTCAATTTTATTGTAAATCTCCTCATCAAGGATTTTTGCATCCTTGTATACATCTTATGTACATATGTTTCCACATTTCAATAAAAATATACCATTTGTTTTCTCAATTGTTTTCTTTCCAGTATTTTGTTTACAAAATAAACAATTATTTGTGATCACATAATACTATAAAACGTTGAGAATAATAAAAAGCTAAATCAATCGAGAACGCATTATTCATTGCATATTTGACTGGTAATTCATGCAGGATAATCAGTAATATCCATTGGCAAGCCGAACACCCGGCCAGCACTGTGATGGTTCTTTGAAGAGTTGTTGTTTCCTCAGCAAAGCCATCATTTCCCCGACAAGCGCTATTATGGTTCTCCGGAAAAGTTGATTACATTCCATTTCCCTAACAGATCCATAAGGTTCGCAGTAAAGTTGTCATGATGTACCCCGAGAAGAGACTGGGGTGTTCTTCTCCCCAACACGGGTCGTGCATCATCCCTCAGCATGTCAAAATTGTCACGCACCGACAGCCGTACGATTTGGTTCCTCGTCTTTCTCAAGCAGAGAAGATCCTCTGAGCCTTGTGAATTCGCTGCAGCAGAGTCATTGGCAGCTTAGAAATCGGAGTTTTCTGATTTCATTCCCCAGGCAGACTAAGTCGTGATGGAAAGGTTGGCCTGATTCTCTTATCCCCTGTAGTGTCAATGGTGATGGTCTGGAGATTTGAGACTTCTCAGTTTCTTCCCCAGCCGAGTCTTCACCACTTTTGGGCTTTTCCGCAGCAGAGTTATCACCCTTTAGGGGCCCTTCCCCAGCAGGTTCTGCCTTTATCTGTAGGTTCTCTCCCCGACCGAGGGTGTCGAGTTCGTTTTGCTACAATCTCTGCCTGACCCGCAGCACATTACCTTGACCCGCACCTTTGCATTGCATGATATCAAGCATCATGTAGAAAGCATACATGGCATATGCATCAAGCATACTCCCTTTCTTTTGGCCTGATCCATCTCCCCAGCAGATATACAACCAAACTTCAAAACACCATTTACACTTGCAGTTCTTATTTGGTCGCCGTCAGCCAAATTTTCGAGCTACTCTTTTATTTAATCCCCTTCTACCTCGAATCATCGAAAAGCTAGCGCAATTCGAACATTTAGGTCCAAGAGGATTAAATAGGGGCACCTGTCGTAACCCGAATTTGACCTCCTCTTTTTGCCTTTTGCATAAGCATGTGCATTCGCATCGCCGGCATACGCATTCACACTTTTCTCTATGTGTTTCTTGTTGCAGGATTTTCAGGTTTTAAGCTCGATTAAACAAGCACAAAACAAGGGTTTCCATGCTAATTCATCAAAACAAGAGGTGAAAAATCGAAACCGGGACTTCAGCACTTGTTCCTAAGCCATCTGGGCATTTTTTGCCTGGAGTAACCAGTTACTCAATATAAGTAACCGGTTACTCAATGTAAATTTGCAGTTTCTGTTGCATTTTTGGGACAGCAACTGTGCACACTCTTTGGTTTTTGATTCTACATTGGTCTAGCAGCAGGTGGAATATTCTAGACTCTTTAAGTGATTCATTGGCATTTACTACAATGTACCCTTTTCATTCAAGACTACCATACACCTCATTTCCATAAATTATGAACCCTTGGATCTGAAGCTTACATTGGGATTGTTACCGAGTTAACTTCATAACTAACCGAGTTAACCGCTTGACTCGGTGAGTCAAGTGTAATTAACTCCCAAGCTAGCTCCAAAGCTAACTCCAAAGCATATTCCAAACCTAGCAACTCCAAACCAAAACTCTATATAAACAAGCTTTCATTCACTTTTTCAAGGATCCACAATCAACAATCTCTCCACCATTTCACACATTTCACTCTCAATTCTCTCACATTCTCTCTGAATTTTTCTGTAACTTCTTCATCTTCATCTCAATTTTCTTCTCAAACCTCATTATAGCTCTTTACCATTGAAGATTAATCACTTCTACATTGGAAGTGTTTATTCTTGAGCTTAATCTTCATCCTCTTCCAATTATACTTGGATTTCTGGAGTTTACTAGCTTTTGGATTCATCTCAAGTGTTTATTTCAAGAGTCAACGGTTCGAATTTGTATTTCGGGGTTTCATCGCAATTTGCTCGGTTTCGATACGATTCGGCTCTAATTAAAGATTCCCCTGGTTTTCTTTGATTATTTTCATCAAGATCACTTTGCAACAATTACCAAGCCAAATCTCCGGCTTGTAGGTTGGTAGATCTCACTCATTTTACTGTTTCGCACATTTTCGTATCGCTCGCGATGTAGCTTCGATGCCTTTTTGTGTGTGAATTGATTTTGCATTGCTTGATCCATGATTTTGATGTGTTAATTGATTCCATCACTGCTTATTTGCTGTTTTTAAGCTTGATTTTCGTGCACTAATTCATACTCTAGCATGTGGTGATTTAAGCAAGTGATTTGGATGCTTTAAGTGTTTTTTCAAAAGCTGTTTTTACCGCTGTTACAGTGGTAACCGGTTACACAATATAGAGTAACTGGTTACTCTTAAAAAAAATTGCACCAGTGCTGCCTTTTTCAACTGAGTAACCAGTTACTCAATATAAGGTAACCGGTTGCCCTTCACAATTTTCCCCAGATTTGCTGTTTTTTAAGCAAGTAACTGGTTACTGATTCTGAGGTAACCAGTTACCACTGTAACAGAGTGCCATTTTTGGTATTTTTCAAGCTTGTTTGCCATGCTCTCTCCCTCTAACTTCCAAGGAATGATATGCTTGATTTTTAGGGATGTTTTAAGTGACGTTTAACTTCTGTTTGAAGCATATACATGAACTTTCGGTGCACGCTTTCGATTATTCAATTTGTTCATATTCTTAACATTGCATACACATGACCATTCTTGAACAATTTTCATATTGTTTTGCACTCTCTATCATTAAGCTTGTTCTTCATGAACAAGCTTAATCTTGTATAATGAATAATGCACCCTTTTGCTTTAATAATTTTTGATTCATTTGGAAAATTATTAGCATATTCCTCCCTTTTGATTAATTAATCGAAACTTTATTTCGATTATTAATCTTCCCTTTGGCGCTTCTCTTTAGGCTTCCTTTAGAGCTTTCTCTCTCTTGATCCCCTGCTGAGTCGGAGATTCGCACGTCGCACGACACTGGAGCACTGTACAACTTGAAGCTGTTACACTGTCTGTTTCAACTTCTGCGCTACACCCCGTGTGTTAGAGAAGGAATGAGAAGGGAGAATTCCTACACTCATTCTGACTACTTCAGATATGGGACGAATGACCCTGTGCCTGGCTTAGTCACATCTATCTCCATGCGGTAGCGTATCTCCTCCCCTGATCACTCTTATCTCTTTCTATCTCTTTTTTGGTCAATCACCACATTCTTGGTTAAGATCATTGAATTTGGGTTAGCAAACTTTATTTGTTTTAATACCCTACTTTCTTTTCTTGTGGTAAGTCATTGCTTTTGATTCCCCAAGAAGAGTTTCTTTTTCGATTAAACACAATCTTTCTGTTAAAACCGCATTCCCAGGAGTTCGTAACCTTCTCTTGGTTCTTCTCCCTTTGATTGGTTAACCACTGCCTGTCAGTTAAAACACCAATTTGCATGTCTTCTCAGTTAACCACAGTCTATCCGTTAACACACTGAGATACTCTTAGGTTAAACACCTTTTCTTGGTTAATCACCTTCTCTTGGTTAATCACCTGCGCTTGGTTAATCACCCACTATTTCAGTTAACCACAACCAGTCTGTTAAAACACTGAACCCCTTTTGAGTTAATCACCTTCTCTTGGTTAATCACTTGTTTCTTTTCAGTTAATCACAGTTTCTCTGTTAACACCGAATCCCTATCGGTTGGCAACCTCTTTTGGTTCAATACCCTTTCTGTTGGTGTAGTACTGTTGGTTCAATCGGTATGGACATTCCTTTTGGGTCACAACCTTCGCTTGGTTCTACACCCGTTCTTTTGGTTGATCACAGTTTATCTGTTAAAACCTTTCTCCCCACAAAGTTGCAATCTACCCTTTCCTCGGTTAACCACTGTTTATCAGTTAATATACCAAAACCCTTTCAGAGTCAAACACCTTCTCTTGGTTCAGTACTCTCTTCTTTTTGGTTCATCACCGCCTGCCTGTTGACACCAAGTCTTTTATCCCCTCTAGAGTTGTTATCTCTTTTTCTTCGATTAATCACTGTCAGTCAGTTAACCTACCGAGTCCTGTCTCTCTTGGTTTTGACACCATTCCTTTTGTTTTTCCCCGGCGCGGTCACCCTTTCTGCTCGGGGTTCCCTTCAAGTACGACGGACGCGTAAGGTGCTAGTACATTCCTTTCGCATAACCGACCCTCGTTCCCGTTTCTCTTCCCCTTGGGTTTTATCGATATTTTCCCTGTCCTTTGGGGCGAAATAAAGTTCGGTGGCGACTCTGTTGTATCTTTGATGATCAACTAAAGCATCAAGAAGAAACTATTCAACAAGAGTCAAATAATGATCTACCTAAGGAATAAAGAACTCATAGAGATCATCCAATTGATAAAGTCATTGGTGATATTAGTCAAAGCGTTACAACTAGACTAAATCTCAAATATGCATGCTTGAATATGGCGTTTGTCTCACAAATTGAACCTTCTAAAGTTGATGTAGCCTTAGGAGACGACCAAGGGATAATTGCTATGAAGAAGAGTTAAACCAAATTGAAAGGAATCAAGTTTGGGAACTCGTTCCTAGGCCAAGTGATAAACACATCATAGGTACCTGTTGTACCCCAAATTTTACGCCTTAGATGTCATAACATCTTGCACTTACATGTAGGGATCAATCATCTGTGCATTGTTAACTAAGCACCGTATCTTGCTAGTTTGTTTCTTTTATGAGCCAGGTTTTGCACAGGAAAAAGAACAAAAGTCAATAAGCCAGACTCTCACATATTTCAAGGTCTCCTAAGACATTCTTTGGCTCACATACTTTCAAGAGATCTCATTCAACAATAAATCAAGTGTATTTGGTTCCTGTTACAAGTGCCTTGAACCACTGAACTCACCGTGACTCAAAACCAGGGTTTTATCAACATCCGTCGACCAATGCCTTTGATTTTGATCAAGACCTGTTTCCAAGCTTCGTAATACAATTTCACCTTATACTGGACATCCTTAGAGGCCATCTGTGGGCCTTAGAAGAGATTGAAAAAGCAAGATCCTAAAAAAAAAGATCATCCAATTGGAATTCCTGAGGAAATCAAGGTTTTGACTGAAGAAATCGAGCCTCTGATTTTGACAATTTTGGACCAAAAAGAAGCATCCAAGCCATGTCTCGTTTTAATGTGATCGACCTAAAGACACAAGGAATCGACATTTTATTTTTATTTTCATTTGAGGAAAAAAAGAAAAAGAAAAATAAAAAAGAAAGAAATGAAAGAAATCAGAAAAAGAAAAAAGAAAAAAGAAAAAAGAAAAAAGAAAAAAAAAGGATTTGAAGGTGGCGCCTGCCACCCTTCCTCTTCAAGTGTGGCGCCTGCCACATTCCACCTATCAAAGGTGTGGCGCCCACCACACTTTGGTGTGGCACCTGCCACATTATTTTGTGGCACCCACCATAAAATAACGTGGCGTTGGCCACCTCTTCTTTTTTTTTTCATTTCCTCACTATACTTCTTTTTTTTGGTTCCGATTAAATAATGAATTTTTCAGCAAAGCATTGCAAGTGGATGGAAACTAATCATGATATGAAACAGAGCCTTTTGAGCAAAAGCATGGCTCACGTCTCTTCAACACAACCTAGTTTCTGAACCTACTTCTGATAACAAAGACTTTTGCAACCAAGCCACTTGCAATTGCACGAAATTTGAAAAGTGTAACTTTGGCCATACTGCAAGCTTCACATTTTTCCTATAAAAAGGGCACCACACTTCAGCAAATTCTTCACACCAGGTTCACTGAAAAATAGTGAATGCTCTTATTTCTTCCTCCCCGTTACTCTGATAAAATATTTTCCCAAGTGTTTTTCGGTTCGAGTTTTTCACCGTTCAACCTTGCCGTGATACTTTGAAGAAAAGGAGGTTCGTTCGTTTCTTTCTAAGAACGTATTGAAGAGGCAGTGGACCGTCTCCACTAGGTAACACTCCATCCTTAGTTTTTATTTTTCATTACTGCATGTTGAAATATCATGGCCAAATGTTCATAACATGTTCATCTTTTTTGTTGAAATCTGACTAAATGTTACCAGTATTGTATCATGTATGTTTTGTTTTCATATTCATGAAAAAGATTTTATGTCAAAAGAAATTAAATGAAAGAAAAATGAAATAAAAATGTGGTGGTTTTGCTTTTTTTAATGTTGTTTTAAAGAAAAATAATAATAATATGAGAGAGAGCTAGTGTGGCGCCTCCCACCTCCCTCTCCCCCCACTCATGGCGCAACCACTCATGGTACCTGCCACAATGTTGTGGCACCTGCCACACACTGTGGCACCTTTAAGTGGTGACTGACACTTCATCTTTTTTTTTTATTTTTTTGTTTTTTATTTCAATTATCGTATTTTTTTTTCTTCCTAAAATAACTTCAGAATTAAAGAAAAATAAAAATGTGCATTGGCCTTATGATAACTCCTGAGTTTGTTTTTCTTAAGAAAATCATCAACCGAATTGTTGAAACTGTTGAAGTTCTTTTTTTTGAAATATCTTGCAGCAATATGTGAATGTGAGAATGTTTATTTGAAAACTATTTTGTGACTTCATCATTCACCATGCCTCTGACTTTAAAACTGAAAAATGCCATCTTCGCTTTATCCGTGTTCATCTGTAAAATATTGTCTGGTTAATGTTTACTGTTTTCAAACTTTTGAAATCGTATTGTTCATTCAACTCTTGTTCATAAGTTTCTTCCCCTTCCTTCCAAATGAAAGTCTCTCTATTGACTTCAAGTCATAGATAGCTCATTACCAGCTTTGACCTCATAGTCATAGCCACCTCCCTCTTTGACCTCATAGTCATAGGATACCTGCCTTGACCTCATAGTCATGGCCACTTTCTCTGTGACCTCATAGTCATAGGATACTTTCCCTTGGCCTCATATCCATTCACCTCTTACGACTTAGAACTAAGTTAGAGTTCTTGGACTCTATGTGAACTCATCATCTTGAGTATTCACTTCCCCCGTTACAACTTAGACTTAGGGAGTTTCTTAAACTCTACATGAGCTCATACTTATTCTCCACGGAACTTTGGCCACAGTTAATGGTTCCTCCAAAACCCTTAGTTAGGTGAACTACGGTTGCTCTGATTCTTTAGTCAGATATGTAGGCATAAGATGCGACGTCATGGCGAGAAAACTTAGTGTATTTACCCTTAGCAGATTCCTTAGCAAGCAAACATAACATAACACAAACAAACAAGAGGCTCCTGTAGGGTACTACAGATACTTAGGGTGCTAATACCTTCCCTTAGTATAACCAACCCCCAAACCTAGATCCTCTTAGGGTTTTCTTCGAACTTTACCCTTTCCTTTGGATAAATCAAAGCTCGGTGGTGAATTCAAAGAAATGTGATGCAAGTTAATTAATAGCTTGTTATCCGATTCTCACCACAACAGTACCAAATGGGTGATTAAGAACAAGCTTGATGAGAATGGAATAAATATTCAAAATAAAACAAGATTGGTGGCTTAAGGATACAATCAAGAGGAAGGCATTGATTTTGAAGAAACGTTTGCTCCGGTTGCAAGGTTAGAAGTTGTCCGTTTATTACTTGCTTATGCGTGTTCATTAAATTTTCAGTTATACCAAATGGATGTCAAGAGCGCATTCTTGAATGGCTACATCAATGAAGAAGTCTACGTCAAACAACCCCTTGGCTTTGAAGACTTCAAGAATCCTTCACATGTCTTTAAGTTGAGGAAAGGTATTTATGGGTTAAAGCAAGCACCAAGGGCATGGTATGATTGACTTAGCAACTTTCTTTGTGAAAGAGGATTTGAAAAAGGTAAAGTAGATAAGACCTTGTTCATTAAGAGAATTAATGACAACAATTTATTGGTTCAAGGCTACGTTGAGGACATAATATTCAGTTCAACAAATAAAGATCTTTGTGAAGAATTCTCATTAATGATGCAAGGAGAATTCGAGATGTCTATGATGGGTAAGATGAATTATTTTCTTGGATTACAAATCAAGCAACTAAAGGATGGCATCTTCATCAACCAAGCCAAGTATTGCAAAAAGTTGTTGAAAAGATTCGACATGGATGGTTGTAAAGCTATGTCTACACCTATGGGATCCGGAACTTATGTGGATCAAGATGAATTAGGTGTTTCAGTTGATGTTACAAAATATTGAGGTATGATTGGTTCACTATTATATTTGACGGCAAGCCGTCCTGATATTATGTTTAGTGTTTGTCTTTGTGCACGGTTTCAAGCCAATCCAAAGGAATCACATCTTTCCTCGGTGAAAAGAATTATGAATTACTTGAAAGGAACAACAAATGTCAGCTTATGGTATCCAAAAGGTAGTATATGTGATTTAGTAGGATATTCTGACTCGGATTATGCAGGTTGCAAAACTGATCGCAAGAGCACAAGTGGTACATGTCACATACTAGGGAATGCGTTAGTATCATGGTCTTGCAAGAAACAAGCTAGTGTCGCACTTAGCACGGCCGAAGCAGAATATATAGCAGTAGGAAGTTGTTGTGCTCAAATTCTATGGCTCAAGCAACAACTACGTGACTATGGACTCAATCTTGGATGTGTTCCTTTACGATGTGATAATACAAGTGCGATCAACATAACAAAGAATCCGATTATACATTCAAGAACAAAGCACATCGACATGCGACATCATTTCCTTCGTGATCATGTACTTCAAAAGGATGTCGAAGTCACCTTTGTGGATACACACAACTAACTAGCATACATCTTCATAAAACCGCTCGCTAAAGAACAATTTTTCAAGATTCAGCGGGAGCTTGGTATTCTCGATGAAGGTGACGCGTAATTCTTCAATTTTTATTCATTATAATTAATAATGAACATATGGTACACATAACTTTTCATTTTAAAATCTTTTTAAATTTTTTGAGTATGTGAAATATTCATAAAATGTAAGTTATTTTTATTTTTCGTGTTGTTTAAATATTTGTTTGTCATGTTTGTTTAATATATATATTTGCTTTATAATATATAAAAATATGTCATAATAGTTTTTGGGTTAAAATAAATATTTGCTATGCGTTGTATTGTTACTGTTTGAAGTATGTTTCAAAATTTTTCCTCATGTAACCGGTTACATGGTGAGGTAACCAGTTACATGGCTGTGTTTTTGGTTTCCTGAATACGTGTTTTGCTTCTGTTTGTTGAAGTGACCGGTTACATTACTGTTCGTGTGGTTCTATTTTTTATTTTATGAAACTTAAATTTTGGTCAATCTTCATAACTCTTCCAACTACTTTCTTGGTCTATTAATCCTTTTCAAACCTAATTAATATCCACTCATAAACTCTCCTCCTACCAACCTATCTCATTAAAATTCCATTATTCCAAATTATTATTAGTTATAATCCTCTCAAAATTCCTTTAAAAACCCACATAAGTCATTTCCAAAAGCACTTATTTATGCTCATTCTAGCTAAAACGAAAATCACCTCAAAACCCTATTTCTTCATCATCTTCAAAGCTCCTTCAAAGGCTCCTCCCAAGAGAAACAAAGGAAAAACTGTAGTGGGTGAAGGATCTTCAAACCCAGATGTTGATTCTGACTCAGAAATTGCTCAGAAAAGTTTGAAGTCAAGAAGATTATTGTTCAACTTCAGTACAAGACCCTTAAATCCTTCTAAATATGATAATCTTGAATCCTTTCCTACTACCAGTTTTAAGTTTCATCCACTGTTGGCTTTTCAAAATATTAAGAACTTTATTGAAGATGCTGGTTATGTTTACCCGGATTTAGTAAAAGAATTTTATGCAAACTTGGTGATTTCTAGTGATTTTATGGTGTCTTCACTTGTTAAGAACAAATAAATCTTGCTGTCATTAGAATTGTTCTGGACCGGACAGGGCTTCCTGCCCTTAAGGATCAGGCCCAATCCATTACCGTTGACGAACAGGCCCAATAGGCACAATATAGCCGTTGGGCATGTCCCCTTCATGAGCTGAGTAGTTCACGCGACCAACTGCCTCCCCAGATATCACGGAAACAGTTAGTCCAAGTCAAAAGGCCACGCGCCTTGCCCTCCATCTGGCAATCCCTCATTGGTAGATCAGGCGCTTTGCTCGCCAGAAATCCACCTATAAATACCCCCTCGCTTGAGAGGGGCAGGTATCCAAAATCATATACTTGACATCTCTTACTTACTTTTCCCCTTTTTTGACCAAATACTTACTTTGGCATCGGAGTACCTTGCAGGTACCTCCACCCCTTTTTCCTCTCCTACGAGCATCAACTCTTGCCCTACACGAAGGCTGCGACGATCTCCTTCTGGTCCTCTCCGATCAA
The DNA here is from genome assembly GCA_022829125.1 of Lathyrus tuberosus. Taxonomy (NCBI): domain Eukaryota; kingdom Viridiplantae; phylum Streptophyta; class Magnoliopsida; order Fabales; family Fabaceae; genus Lathyrus; species Lathyrus tuberosus. Next base: position 6,660,994 of record JALAZF010000283.1, on the reverse strand, counting down.
TGGCGCCGTCTGTGGAAATCTAGCTTCCCCGTCTTTAACCAAGATTCTCTCTTGCTCAACAAAGACCAAAGCTTCATCCTTTCAAATCTCAGATAGACATGGCTTTCATCAAGAGTGATGTTCACCAAGACTCTGTGGCCCCTGCGGGCAACAACAACAACGACCACGATTTCGTCGGGCATATCCCGCAGGAAAGTGACCGAAGAGACGGAAGGCCTGCTTCCCCGAAACCCGACGAACCAAAGCCACGGGCACCAGCCGTGGAGCTCACCTTCGAGCCCATCTCGGTTCCCCAGGATGCTGATCCGAGCACCGCAACGCTCATTGCATCTCTTAACAACTCGAACCTCCTAATCCTCCAGCAGGGGGAGAAGCTCAATGCTCTCGAGCATATCCTTCAGGAACGCCTTGCATCAGAAAAACTGACGAGTCTTTCCCCGCGTCCACGGACTCCCTCGAAGCAAAGACGTGACAACCTCTCCCCAGAGAGGAAACATTCAAGATCGAGGAACCCTACACCTGATCTAGCACAACGACGCCATCAGTCTCCCCCACGGAGATCCAGGCACTCCCCAGTTTCCAAGAGACCTCGACACTCGGATAAGTACGATCACCGACGCACCCGCAGGCGTTCTCCTCGCCGAAGTCGAAGTCGCGAGCACAGCCGTTCCCTTTCGCTCTCTCCTAGTTCCAGCAGTGACGATGACGTTCACGGTCCATTCACAAGAGACATCCTCGACACTCGAATCCCCCGCGGATTGGAGAAACCACCCACGTTGACAACCTACGACGGGACGACTGATCCCCGCGAGCATATCGAAAATATAAAAGTTATGCTCCAATATCACGGTGTCTCTGGGGCTATCAGGTGCAAAATGTTCCCCATCACCTTGAGAAAGGGAGCGATGACATGGTTTAAACGACTTCCTCGCGGATCCATCTCTTCATGGAGGGAGTTAAAGAGCCAGTTTGCCCGACATTTCACAGCTTCCCAACGACACCCTAAGTCGGAGGCTACACTGGAGGCCATTATACAAGGCAGGGATGAATCCCTGCGGGCGTACATTGAAAGATTTAACAAAGAAGCGGTGGAAGTCCAAACAACGGATCACATGAAAAAGTACCTCCTCGAAAAGGGACTCTGGCCCAAAAGCGATTTCCGTAAGGCTGTGGGGATCGAAGCTCCCCGGACACTGACAGAACTCCTTCGCAAAGCTGAGGACTATATCCGTTACGAGGAAAAAGAAGCCGCATTCAATGCCCGGGACTTAAGAGAGCGCGAAGCACTCTGGGCATCAAAAAAAGACGAGCCAGAATCATCCCGGCAAGGGAAAGAGAAAAGGCGCGATGAGCGTCCTCGCGAAAGCAAAGGGCCAGCTGGCCGGTTTACAGAGTACACCGTACTCACGACCTCGCGAGAGCACATTCTCTTCGACTGCATCAACATAGAATTTAAACAAGGGGGTGTCAGGTTCCCTAAACCAACCACGTCCAAAGGAAACGTCGACAAAAGCAAATACTGTCGTTTCCATCGTAGTCACGGCCACGTGACAGAAGATTGCGTGCATCTTAAGGACGCAATAGAGATCCTCATCAAAGAGGGTCACCTGAAGCAATACGTGAAGAAGGGAGAGTCCTCCCGACGAGACACATCCGATCCGAAGAAAGAGGTAAAATCAGCCCAATCCAGTCCTCCCCCGCAGGTCGCAATGGCCGTCATTCGACCAGAGGACTTCTTCGTTCCTGACCACCTCGACCCGACTTCCCAGGCATTCATCCACAACACCTGGGAAGCCTTTCCTACGGCCATGGTCATCTCATGTGGGGGGTACCACAAGCTTACAATAGGGTCCATCAAACGAAAGTTTGAACAACTGATAGACAGTAGCCCCGAGCAGTTGTACACGATCGGAAAGGGTAAAGGGCGTTCGCAGCCGATCACGTTTTATCGAGAAAAACTCCCCGGAGGATCACCAAATTCCCATATTCCTCAGCTGATCAGGGCCAAATTGTCCTCTACCGATGTTCTGAGAATCCTGGTCGACCAGGGCAGTTCCGTGGACATCATGTATACCAACCTGTTCCGCGCATTAAAACTGAATAAGTCCAACCTCTCACCATACGTGGGATCGGATCTCCAAGGATTCAACGGAGCAACGGCCCGACCTTGGGGTTACGTGGAGATACCAGTCACTTTTGGCGAGGAAGAGGAATCTCGGACAATCAAAATGCAGTTCTTAGTCATTGATTGCCCGTCACTTTATCAGTGCATCCTCGGCAGGCCAGCTCTTGCAGAACTCATTGCTGTCCCCTCTACGGTCCACCTCAAACTCAAGTACTATACTGAGAAAGGGCACGTCGCAACTCTACATGGTGACATCGAGGCTGCTCGCAGATGCTTTGAGGCTGCGACAAAAGGGCAGAACCAGATCGCGGCGACGACAAAAGCGGAAAAGTGCCCGAGAGAGGACGAGGTGCCAGCTGAAGATGGCCAGCCAGATAAAAAGCCCAAGCTTCCCGTGCATACCATCGACCTCGACAGCAGGCTTCCTGAAGATGGAAGAGAAGATCGTGACGAAGACAAAAAGTCAGGAGTAACAAGCTCCCTGTCTCCTGCACTTCTGCGACCAGTCCCAGATGGGGAATTCGAGATCATCACCTTCAGCAATAACCCCAACAGGGGAGTAAAGATAGGCGCTGGTCTCCCCGAAGAGGTAAAGAAGGAGTTGAATAAATGTCTTGACGACAACGTCGACCTGTTCGCCTGGAGTGCGGCAGATATGCCCGACCTTGATCCAAAAACTGCATGTCACCACTTGACAATCAATCCAGCTGCTCGCGCCATTGCCCAACGAAGAAGAAAGCAATCCGAGGAAAAGGCACAAGCTTCCGAAAAACTTGTACAAGACCTTTTAGAGGAAAAATTTATTTCTGAGGCCAGGTATACGACCTAGCTCTCAAACATTGTACTTGTAAAGAAAAGTAATGGAAAATGGCGCATGTGCATTGATTACACTGATCTCAATCGGGCTTGCCCGAAAGACGCTTATCCGCTACCGAGCATAGATAAACTCGTAGATAATTCCGCAGGTTTCAAGATCTTGTCCTTCATGGACGCTTATTCGGGATACAACCATATCCCAATGGCAGACGAGGACAAGAGGTACACGGCATTCATGACCTCCTCGGGGAACTATTACTATAATGTAATGCCCTTTGGACTAAAGAATGTCCGGGCCACATACCAACGCATGATGAACAAAGTTTTCCGTTCAGAAATCGGGGACATGCTCGAAGTATATATGGATGATATGATCATCAAATCCCAAGAGGAATCCGACCATACCACCCACTTACGAAAGGTGTTCGACCAAGCTCGAAAATGTAAGATGCGTTTCAATCCAGAAAAATGCACCTTCGGCGTACGAGCAGGAAAATTCCTCGGGTTTTACCTCACTGAAAGGGGAATAGAAGCAAACCCAGATAAATGCCGAGCACTCGTGGAGTTCCCCACTCCGCGGTCGAAGAGGGCAATACAGACCCTCAACGGGATGCTCGCGTCCCTTGCCCGCTTCGTGAGCAAATCCGCCCAACACGCCTTGCCCTTCTTCAAATTACTTCGGAAGGAAGAAAATTTCGAGTGGATGGACGAATGCGAGCAGGCCCTTGCCCATTTCAAACAAGCTTTGTCCGAGCCTCCAGTATTGTCCCGACCAGACCGGGGGGAAACCATATACCTGTACCTCTCCGTGGCCAACGAAGCAGTAAGCGCAACACTTATTCGAGAAACGAACGACGGGCAGAAACCCATCTATTTCACCAGCAAAGCCCTGCAGGGACCCGAAGTCAGGTACACGCAAATAGAATGAGTGGCCCTTGCTCTCATAGTCGCCGCGAGGAGACTCAGATATTACTTCCTGGCCCACACCGTCATTGTCAGAACCGACCAGCCTATTAGGCAGTTATTAAGCCGACCAGATATGGTGGGCAGGATGCTAAAATGGTCCCTTGAATTGGCCGAGTTCGACATTCACTACAAGGGGAGGAAAGCCCTCAAGGCACAGGTCCTGGCCAACTTTGTGGCAGAAATGACTCCAGAACTATCCCCTCCAGGAGGGACACGGAGGTGGATCGTTTACGTGGATGGCGTATCGAGCCCCTCGGGCAACGGAGCAGGAATTATCCTCGAGAACGAGGAAGGGACCCTGATCGAAGTATCCCCGATCCTCTCCTTCAAAACATCCAACAATCAAGCCGAGTATGAAGCCTTCTTCGCAGGATTACGACTGGCCAAAGACGTCGGCGCGAAAGAAATAAAAATTTGCACTGATTCCCAGCTCGTAGCGACCCAAGTACGGGGAGAGTTCCAAGCAAAGAATGACCAACTAGCCAAATATTTAGCAATGGTAAAAGAAAAAATAGCGGAGTTTGAAGCATGGGAAGTTCAGCACGTCCCGCGCGAGCAAAACACCTGAGCAGACATCCTCTCTAAACTAGCCAGCACCAGGAAAAAAGGTGGGAACAAATCCATCATACAAGAAATGCTGGCCCGCTCGAGCATTGTAAAACCCGACCTGCTAGATGTTAACGTCATCGGAGATCCCCTTTGTTGGATGACCCCGGTGTACAATTATCTCACCAAGGGGGAACTCCCCGAGGACAGTAAGGAGGACAGCGTAACTAAGCGACGAGCCTGTTCATACGTACTGGTCGAGGACAAATTATATCGACGAGGATTTTCCATCCCCTGTTGAAATGCGTCAACGAGGCCCAGGTCCCCGAAATATTACAAGAGATCCACGAGGGCATCAACGCACAACACCTAGGGGGAAGATCCCTGGCCTGAAAAGCTTTGCGCGCAGGATATTACTAGCCAACCATGTAACACGACGCCAAAGAGCACGTACGAAAGTGCGACCGTTGCCAACGCCACGGGGACATGCACTTGGCACCCCCCAACGAGTTGAAGACTCTCTCCTTGCCATGGCCCTTTGCCTGGTGGGGGATGGACATTCTAGGCCCCTTTACAATGGGATCTTATCAAAACAAATTCCTAATCGTGGCCGTCGATTATTTTACAAAATGGATTAAAGCCGAAGCGCTCGCCAAGATCACAACCTTCAACATACCGCACTTCTACAAAAGGAACGTCCTCGCAAGATTTGGGGTACCTCAGGCCCTTGTGACCGACAACGGAACCCAATTCACGGGCAAAAACTTCCAAGATTTCGTCGCCAAACTAGGGACAAAACAACATTTCACCTCCGTCGAGCACCCCCAGACAAACGGGCAAGCGGAGGCCGCGAACAGGGTGATCCTCTGCGGGCTAAAACGAAGGCTCGGCGAGGCCAAGAAAAGGTGGGTCGAGGAGCTCCACAGCGTCCTCTGGGCGTATAGAACAACACCCCACTCTACCACCGGGGAAACCCCTTTCCGACTAGCGTATGGAACAGAGGCGGTAATACCGGTGGAGATAAGGGAACCCTCCAGAAGGACAGAAGCTCCCCTCGATGAAGAAATGAACGATGAGGCTCTACGCGAGGAGCTAGATCTGGTCAAAGAAATAAGATGAGGGGCTGCTCTCCGCGAGGCCGCATTAAAGCAACAAATAACGTTGTGACATGACGCCAGAGTCATAAAGCGCGACTTCCCCGTAGGCAGTCTGGTCCTGCGCAGAAACCAGAAGGATTCGCGAGAAGGGAAACTGGCAGCAAACTGGGAAGGACCTTATTGGGTCAAGTCCAAAACGGGCACAGGAGCATACTACTTAGAAACATTGGACGAAGAACCACTTGCTCGACCATGGAATGCTAAAAAACTCAAGCAGTACTATAGCTAAATCCTTCAACGCAAGGCCAGACATAATCACAAACAAAACAGGGAGATTTGCATGGCCATCGTATCATGCCCTGGTGAGGCATGACACGATTACAACGACGGCCAGTTTCTGCTTATTGTACAAGCAGATCCTGTGCACAACGGGGATACCTCGACCGAGCTCCGCCGTTGCCACACCATTTCAGGCAGGACACCCAGCTCGCGATGGGAACAGTCCAAGCCTATGAAATTAGTACCTCAAACGAAGTACTAGTTTCATCACGGGCAAAACCACATTGCCCTCCTCGACAAGTTTGTAAACTCTCCGAGCACAAATCAATAAATAAACCGAGCAAAAACGTCCATACAAAGCTAAGAGCTAAAAACCATAAATATAAGTTATCATTGGCCTCGGCCGGAGAAATGAGTTTTAGGGCATAGTCCCTATAAATTCATATAAAAAGGGCACGCAGGCCCACAAAACATGCATACACTAAGTCCTATTCAGCGACTTCACTCTCCTCTTCGGCAGGAATGACCTGACCGTCCACCACCTTGTTGAATAAACCCATCCCATCCGTCTTGAGCTGCACATCAGAGTTGAGGGCCACCATCTGCTCTTTTGCAGCACTGAAGCCGAACTCAGCTGCTTTCAGGTTGTCCTCGCCAAGGAGTCTAATCCTCCTGATCAAGTCAGCCCGCGACTTCAGGGACTTCTCATCGTCATTCTCGTCCGGGACAGCTGAAGTCAAGCCTTCCAATTCAGTGATCCTCGCCTGCAAACTCGCCTTCTCCTCGTCAGCCTTGAGCGCATCTAACTTCAGCTGGGTCACCTCCTTCTGAAGCAACACTTTGGCCTCCTCGTGACCTTCAAACTGTTTTAAATCATTGTACAGCTTGTTATTTTCCGTCTCCAGCTCGGCAATTCTATTCTTGAACGTCACGAGGCTCGCCCGAGTAGCAGCTTCATCATCGGCAAGGACAAGGGTTGCTTCAAGCACCCTAAACATGCCCGCAGCATCCTGGCACAACTGTTTTCTCCTCGCTTTGGGATTGTCATTTAGAATAGCCACGCCTTCAGAATCGTGAACAACTATGGACTCCTCTTCAGCAAATAAATCTCGGCGCGAATAACAGGCCGGCAGGACAAGATGACCGACACCAGAACCTCTAGAGCCAGCACCCGAAGACGTCCCAACGACATCTCGTTTTCTCTTATGTGAGGTGTCTGGGGTCTCTGGGGTGGAAGTTACCTCCAGAACAGGTGGAGGAACAGCTGTGAAGCTTTCTGGTACAGTCTGCTTGGTCGCCACGCCCTTGGCCCCTACGGTTGTCTTCTTCTGAACCTTCGCCGTCTGGAACCTCATCAAACGCTCCCGCATGTCGGCCTTCATACCTGCGAACACACATAACAAGTCAGGACCAAGAATTCAAAGAAATAAAATCAAACAGTGGAGCATACCAAGCAAGGTTATCGCATCATCGTCATTATCACACTCGAGGAGAGCCCTGATATTAATATATCTAGCTGTTGTGACGGGCTCCCCGTCATCCACGATCTCCGTATTCCCATTCCGATCAACCACGAAAGCCGGGGAAAAACTCTCCACGTATTTGTGAAGAAGTCTATACCCCTCCTTATCCGCCGGGCAAAGCTGCTTGTGCTTCACCAGGAACTGATCTGTTCTGCGCTTAAAGTGGGTATAAACCCATTCTAAAGGAAATATGGAGACGACACCATCCCTCTCCCGACCATTCACTACCACCTTCTCAATGGTCGAGATAGTCCTCTTTGCCTCCTCGGTAATAGGCTTCACGATCAGAAACCTATCCTTGAAGTTGCGAATTGAATCAGAATACGGCCAGAACAGCCTACTCTGTTGTTTAAACGAAACCCAACTTTGTTTCGTCCCCGCTGTGCTCATTTGGATTTGGAAAAGGCAGAAGAAAAGATCTGTGGTCGCGCCGACATTAAGGTAACGACACACTAGCTCAAATGCCCAGATGAAAGCCAAGGCATTGGGGTGAAGCTGAGACGGGCACAAGGCCAGATGGGTGAACAGGGAAACTTGAAAGTCAGTAAAAGGGAGACGCATCTTGGCCTCCGTAAAAGTGAACTCGTACATAGGAAAACACAATCCTGGGTACGAGGAGCAAATTCTATCATACTCCCTGGGGCGAAATGCTTTCCACGTCCGAGGAGCGTCATCTACACGTCTCTCCAACAAGTCAAATTCTCGTATCTCCTCTGCGGAGAAAGTTGATCGGAACGATAGAGGCTCATGTGTGATCCAGTCAAGGTCCCCTCCCGTGACCTTGATATTTGAATAATCAGCGGGCACACTGGGCCCCTCTTGTGTATCTTGCGTGTCGGGCACAACATCACCCTGGGGTTCAGCCATTTTCACCTGACAGGCAGAGGAAGAGAAGTGAATTCGACATCCAAGATCAAATCCACCCTTCCACCACTAATCAAGTGAAAGGGCGTTGATGAAGCCGAGGACAACCGCGAGCCCGCATAAATTACCTAGCAATCATCAGGAGAGGTCTCCGTGACCAGAACTCGCAGATATCTATACGAGGACGCATACTCACCTCAAAATCACATCAAAGTTCCGAACAGGCCTAGTGCCCGACTACAAACAAAATTCTACACTTAACCAGATTCTACAAGGATCTACGCTAACAATTTCTACAAAAATCCTGAAATTCATCATGTTCTTCATGTTCTTCATGAATGTTCCAGAAATTCATGTGTTCATCGAAGAACACATGAAGTTCAACCGGAAAATTCATAAACTCACCGGAGAATCCATGAACAACACCCAGAAAACTGAAGGTTCATAAAAAAAAATACAGAAAAGGAAGAACAAACTTACAGGAAGAAGAAGAGGTTGACGGAGAAGAGGAGGATCAACGGTGGCAAAGAGGAACTCCGGCGAAGGACTAGTTGCAGAGAAAATAAGAGCAAGGAGTGAGAACTTGTGAGAATTGTGAAAATAAAACCTTCCTCCATCCTTTTATAACCATTTGATCGTGGGGAATCGTGAAGGTCATCATAGCCTATGCGGCCTTAGGACTGACAAAAGCCATAAATGCTCACCACGTGTCACAAAAACTCTTCGCCTGGCTTATTGCAGAAAATACACCCAATTCCTTGGCTCCCACGAGCAAGTCTCCTCATCAAAACGAACGCATCCGTCCAGGGCTGCTCGGCAAAAAACATCAATTTCTGCGAGCACGCTACAAACCTTGGTCGACATTCAGCATAATCATCAAACGACCACATCTGGTCGGGCACGAATGGGACACTCCACGCGAGCAACCACTTCCCCGACGATACGATCGTAGTCATAGCTGTCTGAAGTCATTACTCTCCAGCAGAGCAACGACTTGGGGGGCTCTTGTTCTGAACCGGGCATGGCTTCTTGCCCTTAAGGATCAGGCCCAATCCATTACCGTTGACGAACAGGCCCAATAGGCACAATATAGCCGTTGGGCACAATATAGCCGTTGGGCACAATATAGCCGTTGGGCATGTCCCTTTCACGCGCTGAGTAGTTCACGAGACCAACTGCCTCCCCGGATATCACGGAAACAGTTAGTCCAAGTCAAAAGGCCACGCACCTTGCCCTTCATCTAGAAATCCCTCATTGGTAGATCAGGCGCTTTGCTCGCCAGAAATCCACCTATAAATACCCCCTCGCTTGAGAGGGGCAGGTATCCAAAATCATATACTTGACATCTCTTACTTGCTTTTCCCCTTTTTTGACCAAATACTTACTTTGACATCGGAGTACCTTGCAGGTACCTCCACCCCTTTTTCCTCTCCTACGAGCATCAACTCTTTCCCTACACGAAGGTCGCGACGATCTCCTTCTGGTTCTCTCCGATCAAGAAGAGTTTGGAAATTGCTTAGGTGTTTCATCTGAAGGTGTTATCTTGAAACATAATTTAACTGTGCTGCTACAGAATCTAAGGATTATGAAAAATGGAAGTTTTACTACAATATTAGTCGAGTTCCAAAAGCTGAGTTCTTGAGCAAATCATCTGCCTCCAACCGAGTTCATATTTTCTCATTCACTCTTTCGGTTAGTGACCGAATGCTGCATTATTTGATAGCTTATATTCTGTTACCGAAGCATTCAAACCATTCTCAAGTAAGTGACCTTGACATGCAACTGTTATATGCCTTAAAGAATAAATTTCTGGTGAATTGGGCATACTTATTTGTTCACAACATGTCTTACTAGAAAAAGCTCAAAGGTGGTCTTCCATATGGTCGCCCAATTTCAAAAATTTTGGAACACTGTGAAGTGGATTTAAAAAGAGAGCCAAAGCTGGAAATGTTACCCAAAACTTTTGAAATTAGCTCCAAAGCTGCGAACAAGAACATGGGGATTTATCAAGATCGTAATGGCATATTTAAGCACATTGAGCAAAATCCCACTTCAGCTCCAAATCCTACTTTGGCTCCTATTCCGTTCGAAGTTCCAGAAGAAGGTTATACTAATAAGTTTCTTTACCACTCGATGAGGTCTATGGAGAGTCGGATTAATTCTCGTATCGATGACCTTCGTGAAGCCCTTTTTGAGGAAATTAGGAAATCCTCTCAAACCCAAGAATATGATGACGATGATATGGAAGAAGATGAATAACATAATCCCTAGTGCTGTCTTGTGCTTAATTATGTCTTTCTACTTGATGTTGTTTATGTTGCTTTAAGTTTTATGTTAGTAACTACATTTCATGTTATGTTGTTTATGACTAAGTTTCAGGTTAAGACATTATGTGTTATGTTTTAATGATTTATGTATGGTGTTTTATGTTATCTTTGTTACTTTGTGTGTTGAAAGTTTTATAAATTCCTCCATGTTAGTTTGTCTCTTTTCCCCATCCTTTTCGATAATGTCAAAGGGGGAGAAGATTGTTGGTTTGTTTGCATGTGTTTCGTGTATTGTGCAACTAACTTTTGCAGCAAACAAGTTATTTCAAAAAAAATTCTGCATCAAATCTGCCCAAACCATATGCATCAAGAAAATAGCACTTTTTCAAAGGGACATTGAATTTAGGGGGAGCAATTTTTACACAAGCACCTCAAACTTGAAATGGTTGACATCATCAAAAAGGGGGAGAATGTGAAGTCGAGCCTCCTCAAAGTGGTTGTTTTGATGAAGTCAACAATTGTGCATTGAATCAAGAAAAGATTGAGCAAAAGATTCAACTATCATGAAGACTAAGTTTTGTTTTATTGATCATCAAGCATGATACAAGTTTTCAATTTAATCTTTGATATTCTAGTGCTCAAAAATTCCTTAACATTTGTTCATTTACATCCCCATATGTTAATCCTTTTGGTCTTGTGTTTCACATGTTTCACAAAGTTATTTTTCACTACCTTCAATAATGTAACCGGTTACATGAAGGAGGTAACTAGTTATATGAGTTTTGGAAGGTTCTGTCTCTTTCGTGTCTGGGCAAAATTTCCTTGATGTAACCGGTTACATCCTTGAGGTAAACGATTACATGACCAAATTTTTCAAAAAATACTTACGCTACAATTGATGTAACCAGTTACTGTAACACCCCAAAATATTTAGAATAATTGTTTAATTAATTTACTATGAATATTCATGAAATTCAGAGAATTTTGGTGAATTATTTTGATGAATGGTGTGCTTATCTTGTGTGTTGTGAGAGTTAAAGAGTTAAGTGATTATCTAAAATAATTTTAGTAATAATAATAGTAAAATGATAATAATTTAGATTATTATTATTATTATTTAAAATAAGAAGAGGAAGCATTAAGGGCAAGGTGGTCCTTTGTAAGAGGTTAAGTGAGGGTAATAAGGGAAAGTCATAATAGGGGTCTTAAGGGAACATTTGTCAAAAAGGGAATTAGGAAGAGAGAAGTTCAATTTTGATCGGTCGTGTTTTGAAGCTCTGAGGAAAGGAAGTGAAGAGGTTAGGGTTCATAGCAATTTCGGTGAGAACTCAAGAGGAAGATCAGAAACTTAATTCCAAGGTATGGGGAGTATAACTTTCATGATAATTGATATAGAGCTTAGATGTATGTGGGTAGTTAGGGTTTTAAGGGGTTTTGGGGTTTATGATGAGTTTGATGAATATGATGCAATTGGGATGAACATGATGAAATTCGTATGATTGAATGGTGAATTGTATAATTTGTTGTTGAAATCATGCATTTGAATGAATGAGTGATGGTGGTTGTTGCATTGTCGTGTTCGGTCGTGTGTCAGAGTCGGAATTGAGTTATGTGCATTTCCGGTGAAAATTATTTGGGGTTTTTGTAACTTTGAAAGATAATTTTCGTGTTGAATTATAGGGTAAATGATGTGTAATGAAAAGCAAGTTTTGGGGATGTTTGGATGAGGGAAAAAAGATTTTTGTGTAAAAATATAGCAGAAAAGTGCTTCTGTAGCAGGGGTAATCGATTACCCTAAATGTGGTAATCGATTACCAATTGGACAGCTTAAAAACGTGAAAATCTGGATTTTCCGTGGGTGTAATCGATTACCCTGGGACAAAATTGTTGTAAAACTTCAAAAACTCATAACTTGAGCTTCGGGCGTCCGTTTGACACGCTGTTCGAACCTTTGGAAAGCTAATATAGTGTAATTTCTTGTAAAAATAGTTTCAAGTCCTGGAGTTAAAACTAATTAGTGTGTAATGAGGCTTTATGGTGTCAGTGTAAGATGTCAGTGTCGGTGTTTGTTGAAAAACTTTAAAAATTCATAACTTTAGTTTCGGGAGTCCAATTTGCGCGCTGTTTGAAGCTGCGTGAAGCTGAAATAATGTACTTTCATTTATTAATAGTTTCATGTATTTGGAAATAATTTAGATGACATGCATTGATGTTGGAAGGTGTGTAATTGTATGTTGAGGTAATGATGTTTTGCTATAAATGATGAAACTTGCTTGTTATTGCTACGATGCTACTATGATGTTATTGATGATGTTGTTGTATTGTTATTGATGACACTGTGATGATGTTTTAATGATGTGCATGTTCATATATGTATATATATATACATGCTATGTGATAACGATTAGGTGATGACGATTGTCGCTCCCGAAAGATTCGCATCCAATGGTACAAACGCGAGTGGCGCGGAAAACAGAGTCGCCAACAATGTGTATTTATCCCAAGAGAGGGAAAGGAAATACTGCGTAAACCTGAAGGAAGGAAAGGGCATGGTCTTGCGACCAAGAGAACTGGGTTTGGGAGTCGGTTACGCGTGAGGAAGGTATTAGCACCCCCACGCATCCATCGTACCTGACGGGATCCACGCTTGCTTGTCTCGATCAAAGGGTGTCGTCAATTGGAGCTTCGCTGCTGCTGGAAAGGAAAAGGAACGGGAAAAAGGAAAAAGAAAGGAGAGAGAGAGAGAGAGCAAGAAACAAATGTAGGGAAAATAAAAGAAGTGCTCGCATGGGCCCTACCCCACTGCCTACGTATCTCATCGGGAGCATGAGAATCAGAGCGACGTAGTTCCCCTCACTAGGGGTGGATTGTGTTTTTTAGGGAATGGCTTACGTTCTAGCTCAGGTGTTGCAGCTCGCTGTATGGAGACTTAGGCGTTATCGTCTTGTAAGAGAACGAGTAGGAGCACGTTCGTACGTTGAGAGTGAGTGAGATGAGAAGAGAATTCCCGAAGGAAAGACGTTATTGTTTGTTTGGAGTTTTGTAAACAAGAAGTGTCTTTTGCAGTTGTTTGTAACTTGCATTGAACCAGAGTCTTAAATACAGGAACGAATACTTTCGCGCATCGTCCCCAACAGGACCTACACTAGGTATCCTAGAAGAATGAGAGAAAGCCCCTCGTTCCCCACTTCCCACATATAAGGCTCAAGCGCAATACTCGTTAACCTTTATTAAGTGTTTTTTACTTTTCTTTTGAGATGAGAAGAGAAGACGACATAAAGGAAACTCTAAGGGGAAACTAAGAGTCCTAAAGTTATCATGCATGGATGTCCTATGGTTAGTGAGGCTTAGGAGGAAAGACTACCTAAAACCTAATGCTAATCCTACTCCAAGCTTAATCAAAAATTAAGTTGGACTAGGTAGCTCTAAAGGGAAAGAATCCAAGACTTGAACAAGTATTGAGATTCATGGGATGAGAAAGAGTCAAAGAGAAGAAAAGAGAATGAGAAGGAAAGAAATGAGATACAATAAATGGCAGCAAGCATATTATCATCAACAATTCACAAGTGCAAAAGAGATTCACACTATGCAATATTATGCACCAAAGAAGTTACAAAGCAAAGGAGATGATATGCATCACATAATTCAAACCATGATGAACAAGTGAGATGAAAATCAAGTAATGAAACCAAAGGGCAGTAGCATACACATTAGCATCATACCAAGATCAAACTTAAGTCACACAAGATTAATCATCAAGCAACACATTCAAAACATGTATCAAAATTGAGAAAGACATTCACTTATCATTCATGCAAGCAAGCAAAGAAGTGTGAGGCATAAAGTGAAATGAAAATCACATAATGAACCCTAAATCAAGAGGACCAGGACCTCAAGCATATCATACAAGTCAAACAAAAGGTTTCACACACGAGTGAGATCACACAAAGAAACAATCACAAGATTAGGTTGAACATATCACAAGATTCAAGTCCAAAACAACATCAACTTGTAAAATCAAGAACAAATTGAAAAATGATCAAATGAGGATTATTCCAAAGCCACAAGTAAGCTCAAACAGAACATGATCATACCGTAAAAACATCTCAAGCATCACTCCATCACAAGTAAGCAAATGCACTCAAAATAGATCATGCATCAAGGTATACCTCAATCCAACTTGCATCACAAGTAAAAATCAATAACAAATAGCAAAGCGGCTCAATAAAATCCCAAAAAATAATCAAATGGGATTTAACTCAGTCAAGTAACATATACAAAAATATTGGATCAAAAAGAGTTAAAGAGATTGTCTAAAAGTGATCCACAAGTCAAGATGTGCAAAGAAGTGTCAAGATATAGTCATGCATAAGTCACTTAAGCACAAAAATCAAACATGCATCAAATGACATTCAACAATTATGAAATTTAAGCTCAAATGATATAGATCAGAAGGCAATCACATGCTAAAAGATCTCACAAAAATTCACAAGTTAAACCATTCAAACAATTAAACAAGGATCAAGTGAGAAACATGTATCAATATGCAAAAGAGAGGGACCAAAATGCAATATGGAAAAGTTTTAAAAATGAAACAAAAATGTTTTTATGCACTTCAGAATGTTATCTAACAAATGCAAAAATAATGGATTGAAAATGTTTTATAGATGATGAGAAAGAAATTTTACAAGTTGGAGTATGTAAGTGAAACAATTAAGAAAAGAAAATTAGGCAATTAATTAAATCAGATGCCAAAAATAAAATAAAATGAGAAAATAAAATATGGAAAAATTTTATAAAACTAAAAAGAAGTTTCATGATTTTTTTTTATGATTTTTGAATGCATAAAAATGATTTTAGAAAATAAGATGCAAAACAAACAAATAATAAAAATAAAGAAATGAAATAAACTAGGAGGGGGTCCAAACAGCAAGAAACATGCGTTGGAATTAAAACAAGGCCCAGATGGAAGGGTGCAAATAGAAAAGCCCAAACAAATTAAACCCACTAGCGAAAGTCAATGGAGGAGCATAGAATCAGTCAACAAGCAGATTAAATCACAGCCAACAGATTGATCTTACGCGTGAAAACCACTCAAGCAAAGTCAACAAGATCAAAAGGCAATTAAAATCAACGGTCCAGATCAAAAGGCATACCACAGTCCAAAACACATGCGCGCATGCAAACACTCAGCTCACCATACACTCCCACGTGATTGGCACATGCACCATTTAATGTGCTGTCATCATCTCCACCACATGATCACATCAACGCATAAAATTAAATCACACAATCAAAAATTAATTAAAAACAACGGTTATGAGATGAGGCACATGATAGTACGCGTGGGTGAGCAAGCACACAAACTGTAAAATAAAACACAAAATAATAGAACACGTGGCGCAATGAGGAGCGTAGGATCAAGCAATGGATGACCAGATTGCTTCTTCTTCCTCAAAATTCTCCTCGCCGGACTGAAGCAAGGCCAGCCGCCGGAGCTAGGGCTCCGGCCACCCTCTCCGGTGAGCTGTGGTCAGAAATTCTCCAGAAAACGCGTATGGGTACACCATTTCAACCAGAAAAATGCAAGGATCTTAAATATCCAGTCCATTTCAACACACAGTCAACCAATAATGCAAATTGAAGAGAATAACATATAGATCCAAAACTTTAAACTCACAATACACATAAACTACACGTCCAAACTTCAAATAAAATAGATCAGGATAATCAGTGAACATCATAGATCATAATGCATACAAGAAAACTGAGATCTGTAAGTATGAAAAATTCACCAACCTGAACCTTGTAGAACTTGAAAACCTCCAAGAAATCCCTCCAAAAACTGCAGATCCACTCCTTGGAACCTCTAGATGCAAAATAAATGCAACTAGAGCTTGAAATCGTGCTAGATCTTGAGATTTAAGTTTGAACCCTCTTGAATGGCACTTGGTGAAATCTTCAGTATGAGCTCAAAATAGCAGTTGATTCTTGCTCTATTCTCTTCATTGATCAAGAATATGAAGAGAAAACTCAAAGAAGCTCCAAGAAGAGTGAGATTCAATGAGAGGAAGTGTGAGAGCAAAAAACCAAAACTGTGCAAATGAGAGTCTCTACCCTAGCTGTGAGGGTATGAGTAAGCATATATACTCCCCATTAGTTCACTGATTAGGATTAAGAAGTGATTAGAACTTTGGTTAATGAGATTTGGGTGGAATTGCAAAAATGCATTTTGCACCACCACCACTAATTCACACGTGTAAACCCCCTTGTACCCAGGGACGACCTAATAGACAACTATAGGCCGGTTGGATGTCCATCACATAAAACACTTTATTGAAGACCTGAGGTCCTATCTGGACAGGTAACTCTATCTCCCCAAGCACTGATCTCCTTGAACCATAAAACGCTTTCACCACTAGATCACAAGGCCTGAGTATCACCCCTTCCACATCCAGCTTAGCTAATGCTTTCTTAGGCAACACATTGAGGGATGAGCCAGTGTCCACCAATACATGAGATAACATAGCACCTTTACATTCCATTGATATGTGGAGAGCCTTATTGTGATTCCTTCCTTCTGGCGTTAAGTCAAAATCTGTGAACCCTAGACCGTTTCCAGCATTAACATTGGAGATCACACTTTCAAGCTGGTTCACTGATATTTCTTGCGGTACGTACGCCATATTCAAAATTTTGAGCAGAGCATTCCGATGGGCTTCGGAACATAGCAACAATGACAATATGGAAATCTTAGAAGGAGTTTGATGTAGATGGTCAACGATCTTATAATCGCTCTTTCTGATTATTCTCATGAATTCCTCAACATCTTTCTCAAATGACTTATCAGATTCTACCTCTGGCACCGGTTCAGCCCCTGGCGTTGGTTCATCATTCAGTACCCGCTTCCCTTTGGCCCTTTCTAATGCTTCAGTATCGTCTTTCCTGAGTGTCTGAGGAGCAAAAAGCCTTCCGCAGCGAGTAAAACCACCCACTCCTCCAACATTTCCGACACTTGAACCACTTTCTTTATGAGTCTGCACCTCCTGTCTCTGTCTTTGACTATTAGTCCCATAGTACCACAGGATAGCAACCTTGTTCTCATTTGGGATGTAGTTGGGAACATGTATAGTTATAGAAGCTACTCGTTCAGGTGCAGATATATGTATAGTAGCAGGCACCGGGATTTCCACAGGATCAAAGTAGATTGTAATAGTAGAAACTTCATCATCATTCTTTTTCAACTGATCAAATTGTAAACATCCTTCATCTATCATACTTTGAAGGCCAGTTCTCAGCTTTACACAACCATTATCAGCAATCAAGCAATCTTCACAACTCTCTGAACAACCAGGAAATACAGCCCCTTTCAGCAAGCGTTCCTTCACAACTTTCAATGGAGTCTTGACATCATTAATATCCCTTACCAGATTCGGCCCTCTATCTTCTTCAATGGCATGCACCCCCGGTCCACCATGCGGGGGCATGGGATTTTGAATTACATTAGGCCTTGGAGCAAAATTAATAGCCTTTGAATCAACAAGGTCTTGCACCACATGTTTGAAAGCCTTGCAGTTTTCCACATTGTGTCCTGGCGCATTGGAGTGAAACTCACACTTTTCATTTGCATCATATCCAGCGGGTAACCTGCCCACTGGGGGAGCCAAAGTCCTTAACTGTACCAAATTCAAACGAAGTAAATTCTATAGCATCTATGAACAGGTCATAGGGAAAACATCAAAATGTCTGTCATTCATTCTCTTTCTTGGGTGATACTGCCTCTGAGCTGCAGGTTGAGCCTCGTTACCCGGAGTTGGAATAGTTATAGATGCTGCCTGGTGATGTGCACCCTGTTGTCCTCTACCTCTCCCCCCTTGTGAATACACAGCATTAGTGTCACCTTCACGCTTTCTGTTATTGTTGCCAAAAAACTTCTTCGCAGGAGCTGAACTTGTACCACTTCCGTCCTGAATTTTCCCCATCTTTAACAAACTCTCAATTCTCTCTCCAGCAATTACTATGTCAGCAAATCCAGTAGATGGACAAGCGGCCAGCCTGTCAAGATACGGACCTTGCAAAGTATTCATGAACATGTCAGCCATTTCTCTATCTGCCAACGGAGGTTGCACCTGAGCAACAAGTTCACGCCACCTCTGGGCGTACTGTTTAAAACCTTCCTTGGGGTCCTGTGTCATGCTTTGTAACTGAGTGCGATTCGGTGCCATGTCGATGTTATATTGGTATTGCTTTAAGAAAGCCAAGCACAAGTCTTTCCAGCTTCTGACGCGGGCTCTGTCCAATTTTATCTACCATTCCAGTGAGGCTCCAGACAAGCTGTCCTGGAAAAAATACATCCATAACTTCTGATCATCAGAATAAGCTGCTATCTTCCGGTTGTAAGCCTGGACGTGAGTTTTAGGACAAGTGCTACCATTGTACTTGTCGAATGTAGGTGGTTTAAACTCCGGGGGAATCTTGACACCCTGTACCAGTCCCATATCCTCGACATCAATTCCCAAAGGATTTTGACTTTCTATAGCTTTCACTCTCTCAGCCAATCCCTCGTATTTCCTTTCATCATGGTAGAATCCCATATCAGCATTAAGTACAGAAAATTGGTCATCTTGACGATCTTCCACCAGCCCAGTGTTGCCAGGCCCAAAACCCACATTAACCCCAACCGGAGGAGGAGTAACCACAAGAGGATTGACCATAGGAGGGTAGACTACAGGAGGGTTAACCCTAGGAGGATTAACATGATCACCAGTAGGAATCTCAGTCTCCAACCTCTGGATGGTAGCTCTCATGTCTTCTTGCCCTGCTCTCAGGTCCTGCTGCCCCTGAGCGACCCCTTGCATCAGATTCATAAATTGTTCCATACGTGCCCTTAACTCAGCCAACTCTATCTGTACCTGATCCATAGCTCTAGCCTGGTTTCGTCTGGTTGCGTACCGGTGAATGGGAGATTCAGCTATTGCCTGAAACCAAATAAAGGTTAGAGAGCTCCTGCAGCAAGTACCTGTTATGCAAAAAAATGCTTATGCTTATGAGGATGCAAATGCAAAATGCAAACAATCATATTTAAACATTTCCCGGCCGAATCTGCTTTGATTCCAGCTTTGGGCAAGGGATCAGACACAACATCGGAAAATAAATCCGAATCCAGAAATACTGCAGAATTAATCAAAGGATCACCCCTTTCAAACAACTGATAACCATTGAAACAAATGTTGCAAAAACATAGCACAAAGAGTCATACAAATAGGTTCAATACAATCAAAAGTGATTCCATCAACAATCCTGATGGTAATCACAACAAAAACAAGCAATAGAATTACTACAAGTCAATTCCAAATAAACCGGCTTCAATCTCCTCAAGAAGATTCACAGTATCTGGATGAGCAGGTCTTTCTAGCAAACCCTTGATCAACCTGTTCCTCTTCTCAACATCTTGATTCAGCCTAGCAATCTTCTCTTCAACATCGTTGCCTTCGTGCTTTGATTTCTTGATTCCCGCTTGCAGCTTAAGCTCTTCAATTTCTTTCTGGGCTTCTTTCCATTTGGCAAAGTAACGGTCTTTCCTCGCTTTCACTACCTGAAGCTCTTCTTGCAGCTCTTCATTCTCAATATTAGCTTCCTTCCACATATCCTGATACGTGGCCAGTTCATCCTCTGCTTTGGTCAAAAGCTTCTTGTTTTTTCTCTTAGCTTTGACTGACAAATCAGCAGCCATACTGATCTTTTTGAAGTGTTGAGCCCTGTCAGCAAAATCCTTCTCTTTTTTCTCTAGGTGCGTAGTCATGTCCTGAACCTTCCATTTTAACTCCAAGTTGTCATGTAGAGCACTCTGTAGCCGACTACTCATGTCAGAGTTTTCCACCTTCAGATCAGATACCAACTTACGCTGCTTATCGAATTCTTCAAACGGAACAGTGAGTCTCTCCTCCACAATCTCTGGATATAAGGGAGGCGCCCGATCAAAAGGCAAATAGAACTCTTCTACCCTCTTCTTCATCCATTCAACATATGGAGCAAAAGCTTGATTATTGGGCTTACCCAGAACAGTTTTGCCTATCTTTTGTCTGCTGAGCCAAGCTTGAGAAGCTTCTTGTGTAATAGCCACACCATCAGTCATATGAAAATATAAAGATTCTTCCAAATCTTCTCCAACTGGAGGATCTTTTAGAGCGTACGCAAACTGCCTGATAGCCAGAGACGGATTGTAGTTAATACCTCCATTTCTTCTGACCAAAGGTACATTAGGATACCTGCCACAGCTATACAAAATATCAATCCCCACCAATCCCTTGTCAACCCAAAGAATATCCTTAGCAGCTAAGCCCATCAGACGCTTACTCCACTCTAAAGAAGTCTTTGAATCAATAAAAGCACCAGATTGGGGTAAACGTTTGGCAAACCACTTGTAAAAGAGAGGTGCGCAATAATAAACCACCCCACCTCGTCTTTTCTCATTCCTGTTGTATAGGGCGTAGTGGAGATCACCTAACAAAGTCGGCACCGGATTCTGAGCTGTAAATACCTGAATAGCATCCGTATCGACGAAATCAGATTCATTAGGGAATAACACAATGCCATATATGCACAGAGCCAATATTGCATTGAAATCCATCCACCTCTTTTCTTTTGCTTCCTCTTGAGCCTTCTTCACTAAGTACCCCAAGTGATAGCCTCGGAATTTTCGTTTCTTAGAAAAGTCAGCCTCCACTATAGATCTACTCAAATAAAGAGCCTCCGCCATTGCCTGGAAATCACAATCTCCTTGGGAACCACAGAAAGGAACACCTTTGACAGGAATCTTCAAAAGGTCGGAGTACTCCTCCAGGGTAGGAACCAACACATAATCTGGCATCACAAAGCACCTCAAGGAAGGATCATAAAACTGCATCAAGGTGTGTAGCCCATTGTATTCATATTCACTGAGACTCCGAGCCAGGGATAAAATCCAACCATACTTCTCTTCAAAGGCTCCTAAGACTTCTGGACCAGCTATACTCTACAAACTGTTCAACGGGCCAAGAGTGATCTTCGGGAACCTGTAGACGATGATGTGCTTCTTACCCCTCTTAGTGTCCATCCCTATGAATGCCCTCTGACTGGAATCAAAAACTAGATACTACCTAAAAATGTACAAACATGAATGTCAGAAAAAAGGAATGCAATGCAGAGCATGTGATCAAGGTGTCCACACAAACTGGCTGCACTGCGCTGACTGAACAAATCAAGGCTCTGTACCAAAACTCAGAACAATAACCACCATAGTGATAGAACCAGAAAACCAGGTAGGTTGAAAGTCACGGTTACCTGCAAACCTGTAAACAAACCCGCCCTTCTCACGTGTGGGTACTAGGATGTTCAGTATCCCGGGCTCTCAGGTCGAGAAATGATGATACGTTCACCATTTCTGGTTTGGCATCATCATCAATCGAGGAGACCTCAACTGATTCTCCAAGACGAAAGATCCTCAGCTTCAGAGGTTTGAGAAGCAATAGCACATTCAGCCCGAAGGATACAATGTTATCGCCAATCAAAGAGGCGTCCGCTGATTCACTTCAAAAGGGAATCCTATAGCAAGTTCCCAGCATTGGGTCCTCGGATCGAGAATGTGCAATGGGTTTGCCACAGAACGTGGGCTGCCACTGTCACATCCCGGGAGGAGTGCCGCAACTGAGTCCTCGGGAATGGTCATCAGAGTCGACAATTCCTCCAGAGAATAACTACTGGCCTGTATCAACATACAGTAGCAGATAGCTCTGGATAGAACCTCGTCTGATTGTAGGGATCGTGATCGTCCACACGTGGCCAACACCACGGGAGCGTCACGCCTGCCCACGCTAAAACCTAGGTGTATGCTCTAGCCTGGGTATTGGGCTCATCTCTCAGAACATCCCAACCCGCCAAACAGAAAACCAGCCAGCACAGCACAGTAATATCCAGTATGACAGTAATAAAATGCAATGTAATGCAATAAAAAACTGTAAATACAGTAAAACAAATAAAACAACAAATACAGTAATATACAACAAAACAAAGCACCATAAAAACACCCAATGAAAAGAAACAGACAAGCGCTAGGATTGACTCGCTAAAAGGGATGGACCAGCAAGAGGTCAACCAGAGTTCCCAGCAGAGTCGCCAGTTGTCGCTCCCGAAAGATTCGCATCCAACGGTACAAACGCGAGAGTGGCGCGGAAAACAGAGTCGCCAACAATGTGTAATTATCCCAAGAGAGGGAAAGGAAACACTACATAAACCTGAAGGAAGAAAAGGGCATGGTCTTGCAACCAAGAGAACTGGGTTCGGGAGTCGGTTACGCGTGAGGAAGGTATTAGCACCCCCACGCGTCCATCGTACCCGATGGGATCCACGCTTGCTTGTCTCGATCAAAGGGTGCCGTCAACTGGAGCTCCGCTGCTGCTGGAAAGGAAAAGGAACGGGAAAAAGGAAAAAGAAAGGAGAGAGAGAGAGAGCAAGAAACAAATGTAGGGAAAATAAAAGAAGTGCTCGCATGGGCCCTACCCCACTGCCTACATATCTCATCGGGAGCATGAGAATCAGAGCGACGTAGTTCCCCTCACTAGGGGTGGATTGTGTTTTTTAGGGAACGACTTACGTTCTAGCTCAGGTGTTGCAGCTCGCTGTATGGAGACTTAGGCGTTACCGTCTTACAAGAGAACGAGTAGGAGCACGTCCGTACGTTGAGAGTGAGTGAGATGAGAAGAGAATTCCCGAAGGAAAGACGTTTTTGTTTGTTTGGAGTTTTTTAAACAAGAAGTGTCTTTATAGTTGTTTGTAACTTGCATTGAACCAGAGTCTTAAATACAGGAATGAATACTTTCGCGCATCGTCCCCAGCAGGACGTACACTAGGTATCCTAGAAGAATGAGAGGAAGCCCCTCGTTCCCCACTTCCCACATATAAGGCTCAAGCGCAATACTCGTTAACCTTTATTAAGTGTTTTTTACTTTTCTTTTGAGATGAGACGAGAAGACGACACAAAGGAAACTCTAAGGGGAAACTAAGAGTCCTAAAGTTATCATGCATGGATGTCCTATGGTTAGTGAGGCTTAGGAGGAAATACTACCAAAAACCTAATGCTAATCCTACTCCAAGCTTAATCAAAAATTAAGTTGGACTAGGTAGCTCTAAAGGGAAAGAATCCAAGACTTGAACAAGTCTTGAGATTCATGGGATGAGAAAGAGTGAAAGAGAATAAAAGAGAATGAGAAGGAAAGAAATGAGATACAATAAATGGCAGCAAGCATATCATATCATAAATAGTCAACTTAAATCAATCAACATGTTTCAAAGATCAATGCAAAACAACCCAAGTAAACATGCAAAGATAAACATGAAAGGATGCAAGCATACTTGAATTAAATGTACAATTAAACACACATGGATTTCATATCAAAGTGAAATGAAAAAGGCAAAATGAAAATGAAATAAGACCAGAACTCACATCATATTATCATCAACAATTCACAAGTGCAAAAGAGATTCACACTATCTAATATTATGCACCAAAGAAGTTACAAAGCAAAGGAGATGATATGCATCACATAATTCAAACCATGATGAACAAGTGAGATGAAAATCAAGTAATGAAACCAAAGGGCAGTAGCATACACATTAGCATCATACCAAGATCAAACTCAAGTCACACAAGATTAATCATCAAGCAACACATTCAAAACATGTATCAAAATTGAGAAAGATATTCACTTATCATTCATGCAAGCAAGCAAAGAAGTGTGAGGCATAAAGTGAAATGAAAATCACATAAGGAACCCAAAATCAAGAGGACCAGGACCTCAAGCATATCATACAAGTCAAACAAAAGGTTTCACACATGAGTGAGATCACACAAAGAAACAATCACAAGATTAGGTTGAACATATCACAAGATTCAAGTCCAAAACAACATCAACTTGTAAAATCAAGAACAAATTGAAAAATGATCAAATGAGGATTATTCCAAAGCCACAAGTAATCTCAAACATAACATGATCATACCATAAAAACATCTCAAGCATCACTCCATCACAAGTAAGCAAATGCACTCAAACTAGATCATGCATCAAGGTATACCTCAATCCAACTTGCATCACAAGTAAAAATCAATAACAAATAGCAAAGTGGCTCAATAAAATCCCAAAAAATAATCAAATAGGATTTAACTCAGTCAAGTAACATATGCAAAAATATTGGATCAAAAAGAGTTAAAGAGATTGTCTAAAAGTGATCCACAAGTCAAGATGTGCAAAGAAGTGTCAAGATATAGTCAAGCATAAGTCACTTAAGCACAAAAATTAAACATGCATCAAATGACATTAAACAATTATGAAATTTAATCTCAAATGATATAGATCATAAGGCAATCACATGCTAAAAGATCTCACAAAAATTCACAAGTTAAACCATTCAAACAATTAAACAAGGATCAAGTGAGAAACATGTATCAATATGCAAAAGAGAGGGACTAAAATGCAATATGGAAAAGTTTTAAAAATGAAACAAAAATTTTTTTAAGCACTTCAGAATGTTATCTAACAAATACAAAAATAATGGATTGAAAATTTTTTATAGATGATGAGAAAGAAATTTTACAAGTTGGAGTATGTAAGTGAAACAATTAAGAAAAGAAAATTAGGCAATTAATTAAATCAGATGCCAAAAATAAAATAAAATGAGAAAATAAAATATGGAAATATTTTATAAAACTAAAAAGAAGTTTCATGATTTTTTTTAAGATTTTTGAATGCATAAAAATGATTTTAGAAAATAAAATGCAAAACAAACAAATAATAAAAATAAAGAAATGAAATAAACTAGGAGGGGGTCCAAACAGCAAGAAACATGCGTTGGAATTAAAACAAGGCCCAAGGCCCAGATGGAGGGGTGCAAATAGAAAAGCCCAAACAAATTAAACCCACTAGCGAAAGTCAATGGAGGAGCATAGAATCAGTCAACAAGCAGATTAAATCACAGCCAACGGATTGATCTTACGCGTGAAAACCACTCAAGCAAAGTCAACAAGATCAAAAGGCAATTAAAATCAACGGTCCAGATCAAAAGGCATACCACAGTCCAAAACACATGCGCGCATGCAAACACTCAGCTCACCATACACTCCCACGTGATTGGCACATGCACCATTTAATGTGCTGTCATCATCTCCACCACATGATCACATCAACGCATAAAATTAAATCACACAATCAAAAATTAATTAAAAACAACGGTTATGAGATGAGGCACATGGTAGTACGCGTGGGTGAGCAAGTACACAAACTATAAAATAAAACACAAAATAATAGAACACGTGGCGCAATGAGGAGCGTAGGATCAAGCAATGGATGACCAGATTGCTTCTTCTTCCTCAAAATTCTCCTCGCCGGACTGAAGCAAGGCCAGCCGCCGGAGCTAGGGCTCCGGCCACCCTCTCTGGTGAGCTGTGGTCAGAAATTCTCCAGAAAACGCGTATGGGTACACCATTTCAACCTGAAAAATGCAAGGATCTCAAATATCCAGTCCATTTCAACACACAGTCAACCAATAATGCAAATCGAAGAGAATAACATATAGATCCAAAACTTTAAACTCACAATACACACAAACTACACGTCCAAACTTCAAATAAAATAGATCAGGATAATCAGTGAACATCATAGATCATAATGCATACAAGAAAACTGAGTTCTGTGAGTATGAAAAATTCACCAACCTGAACCTTGTAGAACTTGAAAACCTCCAAGAAATCCCTCCAAAAACTGCAGATCCACTCCTTGGAACCTCTAGATGCAAAATAAATGCAACTAGAGCTTGAAATCGTGCTAGATCTTGAGATTTAAGTTTGAACCCTCTTGAATGGCACTTGGTGAAATCTTCAGTATGAGCTCAAAATAGCAGTTGATTCTTGCTCTATTCTCTTCACTGATCAAGAATATGAAGAGAAAACTCAAAGAAGCTCCAAGAAGAGTGAGATTCAATGATAGGAAGTGTGAGAGCAAAAAACCAAAACTGTGCAAATGAGAGTCTCTACCCTAGCTGTGAGGGTATGAGTAAGCATATATACTCCCCATTAGTTCACTGATTATGATTAAGAAGTGATTAGAACTTTGGTTAATGAGATTTGGGTGAAATTGCAAAAATGCATTTTGCACCACTACCACTAATTCACACGTGTAAACCCCCTTGTACTCAGCATAATTCACCTCCAATTTACTCATGTATCACTTCTGAATTGAATTTGGGCCTTGCACTTTCTTGGTTTGTAAGTTTTGAATCAATTTGCATTTTTGAATAATGTGAAAATAATGAGAAATATGGCATGGAATGAATTGATTCAAAGGCCACAATTGATCTTCTTGACTTGTATTTTCATATTGTAATGTGACATGAAGCAATTAGGAACATTACAAGTCCTTTTGAGTAAAAATGCAAATGGTGGAAAATTTGACATATAAGGAATCCATGAAAAGCACCTTGCATTGTTTTGACCATAACTAGAGTTCCACAAATGATATGGAAATGTTCTAGTACTTTTTGGAAATGGGAGAGAAATATATTCAACTTTCATGTTTAAGGAAAATTCATTTGGAGCTTCCTTGATGATGAAAAGTCAAGTTGAATGTGGTGGAAAAATTGCCAAAAATGGAAAGTTTGTATTATAGGTCATTTTCCAAATTTAGTAACCTTTGCACAAACTTTTGATTCTTGAAGAATGGCATGAATCTTGACAATTGAAGACCATATGAGGATGTGAGACCTTGAAAACCATGAAAAGACCCTCAAAAATCCACAGTTGACTTTCTCCTTTACAGTTGACTTTTCCTCATTTCACCAGCAACTGATCCACTAAACAGTCTTCACCATGAACCATCAACCAAATCTCCATTCATGAACACTTGTGAGCATATGGAAACCATAAAAACATGCTTGAACCCCCAAAGTCTTCAAGAAGCTCTCTTGAAACCAAAAACCCTAATTGGTCTCTCTGGTTAGGAGGGAGAGATCCACTTGAAATCCTTTGCCATGCTTGATCTTAAGAAGATATGATGAACCCCATGAGCCACCTTGAAGCTTGAGACTTGGGAATATGGACCAAGCCTTGATCCCATGCCCTATGCTAAATGCCATGCTATGCAATCTATGACCTACTATGGAATGCAAATGAGTAAAGCATAGACCAATTTGTTGAGAAACATGAAGGTAAATTTTGAGGTATTACAACGATTATGTGTTGATGATTCTATAATAATGATTTTTGACGTGTGTTAGTGATGCTATGATGAATTAAATTGATGATATGCATGTCGATGTTATACATGCTACGTGAAGTTTTATGATGAATTTTTATGAATGATGATTCAACTTTGACGAGCCGTGATGGTGATTATTATGATGTTTTGCATCATGCATTCATAGCATATTTTAGGACTTCGGTCCATTGACGATGTTAGGACTTCGGTCCAGTGATGATGTTAGGACTTCGGTCCAGTGGTGGCTTCAATCCCATTGTGTGGATTGAAGTGTTTATGACATGCTCCAGTTCCTATACGGGAATCGATTCTATTGGTGTGGATCTTTGGAGGGTGATGGCCCAGTGTCCATCAAATATGATGTTTTGGTACTACATGCATGAGTCTATGTGTTTGCATTCACATTAAGTGGCATTGCATAATTATGACTTAAGTGATGTTTTGGTGACGATGTGAACTAAATGACGTTTTGTGAATGATGATCGATGATGTTGTGATTTAAAAAAGATGTTGTGACGATAATAATTACTGATGTCCTATTTATATCTTTTCTTTATATCTCGTATAATGAATTGTGATTACTTACCCTGCCTACTTGGAAATGTTGCCTCTATGGTGGGTAACTTGCAGGTGATCAAGATTAGCTCGAAGACGCATGAAGATTTAGCTTTGGAGTTATTTTACTCTATTTCTGTTAATAATAGAGGTGTCTTACTCTGATATGTAACATCGGGTGGGGAACGCTTGAGTTGAAGTTGTGTTATTTTATTAAACATATTTTATAAGTTTTCTACATGTTGAATTTATTTGACGATGACTTTTGACAATGACTAAAAGGTCTTTATGTTTGATGAAATAATTGAAGTTATTTTGAGACTATGATTCCACTGCGAAGTTTGAAATTTAGTTATTGATGTTATCGAAGAAATTATTATTATAAATGTTTGAAAATCCGTGTTACGGAGCAGGAAGTTTATTATGATGTTTTTATGAAGCATATGGTACCCTTTTTGGTGATTTTACTCTGATTTACTTATGTATCATTGTCGTGAATATTCTTTGGGTAGAAGGGTGCTACATTAGTGGTATCAGAGCAGGTCGGTCCGTCCGGCCAGGTTGTCAAATGTTGTTTGTTCCTTAGTATGTGACATGTGTGTGAAACACTGTCGGTACTTGCTTGTTCTAACCGTTTGTCTCCAGGAGTTGGTTTGAAACAAGTGGGGGAGAAGCTTTGCTTCCCTGAGATGTCTCTGGTGTGAAGAGTTAGTTCAGTGTGCTATTGATTTCAAGAGTGCAAGTGTTGTTGGAGCTGTATTGTTCCCGAATCCGATGGGAGCACGGATTCATGATTCTTGTCTGCCGGTCAAGTTCGAGATGTCTTTGAGGAAGGACGAGCTGGTATGGTTGATGTTTGCTTCTCGGAGAATAGAGAGCAATGTGATTACTAGTGTTAGGTCAGTGATGTGTAGTTCT
Source organism: Lathyrus tuberosus (assembly GCA_022829125.1). NCBI lineage: Eukaryota > Viridiplantae > Streptophyta > Magnoliopsida > Fabales > Fabaceae > Lathyrus > Lathyrus tuberosus. The sequence continues at coordinate 6,631,756 of JALAZF010000283.1, read as the reverse complement.
TGATGTCTCTTAAAGATATTTGCGACTTGCCTCCAGAGTGAAGATCTGATTTTGGTGACAGTGGAGAAGTGGTGTTTTAATCTGCTAAGCAAGTAGGAGAACTCTTAGAAGATGAAGCTCATATGGTTGCAATGTTTTCTGCACTACGTGTTGATCGTGAAGCTATCAGCGTTGAGTTACTTATAGTGTGGGATGTGAATGTTGTTGGTTGTATGTGTGTTCGCGTGTCAGAGTCGGAACAAGGTTATGAATGTTTTTTATAGGGAAAACTTGAGTTTCTAAGATTTGAAAAGTGTTTTGGACAAACTCTAAGAAAGGATGGTTTTGAAATAACTTGAGAATAAGCTCTGGTGTGAAAACAAGGCAAAGGACTGCTGTTTTTGACCGCGTAATCAATTAGCCATTTGGGGTTAACCGATTACGCCTTTGAAATTGCACGTAGGTGGCTTTTTAGGTAGGGTGTAATCGATTAACCTGTTTTGGTTAATCGATTACACAGTGTGAATTTTGTATGTTTGGGTCTGTTTCAAGGGGTGTAACCGATTAACTTGTTTTGGTTAACCGATTACACAGTGTGAATTTTGTATTTTGAAAACATTTTTAAAAAATTTCATAACTTTCGTTCCGAGTATCCGATTTGAGTCCCGTTCGAAGCGTTAGACAGCTAACATAATGAACTTTGTTTAAAAAAATGGTTCCAGTACCTGAGATTGATTTATTTGACACGTGGTGATATTGGATGAGAGGTGGAGCTTGCTTTAGAGGTTGTGTGACAGTGGTAGACTCTGCAGTCTTCTACTGAGATACAAAGTTTTCTTGGTTTGGCTGGTTATTGTCGCGGTTTGTTTGAGACGAGGTCAAGTAGGATATGTTGTTAAGGAATGAATTGAGGGAATGAGATGTTTGGGAACTAGGAAGAATGTGAAGGTATTGGAGAAAACGCATAGGGATGCATCTTATGCCGATTAAGAATGATGAGAGTGATGATAGCTTTTGTGATGGTAATAGTAAAGGAAAAACAAATTCAAGAGAGACTGGAATCATGCTTGGGATGGCAAGTGTCGACATGTGTCAGGGAGAATTAAGGGAGTTTCTATCACAAACCGGATGTGGAGATGGTATTATTGAGATTGCAATTTGGAATGAGATTCAAATGTGAAAATTATATGGATCCTCAATGTTGTGAGATTTAAAGGAAAACTAAAGATTTTATGAATGTTGTTAAAGTCCTCTAAGTGGATAAAGACTTCAACTGGAATGAAATGATTTGTAATGTGTTTGGTATTTTAGCATGTCCTGAGTTGGAAGATACTTAACAATGGTGTGATGCTAAGTAAGTATGAAGTAGAATATGTAATGTATTTGGGCGATGGTGTCTCATCAATGAGATCGAATGAGAAGAAAATTGTGGAAGCATTTATAAACCTCAAAGGAGATTATTGGACCATGGTGCTTTAGGTGAATTTGAACACGAGTTCTAAAGAAACGCTATTATAGTTTAGTAACGATGGTTTATGCCCCATCATGGTGGTCGGATACCTATTGACAAATTGAGGAACTGATCACCCTTAATCTCTTATTGATAGTAGACAGGATCGTGTTGGATGAGATGGACTTGTCTTGCCAGCTTGATAGTGTGTAAAGTAAATTGATGTTCTATCGAGAGGATAGTTGTTCACTATTTCGCTTAAACCTAATGGAAAAATGACTAGGAAAGAGTTGGGACTTATTGAATAGTTTGGAGATCTGAGTTGGTATGCGAGCTAACGCCGCAGAGTGGAAGGTCAAAGATATCAAAAGTGAACAATGATTTTCTGGTGACTATTAAAGAGAGTCAGAAGCTAGATATAAAACTTGTGGAGTTGATATATGATGGAAATCAAAGTGAGGACAATGACTTTAAGGTAGATGATCAGAGTGGCGCAGCTGAAGCGTGATGTGGCGTAGTTCATTATGTGTGTATGACTTATTGGGGTCAGGGGTTAAGCATTAGAAGCCTGCGGGAATGATGCAAACCATTGGACACTCTAAAATTGAAGTGATAGGTGAAAGGTTTGTATACAATTCGTGTTACTGCCCTGTCAATAGACGTATTGAATATATGTTCGATTAAGGAATCACATCATTGTGGTACTAAGGTTGTGTGACAGAGTTTTTGGTAGTACGGTTATGTTGATGTTCATATGACGGTGTTGATGGTGATGGTAACGACCTTGTTGTGTTCCGGTTCAAGAGCGAATGAGATCCTAAGGTGATGAGACAATGAGTGAAGTGAACCGGTGCGTTCATAACTCGGTAGCATTGAATCTTGTTGGATTGTTGTGGTTAACAATGTGGAAATTGGATTAGTGGTATTCGAATTGTTGTCAACACTACGTGGAAGTGGGAGAGAAGGATGCGAGAGTCGTATCCAAAGTTGGCTACATCAGGCAATTTTTGGGGACGAAAATTCTTTAAGTGGGGGAGAGTTGTAACACCCCAAAATATTTAGAATAATTGTTTAATTAATTTACTATGAATATTCATGAAATTCGGAGAATTTTGGTGAATTATTTTGATGAATAGTGTGCTTATGTTGCGTGTTGTGAGAGTTGAAGAGTTAAGTGATTATCTAAAATAATTTTAGTAATAATAATAGTAAAACGATAATTATTTAGATTATTATTATTATTTAAAATAAGAAGAGGAAGCATTTAGGGCAAGGTGGTCCTTTATAAGAGGTTAAGTGAGGGTAATAAGGGAAAGTCATAATCGGGGTCTTAAGGGCACATTTGTCAAAAAGGGAATTAGGAAGAGAGAAGTTCAATTTTGATCGATCGTGTTTTGAAGCTCTGAGGAAAGGAAGTGAAGAGGTGAGGGTTCATAGCAATTTTGGTGAGAACTTAAGAGGAAGATCGGAAACTGAATTCCAAGGTATGGGGAGTATAACTTTCATTATAGTTGATATAAAGCTTAGATATATGTGGGTAGTTGGGGTTTTAAGGGGTTTTGGGGTTTATGATGAATTTGATGAGTATGATGCAATTGGGATGAACATGATGAAATTCGTATGATTGAATGGTGAATTGTATAATTTATTGTTGAAATCATGCATTTGAATGAATGAGTGATGGTGGTTGTTACATTGCCGTGTATGGTTACGTGTCAGAGTTGGAATTGAGTTAGGTGCATTTCTGGTGAAAATTATTTGGGGTTTTTGTAACTTTGAAAGATAATTTTCATGTTGAATTATAGGGTAAATGATGTGGAATGAAAAACGGGTTTTGGGGATGTTTGGATGAGGGAAAAAATGATTTTTGTGTAAAAATATAGCAGAAAAGTGCTTCTGTAGCAGGGGTAATCGATTACCCTAAATGTGGTAATTGATTACTAATTTGACAGCTTAAAAACGTGAAAAACTGGATTTTTCGTGGGTGTAATCGATTACCGGTTTTGTGGTAATCAATTACCTTGGGACATAATTGTTGTAAAACTTCAAAATTTCATAACTTGATCTTCGGGCGTCCGTTTGATGCGCCGTTCAAACCCGTGGAAAGCTAATATAGTGTAATTTCTTGTAAAAATGGTTTCATGTCCTGGAATTAAAATTAACTAGTTTATAATAAGGCTTTATAGTGTCAGTGTCAGTGTTTGTTGAAAAACTTTGAAAATTCATAACTTTAGTTCTGGGAGTCTGATTTGCGTGCCGTTTGAAGCTGCGTGAAGCTGAAATAATGTACTTTCATTTAATAATAGTTTCATATTGCTGGAAATAATTTAGATGACATTCATTGATGTTGGAATGTGTGTAATTGTATGTTGAGCTAATGATGTTTTGCTATAAATGATGAAACTTGCGTGTTATTGCTACGATGCTACTGTGATATTATTGATGATGTCGTTGTAATGTTATTGATGACACTGTGATGATGTTTTAATGATGTGCATGTTCATATATATATATATATATATATATATATATACATGCTATGTGATGACGATTAGGTGATGACGATTATATGTTGATGATTCTATAATGATGATTTTTGACGTGTCGATGTTATACATGCTATGTGAAGTCTTATGATGAATTTTTATGAATGATGATGCAACTTTGACGAGCCGTGATGGTGATTTTTATGACGTTTTACATCATGCATTCATAGCATATTTTAGGACTTCGGTCCATTGACGATGTTAGTACTTCGGTCCAGTGATGATGTTAGGACTTCGGTTCAGTGGTGGCTTCAATCCCATTGTGTGGATTGAAGTGTTTATGACGTGCTCCAGTTCTTATACGGGAATCGATCCTATTGGTGGGGATCTTTGGAGGGTGATGGCCCAGTGTCCATCAAATATGATGTTTCGGTACCACATGCATGAGTCTATGTGTTTGCATTCATATTAAGTGGCATTGCATAATTATGACTTAAGTGATGTTTTGGTGACAATGTGAACTAAATGACGTTTTGTGAATGATGATCAATGATGTTGTGATTTAAGAATGATGTTGTGATGATAATAATGACTGTTGTCCTATTTATATCTTTTCTTTATATCTCGTATAATGAATTGTGGTTATTCACCCTGTCTGCTTGGAAATGTTGCCTCTATGGTGGGTAACTTGCAGGTGATCAAGATTAGCTCATAGATGCATGAAGATTTAGCTTTGGAGTTATTTTACTCTATTTCCATTAATAATAGAGGTGTCTTGCTCTAATATGTAACATCGGGTGGGGAACGCTTGAGCTGAAGTTGTGTTGTTTTATTAAACATATTTTATGAGTTTTTTACATGTTGAATTTATTTGACGATGACTTTTGATAATAACTAAAACGTCTTTATGTTTGATGAAATAAATGAAGTTATTTTGAGACTATGATTCCGCTGCAAAGTTTGAATTTTATTTATTGATGTGATCGAAGAAATTATTATTATAAATGTTTGAAAACCCGTGTTACGGAGCAAGAAGTTTAATATGATGTTTTTATGAATCATGTGGCACCCTTTTTGGTGATTTTACTCTGATTTACTTATGTATCATTGTCGTGAATATTCTTTGGGTAGAAGGGTGTTACATGTAACGCCCATATATATATATATATATACATACATCAAAGCATATATTATACATGAATAATACGCTTGGTACTGAAATATACAAGTTCCTAGTAACACAGTATACATATAAATGCCCAGAAAACTAATACAACAACTATGGCATGTTATATATACAAGATGTTCCAAAAGACACTAAGAACTAGATCAATACAATGATCTCAAAATAACGCCATAGCGGAAGCCATGCCATCCCAAAAGCTACGATCCGTAAGGAAAAGTCAAACCACTTTGTCCTTACCCTTCGCCGAACCTGTAGTACATGTGATGTAAACAACAACGTGGGGTGAGATACATCAATCTCAGTGAGTTCCCTATCTTATAGGTCCTCTCAGCTCTACAAGGTTCTAACAAACCTAACTCAAGTCAAAAGGAAGGGGGATGACTTTGAGTACACACACACACTATATGGAAACATGTTATGAGTTCATCAACTCACACTATCACTAATCGGTAACCACACCAAGGCATCCCCTTTTCCCGTCCGCTTCTACGTCTAGAAGTCGACCCGAGTCATGGATCCTGGTAACCTACTTAACATACGAATGGATTCGGGTTCTACAGGCCATTAACCGTTATGAACCGTCACTTCACACGGGCCATTAACCATCACAAGCATACGCTCCCAGAGCGCCATTCGTACTGCACGCGGGAATCAAACCTGCCAAGTAGTTGTGCACATGTTTCAGAGGAGCTCGAGACCCATGAAACGCACTCACAAGATAACCGGTTACGGTTACGTGATCACACTCACAAACGCGATCGTATTCGACGATCACAAGGCCATAACGCCTTAGCACAACCACAAAGGTTAACACACATGTTCCATACTAGTGTTTATTCATTCTATGACATTAGTATTTGACAGAAGTCTCATCACCGCACGTATGATCGTTGTCATTATGTCATTCCACACTTTCCGACATTGTTTACGGTAATAATCCTCAGTCTACCTATTTTGTATTTTAACATGCATACATTCTCAATTAGGCTTAATCCACAAGAGAAAATAGGTGAAACATAAGTCAAAAGTTATGAAGGAAACAAAACTGCACAAACTGTCATGTTCGCTAAGCGAACCTCCCAGTGAGCGTTCGCTTCCTCCTTCGCTAGGAGAATCAACAATCAGAACAAAACAGACCTAAAGTTTGCTTCGCGAACTCCCTGGCGAACATTCGCCTCGCCCTTCGCTTTGCGAACACCTTAGCGAAACAAGGCAGAGCCAACCAGCACTGAAAAGGCACAAAATTCGCTAGGCAAACGTCGTTGGCGAACATTCGCTGACCTTCGCTGCTGGGTTCGCTAGGCGAACCCTCGAAAGTTTGTTCGCTGCGACTCGCCCCAGCTTTGCTAGGAGAACCCTAGAAAACCCAACTTCCCAACAACACTGAAGTTCATCCAAAATCAATAATTTTACCATCCAAAACACATCCAACCCTTATCAAAACAACCAAAACACAGTACAATCATAACAACAATCATTTATATTGCATTTCATCCGTTAGATTCATGATTTTAGCACAATTATTCATTTTCTCAAAATCTCAACCTAACTCTAAAACTCATGAATTTCTACAACTAAGGCATCTATCTAGAACCCACCTTGATTAGAAGATGATGATGAAGATGATTTGATTTGGCGAAGAATGGATGAGGATTCTTGATCTTCTCACTTCTAGGCTTTCACTTCTCTTTTTCCTTCCTTTCTCCTTCTTTCTCTCCAACTTCTTTCTATCCTTTTCTTTCTTTTGTTCTAAGTGTGGAAAAAGAGTGGAAAAGAAATGACATAGCAAGATGTCATTAATTGTAACACTACTAATTGCCCAAAAAGTCTCCCAAACGCTAAAAGTTAAAACCCCAGAGTCAGATAATATTAATTTGATCTGCTCTGAGCTCATCAGTTTACTCCAATTATTTCATCCAAATAATTCTCAGAGTAAACCGGAACCCAGTTGATCATAATAATATTATCCAGAGTAAAATAATTTACGGGGTATTACATCCTCCCCCCCCCCCCCTTAAATAGAAATTCGCCCACGAATTTAGAACAATTACCTGAAAAGATGAGGATAAAATTCTCGCATCTCCGATTCCAACTCCCAAGTTGCATCGCCCGGATGCGTCTCATCCCACTGGACTTTAACAAGAGGAATCTCTTTATTCCTTAACACCTTGGTTTCTCTTCCTGTGATACGACTCGGTTTCGGCTCAAACGTCAAATCTGGTTCTATCTCGATCGTATCAGGTAAAATTGGCTGAAGGGAATCCGGGACAAACTTTCAAAACTGAGATACATGAAAAACATCGTGCATCTCTGACAGAGAAGGCGGTAAGGCTAATCTGTAAGCTACTTCACCATTTCTTTCTAGAATTTGATACGGTCCCACGTATCTCAGATTTAACTTCCGCGACCGAAACGGTCCTTTCAACCGCAATCTCGGAGTAACTTTTAAAAACACGTGATCGCCTTCTTCAAATTCTAAAGGTCTTCTACGGTTATCCGCATAACTCTTCTGACGATCTTGTGCTTGTTTGACCTTATCACGGATCATCCTAATTTTTTCCGTAGTTTCATGAATAATCTCGAGTCCTAACATTCTATCTTCACCAACTTCTGCCCAGCACAATGGTGTCCTACACTTCCTTCCATACAATGCCTCATAAGGTGCCATACCAATACTTGCATGATAACCGTTATTATAAGATAATTCAATCAACGACAAAAGTTCTATCCAATTTCCTCCACTTTCAAGTACACAAGCTCTCAACATATCTTCCACTGTTTGTATTGTCCGCTCCGTCTGACCATCCGTTTGCGGATGATTCGACGTACTCAAACACAACTTCGTTCCCATAGCTTGTTGAAAAGCTCTCCAAAATCTGGAAGTAAACTTTGGATCTCTATCCGAAACGATACTAGTGGGAATACCATGCAATCTCACTATCTCCGAAATGAACAACCTTGCGAGATGACTCGCCTTGTAGGTAGTCTTCACAGCTAAGAAATGCGCAGATTTTGTTAACTGATCCACAATTACCCAAATCGAATCATAACCACCCTGAGTGCGGGGTAATCCAACTGCGAAGTCCATAGAAATACTATCCCATTTCCATACTGGAATTTCTAAAGGTTGCAACAAGCCACCTGGTCTTTGGTGTTCGATCTTCACTTATTGACACACTGCACATTCTGACACATACACCGCAATATCCTTTTTCATCCCGGACCACCAATAGTCCTTCTTTAAATCTTGATACATCTTTGAAGACCCAGGATGTATAGTAAAAGCACCCTTATGTGCTTCTTCCAAAATCCTCCTTTTCAACTCCGTGTTATCCGAAACACAAATCCTTTGGTCAACCACAATAATTCCGTCGGTAGCTCGCACAAAACCCGGTTGTACTAACACTTCTTGTAACTTCGCATCTAACCCTTGTCCTTGTTGGATTTCTTCCCTAAGAGTAGAATTGATATTCAAATTTCCCATAATCACACCATTTGGAGTCCAAACAAAATGAAGATTTAGATCTCGAAATTTTTCCAATAAAGTATACTCTAGCATCATCAACTCGGCATTATGCAACACCTTCCTGCTCAATGCATCCGCCACTTTATTTGCTTTACCCGGATGGTATTTTAGCTCCAAGTCATAATCCTTCAAATACTCCATCCACCTCCTTTGACGCATGTTCAACTCTTTCTGATCAAAGAGGTACTTTAAGCTCTTGTGGTCGCTAAACATCTCAAAACGTACACCATACAAATAGTGACGCCACACTTTCAAAGTAAATACAACTGCCGCCAATTCTAAATCATGCGTTGGATAATTCTCTTCATGGACTTTCAACTGTCGAGAAGCATAAGCCGCCACATGTCCATCTTGCATTAACACACCCCCTAATCCCTTCTTCGATGCATCACAAAATACCTCATACGACTTGCTAGGATCAGGAATAACCAAAATAGGAGCGGTCATGAATCTTTCCTTCAAACCCATAAAACTTCTTTCACAAGCCGAATCCCACTCGTATGAACAATCCTTTCGAGTAAGTCTCATCATGGGTAAAGCCAGTTGGGAAAAGCCTTTAATAAACCTTCTATAATAACCTGCTAACCCCAAGAAACTCCTAACCTCTGCAACGTTCTTCGGTCTCTCCCAATTAATCACCTCCTCAACTTTTGATGGATCAACCGCCACACCTCCTTGAGATATGACATGACCAAGAAAATTTACCTCCGACATCCAAAACTCACACTTGCTTAGCTTGGCAAAAAGTTGTCTCTCTTGTAAGATGGATAAAACGATTCTTAGGTGTTCACCGTGCTCTTGAGAATCACGAGAATAGATAAGAATGTCATCAATAAAAATCACCACAAATTGGTCCAAGTAAGGTTGAAATATCCGATTCATATAATCCATGAAAACTGTCGGAGCATTTGTCACACCGAAAGGCATCACCAAAAATTCATAATGACCATAACGGGCTCTAAACACAGTCTTCGATACATCTGAGCTTTCACATGAATCTGATGATAACCCGACCGTAAATCAATCTTCGAGAACACACAGGCTCCTTTCAATTGATCTAACAGATTGTCTATCCTTGGTAATGGGTATTTATTCTTGATGGTGACCTTATTCAACTGGCGGTAATCAATACCCAACCGCATTCCACCATCCTTCTTCTTTACAAATAACACTGGAGCTCCCCAGGGTGAAACACTTGGCTGAACAAAATGCTTAGCCATCAATTCTTCCAATTGATCCTTTAATTCTCTTAATTCAAGTGGTGCCATCCGATACGGAGAAACAGATATTGGAGCCATTCCCGGTATCAGGCCAATAGAGAATTCCACTTCCCTCTCCGGAGGAAGAGAAGTAATATCCTCGGGGAAAACTTGGGGAAATTCATGGACTACCAGAATGTTCCACACCTGAAGGTTGTTACTCTCTTCTTTAGTAAGAACCAAAAGAACCGACTTTTCCTTTTCAAACAAGAAATTTATCATTCCAACCGTACCTTCTAAAATAGTTGTCAAAACATCCTTCGGAGTAGCTTCAGTAGATGGAATAATGATTAGCTTTTCTTCACACCCAATAAATACCGAATTAGCTGAAAGCCAATCCATTCCCAAAACAACATCCACTTTCTTAAGCGGTAAACAAATCAGATCAATCTGGAAAACTCTTCCATCCACAGATAAAACACAATTCTCACACATTAATGGTGTTTCAACCATCTCATCCATGGCAGTAGTAACCACCATGGGTGGAGACAAAGGAACCGCTTGCAACCCAAGCCACTTTACACATTGCATCGATACGAAAGAGTGTGTGGCTCCACAATCAAATAAAACAAAGCAAGGATTTCCATTCACAAAACATGTACCAACAATCAAAGAGTTGTCACCCTTTGCTTTCCTCGCATCCAAAGTATATACTCGGCCGGTATTCCTCCCTTGTGCCTGATTCCTACTCTGAGGACAATCCCTCGCCAAGTGGCCCACTTTCTGACACTGATAACACCTCGCACCTTCGATACCACATCGTCCATGATGATTCCTACCACAAGTGCGACACACAGGAGGTGCGCTGATCCTAGAATTCTAAACCTGCTTTCCCTTAAAAGTTTGTTGCCTTGGTCTAAATTGTTGATTCGATCTCCCACGATCACTTTGATTCACCCTATTCAACTCTCCTTCTTCTTGCACCTTCTTTAAGCTATGCTCCGCCACATAACACTGCCTTAACAATTCAGCATAGTTAGTGAATTCCCTCTGAGACACGCTATGTGAAATTTCAGACCTCAAACCAAATAGAAATTGATCAATCTTCCACCTCTCATCAGGAGCATACATGGCCTGCCTAGAATAAGCAGCCATAACCTCGAACTTTTCTGCATAAGAAGCCACGGTCAAGTTGCCTTGTCTCAACTATTGAAACTCGAATTCCTTCTGAGACCTTAAGGAACTTGGAAAATACTTCTCCATAAAATTTATCTTAAACTCCTCCCATAATTTCGGTACCTCTTGAATTGTCATTAAGGCTGAAGCGCTCTCCCACCACCTCATGGCAGGACCCTTCAACAAGTGAGAAGCAAAAACAACCTTATTTTCCTCACTGCACTGAACTATCAAGAAAATACGCTCCATACCGAATATCCATTCATGAGCCTTTACCGGATCTAACCCTCCATGAAACTCCGGAGCATTCATACGAATGAAGTCCCTAAAGGTTCCCCTGCAGCTTCGAGAACAACCACTGGAGGATGCAGGCCACCGGCCATTTGGTGTACCATTTATTGCACAAACTGATTTTGTTGCTGCTGCATCTGTTGCATGAATTGATACAAATGGGCATTCCCCTCGTCACCAGGTGGATTGGTCCCAGCTGGAGTGGTTCTCGGTCTACCCCAGTTGTTTCTGCGCCTGTCGGCCATGTTCCTAAATGTCATAGAGATAGGATTAAGTTGATCAGGCTCAATACCATAAATATAACACGTAAGACCAACGGCGACACAACGCATATGAAACGGAAAGAAAAAACTTATACTATTTCATGGCTAGGTCGAGGATACGACCTGCTCTGATACCAACTGTAACGCCCATATATATATATATATATATATATATATATACATACATCAAAGCATATATTATACATGAATAATATGCTTGGTACTGAAATATACAAGTTCCTAGTAACACAATATACATATAAATGCCCAAAAACCTAATACAAGAACTATGGCATGTTATATATACAAGATGTTCCAAAAGACACTAAGAACTAGATCAATACAATGATCTCAAAATAACGCCATAGCGGAAGCCATGCCATCCCAAAAGCTACGATCCGTAAGGAAAAGTCAAACCATTTTGTCCTTACCCTTCGCCGAACCTGTAGTACATGTGATGTAAACAACAACGTGGGGTGAGATACATCAATCTCAGTGAGTTCCCTATCTTATAGGTCCTCTCGGCTCTACAAGGTTCTAACAAACCTAACTCAAGTCAAAAGGAAGGGGGATGACTTTGAGTACACACACACTATATGGAAACATGTTATGAGTTCATCAACTCACACTATCACTAATCGGTAACCACACCAAGGCATCCCCTTTTCCCGTCCGCTTCTACGTCTAGAAGTCGACCCGAGTCATGGATCCCGGTAACCTACTTGACATACGAATGGATTCGGGTTCTACGGGCCATTAACCGTTATGAACCGTCACTTCACACGGGCCATTAACCATCACAAGCATACGCTCCCAGAGCACCATTCGTACTGCACGTGGGAATCAAACCTGCCAAGTAGTTGTGCACATGTTTCAGAGGAGCTCGAGACCCATGAAACACACTCACAAGATAACCGATTACGATTATTGATCACACTCACAAACGCGATCGTATTCGATGATCACAAGGCCATAACGCCTTAGCACAACCACAAAGGTTAACACACATGTTCCTTACTAGTGTTTATTCATTCTATGACATTAGTATTTGACACAAGTCTCGTCACCGCACGTATGATCGTTGTCATTATGTCATTCCACACTTTTCGACATTGTTTACGGTAATAATCCTCACTCTACCTATTTTGTATTTTAACATGCATACATTCTCAAATAGGCTTAATCCACAAGAGAAAATAGGTGAAACATAAGTCAATTACATAATAGGAACCTATAAACAGCATATCACATATCATTCCTTTCCTTCATTGCCTCTAAATAATTTGTCCTACATCTTACCCCTAATTTCCACTTTTTATTGGGTAGAGGGTCGTCGTGGCTTTCTAACGGTACCAAGAACGTCCCGATCCGGGTTACGGATCAAAAGTTATGAAGGAAACAAAACTGCACAAACTGTCATGTTCGCTAGGCGAACCTCCCAGCGAGCGTTCGCTTCCGCCTTCGCTAGGCGAAGCTCCAGGCGAATCAATAATCAGAACAAAACAGACCTAAAGTTCGCTTCGCGAACTCCCTGGCAAACATTCGCCTCGCCCTTCGCTTCGCGAACACCTTAGCGAAACAAGACAAAACCAACCAGCACTGAAAAGGCATAAAATTCGCTAGGCAAACGTCGTTGGCGAACATTCGCTGACCTTCGCTGCTGGGTTCGCTAGGCGAACCCTCGAAAGTTTTTTCGCTGCGACTCGCCCCAGCTTTGCTAGGCGAACCCTAGAAAACCCAACTTCTCAACAGCGCTGAAGTTCATCAAAAATCAATAATTTTACCATCCAAAACACATCTAACCCTTATCAAAACAACCAAAACACAGTACAATCATAACAACAATCATTTATATTGCATTTCATCCGTTAGATTCATGATTTTAGCACAATTATTCATTTTCTCACAATCTCAACCTAACTCTAAAACTCATGAATTTCTACAACTAAGGCATCTATCTAGAACCCACCTTGATTAGAAGATGATGATGATGAAGATGATTTGATTTGGTGAAGAATGGATGAGGATTCTTGATCTTCTCACTTCTAGGCTTTCACTTCTCTTTTTCCTTCCTTTCTCCTTCTTTCTCTCCAACTTCTTTCTATCCTTTTCTTTCTTTTGTTCTAAGTGTGGAAAAAGAGTGGAAAAGAAATGATATAGCAAGATGTCATTAATTGTAACACTACTAATTGCCCAAAAAGTCTCCCAAACGCCAAAAGTTAAAACCCCAGAGTCAGATAATATTAATTTGATCTGCTCTGAGCTCATCAATTTACTCCAATTATTTCATCCAAATAATTCTCAGAGTAAACCAGAACCCAGTTGATCATAATAATATTATCCAGAGTAAAATAATTTACGGGGTATTATATTACAGTTACATCCTTGAGGTAACCGGTTACATCACTGGACTAATGCCATTTTTCAGAATTCATTGTTTTAAACTTTCCATTGTTTTACACCTTGAATCATTGCATTGTTTAGTCTTTTTGCTCATTTCAACAGGTGTAATTCACTTATAAATTGCATTATTTTCATATTTCATTTCTCACTTTTTCCATTGCAATTAAACATTATTTTACTCACTCATATTTTCAAACAAAGTGTTTTGATACTTAAACTTTCATTGAATTTTTTTGCACATTGTTCTCATATCAAGTCAGAAAAATTCTCTTTTATTCATAAACACTTAAGCACTACTATATCATTGTAAATTGCTTTCTTGGAAAAGAAGATCAATCTAAGGATTGATACACTGTAATCTCCAAATCAATACTTGTAAAAATTCAAAATCTTTGTTGTATCACATCTTATTTTTCCAGGATTGTTGGATATAAGATTGTGTAGTTGTTATCCTTGCTATCCAGGATTGTTGGAAGCAAGAGGTTCATTTGGAGAGGATTGTTCTCATTTGGACTTAGTTAATAATCCAAGAGGTTGTTCTTGGTGTGGTTTGTTAGTGTATGTATAGAAAGGCTAGGAAGAGTCTTGTCTAAGTCCTAACAATATTAAAAATCTCTTTCATGTTGAAAGGGGAGTGGAGTATTCTCGGACTGTGAGGGGAACCAGGATATATCCTTCTGTATTTTTTTCTCATTTACAGTTTTTATCACGTAGTATTCATTAGGAAAGTAAAACATAAAATCGTCAAAAATCCAAAAGAATTTCTAAGTACCTAATTCACCCCCTTGTAACACCCATCTACCCCCAAAGAACATTCACGATAATTATAAACAATTATATCAGAGTACATCACCACAAGGGTGTCACATTTCTTCATAAAACTTCATGATAATGTCCTGCTCCGTAACACGGGTTTTGTCATCATAAATTCAATCAAACACTATGCAGCGGAAAATCAAAATATAACATAGTTCATAACTCAAAAACGTCTTAAAACAAGAAACTCATAGTGTCATGATATCAAGAAAATAACATAATGGTTCGACTCAAACGTCCCGATCTGATGTTACATATCAGAGCAAGACCCTCTACTCAACAGAAATAACTAGAGAACTCCAAATGCTAAATCTTCATGCACCAAGAGAGCTAATCCTGATCACCTGTATGTTACCCACATGGAGGTAACATTCAAACAGGCAGGGTGAGTAATCACAAATCATTATACACGATATAAAGATAAGGTATATTAAAATAGCATTCGTCATCATAACGTCAAGTAAAACCACACCACCACATCGTCATTCACCATTAAACTCACAAGTATGCCATGCTACTTAGTATGAAATACAACATCAAAGAATCATGCATGTGGTACCAATTCATCATGTTGATGGACACTGGGCCATCACCCTCCAAAGATCTCTACCAATAGGATCGATTCTACACAAGAACCGGAGCACGTCATAAAAACCCCAACCCACATAATGGGATTGAAGCCACCACTGGACCGAAGTCCTAACATCGTCACTGGACCGAAACCCTAAGTATGCTATGAATGCATGATTCAAAATGTCATAATAATCATCATATAATCGTCAAAATTGCATCAGGATTCATAAGTATTCATCAAAACATCATAGTACAGCATCAATTACATATGTCACAATCCATCACAATACTTCACAACGTCTTAATCATTAAAACACCATGCTTCACTAAACCCACGGCACAAGGCCAACACAGATATGACAAGAAAATAAGTCAACACGAAAAGAAAAAAAAAATAAAATAAGCAACTTCTCCTGCTCGCCTGGTGCTCGCCCGATGAAGCAGTTCGCTCGCCTGGATTTTGCCTGGCGAAGCAGGGGCGAATCCCCTCCCCCATACAAAAACCAGTAACACTCATTTTTCACCCTTTACTCGCCTCTCATTTCTCCCGGCGACCTCCAAGCGAATACACTTCTCCTGGAGAAACAATCCCTTCGCCCGACGATCCCCTGCTAACAATTAACCCTGCTGCTGCATTTTCTGCATAACCCAGACCCTAAACCCTTTGCGATTTCACAACCATACAGTCCAAAAATGCATCTCAATCACAAGGCAAATATACTACAATAGTAATACATCATAGTAGATACATATATGTCATGTCTTAATCATTTTACACGTCCCTAATTCACCAATTTCATTATAGTTCGTCATGTTATCATCAATTCCTTCAAACCCCAACTACCCTCATACCTCTAACCCTATATCAAATATAATGGTAAGCGATATTCCCCATACCTTAGATAATTCGATTCCAATCTTCCTCTCGAGTGCTTCCGGAATTGCTCTGAGCTCTAGCTTCCTCCTTTTCCTTACCTCAGAGTCACTCTCAAAAAACACGATTGTTCATAATGAATTCCTCACTTCGTTATTTTCCTTTTTGTCCAACATACCCCTAGGACCCCTAATATGATTTTCCAACTTCCACTACGCCAAATAAGCTATTTAATAGCGCTTTTTTTTTTTGTTTTTGATAGCGCTTAAAAGCGTTATTAACCGCGCCGCTATTGTAAATGTTTTTTTAATAGCACTTTTAAAGTGCTATTAAAGTACCAGTTTTTAATAGCGTTTTTCCTTAAGCGCTACCGAAGTGGGCATTTTGCGCATTTTTTTATAGCACTTTAAAAAAGCGCTATTATAGAGTACATGTTTGATAGTACTTTCAAAATAAGCGCTACTATATGGCACATGTTTGATAGTACTTTCAAACAAAGCGCTAATATATAACACATGTTTGATAGCACTTTCAACGAAAGCGCTAACATATGGCACATGTTTAATAGCACTCTCTCTTAAAAGTGATATTATAGGATGTTTTATTAATAGCACTCTCTACAAAACGCTATTATAGTACACTTTTTTTTTACACAAAATCATTCTTTTGGTTTGTAAATATCAAAAAGATACATTCAATTCAATACCAAATAACGCTTGAAGTTACTCATTGCATACATATTATGATCCATCAATACCAAATAACATTTTAAATCAAATCCACTTGTTTACAAATATCATAACATATATAGAGGAAAGATAAGAACTGTTTTCCATCTGCAATGACCATAAAAGTATGTTTAATTGAATATGTAATATGTTTTGATCTCAAAAAAAATAGTCCAGATAGTTTGCAAATTGCTACCTCTATTTGCATGTTGTACAATCATAAATAACTCAGTCCATCCAGTCCTTCCTTTAGCTTCCTCTTCAGCTAATCGTTTTTTTCGGCCGCCGGATGGTGTATCCAGTTTGCTCTCCATATGATAGGTGATGATAGGAGCCGTTCTATTTTCCACCCTAATGACTTGACCTGTACATAACAGACTCAGTTTCGATAAACTCCAAAAGAATCTTACAGTAACCGAGTTATTTAGACAATGCCTTAGTTTTCCATCCATATTCAAATATGTACCTTCTAAATAATTACTTCATACTGATTTTCCATCCATGTTTGGCTGTCCGAATGCAAAGATTTGCTTTTATAAGCATTATTTGCAAGGACAAGAGTGTGAATAAATGACTTTAGGACATCGGCGCCATTTGAATCTTTATGAACAATAACATTAACGATTCCTTTCTTTTCCACTAGTACGTACTTGGCTAAATACAGCAACGAGAAAACGAAATAAGGTTTTACGACTTAAAGTAAGAAGCGTAAACAAGTAGTTGAAAAGAATTTGAGAAATTAACCTTTTGTGTAGTAAGATGCTACCGAAAGCAAATGCTCCTTATTATTGGTACCACACAAAGAGAGTTTTCTAAGTAAGCTTTATGAATGACATTTCAAAGAATAAATTTGTTATCTATGACGAGGGCACAGACTAAATTTTAGCAACTCACATTTCCATTTCATCGAATGAGGAAATCCTTGTGCCTAAACGTATTTTTGTATCCAATGAATTAGCCTTCTTTATCGGTAAAACATGCTCCAGTGAAGAGACCTGTTTAGGGGAGAAAACTGGAAAAAAGTTTAGAAGTAGGCATTAATATAGAGAGAAACAATGAGAACATAATAAGCTTGCTTCATGGGACAAACCTGTTCTAAAATGCAGACGATCTTATGTGCCAAAATCATGAACAGAAGAGTAAATGGTCTTAGTCTAACATAAAAAAATAACTCGTAAAAATGGAAACAGATAATACCTTGGCCAGTCTCGGTGAAATGCTGTAAAAGAATAGCATTTTTATTAAATTATTAAAATATAGCATTTTTATTAAAATATTAAAACCAAAAATGACAATTAAAAAGTATGGACAACAACAACCAGGAGCAAAACATTGAACATAAAAGCTGAAGCAACAACTTACATAATTTCAGCTCCTCTTGAATTTGTTACCTGCAAAAATTAAACAGCAACCCAAAATGTGGCGGTTTCGGTTTGGTTTATAAAACATCGTCTCAAAATGGAACTCAGCTAGCCACCAAGTCACTTGCAAAACCCAGCCAACATGAAATCTTCACGCACCGAAACCAATTTCAAAACCACCTGCATAACAAATCACAACATAACCCGTACCACTACGCACCACACAAACCTGTAGCTTCCTCAATTGCCATCAAACTTGCTCAAGCTGAGAACCAAACTTTTCTACACTCTAAGCTGACCCCACAAATTTTCCATACACAAACTATCATACAAGCCATGATGCAAACCGTACACTTCAGCAAGCCCCACGCGACCACCACCTTGCAACCAATACTTCACGCAAACCTTCAGTATCAGCAGGGCAACATGATCCACAATATCACAAACCACCAAAATCAATTACAAAAACTTTCAAACCCTGCAAAAGACAATAGCAAAAAACTCATAATTCTCTTTTGAGACATTCCTGACCCCATAACGTTGCCAATTTCATACAATTCGTGACCCCAAAACATTAATGTTAATTTTCAATCATAAATCAAGACTTATTCACCCAAAAGGGGCCTGTTACGGGACGTGCAAAACCAAACTATAAATCAAAACAAATACTAGTAAAGTTAAGTTTCTCTTAAATTTCTTTAGTTATTTTATAACTTTGAAACCCCTAAGGTGCTAGCAGAAGCCAAAAACACCTAAGTTGGTACCATCCAAAAACCCTAGAATGTCAAGAACAAGTTCATCAGTGAGGGTATGAAGATTACCTGAACCAATGTCTCTGGAGTTGATGGAACCACATTGAAATAGAGATTTTGTAAGGGCTGAACGTCGACGTCGCGACTGAATCAAAGGACGTTTGAAGGTTGACGGCGTGGCTAGGTCGACGACGTGGTTGGGTTGAACTTCGACGTCGTGAGTGAATCGTTTGAGTGAATTGGAACGTGTTTTGGATTTTGTGATTATCACAGAGCTAGCTGAATCGTGTTTTGGTTTTCCTAAAAAGGGTTCATGAATAGTAAAAAATTTGTGCACCAAAACTAAATCTAAGATATGTCAAAATATTGCTTTTCTTTTAATTTTATTTTATATATTATTTATATTATTTATTATATATTCTATAATAAATAGCGTTTTAACAGAAATGCTATCATAAAGTGATAAATTAATAGTGTTTCTAACAAAGTGGTATCTTAATAGAGCATAGAACAGTAAATTAATAGCGTTTTTAAAAAAGTGTTATCTTAATTGAACATATTAATAGAGTTTTTAAAAAAGCGCTATCTTAATTAAGAATATTAATAGCGTTTTTAAAAAAGCGCTATTTTAGTGAAATTTATTAATAGCGTTTTTTAACAAAGCGCTATCAAAATTACATTGTCCGCATCCTATAATAGCGCCCGACTATAAAGTGCTATTATAGATGTCTGTGTTCCCTTTTTAATAGCACTTTCTTTAAAAGCGCTATTAAATTAGGCGATACAAAAGATCAATTTTGGCGTAGTGTTCGCCCTCACTTAATCAACCCAACATTACCATCTTGCCCTTAGTGTTCCACTCTTTTTATTTAAAATAATAATAATAATTTAAATAAGATTATTCACATTATTCCACTATTATTATTGTCAAAATAATTCTAATAAATCATACACTTATAAATATCCTCAATACTCTCTTAACTCCCCAATACCCCACAACACAAATCATCAGTCATCATAATAGCTCACCAAAATTCACCGAAAATCACGAATATTTATAATAAATAAATTAAATAAATATTCTAATTATTTTGGGGTGTTACAACTCTCCCCCACTTAAATAATTTTCGTCCTCGAAAATTACCTGAAGAGAACATAATCGGATACGACTCCCTCATCTGATATTCACGCTACCAAGTACAACTCTCACCGGCTGGTCCACCCCATAACACCTTCACCAAAGCTATGTCTTTACGCCGCAGTTGTTTCATTTCTCGTCCGTCTATCCGCACAGGTAATGCTTCAACAGTCAGGTTATCTCTTACCTGTACGTCATCCATCTAGATACATTAAACGGATCCGAAATATACTTCCTCAACTGTGATACATGAAACACATCATGTATATTCGCAAGCGACAGTGGTAAAGAAATCTGATAGGCTACCTCCCCTATCCTCTGCGTAATCTGATACAGACCAACAAAATGTGGAGTGAGCTTCCTAGACTTCAAAGCTCGACCCACACCAGTCACCGGAGTAACTCTAAAAAACATGTGATATCCCTCTTGGAATTCAAGTGCCTTCCTTCTCTTATCATGGTAACTATATGACGACTCAGCGAAGCTCTCATCCTCTCTTGAATCATCTTAATATTCTCAATCGTCTCCTGCACAATCTCAGGTCCGAGTACATCACTCTCTCCTGACTCATACCAACACAATAGAGTTCTACACCTTCTTCCATACAAAGCTTCATACGGCACCATCCCAATACTAGCATGAAAACTATTGTTGTATGTGAACTCAATCAATGACAAATGGCTATCCCAAGATCCTCCTTGGTCCAACACACAAGCCCTCAACAAATCTTCCAAAGATTGGATAATCCTCTCTGTCAGACCGTCCGTCTGTGGATGATATGCAGAACTCATCCTCAACTTAGTACCCAAAGCATCTTGCAAACTTGTCCAGAACCTCAACATAAATCCCGGTCTCTGTTCGACACAATACTCGAAGGTATCCCATGCAACTTCACAATTTCCTCAATGTACAACTCAGCCAACTTCTGCATAGAATGATTAATCTTCATCGGCAAGAAATGAGTCGACTTAGTCAACCTATCCACAATCACCCAAATCGAATCATTCCCCTTCGCGGTCTTCGGTAATCCCGACACAAACTCCATGGAAATACTATCCCATTTCCATTCCGAAATATTCAACGATTGCATCATACCTAAAGGCTTCTGATGTTCAATCTTTGACTTCTGACAAGTCAAACAGGCATAAACAAACTCTGCAATATCATTCTTCATACACGGCCACCAAAACAATTTCTACAAATCCTGGTACATCTTCGTAGCACCGGGATGAATACTCAATCTACTTCATTGCCCTTCCTCAAGAATACTTTTCTTAATTTCTGGAACATCCAGAACACATACTCGGCCTCTAAACCTCATCACACTATTCTCATCAATCCGGAATTCACCTCTGTTACCTTGGTTAATTAAGAATGACAGATCAACCAACCTCAAATCAGATTGCTACCCCACTCTAATTTCTTCCAGAATACAACTAGTCAGTTTCAACATACCCAACTTCACATTGTCAGGAGTCTCTTCACATACTAAACTCAGATCTCGAAACTTCTAGATTAATTCCAATTCTCTCACCATAAGCATCGACATATGCAATGACTTCCTACTCAATGCATCAGCCACTACATTTTTCTTACCAGGGTGGTAATTCAGATCAAAGTCATAATCCTTCAATAATTCCAACCACCTTCTCTGCCTCATATTCAACTCTTTCTGATCACATAAGTACTTCAAACTTTTATGATCATTGAACACTTCAAATTTAGATCCAAAAAGATAATGTCTCCAAATTTTCAACACGAACTCTACAGCTGCCAACTCTAAGTCATGCGTAGGATAATTCCTTTTATGCACTCTCAATTGTCTCGAAGCATAAGCAACAACCTGTCCATTTTGCATCAACACTCCACCAAGACCCATCTTCGACGCATCACAATATACCAAAAAAGACTCACTCGAGTTGGGTAAGATCAATACCTGAGCGGCCGTCAATTTCCTCTTCAATTCCATAAAACTCTCTTCATATGCAACATCCCACAGATAAGCTTGACCATTTCGAGTCAATTGAGTCAATGGTAATGCCAGCTTAGAAAATCCTTCGATAAACTTGCGGTATTAACCCGCCAACCCAAGGAAGCTTCGTATCTCAGTAGCAGACTTCAGGGTCTCCCACTGCAATACAGCATCAATCTTAGAAGGATCAACAGCAATTCCACCACTCGAAATCACATGGCCAAGGAAACTCACTTCTTTTAACCAGAACTCACATTTAGACAATTTTACATATAACTTCTTCTCTCTCAATACTTGTAACATAGTTCGCAAATGCTCAGCATGCTCTTCTTTAAATTTTGAGTATATTAAAATATCATCAATGAAAACCACGACAAAATTATCCAAATACTCATGGAAAATATGATTCATATACTCCATCAACACACCTGGTGCATTGGATTACCAAACAGCATCTTAGTGTATTTATAGTGACCATACCTCGTCCTGAAAGCCGTCTTCGGAATATCATCAGGCTTAACAGAATCTGATGATAACCAGACCTCAAATCAATCTTACTAAACACACAAGCGCCTACTAATTTATCCATCAAATCATCGATTCTCGGTAGTAGATATTTATTCTTGATAATCACTTTATTCAACTGCTTGTAATCCACGCACAACCTCATACTACCATCCTTTTTCTTAACTAACAGTATAGGAGCACCCCACGGAGAAACACTCGGTCAAACAAACTTCTTCTCAAGCAATTCTTCCAATTGTTTCTTCAATTCACTTAACTCAGAAGCGGACATCCGGTAAGGAGCCATTGACACCAGACTCATACCTGGTATCAATTCCACTGCAAACTCTACCTCACGCTCAAGAGGCAAATCACTTATGTCATCCGGGAACACCTCTGGAAATTCATGGACAACAGGTAATTCGACACTCGCAACTTCACGATTAACTTGCAACAATGCAAACAATGCAAACATCAAGGCTTCGTCTTCTAGAAGATCGTCTACTTGCTTAGCAGACAAGAACATCAACTCTCCATTATCACCAAACTCAGGAAACTCCGCGGTCTTATTATAATAGTTGATGTGAACATAGTTGAACTCTAACCAGTTCATTCCCAAGATTACATTGATTTGGTGCAAGGGTAAACACACCAAATACATCACAAAACTCTTCCCAAATATCGTCAAAGGACACTTCGAACGCACAAAAGTAGTAGTGACAGAACCATTAGCAGGAGTTTCTATCACCGTACTACCATTCATATCAGACAATTTCAAACCCAACCTATGTGCACATTCAAGCGAAATAAACGAATGAGTAGCACCCATATCGATAATAGCGACCAGCTCAACATTATTAATAAAACAAGTACCTCAGATCATGTTATCTTTCTTGGGGACTTCTGCACTACTCAAAGCAAACACTCTGCCATTAGCCTGAGCAGCAGTAGCAGTCTCCTTCGGCTTCTGACACTAGGTACTGATGTGACCCTGCTCACCACAATTGAAATAAGTCAGACCCTCATCCTTGTAGTCGGTAGCTCTATGGCCTCTCTTACCACATCTGTAACACCTCAACACATTATTGTTGCAACCTTCATCACGGTGGCCTTGCTCGCCACACCTGTAACACTTACAGAAGCGGGAGCTGCTCCCCCACTTCTCTTCTTCCCATCTGAAACCTTTTGTTTCCCTTTGTCAGTTGGAGTCACATAAGGCTTTCCTCTAAATTTCCCCTTCTCTTTCTTCTCACTAAGATGCTTGTAGTGAGCAGATCGAGCTCGGATATCCTCATCATAGATCCAACTCTTATCCACCAGCTCAGGATACCTACAAATCTGTTGTTATCCAATACCCTGTTTGATCTCTAATCTCAGCCAATTCTCAAACTTGAGACATTTAGACATCTCAGCATCAGCATGATTTTAATGCGGACAAAACTTCACCAGCGCCTCGAATTTTGCAGCATACTATACCACGGTCATGTTTCCTTGCTTCAATTCAAGGAATTCCACCTCCTTCTTGCTGCGAACATCTTCTGGAAAATACTTTCCCAAAAATTCTCTCTTGAATACAGCCCAAGTTATTTCAGTACCAACATCTTCCAATCTCTGACGGGTGTTATCCCACCAATATTCAACTTCTTCTGACAGTATATGAGTACCAAACTGTATCTGCTGAGCGTCAGTGCATGCCATCACTTAGAAGATCTTCTCAATCACCTTGAGCCACTTCTGCACACTCTCTGGATCATGAGTGCCCATAAAAGTTGGCGGATTGTTCCTCTGGAACTTCCCCAAAGCACGAAACTCATTAGGAGTTCCACCATTCTGATTGTTCCGGGCCATCACTTGAGCAAGTGATTCCAACGCGTCAGCTATAGCATAATTTTTCTTCCAGCCATTCTGCACACCACCAACAATGTTAGAAGAAACAATTCATCGACCGTGTACACACAATCATCGACTGACAGGGGACTGACATCATAAAAAAACTTGGCCGGACAAACTGACCTGCTTTGATACCACTACTGTAATACCCATCTACCCCAACGAACATTCACGATAATTATAAACAATTATATCAGAGTACATCAGCACATGGGTGTCACATTTCGTCATAAAACTTCATGATAACGTCCAGCTCCGTAACATGGGTTCTGTCATCATAAATTCAATCAAACACTACGCAGCGGAAAATCAAAATATAACATAGTTTATAACTCAAAAATGTCTTAAAAACAAGAAACTCATAGCGTCATGATATCAAGAAAAGAACATAATGGTTTGACTCAAACGTCCCGACCCGATGTTACATATCAGAGCAAGACCCTCTACTTAACGGAAATAACTAGAAAACTCCAAATGCTAAATCTTCACGCACCAAGAGAGCTAATCCTGATCACCTGCATGTTACCCACGTGGAGGCAACATTCAAACAGGCAGGGTGAGTAATCACAAATCATTATACACGATATAAAGATAAGGTATATTAAGATAGCTTTCATCATCATAAAGTCAAGTAAAACCACACCACCACATTGTCATTCACCATTAAACTCACAAATATGCCATGCAACTTAGTATGAAATGCAACATCAAAGACTCATGCATGTGGTACCAAATCATCATGTTGATGGACATTGGGTCATCACCCTCCGAAGATCCCCACCAATAGGATCGATTCTACACAAGAACCAGAGCACGTCATAAACACCTCAATCCACACAATGAGATTGAAGCCACCACTGGACCGAAGTCCTAACACTGTCACTGGACCGAAGCCCTAATTATGCTATGAATGTATGATGCAAAACATCATAATAATCATCATCATAGAATCGTCAAAATTGCATCAGGATTCTTAAGTATTCATCAAAACATCATAATACAGCATCAATTACATACGTCACAATCCATCACAATACTTCACAACGTCATAATCATTAAAACACCATGCTTCACTAGACCCACGGCACAAGGCCAACACAGAGACGACAAGAATATAAGTTAGCACGAAAAGAAAAAAATAAAATAAAATAAGCAACTGCTCATGCTCGCCTGGGTTTCGCCCAGCAAAGCAGGGGGGAATCCCCTCTCCCATAGAAAAACCAGTAACACCCATTTTTAACCTTTACTCGCCTCTCATTTTGCCCAGCAGCCTCCAAGAAAATACACTTCGCCTGGCGAAACAATCCCTTCGCCCGACGATCCCCTGCGAACAGCAAACCCTGCTATTGCATTTTCTGCATAACCCAGACCCTAAACCCTTTGCGATTTTAGAACCATACAGTCCAAAAATGCATCTCAATCATAAAGCAAACATACTACAACAGTAATACATCACAGTAGACACATATACATTATTTCCTAATCGTTTTGCACGTCCCCAATTCACCAATTTCATTATAGTTCGTCATGTTATCATCAATTCCCTCAAACACCGACTACCCCTATACCTCTAACCCTATATCAAATATAATGATAAGCGATACTCCCCATACCTTAGATAATTTGATTCCGATCTTCCTCTTGAGTGCTTCCGGAATTGCTCTGAGCCTTAGCTTCCTCCTTTTCCTTATCTCAAAGTTGCTCTCCAAAAACACGATTGTTCAAAATGAATTACTCACTTCCTTATTTTCCTTCTTGTCCAACATACCCCTAGGACCCCTAATATAATTTCCTAACTTCACCATCACTTAATCCACCCAACATTACCATCTTGACCTTAGTGTTCCACTCCTTTTATTTAAAATAATAATAATATTTTAAATAATAGTATTCACATTATTCCACTATTATTATTATCAAAATAATTCTAATAATTCATACACTTCTAAATATCCTCAATACTCTCTTAACTCCCCAATACCCCGCAACACAAATCATCAGTCATCATAATAACTCACCAAAGTTCACCGAAAATCACGAATATTTATAATAAATAAATTAAATAAATATTCTAATTATTTTGGGGTGTTACACCCCTCTTAGGTGCAATCTCTACTTACACAATCCACTTCGTTCTTTTCTAAAGAAACATCAGCATTTCTGATGAATGCTGAATACCTCTAAAGATAAAGAAAGTATTATGATTCTAAGAAGTAGTTTCACTTCTAGCTCTGATAAACTACTCTGATGACTCTAAAGACAAAGGTTTTGTTGAATGACTTTTCTGAATATCATTATAGAAGTTCAAACTCTGAAGACTCTGAATACAAGGCTCTGCTGAGCGTATTCTAAGGATTATGAAGAAAGCATTTCTAAAAGATCTTAAAGACACTGAAGACTCAAAAATCACTCATTCTTTTATTCTACGGTCCTACAAGATAAAGCTAATAAAAAAAGATGGACAAGACAGAAACGTGTGATGGAAGTATCCGTAGTGTAGGCTTGCCTATATTGATAAAAATTGATTTTCCGTCAGTACTGCTACATGGGATATGGTGAGACTTTGCTGCTATTATCTCTCACGGGTCAAATGATACCGTTGCAAAAATTGGATTGAAAAGTTACGCTTATACCATTCAAGGCCACAACGTCCTGCTATAAATAGAGATCACTCCTTCTTGCATAAAAAATCAACGAACACACATACGAAAAGAAGTGAAATGCGCACAGTTTATTTTTCATTACACAAGAGTTGTTGCTCATATTTGTGTAAATCCCTGTACTTAAACTTTTATTTCATCTGTTTTAAATAAGCAACATTGTAAACAAACTCATTGTATCTTGATTGATATTGATTTCCTCAAGTGACTAAGTGTTAGTCTGTAGACTTGAGAGGGTTAAGGTGTTTTTCTAAACACTTAGACGAACTTGTTAGTTTGTAGACTTGAGAGGGTTAAGGTGTTAGTCTGTAGACTTGAGAAGGCAAAATCACCTTGGTGGGTGGACTGGAGTAACTTAGTTAACAATGAACCAAGATAAAAATATTTGCTTATTCTACCTTGTTAACCTTTGTGAGAAATAGTTTTCAATAACCAAAGTTTTTGTTAAAAACTCAATTCAAACCCCCATTTCTTGAGTTTTTCTCTACCTTCAATTGGTATCAGATCTCCAGCTCTGTTATTGAAATACTTGTATCTGTGATTGGTATTCCCATTCTCAGAAACAGGATGAATGATGATAAAAAAAACGTGAGTTTAAAAATCATCATAAAGCCAGAACCATCCTTCTAAATGCTATATCTTACAATAAATATGAAAAAATCACCAATAGAGATACATCGAATGATATATTTGATTCCTTGAGAATGAAACACGAAGGTAGCACCCAAGTCAAAGAAACAATAGCTCTGACATTGGTTCAGAACTATGAAGCTTTCAAGAAGGAAGAAGATAAAACCATTGAGATTATGTTCTCAAGATTTCAAACTTAGTTGCAGGACTTAAACTTCTGGACAAAGGTTACTCCACGATTGATCATGTCAAAAAGATAGTAAGAAGTCTTTCAAAGAAATGGAGACCAATGGTTACTGCTCTTAAACTATCTAAGGACCTGAACTCTTTAAGTCTGGAAGAGTTGGCCAGCTCACTAAGAAGTCATGAAATAAAATTAGAGGAAGATGAGCCTAAGAAAAAGGGAAAATTTGTCGCTCTAAGGTCCAGATCAGAACGGAAGAATTCAGAAAAGACTAAAGCCTTCCAAGAGGAGGAAGAAGAAATAGAAGATTCTGATGAAGAAGGTTCTGATGATGAAGATAAATTGTTCCTTCTTTCCAGAAGAGTCAAACAACTTTGGAAGAATTGAAAAAGTAACTTCAAAAGATCCAGAAACAAAGGTGATCGACCAGATTCATCTTCAAGAAGAAAAGCAAGTAGAGAGATAACTTGTTATGAATGGAATGAGCCAGGACACTATAGATATGTATGTCCAAAGCTAAAGAATGAAAGCTCTAGAAAAGAAAGCTTCAACAAGGATGCTTTCAAAGAAAAAAAGAAAGAACTCATGGCAACATGGGATGATTCTGATTCTGAAGTATCAAATTTTGTTTATGAGGAAGAGCATGCCAACGTAGCGCTCATGGCATCTACAGGAGACACAACAAAAACTGAGTCTGACTCAGAAGAGGTATTTTCTGAACTTTCTCGTGCTAATATAGAATTATACTTATTTAAATCTCTGAATAGGTATCAAAAACTTCAACGCAAATTCAAAGACTTGTAAAAGGTTCATGAATCTGAAGTTGAAGATTGCATTAAGTTAGACAAAGAGGTTTCTAAACAAAAAGATGACAATTTTGTCTTAGAAAAAGAAAATACTTTTCTAAACAAAAAAAATGTTTAAAACTGGAAGAAACCCTTTCTAAAGCTTCTCCAACTTCTGAAACCATCTTATATAAATATGATAAGGCATTTCAGAAATTCTTAAACAATAGCATAGATAGAAGCAGAATGGCTTCCATGATTTATGGTGTTAGTCATAATGGGAAGAGAGGAATTGGTTATGATCCCTACGATGATGATCAGATTTCACTTAAAGAAGAAAAACCAAAATCTCCTTTTTCTTATCACTACACACCTGCACAGACACAAAGATTTAATAACGCGCTAAAACCCAAAGTGATTAGAAACTCTAGGAAAACTAATCAAAGAGGACCCAAAAGATTATGGGTACCAAAAGATAAGATAGTGTATGTTGCAGATATTCTATGTAGCAGAGTTAAGACACCAGTCATGGTACCTGGACTCTAGATGTTCGCGACACATGACTAGAAGAAGGCATATGTTCCAAATCCTGGAACTTAAAGATGCAGGATTCGTAGGTTTCAGAGGAAACCAAAAAGGAAGAATCAGAGGATCTTGAACAGTTGGTAACGGATATCTTCCTTCTATATCTAATGTGCTTTTTGTTGAAGGTCTAATACATAACTTGATATCCATAAGTCAATTAAGTGATAACGGTTATGACATTATCTTTAATCAGAAAACATGCAAAGTTGTAAGTCAGAAAGATGGCACAGTTATCTTCACTGGAAAGAGGAAAAAAAACATTTACAAAATTAAACTTTTTTATCTTAAAAACCAAGATGTTAAATGCTTAATATCTGTTAATGAAGAGCATTGGATGTGTCATAGAGGCTTGGGTCATGTTAGCTTAAGAAGAATTTCTCAGCTAAATAAACTTGAGTTAGTCAGAGGTCTACCTAAGTTGAAGTTCACTTCTGGCGCTCTTTGTGAAGCATGTCAAAAAGACAAGTTTTCAAAAACATCTTTTAAATCTAAGAATGTTGTTTCCACCTCTAGACCCTTGGAGCTTCGACGCATTGACTTGTTTGGTCCTATGAAAACAGTGTTTGTCAATGGTAAGAAGTATGGACTTGCCATTGTAGATGATTACAGTCGTTGGACATGGGTAAAATTCCTAAGGCATAAGAATGAGTCACATTCTGTGTTCACTAGTTTATGTTCTAAAGTGCAAAATGAGCTTGATTCTAAGATCATTAGAGCCAGAAGTGATCATGGTGGTGAGTTTGAGAATCAGCAGTTTGAAGAGTTATTTGATTCTAATGGCATATCCCATGATTTCTCATGCCCTAGAACTCTGCAGCAAAATGGAGTTGTATAAAGGAAGAATAGGACCTTGCAAGAAATGGCCAGAACCATGATCAATGAAACAAATGCAGCTAAGGAATTTTGGGCAGAAGCTGTGAATACAGTATGTTACATTCATAATATAATCTCCATTAGACCGATTCTGGAGAAAACTCTTTATGAATTGTGTAAGGGGAGAAAACCCAACATCTCTTAATTCCATCCCTTCAAATGTTCATGCTATATTTTGAACACTAAAGAGAATTTGAACAAGTTTGATTCTAAGGCACAAAAATGTATTATGTTGGGATATTCTAAATGCTCTAAGGGCTACCGAGTATTTAATACAGAAACACGCATTGTGGAAGAATCAATTCATGTTCATTTTAACGATAAGTTTGACTTAAAAAAGTCAAAGCTAATTGAAAGTTTTGCAGATTTAGAAATAACACTAGCAGGCTCAGGAGAAAAAACAAAAGATTCTGAAGATAAAGATTCAAAGAATGAAAATATAAATACTTCAGAAACAACTGATTATCCTCCAACTCAGAAAAGGCAAAGAAATAGACAAACTGTCTCTGAAGACCTGATTCTAGGAGATAAATTTAAACCTATCAGAACAAGATCCACCTTCAAACAAACTGAGGAAATGCTTCTAGGATTGGTGTCTCTAATAGAACCAATATCTTGTGATGAAGCACTTCAAGACAATGAGTGGATTCTGGCAATGCAAGAAGAACTAAATCAATTCTCCAGAAATGACGTCTGAGATCTACCACCCAAGCCAAAAGGAACTCATGTTATTGGAACCAAGTGGGTATTCAGAAATAAACTAAATGAGAAAGGAGAAGTTGTCAGAAATAAAGCATGACTGGTTGCACAAGAGTACAGTAAACAGGAAGGTATTGACTATAATGAAACCTCTGCTCCAGTCGCCAGGTTAGAATCAATATGTATCTTAATTTCTTTTGTTTTTAATCATGGTATTACTTTATATCAAATGGATGTCAAAAGTGCATTTCTGAACAGATACATTTCAGAAGAGGTATTTTATTCACCAACCTCCAGGTTTTGAAAATGTCAAGTTTCCAGAACATGTTTTTAAACTTAAAAAATCTTAATATGATCTGAAACAAACTCTCAAGGCTTGGTATGAAAGACTAAGTTCTTTTCTTCTAGAAAATAACTTTACCAGAGGACAGGTGGACACTACTCTTTTCTGTAAGAACTTTGGAAACGATCTGATGATATGCCAGATCTATGTAGATGATATAATTTTCGGTTATGCTAATCCATATGTGTGTCAAGAGTTTTCTATGCTAATGCAAGCAGAGTTTGAGATGAGTCTAATGCAAGAGTTAAAGTACTTTCTGAGAATTCAAGTAAATCAGAATCCAAATGTCACATACATTCATCAAAGCAAGTACACAAAATAACTTCTGAAGAAATTCGACATGTCAGATAGCAAACCAACAAAGACTCTCATGCATCCAACAAGAATTCTGGAAAAGGATGAGGAAGGTAAAAAGGTTTTTCAGAAGCTCTATCGTGGTATGATAGGTTCTCTTCTTTA
Source organism: Lathyrus tuberosus (assembly GCA_022829125.1). Taxonomy (NCBI): domain Eukaryota; kingdom Viridiplantae; phylum Streptophyta; class Magnoliopsida; order Fabales; family Fabaceae; genus Lathyrus; species Lathyrus tuberosus. The sequence goes on along the minus strand of JALAZF010000283.1, from coordinate 6,599,971 downwards.
TTTGACTGCTTCTCGTCCATATATTTTATTTAGTGTATGTCTGTGTGCTCGATTTCAATTAGATCCAAGGGAAACTCATTTAATTGCTGTTAAGAGAATCCTAAGGTATCTGAAGGGAACTGATAAAATTGGCTTGATGTATAAGAAAACATCAGAATATAAGTTATCGGTTTTTGTGATGTAGATTACGCTGGAGACAGATTAGAACATAAAAGCACCTATGGAAACTGTAAGTTTCTGGGTAACAATCTCGTCTCATGGGCTAGCAAAAGACAATCAACTATTGCATTATCTACAGCTGAAGCAGAATACATCTCAACATCACTTTGTAGCGCTCAGATGCTCTGGATGAAAAATCAACTTGAAGATTTTCAGATACATGAGAGTAACATTTCTATCTTCTACGATAACACGAATGTTATTTTCCTAAGTAAGAATCCTATTATACACTCTAGAGCCAAACACATAGAAATCAAACATCATTTTATTAGAGACTACGTTCAGAAAGGGTTATTGTTTTAGAGTTCATAGATACAGACCACCAGTGGGTTGATATCTTCACAAAACCCTTAGCTGAAGATAGATTTATGTTCATTCTGAAAATTTTAAAAATGGAACTCTGTCCAGAATGAATTTTCCTTTCTAATGTGTTCAACTCTATCTAAAATTGTGATTCTGGCTTGTGCAAATATTTTTTATATCCTTCTGACTCAACGATATTTCTACAAAGTTAGAAAGTGTTATGGTCAAAATCATCTCAAGTCAGAAAACCCTTTGGTATTCTTGACTCTGATAGCATCTAAAGTGTGCATTTTCAAACGTATGGCTACGATTTATCTTAGAAACATGTCTATTTCAAATTTATATATGTAGCGGGGAAATTTGTGAGTATAAGCTATTGATTAACTTAACTCAAAAATAAGCAAGAGTCGTCACCACACTTTTATTTTATCCACGAAGGGAAAGGAAAAAGAGCGAACAAAACCTAAAGAGTTCTAAAACAACAAGAACAAACAGAGAATGGGTAAGGGGAGTTGGTTACGCAATGGGAAGGTGTTAGCACCCAAAACGTCTATAGTACTTTATAGGAGCCCTTTGAAATATCTATCGCTTTTGGGTCTGAAAATGGTTTGCTTGTAAAAGAGATCGAGGAGATGAGAGGAGAATTATTTTTTAAGATTTTTGTGTTTGGAGAGACTTATCACCTCATGCCTACGTACCCACGATGTGAAATGTAGGATCAAAACCCCGTAGTTCATGGTACAAAGAACAAAATTTGTTTTTTTTTGTTGATTTTAAGTGTAAAGACAAGTCGTCATTTCCAAACGAATAATTCCGCTTAAAGAAATGAATCATGTCTAAACTTATGAAAAAGTTTAAAAAGAAAAAAAAAAGTGCACAAAGCACAAAAAGAGTTTGATGGGTTTCTATATTTTTTATGTTTTCATGAAATGGTCAAAGTATGGTTAAATGGATTGACATTTATTAAAGAAAAGCAAGTTTTAAAAGTCACTTGACAAAAGTCAAGGTTTTATTATGAAAGAAGTGATAGTTTGAAATCAAGAAGGTTTTGAAAAGAGAGAGAGTTTTGAAAATTGAAGAATGGGTGGAGAAGAAGTGACTATCCTAAAGCATAAAGTAAAAGCTAGGGAAAAGAAGGATCTAACCGAAATGGAGCCACTTCAAAGCAATATTAAAAGAATTCCATCCTTAAGCAAAACGGCCAAATAAAGGCAAGTCTTCAATCAATACTCCAAGCAAAGGGATAATAAGTCCTAATTCTAGGTCCATAAGTCCAATATTACTTCAAAAAGAGGTCCATGAAGAGATTACTCCAAAGTATAGGATAGTAACCAATAGTCCAAGATGAGGAGAATTAATTTTTTTATGGTTTAAGCCTTTATTAATGTTTTTGAGTCCAAATGGACAAAGAAAAAAAAGACATAAGCATAAACATGTGTCCAACGGACAAAGTGAAAATTGCGGAAACATAAACAAGTGTCCAACGGACAAAGGAAAAATTGCGGAAACATAAACAAGTGTCCAACGGACAAAGGAAAAATTGCGGAAACGTAAACATGTGTCCAACGGACAAAGGAAAAATTGCGGAAGCATAAACATGATATGAAATGAAGCATAAAAATAAAAGAGATAGGGAGCGAGAAGGAAACATAAACAAAATTAATACAAAATATTGTTAGTAAGTTAGTGATTAATTGTTAGTGTTAGTGATCAATAAAAATTGAATAATTGCACTTAGGTCAAGGTTGATGAAACTCATTAGAGGATTGATAAGACCAAAGCCTCCTAACAACAAGTTTCATGAGTTTTGAATCATAAGACAAATAATCAACCATTCTTAATAGTTTTCTGATACGGGACAAATATTGCGCTATGTTAAGCAATCGCCGAGTAATTTATTGAGTAATTACCCTATAATGAGGCCGGTCAATAGCTCTTTGTGCTAATGTATGCTAGATGAACGATATATTGATCGTCATCCGAAAGCAATCCCGTACGAAAAGAAAAGTGGTAACGATCTAGCCTTGATCGAAATTCAACAACAGAATTCCAAGATCTTAGACTTTCATCGATCAAAAAGAAAAAGAGAAATAGATGAAGAAAAGTCAAATTAAACCACACAATTATGTGATCTAAGGCTAAGAATAAAGGAAAGGGGAAGAAAAAGGCAAAAGAACCAAAATAGCCCCAAAACAGAGCCAAAATAGCATTCTGGACACTGGTTAATCGGTTAACACATTGGTTAATCGGTTAACCAGTGCAGATTTTGAATTTCTGCGCAAAACAGGGTGTTAATCGGTTAACCAATTTACACCGTGTTTGGTTAATCGGTTAACACTGCACCAGAAGCAAAAAAATGTGCAAAATTCAGCATGATCTTCTTTCAAAACATTTTTCAAACACCTTATGATCATTAATTGAATTTGCACGAGTTTTAAAGTAAAAATAGACAGAGAAACCTGCAATCAAACAACAATATATGATCCAAAAGATCAACAACAAGCAACACCAAGGATCTACATCTTGAATGATGAATATGAAGCTTTAACAATGGTGGAAAGTGAATTACCACTCCAAATCAGAAAATCCTTCCAAATTGCAGCAAGATCTACACTCCAAAGCCTTGATCTATGAACAAAATAAGAATGGATGAAGGTTTAGCTCTAAATTAGTAAGAATCAATGTGAATTCTTACTAACTTATGAAAGAAGAAATTGAGCTTTTGGTGAATTTTGGTAGTTGGGGAGAGAATTTACAAGAGATTTTTTGGCTATCAAAAGCTTGTGAAATGAGTGAAATGAAGCCTCTATTTATAGAGTTTAGGCTTGGGAATTTGGTGGTTTGGAATTTGGTGGTTTGGAATTAGGCTTGGGTGGTCAAAAATTAGGATTGGAATTCAAATTTGGGGGGAAATTAGAAGAGTGGTGATTAGTGGAGGTGTATGATAAGAATTAATATTGGTGATGTAGGGAATAAAACTGAGATAGAATATTCCAAAATGATGAAAATTGGTGCCAATTGGTGAAAATTTGAATTTGCTGCCATTTTTTCAAAATTCGCACGCGTTAACCGATTAACCAATGTGTTAATCGATTAACACAGTGAAAATTTAAGAAATTTGGCTTTTTGACGTGTTGTTTTGACTCCGGCTCAATTTTTCTTGCTTGTCAAAGAAGGCATGGAAATAAACACATGAACCTTGGAATCTCTTGAATAAAAATCAGTTAAATCTTGGAGACTCTTGATCAGATGAATTTTTGAATTGTTTGCAGATCAACTTTGACTTTATTCAGGTGAAATCCATTCGAGTTGCGGGACTGATTTTTTTGTATTTTTAACCTGTTCTTCCCCTGAAAGTGTTAGTGAAAGAAAACAAAATATTTTTGGATTTTAATTAATGGTTTGTAAACATAAACAGTTAAACAATAAAACAACTAACAGACACACATAAACCCCAAAGATCCCTGCAAGGCACAATACTATAGAAGAGGGAACCAATGTGTGATCTTGTTTGTGGTATGAAATGCAAAAGAAAAGCAAAGAATCTTAGGGGCAAAAATTAGGGTATTACAATATGCTACCCATTGGAGTGACACCTCGAGCAATGGGATGTCTTGCGATTAGGTTTAAAATCATTATTATTATTTATTACTCTCCCTATTATTTTTTCTTTTTCTATATATTCACTAATCTCACACTCATACACTACGTTCACCTTCTTCCACACTTCATCTTTGAAAGAAAACCCTTCTTCTCTAAAACCCTAGTTTTTAAATTAATCCACAACAACAAGTTGTCTACGATTTCTCAAAACAAATGGAACAATCTGACTCTTCTCAACCTAAGTCTACTGGCGCCATGAAACAAGAATCCTTGTCTTCAAAGCAATCTCTAGGTGTTTCTCAACCAACCATTGTTCAAAATATCCTCGATCGACTTGCAGAAATACATATGGCAACACCTCTTAAAGAACTGGAAGTTCTCTGTGAACTTTTAGTGGACTTCGAGAACTTAAAGGCTAATGGGATAGATTTAACCGAAGATCTTCAAAAACAAGGTTGGGGAAATTACTTTGATCATCTCTATGGTCCAGTTTTTCCAAGGTTAATAAAGGAATTTTGGAGATTGCAGATTATGATGACAAATTCATTGTTTCTTTTGTTATGGAAAGGAAGGTTGTCATCACAGAGAAATCAATTGTTACTCAACTTGGAATGGTGCATGCAAAAGGAAAACGGGTGTGCAACATGAACCATAGATCAAAAACACTTAGTCAAGAAATCATTCCTGCCATCTTCTCTGAGGATTTAGAAAGTAAATCTAAGAATCAAGTTCTTCACAAGAAACTTAGAGTTTGGTTCAGGATCATTCTGGGATGCATTCATCACAGACCTGCATCCAGTTCCTTTGATTATGTGAATACTGATCAAAAGTTTATGTTGTATTATCTAATGAAAGGAGTGTCGATGTATCTACCCTCCATTCTCTTCAAATATCTAAGAGATGCAGTTAGAGAAACCAGACATAGTTTGAAAACCAAAACCTACATTCCTCTGGGAAGACTCGTCTCAGATATTCTTATCGAAAGTGGTCTTGTAGATCATTTATCGAATCTAAAACTATTAGGAGATGTTGAGGTGGATGTCAGGAAACCGCTGAATGGAAGAAATCTCAGAAGTATGAGCATTATTGACAAGGTTCTGGTCACGCCTATTATAACCACAGACTAGGAAAGTATAAAGGACAGAAGAACAGTTGTTGATATATTTCCTCTGTTCACCAAACATGATTCACCAGCAGCCTTGGAGGAGTATTTCAAAATGCTTATCGCTGAAGGCCATGACTTATCCAATTTCTCGTATGATGATCTTCCAGATGCTCCTATTGATATGATGAAAAGACTATGCGAATCATCTTCAAAGAAGTCTAAAAAGAAGAAGAAGAAGAAGATCAAGAAAGTTAATATGGGAGGATCTCTAAACCTTCAGAAGCCTTCTACAACAGGATAATCTTCTATTCCTTCTGGTAAGTCTTCTGATTCTCATTATGCCTTTCCAAGCTTTGATGTGTAATACCCCAAATTTTGACCACTAAGATTCCCATCATTGTGTCAATCATCATCACAATATGGATGTACCTTTATGCTTCATCAGTCTCCCCAAAGATGGGTGAGCATCCAATACAATCAAAATTAGGGTTTCAAGCCCTCTCTGAGCTTTAGACAAAGGATCAATCAAGAAATGACATGATCTTCAACTTGTCTAATCTCTCAAACATCCACAATGGATCAAAAAGGACTCCCACTTCAAGGATTAAGCACAAGGCTGCTCCCTTCTAGGTGGATCAAGTCTCAAGATCGACAGTGTCACCAAATTAGGGTTTTGGTCAACCAGGGCCTCCAGATGGAAATTTTCATCTGGGCATAAGGCAATGATCCAAAACATGACCTAATATACTCCATGGAACCTCATGGACCCATGCATCAAGTCAATTTTGCCTCAGGGGATGCATTCATCAAAAATCAGGAATTAGGGTTTCTTGACCTAATTCACCCCTAAGTTGACTTTTGGGACAAACCATGAGCCAAGACCTCAAGAGATGATGTGAGGGTCTCTAATACACCATATTGATCCATTTGGAACAATGGATTGATCCAAGAAGCTTGAGCAACAAGTTTCATTTTCATCTGCACCACAATTAGGGTTTTAAGGGAAAAGTCAACTGTAACTTTGACTTTTGACCAAGACATGCTCCCAAACCCTAATACATGATTGAATATACCCTATGACACCCATGGAACATGTCCATCAAGTTTGATTTAGGTCAAGGACATGATTTCCTGAAGAATTGCACAGTTTGGAATTCATCTGATAAAAAGTCAACTGTGCACAAAAGTCAACTTTGACTTTTTGAGATTTTTCACCAAAATGGATTTTTAACCCTAAAATGATGTTAATGTATGATTTGAATCATCATTCATCAAGAAAAATCAAGAAAAGTGAGATAACTTGTAAAAGGGGTAACCATAAAACTTAGAAATTTTTCTAAGTTAAAAATAAAGTGGCAAAGGTACCAACTTTGGAGGACCATAACTCCTAAACCACAAGGCCATTTTTTCTCATCCAAAGATGGATTTGTAGCCCTCATTATCACCTACAAAAACTTCAACTACAAGTCATTCCAATTCATTAAGGATTTTGAGTTATGGAGTGATCAAAGTGGCTGAAAAGTGAAAATGTCACTTTTTCCAACACTTAGTGAAATTTTCACTAAGTCAGAATTCTGCTTCACTTTTTGCCAAATGTAGGGGGATTTTTCACTTGGAATCAAAAGAGATCAAAACCAAACTTGTTCAAACAGTTGTTGTATTATGTAAGGGCTTTCCAAAATGGCCAAGAACATTTCCAAATTCAACCTACATCATGAGATACAACATTGGCAAGTTGCCTTGCTGAAATCTGTCAAAGCAAGGCAGAATTTGCACTTTGGCTCGATTTGCCAAAATCAGCCAATTGCAATTGCTCCAATCCACTTGGACACCTCAGAGGATTGAATCCAAAGGGGACAATCACTGAGCCAAGCCTCCAAGGTCCAAGGAACAAAGAATATCATGTTGAACCTAGAATTGCCAAAATAGGGACAAGACTTCAAATTTGGAATGAGGCATTCAATGGAACCATCAAGGTGGCATGGACTGAGCCATTCTCATCTGAAATCAGTCAAGGCTTATCCAAGACCAAGGGGACCAAAGCTTTGTGCCCTAACCTCTAGTCAATGGCTAGAGGAGACTTTCATTTCCATTGGCCAACATTGAGGGAACCTACTTACCAGCTGCCATGCACTATTCCTTGCAAAACAAACTTGCTCTACTATAAATAGAGCTCAATTGTGGTCAGTTTAAGTACCCCAAAGCCATCTAACAGATGCTTTCCTCAAAATCTCTTTCTCTTGGCAAAAATGCCTTTCTTAGCAAGGTAGCTATTGGGTTTTGAGTTTGAGAGCAATTCTGCACAAACCAATCACTCACACACCTCACATACATCACATATGAGCTGATCAAACACTCACATAACTTCTGAAACATCAATTTCACAAAATCACTTGCCATCCACACAAGTTTGAAGTGAAGTTGCAGCTGAGATGCCATAAACTGATCCAGTCCATTTCAATTCAATCCAAGTGTTCAAACACACTCCATATGGTGTAGGGAAGTTGTCCAGATCATCACAACTTGTCTGTAACACCTCCAACTCAAAATCACATCTGCTCTTGCTGTCACGACTTGGAGGTAAGCCTAAACTTGGGCATCTCTCAATCTATGTATATTTCCTCGCACAATAATTTGGCCATATGTTCATAATCATGCATGGAATGTTTTCCCTCAATTAATTGCATTGTTTGAATCGTGTATCAAAAATCCTAGCCTTCATGCAGAAATTAGGGTTCTTGAGGTTTCTTCGTGATTTCATGTTTTGTGTTTAATTTAAATGAAATTAAAGTACATAGACATGATCGTGAGGTTGAGGCGAGCATAATGATATGTGGATTGCATGTTATAATTACGTATTCAGTGAGATTGGATGGAAAATGCAAATCTGGGCAAACTGAAAAACGTGTGTGTTCTTGGTGTTGTTCTTGGCGCCATTTTCATATATTTGAATATTTGAATTTTGTGATTTTGTTTAATTGATTCAAAAATTAATTTCTCTCTGAGTTTTAATGATTTTGAGTTGATTCTTTTTTTAATAATTCACAAAAATGTTAAAATATTTTATTTTCCCAAAAAATCCCAAAAATATTATGTATTTTATATAATTGATATTTTTGCAAAGAATTAATATTTTAATTGTTTTTAACATTTGAAATATTATTTCCACAATGATTTTGCAACTTTTAATGCTTTCTATTTGTTTTGTAGGTCAATACTTAATTTTTGAAGCATTAATCCAAGATCACAATTTGTTTCCCATGTTTAAAACAATTTTTGATCAATTTAATTGAATTTTTATTCAATTAAATACATTTTTTGGAAACAAATTAGGGTTTTGGATTAATTCAACCCTCATAAATCATTTTCAAAACTTTTGGGCTTCTATTAGAGTGTAAGACCCAATCCTTTTTTTTGACCAAATCATCTTTGGGCCTCACTTATTGTATAAGTCCCGATACCGTCAAAAACAAACGGCGCGATCGTCGCCTTTTCAAAAATCACCTAGGCCTCTCCTTGAGCTATAAGACCCATTCAAAACTTTTGGGCCTCTATTAGAGTGTAAGACCCAATCTCCCTTTTAACCAAAACATTTTGAGCCTCACTTATTGTATAAGTCCCTCTGCGTTAAAAGAAAACCTCGGCGCGATCGCCATTTTTAAACGAAAAATCATTTGGGCCTACCCTCGTGTTATAAGCCCCACTCTTTTTCTTTAAACCTTTTTGGGCCTCTTAAGAGAGTGTAAGACCCATCCCTTTGTACAGAAAACCTTTTTGGGCCTCAGTCACTTGTATAAGTCCCTCTGTACAAATTCAAACAGTACGCTCACTGATAAAACCCTGGGCCTCTCCTTGAGCTGTAAGCCCCAAATCTTTCTTTTTCAAAGCACTTTCTCCTTTGATTTTGAATATACTGTTGTTTTTAATCTTTCTTTGTTGAACAACTAACCAAACAGCATGGAAGCACTACAACCGAGTAAGTGGTTATCGCTTTCATTTACTGCTTTCATATTATAAACTGTATTGTGGGGCTGCTCACTGTAAGTCTCCTTTCATAAACTCATATCTACTGTGTAATAATAGTATAGATATTTCGAGTTTCCCCGGCAACTACGTCTAGAACTAAGTGACGCTGTTTCATTCATTCGTAGAAATAGACGCCTAGATCCCCAATAGGAGCACCAGATACAGTCTTCTCTTTGGCTGTCCTCCTTAGGAATCGTCAAGAAGCTCTGCTCCCCAAGATGAATGTATTCTCCGTGAATGGCATCTTTGAGTTTCTTCCAAATTCTCGAACTTTCCTGACTTGATCTATTCCTTGTGGATAGCTTGCCTTGAATGTCTCGGGGTTTGGGTACCCACTACGGTCATAATCTTGGACCTTAACTAAGGAACCCTCTTTAAAAGCTAAAAGTCGCTGGATAGTAAACCTCGCACGTTTACCAGTGGTTTTCATCTTTAAAAGAGTTATCTCTCCTAATGGAAAGGAGATGATAGACCCACGGGCTTCTTAAAAGCATCGGCCTCCTCTTGGGCATTATTCAAGGACACTACGGCTTCTTAGAAGTATTCACAGCCTCCTCTTAGGCTTCGTATAATGATCTCTTCCTTCGGGAATGATAGCCTCCTCTTGGGCTTCGTACAAGGACCCGTCGGCTTCTTAAAAGATTCCAGCCTCCTCTTGGGCTTCGTACAAATTGTCCCGACGACCTCCTAGAGGTATAGGAACAGAACCTAGTCATCCTCATAGAACAGTCCTTTCATAGAGTCTACTACTGTTTCTCGAAGCATAGTACAAAAGATAAAACTCTAGACTTGGACAGTCTAACTTCCTTGAGTCTCAAAGACATTCTCAAGCACCCTTCGTTAAATAGGAAGGAAACCCGCAGACTCGGATAGTCTCAATACCCTTTGGATTTCCCGTTTCCTCAAAGAAAAGGAAATATCCCTGATCCTCAAATTAAATCCCTGTGTACAGTGTTACTCATATAAGAACTGATTTTCTCTTTTAAATCAGTATATTGGATCTGTCACTCAACTGAAACAGTTACAATAGCCTCCATCTCGGGCTTCGTACGAGATACCAAAATTCTCCCCAGTGGAGTCAAAACAACCTTTTAGCCTCTCTCTCAGGCTTTGTATGAGACATAAAAGATTCCCTCGTTGAGTCAATCACCCTTTTTTTCGCCTCCATCTCGGGCCTCGTACGAGATATAAATCCCTTAAGCAAGAGTCGAACTCTTTGCTAGCCTCCTCTTAGGCTTTGTATAACGATATGCCCCACTGGGTCGAACCCTTTTAGCCTTTCTCTCGGGCTTTGTACGAGATAGAAAATAGCCTCCTCTTAGGCTTTGTATAATGATTTTCCTAGCGGAAATTAGCCTCCTCTTAGGCTTTGTATAAGAAAACCACTGGTTGATCCAATCAACCTTTTAGCATCAAAGTTGTGCCTCGTTCACAGTACACAAACATCAACAACTCCTTTCCCTTCATCTAATCGCTGTAAGCGGCAAGCCTCTGGATCATCTACATCCATGCCACTGTCCCTCTTTTAGCATGAGAAATTCCTAAGGAAAGATGGCATTGCTCTACACTGAGTTAAAGTCTTCTCCTTCAGGTTAAAACCCTTTCTTCGGAAATTATGGCATTGCTCGGATCCGCGTATCCCAGTTAAAGTAATTCTCCTTCTCCCCTCTTTAGAGATGACAAATTCTCTCTAAAGTCGAGGTCTTTTAACTTCACATCTTGGGCTATGAACAAAACACAAATAGACCTTTCAGCTTCACATCTTGGGCTTTGAACAAGATACAAACCACCTTTCGCTTCACGTCTTGGGCTTTGAACAAGACACCAAAAACCAATTTCCTCCCATAGAATAGGAGGAACTACGAACGCTCTGATTTCCCTGTTTCGGTAAACGGGAATACGTAGGCATAAGATCGAAAGAAAAGATCTTAGCGAGCGCAATCAACAAAAAACCCAAATCCCATATCTCCATCAATTAAAAGCAGTAATTCAAAAACATCAGTCCTAACATCCTAATCCTTATTCCCCGCCAGAAACCCTTTGCCTAGAAAAAAGAAAGAAAGAACCGTATTGGCGAAATACGAATAACCAGTACAAAGGCCCCCCCACATTGATAGCATCCGTAACCTAACAGACCGCTGTTTAAACTCAGTATGCAAGCAAGGTTAATTGGAGACATCTATTTCCCTTCCTTATTCAGCTCACAATAGGATAAAAAATGAATCGACCTGTAGTTTTAAGCTCAACCGCAGAGAGCGACCAGCGCTTAAGAACCGCGTCCAAAATCGCTCGCTACAGAAAAGTGGCGCCCACCGTGGGGCCGATAGCAAAGTTAGATCTAGCCACGGTCGTCCCCATTTTTCACAGAAAAAGTGGCGCCCACCGTGGGGCCAGTTTTTCTTTCTGTCTGTTTTCCTTGTAAAATGGCGACTCTCCTGGGGAGTCTCCTTTTCTGCCTTAGGGCATCATCCCCGTTTTCTACGGAAAATGGGAACTCTACCGAAGAGAAAGATTGACCTATGCTGGTCCATCTCTTAGGCAGGGAACCACAGATTGGGGCTTCCGCCGGGGAACTCATTTCTGTCAGGAACTTAAGATTCATAGCTTTATAAGTCTAGGATGATTAGGACAAATATATATACTGCTTTTCCTAATTGCTATACGTGTTTATTTTTCTGCTACTGGGAATGCGTGTGATGCCGCATGTGGTGAGATTGAGTATACACTTAAGAAAAGCCAACCTTTTTCGTAGTGCGGAAGCTATCGGAAATAGCTGTTACGCGATACTACCCTCATTTGAGGCTGGTGATCTATTCTCGGTGAATGGTACTTACTCTAAGATTGCACACAACTCGCTGGCGATCCGCTTGTTGTTTTGCTTTCCTGGGAGGAGCTGATGATAATGAGTACAGGTACAAAAATCACCCTAGTATAAACCTTTGGGGATGGGTAGAGCCTTGACTTCATGACAACGACCCTCTGACCCCATGTTTTTTCTATGTTTTTGTGTGCTGCATTCATGCATTCATTTAATAAAACATTAAAAAACATTCAAAAAAAAATTTCTCTTCTAGTCTCTCTGTTTTTCAAATTAAACTAAGACTGTGATTGCAAATATCAGAGAAAAATATTGCATTAATGGATTTCGGTAGAAGGAGAACTCACCAGTATACCTTCAAGGTTCCAAAACTAGGGGATTTGAGAAAGTTAGCGAGGATGATCGTTAACCCAGAGGCTTTCAGAGCCAAGCACGGTGTTTTCCTACCATTGTTAAGAGTCCATGTGATTAAGGGGATCATGGACGCGCTCATTCAGTTCTACGATCCGGTTTATCATTGTTTCACATTCCCGGATTTCCAGCTGGCACCAACGCTGGAGGAGTATTCTCATCTGACTGATTTACATATCACAGATCGAGCTCCATTTTCTGGACTGGAAGAAATTCCAAAGAATCAGACTATTGCAAGAGCAATTCATTTGGACGAGTCTGAGGTCAGGACTCACATGATTACTAAGGGTGGCATCCAAGGTTTGCCAGCCCAATTCTTGACAAAAAAGGCTTTATACTTCGCTAGTATAGGGAACGGGACTGCTTTTGAAAGCATCTTTGTCTTGCTCACCTACGGGTTATTTTTGTTTCCCAACATCAATAACTTCGTCGATATCAACGCTATTAAGGTTTTTCTCATTGGAAACCCTGTGCCGACTTTGCTTGCAGATGCGTATCATTCTGTACACTTAGGAAATTTGTACAGCGGAGGGGAGATCACATGTTGTGTACCTTTGCTTTACAAATGGTTTATCTCTCACTTGCCCAAGTCTGCTGCTTTTTGGGATTGCAAGAGTGTCTTACGTTGGTCGCAGAAGATCATGTCTCTTACCAACTCTGATATAGATTGGTGTAATAGGATTTATGAGGGAATCAGAATCATTGACCGTTGTGGAAACTTCCCCAGCGTACCCCTCATAGGAACTAAAGGAGGAATCAACTATCATCCGATATTAGTTCTTCGTCAATTTGGATACCCGATGAGACACATCCCACTGGGTGTTCATCTGGAAGGTCTTTTCTTCAAAGAAGGAGAAAACGACAGAGCACTAAAGATGGAAATAGTGCAAGCTTGGAAACATGTTCATAAGAAAGGACGAGAGTCTCTGGGAAAACTGGACTGTGTCTCGGTGGAGCCTTATCTCCATTGGGTACAAACCAGAGTTCTCAAGCTAAAGATGCCTTATCCTCGTTACGGAATTCTTCCACCGAGGGAAATTGTCATGTACTTCATGACGGAAACTGAAAGGCTTCAGGTTACTCTCAACAAGGTTCAAAAGGAAAGAAGATCTTGGAAGAACAAGTACTGCACCCTCAACGTAGAGTGTATCCAAATACACCAACTACTAAAAGAGAAAGATGCTCTGATTGAAATTTTGGAGCAGCATGCTGTAGAGAATCAAGATGACCAAAGGAATTTGCTCACTCCTTTCACTTGGCAAAGGAATGACAACCCGACAACGGCCCAAGCGCCCCGGTCAAAGAAAAGGAAAGTACCAGAGTCAGCACCCGATTTCTCCTCAGAGAGGACTCGGGACCCATTAGTTTAGGTTTCTGTTTCTGCACTTCGTAATCTACTGTATTTCCATTTCTGTAATCCTTTGAATTTCAATAAAAAGGGGTTTCCCCACTGTTTGATATTTGCAATTTAATTGTCGAAGTTTATTTTGATTAAACAAAAAAAAATAATTAATATAATCATTGCATTCAACATTCTCACATCGCGTATTCTCCTTACCTACAAATCTCACGTTTGTGTCTCGATTCTAGAGTCAAACTGTCTCATTCGTATAATACTCGGGCCAATCGTCAGAAAAAGATGGATGATCTTGAGGAAGAAAACAGAGAGTTGAAAGAAGAGATCGACGCTCTGAGAGAGGATATGAGAAAGCTTCGTAACGACATGCAAGCCATGGCAGAAGCTCAGCTACAAAGAACTGTGATCTCAGAGATCACCTCAACGCCCATCATAGAAAAGTATGATCCTAGGTATCAGATACCGAAAGATCGTCCTTGGGGCATGCCTGTTAACTATATCCCGGAAGGATATGTTCCGCCGATCACTGAAGATCAAGGAATCGCAATAGAAGCCGCTGGGCCTGAAGGTTACAAACTTCGGGAAAGCGAAGATGCCAGGGGCATACTCAAGACTCCTGAAGGTTACAAACTTCGGGAGGCACCAAGACTTACTGTCGTAGTCACGGTACCACCCCCTGTGGTGCACACTGTCCCGGAAGGACAGATTCCACCAACACCTTCTGGTAAGAAGGAAACTATGTTTGACAGAATGGAGGAATTCTAGGAACAGTTCTTGGAAATGCAGAAAGAGCTGCAAGCCATTCGCGGTCAGGATCTATTTGGAAAGGACGCCGCAGACCTCTGCTTGGTCCCAAATGTGAAAGTCCCGCACAAGTTCCAAGTGCCCGACTTTGAAAAATACAAGGGTAACTCTTGCCCTCAAAGCCATCTGGTGATGTACGCTCGGCGGATGTCAGTCCAGACTGAGAATCAGGACCTGCTGATTCACTACTTCCAGGATAGTTTAACCGGTGCCGCACTCAAATGGTACATGGGTTTAAACCATACTACGATCAGTACTTTCAGAGATCTTGGTACTGCCTTCGTCCAACAATACAAATACAATTTGGACATGGCACCCGACAGAGATCAACTCAGATCGATGTCGCAAAAGGAAAAGGAAACCTTTAAGGAGTATGCTCAAAGGTGGCGTGAAATTGCCGCTCAAATTTGTCCACCTCTTGAGGAAAAAGAGATGACAAAAATCTTCTTAAAGACCTTAAGATCATTTTACTATGACCGAATGGTTGCCAGTGCACCCAGTGATTTCACCGAAATGGTCAGCATGGGTGTACGTCTTGAGGAAGTCGTCCGAGAAGGACGTTTGGTAAAAGACACTGGATCGACGAGCGGTACTAAAAAATATGGTAGTGCTCTCCCTAAGAAAAAAGAGCAAGATATTGGTAATATCTCTCTCGGAAAGCAAAGGAGTCGTTATCAGCCAGTAGCAGCTGTTACTCCTACTATTGGCCCCGCGCCTGTTCCTACGTATCAACCTCAGGTTGCGCAGAGCCAACCTAACCAACAAAGGACACAACAGCCTCTTCAGCAGGCTCGTCCTCCATATAACAACAACCGTACAACACGGCCACCAGGATTTGATCCTATACCTGTAACGTACGCAGAACTGTTTCCGTTACTGCTAGCCAAGGGGCACATTCAGACTAAGTCTCCCCTTTCAGTTCCGGAAAATCCGCCTTTTTGGTTTAAAGCGGATCAAACATGCCCTTATCATCAAGGAGGTTCAGGGCATAACATTGAGACTTGTCTCAATTTCAAATCTGACGTGCAAAAGCTTGTTAGGAGCGGGCTCTTATCTTTAAAAGATACGAATCCCAATGTTCTTACGAACCCGCTGCCTCAACATGAGAAGGCTGCAGCCAATCTGATTGAGAAAGAGACTAACAATGTCTATCAAGTTCACGATGTACTCTTATTGGGGACCAATCTGGTCAAGATGCATTGTAGACAGAGTGGATATGGCCATGTGCCACCTCATAATTATCACCAGTGTGATATCTGCTCTAAAGATAACCAAGGATGTTCTGTAGTGCAATCAGCTCTACAGGAACAAATGGATCTTGGATGGATCCAAGAGCACCGAGTTCGTGGAGTTAACATGGTTTACACGAATTCCAACGTCATTCAAAACCACGACATCCGTGGGATGAATATCAACTTGGTGGCGATGCACTCAAGGCAAAGCCAGTATCATAATCTGCCGCGGCACGATTACAGTTCCTATCTGATTTGCTCGGTAAACAAACAGGGATGCTCTTTCATACAAGAGGCCCTCCAGCGTCAGATGGATCTTGGATGGATCCAGGACTACCATGATAGGAACTCCTATCAAATCAATATGGTTCAGATCTTCGATATCCGCGTAATGGATACCAACCTGGTAGATTTACATGCTGAGCAGGTCCGACTCGGATTCTTAATATCACATGACTATCAAAATTGTAAAGCGGGTTGCGAAAACGATCGAGGTTGTACCCTTGTCCAGGAGGCACTTCAGCACTTGTTAAATCACTGGTGGATGCCAATCTATATGGACGAAGATACTCAGCAGATTAGTATCAATAACAGGAATCCTACTCGTCGTCAAAGTCAGGATGTCCGATCAATGGAAGATAACCTAGTGAGGTTGCATTGCATTCAAAATGGGCGTGGCCAGGTGCCACCACACAACTATGACAGTTGTAGCATCTGTTCGGAAAATAACCAAGGGTGTTACCTTGTGAGAGCAGCTCTTCAGGGTCAGATCGATCACGGAGAAATTCATCCATATCCGGGTTCTGGACCCATCATTTGGTCGCCGAACTACCTTGCCGATAAGGTCGAGGATGTTGTCACGATCTCTGGTCATCACCAGATCAGGGATGTTTTTGCCATCATTCCTCAACTTGACGAATCTAGAGTTCCCAACCGGGAACGGATCGAGATTACTTATAATGGTCAGAAAAATCAGAAAGTCCCCATAGTCATCTATCTACCGGGACCACTACCGTATGAATCAGCTAAGGCGATCCCTTACAAATACGGTGCAACAATAATCGAGAATGGAAAGGAAATTCCATTACCCTCCGTCGTGAATATTGCAGACATCAGTCGTGTAACACGGAGCGATCGAATCTTCAACCGAGGGGTTGGAGAATCCAACAAAGAAAAGGAACTTCAGGCAGAAATTCCTGATCCACCAGTCAGTCAATCTGGTAATCCCGACTTTTCAAAAGACAAAGATGAGATGCTAAAGCTCATCCAAAGGAGTGAATATAACATTGTTGATCAACTGTTACAGACTCCTTCAAAGATCTAAGTATTATCACTGTTACTCAGTTCAGAAGCACACAGAGAGGCTCTACAGAAAGTCTTGGAGCAAGCCTTTGTGGAACAGGATGTAACAATAAGACAATTCAATAGCATTGTCTCTAACATCACTTCCTGCAATAATTTGGGATTTAGTGATGAGGAATTACCTGAAGAGGGTCGCCGTCATAACATGGCGCTCAATATCACAGTTAACTGCCAGGGCGATGCTTTAGCCAACGTACTGGTAGACACAGGGTCAGCCCTGAATGTTATGCCGAAGTCCACTTTGACGCAATTATCATTTAAAGGCCCTCCAATGAGAGTCAGCGAGGTCGTCGTCAAAGCATTCGACGGATCCAGAAAAATAGTTATCGGCGAATTTGATCTTCCCATAACTATTGGTCCTCACACTTTCCAAATCACTTTCCAGGTCATGGACATCCGGGCAACATACAGTTATTTATTAGGAAGACCTTGGATACATCAGGCTGGAGCGGTCACTTCGACCCTCCACCAAAAGCTAAAGTTCGTCAAGAACGATCAACTTGTCACGGTTTGTGGGGAACAAGCCTTGCTTGTGAGTAACATATCATCATCTACTTGTGTGGAACCCGAGGAGGTTATTGGAACTCAGTTCCAAGCACTATCGGTGAGCAAGGACAATCAGTTCAAAGAAGGAACTTCAATTTCTTCATACAAAGATGCTATCAAAGCGGTCGAGAGTACCGATACGACAGGATAGGGACGGCTTGTCATTCCTATTGACAATAAAACAAAGAAGGGTCTTGGTTTTTCTGCAACCTGTACCCAGACGGCCGCCAACGATGAAAGTCTTCATCCCCTTCAAAACTTCTTCCACAGTGGAGGTTTTCTCCACCCAGTGTCTCAAGCAGTACATGCTATTAATGAGGAAGATCCCTCTGACACAGATGAAGAATGGAAGTCCTACCTTAACAAGGACGGCTATATGTCTCAGGAAGAGGTGCCTATGCCTTTTTGCTTTCCTACAGAAAGTCCGAGATTTATACCAAGATCAGATGTTGAAATGATCTACGGAGATTGTGATCCGGAAGGATGCCGTGCTCCGCCAAATTCATTAGAGGAAGACACTCTGATGAAAGAAAACTTTGATCGCAATTACTATGGCCCGATGGATGGTCTGCCAATGTGGCAACCTTACCCAGGAGACCTGGGGCAAGAAAGTCAGCCGAGTAATGAAACTCAGCTGAGCGTCATTGAACAGAATACCTGTGTCCCCGCCATGTCATGGGATCAACACTCAGGTCATTCGGAAACTACTCAAGATGAAGATGAATTCGCAACGTTTGCAGGACTTGAATTCATCAACTATGCTTTTCCCGAGGTCAATGTCATCGAGAGGGATGACTTCTCCAGTTCCAAAGAAGTTTGGGACACTCTGGGACAACCAAGTGGAAAATACGACTTTATGGTCAAGTACACTGCTCCCGAAAGCTCTCATATCAGGCTCGAAGATATCCAGCCAACTGGATGGGGAGATACAGCTGAGAGCACAAATGCTATGCAAAATGCAACAGGGGAATCCTCCTACGACAATTCTGCTTGGGAGACAGATTCCAATGATCCTGCTCCACCAGAAATCAGCGTCATTTCTAAAAACAAATCAAGGAAGGTGCCAGACTTTGGGATTCACCGAGGAGTTCGCCGCCAATGGGTTGCTGTCGAGGTTCCGAAGGTCGTTCGCCAGTCAAATTAATTGTCATCTTTAACCTTTCACCCTGCCCATGTGAAACAGATGTTTTGATAGGGCTCGCTTTCTGTGAATTTCCCTCTTCGCTTTGCCCAAAGCGACAGAGTTTTGTTTTATAGGGCTGTAGTTTCAAGATTCGACTTGTTCATTAATAAAATAACGTCGTTCTGTAATTTCCGCATTAATTGTTGTTTTCTCTTTTTGCTTTTTCAGAAAATGGTAATCCTAAAAAAACAATTCAAAAATAAAAACAAGCAGTAAAATAAATTCACTGCACACACTTACATTTTCTCTATCTTTTCTAAACACGAATCATCACGTCATGCAGATTGCTTGTTTTATACCCCGTTGAAACATACGATCCGATGCCTTCTTCCAACTTTGAGTTCCCGGTATTCGAGGCTGAAGAAGAAAATGACAATGAAATTCCAGAAGAGATCTCCCGACTACTCAGACAAGAGGAAAGGTCCATTGAACCTCACAAAGAGCTGTTGGAAACGGTAAACTTGGGTTCAGAAAAAGAGAGAAAAGAAATCAGGATCGGAGCACTGCTCAGTCCAACTGTCAAAGAAAGTTTGATAAAGCTTCTCAAAGAATTCCCCGATGTGTTCGCTTGGTCCTATCAGGATATGCCAGGATTAGATACCAGCATCGTGGAACATCATTTACCGTTAAGATCAGAATGTCCGCCAGTAAAGCAAAGGTTGAGACGCACTCACCCGGACATGGCCATCAAAATCAAGGAGGAGGTACAGAAACAGATCGACGCGGGTTTCCTCGCTACATCTGAATATCCTCAATGGTTAGCCAACATCGTACCCATTCCCAAAAAGGATGGAAAGGTCAGAATGTGTGTTGATTACAGAGATCTAAACAAGGCAAGTCCAAAGGACGACTTTCCTTTACCACACATTGACATGCTGGTAGACAGCACATCAAAGTTCAAAGTTTTCTCCTTCATAGATGGATTCTCGGGCTATAATCAGATCAAAATGGCGCCGAAAGACATGGAGAAAACTTTGTTCATTACCCCATGGGGTACCTTTTGTTACAAGGTAATGTCGTTCGGTTTGAAGAACGTCGGGGCAACCTATCAAAGGGCCATGACTACTTTGTTTCATGACATGATACACAAAGAAATCGAGGTATATGTCGATGATTTGATTGCAAAATCAAGAACAGAGGATGAGCACGTTGAACATCTGTCAAAATTGTTCGAACGTCTAAGAAAATTCAAGCTCCGCTTGAATCCCAACAAGTGCACCTTCAGTGTCCGTTCAGGGAAACTACTAGGGTTCATCGTTAGCCAGAAAGGAATTGAGGTTGATCCCGACAAGGTCAAGGCCATTCAAGAAATGCCTTCTCCGAAAACTGAAAAACAAGTCAGAGGATTCCTGGGACGTTTGAACTACATCTACAGATTCATATTCCTTATGACCGCCACTTGTGCGCCGATTTTCAAATTACTCAAAAAGAACCAGGATTGCGTTTGGTCAGAAGATTGCCAAACCGCCTTCGACAGTATTAAGGAATACCTGTTGAATCCTCCGATCCTATCACCTCCAGTGGAAGGAAGACCACTGATCATTTACCTCACAGTCCTAGAGGACTCAATGGGATGTGTACTTGGCCAACAAGACGAAACTAAAAGGAAAGAGTCTGCCATTTACTATCTAAGCAAGAAATTCACCGACTGCGAAACTCGGTACCCGATGCTCGAGAAAACTTGTTGCGCTTTGGCTTGGGCAGCCAAACGTCTTCGCCAGTACATGATTCGTCATACTACTTGGTTGGTCTCCAAAATGGATCCAATCAAGTACGTTTTCGAAAAACCTGCTCTCACGGGAAGGATTGCCCGTTGGCAGATGTTACTATCAGAATATGACATAGAGTACCACGCTCAGAAAGCCGTTAAAGGAAGTATTTTAGCCGATCATTTGGCTCATCAACCGATTGACGATCAAGAATCAATCAGGTTTGACTTCCCAGACGAAGATGTCATGTATCTAAAAATGAAAGATTGCGATGAACCGCTACCCAGTGAAGGGCCAGAACCAGGTTCCCAGTGGGGACTTATCTTTGACGGAGCAGTCAATCATTATGGAAACGGAATTGGGGCAATCATTGTTACCCCTCAGGGTTCCCACATTCCTTTCACTGCCAGACTTACGTTCAAATGTACGAACAACGAGGCCGAATACGAAGCATGTATCATGGGTCTCGAAGAAGCGATTGATTTAAGGATCAAAAACTTGGACGTATACGGCGATTCAGCCCTGGTTATTAACCAGATAAAAGGAGATTGGAACACATACCAATCAGGATTGATTCCTTACAAAGAGTATGCAAGAAGGTTTTTACCCTTCTTCAACAGAGTCGACTTTCATCACATCCCTCGTGATGAGAATCACATGGCTGATGCATTAGCCACTCTCTCTTCCATGATTAGCGTAGGTCGATGGAATGACATACCTAAGATCGACAGAATGCGCCTTGAACGGCCCGCTTACATCTTCGCGATTGAAGCGGTCATAGACGACAGACCTTGGTATCACGATATCAAATGCTTCCTTCAGAAACAAGAGTACCCATCTAGGGCACTCAAAAAAGATAGGAAAACCCTCAAAAGATTGGTTGGAAACTTCTTCCTGAGCGGTGACGCTCTTTATAAGAGAAATTTTGACATGGTTTTGCTCCGATGTGTCGACAGACCAGAAGCAGACATGCTCATGAAAGAAATTCATGAAGGATCCTTTGGCACTCATGCCAACGGACACACAATGGCGAGAAAAATTCTCAGGGCCGGGTACTATTAGTTGACAATGGAATCCGACTGCTACAAGTACATGAGGAGGTGTCACAAGTGTCAGATATACTCCGACAAAATTCATGTACCGCCATCACATCTCAAAGTTTTTTCTTCCCCGTGGCCTTTTTCCATATGGGGAATCGACATGATTAGTATGATTGAGCCCAAGGCTTCAAACGGACATTGATTCATCCTGGTAACCATTGACTATTTCACCAAGTGGGTCGAAGCAGCGTCATTCGCCAATGTAACCCGACAAGTGGTGGTCCGATTTATCAAAAACAATATCATCTGCCGTTATGGTGTTCCAAGTGAGATCATTACTGATAATGGATCTAACTTGAACAATAAGATGATGAAAGAGTTATGTGCAGAGTTCAAGATCGAACACCATAACTCATCTCCCTACCGACCCAAGATGAACGGAGCGGTAGAAGCGGCTAACAAGAACATCAAGAAGATCGTTCAAAAGATGGTTGTAACCTATAAAGATTGGCACGAAATGCTACCCCTTTGCTCTTCACGGTTATCGAACATCTATCCGCACTTCAACAGGGGCAACCCCTTTCTCTCTAGTATATGGCATGGAAGCAGTGCTCCCCATAGAAGTAGAGATCCCATCAATCCAGGTATTGATGGAAGCTCAGCTCAACGAAGTTGAATGGTGTCAAAGTCGACACGACGAACTGAACCTGATCGAAGAGAAGAGAATCACGGCACTATGCCACGGTCATTGTATCAACAGAGAATGAAAAGAGTGTTCGACAAAAAAGTCCTACCTTGTGTCTTCAGAAAAGGAGACCTCGTGCTCAAGAAGATACAATCATTTCTCACTGACTCTCGGGGCAAATGGACCCCGAATTATGATGGCCCCTATGTGGTCACGAAAGCTTTCTCAGGCGGTGCCTTGAGACTTGCCACCATGGACGGAGAGGAATTTGCCTACCCCACGAATGTTGATGTAGTCAAGAAATACTTCGCCTAAACTAAAAAAAAACGTCTCGGTGGATTGAAAACATGAAAGGGCGGTCCAGGCAAAAGGTAGAGAAATGGAAGAAAAAAAAAAAGAATCATCCCGATGGATTGGAAATCTCATAGTACAATCCAGGAAAAAATTAGGGATAATGGCAAGTAACTATGTTCAACAGAGGCAAGTCCCTCAGCAGCAGTTACAGCATCATCTATCGGAGGAAATCTCCAGTCAAAGGTCATCTTCGACGGAAGCTCAGGATGCCCCGAATTCAAAGTTGATAGAAGGATAGTGGTCGTTATGTTTCAACGTAGCCCTTTTCCCTGTAAATTACCATTTTCAAACTTTGTATATACTCTTTGGAATCATGCGTTTGGCTGATCTCCATCTTATCAATCAAATTTGAGCCTTTGTGCTTTTGTTTGTAATTCTTAACTTGTTTTAGCTTTACAGAACGACGTTGTTTAAACTTAATCAGCGATTCTTGAAATAAAACAAAAATGAATTTACTTGTTAAAACTTTTTCTGCTTTTAAATTAAAGATGGCATTTCTTTTTACTGTTGAACATCAGAAGAACATCGATTGCTTCTCCCGAAGTAAGCGAATTTCAAAGTGCAGAATCAAAGTACTCCTTCTAAGCCAGTATGCCTGAATGAAGGGATCAACTGTGTCAGAGACCTTGTTTCGTCTGACATCCTCGGTCGAGTTCTCATCTCTTAAGCCCGGTCAACATAGCTCCCAACGGGACTATCTCTCCTAAGCAAGGTGGAATCGCTATCTTGAACCAGCAATATCTCTATACGCCCCGCGATGGTCGAGTATCCAATTGTGTTCATCTGTATGTCGCGTCTGTTTTGTCAGCATAAACATACATACTTCATGCATTTTATTTGCGTTCGCATTTCGTATTGCATCACTATCACTTGAGTCGGTCTTGTCCCCTAGTGATAAACAGTTTTCTCAATCGAGTTTGTCAGTTCTTTCCTCGTCAGGAAGTGTTGCGTCTGCACAATCTCGCCACCAGTGTATCTTTAGATCAGAGTCGGCACTTGGCCACTTTGATAACTTGAACCTCTGAAAGATCAGAGAACCTTCAACAAATGTTACTCTTCGCCATTGAAGATGATATCCTCGCTTTCCCGGATTAAGGAAAATCCCCAGAGAAAGCCTCGTGATCAGAGATTCGGCAGCATACCAGTTTTTCTCCGAAAGGACCGCTGATGAAAAGGTCATTGGCACCTCAAAATTGGACCCCATCATATGGCATTTCTCCGGGAAGATCCCGAGAAAAGTATGATGTAACCCCAAATGAAAACAGTCTCTCAAGAGACTCTCTTTCCCCAGTAGAATCTACAAATGGCGTCTCCAAAACAAGAGAAGTTTGTGTACCTCTACCATTCAGACGACTGGGTTCCCCAGGAAGTCTGACATCAAAACTTTTTCCACTCAAATGGCATCTCCCCAGGAAAATTCGGCGAGAAGTTTGAAGGAAAGCCGCTACGAATAGTGTCCCTTGTCAGTAAAGTTTATTGACAAAAGAAACTAAGACCAGTTCCTTGGTAAGAAACCAGGATCGAGGGGAAGTTTAAATCAGAAACTAAGACCAGTTCCTTGGTAGGAAACCAAGAACGAGGGGAGGTTTATTTCAAAAGAAAACTGAGACCAGTTCCTTGGCTGAAGACCAGGATCGAGGGGAAGTTTACCTTTTCTAAGCATTATTGCTTAGTTAAAGAAGATGAATGTGTAAGCTACCATTCATAACCACCATCAAAATTTCGGATATTCCGATATTTAATCCTCTTGCACCCCGAATGCTCGAATCCCTTCGTCATTCATACCTTCGGGTCCAAGAAGATTAAATAGGGGCATCTGTAATACCCCAAATTTTGACCACTAAGATTCCCATCATTGTTTCAATCATCATCACAATATGGATGTACCTTTATGCTTCATCAGTCTCCCCAAAGATGGGTGAGCATCCAATACAATCAAAATTAGGGTTTCAAGCCCTCTCTGAGCTTTAGACAAAGGATTAATCAAGAAATGACATGATCTTCAACTTGTATAATCTCTCAAACATCCACAATGGATCAAAAAGGACTCCCACTTCAAGGATTAAGCACAAGGCTGCTCCCTTCTAGGTGGATCAAGTCTCAAGATCGACAGTGTCACCAAATTAGGGTTTTGGTCAACCAGGGCCTCCAGATGGAAATTTTCATCTGGGCATAAGGCAATGATCCAAAACATGACCTAATATACTCCATGGAACCTCATGGACCCATGCATCAAGTCAATTTTGCCTCAGGGGATGCATTCATCAAAAATCAGGAATTAGGGTTTCTTGACCTAATTCACCCCTAAGTTGACTTTTGGGACAAACCATGAGCCAAGACCTCAAGAGATGATGTGAGGGTCTCTAATACACCATATTGATCCATTTGGAACAATGGATTGATCCAAGAAGCTTGAGCAATAAGTTTCATTTTCATCTGCACCACAATTAGGGTTTTAAGGGAAAAGTCAACTGTAACTTTGACTTTTGACCAAGACATGCTCCCAAACCCTAATACATGATTGAATATACCCTATGACACCCATGGAACATGTCCATCAAATTTGATTTAGGTCAAGGACATGATTTCCTGAAGAATTGCACAGTTTGGAATTCATCTGATAAAAAGTCAACTGTGCACAAAAGTCAACTTTGACTTTTTGAGATTTTTCACCAAAATGGATTTTTAACCCTAAAATGATGTTAATGTATGATTTGAATCATCATTCATCAAGAAAAATCAAGAAAAGTGAGATAACTTGTAAAAGGGGTAACCATAAAACTTAGAAATTTTTCTAAGTTAAAAATAAAGTGGCAAAGGTACCAACTTTGGAGGACCATAACTCCTAAACCACAAGGCCATTTTTTCTCATCCAAAGATGGATTTGTAGCCCTCATTATCACCTACAAAAACTTCAACTACAAGTCATTCCAATTCATTAAGGATTTTGAGTTATGGAGTGATCAAAGTGGCTGAAAAGTGAAAATGTCACTTTTTCCAACACTTAGTGAAATTTTCACTAAGTCAGAATTCTGCTTCACTTTTTGCCAAATTTAGGGGGATTTTTCACTTGGAATCAAAAGAGATCAAAACCAAACTTGTTCAAACAGTTGTTGTATCATGTAAGGGCTTTCCAAAATGGCCAAGAACATTGCCAAATTCAACCTACATCATGAGATACAACATTGGCAAGTTGCCTTGCTGAAATCTGTCAAAGCAAGGCAGAATTTGCACTTTGGCTCGATTTTCCAAAATCAGCCAATTGCAATTGCTCCAATCCACTTGGACACCTCAGAGGATTAATCTAAAGGGGACAATCACTGAGCCAAGCCTCCAAGGTCCAAGGAACAAAGAATAGCATGTTGAACCTAGAATTGCCAAAATAGGGACAAGACTTCAAATTTGGAATGAGGCATTCAATGGAACCATCAAGGTGGCATGGACTGATCCATTCTCATCTGAAATCAGTCAAGACTTATCCAAGACCAAGGGGACCAAAGCTCTGTGCCCTAACCTCTAGTCAATGGCTAGTGGAGACTTTCATTTCCATTGGCCAACATTGAGGGAACCTACTTACCAGCTGCCATGCACTATTCCTTGCAAAACAAACTTGCTCTACTATAAATAGAGCTCAATTGTGGTCAGTTTAAGTACCCCAAAGCCATCTAACAGATGCTTTCCTCAAAATCTCTTTCTCTTGGCAAAAATGCCTTTCTTAGCAAGGTAGCTATCGGGTTTTGAGTTTGAGAGCAATTCTGCACAAACCAATCACTCACACACCTCACATACATCACATATGAGCTGATCAAACACTCA
This sequence comes from Lathyrus tuberosus, assembly GCA_022829125.1. Taxonomy (NCBI): domain Eukaryota; kingdom Viridiplantae; phylum Streptophyta; class Magnoliopsida; order Fabales; family Fabaceae; genus Lathyrus; species Lathyrus tuberosus. The sequence continues at coordinate 6,573,398 of JALAZF010000283.1, read as the reverse complement.
CATAACTTCTGAAACATCAATTTCACAAAATCACTTGCCATCCACACAAGTTTGAAGTGAAGTTGCAGCTGAGATGCCATAAACTGATCCAGTCCATTTCAATTCAATCCAAGTGTTCAAACACACTCCATATGGTGTAGGGAAGCTGTCCAGATCATCACAACTTGTCTGTAACACCTCCAACTCAAAATCACATCTGCTCTTGCTGTCACGACTTGGAGGTAAGCCTAAACTTGGGCATCTCTCAATCTATGCATATTTCCTCGCACAATAATTTGGCCATATGTTCATAATCATGCATGGAATGTTTTCCCTCAATTAATTGCATTGTTTGAATCGTGTATCAAAAATCCTAGCCTTCATGCAGAAATTAGGGTTCTTGAGGTTTCTTCGTGATTTCATGTTTTGTATTTAATTTAAATGAAATTAAAGTACATAGACATGATCGTGAGGTTGAGGCGAGCATAATGATATGTGGATTGCATGTTATAATTACGTATTCAGTGAGATTGGATGGAAAATGCAAATCTGGGCAAACTGAAAAACGCGCGTGTTCTTGGTGTTGTTCTTGGCGCCATTTTCATATATTTGAATATTTGAATTTTGTGATTTTGTTTAATTGATTCAAAAATTAATTTCTCTCTGAGTTTTAATGATTTTTAGTTGATTCTTTTTTTAATAATTCACAAAAATGTTAAAATATTTTATTTTCCCAAAAAATCCCAAAAATATTATGTATTTTATATAATTGATATTTTTGCAAAGAATTAATATTTTAATTGTTTTTAACATTTGAAATATTATTTCCACAATGATTTTGCAACTTTTAATGCTTTCTATTTGTTTTGTAGGTCAATACTTAATTTTTGAAGCATTAATCCAAGATCACAATTTGTTTCCCATGTGTAAAACAATTTTTGATCAATTTAATTGAATTTTTATTCAATTAAATACATTTTCTGGAAACAAATTAGGGTTTTGGATTAATTCAACCCTCATAAATCATTTTCAAAACTTTTGGGCCTCTATTAGAGTGTAAGACCCAATCCTTTTTTTTGACCAAATCATCTTTGGGCCTCACTTATTGTATAAGTCCCGATACCGTCAAAAACAAACGGCGCGATCGTCGCCTTTTCAAAAATCACCTGGGCCTCTCCTTGAGCTATAAGACCCATTCAAAACTTTTGGGCCTCTATTAGAGTGTAAGACCCAATCTCCCTTTTAACCAAAACATTTTGGGCCTCACTTATTGTATAAGTCCCTCTGCGTTAAAAGAAAACCTCGGCGCGATCGCCATTTTTAAACGAAAAATCATTTGGGCCTACCCTCGTGTTATAAGCCCCACTCTTTTTCTTTAAACCTTTTTGGGCCTCTTGAGAGAGTGTAAGACCCATCCCTTTGTACAGAAAACCTTTTTGGGCCCCAGTCACTTGTATAAGTCCCTCTGTACAAATTCAAACAGTGCGCTCACTGATAAAACCATGGGCCTCTCCTTGAGCTGTAAGCCCCAAATCTTTCTTTTTCAAAGCACTTTCTCCTTTGATTTTGAATATACTGTTGTTTTTAATCTATCTTTGTTCAACAACTAACCAAACAGCATGGAAGCACTATAACCGAGTAAGTGGTTATCGCTTTCATTTACTGCTTTCATATTATAAACTGTATTGTGGGGCTACTCACTGTAAGTCTCCTTTCATAAACTCATATCTACTGTGTAATAATAGTATAGATATTTCGAGTTTCCCCGGCAACTACGTCTAGAACTAAGTGACGCCGTTTCATTCATTCGTAGAAATAGACGCCTAGATCCCCAATAGGAGCACCAGATACAGTCTTCTCTTCGGCTGTCCTCCTTAGGAATCGTCAAGAAGCTCTGCTCCCCAAGATGAATGTATTCTCCGTGAATGGCATCTTTGAGTTTCTTCCAAATTCTCGAACTTTCCTGACTTGATCTATTCCTTGTGGATAGCTTGCCTTGAATGTCTCGGGGTTTGGGTACCCACTACGGTCATAATCTTGGACCTTAACTAAGGAACCCTCTTTAAAAGCTAAAAGTCGCTGGATAGTAAACCTCGCACATTTACCAGTGGTTTTCATCTTTAAAAGAGTTATCTCTCCTAATGGAAAGGAGATGATAGACCCACGGGCTTCTTAAAAGCATCGGCCTCCTCTTGGGCATTATTCAAGGACACTACGGCTTCTTAGAAGTATTCACAGCCTCCTCTTAGGCTTCATATAATGATCTCTTCCTTCGGGAATGATAGCCTCCTCTTGGACTTCGTACAAGGACCCGTCAGCTTCTTAAAAGATTCCAGCCTCCTCTTGGGCTTCGTACAAATTGTCCCGACAACCTCCTAGAGGTATAGGAACAGAACCTAGTCATCCTCATAGAACAGTCCTTTCATAGAGTCTACTACTGTTTCTCGAAGCATAGTACAAAAGATAAAACTCTAGACTTGGACAGTCTAACTTCCTTGAGTCTCAAAGACATTCTCAAGCACCCTTCGTTAAATAGGAAGGAAACCCGCAGACTCGGATAGTCTCAATACCCTTTGGATTTCCCGTTTCCTCAAAGAAAAGGAAATATCCCTGATCCTCAAATTAAATCCCTGTGTACAATGTTACTCATATAAGAACTGATTTTCTCTTTTAAATCAGTATATTGGATCTGTCACTCAACTGAAACAGTTACAATAGCCTCCATCTCGGGCTTCGTACGAGATACCAAAATTCTCCCCAGTGGAGTCAAAACAACCTTTTAGCCTCTCTCTCAGGCTTTGTATGAGACATAAAAGATTCCCTCGTTGAGTCAATCACCCTTTTTTTGGCCTCCATCTCGGGCCTCGTACGAGATATAAATCCCTTAAGCAAGAGTCGAACTCTTTGCTAGCCTCCTCTTAGGCTTTGTATAACGATATGCCCCACTGGGTCGAACCCTTTTAGCCTTTCTCTCGGGCTTTGTACGAGACAGAAAATAGCCTCCTCTTAGGCTTTGTATAATGATTTTCCTAGCGGAAATTAGCCTCCTCTTAGGCTTTGTATAAGAAAACCACTGGTTGATCCAATCAACCTTTTAGCATCAAAGTTGTGCCTCGTTCACAGTACACAAACATCAACAACTCCTTTCCCTTCATCTAATCGCTGTAAGCGGCAAGCCTCTGGATCATCTACATCCATGCCACTGTCCCTCTTTTAGCATGAGAAATTCCTAAGGAAAGATGGCATTGCTCTACACTGAGTTAAAGTCTTCTCCTTCAGGTTAAAACCCTTTCTTCGGAAATTATGGCATTGCTCGGATCCGCGTATCCCAGTTAAAGTAATTCTCCTTCTCCCCTCTTTAGAGATGACAAATTCTCTCTAAAGTCGAGGTCTTTTAGCTTCACATCTTGGGCTTTGAACAAAACACAAATAGACCTTTCAGCTTCACATCTTGGGCTTTGAACAAGATACAAACCACCTTTCGCTTCACGTCTTGGGCTTTGAACAAGACACCAAAAACCAATTTCCTCCCATAGAATAGGAGGAACTACGAACGCTCTGATTTCCCTGTTTCGGTAAACGGGAATACGTAGGCATAAGATCGAAAGAAAAGATCTTAGCGAGCGCAATCAACAAAAAACCCAAATCCCATATCTCCATCAATTAAAAGCAGTAATTCAAAAACATCAGTCCTAACATCCTAATCCTTATTCCCCGCCAGAAACCCTTTGCCTAGAAAAAAGAAAGAAAGAACCGTATTGGCGAAATACGAATAACCAGTACAAAGGCCCCCCTACATTGATAGCATCCGTAACCTAACAGACCGCTGTTTAAACTCAGTATGCAAGCAGGGTTAATTGGAGACATCTATTTCCCTTCCTTATTCAGCTCACAATAGGATAAAAAATGAATCGACCTGTAGTTTTAAGCTCAACCGCAGAGAGCGACCAGCGCTTAAGAACCGCGTCCAAAATCGCTCGCTACATGATGCTAGGACCATTACTTCGTCGATTCCTCCACCTCCTTCACTCACTTATACCACAATTACAACTACATCCATTCAACCTTCACCATCCACTGTTTCAGCTCCCACTGAAAAATCCAAATCCAAGCCCGATTTCAAAACATCTACAACATATAAAGCCTCTGCCATAACTACAAGAAATCCAGAAATTTTTCCAACAACAAATACTGAAATAGTCTTCCCTTCAACCACTTCCACAACAGCTGTAACAAAATCACTCTTCTCTTTTGCTTTCACATCAAAATCAAATGTTATGCCTCCAAAAATCATCACAACAAACACCACTCAGCTACTCCTTGAAACTACCACTTCCGAACCAGTTCCCACCTTGGAACTGTCATACCCCAAATTTTGACCACCAAGACTTCCCATCATTGTGCAAATCATCACCACAATATAGAGGTACCATCATGCATCATCAATCTCCTCAAAGATGATTGAGCATTCACCACAACCAAGAATTAGGGTTTTGAGCCCTCTCAGAGTACTTAGACAAAGGATCAATCAAGGAATGACATGATCTTCAACTTGTCTAATCTCTAAAACACCTATAAGGAATCAAGAGGACTCCCGCATCAAGAACCAAGCACAAATTTGCTACATTCCAAGTGGATCGAGCCCCAAGATATACAGTGTCACCAAATTAGGGTTTTGGTCGACCAAGGCCTCCAGATGGAAATTTTCCTCTGGGCATGAGCCAATGCTTCAAAGCACAACCCAAGATACTCCAAGGGACCTCATGAACCCAATCATCTAGTCAATTTAGCCTCAGGGGATGCATTCATAAAAAATCAGGAATTAGGGTTTCTTGACCTAATTCACCCCTAAGTTGACTTTTGAGGAAAGACATGAACCAAAACCTCAAGACATGATTTGATGGCCTCAAATACACTACATTTATCCATTTACAACAATGGATTGAGCCAAGAAGCTTGGTCCACAAGTTTCAATTTCATCTGGACCACGATTAGGGTTTTGAAGGAAAAGTCAATTGTACCTTTGACTTTTGACCAAGACATGCTCCCCAACCTTGGGACATGATTTAACAAACCCTATAACACCTATGTAATCCATCCATTAGGTTTGATTTAGGTCAAGGACTTGATTTCACAAAGGATCGCACTGTTTGGATTTCATCCAATAAAAAGTCAACTGTGCAGAAAATCAAGTTTGACTTTTTGGATTTTTTCATAAATATGGTTCCCCTAAGTCAAAAACAATGTTAATGTATGATATTGATCATCATTCATTAAGAAAAATCTAGAAAAGTGAGGTTTCTTGCAAAAGGAGCAACCATAAGAAACCAAAAAATTTCCAAGTTATGGAACAAAAGTGATTTTGGTGCCAACTTCCAAGGATCATAACTTGAGATCCAAGCAGCCATTTTGGGTGATCCAAAGTTGGATTTGTAGGTCTTGCTACACTCTACAAAAGCTTCAACTACCTCCATCTCCAATTCTTTATGGAGTTTAAGTTATGGAGTGATCAAAATGACAAAAACATGAAAATAACACTTTTTCCAACACTTAGTGAAAATATGCCTAAGTTATCAACTTTGAACACCAATGTTCATGAGGATTTTTCAATGAGATCAAAATAGTTTCAAGACAAACTATGATCACATATGTTTTGTATCATATGAGGGCTCTTTAAAAAGCATAAGAGCCTCCCATAACTCAACCTCAGTAGGGAGATATGAATCCCTCAAAATCACCATTTCCAACTGTCTTAAGCAAGGCAGAATTTGGTGTTTTGCTCGATTTGACAAATTTGGACAACTCCAAGCCTTGTCATCCATTTGTACACATAAGAGGATGAAATCAAAGGGGAATGATCTGATCCCCAAGCCTCCAAAGTCCAAGAATCTACACATAGGCATAACAAACCTAAAAAGGCTAAAAAGGTGCCAGACTCTAATTTTGTTTCCAAGCATTCAATGGATGCACCAAGGTGACATGGGCTGACACATTCCTAACTGAATGAGTCAAGAATAAGCTCTAAATCAAAGGACCATAGGCTTGTGCCCTAACCTCAAGTCAATGGCTAGAGGAGACTAAAGATTCCCTTGGATCAACATTGGCCAAAGGCCTGTTGCAGCTGCCATTCACTATTGATACCAAAACAAACTTGACACACTATAAATAGAGCTCAATTGTGATCAGTTTGAGTACACCAAAGCACTACAACTGATGTTTTCCTCAAAATCTCTCTCTTTAGGCCAAATTGCCTTCTTTTGCAAGTCATCTCTGAGTTTTTGAGTTAGAGAGCAATTCCACCACAGCTCATGATCCAAACACATCCAATGTATCATATCTAAGTTGTCCAAACACTCACTTGTGATCTGAAACACCAAAATCAGAAAGTCCATCTCCAAAACCTCAAAATTGGACTTTTCTGCATTTATCAAGTCATGCCTTGATTCAATCACTTCCAAAACCAAACTAGGCCTCAAACACACTTCAAATATCATCCTCAAACTGTCCCAATTGGTTTCCCTCATCTGGAACACCATTTGAGAGAGTTCTTATTTTGGTCACTTTGCCAATTTTGCAAGAAAGAGCCCAACACTTGTTCCTGAGGATTCCAGCTGGTTTTGATCATCCTAAAAGCTTCTAAGGGATGAATCAAGAGTGTTCAAAGCATTGGATAACTTCTGGCACAAGGGACTTAGCAGATAGCACAAGGAGCTCCAAGAGGTAAGTGCATGACAACTTGAACTCTTTGAATTATGCATTGCTTTGAAGTCCACTGATCATAGACATCTCATACATATCCTATATGTTGTGTTTGAACCAATTCACCATGCTATTAGTGTGTATATGATGTGTTAGCATAGAAAATGCAAATCTTGGCATTTTTTGAAACCACTATCGGATTTTTAGATAGAGGCATCTTCTAAAAAATCTAAAGACACCATTGGATTCCTCATGAAATTCTAGGTCAGATACACCTAAATTTTGTCCCAATCCATGGAGAAATGAGCAAGTTACAGCCTTCATGCAAATCCACCATGACTTGGTTTTTTGCCTTGGCCAGACCTAAAAACCAAGTCACCCATATGTATTAATGGGGTGGTTTTGATACACGGATGTATCACCACCCCAGTGGTAGCACGTGCATGTGTTTGGCTATAAGGCCGTGGGTTCAAGCCCCACCCAGACCTTTTTTTGCTACCCTTCCATATTCTTGCTATTTTCAATATTTTTATAGTTTTTGTTAATTAATTCAAAAATTAATTTCTCTCTCAATTTTAATTATTTTTTATTGATTCTTTTTTTGAAAATTCACAAAAATATTAAAATATTTTATTCCATGAAAATTTCACAAAAATATTATTTATTTCATATATTTAGTATTTTTGCAAAGAATTATGTTTTATTTGTTTTTAAACATTTGAAAATATTTCTTTCTCTTGGTTTTACAAAATTCAAATGATTTTTAAATCATCCCATGAGTGAAACATGATTTTTCAAATGTAAATCCAAGATCATAACCTTTTTTTTTCACATGTTTGATTATTTTATTTGAATTTTTATTCAATTAAAATACATTTTAAATAAAAAATTAGGGTTTTGATCATTATCACCCTAACAAATCTTTTCAAACACTTCTGAGCCTCTAATAGAGTGTAAGACCCAAACCCTTTGTAAATATAAACATTTTTGGCCCTCAGTCATTGTATAAGTCCCGATACGATTTTGAAAATCTCGGCACGATCGTCGCCTTTTAAACAAAAAACATATGGGTCTCTCCTTGAGTTGTAAGCCCCATCTCTTGTACAAAAATAAACTTTTGGGCCTCTAATAGAGTGTAAGACCCAATCCTCTTTTAAATACAATAAGTTGGGCCTCATTCATTGTGTAAGCCCCAATACAATTTTCAGATCAACGGTATGATTACTGTTTTCATCTAGGCCTCTCCTTGAGTTGTAAGACCCAACTCTCTTTTCAAACTAACTTCCTTTTTTATTTAGGTTCAAATTCATAGTTGTTATCAAAACTTTCTTTAATTTCTTGAACAACAAACCATACAGCTGTTACTATGGAAGCTTGCTCGCCCATAAGTTTTTATCAGCTTACATGCTTTCATATATATATAACTATATTGCTGGAAGCTTGCTCACCTGTAAGTCCTTCTTTCATATCCTTTTAAATACTTGTAATATATCAATTGTATATACTTGTATATCTATTTAGAGTTTTCTCCGACAATTAGGTCTAAAACTAGGTAAAGCCAGCAGTCACTCTTTCAACACAGTTAAAACTAGTTCCCCATAGGAATTCCAGATACAGTCTTGCCTTCTCTTGGGCTTAAACAATATGGAACAAAGAGAAAGGCATTATTCCCGGTGAAACTTTTCTCAGACTGTCACTATTAGAAAATTGTCAAAGAAATTCAATTCCCCATAGAGGATTAATTCTCGGTGAAACCTCTCTTGCATTTCTTCAAACCCTAGAACTGTTCACTAAAGAAAAGATTATTCCCGGTGAAACTTTTCTTGAACACTTCTTAAGTTTGGACCCACAGGCTTCCTAAAAGCATCCCCGCATCCTCTTGGGCTTTGTACAAGGACCCTCCGGCTTCTTAGAAGTTCTCATGCCTTCTTTTGGGCTTAATACAAGGACCCTGAAGACCTCTTACAGGGATAGGACAGAACTTAGTCATCCTTCGTTAAAGCTGTCTTTCTAAGGAGTCAAACCTCAGACCAATTTTAGGGTTGATTCTCATCCCTTAAAGCACCAGCCTCCTCTTGGGCATCATACAAAGATAAACTCTTCCATACCAGTAGACTGGACAGTCTAATCTCCTCTTGGATCTCAAAGACATTCTCAAGTTCCCTACAAGCATGGAAAAAAAACCCTGGTCATTTAATCAATCCCCATTAGAATTAAAACTCATGGGTTCTAAAAACTCAGTCTTTCATCATAAAATTCTCCAGCTAGGGTCATCTCAAATCACCACCGATAAACTTTTATCATAACCTCAAGGCATCTGATACCTCAACTCTTCTGGAACCCTCATCAAGAGTTGATTCCCCATTTTGGACCTGCCTCTAGATCTCAATAATCCTCAGCAGAAGCCAGGCTCCTCTTGGGTTTTGTATAATGATTTTCCTCAGCAGATCTAGTTTCAAAAAGCACTCTCTTGTTGAGTCAACCTCCTAAAAATCACTCTCTTGTTGAGTCAACCCTTTCTTTCAACCTCAATCTTGGGCTTTGTACAAGACACGCAAAGATACTCTCTTGTTGAGTCAATCACCTTAAAACACTCTCTTGTTGAGTTATTTACCTTAAGGCACTCTCTTGCTGAGTCGACACCTTTTAGCCTCCTCTTAGGCTTTGTATAATGATTTCTCTAGCTTGTTCAGCCTCAATCTTGGGCTTTGTACAAGGCACACAAAGATACTCTCTTGTTAAGTTAATCACCTCCCAGCCTCCTCTTAGGCTTTGCATAATGATACTTTTTTTCCTCAGCAAAAGTCAACCTCAATCTTGGGCTTTGTACAAGACACTATAAATATCCTCAGCTGAGTCATTCCCTTTTAGCCTCAATCTTGGGGTTTGTACAAGACACATATAAACTTTCTCCAGCAAAATCTTCATAACTTTCTCTTAAACTCTGGATAAATATCTTCCCAGCGAAGTTAATTTACCTAAGCAGAGTCAATTCTCTTTTCAGCCTCCTCTTAGGATTTGTATAATGATCATCCTCAGTAGAGTTAGCCTCAATTTTGGGCTTTATACAAAACAAATCATACTCTCCAGCTGAGTCAATCCCATTTTATCCGTAATCTTGGGCTTTGTACAAGACAGATAAAAACTCACTTGTTGAGTCAGTCACATTTTAGCCTCAATCTTGGGCTTTGTACAAGACACCACAAAAAATCTCCCTAAAAACTCTCTTGTTGAGTCAGTCTCATTTTAGTCTCAATCTTAGGCTTTGTACATGACAGACAAAACATTTCCCCGGAAAAATCAACCTTCAGCTTCCTCTTAGGCTTTGTATAATGATATCCCCCAAAAAGGAAATCAAAAACCTCTCTGTAGGTAGACATTTCTCTGTATATCACACATCAAACCAGAAAATCAAAACAAACCTTAATCCCAGATAACTGCTATAAGAGGCAAACTTGTTGATTCAAATATCCAAGTTGTAGTCCATCTCTTATCCTGGTAAGCTTCCTCTTTCATCTAATTGTTGTAAGTGGCAAGCCTCTGGATTATTCACATCCACGCCACTGTACCTCTCTTAGCATGAAAGACTCCTAAGGAAAAATGGCATTGCTCTACACTGAGTTAAAGTTTTCTCCTTCAGGATAAATCCCCTATAAAGGAAATTATGGCATTGCTGGATACACATATCCCAGTTAAAGTAATTCTCCTTTATAATCAGTCACCCAACAGCTGTGATAAACAGGCAAGATGTCTTCCTTTAGAGATGACAAATTCTCTCTGAGTCAAACTTTTAGCCTCAATCTTGGGCTTTGAACAAGACACAAATACTCAACCTTTTAGCTTCAATCTTGGGCTTTGAACAAGACACCAAAACATCTTTTCCTCCCATAGAATAGGAGGAACTACGATGGCTCTGATTTCCCTATTTATCTTTAACGGGAATATGTAGGCATAAGATTGCGAAATCTTAGCGAGCATACGAATCAAAAACTTTAGGTCCAGTACCTTCATACCAATCAAAAACCTTAGGTCCAGTACCTTCACACCAATCAAAACTGAGGTCCAGTACCTCACCAAAATCATCAAAAACTCTCTATCTTTCTCAAACGTCTCCCAAAGAAGAAACTTTCCCATTTACAGATAAACACCATCAAGTACAAAGCAGAACCTGAAACTATCAACCTGTGGATGACCACATATAGGATGGGTAATTGACAACTCCCCATTGTATAACCTGGCCCCGAACTCCCCGAATCTCTCTTAAGCGTTTGTTCAGTTAAACATTCGCGTGCAAGGTTAGTTTTAGATAGCTTCCCTTTCCCTTCCAGCTTCACGGGATAAATAAGAAATCAGAAAGTAGCACCCCTTCCCTACCGTTAGGGTGAGGAGGAACCCATGGCGATAAGGTGGTCGCATCACCGACAAAAATCGCACGCTACAGGAACCCTTACCCATATCTAGTCCTTCTGATCCACAGTCACTCAATCAAAATAATGATCAAACCATGGAAAGTTTTCCTTCAGAATCCAATAACACTTCTACTGAGAAATCAATTTTTGATGAAGAAACTACTTCTAATCATAACACCTCTGAATCTCAACTTCCTAACCTAACCCTTGATGAAGTTTTATCTAGTCTTAAGGCTAATGCGGAAGGTAGAGTTCAAGAGCTTTATGAGGAGTCTGAATCTAGCACTGATCCTTCATATGTGGAAACTTGTTGGAACAATTTTAATGAATGGGTAACTGGTGAGTTTGACAAACTCAGAAATCTATGTGATCAAGAAAAGGATAAGTTTATCAAGGAAGCAGAAATCAGATTGGAAGCTCAGAAAGCTGCAGAAAGAGAGGTTGCTGAATTAGCTGCAAGAGAAGAAGCTGAGAGACAAAAAGCTGAAGAAGCTGCTATGCAAGCCGCCGCTAGCAAGGTTGTTGCAAGTAAAGAATCTGCAGAGAGTCCTGACCCTGCACTATTTCCACTTATGATGAAAACTCTAGAAGAGATGCAAAATAAACAGAAATTGCTCAGACTCAGACTTGAAAAGCAAGACGAAACTAACAACAGTATTCAAGACCTTCTTGCTAAGTTGCTTCATAAAATATCTCTTCCTTCTAAACCATAGGCACTTAGGCTCTTTCTCTTTAAGTTTCATCTGTTTTAAGCTGTTTTTCTTGTATCGTTTTGATTCAATTTTTTTAATGTGATTTTTTTTATTATGACAAAAAGGGAGAGTAGAATTAGTATTTGATTTTTATATCATATCTAACTCTCTAGATATCATTGCTTACATTCTAATATATATATATATATAATATCTTCTTTCAGGAACCTTCTGAAATTAGATCAAGCCCAAATGATTCACTACAAAAGTTTCAAACAACTCAAGCTCTGATAAGTCAACATGGTTCTGATATCTCTTAAAGATCATTATTAATCAACCATATTCTGACTTAGGAGGAGCTGGTATATCTCAGGGGGAGTTTTTCTAAACTTAACTCTGTATATTTCTGAAACTTTAACATTTGTTGCATATATACTCGTACATATTGTTCCATCAAATACATGGTTTTGTCATCAACAAAATGGGGGAGATTATTAGAACAAGATTTTGGTGCTGCATATAATCCTTTGTTTTGATGATAACAATACATATATTTTTATGTAACAATTCTATACTCTGATGAATTTCTTAAAGTATGCAATCGGTTAGTAAAAAGTGATTCTGGATAACTCTCAAGAATCTCAAATCAAAATCTCATGCATGTCTAAAAAAATCCACTTCGTTCTTTTCTGAAGAAACATCAGCAGTTCTGATGAATGCTAAATACCTCCGAAGATAAAGAAAGTATTATGCTTCTAAGAAGAAGTTTCGCTTTTAGCTCTGATAAACTACTCTGATGACTCTAAAGACAAAGGTTCTGTTGAACAGCTTTTCTGAAGACTCTAAAGATATCATTTCTGAAGTTCAAACTCTGAAGACTCTGAATACAAGGCTCTGCTGAGCGTATTCTAAGGATTCTGAAGAAAGCATTTCTAAAAGATCTTAAAGACACTGAAGACTCAAAAATCACTCATTCTTTTATTCTTCGGTCCTACAAGATAAAGCTAATCAGAAAAGATGGACAAGACAGAAATGTGTAATGGAAGTATCTGTACGTGTAGACTTGCCTATATTGATATAAACTTATTTTTAGTCAGTACTGCTACATGGGATATGGTGAGACTTTGCAGCTATTATCTCTCACAGGTCAAATGTTAGCGTTACAATAACTGGGTTAAAAAGTTACGCTTATACCCCTCAAGGCCACAACATCCAGCTATAAATAGAGATCACTTTTTCTTGCATAAAAAATCAACGAACACGCATATGAAAAGAAGTGAAATGCGCACTGTTTATTTTTCATTACACAAGAGTTGTTGCTCATATTTGCGTAAATCCATGTACTTAAACTTTTGTTTCATCAGTTTTAAAGAAGCAACATTGTAAACAATCTCATTGTATCTTGATTGATATTGATTTTCTCAAGTGACTAAGTGTTAGTTTGTAGACTTGAGAGGGTTAAAGTGTTTTTCTAAACACCTAGACGAACTTGTTGTAATCTGTTGAGATTATTGGATTAAGTCCTTATTGAATGCAAAATCACCTTGACGGGTGGACTGGAGTAACTTAGTTAACAGTGAACCAGGATAAAAATATTTGTGTCCTTCTGCTTATTCTATCTTCTTAACCTTTGTGAGAAATAGTTTTCAATAACCAAAGTTTTTGTTAAAAACCCAATTCAAACCCTCATTTCTTGAGTTTTTCTCTACCTTCAAAATCAACCAAAAGCATATAATTCACTTAATAATTTAAATAAAATACAACTAAATTCAATTATAAATTAATCAATTGAATTCAGGGTGTTACACGCCCCACACCTCTGGAAACCCGAAATTGCCCTTAATGCGTTCGAAGATGCATCTATGGGCGCATCCGAAATCACGCAACTCTTTGTCTTTCTGATATCTACCCCATTTTGAATAAAAATATGGTCCGGAGATGCATCTTCGTATGTTATTTGGGTGTATCCGGAGATGTATCTCTGAACTACCCTCTGTACTCAATTATGGTGTTTTTATTCGGAGATGCATCTTCGGATAGTGTCATGATTTTCTCTGCAATGACAGAAATGCAAGAAACGCAATTGTTGTCCTAACCCTTTAAACAAATATCAATGCATATCCATTTAGGCTACCTATTTCAATTCCACTACTATCTAATGTAGGTAAAACAATTTATGTTATATAAAACATCATTCAAAACAACAAGAAAAAAAGAATTTTAAAAAACTTACCAAATCAATTGGATGAGAAAGAGAAGTTTGAATGGATGAGAAGTTTGAATGGGTGAGAAAGAGCTACAATGATAGAAACTTGAATGGATGAGAAGTTTGAATGGATGTGAGCGCTCAAATGTTTTTTTAGTACTTTTTAGAAAATGAAGGAGGAGGAAAAAAAGGGATTGTTCTGACACGAGTATCTGAACTAAAAGTGTATGGAAAAGCATCTCCGAACCATTCACTGAGTTTTGAGTTAATGATGTTTACGTCCAGACTCACCTTTTACACATACGGAGATGCATCTCCGTATTAAACATTGGCATAAATAAGACGCCTCAACAATTTATGATAAGGATTGTCTAAAAAAAGATGTGTCCGGAGATAAGACTTTTCACGTTGGTGGAGAAGCACCCTTAAAGATGAAACGAGTAATTTCCTTTTTAAAAAATAGAAAAATGAAGGAAAAAGAATTGAGAGATTTATGTGAAAATGGCTTTGGAGAGTTTTATTTTATTCATAATACAAAAACTCCTTAATTTAAAAAACTCAAAAACTATATTGGAGTAGTGGTTTTGTTTCAAAGAATTTAAATAAATTCTTCAACTCCAATTTATGTTGTTATAACATTCAAAAAAATTAAAAGTATATTAATAATAATACAACAAATCCCTAAGGGTTGGCCTAGTGGTGGAGACTTGGGTCTCGAGAGTGTGCTCCTTTCAATGTCTCAGGTTCAAATCCTGTTAGGTGCAATCAACTCTTGTGTGGGTCAGTCCATACGGAGTTTTCTCCGGCTTTAAACGAGGCCCCCGCTAGTGGACGGTGGGATTGGTCTCTCTTGGATTAGTCAGTCGCAAGACCGGATACCAAAATTTTCAAAAAAAAAAAAAAAAAAAAAAATATATATATATATATATATATAATACAACAATAAGAATAACAACCAAGTCTTATTCTACTAAGTAGGATCAACTACATGGGCCAGCTTCGGCCATAATGTTTTATCCAGGACCATGCTTTTATCTAAATTTTTAAATTCAAGATGTTTCTTAATAACTTCTCTTATAGTTTTCCTAAGTCTTCCTCTACCTCTAACCATTTGACCCTTCTCGATTTGATCTTTTATCCTTACCAAAGAATTTAAAAGCCTTCTCTCTACATGTTCAAATCACCAAAGTCTATTCTCTACCATTTTTTCTACTATAAGTGTTACTCCAACACTCTTTCTAATATTGTTATTTATAATTTTATCATGTCTAGTCGTACCACATATCCAACACCCAACATTCTGTCTCATATAACATTGCATGTCTTATCGCAATCCGATAAAACTTTCCCTTCAACTTGAGTGGTGCCTTTCAACTTGAGTGGTGCCTTTCTATCACATAAAATTTTTGAAACTCTCCGCCATTTCAACCACTCGGCTTGAATTCAATGGTTTATATCCCCGTCTATTTATCCATCGTTTTATATTACAAACCTAAGATATTTAAACGTGACTTGTCGGATAATATAGTCTTCAACTTTCACCTCTAAATTAAAAACACTTCTCCATTTACTAAACTTACATTCTATATAATAAATATTTATTTATCATTCTATATAAATTCTTTATTTTAAAAAATATAAAAAATTCATCTATTATTTATCCAAATCTCTTTATCTTAGAGACTTGTCCTCCCCTTCTCCCCTCTAAACTCTCAAACAAAGCCATTGTCCTCACCTCTAAACTTTCAAACAAAGCCATTGAATAACTCTGGTATCATCAAGCAGTGTTTAAATAGTCTTTTTGCCACTAACACTACTTCAATGTTTAAATAGTCTTCGCCACTAACACTACAATAAATGAGGTCATTCTATATTTTTCCCTTATCTCTCTCTGCCTCGGCAAAGCTCAGAGAAGCTTCTCATATAATCGACAAGAATCTTACATGCTTCAAGCTACTAAATATTTTTTGAATACTCGTGAAGCAAACATCACTACAATAAAAATCAATAGCAAAATGCGCAAAAGAATTGAGCAATAGAGCATTTAAATCTGAATTAAGAATGAGTTTACTCTTACTATAGAAGTTAATATAATATCAAAAAAAAAATGGGTGGGTGGGGGGGGATGGATCAAACAGAAAGGATTTTGAAGAGAACCAAAACGTTCTACATCCTTTTCTTGCTCTCTCCTTTGCAGTATATAATGTTATCTCAAATGTTGCCGCTTTTTACATTTGATTCGAACTCAAATTAAGTTGTCTATCTTTTTCCTTTGATGAACCTTTCGTTCCTCTCTAATCTCTCATTAGCTTGCAACTGTTTCTCCATTGTTTTCCCCTTTTTCCTCTATAGCTTGCTCTGTAGCCTGTTCGACTTCAGTTCCACTTGCATTTCCATTGTATTCTTGCCTTTGAATATTTTCATCCGTTTTACCTTTTGGTGAACCATTAGTAGTGTTATGATTAGATTTCCCATTTTCCTTTATCGACAATGCTGGAGCTCCAGCACCTAGGTTGGTTTCAGCTAAGGTACCTTGTGAGTGCTGAGATGAATTAGCTGAGCCAGGTGGAGGAAGGAAGACTCCCGTTCCGGGAACAAGGACTCGAGGAGGAGGATGCCTTGGAGGAGCTGTGGTCCATCCCGTAGAGCCAGGAGGGATCGGCACAGATGTAGCAAATTGCATGGGAGTAGCAACTGGAGCTGGCACAAACAATGGCTGCATGCTGTTAGGAGGTGCCTGTAGGGAAGGAGACGGCAGTACTCCGGTTACATGAACTGCAGAATAATGCTTGGGAGCTAACGCCCGATGACTGATATGATTTGGAGATCTGGCTGAGTAATGTGATGTTGCTGGCAAAGCAAGACCTTGAGTATTGATTGGCAGAGACTTTTTTGGTCGAAACTTTGTGAAAGTAACAAGTATGCGTTGTTTTTGAATAGAAGGAATAGCATGTTTGGCAATATCAGCTGATTTCCCTTGCATCACTAGAAGGGATCTACAGTTGCAACAGAGTAAATAATAATAAGCCATAGTAATCAGGTGTTGCGTTATTGAATCTGAGTAAAGAAAAAATAGGCAGCATTATACAGAATAAGCTATCTGCCTTTAATAATCATAACCAATGTATTTAACTCAACCATTGACCTCCTCGAGCATAAAGGTACAAGACTTCTAAGCTTACAAGGACACCTAGTATTGAGTAACAGTTGAAAAACTACGCGACAATGATAAATAGTCAGTCCCCATATCACATGCTTTATGATTCATGGCACCAAAATTCCTTTGAATACAACTATCTAAAAGCACGCCTTTCAAGTAACAAGAGCCAAATTATAAGCACAGTATCATGGTAGAAAACATATGTATCACTAAGAAATAAATACTTTCCATAGAAATTGTAAATACAAACATCAAAAATAGAGCTTATTTTGATTGGATACAAAAAAGCTAGAATTCATGGATGATGAAACACAACACGTCATGATGCAAGGAAAATCATTTAGTTATCAACTAAACTTCAACTAGTATATTTCTCAATTATCAAAAGACCTAGCTAGATAATAACACCTCTGGCTTTGTCCAAGTACATTTAGAGATGTTTCAACCAATGAAAGCAATTTTACTCTTCTAAGTACATGCGTGTTAGGTTCCACATAGACAAAAAATTGATTTTGAGTGAATTGATTCTATAAAATTTATTTTGGTAAAGAGTGAGTTGAAGATAGAGTGATTTATGTTTGGTTAACATTCATGCAAAAGTGAGTTGAACAAATAATTTTTGTGTAAAAATTACGTTTAAACTCAAGCTACAAATCCTAGCTTCGGGTAGAATCAATTCTCGAGGCATAATCAATTCTACTTTAGAAGAACCGAACACATCAAAATCAACTAAAAATCAATCCTACATCTCTAGAATTGCTTTCAACCCTTCCAAAATTGAAACCAAACAATAGACATTTCTACAATAAATTTGAAATACCACAATTTACCTGGCTTCTATGATTCTCAGAAGACCCTAAGTACAAATAATAATAATAGTAATAATAATAATAATAATAATAATAACAACAGCAGCAGCATAAACACTAGCATACACAACAAATAAGGTTAACAAATATTACCCAGGTACAAGAGAAAGCTTGACATTGCCCCTATAATCCCCATGGTGATCTGGGACAATTGTCCTCCCGAAAGTCATGTCACATTCAGTCAGGAAAAGCATATAAACAGGCCTTCCAAACCAAGATGGCCAACTGTTTGGCATCGAGTGATCACCCTATAGATAATTGTAATACAGATATCGGGTTACATTAGCAAATTAGATAACATGCCAAATTCCCAATATACTCACCCATTTCCCCAAAACAACATACAAGAAGTTACCTCGTTATAGAAATCCACAACGCAAGCATCAGGCTTCACAGTCATCACTTGCGAGGCAGCCATGCGCTCAATGATATCTTGAAACAAGGAAGGCATATGTTCCACATTCTTATCTGTCAAATTGAATTAGTGAAATTTCATGGGTCATTATTAGCGGTAGGGAAAGACAAATAACGTGACTGCAGAGAAAAACACAACTGAACTGGACACATGTATGTCTCTCTCTCTCTGTTTGTATTTGAGTGTGTGTGAGTGAGATAGAAAACCTGCCTTTGGATGATGCTGTCACATTGTCCACATCTAGTGGTGCATCAGCAACGGGAACACCCAACTGAATCAGCTCCCTTCCATGTCCTCGCATGGGCCTTTTAGAAAACAAATAAGTCTGACTTCCTGTTCATAAAACATATCCGCAACTAGCAGTTGTTAAAAATGAAAAAGTACTTTGTACTAGCAAAGGCACTTGTGCTGCAGTTTATAAAAATAAGTCCTTTATTTCAGTAACATTACCCAATGATATGATAAAAAATTCATTTGAAAAATGAAAAACTTACATAAAATCTCTAATATATCGAATATTGATTTTAACAAAATTCCCAGAAAGAATGAAATGGATGTAATGGTATGAGTAGATTTATTTTTCTCAGAAATGGCAATTTTATCCTATGGTTTTACTTATAGCAAAAACAAAACTGATAATTTTAGAAACAAAAGGTAGACAAGAGAGCAATCCATACATATTCTACAAAATGCAGTCGATTAAACAAATTCCAGAATGGCACACTGCTTGAATTAACTATTTTAAGTTTTTCTATAGCTTTTATCTAACTAATCTGTATATATTAAAAATAAAAGAATAAATCAAAGGTCTAGATTTAACAGATAGATGTTTGATTAACTGGCTATTTAACAGCATTTTAATGTAAGGATATATTGGGGCATTAGTTAAAGTCCTAGGAACTAATAGGGATGGCTCAAGAGTTTAACTATTGGCAGAAGTGCATAAGTTAAAATGGTTGAACTCTTGACTTAGGCTGGGCGTGTTTAAATTACTCTGTTCTGTTTCCAGAAAATTTTAAAATCAATGTGGAAGAGAGATTTTAACCTAAAATTTATTGTGGAAATAAATACAACCAAAATATACATTAACAAAATACTAGGAGTTAGCAATGGGTATTCAAAAGTAGAAACTTCATTGGGTTATTGAAACTATAGGTAGGAGGAGCTTTTGCTTTATCAAACAATTTTCAATTTGTGCTAAG
This sequence comes from Lathyrus tuberosus, assembly GCA_022829125.1. Taxonomy (NCBI): domain Eukaryota; kingdom Viridiplantae; phylum Streptophyta; class Magnoliopsida; order Fabales; family Fabaceae; genus Lathyrus; species Lathyrus tuberosus. Next base: position 6,553,767 of record JALAZF010000283.1, on the reverse strand, counting down.
ACTATGCTACTTTAGTTTATTACTTAATGTTCTAAAATATCATCATTTAATCTCATTGTTTGTATCCTGAATGAGTACCAAGGCTCACAAGGCCATCACCTCTTTGTGTATCTTTTTACTAAAGCCAGGCATGAAAAATATTTTACTTTAACTCATAAATAAAATGAAGTGGACCATTTTTAAATTGGGAAAGAAGAAATTACAATTTATTAAAACTGTACTAATAGCCATTTTAAAACTATCGTGAGGGGTTAGGATCCTCTCTATTTCTCAAAAAAATGGAAAGCTCCATTTGGAAAGATAGATACAATGAAGTTTGAAAAAACATAAGAAACAATTAATGATGGTGAGACTCGCTTGATTGAGGGACCCACTATCTACCTTTATATATCTCCCCTATAACTCATCGTAAGGGGATTTGAATTTGAACTCAAACCCTTGACGTTACAAGGTCAATGGACAAAATGAGGTGAACCATTGAATTCGATAAAGAAAAGAAAAAGCTAAATATGATTTTGTCTAAAAATTAAAGAATCTTGTTATCGGTCCTCACAAATTTCTAATCCCTCAAATATCAATAATTATCAAACATGGTCTTTATGGTCAATAGAAATTAACATTCAAGTTGAGATGACTCATGAAAACCCATGTAAACATCCTTGTTGACACTCATTGATGCACATGTAATCAGTCAATTTGCCACCTCATCTTCATTCCTTTCCCTAACCGTCCTCCCCTGCCCTAACCCTCGTATTGTATACAATTTCAATTGCATCCCCTTACATTGTTTCTCCTACATTAAATGACGATGGTAGGACGTGTCGATGACATGTTGGGAGCATCCCTATTTGATTAGAATTAGGAGTTTAGTTCTAGCATAAATAAGGGTAAGTATCATATCAAACCATAATGACAATTAAAAGTCATTATTTTATTTTCTTCCAATCTTCCCTGTTTATCTTTATTTGAAACCCTATAACTTCAATAATTGGATTTTGCTAGGATAGAAATATAAGAGAATATTGATTGCTTTTTTGTAAGAAAATGTCCTTTTGAGCTGATATCATTTTCGTCAAATATTTTTTCCTCTAATTTCATTGCACTAGATAGAGTTAGTATTCTTCTGTTTTGTAGCCCTCATCTCTTGATAAAGAATTATTTTAACCAAAGATTCAGAAATTGTAATGGTTTTACAAAAGCAAGCTCCTTTTATGGCATCTTAACAAATAGAAAGAGATAATACATAGTTTATTGCAAGAGTCGGAAAATAAACAGTACAGTAAATATTTGACTTGTCATTTGCAAATGTCGAGCTCCCACTTTAAAGATATTAGTTACTAGTTAGCAACATAGGTAATGCTAAGGAATTCCTTTTTATAACTACTCAACTACTTAAAGACTAGAAAAATAATACATATAGACTATCATTATTCACTGACATTGCCAACACTGAAAATATGTTCAAAGAGCCTATCAAGTATCAAGTGTTTGCCACACACATTGGCTAATGCATAACAATCAGAGAAAAGTTATTAAAAAAGAACCAATACAAATCAGGCATCAGCAATAAATTCCTCTAATATGAAGATGTAAGACATAATGCACTTACCTTGCAATTGTCCTTTTCTTCCAGCAACCCTCAAATCATTGACCAATGAACCAAGTTTAGAAATTTCATTACTATCTAATAAATCTTCATACAATTTCAGTCCTTCAACCACATTAACCTAAAGATTAAAAACAAATGCACCATAAACTAGCACATAAAAGATAGAAAAAAGGAAGAAAAGATGACGAAAAAGGAAACTATTTAAAAGATCCTACCATCTTCCCATCAAACATCTCGTTGCTAATATAAGTTTTTCCTGTGGTAGAACCATTCTCGCTCTGGTGTTGATTTTGCATAGAAAGTGAATCATTTTCTGGAAACACAATGTACAAGAGTATCAATATGATGAAAAACCTATATCAAACCAATCTTCACAGAAAACTATGTATGGTGACTATGATTCTATAACTTTTTTTTTTTTTGAAATCTTGGTATCCAGCCTTGCGATCGACTAATCTAAGGGGACCAATCCCACCGACCACTTGTGGGGCCCGTTTAAATCCAAAACAAAGCTCTGTATGTACTTTGCCCCAACACAGCAATTGTTTGCACCTAGGACCCAAGTCTTCCCCGCTAGGCCAACCCTTACATGGTATGCAAGAACTAACAAGGCAGTGTAAGAAACTACAGATTGATATTTTTAAAAAAAACAGGATATCAGTTTGAAGGTACATAGAATACATGTGACATATACAGGGAAGATGGTGGACAGAGTCTAAGCATTACTTGCTGTAAGAATCTAAGATGATATTTACATTATTCCGAAAGTTCCTGTATAAACCTATCATAGTCTCATGACTTCTAGAATTCAATATATATCATTATTTGAATCATAGTCAACAGGAATAAAACCTCCAGACTTTGATGCACATTCTTCATTTACACCCACAGCTTTACATTCTGCACTGGACATTGATTCTTGAGAATTGACAGAGCTCTTCGAAATGACATCAGATTGATGATTTGTTACAGTATCTGCTCAAGTAGCAAGTAGATGAAAAAATCAAGATGGCTTCAAGCAAAGAAAAAGTATTCAAAAACACAGAAACTTTGACATGTTACTAATTTTATCAGGTCAAAAGGTCTGAACTCAAGTATAAATATACAGATCCAATATTCACAGTATTGTAGAATAATGCACGTCATAATTTTAATTTTAAATTGCAGTTTACAATGATCTCCACAATTGCAGTTCAAAACCATAATAACACATAAAGTCCAGATCATAAGAAGAATAAATATTGGATAAAGCTGTAAAGAACAATATCACCTAGAAATCCAAGATTAACCATGTATTATAATCAGTGTTGCCAATTGTATATAACAGAAAATAAATATTTGTTCAAACTCTGCTATACCACAGTGCTATTGCTGCACATTAACGATTTATTCAAATTCTCCTATACTAGCGCTATAGCGTCCTTATTTGACAACACATGGTATAATGAATATCACAGTTTCAAATAGTGAGTTACAACAGCAACTGTGTGACCCTAACATTATGGTTTAATGGTCTCCTATTACTAAATCTAAGATCACAAATTCACAACCGCAATTTAAAAATACTAGTCAAATAATCCAACAGACTCGTCCTTTACCTTTTTTCTCCTCGGCAGTGTCCGAACTCTTATCATCCTTAGTTCCAACCTTGCCACCAGATTTAAGTTCTTCACTCTTATCAACTACTTGAGACCCTTTTACTACAGAATTTGCTTCCCAACGGCGAGATTCTACACTAGAATTACTACCTTCCTTACCATTGGCAGTCTCAAATCTCTGCCATTGCTTAACTTTCCTAAACTCCTTAACAACCGGCTTAACTGGCCTCTGCTGCCTCCTCCACGCCACCTGCTGTAAAGCATACCCAACCTCAGAAACCGAATAGTACTGCTGCATAAGAAGCACCTGAGTCCAATTAACTCTCCTCTGCTCAATTGCACCAACAACAAAATCATACTCACCAACCTCACCAACAACACGCAAATGTTGAACAAGAGAATCTATAATCGCATTCGCAGCTGCAAATTCGCTGCGAAGCCAATTCATAAACCCATCCCTCTCATCAACAAACCACTGTTGTGGCCTGTACTGCATCTCCCCGCCGGTAACCACTGCCGGAAAATGCTTAATCTCCGGTGTTACTGCATTTCCCATTGGCATTGCCATGAAAACTAACTCACTAACTAGAAAATCACAATTAATCTAGAAAATTTTCACAATCTACTACTAAAAATTACAAAAATCAGAAGGAATTGGAGTGAAAAATTGATAAGAAATTAGGGTTTTCTGAAGAGAGGAGTGTGAATTGTGAGATCTGAGAATGAAATTTGAAAAGGAAAGTGTGATGGTTGTTGAGTAATGAGAAGAAAGAAGTTTGGTGGAGAATGAAGATCTGCTAGGGTTAAGATTGTTTTATACGCTTTCTTTTCTTATTATTATTTTCATTCTCATTATTAAATAATCTTCACTTTTGTTACCTTCTAAATTAGACTATATTGGTTCAAAATATTAATTGATTTACTAAAAGATAATACAAATAAATAAGGCATAAAATGATTAGATAACGGGTATATTTTTAACTAATTCTAAAGTACTACTTTGTTTATCTTTACTTAAATATATTTAATTTTAAGAACATGCATTTAATTAAATTGTTTTATAATACTAGTTTTTATAATTTATCATTAAAATATCACTACAGATATTTATTTTAGATAATTTGATTGAATGTTCATGTAAAATAAATCAAATCGTATCTTTTATATTGTGGTTTAGACTTTTTCTTTTTTTAACAATAGATTATGGTTTGTAATTTGGACTTTTGGTTGTTGAAGAAAAAGAGTAAAGAGAAGACCTCTGTGATTTGAAAATTTTGATTCACATTAGGATGGAAAATATATATATTTTTCTGGATTCATGAATAAGAGACCTTGTACAAATATTTATACAAATATGAAGTCGGTAGTTTAACTTATAGTCATTGAAATATTTTAATTATTAACATTTAATATCTATTTAAATTTATTAAGTGTCTAATAATTGAAATATTCAATATTTTTATTTGCAATTATTATAACATAAATATACAATAAATGAGTATTATTATTAAAAGGAAGTACTAGCAAATTTTTTAATATATTTTTGGTGTTGTTTATGATTATTGTTTTAATAATAACATTATGTCTATTTAATGTAGTGAACATATAATAATATTTTTTTAGGTTTGTAATTCTACCCGCGAAATTTTTAACGTGACCCTTATTAAAATATTATATTAATTAAATATAATATCCATATTAAAAAGATACCAGCAAAATTTTCTATATATTTTTGGTGTTGTTTATGATTATTGTTTTAATAATAACATTGTATCATACTAAAGCTATTGAATTGGATTGTGTGGGATATTGATATTTGATAGTTGAATTAAATTGATATGCATTTTTTATTTAAAATTTAATTTTTGTTAGCAATATTTTTTATATTATACTATTTTAAATAAGTTGGTTGATCCTCAAAATAATAAAAGTAATAAATTAATATTTTTATGTGTTAGGTTTATATGTGATATAAATATAATAATAATTACTTTTATATAAATAAATAAATACATTAAAATTTATTAAATATTTGCGTAGTAAATACTTGCACTTATAGGGTATGAGGTGTGTATGAATTTCATCACGCGTACATTAAAAATTGAATTATTGTCTATGCGACATGAATAATTAATTTCTAATTAAGAAGATTTTAAATAAAGTCTTGAGATTATAAATATTTTTAAAAGGTCATTAATTTTATTAAACTATTAGATTTAGTTTTTATGTTTAACTACTTATTATTTTTCAGGTTCTTATATTTAATACTTGTTGTCTAATTTATCTTTATATTTTATAATTTATTATCTTACATATTTATTGAATTTGATATTTCAAATCTTAAAATAATTAATATAATTAAAAATTAGATAGAATCATAAATTATTAAAAGTTTTATAATCTCAATCACATATTTAAAAATAGCCTACAAAATCAAAGACGTATTTTATAGTTTAGTTATTAATTTAGTAGTATTGTTTTATTTAAATAAAAAGAAAAATAATTAATGTAAACGGCGCCTAAATATCTAAAGACTTGGTCAGCATGCATTTGCACATACGATTACGAAAGTCTTTAGAAACCTCACTCTTTTGTCATTTTGTCAATGTTATTAGATAGATTTTCAATGGTAAGAGGTTGTGATTTCGACTTTAATATTAAATAATCACGTTGTGAAAATAAATGCATGCTTTAAGTGTGATATTAACTTCAATCACATGCCTTGTCTTCACTCACGGCATGAAATATTTTTAATTAGTGCAAATATATTAAGGCATTTGGGTAAACTTGAGAAAGTGAACTTAAATTTAATATTCTTATTTGGATTTGTAAAGTAAAAAGTTCTTATACTTGAAAGAGTTTCTATTTATGATTAATTATTTTAAATAGTTTAAATTTATATACAAGGTGTGAAAAATGCTTATTTAGGGGTAAAGGTTTTTTTATTTTTATTTTTATTTTGGTGCAAAAGCTAAAAAGTATTTGTATTTTCTTAACTCATTTTATGAGTCAACAATTGGTAATTACAAAAATAAATCATCAATGTACATTTTCTTTACCGAGTAATTTTTCTTTCAAACATTGTTTTTTAAAATAAAAATTGTATCCACATTTTATACTTTTCTGTACTTATTTTTTTGGGATAGATTTCAAAGTACTTAATTTAGAAGAAAGATATGTCTTTAAAAAATAATTAAATCAAAATAGTTTTCTTAAAAAATAAATATAAACATAATTAAATCAAAATAGTTTTCTTAAAAAAAAATCTAAACATTATGAAAATTTTAGGTTTAAAAATACCTATGGTTCATCTTGAGTACGAAATCCTTTAAGTCTTACAATTTTTTTTATAAGAGAATGGATTGTTCGATTAAAACAAAAGAGAATTTTGATGTTGATTGATGTGATATCAAATTAATGATGTTAGAATCAGGAAATCACATTTTCAATTATGGTTACAAGGAATGTTCTAGTACCTCGCAAACAAACATAAATTTGTCCTAGAAGAACACTTGATCAGGGCAAGTGATTGAAGAAGGATCTTCATATCACATAATGGATGATATTCAAACAATTGTATCTTTTTATACAACTATGATGCACAAAAGGTTGTAGGTTCCCAAAACTATATGATCTTACTATAAAAGGGGAGTAAGACGTCAAATCAGGTACACATTCTTTTATCCTAAAGATACCTTTCACTATCAATGATCACTAACTTGAGCATTTGAATTATTGTAGGTACCCCCCTCAACCCGACGTCGGACCAAACTCAGAGAATACTAGCAAATTCCCATAAATAACCCATATATCTGATTCATTTTTCACCCCTTATCAACAACTCGAGTCTTCGTAAGATCATTGGTGTTGTTTGTGGAGTTTTCGACAACAATTTGCCACATCAAACACCATCAAAATGGTGAACCACTAAAGAGGAGGTACTCAAAACTCCAACTGTCCTCGTCGATCAGTAGCTAGCAACGATGGACTTACATTGTCCTCCTCACACCAAGGAACTTCAAGTCCACATCCACCGTCAATTGAGACGTTCCATACATCTTTTTTGTGTAACACCCTAAAACCTGACACCCTTGATTTATAAATATAACACGTTTAATTTTCCACAACTTCGGTGTTACACATTCATAACATATATTTTTCTCGCAAATTATAACATGAAACATGCAACGGAATAAAATATCAAATCTCCAAAGAAAACATTTATTAGTCTCAATAGGAATTGCTAATTAAAACAACTCAAACATCTCAAGAAACATAACATGTTACAAAGCAACTCGTCCCCGGTGTTATAGATCAGAGCGACGCCAAAAACTAACAACTCAAAAAACTGTAAAATAACAAAGAGGCCTCAATGTCATCCTCCTGCACAATAGTGGCTAGTGCTCATCTACATGAGTATCTGTAAGTACAGAACACCACAAATAAAGAATATATTGAATAGAGTTAGTGGTGCATAAACAGTAAAGGATAGTATAATTCAAGCAATAATCAATCACATGGATATTGTAACATCCTGAATTTGATTAATTGATTTAATTGAATTATTTAGAATTTTATTTGATTAATTGACGTTTTTAAATTAATGTTGTGTGATTATGGAGGTAAGTATCCTTGGAATAGAGGTAGAGAGAGAGAGAGAGAGAGTTTGGGATAGTTGTTTATAATTAATTAGAATTTTATTTAATTATTAGACTAGATAGTATTTTATTTGAATTAATTATTTAATTAGTAAAAGTAATGGAATTTGGCCATTGGTGAGAATTGGAGAAAATAAGTGGTAAAAATAGAGAAGTTAGTAATGAGATGGAAAAAGTTCATAATTAAGAAAAGTGTCGAGGGAGTATATATTCTAAAAGTAGGGAAAAAGATAGGTTTTTAGAGAAACATCAAATACGTAGAAAAAAGGCAAAAAGAGAAGAGGAAGAGCAAGCCTGGAATTTTGAGTGGGAACCCATAGAAGTTGTACAATTCATCATCAATTGTTGAAAATCTAAGGTAAAGGGGAGAAAAGGCTACCAATCTATGTGTTTTACATGATGAACCGGTATCTCGTCAATGAAGGGAATCTTCGGTGGATGTGGCGTCAAAGGTGGTTTGCTAATGCGGGCTCCTTTCACAACACTTTTTTTTTAGATTTTGGATTTGGTGAGTCGAGAAAAACGTTGCAACGTGTTCAAAATATGAAGGAGACCATGTAGTCGAGTTGTCATTTGGTGTATGCTTCATTTTCTTCAGAGCACCTTTTATTTTTACCGGTTGAGAAGGCGATTTCATGTCGGTGGTTTCTGGATAAGTAATTTTCCTCAATTGTTCTTTGATGTGGAGTTTCAATTATTCCACATATCACATTAAATCTCCAATTTTTGTTTGTCAACATGTAACTACAAACCTTAAATGGGCACTCACATTTCTACTACTCGTGTCATCTCTTTTAAAATTTCAGAGAGGAGTTCAATATTTCCCTCTTCTTTTGCACATCATTGTCACAACAACGCATATTCAATCCGAACCATTATCGGACCTTTCGATAACCACACCAAATTCAAGTTTAGAGGCCTCCATACGAATCTATTCAAGCATTTGATCATAAGATTCAAACTCTTGCTTGTTTTTAAAGTCGTTACCAACATCTACCGCCTTCACAACAACCTCTTGAACATTCGGAGAAACAACCACACCTTGGACATTTGGAGAAATAACTTGTTTTGGGAAAACACCCGGGTGCACCATATCAAATGAAAACAATTAAAACAATAATAGAATATAAGGTCAACTACTACTGCGATTGAATGCAAAAACGAACACAGACAACTTCCGAAAATGCATCTCCGGACAAGTTCATACACGTTCTGGAGATACACTTTCGGACACAACATAACTTTTTTTAGAAAAAATTGATGATTAATGTGAGTAATGCAGAGGGAAAAGAACAATCTTTACCTGCAATTCTATCTTCTTTTTCTCCCTGTGATATGTTAAACCAAAAGGATGGAGATTTGGAGTGAAAAAATGGATTGAGAATGAAGGGTTTTTAGGGTGAGAGGTTGGGTTGAAAACCAAGTATGTCAACAATGGAGGAGTGATCATGCAGTTGGGTTCTATATCAAATATTTCTAGAGATGCATCTCCAGAAATATCTGACATGCAAAGTTGATAAAAATTTTCAAAATGTTGCCAATAATTCCGGAGATGAATCTCTGAAATATCTACTGAACTGAACTATTAAAATGTTTTCCTTAAAAATTTTCGGAGATGTATCTCCGGAATAAAATATAACCCAATATATGGGGAGCCTCTCAAAATGGCCTTTATTGAGTGTATAAGAGGTGCGTCTGGAGATACATCTCCGAAAATGGGTGGTGTTTGAGGAAATTCACGTGGTCCATTAGAAGGGTCTAGGGTGCATTAAGAAATTCTCTAGTTTATGGGACATTAAAGTTCCAAGTAAATATCTCGTTTTTAGAGGGAGTTTGCTTAATATTATGTCTACGAAACAAAAATTATCTCGCAAAATTGTTTTGTTTGATGATCTTGATTTAATTTTCTTGCACTGTTTTTTGGATTGCTACAACTTGGGTTATATTGAATAGTAAAAACAATATCATGTTTCAAGATGGTTTTAAAGATGTAAACAAAATGCTAAATCTTATTAAGATTCTTACTTGTGATTGGGTGGTAGTAAATTCTAAAGGGATGGTTGATTGTAATTTTGCTCTTTAGAACTTGAATCTTATGGCTTATTTTTTCAAGGAACAGGTAAATCGTTAAAATTTAATTGGTTCGACATTTTTTAAATAGATAAATTTAGTATTATGACTTTGGGGGCTCAAGCTCCCACTAAAAAATAAAAAAATTCGAAGAATTTACCTGACACCCCTTCCATTGAACCTAACACCCCTACATATTGTCTAATTTGACCATAATACTCACATAGTTGAAAAATACACTTTTTACTATTGATAATATCATTTGTTAAAGTTTTTTTAAAAGCATAGATTTCTATTGAAGATTTTTCACTTTTTATCAAATATTTAGAATTAAAAAAATGGAGGAGAGAACCCTTACATTGTTCATCGTCCCTAACAGTATCAATTTTCAAATATTATCTCTTACTCGCAAAGACGGCCCCTTTCCAAATACCATGGGCGTTTCTTGTCTCAAAACGAGCTTCAATCAAAACCTACGTTTCACAAAAAGAACCGAAAATCCACAAAATTCCTAAAACTTTTGTGCAAACATCAAATGGAGTTTGTAACATTCAAACATCTCAGCTGCGTCAACCGATTTTGATGGGGGTCGTCTTTAAATATTTATTCCTAAAGATGAATTTCAAGCAGGAGTGGAGGATTGCAAGCATAGCCTTCATGGGAGGATTTTTTTGGCAAAAAGGCACGATGTGTAACACCCTAAAATTTGATTAATCTATTTAATCAAATTATTCATGTTTTTATTTAATTATTTAGTATGTGATATGTTTTTAATTAAATATATTATAAGTGGTATATATTTGTGTCTTGATGGGTATTGAGAGAGTTAAGGGAATGGTATAAACTAACTGATTTAATTTTAATTAATTTAATTTTATAGAATGATTAAAAATAATGTTATTGGGAGAAAAATTAGGTTTAAATTAAAAATAAGATAAATGGAAGAAATTGGTGGAAATTAAGTTATTATAATTAAAAATTAAATAAAAAATAGGGGTTTTGGGTGGAAAATAGAAACTATGAAGAAAATAAGGTAAGTGGTGAGAATTATAATAAGTTGGAGCCAAAGTGTAATTATTAGAAGATTAAATTAGGTATTTAATAAAAAGGTGTTAGTTTCTTGGATTGGCTAGAATTTTGGTAAAACAAAGAATGTTCAATGTTTGATGTCAAGGTGGTGATGTCACAACATTGAGTCTTAACACTGGGATGTGTTAAGTGTTTAAGTTACTGAAATTTGAATGTCTGATGTCACAAGCGATGTTGTGACATTAAATCTGCAGAATTAATAACATCAGGTTTTGTGATGTTGTTAGGGTTTGCGTGTTAGCTGAAATTGTGGAGAGCAAGTTGTCTCATTGGATGCGAATATCTTGGGATAGATATTCTCTGCTGCATAGGAGATCTGGTGCAGATTTGTAGGAGATTTAAAAGGTTGAAGATTTGAAAAGATTTTAGGAGAAAATCTGTTTTGAATATTCAGTTTTAAATAACAAATCAGGTCAGATATTGTAGCAGGTCCAAGTCCAATTCAAGGAGCTATATAAAGCGCACCAGTACTGAAGAAAAAGCAACGAAGAAAGAGAGCTAAAGACTGGGTGTCGATTGTGTCTTCGTGTATGTTTTGTAAACCATTCGAGTGTGAATTGGTATTGTTATTTTGAGTTGTTCTTGATCAAAGTTGTGAAGCAGAATCAAGTAATGTTATTCAAAGTGTGTGATCTTTGAAGTATATCACTGAAGTGTTTTATGGATTGAGTAGTGTTCTCATATCTAAGTGGTTTCTTAGGTAGAAAGTCACTAGTAGGAATTAAGATTAGGAGATTGTCAACTGGGTTGTTGAGTCTATAATTTAATTCTACAAGTAGTGAATTTCATCCCTGGCTTGGTAGCCCCCAGACGTAGGTAGTTAGACCGAACTGGGTGAACAATTTTGTGTGTTATTCTGCTGTTTATTTTGTCCATTGTGCATAGTGTGTTGTTGTGACATCACACTTAACATCACACGTCTGATACCAGAATTTCAATTGGTATCAGAGCAGGCATCCTGTCTGTCTCTGGGTGAGATCTTGGGAAGTTACTTTCTGGTGTAAAGATGGATAAAGAAGTTGGAGGATTTGTCAACAGACCCCCTATTTTGGATGGATCCAATTATGACTATTGGAAGCCAAGGATGACTACTTTCTTAAAATCCTTGGACAGCAGGGCTTGGAAGGCCATTATTAAAGAGTGGAAAACACCTGTTGTGTGTGAGAAAGATGATGCTGGGAAAGATAAAGAAGGCACCTCAAAGCTAAAACCTGAAGAAGAATGGACCAAGGAAGAAGATGAGTTTGCCCTGGGAAATTCAAAAGCCTTAAATGCTATCTTCAATGGAGTAGACAAGAACATATTCAGGTTGATCAACTCATGTGAAGCTGCTAAGGTTGCATAGGATATTTTGAAGGCTACTCATGAAGGTACCTCTAGAGTTAAGATGTCAAGACTTCAGCTTCTAACATCTAAGTTTGAAAGCCTGAAGATGAAGGAAGATGAGACTATTCACGACTTCCACATGAGTGTTCTTGAGCTGGCCAATGCATCTAGTGCTCTTGGGGAGAAAATGTCAGAAGAAAAGCTTGTAAGGAAGATTCTTAGGCCACTTCCTAAGAGGTACAAGATGAAGGTGACTGCCATTGAAGAAGCACAAGACATCAGCCAGATGAGGGTTGATGAGCTCATTGGATCTCTTCAAATATTTGAGCTTGGGTTAAATGAAGAAGAACCTGAAAAGAAGCCAAAAAGTATAGCCTTGACTTCAAATGCTCAAGAAGAGAAAGGGAAGAGTACTGAATCCCAGGAGGATTTATCTCAGGCCATAGCTATGTTGGGAAGGCAGTTCAACAAGGTTTCAAGAGGATGAACAATAACTCCAGGCCTAACGTCAAGAACATATCGTCTGACATCAGCAAGTCAAAAGAGAAGGATGAAGAGAAAACTGCTCAAGATAAAGGAGTTTAGTGCTTTGAGTGTGAAGGGTATGGACATGTCAAGAAAGAGTGTTCCACCTTCTTGAAAAAGCAGAAGAAGGGCATGACAGTTTCCTGGTCTGACTCTGATAGTGAAAGTGAAGGTGAGTCAGCAAAGCATGTTAGAGCTTTGACAGGAACTGTTGTTTCTGAGGATGATTCTAGTGATGGGGAAATAACCTTTGAGGAGCTAGCTTCTACTTATCAAGAGCTTTGTCTGAAGAGTGCTAAAATCTGTCAAGAAAACAAGAGTCAAAAGGAACAGATTGCTTAGCTTGAGACGGCTAAAGCTAATTTGGAAAATGAAGTCTCAATGGTCAAAGCTCATCTTGATCATATGACAAAATCTGTTAGGATGCTGAGCTGTGGTACAGACACACTTGATAAGATCGTTCAAACAGAAAAGGTTGCTGGTGATAAGTCAGGTATAGGATTTGTGGCTGAGAAAAAGGTTTCTGCTGAAGCAAGCACTTCAGGAACAAAGAAGGAGGTGTCCCAACCAATGTCTCATCATCAAACAAAGAGACAGGATCCTACCCCTAAAAAGGTTGTTCAGCCTCAGAATGTTGAGAAGAAGAATGGTCCTCATCAGGGGAAGATGCAGCCCCAAGGAGCTAGTCAGTATATGCCTCCCCAATATCACAAGAGCATGCAAGCTGCCAGGTTCAAACAGAACATGTCTCATCAGATGTCTCAACATCAGAAAGACTGGTATGGATATGGATATGGATACAACAATGTTGTGCCTCATCATTATGGAAGAAGGAAGCCTCATCACCATAGGAGACAACCTAGGAGACAACATCCTCAGTACAGAAGAAGACAATCCAACTATGGAAGGAGGAGACAACATTATGGGTGACAGCCACAGCATTATCATCAAAGTGGCAGAAGATTTAACCACTTTAGAGATGACAGAGTCAGATGCTTCTATTGTGGCAGGTTTGGACATATGCAGTCCTCGTGCTTCAAGCTTCATGGTTATCTAAATTCTGCTCCTCAACACAGCCAGAAGGAGGTCAGGCCCAAGGTGGTGAAACAATGGGTTCCTAAAGCTCAGGTCACGTGTCTATTGGCTCATACCTCAGATGGACATTTTGCCATGGATGCATGGTACTTTGACAGTGGATGTTTAATGCACATGACTGGACCCAAGGAGCAGTTGGTGGAGTTCAACCCTTGCCATGTAAATAAGGTTGTGTTTGGCAATGGAGAAAAAGGAGTAATAGAAGGAGTTGGAAGAGTGAAGAATTTTGATGGTCTTACTCTTGATAGTGTGATCCTTGTCCAAGGTTTGAAGGATAATCTGATTAGCATAAGTCAACTATGTGATGAAGGTTACATAGTCAGCTATTCCAAGGATGAATGTTTGGTGACGAATGAAAAGGATGAAGTAGTCATGAAAGGAGTCAGATCCAGAGATAATTGTTACCTATGGATACCTATAGAAGTCAGCTAAACTATCAATGTTAAGACTGATGTTTTAACATTAGACTGTGACATCAAGTGTGAAAGTCTGCTAGGGTTAAGTACTCTTAATGTGAATCCTTTTAAATTGTTAAAAGGAAAGTTAAATTGGAGGGAGAAGATCATTGATTGGGCTTTAAGGGATACACAAATTCAGACGCCATACCTTAGACTATCCTTTACTATTATTGATTTCACACGCCACAACTATCTTCATCTGGACATCTTCTTATCTAAGAAAAGAAATCCCAACCCCTCTCTAATCATCAGTCGCCATACAGGAACAATGTCAAAATAAGTGTCTTCTTCATCTAGAAAGTCTGAATCCAAAAGTTCCACTCATAAAAAATCTAGGGTTTTTACGAACAAAGGCTCTGTGGATGAAGCCTTGAATATAACTCCTCTATCTATGGTAATGCCTGCCTCTGAGAATAGACCTGAGAAGTTTCAAACAAGGAGGGCTTCAATAGGTAACTCTTCTTATAATCAATCGACTGCTAAGAAAATTGATGATAGCAATAGCAGAGCATTTGTGACTAGCATTCTGTTCGGAGATCGCTCTGTTCCTAAGACTACCACTCCTTCCTCTCAAGCCGTTGAGGAAAGAGTTGATGTTGATGAAAGTCTCAATCAGATTGCCACAAAAATTTTGGATAAGGGTTTGTCGGTGAAAGGAATATCTATACCTCTTAGACAAATGCCTGCTGAAAAGGATGACATGCAACATACTGAAACCAAGCTTCACAGATTGGCTGTTTCAGTTATTGAAGATGTAGAAGTTGAAACTGAAGTTGAAGATACTCATGTAGAAGAGGAAGTTGATGTTGAACCTAATGTCAGAAAATCACCTGCTAGGGATGATGATCCTAGCCCCAGAGAAAAGAAGAATGCTGATAAGGTGGATGTGATTGACCTTTCAGATAATAAAGTTATCAGAAAAGCAGTTCCTGGTATTGCCAAGAGAATAAGGTCTAGAAGAGGGAAGTCTACAGATTCTCCACCTAAGGAGAAACCTGAGAACAAAAAGAAGAAATCAACCGTGGTAGGTCCTACTAAGACTTGGAGCAAAGTAGCTGTAAATTCCAAAAAGAGGAAGCTGAGGGAAGATTCATAATTTGAGTTTGATGCTGAGGACGATGTTCAAGACATCACTCCAGTTAGAAGGTCAATATTGAAGAGAATTGTTGACAAAATTCCTGATGTTCCAGTTGACAACATTTCATTCCACTATGCTAGCAGTGCACCCATGTGGAAATTTGTCTGTCAAAGAAGACTGGCACTAGAAAGAGAACTTGGTGGAGATGCTTTGGAAATCAAGGAAGTTGTAGAATTGATTAAAGTTGCTGGGCTAATGAAGACTGTTTCTGGTTTGTCCAAGTGCTATGACGGGCTAACTGTTTCTGGTTTGTCCAAGTGCTATGACGGGCTAGTCAAGGAATTTGTAGTAAACATTCCTGTGGCTATTAATGATAACAGAAGTGTGGATTTTAGAAAGGTATATGTTAGGGGTCAGTGTGTTAATTTTTCTCCTGAGATTATTAATACGTACTTAGGAAGAAAAGGGAAAGAGTATGTAGAGGTGGAAGAAACTGACAATACTCTGTGCAAAGAAATCACAGCAGGTCAAGTAAAAGTCTGGCCCTTAAAAGGAAAGTTGTCAGCCAGTTTGTTGAGTGTCAAATATGTTATTCTGCACAGGATAGGTGCTGCCAACTGGGTTCCTACTAATCACAAAACCACTATTTCTGTTAGATTAGGGAAGATAATTTATGCTATTGGGACAAAGCAAAGATTTGATTATGGTTCCTACATCTATGATCAGACTATTAAGCATACTGCTACAAATGCTGTGAAGATGCCTATTGCCTTTCCCTCTCTTATCTGTGGGATTATCTTGTCTCAGCATCCTGGAATTCTACAGCATTCGGATGTTGTTTGCAAAAGGGAGTCTGCCTTGTCAATCCATTACAAGTTATTTGAAGGGAAACATGTTCCTGACATTGTCAAGACATCTGCTTCAACATCACGACAGTCACCCTCCAAGACTGGGTTGATTTCAAAATTGAAGGAGGCTTGCAAGGAGTTAGATGAAGTCATAAGAGTTAGTACTAAAAGGAAACAAAAATTTGAAAGACTTATCATGACTCTGAGATTGGCAGAAAATGAAGGTGAAGCAGCCAACACAAGTAAGGGTGTTGATGATGGTCCTGGTGTAAGTGTCAATGCTGAATTTGAAAATGACAATGTTGATTGCTCAAAAGAAGATGATGATGATCTCAGCTCAGATGATTAAAGTTGTTACTATTTTTTTGGATAGTAGTTTTAGTTTTTTGTTTCTGCAATGTTGTTTTTGGTTCAGCACTTAATGTGTTTGGTTTGTAATTTGAATATTGTGCTGTATATGCACCCTTTTTGTTTTTGTTCTATGATTTGTTATGCTAACTGTGAGGCTAACAATGAGAGCTAGGGTAGTACTAACTGTAGTAAGACTTACTTGTTGGGGATTGTCAAATTGTGGCTAAAAAGGGGGAGAACTAGCCAAGAGTATCAAAGAGTACATATGTCAAATGCTGCTGAGGAGGTAGCTGATTGCTGATAGAGCAGAAGTGAAGATATGAGGCTTCTGCAGAAATTGAGGGGGAGTAATTGCTAAACAGCTGCTATGCTGGTTTTTGCATTGAGGGGGAGTGCTCATTGCTGCTAATGATGAAATATGGGCAGCTATTTGAAAATTTGAAAATTGTAGCTGTTAAAGATGGTGTTGCAACAGAGTTTTGTGTGAAGTGAAGTCTTTTTGTATTAAAGATGCTGCTGCTTGAAGTTTCAAAATTATTGAAGTTTTTTTCTGCTGCTGAAGTCTCTGAAGGTGCAGAGATTGTTTTAGCCAAAATTAGCCAAAGGGGGAGATTGTTAGTTTCTTGGATTGGCTAGAATTTTGGTAAAACAAAGAATGTTCAATGTTTGATGTCAAGGTGGTGATGTCACAACATTGAGTCTTAACACTGGGCTGTGTTAAGTGTTTAAGTTACTGAAATTTGAATGTCTGATGTCACAAGCGATGTTGTGACATTAGATCTGCAGAATTAATAACATCAGGTTTTGTGATGTTGTTAGGGTTTGCGTGTTAGCTGGAATTGTGGAGAGCAATCTGTCTCATTGGATGCGAATATCTTGGGATAGATATTCTCTGCTGCATAGGAGATCTGGTGCAGATTTGTAGGAGATTTAAAAGGTTGAAGATTTGAAAAGATTTTAGGAGAAAATCTGTTTTGAATATTCAGTTTTAAATAACAAATCAGGTCAGATATTGTAGCAGGTCCAAGTCCAATTCAAGGATTTATATAAAGCGCACCAGTACTGAAGAAAAAGCAACGAAGAAAGAGAGCTAAAGATTGAGTGTCGATTGTGTCTTCGTGTATGTTTTGTAAACCATTCGAGTGTGAATTGGTATTGTTATTTTGAGTTGTTCTTGATCAAAGCTGTGAAGCAGAATCAAGTAGTGTTATTCAAAGTGTGTGATCTTTGAAGTATATCACTGAAGTGTTTTAGGGATTGAGTAATGTTCTCATATCTAAGTGGTTTCTTAGGTAGAAAGTCACTAGTAGGACTTAAGATTAGGAGATTGTCAACTGGGTTGTTGAGTCTATAATTTAATTCTACAAGTAGTGAATTTCATCCCTAGCTTGGTAGCCCCCAGACGTAGGTAGTTAGACCAAACTGGGTGAACAATTTTGTGTGTTATTCTGCTGTTTATTTTGTCCATTGTGCAGAGTGTGTTGTTGTGACATCGCACTTAACATCACACGTCTGATACCAGAATTTCAAAAGGGATTAGAAAACCTAAGAGATTAATTTTACGTTTCTTATCTATTCTCGCATTTCTGTTTTATTTCACTTTTGTTGTATTTTATGCGTTTGTGGTAGTTTTTATGATTTCAGGTCTATATGGAAAAGCCCAAAGGACTCGTTCGAAGAAAACGGGATTTCTGAAAGTTCAGACGGGTTTTTGGAAGAGTTACAGTGGCCTGACATGGCCACCCGTGTTCCCTGACACGGGCCGTGTCAGGAAGGTACTAAAGGCATGAAGATTTGAGAAGAGTCAGAGGGCTGACACGGGTGCCCGTGTCAGCTGACACAGCCCGTGTCAGCAAGCCTGGAGCATTGTCACATGTTTATCAGAATAACAAAGGGCTAACACGGGTGCTCAGGTCAGCTGACACGGCCCGTGTTGGCTGAGGCGTGTCATCTGTTGATTTTCTTAATTTTGTGATTTTTGGGATCCTTGAGGGTATTGGGGTATTTCCTTATTGCTGTAATTGACTGGAGAGTATTTTAGACGTGTTTTGAGAAGACAAAAAAGACTTTTTGACCTTTTGACCTTTGGGAACGAGAGAAGAATATACGATCAAGATTGGAGAGATCAAGGCGATCGAGGAACGGAAGGGTTTTATGTGCGGACGCTATTGAACTCGAAGGAATCTGACTATGTTGTAATGTCTCAGTTTTATTTTGTATTTTCTCTTAACACTATGAGTAGTTAAACCCCTCATTGCTAGGTGGATGTCTCTGAATTGCTTATTGTAATGATCTTGGTGGTTTTCTTTATTCAATGACATAAGTGCTTATTTTATAATCATTTTTACAGTACAATGTTCTTAATGCTTTTTCTATCAGACAAATAGAATCTGATTTACGGTTAACCTTAGTTCGGCAAAACCATTGTTAACGCTTTTGTACGATAATACTATAGTAGATATCACCTAGGACTAGGGATACCTTGTAGTACTTGGAACACTGTTGACATTATTATTCGTAATGCTTGATTCTGACTTAATTATCTATGGATGTAGTAATTAGGTTATGAAATCAAAGGTTCTCTCACTAAGGACTTAGGAGTAAACAATTTACAGTCAAGAAATTGATAAATCTAAGCCATGTCTTTGAAATAAGGATTAAGGTTGTTACAAGGCAATTCATACACTATACCATAGCATGCTTCACATATTTGTTTTAAACCCTATTTTATTACTCTGCTTTATTTTCCTTTGTTGAAATTGATATTTTCAAAACAATTACCAAACTCCCAATTACTTTTTGTTCAATTGAATTATTATAGAGCTTGTATTTCCTACGCAGTCCTCGAGACCGATACTGGGGATAAAAACCCTATTAGTACTACATCGGTTAAAATAATACACTTTCTATTTCCCGATCAAGTAGTCAGTACGTATTATTTTGGGGCAAAAGGAGAGAGGCAAAGTGAGAACAAAGGTCTGGGAGGAAATCACCATAGCCAAAGCTTAGAGTTGCTGCTGGAAATCCAAGGTAAAGGGTGGGGGATTGCTCTAAATATGGTGTTAATGTCATGATGGGTAGGGAGAAGTCCTTATCTCCATTAGGTTTTTCCCTATTTTCTTCCATTGTTGAATGTTTGATGATATGGATGAAACTATTATGATAACATGATGTGATTGTTGTAATTATCATGAATTTCGTGTACTGGTTTACCATGAAAATTTGATGTTTGTATTCATAAAAGTAGTATAAGTTGTGTTTATATGGTTGACATGAATTTGATGAATAAAGTGTTAAAATATATGATTAATTAATGAAATTGGATGTTAATCAGTGCATATGTGATGTTTTAATTATGGTATAACATGTATATGTTGTCTTCTACTCGAATTGGGAGATTTGGGGGTCAAAATTAGAGCATTGATAAGGCTCAAATGGTGGAATCATGTTTTCTAATATTTGCAGTTCTGGGCGACTTCGCTTAGCAAGGATGAACGTGGTTTAGCGAGCTATCGCTTAGCGATGAAGGCATTTGCTTAGCGAGATGTGACATAATATGTTATTCTATGGTTTTTGGTTATCTCATAGCGAGCCAAATCTCACTTAGCGAACATGACAACATAGAGTTTCCATTTTTTACTCGAATTATCGAACCGTCTCTGATTCATGCCACTGTTGGTTGCTGTTTGATCGTGTTTAATGAGATGAATTCATATTATTGAGTGTTATGTAGATGTTTATTTGATGTGTGCATATATGTTGTGAAGTGCATGTATAATTATGTAAATTTTTGTACATACTTGATGATGATTGTTGATCTTCGCAGTTCGGAGTGAGAACTACTGTTAATGCATTTAGATGCATGATTGTTTATAGTCAGGTGTGGGTCTGTAATCATTGTTGTGTTGTTGTCATTGCATTATTGTATGTCATACATCATATGTTGTCGTTGTTGTGAAAGAGGCGAGTCACAAGTTCAGATGTTGGAACTAGTGACTTGTCCGGAGCTCAGATGAGGGGGATCGAGGTTCATATGTTGGGACCAAATTCTTATGAAGAACCATTGTTGAGTTGGTACCACATGCATATAGAGTCGAGGTGTTGTCACATTGCATATAAGTTGGCATTTGTGAATTGATGACTGTTGTGTGAATACATTACTTGTTGGTGATTGTTGTTGTTATTGTTGTTGTTTAGGCTACCATTCTTGATCTTTTGCACCGCTAACATATTTGAGCGTATTCTCACCCCTTTGTTGTTTTGCTTGGCCTTGGAGTTTATCTTCATTTACTTTTTCATTTATCGTTTTTAGTCGGTTAAATGTTCTAATCTGTAACATCGATAACAGGGCATTTTTGTTATGTTTTGAGTTAATGCTTAACTATGTGGTTTAAAGTCTAATACTTTATTTGCGAAATTTAATTTTGAAGTTGTTGTGACATGATTTTTCGCTGCTTGTTGTCAATGTGTTGATGAGTTTTTGGATGGTTGTCGTAGGGACACCTTAAATTGTCGATTAAATCTTTTTATATAAATTTTAGGGTTTAGAGTGTTACACGAAGCATTTATCATTTCTCAATCTTTGCAACAAATTATCCTTGCTCTAGAAGGACTTGGAAAATGGGGAGTGATTTCTATGGGGAATGGCTTTTTCAAATTCATGTTTTTGAATCTTAAAGGTGTGTGGAGGTTAAGGGCGTCAGGAGTGTGGAATCTTACTTCAGGTTTGCTAAAAATTTATTCTTTTTCTAATGACTCTTTGCCAATTCTTCAACAAATATATAAGGATGGGGGTTAGGGTGAGTTTCTACGGCCTTGTGCAAGAATATTGGCTCCCTAAGATTCTCTTTGCCATTAAAAATAATATAGGTACTCTTATTTGTTCTAATATTACCTTAACTAATCATATGATTGATATAATCTTTGTGCATTTTGTTCGAGTGTTGGTGTGAGTGTGTGTGTGTGTGTGTGTGTATATATATATATATATATATATATATATATATATATATATTGAAATTGATTATAAAATTGTAGTAGAAAATCTTCCATACTATTTATCTTTGTGCAAGAAAATTGGGAACTATTTGGAAATTTGTAAGTTTGCAAATAAAATGGACTCTAATGAGGATAATATCCCTCACATCCAAAAGCCATTAGACAAAACCAAAACCTTTGTTTTAAGTTTAAAAATAGTGATGAAGAGATTAGGAATCCATATTTACTTGTGACTGAGAAGTTAAATATAGGCTTCCATGATGCATACGGGGTTTAAGACCATGGTATTCCTGTAACTACCAAAGGTAACAAACCAATGGAACTTTCTGAATCCAACAAGACTGTAGGAATAGAAATAATGTAAATGAGGCTCTGTTAAACATCATAGTTAGTCAGTCCCCTGTGTCATATCCTAATTTTTAACCCTAAGATTCCACCTCATTTTCATCATTTGCATGACATCAAGCATCTCATGTGTGTGTCTTTTATACATTACTAACCCCATTGGAAATACAAAAATATGTGCCTTGCTTACTTTGCTTACAAGCTAGTGTTTTACATCAAGAAGTTCAAGCAGATGATATATCAAGGAATTGTGTGATTCTCAAGCTTCCAATTCATTCAACATGATCAAGAGTTTCCCTTCATCCACAATCAAGTGCAAGATCACATCAATGTAATTTTATCAAGCTCCAATTCATCTGATACACCAAATTAGGGTTTTGGTCAAAATCGGCACAGGGTTAACTTTTTGACCAACACATGATCTCATACCTCAAGACATGATTCAAAGGCCTCAAGTACATCATTTTAGTCCATTCATATGTTTGGATTAGTTCAATAAGCTTGATTTGTTGACATTTGAAAGATTCTAGTTCAACTAAAAAGTCAACTGTTGATCAAAGTCAAAGTTTAACTTTTGTGATTTTTGGTCAAACATGGACTTCACAAATCAAAGACCATGAAAATAAGGAGGATGATTGAATTTGATCATGTTAAATCAAAGGAATAAAGAAAAGATGCAAAATTTTCTAAAACTAGGGTTTTGGATTTTTTTTTCTAAGTACAAATTCTCATGGTCAAGTGACCTACTTTCCAAGATTGTAACTTCTTCCTCAAGCATCCAATGAAAACACTTGAGATCTATTTTAAAAGAGGGCATTTGATACTACAAGTTAGTGAAAATTACAAGCCAAAATATTTATTGGAGTGGAAGACATTGATGTCCAAAGTTAGGGTTTCAAGTTGTGTGAAAATCCAAAACACTTAGAAATGTTTCTAAGTTTTTCACATTGTCAAGTGCATGACTTTGAGGATTCCTTATGAACAATTCAAGCCACATCTTTCGATGCATAATAGCTGCAATTAAAGATCACATTTCATACTTCATTTTGGTGAAAGAATGGATTCAAACGCCCTTACCAATTGAAAGATATGATTGACCAAAGCTGGGATTTCATCATGATCAGCATGGTTCAAATTGAACCAGAATTTCACTAAGTACCTAGCCAATTTGGTCACACGAATTGGAGGCCACTTTTTCCAACTTTCCAAGCATTTCCAAGACATGTAATCAACACAAAACTTGTATTATCCCATGAGATCTTCAGATTGGAACCAAATTTGTGAGAGATTGATGTCAATTCAAAATGAAAAAGTTCACTCCAATGGTCCATAGTGAATTACATGTTGTTCATCACATAAAGTAAATTTTTTGATCAAAACCTTTTCCACAAGTTATGCAGCTCATCTGATCATCCAAGATAGTTTATCCAACCAAGAATGATTGCTCAGAATGTCAACTTAGGGGTTGTACCAAAAGCAAACTCTATGTTGTACCTTCCACCAACTTTATGAAAAGTTGCTTTATCCATCAAACAATGCTTGCATTTGATCTAAACCATTTCTCCAAGCCACATATCACATCCCTATAAATAGGAGGCCTTATTCATCAGTTGAAACACACCAAAAACATCTACAAAACCAGAGAACACGTTTGAGGAAAACTCCAAACTCCATTAAAGTGAAGTTTCTAATTTCACTATCTAGCAATCAAACCTTCATTCCAACACCACAAACACTTTCCATAAACACTATAGAAGTGATCCAATTCCTTAGGATCCTTTTGTAAAAGCTCTAACCCATCCATCAGAAACCTCATTTTTCAACTTGCAACTTGATTTGGTCAGAAAGATTCAGAGAATTTCAAAGGAAAGTGAGCATTGCAACACATTCTTGGAGGTTCATAGAAGTTATAGGAATCATCATTTTGCAACTGGGAGAGCTCTAAGGCAAAACACGATTTCACACTTTTGAGGTAAACTTTTATTTCTAAAACTCTATGTTGTGAGCATCTTTTTACTGTTTCTTGATACCATTCTACTTGTCATGATGTAGTGATTGAAACCCCTACGCTGATTGCCATTGATCATTGATGTATGTGATTTCAATTTGATTTTAGTTTTAGGGTTTTCTTTGGTTTTTGATTGATTGCGTGAAATAGAGTGAAAATAAATGAAATTAAATAACATGGTTAGATTCCTCATGAAATTCTGAGCAAAATGGTGTATTAGATTGTTTGATTTAGTGCGAAAATAAGAAAGTTGTAGTTTTGAAAATCTCGAGCTCAAGGAAGAAGACGACAATGGTCGTGCGTACGTTTTTTCAATTTTTAAATTCATTTTTTCATATATTATTTTATGGAGGCATTCACTTAGCAGACGCATCCCATGTGGCTCAGTGGTTTGAGGCTTTGTCTAGTGTGTTATGTGTCATGGGGTGCGCTGGTTCGATCCCCCCAGCCCCCCTTTTGTTTCATTTTTCTTCCTTTTCACTCTTTCTTCTTCCCTCCTTCCATTCTCATTTCTTTTTATTTATTCTTTTATTTTATTTCTTTTCTATTTAATTTTTTTACCCCTATTTTATTTAAATTTCCATTTTCCTTAATAACTTTAAAAATTCAAAAAAAAATTAATTATTTTTATTCATGTCCCTTTTTTATTTACACTAAAAATAATGAATATTATTTATTTTTCTTTTTAGTTGTTGATATTAGTTCTATTTTAATTTTTTTTTAAAAACTTTAAAATTGCAAAATATTTTATCTTTATCTTCTTATTTATTTATTCCTTACATTTGTAAAACCTAAAAATATTTATCCCTTTATTTATTTATTAGGTTACTCATTTATTTATATATTTTTATCTTATTCTCACTTTTGAATACCTTGAAATTATTGATTGTATTATACATACTTATTTCAAATTGCTTAGGGTTTAAGGCTTGTTTGATCATGTAGTTGACCTAAAATCCATGGTGAATCCTTATTTTGTTTCTAATCCATGTGTTGAATTTTGTCTTGTATAAAGATTGATGACGTATACCATGTTCATGCTTGATAATCCATGTTTATTTTTGCCCTTATTTAAACCATGTCCTATGCACATTTTTGCTTATGTCTTTGACATTACTCTGTTGAAGCATGCCTGCTGAATGATAGATTCATACCTCTTGTTCATATGTGGATGTTAGCATGTGTTTAAGTAGGCTTTAATCAAATGTATTTCTTGTATACCATGTATTTTGTTTGATGATTCATGTTGATCTTGTCCATACTTGAACCATGCCTTATGTCTTTGAGTTGCTCTTAGTTTAGTAATATATTAAGTTGGTGTTGTGTACCATGTCTCCCACACTTAACTTCTTTGTTGAATGTTGTATATACATGTTCATCTTGTTCTATTGCTGCCTAATCCAAGGGAAGGGATTTCTTATTGACTTCATGTCATTTTCATATGCATTCTTGTTCTTCTTTGCTTCTTCTCTTACTTGTATGATCATTGTTACCTTTAGTGAGCTTATCTTTAGGAAGTTTCCCTTAGGTTAATCACCCTTAGATGGTTCGCAATTAGGTTCCCCTCTTCTCAAACTTAAAAACCTTTTCAATAGAAACCTTGACATTAGGTCATTGACTTTGTCAAAGCTTTTCCCTAATAAATGCTTCAAGACACCTTAAGCATATTCAAACCATTTTCATAAGACTAAAATACACAAACTTTATTCAAAACCTTTGCCACTTGGCTTTTCAATTTAAAACCTTTTCAAGTAGATTAGACATTAGTAATCCCTAGTTGAGATATAAATCTCCTACCCCATGACATTGTTAAGAAAGATGTTGATTCTTTTCCACTTGAGAGAGGTGTAACACCCTAAACCCTCGCGATAAATTAATAGCAAAAATATCAGAGTAAAATAAAACACAACATGTTTAGGATGCTACTTTCAATTATTCAACTTCTCATGCATACGATAAGTAACACATTAATATCGTAATTAAAACATGGTAAATAACCATCTCTATAGCAGCGGAAATCCAACGAATTTATAACATGTTAATACTACATAAACATCATCAATTAATAGAATAATAACACATAACAAGGTAAATAACTACTAGCGTTCCGATAACCCGGTGTTATAATCAGAGCAGACGCGACTCAACGAAATAAAAGAGAAGACTCCATCTTCACTTCAACTCTGCACTATTCCTGCTTATCTGCATGTTACCCATGTGGAGGTAACATTCAAACAGAAGGGGTGAGATTCTCAAAATCACATAAGGAAATGCATAATATAAGTATGAAAGTATAAAAACATTACACAATCTACTCTATCATCACAACATCAGCACAATTAACATTTCCAACGCAAGCAGATAATCAACACAACACAATGCAACGCAATGAGACCCGTGACTCGACTCAATGCATGTGGTACCAATTCGATCCCTGTTTCATGATCATAATTCCCGTCAGAATTTCCACACCCCACATGGGCACACGACATCTGTGATCGCCCACACCCCACATGGGCACACGATCACCCGTAATCGCTCACACCCCATATGGGCACACAATTACCTCAACAACAACAACAAGACGATTCCATTTCAAGGAATCCAGATAATGCGCTCACACCCCACATGGGAACACGACTTATCTCACAACTCATGAAATCATTCAATGCATATCAACAACAACATATGATACAACGTACAATGATATTCATCTTAATCATCATACGACACAAGTGTTAGGCACCATGCAACAACAATGCGATAACAACTCAACAACAACATACAACGACAACTACATGCATATAATTATCAGTGTGTCAATACATCATACTACAACTATACAACACGTAGCCTATACCTGCCAACACATACAACAACAACAATCCATGACTATAAAACACATACACACCACCGAATCCATCATTTCAACTTACAACACATACCACAACAGCAATCCACAACTATAACACACATACAAACCACTGAATCCATCCTTTCAACTTACAACACATAACAACATACACAAAATGCAATTAACGCATCAAAGGGTTGGAATTCTGGTATTGAAATCAATTTTAACAAAAAGTATATGAAACCAGCTTTCCAACGCTTCGAACGGCGGCTAAAACGGACACACGGACTAAAAGTTATGAATCCTTGAAGTTTAGGAAAATCCTGTCCGTTCCACAGCAAAACAACACTGCCATGCTTCGCTGCGAGTTTGCTCAGCGAACTGGAGTTCGCCAGGAGTTCTCTTTGCGAACCTGGGGCGAACTTCCCCATCACACATCCCATAATTTATCTGTTTTCTCTTCGCTCGCTGCCTTATTCGCTTTGCGAATCTGGGGCGAACATTCGCCCAATGAACTTTTGTTCGCATTACGAACATCGCGATTCTGTAGTAGCGATTTCAACACCAACCACTCCCAATCCTTCCCCGATTTTACCCACAAACAGTCCCAAAAATACACCTAGCATCACATGTTATCATACAAACATTCATAAACACATATTCCACAATTCAACCGATCAATTATGCATTTTTCCTCTTATCCAACCCTCTGACATACAAAAAACCCAATCCCCAAATCGACGCAAACAACATATAGGGATGATCCTAATGATTTATCTACCCTCATACAAATATTATGTAACCCTTAGAGATTAAAGAACCCCACCCTTACCTTAGA
This sequence comes from Lathyrus tuberosus, assembly GCA_022829125.1. Classification (NCBI taxonomy): domain Eukaryota; kingdom Viridiplantae; phylum Streptophyta; class Magnoliopsida; order Fabales; family Fabaceae; genus Lathyrus; species Lathyrus tuberosus. The sequence goes on along the minus strand of JALAZF010000283.1, from coordinate 6,526,019 downwards.
TGAAGATTCTTCAGATGCCTCTAAGTCCTAGCTCTGCTTCCTGTTCCCTTTTCTCCTTTCTTCAGAATTCGATCGATTCCCAATGATTCTCCCCCTTTCCAATTTCTTCCTTTTCTTATTATAATCCTTAGACCTCAAATATGTTTTTCCCTTCTTATCCCTACTAATCCTCATGAATGGACCATCTTACCCTCGTCATCTTTCCACTCCTATTGTCAAATTTTAATTAAGTAAAATAATTAAACTAATTATTTTAACTCCAACTTAATTCCAACTAAATTATTTAATTTAATAGTCACTTACTAACCACACCACATATTTTTCATCCCATTGGTCACACACCCTCCGATACCTTATTTTCTATAATTCTAAGGTCCCTACTCCATACTATGGTAACTCAACCTCAACCAAAACACACATAATCATACGTAAATACACAACATTATTCACTTTTAATTACGAAAATAATTAAAATAAATCGGGGTGTTACATACTCTCCTCCACTTAGAATATTTCCGTCCTCGAAAATTTACCTCATACGAGTAATTCCGGATACGACTCTCGCATCCTGCTCTCTAATCCCCAAATCATAAAAGGCAGCACCACGAATAGCACGAAACCACAACTACCTCATCAATAACAACCACAAGATGCAATGTCCATACAATGCACTCGACAACCAACTCAAGACGCAACGACTAACCGAGCTACACACACACACAGGTTCACTCTTGAACCAGAACACAACACGATCGTTACCATTACCATAGGAAACGAGGCAAGACAAATATAAGAACATAAAGTTCCACGACACAACGTCATCCTAACCACTTTAACATAACCAGAACACCAACCTCGTGGTCACACAATCATCAAGACAACGATTCTAGATTCACCAATCGAACAGGTAACTAACAGTACATGATTAATATTTAAACCTTTCACCATATCACTTCCATTCCTGCAGGTCATAACGTTCAACCTTTGAACTCCTACCGTTCACACACGCATATTCGAACCGCGCTACATCACGCTCCTACTGCACACTCTGATTACTCACAACTATCAAATCCACCAATTTTACATCCAACTTCTGACTCTCTCTAATATTCATCAGGAAGTCATCATTCACCCTTTATATACCCAACCTCTCACTCTACTGCGTGAGCTCACACACCAGACACCAGTCTTTGAATTTCTAACTCAATTCTAATTCTCTGACAATCAAAGCAGACATATGAAAAGACTTTTGACTTTACTCATCAGGCACGACATTAAATTTACCAATAGGATAATTCGAGCCAAGGTCGTAACTCATCAAGAGTTCCAACCATCCTCGTTGTCTCATATTCTATTCCTCCTGGCTAAATAAGTGTTCTACACTCTTGTGATTACTAAATACTTCGGGTCTAGATCCCTAAAAATAATACCTTCGAATTCTCAACACAAATGCAACCGCAGCCAATCCCAAATTTTGAACAGGATAGACCCTTTCATGAATCCTTAATTATCGTAAGGCATAATCTATGGCTTCACCATCTTACATTAGTACACTGTCTAAACTCATCACAGATACATCCCAATACTTCACAAACGGTTTATTAGGATCAGGCAGAATCAAGATTGAAGTTGTAGTCAACTTTTACTTCAACTCTCCAAAACTTTCCTCACAACGAACATCCCCAAACAAATGACTTACCCTTTGCGAGTCAACTGAGATAAAATGTTAACTCGGAAGAGTCTTCCATAACCTGCGGTAATAACCCATTGAGTACCAAAAATTCTCTAATCTCCTTAACCAACTTCAGAGCTTTCTCATTGTAGAACTGCATCTACTTGGATGAATCCACGACAACACCCTTATCTGAAATAACATAACCAAGAAAACTCATCCTTATCAACCAAAAATCACGCTTTGATAACTTAGCATAAAACTTCATCTCTTCCAATACTTGTAACTCAATTCTCAAATACCCTACACGTCCTTCTTCCGATTTTATAATAGATCAGAATACCCCAACGAACACCACTTCGAACTCATCCGATTAAGTATGGAAGATATGATTCGTAATCGCCACACACACCCCAAGCGTATTACAAGCACCGAACAACATCATCCTATATTGTAATACTCCAAATCGAGTTCCAAATATTCCAAGTCATATATTCTTGAAAGTGGACACTTATCCTTAAGCACTTTGGAGAGTTGTCAATCTGCATAAAAACACACTTATCCACTGGAGTGCCTACCCACCAAACAGTACACAAATCTCATTTATGTCCATCAGTAGAATAACCTCCCTATCAACAAACAACCGTTTAGTATAAGTTCAACACCCCCAATGATAAAGATGTAAGAGTAATACTACTACAACCATAACATACGCATCCTTCGAAATTCACTCTCAGTTTGAAACAATCTATCCAAAACAGCTTAACAACCTCTGGTTCTGGTTACCACATTCCATATCACTTCTTCTTACGGGGTTTCGACCCACTCAATGTTTCTGTTCACGGGAGATTTTCAACCCATAACAAAGTAATACCATCAAGGAACTTCAAATCATTCGCAATTCGTCATAATTCAAACTCAAGCTATCTAGAATACAACTATGGGTTTCCATACTACTCACCGATTAACACGCGACTTCAAGCTATCATTCATTTCTCTACTAACAATACTGAAGCTCTCCAATGAGACACCCTTGGTCTCACAAATCTTCTTTCTAATAAATTTTTTAACTTCTCTTTCAGTTCTACTAATTCTAACGCTGAGATCATGTATGATGCCATAGAATATGGTACCAGGGACAAGATCAACAGAGAATTTCACCTCTATCTTTAACGGCACATCTGATATGTCATCCAAAACACATCTGGAACTTACGCACAACTGGCAGTTCATCATTGTAACTTCACTGCTAATCTCCAGAACACCATCAACGCAAACATGGCAAACATATGAGCATCATCTCTTGAGAGTTATTCTACTTACTTAATAGGCATAACCTTAACTCTTCACTTTCTTCAAAGTTAAGTTCACTCTTTACTCTCTAAGAAGCAACCATCCACAATACCAGATCATTTCCTCTTGGAGACATCCCAACTTACCGACGTACAAAACCTCAAATCTGTTTCATCTTCAGATATATAAGAATCTGCGTTGGCTCATCGAAACCATTGGTAAGCACTTTTCTTAACTCCGAACAATTCACTGAACACACTATCTAAGCCGACAAGATACGTATATTCCATCCCGCATGATCCCGTCTACTATCAACAAGAGATTAAGGGTGATCAGTTCCTCAATTTGTCAATAGACAGTCGACCATCATGATGGGGCATAAACCATCTTTACCAAACTATAATAGTGTTCCTTGCATCTTGTGCACAAGCTATCTAAGGCACAATCCTTAGTTGACATAAGCATTGTTTCTATATATCCTCCAGTTTCAGAAACAACACACTCTCACAACTCCTACATTCTTGAAGTAAGTAGCACACTACCTTACTTATCCAAACGATTGGTAAACACAGGGTTTAGCTCCTACTAACGCGTCTCAAGAATAACATCATCTTGTTCTAACTGAAGACAATCGTGCCCATCCTTAGAAAACACGTCGGGATACTCCACACATCATTGACCAACCTCTAGCCAAAACATCGCCTTCTCCCTCACAAGGAAGCAAACAGCGAGGATACATGTCCATCTTCCCTCGAGGGTCACACCATTCTCAAATAGGTGAACAACCAAAAACTACACTCTCTCATGCAGTAACATAATATCCGATCTCTTCAACAACGGAAACAACAATTGCACTCTTGCCATCAACGACACACTAAGCCAACACTCCACACCCGAAGCATCTTGGAGAAGCACAAGCTTCTCCCCCACTTGTCTCACTCTCATCCTACAGACAAGGGACTAGAAAAACAAGAAAGCACTGATAGCGTTTCACACACATATCACGTACTAAGGAACAAACAACATCGACAGTATTCAACTGTCACACGACAACGACTCGACAACTTGGCCGGACGGACCGACCTGCTCTGATACCACTTTGTTACACCCTAAACCCCCGCGATAAATTAATAGCAAAAATATCAGAGTAAAATAAAACACAACATGTTTAGGATGCTACTTTCAACTATTCAACTTCTCATGCATACGGTAAGTAACACATCAATATCGTAATTAAAACATGGTAAATAACCATCTCTACAGCAGCAGAAATCCAACAAATTTATAACATGTTAATACTATATAAACATCATCAAGTAATAGAATAATAACACATAACAAGGTAAATAACTACTAGCGTTCCGACAACCCGGTGTTACAATCAGAGCAGACGCGACTCAATGAAATAAAAGAGAAGACTCCATCTTCACTAACTTCAACTCCGCACTATTCCTGCTTATCTGCACGTTACCCACGTGGAGGTAACATTCAAACAGAAGGGGTGAGATTCTCAAAATCACATAAGGAAATGCATAATATAAGTATGAAAGTATAAAAACATTACACAATCTACCCTATCATCACAACATCATCACAATTAGCATTTCCAACACAAGCAGATAATCAACACAACATAATGCAATACAATGAGACCCACGACTCGACTCAATGCATGTGGTACCAATTCGATCCATGTTTCATGATCATAATTCCCGTCGGAATTTCCATAATAGTCGCTCACACCCCAAATGGGCACACGACATCTGTGATCGCCCACACCCCACATGGGCACACGATCACCCGTAATCACTCACACCCCACATGGGCACACCATTACCTCAACAACAATAACAAGACTATTCCATTTCAAGGAATCCAGATAATGCGCTCACACCCCACATGGGCACACGACTTATCTCACAACTCATGCAATCATGTAATGCATATCAATAACAACATATGATACAACGTACAATGATATTCATCTTAATCATCATACCACACAAGTGCTAGGCACCATGCAACAATGATGCGATAACAGCTCAACAACAACATACAACGACAACTACATGCATATAATTATCGGTGCGTCAATACATCATACTACAACTATACAACACGCAGTCTATACCTGCCAACACATACAAAAACATCAATCCACGACTATAACACATATACACACCTCCGAATCCATCATTTTAACTTACAACACATACCACAACAGCAATCCACGACTATAACACATATACACACCACTGAATCCATCCTTTCAACTTACAACACATAACAACATACACAAAATCCAATTAACGCGTCAAAGGGTTGGAATTCTGGTATTAAAATCAATTTTAACAAAAAGTATATGAAATCAGCTTTCCAACGCTTCGAACGGCGGCTAAAACGGACACATGGACTAAAAGTTATGAATCCTGAAGTTTAGGAAAATTTTGTTCGTTCCACAGCAAAACAGCACTGCCATGCTTCGCTGCGAGTTCGCTCAGCGAAATGAAGTTTACCAGGAGTTCTCTTTGCGAACCTGGGGCGAACTTCCCCATCACACATCCCAGAATTTCTCTATTTTCTCTTCGCTCCCTGCCTTATTCGCTTTGCGAATCTGGGGCGAACATTCGCCCAACGAACTTTTGTTTGCATTGCGAACATCGCGACTCTGCAATTCTGCAGTAACGATTTCAGCACCAACCAGTCCCAATCCTTCCCCAATTTTATCCACAAACAGTCCCAAAAATACACCTAGCATCACAGGTTATCATACAAACATTCATAAACACATATTCCACAATTCAACCAATCAATTATGCATTTTTCCTCTTATCCAACCCTCTGGCATACAAAAAACCCAATCCCCAAATCGACGCAAACAACACATAGGGACGATCCTAATGATTTATCTACCCTCATACAAAGATTATGCAACCCTTAGAGATTAAAGAACCCCACCCTTACCTTAGATGAAGATTCTTCAGATGCCTCTAAGTCCTAGCTCTACTTCCCGTTCCCTTTTCTCCTTTCTTTAGAATTCGATCGATTCCCAATGATTCTCCCCCTTTCCAATTTCTTCCTTTTCTTATTATGACCCTTAGACCTCAAATATGTTTTTCCCTTCTTATCCCTACTAATCCTCATGAATGGACCATCTTGCCCTCGTCATCTTTCCACTCCTATTATCAAATTTTAATTAAGTAAAATAATTATACTAATTATTTTAACTCCAATTTAATTCCAACTAAATTATTTAATTTAATAGCCACTTACTAACCACACCATATATTTCCATCCCATTGATCACACACCTTCCGATACCTTATTTTCTATAATTCTAAGGTCCCTACTCCATACTAAGGTAACTCAACCTCAACCAAAACACACATAATCATACGCAAATACACAACATTATTCACTTTTAATTACGAAAATAATTAAAATAAATCGGGGTGTTACAAGAGGTATGTGGCATACTTGTTGATTATACATCCAAGTTGGAGCCCTTTTCTCAATGTGAAGCAAAGATCCATCTTCCACATGTTTGTGATGGATAAGTTGAGTATTCTCCTTAAGATGACAACTTGTCTCTTCTTTATTAAAATCCACCATAACAAACCCTTTTTCAATTTATACCTCGAACTATGAGGTTTTAATCCTTCATTGGTACGTAGGCACAAGACTTTGTGTCTTGCCAAACACAAAAACAATAAAAAACCTTTCTCTTCTCATCTCCCCAATCAATCCAATAGCTAACAACTTTTAACATAACACAAATACAACAAGAGGTTCATATAGGACACTATAGATTCTTAGGGTGTTAATACCTTCCCTTAGTATAACGACCCACGTACCTTAAATGTCTTTATTACTTTGTTTGCATTGCATATTTATGGGTTTATTTTATCTTCTCCCCTTCCCTTGGATAAATTAAAGTTCGGTGGTGAAATCTTATGATTTGTGAGCCTAATTAACTAATAGTTGGGGTCTCCGATTCTCACCGCGACACCCTGTTATGGAGATAAACCTTTCTTCTAGGATTTAATTTAACTTAGACCCAGCTCTTGAAGTGGAAAACACTAAGCTCATCAGTTCAAATGACTTAGATTTTTTGGATGCCACAAATGAAGTTGTTGAAACAACAAAAAACTCCAAGGATGATTCCAATTCTAAGAACAAAGAATTTATTATTATAACTCTTTGGCCACCCTTGCCGAGGAGATTGATTATGATGGCCTAGAAGATGCACATAAAAACCTGGAGCCTGGTTTTCTCAAGTTTCAACTTGCTATGTTTAAACCCTAAATGAAAAAACTCAAGAAAAAAAGGTCAAAAACTGTATGTGTAACCATAACCAATGCTGGTTCTCATAGAAATTCACCATGAAGTGGTTTTACAGGAATGCAAGGGGCCTTGCCAATGCCCCTACAATATTGCCTCTGAAGTCCTTTCCATATTCACAAAAGCCAAACTTTGGTTTTCTGGTTGAACCTTGGATGCTTTTTGACAAATTCCTTCAGAGATTTTTTGATAAATTAGGCTACAAACTATTTGCCTTAAATTCTAGACTCGATTTGGCACCAAATCTCTAGTGCATTTTGTAAGAACAAGATTTGGTTCTACATCTGGCCATTAAGTTTTAATGATAAGTGCACATGTTATCTAAGAGAATAATTATGTATGCTATGGTTACTGTCTAGTGTGTGGCTGTTATCAATATGATTTTGACTCTGATAAGAAGGCATGTGATGTCATCAGACTCTGTTATCAACACTCTAGAAGAAAACATATGTGTGTACAAGTTAAATTCAAGATTCATGAATGTTCTAATACAACGGTTCTTATGAACGTCAGTTCTGAACATTCTAATTAAGACTTTATAAGAAAGGTCTACAAGACTTTCTAATGTGATGCGCTTCTAATGTTATAAGTTCTGAAGATTCTGAAGACTTGGTTCAGGTGAACAAAGTTCTGAAGATTCTGAAGACACAATTTATGAAGATCAAGTTCTGAAGAGTTTCTGAAGACAAGGTTCTGATTGGACGAAGTGCTGAAGACTCTGAAGACAAATAACATGCTTAATGAAATTTGAAGACTCTATAGACAAGGTTCTGAAGACTCTGAAATAATGTTTCTAAAAGAACAAGTGCTACAGATTCTCAAAATAGATTCTGCTGAACAAAGATCTTGGAATTCGGAAGACTGGGTTTCTGAAGACTACACAAAGAATGACTCTTCTACAACACGCTTCATCCAGTTAATATCTGAAGCCTCTGAAGATGCTAGAAGACTAAAGATAAGAATGGTTTTAAGCTGAATATAATAGTACTAAAACTTTGTATCCTCTACCTCGAAAAGGTGGCGCAGGAGCAACTTTTTGTACCATGATGTTGACCATTCCTTCATATGAACGTTGTGATATTGCCGTTGGAATATGTTTCCAAGAATACCCCTCAACGGATCTATTCTCTCATGCTCTATGAATTGAAGACTTGGAAGCTTGAAGATACAGGGCAGTTGCTTGTTGCTAATGGCTTATTGTTTGAAGCAATCGCTGATCACAAAGAGAGAAAGATAAAAGGGTTGTTGGTTGTTGTTCATACAAAGGATTATTATTCAACACATTAAACAATCAAATGTAGCAAGCAAAGATGAAACTGCTACTACAAGTGTCCACAAACGATGATTATGCTAACACCATATGAAACTACTCAAGTGAGACATCAATAAGTGAAGCATAATAGCTTAGTTGAACTTGATGGTTGAATTGGAAAAAGCATTATATGCTCAAGAAAGGAGTACAAGATGCTGCAAGCTGAAGCTTAAAAGAAGAATGCTCAATGGAGAAGAAGCTGAAGCATAATGATGAAGAATGCAAAACGATGTAACAAGCTAAAGCCATATGAAACTCATCAAGTGAAACATCAATAAGTGAAGCATAGTAACTTAGTTGATCTTGATAGTTAAGTTGGAAGAAACATTAACTACTCAGAAGGAGTACATCAGAAAGAAGCTTAAAGCTTATGATAAGAAGCCACAGTGCTCATAAGAAAGCTTTTAAGCAATACAGAACTAGGGTGCTTTATAATCTCTTAGAGATTTATTTTTAGATAGTTTCTATATTAGAAAGCAAGGAGTTATTGCTCATAACTTGCTAGAAATGACAATGATGGAAAGATTGAGTACTGAAATGACAAACCAGAAAGGTTCATTCTGGATTATGTCACTGATTTTTAGAGTTGGTTGCTATTGACAACATAACCTTCTCTTATGGCGCTTGCAAGAAGATTGAAAGCAAGTTTAAGTATCAACTGGTTAAAGGATAATAGAATCATCAGATAATTTGAAAAATCTGATGAATGTTATTCTTGGAATACGTTAGTTGAGAACTACGTATCTTATCAAGGTGATGCCTAGACAAGGCTTAAGAAGGATCAACAAGAATCATCAGGAAGCAAGAAATCTTGTTTGATGAAAGTTATTCTTTCTGAGTATGGGATGTTTTCAACAAACAAACTCGGTCTACCATTGACTTTCACATTATTGCTCATTAGGAACTCTTTCATGTGAAGAAGAGAAAAATGCTTGAGTCATGATTTTGAAGCATGAACACTTCAAGATGAATATGCTGAAGATGTTAGAAATCTTGTTATCAAGATTTTAAATCATGACTGCAGAATTTAAGATTATGAATGATGATTTCTTCGTCAAGATTCTTGAAGAAGATGATCAGAAGCTTGCTATCTGTATAAAAGCTTATGGAAACTGATCAAGCATGCAGAAGATCTGTCCAGAAGATAAAGCAGTTTCTTATGCAATAAAAACTATCTTTAATGCAGATGCTATTAGTGGTACATTTAAAACACTAGCCATGTTATTAGGATTCTGACTGTCTACACAGAATGAAAATATCTACTCCAATTCTGGAAAGCTTCACAGATTTCTAAAGTGATCAGAAAGGAGGATTATCAAGCTGTCAGAATTTTGGAAGAACGACACATGCAAGATCAATTTTATGAGTTCTTGTCGTATGTGTGTTCATGAAGAGAAATAGATTGACATAAGACAAATAAGTTGTTAGCTTGAGAATTGTGACTCAGTTGAACAAGCTTAAGTTTGTCAGAATGTTATCCAAAGTCTCTTTTCAGAAGCTTCTGATACATGAATGTATCCTTTTGTGTTCACCACTTTCTGGACTCATGTAACTGAGTGAAAGTATGAGCTTAAGAAGCTATCTGATGAAAAGAAGATTCTGATGTTCTAGTTCTTCACTATCAGATACAAATGATTGAAGATAGAACAAGCTTGGAAAAGAAATGTCTTAAATCATGATATATGAGAAATCATCATGACAAAGCATTTCTAGAAAGCAGCTAGCATGTTTATTCAGAACAGAATATGATTCGAATCTAATTTGATGCATATTGGTTAGATTCCTCTGAATATCCAAAGGCTACTGAAGTACCTTCATCAGAAATCAAATCAATGTCAAATTTGATGGTAAGCTTGAAAGTCAGAAACTAAAGCTTAGTGGAAGAATACAAAGCTAGAAACTATATTCTCTATGCTAAAAGAAATGGAGCTACTTAAGAAGTATCAGAATGAAGAAATCAGAAGATGCTTAATTAGAAGTCATCACAGTTCACACTCCCTAAGAAAGGAAAGACAGAAGTTGGCACTTTCTAATGAACTGTTTCTAGTTCATAAGACCAAACTAGTAAGAACAAGATATTCATTCAAACATCAAAAGGAATATGTCTTAGTTTGATGATCATGGTGATATCTGCATCTGGTGAAGATTAGCATCTGTTCAATGATTGAATTTTGATGATGCAAGAAGATTCCGACAAGTTTCTTTAGCAGATAACTACTCAAAAGTTTATGTTTAAGCTGAGAAATTTTCGGCCTTCTGAAAATGAGCCTTCTTGAAGAAGTCGCTTTCTGATCTTTCTTGAAGATAGAAGATGGATGGTTCTAAGGTGAAGACTAGAGAAAGAACTTGGTTCTTCTCCAACGATCAAAGATGAAACAAACATCAGAAGAGATGTTCTCATCCCTCATAATGGAAGATCAAGAAGTCATAAAGTTGATCGTGCCTCTACAAAAGTTCAATATTCCTATGAAGATGGCATCAACTGCAGAAGTGATTGTCAACAAAGTCATCAACTGCAGAAGCTAAACGCGTAGTGATTATGAAGAAGCCTCTATATCAGAAGCTGAGAATCTACAGAAGTATTGAGTAATGTATTTCTAACCTTTAATATTTATTTTTAAATGGTTTATAAATCTATTCTTATATCTTAGAAAATAAATTCTTTAAGAAATATATCGTGAGTAATAAAGATCGTGTGAACGGTTGAGATCTTTATAACTATTGGGAACTGAGAAGTTAACCCTCTCAACACATTGCCAAGAATGTGAAGAGGTTATACCTCGATTTAAGATGTTTGTCCTTTTTGCAATCCATGTTCAGTATTATTACCCTAAATGACTAGACGTGTCTTGGGATTACATGCTAAAACTGATTTTACATTTATCTATGTCTAATCGTTTCCTTTTCTCAGTATTTATAATCATCAAAATTCTCTCTATTTATTTTCACATCACATCACATCACACACCTACGCTACATCTTGTCACACTTTTATCCTTCAAAACTATTTGTTCTTTCAACCCTAAATTGTGTGTGATTTCATCAAATGGAAACTTAACTGTGGAACAAAAATTGGCTCTCCAAAAACAGCGATTGGAAAATCATCTGGACAATGATCCAAAAGTCAAATTGGCTCTACCGATTAAACTTCTATCTGTTATTTCTGAACATAATGTAGACTTTAGAGATCTCACCGTACATGGTTTTGACTTCTCTGAAAGGCTTGATTGTCGCTCCCAGAATTTTCATCCAAGTACAAATGCGAAAGTGGCACCGAAACAGAGTCGCCAGCAATGTGTATTTATCCCAAGAGAGGGAAAGGAAACACCGCATAAACCTGAAGGGAATGGATAGAGCATGGTCTTGCGACCAAGAGAAAGGGTAAGGGAGTCGGTTACGCGAGAGGAAGGTATTAGCACCCCCACGCGTCCATCGTACCCGATGGGATCCACGCTTGCTTGTTTCAATCAAAGGGTGTAAGAAAAGGATACTGGAAAAGGAACTAAAAGAAAGAAAGGAGAAAGAAAAACAAATGTAGGGAAAATAAAAGAAGTGCTCGCATGGGCCCTACCCCACTGCCTACGTATCTCATCGGGAGCATGAGAATCAGAGCGACGTAGTTCCCCTCACTAGGGAAAGTTGTTTATGTTTTTTAGTGGAATATGTCAATGTTCACGTCCTGGCAGTTTAGGTATTGCAGCTCGCTGTAGGGAGGCTTAGGCGTTACCTGTTTGCGGTAGAACGGAAATGACGCATCCTTAAGGAATGAATGAATGAGACGAGGAAAGAATTCCCGAAGGAAAGACGTTATTGTTTGTTTTTGTCTTTTAAGAGTTTTTTCATTTGTTTGCATATGATAGTGTATCCAAATCTTAGCCATTGGAATGTGTACATTCTCACATTCCAAGATGGAATGAGTAAGAAAGCACACTAAGGGTGAAGAAGACCCTCACACTTAGCTCCAATTGTCAAGGTTCAAACACACTAGCATACTTGTGTTTATTAAGTATCTTCTGTTAGTTATGAAATGAAGAAGTGTTTTTCTTTATTTGTATCTTCAACAAGTATTGTATTTAAGTCCCTCATACAAGATCAAATGTTTAACACATTGACCCAAGATGGGGCATATGCTACACATTCTAAGATTATAAGAGAAAACCCCTTATAATCTTTTCTTTATATGAAAGGCCTAAATGCAATAAATGCCTACCTTTATTAGATATTTTGAATTTTCTTTGAGATGAGGAGATGAAAGACTCAAGAGAGGACCAAAGGTTAAAACTAAGGGGAGACTAAGACACACCCTAGTGTTAGCATGCTTGGAGATCCTATGGCCAATGTGGTTTAACAAACTTACTTCTAAAAGAAAGAAGAAGAAGAGCAAAAGAAGCAACTTACTTCCAAGATGGAAGTTAAGTTGGTCTTAAAGAGGGATGAAGAATAAGTTATTCAAGGAAAGTATGCTCAACAAAATCACAAGTTGAATTATTAAAAGAATTAAGAGAAGATGAAAGAAAGAAGTGTGTGTGGAAGCATATCCACACACTTACTTACCCTTAGCACCTACATGAAAAGGTTAGTTCAAAAACTATTTACAAGAAATCCTAAGTAAAAGAACTTGGTCAAACAAGCCAATGGAAGGAAATAATGAAAACAACAGCTATTACAGCCCCATGCAACAGAACAGCAGTAAATTCAACTTCATATACCAAACAGCAAACAACAGCTCATGTTCAGCATACAAAATGGGTGTAACAAGCATTTAGCAGCACATACTACAGCATATATGTGTATAGACAGCGATGAAAAATCAGGGGCAGCATGCATTAACACATGATTCATTCATAAAAGAACAAACATGCTTCAAGCCTTGCACATTAGTCAATCAATCATAACATGATCACAATCTCATTATAAATCATGGTGGCCAAGTCTTAAAAACAACATGGAATGATGCACATTGTAGGAGAATACACATTACTAAGTATGTGAACAAATTAAAACAAATGTGCACCTCTTGAAATAGAAAGCAAATGAACATGCACATAACAGTTCCAGTAACACAAGCATCAATTAGTAATTAACGAGCTCAATGTGTGTGCATCATGTGTTCATCACATCAATTAATCTACAATGCAAACATTATGCTCAATGATGAAAAACAAAGGCACGCGTGTCGTAAAATCAAGTTCGTACTGTGGTGTGAGTTAAGATATCTCAAAAATAATCCACCAATCATCAATGCATTGATCCATGAAGTTTAAACATGTTAAGGACCTCAAACAAGCAAGAAAATGCACAAAAATACACATTCTGTCCCAGAGTAACCGGTTAACAAACGGTGAGTAACCGATTACTTAGTTGAAAATTAGACAATTACGCAAAAATACACAGAGTAACCGGTTAACAAACGGTGAGTAACCGGTTACTCCGGGACAGTGTCCAAAAAAACCAGTTTCAAAAGCACTTCTCAGCAGCAAATCACTTCTTCAAACTTCCAAACGAACATGTAATCAATTAAGCATGAAATTACATTGAATTACAGTCAACAAACATCAATTAGATTCAATTAACAACCACATCAAGAATCATATTCAAGCACATGAATCCAAATCGAAAATCCACAAAAATCTACATCGAATACGTTGCGAATAAGCTAAAAACGGTGTAGATTTAGGGAAAACCAACCTACAAAGCGGAGACTTGCTTTGGTAATTGTTGCAAAGTAATCTTGATGCAGAAAATGAAAGAAAACCAGAGATTCTTCAATCAATAACCGAAACGCGTCGAAACCGAACTTAATCGCAAAAATCTACCAAAATCCGACTTGCACCAAAATAAATGGTGAGAAACCTTTGGATTGAAGAAGAACAAGCTGCAATTCCAGAAAATCCAACCAATGCAAACCAAGAGATGAAGTTTAGCTCAAGAATTAATCACTTTTCAATGTAAAAAGTGATTATTCTTCAAGAAATAAGAGCTTTTGTGTGTGGTTTTGGAAGAAAGGAGTAGAAGTTGTAGCAAAGTGAAGAGAGAAAGTGAGAGTGAAATGTGAGAAATTTGAGAAATGGTTGAAGATTGAAAATGAGTGAAGCATCTCTTAAATAGATTTTAGGCTTGGAGTGTAATTGGTTTGGAATGAGGTTTGGGTTTGGAGCTAGGGTCGGAGTTAGTTAGACTCAACTCACCGAGTCAAGTTAGTTAACTCGGTTAGTTAGGATCAACTCGGTTGCTTGGAAAACAAGGAACCTTAATTAGTGCATGGGTGTGTGACTTGGGCTGCAAGTAAGGCCTTGTGACTTGTGAACTTTCAGCATGAAACCACCATGTTCGAGCCCTCGTATGGCCTTTATAACTTGCTCGAATGAAAAAACGTCCAACATCAAAGTTGAAGAGGGCATGGAGATGAACAACTTTGATGTTCAACAATTTTTCATTTGAAGCCTTATTGATGGAGAAAATTGGCTTGACATTTGGTACACCAACTGTTCGATGAAATTATGGCCTATGGGCCTGCATTTGCCTTGCCATGACTTGCAATTTGACTTGCAATTTGCCTTGATTTTACCAAACTTCGATTGATCATAACTCCCTCAATTTTGATTAGATGGAAGAGTTCTTTATATGGATTTAAAGCTTAGAACATGAACTTTAATTGGCTCGACTTGGGTCTAAGGTTTGAAACTTTTATCATGAAGAAAGAGAGCCCCAAAGTGTGGTGCAAAATGGTCCAAACTTGCCATTTTTGGAAACCCCAAAGTTTCTATTTTTGGCAGTTTTGTAATTTCTTGATTTTTTCATTATTTCTCCATCATTTCTTGATCAAATCTTGTCCACTGAACATATATAACTTGAATTTCACGAATTTGACCTTAAAAAGTCAGGAGCTGACTTTTTTCATTGCACCGTTGACTTTTTCCCCAATTTCTTGATTATCAAGCAACTGATCAATTGAACCTCTTCTGAAATGAATCAATGGCCAATCTTCCATCCTTAGACACTTGATATCATGTAGAACACATTGAGATCAAGTTTGAATCAAAATTTCATCAGGAGACCACTCTTGAATCCAAAACCCTAATTTTGACTGTTTTGTGCAGGAGATGATGCACTGTCCAATCCTCTTGATGAATTTCCATCTTCCAACGACTTGTAGGATCAATTGAGAGGATATATGATGTGAGAGACCCTTGAGGCTTGTTTGAAGACCCTTGGCTCTTATTCTCTTGCTTTGGATGGTCCACCTCCTTTGAGGACAACTGATCACATGCCCTTTTGCAAGATGCAATGCTAAATGCTTAATGTTTTATTTTTCTATGTTAAAGATGAAATGCAAGGCTAATGAGATGGATATGATATGACATATGATAATGCTATGCTAGGATGCTAAAAGAGAGAGCAAATTTTGGGGTATTACAGCTGCCCCTATTCAAACGCTGTAGATCTGAATGCCTGAAAGTGATTGCTTTCAGACTTTCAAGGTATATAGCGATTCAATACCAAATATAACCAAAAATTTGCTCTGGGTGATGAAGAACAAAAGGGATATAAACCCAACAAGAATGCTGAATTGAATCTTCAATGAAACGTTGTAGGAGGAATCTACCTTTTGAACGACGCCAGACGACTACTGGCTTGCCATACTGTCGATGGACTTTCAACAATGTCTTTTTGAACGACGCCAGGCGACTACTGGTTTGCCATACCATCGATGGACTTTCAACAATGTCTTTTTGAACGACGCCAGGCGACTACTGGCTTGCCATACCGTCGATGGACTTTAGCTGCTCTTTTACCAATTCGTGTTGGATTTCTGCCAATCTGTCGTTGAACTTCAGCCAAACTGTCGTTGGACTTTTGCCAATCTGTCGTTGGACTTTTACCAATCTGTGCTGGATTTCTGCCAATCTGTCGTTGGACTTCAAGGATTACCAAACTGGCGTTTGGGATCTCAAATTTGCCATCTACAGATGGACTTTTGCAGCTTTTACCAAGCTGTCGTTGGATTTCAGTGCTTACCAAACCGGCTTTGAAAGCTTTGCCAAACTGTCGTTGGACTTCGGTGCTTACCAAACTATCGTTGAAAGCTTTGGCAAACTGTCGTTGGACTTCGGTGCTTACCAAACTGTCGTTGGAAGCCTTGCCAAACTGTTGTTGGACTTTGGTGCTTACCAAACTATCGTTGAAAGCTTTGCCAAACTGTCGTTGGACTTCGGTGCTTACCAAACTGTCGTTGAAAGCCTTGCCAAACTGTCGTTGGACTTCGGTGCTTACCAAACTGTCGTTGGAAGCTCAAAAATGCCAAATGATCACTCCACCTGCTGGAATAACATGAACAAACTGTACGCATGCCAAAAATAAATTGGACTTTGGATTGTAAATGAGCATTGCTGAGAATTACACCACCGGCTGGGTAATATCATATGTTGACACCTTGCTGAAGAAGAGATTCTGTCGATCTTTTTAAACCTTGCTGGGGAATGCCTTTTTGAGAGGATTTTACAGAAGACCCAACGTCTTCAAACTCTACTGGGGATAATAGATTGGGAATATCTTTTGTTGGGGAAATAACATGCCCCCTGCATGGGATGTTCAATAACTCCGCTGGGGATTATTCTTCAACAAATTTCACATGCTGAACCTGTAGGAAATACGACACTGCCACTTGCTGGCAAACGCCACAAGGAAAATTACTGCGAGAAGCTTCGTCTCTTAAGAGGATTTTATAGAAAACCAAGCATTTTCAAACTCATAGATGAACACCCTACCTTGAACTATCCTTCACATCGTCTGCGAGGTACCGGAGGATTTGCACTCGTTGTTGACATGGAGTGCTCACTGCATTAATAACCGTTATCAACACAGAAGAATTCCATCTTCGACCGTCGTTGCCGTCACGAAACTCGGTGGGAACTCTTGAATGGAAGAATCGACTTAATAAGATACAACAATATCAAGTCATAGCAAATGTCCGTCCGTGGTTACGATCATGCTGCTTAGATTGATCATACTCATTACCTGCAACAGAAAAATATATGCACATGCCCCAGGATATTGCGTGGTCTTTCGAGTCCACCATTCAAGGTTGTCCAAAAAGCAAAGTAATTTTAATTGTCTTTTTGCATGTTTTTTTTTTGCAAGGCCAAGATATTTTCAAAGTAATGTTTTATTATCAAGAATCGGACGTTTTTGCAAACAAAACAGTAAAATGAAAATAAAAGCTTGTGACTGAATATTCAATTTTATTGATGAAATGCCAAAATCGGCGAATTTACAATCGGAAGCAAACCCCTGAAAGAGGTGATTGCCATGAAATTAAGAAAGGAAATCTATCCTAATGATAATGCGAAAATTGGATTCCAACTGATTTCTGATTCTGTTATAACCAGTATGTATTCCAACTCTCTTGAATATCTTCGCCTTCGGAAGCTCGTGGTCGGACCAATTCCTCCTTCGGAAACTTTGCTAGTTTGCTGAAGAGTGGAGAACGTACAGCTTAATTCAGTCTGCAGTCATTTTTTTAAATCCCTCTTTTGCGTGGATCGCCTTTTCAGGTTTTCAATCCTCCGGGATACCCTTTTTTGCCTAAGTTGCCCTTTCAGGTTTTCAACTTACTGGGTGTACAATTTTTTTATTATATCCCTAATTTTTGCCCGAACCTTTATTCTGTTTTTGGTTCGCCGGGATGCCCTTTTTTGCCTAGATTGTTTTTTTTCTTTTATCCAGCGGGTCTCTTTATATGAAGTATTTTTTAACTGCATCTGAATTAACAGGGGATGAAAAATCTTCACCATCCATGATTGTCAGCAATAAGGCTCCACCTGAGAAAACCTTTTTAACCACGAATGGACCTTCATAATTAGGAGTCCATTTGCCCCTGTGATCTGTACTCGGAGGAAGTATTCTCTTGATTACCACATCTCCAACCTTGTAAACTTGAGGTCGAACCTTTTGATCGAATGCCCTCTTCATTCTGCGCTGGTATAGCTGGCCATGGCATACTTCCGCTAGTCGTTTCTCCTCAATAAGGCTCAGCTGATCAAATCTGGCTCGTACCCATTCAGCTTCATCTAGCTTAACGTCCATCAATACTCGGAGAGAGGGGATCTCAACTTCTACCGGTAGAATTGCCTCCATACCGTATACAAGTGAGTATGATGTTGCCCCAGTGGACGTGTGGACTGATGTTCGATACCCATACAAAGCCAATGGTAATATCTCATGCCAATCTTTGTACGTGACAACCATCTTCTGCACAATCTTCTTGATATTTTTGTTGGACGCTTCGACCGCGCCATTCATCTTCGGACGGTACGGAGAAGAATTGTGATGTTTGATTTTGAAGTCCCGGCATAGCTCAGCCATCATCTTATTATTCAAATTAGAACCATTATCAATAATGATTCTTTCGGGAACTCCATATCGGCAAATGATATCTCGTTTCAAGAAACGAGCCACTACTTGCTTAGTGACATTGGCATAAGACGCTGCTTCAACCCATTTGGTGAAGTAATCAATGGCGACCAAGATGAAACGATGGCCGTTTGAAGCAGTAGGCTCAATTTTCCCGATCATATCGATGCCCCACATTGCAAATGGCCACGGAGTGGACATGATACTCAACGGATTGGGAGGAAAGTGTATTTTGTCTGCATAGATCTGGCATTTGTGGCACTTGCGGGCATACTTGCAGCAATCTGACTCCATTAACAACCAATAATACCCCAATCTCAACAATTTCTTAGCCATCGCATATCCTCCGGCATGGGTACCGAAAGAGCCTTCGTGCACTTCAATCATCAACAGGTCTGCTTCGTGTCTATCCACGCATCTGAGCAGAACCGTGTCAAAATTTCTCTTATACAGCACGCCATCTTTGTTCAAGAAGAAACTACCGGCTAGCCTTCTTAATGTCTTCTTGTCATTGGAAGATGCCCCAGGCAGGTATTCTTGATTTTTCAAGAAGCATTTAATGTCATGGTACCAAGGCTTGTCATCAGACACCGCATCAACCTCGAACACAAAAGCAGGTCTATCAAGACGAGACACATCAATCCTGGGTACAAAGTTCCAACCATGCACTTTGATCATCGAAGATATAGTGGCCAAGGCATCTGCAAACTTATTTTCATCTCTGGGAACATGGTACAACTTGACAGTCGTAAAGAATGTCAGCAATCTCCTCGTATAATCTCTATACGGAATCAAATTCTGCTGATGTGTGTGCCACGTTCCCTTTACTTGATTGATTACCAGTGCTGAATCACCAAAGATATCGAGGGTCTTGATTCGTAAATCAATAGCTTCCTCAATCCCTAGTATGCAAGCTTCGTATTCTGCTTCATTGTTGGTACACTCGAAAGTTACTCTGGCAGTGAAGGGCATGTGAACACCTTCTGGCGTAATGAGAACTGCACCAACTCCGCACCCATTCATATTAACTGCCCCGTCAAACATCAAACTCCATTTGGATTCAGGGTCAGGCCCCTCCTCCAGAAGTGGTTCCTCGCAGTCTTTCGCTTTGAGAAACACGATGTCCTCATCAGGGAAATCAAACCTCATGGGCTGGTAATCATCAAGAGGCTGTTGCGCAAGATAATCTGACAGTATACTTCCTTTGATTGCTTTTTGCGAAGTAAATTGAATATCATACTCTGTCAGCACCATCTGCCACCTTGCAACTCTGCCTGTAAGCGCTGGTTTCTAAAAAATATACTTGACCAGATCCAATTTTGAGATCAACAGGGTTGTATGTGTGAGCATATATTGTCTCAATCACTTGGCGGCCCATGCGAGTGCATAGCATGTCTTCTCAAGCATTGAATAACGGGATTCACAATCTGTAAACTTCTTGCTCAGGTAGTAGATAGCATGTTCTTTCCTACCTGTCTCGTCGTGTTGACCGAGAACACAACCCATGGATCCTTCTAGCACTGTCAAGTACATAATCAGTGGTCTCCCTTGCACTGGAGGTATCAGAATCGGAGGTTCCTGCAAATATCTTTTTATTTTATCGAATGCATTTTGAGAATCATCATTCCACCTGACCGTTTGATCTTTTCTTAGCATTTTGAAAATCGGTTCGCAGGTGGCAGTTAGGTGAGATATGAACCTTGAAATGTAGTTCAGTCTCCCTAGAAAGCCGCGAACTTCTTTCTCAGTTCTCGGTACAGGCATATCTTGTATAACTTTCACCTTAGCAGGATCAACCTCTATTCCTTTTTCACTGACAATGAAACCAAGCAATTTTCCGGACCGCACACCGAAAGTACACTTGTTAGGATTCAGTCTCAACCTGAATTTCCTCAACCTCTCAAACAATTTCTTCAAGTTGATCAGATGTTCCTCTTCTGTCTTTGATTTAGCAATCATGTCATCCACGTAGCACTCGATCTCTTTATGAATTAGATCGTGGAATAACGTCACCATTGCTCTTTGATAAGTTGCCCCTGCGTTCTTCAACCCAAAAGGCATTACTTTGTAATAGAAGGTACCCCAAGGGGTAATGAATGTCGTCTTCTCCATGTCTTCAGGCGCCATCTTTATCTGATTGTACCCGGAGAATCCATCCATAAATGAGAACACTGAAAACTGAGCGGTATTATCAACCAGCACATCAATATGAGGGAGTGGAAAATCATCTTTAGGGCTCGCCCGGTTGAGATCTCTGTAATCCATACACATTCTGACTTTGCCATCTTTCTTCGGCACCGGTACTATGTTGGCCACCCAAGGAGGATAGTTGGTTACTGCCAGAAAACCTGCATCCAACTGTTTCTGTACCTCTTCTTTGATCTTCAAAGCCATTTCTGGTTTCGTTCTGCGCAGCTTTTGCTTGACCGGTGGACAGTCCTCTTTCAATGGTAGTCTATGCACAACTATGTCTGTATCTAAACCTGGCATATCTTGATATGACCAAGCAAAGATGTCAACGTATTCACGTAGCATGACTATCAGCTTTTGCTTTACATCAGCCCGCAGACTTGCACCGATCTTGATCTCTTTCTTGCTTTCCTCTGAACCAATATTGATAACCTCAAGCTCTTCCTGATGAGGCTGAATGGTCTTTTCTTCCTGTTTCAACAACCTAGCCAACTCTTTCGGGAGTTCATAGTCTTCATCACTTTCTTCCTCGGCTTGATAGATCGGATTGTCGAAATCATACGTGGGCATAACAGAATCATTTTTAGAGAAATCCACAGAATCAAGTCTGCATGATTGGATTGATGCTTTGTTTCAGATTATTTTTACTTGAAAACAAAAGAAAAGAAATTGCATTATCATTTTTAATTTTCTTTGTGCGAAAATAAAAATAAAGAAGGAATAAAGGAACACAAATTTGTAAACAAAAACGTCCTTTTATTGATATTTGAACATTATATGAGAAAATATGGTGGCCCTACAAATGGATCCTCACGCCTTGGGCAGAGTGTGGGATTTCATGCATTATGAAAGACAAGAATTATTACTCTGAATGGTGTACAACAAGAATGACTTCTTCACTAGACCAGTTTTGCAATGCCTCGCCCGGAGCCAGTGAATACACCCATCTGTCCAGATAATCTGAGCTTTCAGCGTCATCTTCTATTGCTGAGCAGGACTGATTAGGATTGATAATTCCTACACTGTTGAAGCTGATTGGCCCACGGAATCGGGGAACTGGCGTCTGGCCCGGTTGGTATCCAATGCCGAACTTATCTTCCTTCACGAACACGTCGATAGCTTTACCCTAACCTTGGGCATTTCCGCTTTCAACTACTTCTCTGGCCTGCTTGTATGCCGCAATTGATGCACTCGGCCCAACTGGCACATTTGACACCACTGCTGCTGAAGTAGATTCTGGTAAGTTATTGATATTCAGGGCTTCAAAAGACTGGCACAGGGTTTCATGAATCTCTCCATCCATTTCCACATATTTGAAAGTGGATAGATGACTCACAAATATATCTTCCTCACCGCAAACGGTGACCACTTGACCCTCGAATACTTACTTGAGCTTCTGATGTAGTGTAGAGGTAACTGCGCCTGCTGCGTGAATCCATGGTCGGCCCAACAAACAGCTGTAAGCAGGCTGAATGTCCATAACGTGAAAGATTGTCTTGAATATCTGTGGACCAACCTGTATTGGTAGTACTACCTCTCCAAACACCGATCTTTGGGATCCATTGAAAGCTCTCACAATCAGATCGCTGGGTCTAAGAATCAATCCATCTACTTCAATCTTCATCAGGGCCTTCTTGGGTAACACATTCAAGGAAGAACCTGTGTCAACTAACACATGCGATAAAACATCTCCTTTACATTCAAGTGTGATGTGCAGCGCTTTGTTGTGATTACGTCCGTCTGGAGTCAAATCCTTATTTGTAAACCCCAACCCGTGGCTCACATTGACATTAGAAATTACTCCCTCCAACTGATTCACAGTAATCTCTTGGGGAACGTATGCCATATTCAGAACTTTCAACAAACCAGCCCGGTGTGCACCTGAACTCATTAACAGGGATAATATCGAGATTTTAGAGGGTGTCTGATTGAGCTGGTCAATGATCTTATAATCGATCTTTTTGATAATCCTCATAAATTCCTCAACATCATTATCAAAATTGACTTTAGGGTCCTCTTCCTGAGCAGGCACCTTGTCATCAACAACCTGTTTTCCTTTTGCCTTTGCAGCGGCTTCAGCTTCTTTATCGCTCCTTAGAGTATGGGGAGCAAACAGTCGACCACTCCTGGTGAAACCACTTGGTCCACTGACATTCTCAACACTGGTACCAACAGCCTCTACTTTCTGTTGACTTTCTCCTTGATGAGTATCCGTTCCATATTACCATGGAACTGCCCTATTAGACACATAAGCAGCAGATTCAGGAACTATAATCGTAACTGGTCTCGGCCTCTCGGGCACGATGATAGCAACAGGCTCCTCAACAAGCACCTGTATCTCAACTGGATTATAATAAATGGTAACGGCAGAAACATCCCTCTCCTTCTCTACCTTGTCAAACTGAAGTCTTCCTTCGTCCATAAGATCCCGCAGTCCAACTTTTAACTTACTGCAGCCATTAATCTGTCTTGCACAATCTTCACAATCAGAGCCACATCCAGGAAATACCTTTCCTTTTAACAAACGCTCTTTTACAATCAACAGCGGAGTCTTTACCAAATTCACATCAATAATCAAATTCAATTTCTCACCATCAGAAATAGCATTCATGTTTGCACCTCCATGATGGGGAATTGGATTATCACGAACATTTGGTGGCTTAGAGAAATTAATAGCTTTTGCGTCAATCAAGTCCTGAACCTTATGGTGAAAAGTCCAGCACTTCTCTATCGAGTGACCTTGCGCACCAGAATGAAATTCACATCGAGCGTTAGCGTCGTAACCTTGAGGCAATTTTCCAGCATCTATCGGCCTCATAGTCCGAAGTTCTACTAACTTCTCTTTGAGCAATTGTGGTAACAAAGCAGCATGTCATAGGCAATGTATCAAACTTACGGTCCCTTGGTCTATTATTCTGGAATCGGGGTCTACCTTGCTGATCTGGAGCTTGCTGTCCTGCCGAAACCGAAATGGTTACAGCATCCACCTAATGATAGGACTGAGTCCTACCTCTGCCCCCTCCTCTATGCACAGCACTGGACTCTCCTTCTCTTTTCCTTGATCCGTTGGCAAAGGGTTTCCTCGAATTCGAAGCACCAGTCCCACTGACGTCTTGAATCTTACCCAACTTCAGCAGACTCTCTATTCGTTCCCCAGCAACAACAATGTCGGAAAACCCTGTTGACGGACACGCAGCCAATCTATCCAAATACGGCCCTTGGAGTGTACTCATGAACATATCAGCCATCTCACGATCACCCAAAGGTGGTTAAACTCGAGTAGCCAATTCTCTCCATCTCTGTGCGTACTGCTTAAAGCCCTCCTTGTGATCCTGAGTCATACTCTGTAATTGAGTACGATTAGGTGCCATGTCCAGATTATATTGATACTGCTTCAGAAACGCAGCGCACAAATCTTTCCAGCTTTTTATATGAACCTTGTCCAGCTTAACGTACCACTCCAGGGAGGCGCCTGACAGGCTATCCTGGAAGAAATACATCCAGAGCTTTTGGTCTTCGGTATAAGCGGCAATCTTGCGATTGAAAGCGTGCAAATGTGTTTTGGGACAGGTACTGCCATTGTACTTATCCAATGTAGGGAGCCTGAATTTGGGAGGGATCCTCACGCCCTGCACAAGACCCATGTCTTCCACGTCAATTCCCAGAGGATTTTGGCTCTCAATAGCCTTGAGTCTTTCATCTAACCCTTCGTACTTCCGGTCGTCATTGTAGAAACCCATGTCATTATTGAATGCAGTAAACTGGTCATCTTGACCATCCTCATTATTGTCAAATCCCAGATGTACCCCACCAGCAGGGATTATGCCACCAGGAGGAGTGCACACATTGCGATTTGGGATTTCAGTCTCCAACCTCTGAATAGTGGTTCTCATAGCTTCTTGACCAACCCTCATGTTTTCCTGACCGGTCCTCAGCTCCTGCTGTCCTTGAGCAATCCCCTGCATAAGGTTCATGAACTGTTCCATCCTTCCCCTCAAATCAGCTAACTCAGTCTGAACTTGTTCCATAACTCTGGCTTGATTGCGTCGGGTAGAATATCGGTGAACTGGGGTATCAGCTATCATGCCTGAAGACCAAATAAAGGTTAGCAGGTGCCTGCAAAAGAAAACATGCAATGCAAAAAAATGATATGCAAATGCAAATGCAAAGTTATGTTTGTCATTTCAAGATACTTTTCATATCCTGATTCCAATCGTAACCACGAATTCCTGAAGACCAGAAATCATGATTACTGAGTTTTGCCTCGAAGAGATAATCATATATGCCAATCACAAATATCTGATGACCAGAAATAGTGATCTTGTAGTGTGCCAGTGTACAGATATCTTATCACGTCACATATATCTGAAGACCAGAAATTGTGAACAGAAATAACCCATTTCATACAAATTCCTAAAAGTTTTCAAGCACATTTGTCATAGTTTCAGCAACAGAATAAGAAACAAAAAATGGATCCATCAACAATCCTGATGGTAACCATTGCAAAATACAAAGAAATGACAAACAATCACTAGTCTGACAGCTCCCCGTCCTTCAGCTTCTGGCTGGAATACTTAATCTCTTCAAACAGGATGCGGGTACGCTGATGATGTAGCTTCTCAATCAACTCTTTGATTACGACGTCCCTTTTTTTCAATGCATCAGATAATGAGCCCATGTGCATCAGTAAGGCTTCATCTTCATTGGCTCCTTTGCGCCTCTTGATTCCAGCTTGAATTTTAACCAGCTTCAGCTCTGTTGTGACATCTTCAAGCTCTTTGTTGGCAATTTTCAGCTTATCTTCAGCATTCCTTACCTGTTCTTGACTTTTGCCAAGATCCCCTCGATACCTTCTTCTTTCTACATGTGCTTTCTTCAGCTCTTCATCTTTATCTTTTAACTGGGTCAGCAATTCAGAGTTTTCAATTCTGACTTCATCCCAAGCTTGACGAAGTTTAGCTAATGAATCCTTGCTTCGGGCTAACGCCTGCTTTGTAGCCTTATGAGCCTGACTAGTATCATCTGCTCCCAAAGTAAGTTTCCGGAAGTACCGAGCTCTATCATCAAAGTCTTCTTCTTTATCCGCCAGGGTTTTCTCCTTTCAATGCTCTCTTCTCCAAATCTTTGTTGTCAGCTAAAGCTTTCTGAAGATATCTGCTCATTCTCGAGTTCTCTATCTGCAACTCTCTGACCATTTTCCTCAATTTCTCGCACTCTTCAACCGGTACCATGGAGTGTTGATCTGGACACAAGAGAATCTCTCTTGAAAAGGGTAGCAACAGCTCTTTGACCTTCATCTCAATCCAAGCATCGTAGTCAGGGTATGATCTACAGTCTCCTTTGCCAAAAGTTAACTTTCCCGCTCTTTGCCTAAATTTCGATGCATTTATTAATTCTGGCACTCTTTCATTCTTGGTTCCCATGAAAAACAGAGAAGCGCTAATCTCTTCATCAGTAGGAGGATTTCTCGAAGCATAACCAAATTGTCTAACAGCCAACACCGGGTTGTAATTAATCCCACCCCTTCTTCCAAGTAGAGGCACATTCGAAAAACTTCCACATTTAATGGTAAGCTCTATTGTCAGTAATTTGGGATCAAACCAAATGATGTTATTGGCAGTCAAACCTATCAATCTCTTGGACCATTTCATTGTCTCAGCAGTTTCTACGAAAGTACCAGTTCGAGGTAAATGTTTGAAGAGCCAATGACATAACAATTGGGTATAGCAACTAACCAGACTTCCTCTTCCCTTCTCATTTTTGTAGTGTACTGAGTGATAAAAATCCCCTAGCAGGGTAGGAATCGGATTCTTCGAAACGAACACTTTCATCGCTTGCATATCAACAAAGTTAGGTTGGCTGGGGAAAAGCACCAAACCGTAGATACAAAGAGCTAACACAACATTGTAAGTAGTCCAGCTTTTAGCCTTGGCAGCTTCCTGAGCTTGTTGGAAAAGAAACTCCAAATGAAATCCTTCATCTTCTTTAAGTTTACTTAGGCCACTTTTTACAACAAACAGGTCCAGATGTAGAACAGCAGCAATTACTTCAGGGGCAAGAGCACCTTCAGAAAAATATGGTATAGAAGACGTGACTGGAATTCCCAAAATAAATGAGAATTCTTCCAAAGTGGGCATCAAAATGTAGTCAGGGAACAGGAAACATCTCATTGATGGTTCATAGAACTGTAAGAAAGTGTACAACCCATCCTTCTCATACTTTGTGAATGCACACACCATTTTAATCAGCTCTCCATACTCCTTCTGAAAAGTGCTGAGAACGCCAGAACCAGCCATGCCTATCATCTTATTCAATGAATCCAGCTTAGGATCAGGGAATTTATATGACACATTGTTCTTCCTTTTAACCTCAACTTCTTGGAAACTCATGATTGGAATCAGACAATACGGTAGGTACCTGAAAATGACAAACATAACCTGTTATGATATGAGTATGCAAATGCAAAAGGCATATGATCAAGTATCCAGGTGTCTGTGTCTGTGTTGAACTGTGTACACTGTGTCTCTGTACTGAATCTGGCAATATATCTGAGATGAATACTCAAACCACTGTCATAGGATACACTGTCTGAAAACAATCATAAAATCACAAGTAAGGTATGTAGGAGGTTGGGTTACCTGCAAACCTGTAAACATCCCACCCATACTCACATGTGGTTCCTAGAAAACAAGGCTTGTCAGCTTTGGAGGTTTGAGAAGCGATAACACATTCAGCCCGTAGGATACAATGCTATGCCAATCAAAGAGGTTGTCCACTGACTCACCTTAGAAAATAAAGGTCATCCTATGCAAGTTCCAAAGTGGGCGCTCGGGTGTGAGTGGGTTTGCCACAGAATGTGGTCTGCCACTGTCACCACTAAAGAGAGATGTTTCCACTAGGGTCCTCATGATCGGTCACTAGAGTCGACAACTCTCTAGATCGACATCCTGGAATACGCAAGATGCGTACGCCATGATGGGTCCCAAGATAGCCTCGTCTAGCTGTGAATTTCGTGATTACCCAACGTACACAGATGGCACGTAGGTCCCACTACTCTCCACTCTAAATCTAAGTGTATACTCGAGCCTGTGTACTGAGCTCATCTCTCAGAAATCCCATCCCGCCAAACAGACAGAACAGTGCAACACAGTATAATATAAGAAATGTAAATGCTAACATGCTGTAAATATGGTACAAGTAATAAAATACAGTAAACAACAAATACAATACAACAGTAAACACCCAATGAAAGAAAAGCAAACAAGCGCTAGGATCGACTCGCTTAGGATGGACTAGCAATAGGTCAACCTGTCCCCAGCAGAGTCGCCAGCTGTCGCTCCCGGGATTTTCATCCAAGTACAAACGCGAAAGTGGCACCGAAACAGAGTCGCCAACAATGTGTATTTATCCCAAGAGAGGGAAAGGAAACACCGCATAAACCTGAAGGGAAGGGATAGAGCATGGTCTTGCGACCAAGAGAAAGGGTAAGGGAGTCGGTTACGCGAGAGGAAGGTATTAGCACCCCCACGCGTCCATCGTACCCGATGGGATCCACGCTTGCTTGTTTCAATCAAAGGGTGTAAGAAAAGGATACTGGAAAAGGAACTGAAAGAAAGAAAGGAGAAAGAAAAACAAATGTAGGGAAAATAAAAGAAGTGCTCGCATGGGCCCTACCCCACTGCCTACATATCTCATCGGGAGCATGAGAATCAGAGCGACGTAGTTCCCCTCACTAGGGAAAGTTATTTGTGTTTTTTAGTGGAATACGTCAATGTTCGCGTCCTGGTAGTTTAGGTATTGCAGCTCGCTGTAGGGAGGCTTAGGCGTTACCTGTTTGCGGTAGAACGGAAATGACACATCCTTAAGGAATGAATGAATGAGACGAGGAAAGAATTCCCGAAGGAAAGACGTTATTGTTTATTTTTGTCTTTTAAGAGTTTTTTCATTTGTTTGCATATGATAGTGTATCCAAATCTTAGCCATTGGAATGTGTACATTCTCACATTCCAAGATGGAATGAGTAAGAAACCACACTAAGGGTGAAGAAGACCCTCACACTTAGCTCCAATTGTCAAGGTTCAAACACACTAGCATACTTGTGTTTATTAAGTATCTTCTGTTAGTTATGAAATGAAGAAGTGTTTTTCTTTATTTGTATCTTCAACAAGTATTGTATTTAAGTCCCTCATCAAGATCAAATGTTTAACACATTGACCCAAGATGGGGCATATGCTACACATTCTAAGATTATAAGAGAAAACCCCTTATAATCTTTTCTTTATATGAAAGGCCTAAATGCAATAAATGCCTACCTTTATTAGATATTTTGAATTTTCTTTGAGATGAGGAGATGAAAGACTCAAGAGAGGACCAAAGGTGAAAACTAAGGGGAGACTAAGACACACCCTAGTGTTAGCATGCTTGGAGATCCTATGGCCAATGTGGTTTAACAAACTTACTTCTAAAAGAAAGAAGAAGAAGAGCAAAAGAAGCAACTTACTTCCAAGATGGAAGTTAAGTTGGTCTTAAAGAGGGATGAAGAAGAAGTTATTCAAGGAAAGCATGCTCAACAAAATCACAAGTTGAATTATTAAAAGAAATAAGAGAAGATGAAAGAAAGAAGTGTGTGTGGAAGCATATCCACACACTTACTTACCCTTAGCACCTACATGAAAAGGTTAGTTCAAAAACTATTTACAAGAAATCCTAAGTAAAAGAACTTGGTCAAACAAGCCAATGGAAGGAAATAATGAAAACAACAGCTATTACAGCCCCATGCAACAGAACAGCAGTAAATTCAACTTCATATACCAAACAGCAAACAACAGCTCATGTTCAGCATACAAAATGGGTGTAACAAGCATTTAGCAGCACATACTACAACATATATGTGTATAGACAGCGATGAAAAATTAGGGGCAGCATGCATTAACACATGATTCATTCATAAAAGAACAAACATGCTTCAAGCCTTGCACATTAGTCAATCAATCATAACATGATCACAATCTCATTATAAATCATGGTGGCCAAGTCTTAAAAACAACATGGAATGATGCACATTGTAGGAGAATACACATTACTAAGCATGTGAACAAATTAAAACAAATGTGTACCTCTTGAAATAGAAAGCAAATGAACATGCACATAACAGTTCCAGTAACACAAGCATCAATTAGCAATTAACGAGCTCAATGTGTGTGCATCATGTGTTCATCACATCAATTAATCTACAATGCAAACATTATGCTCAATGATGAAAAACAAAGGCACACGTGTCGTAAAATCAAGTTCGTACTGTGGTGTGAGTTAAGATATCTCAAAAATAATCCACCAATCATCAATGCATTGATCCATGAAGTTTAAACATGTTAAGGACCTCAAACAAGCAAGAAAATGCACAAAAATACACATTCTGTCCCAGAGTAACCGGTTAACAAACGGTGAGTAACCGGTTACTTAGTTGAAAATCAGACAATTACGCAAAAATACACAGAGTAACCGGTTAACAAACGGTGAGTAACCGGTTACTCTGGGACAGTGTCCAAAAAAACCAGTTTCAAAAGCACTTCTCAGCAGCAAATCACTTCTTCAAACTTCCAAACGAACATGTAATCAATTAAGCATGAAATTACATTGAATTACAGTCAACAAACATCAATTAGATTCAATTAACAACCACATCAAGAATCATATTCAAGCACATGAATCCAAATCGAAAATCCACAAAAATCTACATCGAATACATTGCGAATAAGCTAAAAAAGGTGTAGATTTAGGGAAAACCAACCTACAAAGCGGAGACTTGCTTTGGTAATTGTTGCAAAGTAATCTTGATGCAGAAAATGAAAGAAAACCAGAGATTCTTCAATTAATAACCGAAACGCGTCGAAACCGAACGTAATCGCAAAAATCTACCAAAATCTGACTTGCACCAAAATAAATGGTGAGAAACCTTTGGATTGAAGAAGAACAAGCTGCAATTCCAGAAAATCCAACCAATGCAAACCAAGAGATGAAGTTTAGCTCAAGAATTAATCACTTTTCAATGTAAAAAGTGATTATTCTTCAAGAAATAAGAGCTTTTGTGTGTGGTTTTGGAAGAAAGGAGTAGAAGTTATAGCAAAGTGAAGAGAGAAAGTGAGAGTGAAATGTGAGAAATTTGAGAAATGGTTGAAGATTGAAAATGAGTGAAGCATCTCTTAAATAGATTTTAGGCTTGGAGTGTAATTGGTTTGGAATGAGGTTTGGGTTTGGAGCTAGGGTCGGAGTTAGTTAGACTCAACTCACCGAGTCAAGTTAGTTAACTCGGTTAGTTAGGATCAACTCGGTTGCTTGGAAAAAAAGGAACCTTAATTAGTGCATGGGTGTGTGACTTGGGCTGCAAGTAAGGCCTTGTGACTTGTGAACTTTTAGCATGAAACCACCATGTTCGAGCCCTCGTATGACCTTCATAACTTGCTCGAATGAAAAAATGTCCAACATCAAAGTTGAAGAGGGCATGGAGATGAACAACTTTGATGTTCAACAATTTTTCATTTGAAGCCTTATTGATGGAGAAAATTGGCTTGACATTTGGTACGCCAACTGTTCGATGAAATTATGGCCTATGGGCCTGCATTTGCCTTGCCATGACTTGCAATTTGCCTTGATTTTACCAAACTTCGATTGATCATAACTCCCTTAATTTTGATTCGATGGAAGAGTTCTTTATATGGATTTGAAGCTTAGAACATGAACTTTAATTGGCTCGACTTGGGCCTGAGGTTTGAAACTTTTATCTTGAAGAAAGAGAGCCCTAAAGTGTGGTGCAAAATGGTCCAAACTTGCCATTTTTGGAAACCCCAAAGTTTCTATTTTTGGAAGTTTTGTAATTTCTTGATTTTTTCATTATTCCTCCATCATTTCTTGATCAAATCTTGTCTACTGAACATATATAACTTGAATTTCACGAATTTGACCTTAAAAAGTCAGGAGCTGACTTTTTTCACTGCACCGTTGACTTTTTCCCCAATTTCTTGATTATCAAGCAACTGATCAATTGAACCTCTTCTGAAATGAATCAATGGCCAATCTTCCATCCTTAGACACTTGATATCATGTAGAACACATTGAGATCAAGTTTGAATCAAAATTTCATCAGGAGACCACTCTTGAATCCAAAACCCTAATTTTGACTGTTTTGTGCAGGAGATGATGCACTGTCCAATCCTCTTGATGAATTTCCATCTTCTAACGACTTGTAGGATCAATTGAGAGGATATATGATGTGAGAGACCCTTGAGGCTTGTTTGAAGACCCTTGTCTCTTATTCTCTTGCTTTGGATGGTCCACCTCCTTTGAGGACAACTGATCACATGCCCTTATGCAAGATGCAATGCTAAATGCTTAATGTTTTATTTTTCTATGTTAAAGATGCAATGCAAGGCTAATGAGATGGATATGATATGATATATGATAATGCTATGCTAGGATGCTAAAAGAGAGAGCAAATTTTGGGGTATTACATTGATGTTCAAGGATGGAATACATACTTTGATCTTCTTAAAGGACCAACCTATCCAGAACTGGTCAAAGAATTCTGGGAGAACACCTATGTTATGAATAGCATTATGGTGTGCTCAAATATTAAAGGTCATGGTATAAACATTTAATTGGATGACATTGCTAAACTTCTCTCTCACGACAACACTGGACTTCAATGTCACAACAGAAGGGAAGCTATACTGAGCAACAATCTGAGTTTTTCTGAGCATATTCGATTGATTCCTCATACCATATTCAAAGATGGTAAGGATTCTAACTTGACCTAAAAACTGTATGATAATCTAAAAGTCTGGCTCAATATCATCTATGGAAGCATTTATCATACACCTAGGGAAAATTCAACAAAATTTGATCTTGATCTAAAGTACATGTTGTTCTATTTGACCAAAAGAAAGAAGATCAACCTACCATCCTTTGTCTTCAACTATCCACGTGAATTTTTCTATCGTTCAAAGGAAATGTTACCAACCCAAAGAACCTGGATTCCTTATGGAAGGCTAATCTATGTTGTTCTCACTGACAAAAATATCATAAAATTGATAAATCCTCCAATAGCACAAAAAATTGTATATGGAAAATACTTTCACAACAGAGATTTGGAAAATTTGGGACTAGCCAGGACATTTGCAGTGTGCAATCCAGAAATAGGTTCAAGCAGAAAAAGGAAGAGAGCAGTTGGTAAAGACAGTTCAACTAAGGAGAAAGAAGTGACTGAAGAGGTTATCATTGAAAAGGATTTTGCAAAAACCTCCTTAAACCAAGCAACTCAATCTGATGAGCCACATTCCTCTGAAGTTAATCTGTTCTCTCAAGTATTGAATACCTTAATAGATATGCAGAAAGAACATAAGAGACTCAATGAAAAAATTGATGAGCGAGAAGAGGTCAACAAAAGTATTCTGGATATGGTCACTCAGCTGTATCAAAGAACCTTTTCAACCCCCAAACCTTAGGCACTATAGAATACCTGTGATTTATGCTCTATTTTGCTCCTTCAATGATATTGTTTTGCATACCATTATTGTTTCTCATTATCTCTATTGAATATTAATGAAATTTCTTTTTTGTCATTATGTTTGTCTTCATATTACTTTGTCAATTTCTGTTCTACACCTTTTTTATTTCTGACAAAGGGGGAGAAAATGATATATGATTTTGATATTCAAACTAAAGAATCTCATCCCAAATATAAATGAATATGTTTTACTTCTAACCATATGTTTGAGAATTGATCAGGAACTTTGCAAAAGTTCACTGTATGTTAGAACAGGTTATCAGAAGACAGAAGACAAGACATATCAGAAGCTATGATATAACAGAATACATAACTTGTATTTGATAAGATATCGAAAGATATGTTCAAGAAGCAAGAGATGTACATCAGCAGTCAATAATCAAGAAGATTATATAAGAGGTAACTATATAAGAGATCAGAAGATATAATCATCAGAAGACATGTACAAGAAAGAATAATACCAAACAAGCTTGATTTGATAATATATTAATATCTGGTGTTGACCACTAAGTTATCAGAAACAAGAGATGTCCATGAATTTCACGCTGATAACCAAAACTTGTCAGAAGTTGTTAACTTTCTGAAAGGATGATTCAATTGGTATCTAAAATTCAATGGTATCCAAACCTCATATGGTATCTAGACTCCAGCATCAAAAGAATGTGAATTCTTCGGAGATGAATTCAAGTCATGGCCATAAAAGATAATATTTGGTTTCTGAACCATCAAATGACATCAGGATATGTGCACCTTTGGTGATTTGTGCTAAGAAATTAAAGATTTGGTTTTAATATATTATCAAATCAAGTCTTGTAAGAACAAGATTTGGTTCTACATTTGGCCATTAAGTTTTGATGATAACTGCACATGTTATCTAAGAGAACAATTATGTATGATATTGTTTCTATCTAATGTGAGGCTGTTATCAATATGATTCTGACCCTAATAAGAAGGCGTGTGACATCATCAGACTCTGTTATCAACACTCTGGAAGAAAACATATGTGTGTACAAGTTAAAGTCAAGATTCATGAATGTTCTAATACAACGGTTCTTATGAACGTTAGTTCTGAACATTCTAATTAAGACTTTACAAGAAAGGTCTACAAGACTTTCTAATGTGATGCACTTCTAATGTTACAAGTTCTAAAGATTCTGAAGATTTGGTTCAGGTGAACAAACTTCTGAAGACACAATTTATGAAGATCAAGTTCTGAAGAGTTTCTGAAGACAAGGTTCTAATTGGACGAAGTGCTAAAGACTCTGAAGAAAAAGAACGCGCTTAATGAAATCTGAAGACTCTGTAGCCAAGGTTTTGAAGGAACAGGTTTTGAAGACTCTGAAGATAAAGCTTCTAAAAGAACGAGTGCTGAAGATTCTCAAGATAGATTTTGCTGAACAAAGATCTTAGAATTCTGAAGACTGGGTTTCTGAAGACTACACAAAGAATGACCCTTCTACAACATGCTTCATCAAGTTAATATCTGAAGCCTCTAAAGATTCTAGAAGACTGAAGATAAGAATGGTTTTAAGCTGAATATAATAATACTAAAGCTCTGTATCCTCTACCTCGAAAAGGTGGCGCAGGAGCAACTTTTTGTACATTGATGTTGACCATTCCTTCATATGAACGTTGGGATATTGTTGTTGGAATATGTTTCCAAGAATACCCCTCAACGGATCTATTATGTACCGCTCTATAAATTAAATACTTGGAAGCTTGAAGCTAGAGGGCAGTTGCTTGTCGCTAATGGCTTATTGCTTGACGCAGCTGCTGATCACAAAGAGGGAAAGATAAAAGGGTTATTGGTTGTTGTTCATACAAAGGATTATTATTTAACACAACAAACAATCAAATGTAGTAAGCAAAGATGAAGTTGCCACTACAAAAAGGATTCATCAGAGAAAAACAACATCAAAGAGTATATTTTCTTAGCCTCTAATGCCTTCAATCTCTTAGACAAAAGAATTTTTGGTGGTAACCTAGCCATTAAGGTGGATGTCAACAAAGCCTTTTGACACATTGAATTTGGGATTCGTTCTCAAAGTCTTGGAGTGTTTTTGTTTCAGTTCCAAATTCATCACCTGGATTTCTTCTGTGCTTACCTTTGCCCATCTCTCAATGATGGTCAATAGATCATGCCTTGGGTATTCCAAATGTTTTAGGGGCGTCAAACAAGGTTGCCCCTATCACCCCTCCTTTTTTCTATTTAAATGAATAAGTCCTCAACATGGGAATATCTAAGTTAGTCGTGGATGGTGCTATTAAGACAATGATGTTAGCCACAAACTTGCCTTTCCCATATCACATTATTTATGTAGACAATATCATTGTCTTTTGCAAAGGTACCAAGCTAAACCTTCATACTCTCACATCATTTTTATCCAAATATGATAAGGCCTCAAGTCAGGTTTTTAGTACTGCAAAATCAACAATGTTTGATGTTAGTATGAGTAGTTTTAGACTTAGTAATATATATTAAATATCACTAGTGCTTGTAAGAGATTAATGAATTTTACTTATCTGGGGGTGCCTATATTCAAAGGTAGAGTCAAAGCTAGATATTTACAATCAATTGCTGACAATATGCTTTCCAAACTCACTGCTTGGAAACTTCCTTACTCTCCATTATAGGAAGGACACTAAAACGCAAGGACACAAACAAAGGGTTCTACATCCTAGACCTAAGGTTTATTTAACAATTCTATGATTACCTTAAGGTCTGAACCAATTTCTTCTTACCTCTCCACCACAGACTTAAGTTGATCATCCACTGAGAGTTGGTTACTAGCCACCTGACTTTTCATAAGCTCTTGACAGTCAACAACTGTAGTGATTTTGGCATCTAGATTGAGCAGTTGCTTCTGGCTAGATGTAGTAACTTCCTTTGATGAAGAATTCTTTAGATCTTCAATAACCGAGTTAACATATCTTCTAAAGCATTCCCATGATCATAGGATCAGTGGATGTAAGTCCTTATTTCACCAGTACTTTTGCTTCATTAAACAACTCAGTCCTAAAGACTTCTAACTGAGAAAGTATATGACTGGGTAGAGGATGATGGTTGGTCATGTGCTAAGATGGTTTGGATGTGTTAGTTTCATTTTCTTGGGTTTCATGAACAGATTCAGTTGTGATATCTTTTTCTAGGACATGATTTGATTGAGACCTGGGTTGGTCAATTTGATAATTTCTTGGTATGGGTTGATTTTGGGAATTATTTTTTGATTGTTTCCCAGACTCAGCATACTCAGGTCCCTCATTAAGAAAGTCCTGAATAGGTTGATTTGTCAATGCTTTGGTGGAGCTGTTTGAGGGTGATGCAACATTTAGAGGCTTGGCATTCAAACCACTTCTAGTTTCACTAGGAATTGGTGAAGTTAGACTGGTCTGAATATAAGTATCAATGTCTCGAATGGTTTGATCAAGAGATGGATTATCAGTGAGTGGAGTAGTTTTTAATAACGAAAAATATGTGTTCAAAGGGATGATTGATAGAGCAGATGTTTGGTTGGGTTTAACAAGTGAAGGTGTGGGAGACTTTCTCAGTGAAGTATTAAGATTAAAGTTCTGAATAGGTTGAGCTTCAGTGCTTGATCCAACAGCTAGAGATACAAGTTCTTCTGCGACTTCTGTTACATTAACCTCTGTATTTTCATTCAACCAAACTCTGGACTCATCATTCTTATCTGCAGATACTTCTTCAGTTTCTCTTTCTACAACATCTTCCTCTATTTCCTTAGGATTATCTTTAGTACATGCAACATTCTTTTTGCACCTCTAAATAAATTCTTGAGTCATATGAATAACGTCAGAAGAGTTTTAAATAGATTCTCCCAGATGTTCTCTTAAGATCT
The DNA here is from genome assembly GCA_022829125.1 of Lathyrus tuberosus. Classification (NCBI taxonomy): domain Eukaryota; kingdom Viridiplantae; phylum Streptophyta; class Magnoliopsida; order Fabales; family Fabaceae; genus Lathyrus; species Lathyrus tuberosus. The sequence goes on along the minus strand of JALAZF010000283.1, from coordinate 6,488,379 downwards.
CCATGTCTTTCTTTACTAGTTCTGTTGATTCCTCAATACGATTTTCCTTAACCCTTTCTTCAGAAAACTACATCCATACCAGTCAGGATAAAGGCAATGAATAACTGCTTAACTTCCTTCAAAACTCGAGTCCTTTTAGCTTCCCTTTCTTCTTCTTCTGTTTGGCTCAAGCTAAACCTGATTCCTTGTATGCTAGATAACTTCCTTGTCTGAATTGCAGCCCGATACTTCACTTCTCGACTTGGTAGAAAGGATTTCAGCTTCTTGTTCCAAAGTCTCCTTGAAGCTGTAGCATGCGATTTTTGTCGGTGACGCGACCACCTTACCGCAATAGTTGGAATTGGGTGCTACTTTCCGATTTCTTATTTATCCTATGAAGCTGGAAAGGAAATGGAAGATATCTAAAACTAACCTTGCACGCAAATGTTTTCTTTAATAAATGCTAAGAGATTGGGGGTCCAGGGTCAGATTATACAAAGGGCAGTTGTCAATTACTCAGCGTATATATGGTTATCCATAGATTCTTTGGCATGTTTCTCTATCATCTACTTACTGGTGTTTATCTATTATAAATTGAAAAGTTTCTCCTTTGGGAATGTTGAGAGAGTATTTTTGTTGTTTTTGGGTTTTTCGATGTTTTTGGTAAGGTACTGGACCTAAAGTTTTTGTTATGTGTGCTCGCTAAGATTTCGTAATCTTATGCCTACGTATTCCCGTAATGATAACAGGGAAATAAGAGCAATCGTTGTTCCTCCTATTCTATGGGAGGAAAGATGTTTGGTGTCTTGTTTAAAGCCCAAGATTGAAGCTAAATGAGTATTTGTATCTTGTTTAAAGCCCAAGATTGAAGCTAAAGGTTTGACTGAGAGAGAATTTGTCATCTCTAAAGGGAGATATCTCACCTGTTTATCACAGTTGTTGAGTAACTGATTATAATGGAGAATTAATTTAACTGGAATGTATGGAATCCAATAATGTCATAATTTCCTTTATAAGGGATTTGTCCTGAAGGAATAAACTTTAACTCAGTGTAGAACAATGCCATTTCCCCTTAGGAATCTTCCATGCTAAGAAAGGGACATTGGCTTGGATGTAAATAATCCAGAGGCTTGCCACGTACAGCAATTAGATGAAATAAGGGTTTTATCAGGATAAAGAGGGACTAAAACTTGGATTTTTAAATCATTAAGTGTGCCACTTACAACAATTATCTGGGATTAGGGTTTGTTTGATTGTCTGTTTTGATATGTGATATACAGAGAAATGTCTTCCTACAGAGAAATCTTGATTTCCTCCGAGGGGTGTTGATTTTTGTGTGCCTTGATCAAAGCCCAAGGTTAAAGCTAAAAGGTTGACTTTCTTTAGGGAGTTTTATTTCTGTCTTGTATAAAGCCCAAGATTGAGGATGAAAATAATTGACTCTTCCGGGGAAAGTTTTATCTGTCTTGTACAAAGCCCAAGATTGAGGCTAAAAGAAATGACTCCACTAGGGAGGGGTTTTATCTGTCTTGTACAAAGCCCAAGATTGAGGCTCAAAATTATTGACTCAGCTGGAGAATATTAATATGTGTCTTGTACAAAGCCCAAGATTGAGGCTAAAACTGCTGAGGGAGGAATCATTATACAAAGCCTAAGAGGAGGCTGGCTAGGGAATTTCTTATATGAAGCCTAAGAGGGGGCTAACTTCTGCTAAGGATTATTTGAGATCGAGAGACAGGTCCAAATTGGGGAATCAACTCTTGATGAGGATTGAAGAAGAGTTAAAACATCAGATGCCTTGAGGTTCTGATTTAGGGTTCATTGATGGTAAATTGACCCTAGATGGGATTTAGAGTGAAAGCTTTAAAGATTGAGTTTTTTTAAACCTTTGGAGGTTTCAAACTCTGCTGGTGATTGATGAAATGATCGGGGTTTTTCCTGTGCTTTTAGGAAAATTTAGGGTTTCTTTGAGGTCCAAGAGGAGATGAGACTTTCCAAGTCTACTGGTATGAAGAGGTTGATCTTTGTATGATGCCCAAGAGGAGGCTGAGACTATCCAAGTCTACTTGTATGAAGCCCAAGAGGAGGCTGATGTTTTAAAGGATGGGGATCAACCCTGAACTGGCCTGATGTTCTGATTCTCTGGAGGATTGAACTAGCAAAAGATGACTAGGTTCTATCCTATACCTGTAGGAGGTCTTTAGGTCCTTGTACTAAGCCCAAGAGGAGGCTGAGAACTTCTAAAAAGCCTGAGGGTCCTTGTACAAAGCCCAAGAGGAGGCTGGGGATGCTTTTAGGAAGCCTGTGGGTCCAAACCTGGGAAAAGTTCAAGAAAGGTTTCACCGAGAATAATCCTTTCTTTAGTGAACAATTTCTAGGGTTTGAAGAGATTCAAGAGAGGTTTCACTGGGAATTAATCCTCTATTGGGAAATGAATTTCATGTACAAATTTCTAAATAGTGACAGTCTTGAGAAAAGTTTTCTCTGTTCCATATTGTATAAGCCCAAGAGAAGGCTAGACTGAATCTGGAATTTCCTATGGGGAACTAGTTTTGACTGTGTTGAAAGAGTAACCACTAGTTTGATCTAAGCCTAGACCTAGTTGTTGGGGAAAACTTTAAGTAGGTATCTACAAGCATATATATACAGATGAAATGTATATAACAAGTGTGGTTGAGAAGAGATAGGGGAACTTACAGTTGTGCAAGCCCAAGCATAGCAATTACAGTTGTATGGTTAGTTATTCAAGAAATTGAAGAAAGTTTTGATAACAACTATGAATCTGAATTTAAATCAAAAGGAAAGTTTGTTGTAAAAGGAAGTTTGTGGCTTATACTCAAGGAAAGGCCCAAATGATCTCTTTTGAAAAGGCAACGATCGCGTCATAGTTTTGAAAACCATAGAGGGACTTATACAATGACCGACGCCCAAATTATTTATATTTGCAAAGAGGTTGGGTCTCACACTCTATTAGAGGCCCAAAGTTTATTTTTATACAAGAGATGGGGCTTACAACTCAGAGAGATGCCAAGATGAAAAAACAGCGATCACACTGTTATTTTGAAAATTATATGGAACTTATACAATGACAGAGGCCCAAATTATTTATGTACAAAGGGGGTTAGGTCTTACACTCCATTAGAGGCCCAAAAGTGTTTAAAAGAAGAAAAATGGGACTTACAACCAAAGGGAGGCCCAGGTGAAAATTGTTTTGAAAACGGCGATCGTGCCGAGATTTTTAAAAACGTATCGGGACTTATACAATGACTGAGGCCTAAATGGTTTATTTACAAAGGGATGGGACTTAGACTCTATCAAGAGGCCCAAAAGTGTTTTGAAAAGGATTTGTAAGGGTGAAAACTAATCAAAACCCTAATTTGATTTTAAAATGTATTTTAATTGAATAAAAATTCAATTAAAATGATCAAAGTTAACAAACATGTGTGAAAAACAAGTTGTGATCTTGGATTAATGTTTGAAAAATCATGTTTCATTCATAGAATGATTTGAAAATCATTTGAATTTGAAAAAATCAAGAGAAAGAAATATTTTTAAATGCCTAAAAACAAATAAAAAATAATACTTTACAAAAATATCAAATATATAAAATAAATAATATTTTTGTGAGATTTTTATAGAATAAAATATTTTATCATTTTTGTGAATTTTCAAAAAAAGAACCAATAAAAAATAATTAAAATTGAGAGAGAAATTAATTTTGGAATTAATTAATAAAAACCATAAAAAATATGAAAAATAGCAAAATATAAGAGAAATAGCAAAATGGTCTGGGTGGGTCTTGAACCCACGACCTCCAACCAAACACAAGCGTGCTCTTACCACTGGGGTGGTGATACATCCATTGTATCACCCCCATTCATAAATTGATAAGGCTAAAATGCCTTCTGGCCAGACCAAGCAACAAGGGCGCCATGGCTGGCTTGCCCAAGTTTTCAAGTTTTGCAAGAGGGATCATATCTCCCTCATTTCTCCATGAAATTGGACAAAATTTAGATGGATCCTGCCTAGAATTTCATGAGGAATCCAATGGTGCTTTTAGAATTTTCTAAAGATGCTTCTATTTTAAAACCCGATAGTGGTTTCAAAATAGGCCAAGATTTGCAAGTTCTATGCTATCTTATCATACAAGCAACAATAGCATGATAAATTGGTTCAAACACAACACATTGGATATATATGACATGTTTATGATCAATGGACATCAAAGCAATGCATATTTTAAGAGGTCAAGTTGTGATGCACTTACCTCTTGAAACTCCTTGTGCTAATTGTCAAGATCCTTGTGCCATAAGTAATCCAATGCTTTAGACACTCTTAATTGATCCCTTATGAAATTCTGGTACCAGATATGTGATGTTACGTGTGATGTCACAACAACACACTCTGTAGTGGACAATGTAAAACAACAATAAATCAACACAATGAATTGTTCACCCAGTTCGGTTTAACTACCTACGTCTGGGGGCTACCACGCCAGGGATGAATTTCACTATCAGTAGAATTAATTTACAGACTCAACAACCCAGTTGACATCTCCTAAACTTAATCTCTACTTAATGAACCTTCTACCTAAGAGACCACTTAGGTATGAGAACACTACTCAATCCCTAAATCACTTCAGTGATATAATTCAAAGATCACACACTTTGAAAAACTCAACTAGATTCTACTTCACAGCTTTGATCAAGAACAACTCAAAACAACAACACCAATTCACACTAGAATGGTTTACAACACATACACGAAGACACAAAATGACTCTCAGTCTTTAGCTCTCTTTCTTTGTTACTTTTCCTTCAGGATTGATGCGCTTTATATAGCTATCTGAATTGGGCTTGGACCTGCTACAAAATCTGACATGATTTGTTATTTAAAACTGAATCTTCAAAACAGATTTTCTCTCTCAAAATCTTCTTAAATCTTCAGCCTTTAAACACTCCTACAAATCTGCATCAAATCTGTTTGTAACAGAAAATATCTATCCCAAGATATCCGCAACCAATGAGACTAACAGCTCTCCCAATATCCATCTAAAACGCAAACCCTAACAACATCACTAAACCTGATGTTATTAATCTTCTGCAGACCTGATGTCATGACATCGCATGTGACATCAGACCTCAAACTTCAACAACTTAAATCCTTAACATAAACCAATGTTAAGACTCAATGTTAAGACATCACCCATGTGACATCAACATTGCACAACTTTGTTTTACCAAAATTCTAGCCAATCCAAGAACCAACAATCTCCCCCTTTGGCTAATTTTGGCTAAAACAATCTCTGCAACATCAGAGACTTCAGCAGTGGATAAAAAAATTAAAAACAACCAACAAATAACTCCCATCAACAAAGAGCAAACTCCCCCTCAAAACCAGAACCAGCATAACCAGCTGTTCCACATGCACACTCCCCTGTTCAACATGCACACTCCCCCTCAACATCTGCACCACACCAGATATAGGGTACACTCTACACACCTAAGCTAACTCTCCCCCTTTTTAGCCACAATTTGACAATTACCAAACACAATGTCCTGACATAAAGTCATGGTCAAACATCATGCTTCCCAAAAACACAAGTTCCAACACATTGACTGTCCAGTCGATACAAACGATGCTCCTTGTTTTTCATTATAAACACAAGCCTTTCTTCTAGCAGCACCACTCAGCAACCAAGAATGAGCCAATCAAACAGCAAAGGTGTAACAAAGAACTTCAAGCCGAAGAACACGACTTCAGATCCACCTCAGCAGAGGAGCAAAATAATAACTACAGCTGAAACAACTTCAGGAACCACAAAGACAGGCAGAACCTCAGAAATAACCATGAAACCAAGCAAAAAGCTTCCTGTGCAACAACAAGCTGCTGATGATGATTGGGATGAAGACTGGAAAGCTTTTCTAGATGCAGGGGGTTGGGATAATCTGTAACTAATGATGTACTTCAAACCTGTATGCCTTCAGTAGTTGAATAAAATCAATTTTCTAATAAAGAATACAACTGCATAATACACTCTCTAGCACATTTAATCTTCATAAATGCAAATTCCTAATTTACTTCTCAAACTTTCAAATTGGTTTGCATCTAAGGCTTTAGTAAAAATGTCAGCTAATTGTTGATTTGTAGCAACATGTTCCAAAGCAACTACTTTGTCTTCAACCAAATCTCTTATAAAATGATGCCTTATATCAATATGCTTGGTTCTGCTATGCTGAATAGGATTCTTAGATATATTGATAGCACTCAAATTATCACAGTACAATGTCATGACATCTTGCTTGACATTGTATTCTGTTAACATCTGCTTCATCCAAACAAGTTGAGAACAACTACTCCCTGCAGCTATGTACTCAACTTCAGCAGTAGAAAGAGACACACAGTTCTGCTTTTTACTAAACCATGATATCAGATTATTCCCTAAGAAGAAACAGCCTCCTGAAGTGCTTTTCCTATCATCAACACTCCCAGCCCAGTCAGCATCACAATATCCCCTTAACTCAGTCCCAGATCCATGACTATACAGCATCCCATAGTCACTAGTTCCATTAACATATTTCAGGATCCTCTTTACTTGATTCAAGTGACTAACCTTAGGCTCAGATTGGTATCTGGCACAAACTCCAACAACAAAAGCAATGTCAGGTCTGCTAGCTGTGAGATACAATAGACTCCCAATCATGCTTCTATATAAACTTTGATCCACACTGACACCATGTTTATCCTTGGATAATTTTAGATGAGTAGGAGCAGGAGTCCTCTTGTGATTAGCATTCTCTAGACCAAACTTCTTCACTATGTTCTTTGTATACTTACTCTGAGAAATGAATATGGAGTCCTCCATTTGTCTAACTTGTAGACCAAGAAAATAGTTTTGTTCACCAACAAAACTCATTTCAAATTCAGACTGCATCTGTTCCACAAAACGTTTCACCATTGCATCTGACATCCCACCAAATACTATGTCATCAACATAGATTTGAGCTATCATCAGTTTTCCTCCTTCCTCTTTAACAAACAAAGTCTTGTCAATCCCTCCTTTTTTGTAGCCATTCACAACTAGGAATTCAGTAAGTCTTTCATACCAAGCTCTTGGTGCTTGCTTCAAACCATATAGAGCTTTCCATAGTTTATACACATGGTTAGGAAATGTTGGATCAATAAATCCTTTTGGTTGATCAACATACACCTCTTCATTTAAGTAACCATTCAAGAAGGCACTTTTAACATCCATCTGAAAAAGCTTGAATTTGAAATTACAAGCCACACCTAAGAGCAATCTGATAGATTCCATTCTTGCCACAGGAGCAAAGGTTTCATCATAATCAATTCCTTCAACCTGAGTGTATCCCTGAGCAACTAATCTGGCCTTGTTTCGGGTGACCACTCCTTGTTCATCAGATTTATTCTTGTAGATCCACTTGGTGCCAATCACATTAACTCCATCAGGCCTAGGTACAAGCTCCCATACTTCACTCCTCTTGAATTGCTCCAGCTTTTCATGCATTGCATTTATCCAAAACTCATCAGTCAATGCTTCCTTGACATTCTTTGGCTCAATTTTGGAGACAAAACATGAACTTGCTATAACATCTCTTGACCTAGTCCTCACTCCAGAGTTTGGATCACCTATAATGAGCTCTTTTGGGTGGTACTTCTGCACTCTAATGGAGGGATCTTTATGAGGTTGCTCAGTTTCAGGCTCAACAACAGCAACACTAGGAGTTAGACTTCTGTCTTCAGCTTCTGGTGCAACTTCACCAACTGATGTTCCAACATTATCTAGGACATCATCATCTTTCTGCTTGTCATTGTCATCAATCACCACATTGATTGACTCCATCATCACCTTGGTCCTGGAGTTAAAAACCCTATATGCTCTGCTGTTAGTAGAGTATCCCAAAAATATTCCTTCATCACTTTTGGAATCCAATTTTCTTCTCTGTTCTCTATCAGCCAGAATATAACATCTACTTCCAAAAACATGAAAGTATTTAACATTAGGTTTTCTTCCCTTCCATAGTTCATACAGAGTGGATGAAGTGCCTCTTCTCAGGGTAACCCTGTTGTGAATGTAGCAGGCAGTATTCATGGCTTCAGCCCAGAAATGATAGGGAAGTTTCTTGGCATGGATCATAGCTCTAGCAGACTCTTGGATAGTTCTGTTCTTCCTCTCAACTACTCCATTTTGCTGAGGAGTAAAAGGAGATGAAAACTCATGACTTATACCTTCAGCAGAGCAAAACTCTTCAAACTTGCTATTCTCAAACTCTCTTCCATGGTCACTCCTTATCCTGATAACATTACTCTCCTTTTCCCTTTGGAGTCTTTGAAAAAGATCTTTAAAAACATCAAACACCTCAGATTTGTCTTTGATGAAGCTCACCCAGGTGTACCTCGAATAGTCATCCACAACTACATATGCATATTTCTTTCCACCCAGACTTTCCACCTGCATAGGTCCCATCAAGTCCATATGAAGTAGCTCCAAGGCTTTGGAGGTGGTGTCATGTTGAATCTTTGGATGAGACATCTTTGTCTGCTTCCCTTTTTGACAGTCTCCACACACTTTTCCTTCCTCAATATTAAGTTTGGGAAGTCTTCTGACTGCTTCTGAGGAGATGATTCTCTTCATTCCCTTTAGGTGAAGATGTCCCAACTTCTGATGCCAGATTTTGACATCATCTTCTTTAGCAAAAACACACGTGGAAGAATTTGAGTCTTGTGGCACCCAAAGATAAAATTTGTCCTTAGACTTGGCTCCCTTCATAATGACTTCTCCTTTATCATCTTTGACAATGCATTCAGACTTGGTAAAGTCTACTTTGAATCCTTGATCACAAAGTTGACTAATGCTAATCAAATTTGCTGTCAGTCCTTTAACAAGAAGAACCTCCTCCAGTCTGGGAGCACCAGCACAGTTTAGTTTACCAATCCCCTTGATCTCTCCTTTGACCCCATCACCAAATGTAACATAGGCTAAAGAATGAAGCTTCACATCTACCAACCGATTCTTTACTCCAGTCATGTGCCTTGAACACCCACTGTCAAAGTACCAATCTTTTTGGTAGAAACCCTTAAAGAAGTGTGAGCTATCAAGCTGGTAACCTTAACTTTAGGGACCCATTGCTTCTTAGGCTTGGAAACCTGCCTTCCTTTATAACAGTTCTGTTTGGGAACAACCTGATGAGCCTTCTGTGGATACCCATGTAGCTTATAACAATAAGCCTTAATGTATCCAAAACATCCACAATGGTGACACCTCCAGTGTCTGTATTTCTTCTTAGATGGAGTTCTATCATGATGTTTTAACATCTGTTTTAACATCACTGGTTTGGAGGTGATAACATCAATAGAACCTGCATCACTGGTGAATCCCAAACCATGTTTGTCTGCAGCCATCTTCCCAATACTAAGAATGTTGTCTAACGCATCAGTACCATTGTTCAACATTCTGATAGTTTTGGTCATAGAGTCCAGTTTATAGTTAAGTATACTGACTTCAGCTTCAAGTTCAGTCTTTTCAGCTTTTAACTGTACTATGGTTTTCTTCAGCTCTTCTCCTTCAAGACACACTTGTTCACTTCTTATGAAAAGATATTTATAAGAGATAGCAAGTTCAACATAAGTAACCTCATCATCACAAGAATCATTATCTGACTCATAAACCCCAACCATAGCTCTAACAAGTTTAGCTGAATTTTCTTCAGATTCACTCTCACTATCAGACCAAGAAGCTGATAAACCTTTCTGCTTCTTTAGAAAAGTGGGACATTCCTTCTTGACATGTCCATACCCTTCACACTCAAAGCATTATATCCCTTTGTCATTACTGGATTTTTCTCCATCTTTAGACTTCTTCCCTTGTTCTCCTGATCTGGTGATGTCGGAGGTAATGTTCTTGACATTGGGATTATAACTCCTATTTATCCTCTTCATAACTTTGGTGAACTGTTTACCCAACAAAGCAATAACCTGAGATAGCTCCTCTTGAGTATCATCCTCTTTCCCTTTCTTGGCTTCATCAGAACTGGAAACCAAAGCTATACTCTTAGACTTCTTCTCACGTTCCTCTTCATTCAACCCTAACTCAAAGGTTTGAAGAGATCCAATTAGCTCATCAACTCTCATTTTGCTGATGTCTTGAGCTTCCTTAATTGCAGTCACCTTCATCTTATATCTCTTAGGAAGGGACCTAAGGATTTTCCTTACAAGCTTTTCTTCTGACATCTTTTCTCCAAGAGCACTGGATGCATTAGATAGCTCAAGAATACTCATGTGAAAGTCATGGATAGTCTCATCTTCCTTCATCTTCAGACTTTCAAACTTTGATGTTAGAAGCTGAAGTCTTGACATCTTAACTCTAGATGTTCCTTCATGTGTAGCCTTCAAAATATCCCATGCTTCCTTAGCAACTTCACATGAGTTGGTCAACCTGAAGATGTTCTTATCAACTCCATTGAAGATAGCATTAAGGGCTTTAGAGTTACCAAGGGCAAGTTTATCTTCTTCCTTGGTCCATTCTTCTTCAGGTTTCAGCTTTGAGGTGCCCTCTTTATCTTTTCCAGCATCATCTTTTTCAAACACAACAGGTGTTTTCCATTCTATTATGATAGCCTTCCAAGCCCTGCTGTCCAAGGATTTCAAAAAGGTAATCATCCTTGGCTTCCAATAATCATAATTAGAGCCATCCAAATTAGGGGGTCTGTTGACAAATCCTCAAACTTCTTTGTCCATCTTTACACCAGAAAGTAACTTCCCTAGATCTCACCCAAAGACAGACAGGATGCCTGCTCTGATACCAATTGAAATTCTGGTACCAGATATGTGATGTTACGTGTGATGTCACAATAACACACTCTGCAATGGACAATGTAAAACAACAATAAATCAACACAATGAATTGTTCACCCAGTTCGGTTTAACTACCTACGTCTGGGGGCTACCAAGCCAGGGATGAATTTCACTATCAGTAGAATTAATTTATAGACTCAACAACCCAGTTGACATCTCCTAAACTTAATCTCTACTTAATGAACCTTCTACCTAAGAGGCCACTTAGGTATGAGAACACTACTCAATCCCCAAATCACTTCAGTGATATAATTCAAAGATCACACACTTTGAAAAACTCAACTTGATTCTGCTTCACAGCTTTGATCAAGAACAACTCAAAATAACAACACCAATTCACACTAGAATGGTTTATAACACATACACGAAGACACAAAACGACTCTCAGTCTTTAGCTCTCTTTCTTTGTTACTTTTCCTTCAGGATTGATGCGCTTTATATAGCTATCTGAATTAGGCTTGGACCTGCTACAAAATATGACCTGATTTGTTATTTAAAACTGAATCTTCAAAACCGATTTTCTCTCTCAAAATCTTCTTAAATCTTCAGCCTTTAAACACTCCTACAAATCTGCATCAAATATGTTTGTAACAGAAAATATCTATCCCAAGCTATCCGCAACCAATGAGACTAACAGCTCTCCCAATATCTAGCTAAAACGCAAACCCTAACAACATCACTAAACCTGATGTTATTAATCTTCTGCAGACCTGATGTCATGACATCGCATGTGACATCAGACCCCAAACTTCAACAACTTAAATCCTTAACATAAACCAATGTTAAGACTCAATGTTAAGACATCACCCATGTGACATCAACATTGCACAACTTTGTTTTACCAAAATTCTAGGCAATCCAAGAATCAACACCTTAGAAGCTTTCAAATGGACAAAAGGAAAAACAAAAGCACAAGATAATATGGTCCAAATGGACAAAAGAAAAATGACATAAACATAAACATGATATGATATAATGACCTAAAGCATATAAAAATAAAGAGAGATAGGTAGCAAGAAGGTAACATAAACAATATAGTAATATAATAGTATATACATAGTAGTAGCATAAAGGCACAAGTGTCAAGAGTCCTAAAAAAGGCAACACCGAATATTCCATCTCGCGTCTTGAACTATATGGTTGAACAATGTGCTTAGGTCAAGGTTAATGAAGGCTTGTCAGAAGATTGAGATAATCAAAGCCTATACGCAACAAGCTTCAAAGATTATGAGCCTAATACAAAAGAACAACCATGCTTAGGCGGACGATCATAAGTTCGGGCCACGAAAGTTCAAGTTCTGATTCGGATGGGGAGGGACAAATGTAGCTCTATGTTAAGCAATCTCCAAGTGACTTATAAAGAAGCCACCCTACTTGAGGCTCGTCAATAGTGATCTTTGTGCTAATGCATGCTAGATGAACGATATATAAATCGTCATCCGAAAGCAATACCGCACGAAAAGAAAATAGGTAGCGATCTAGTCTTGATCAAGAATTCAACAAAGAAATTCTAAGATCCATAAGATTTTCATCGATCAAAATAAAAAAAAGAAATAGATGAAGAGAAAGCCAAATTGAATTACACTTTCAAGATCCTTTCATCTTCAAGTTCAATCACCTTTAATTGATAAGTTTAAGTGTGAAAACATATCACTAATTCAAAGCACCTCAAATGAATTCAACAATTCATTTAAAGATAGATTTGAACTAATGAATATTTAATTACTTTAACCATATCCAAAGTCCATTGAAATTGAAGAGAAATTAATCTCAACAATGCACTTTAAGGCCAAAACAAGAAGAAAGGGGAGGAAAAAGGAAGAAAAACCAAAACAATCCCAAAAACAAGCCAAGAACTGCATTCTGACTCAGGGTAACCGGTTACTCTAATTAGGGTAACCGATTACTCTGCACGCAGAGTCAAAAAATAGTGCAAAATTCAGCATGATCATCTTTCAAAATTTTCTTCAAACACCTTATGATCATGGAAACAAAATTGCACGAAATTTTAAGTAAAACAACAGTAAAAACCAGCAATCAAACATAATTACAAGATCTAAAGGATCAAGTAACAAGGATCTCCAAAGATCTAAATTATGGAAGATGAAGATGATGCTTCAACAATGGTGAGAGATGAATTACCACTTCAAATCTGAAAATTGCTTCAAATTACTCCAAGATCCAAACTCCAAAGCCTTGATTTATGAGAATTGATGAAGAAAACAAACTTGGATGAAGGTTTAGCTCAAAGTTGAACAAGATTCAATGTGAATTCTTGTTAACTTTCAAAAGAAGAAATGTGAGCTTTAGTGAATTTTGGTAGTAGGGGAGATAATTTGCAAGAGGTTTTTTGGCTCTCAAAAGCATGTGAAATGAATGAAATAAGGCCTCTATTTATAGGATTTAGGCTTGGAAATTTTGGTGGATTGGAATTTGGTTTGGAAATGAAAATTAGCCTTGGAATTTGAATTTGGAGGGAAATTATCAAAAGAGTGGTGATTAGTGGAGGTACATGGTGGGAATTAATTGTGATGATGTAGGGGAATTAAAATAAGATGGTCTAGAATATTCCACATGTGATCAAAATGATGAAAATTGGTGTCAATTGCTGCTGAATTTGAATTTGCTGCCATTTTTCAAATTTCCACGAGGGTAATCGATTACCATGATTAGAGTAACCGATTACTCAGTGCAAATTTTTAAAAAAATTGCCCTTTTGAGTTTACTGCGGTGGTTCGACTCGATTCTTTTGCTTGTCAAAGAAGGCATGGAAATAAACACATGAACCTTGGAGTCTCTTGAATTAAATCTTGGAAACTCTTGATAAGATGATTTTTGAATTATTTGAAGATCAACTTTGACTTTGTTCTGATGAAATTCATTCGAGCTGAGGGACTGATTTTGATATTCTTGATCCAAATTCTTCCTAAAAAAGTTAGTAAAGGAAAAAACATATTTTTGGAATTTAATATATGATTAGTAAACATAAGCAAAAACAAACATTAAAAAAACAAAAGAACACGGGTGCTTGGCGATCTCACTCAAGAACAAACCTTCAGAGGAGGACAAAAGAACCAAATCTTGTGATCTTGTTTGTCGTATGAAATGCAAAAAGACATGTGGGATCTTAGGGGTAAAAATTAAGGTTTTACAGTTGTGCTGCGACAAATTGTAATACTAACTTTGTCTTGAATGCATTGCCACTAAATTGACGTTCATTGCACGGATGTCATGGTTCTGAACAATGTTGGGATATGCATGGGCCATGTTTACTTGACGAATCCTGTGATCTTAAATCCAGCCCAGATCCATTTTCTCTTGAAGAGCTGCTTGTATTATGGCACACCCTTGATTGTCCTTGGAGCAGATATCACATTGATGATAGTTATGAGTTGGTACATGGTTGTACCCGCTCTGTCTGCAATGCATCTTTACCAGGTTGGTTCCCAGTAAGCGTACATTGTGAATTTGATAACTGCTTCCAGGTTCTCCTTCTATTAAATTCACTATAGTTTTTTCATGTTGCGGTTATGTGTTCGTCTGAACATTTGGATTAGTATCTTTGAAAGATAAAACCCTGCTCCTGACGAGCTTCTGTACATCAGACTTGAAGCTGAGGCAATTCTCAATGTTATGCCCCGATCCTCCTTGATGGTAAGGGCAAGTTTGATCTGATTTGAACCAAAAATGTGGATTTTCTGGTATTGTAAGAGGAGTCCTAGTTTGAACATGCCCCTTGGCCAGTAGAAGTGGAAATAACTCTGCATACAACATCGGTATAGGGTCGAACCCTGATGGTCGTGTAGTACGATTATTATTATTGTACTGTGGGTGAGCCTGATGAAGAGGCTGTTGCGGTCTGTACTGGTACTGTTGTTGATTTGGTTGGCTATGAGCAACCTGAGGTTGATATGTCACAGCTGGCGCTAGGTTGATAGTGGGAGTTACTGCTGCTACCGGTTGATACCTTCGCCTTTGCTTTCCCAAAGAGATATTACTGATATCTTACTCTTTCTTCTTTTGGAAAGCACTACTATATTTTTTAGTACTGCTAGATAGCTCTGCATCTTTGACCAATCGTCCTTCTCGGACTGCTTCTTTTAGTCGTACTCCCATGTTCACCATTTCAGTGAAGTCACTGGGTGCACTAGCGACCATTCGGTCGTAATAGAACGAGATTAATGTTTTCAGGAAGCTATTTGTCATTTCCTTTTCCTCGAGAGGAGGATAGACCTGGGCGGTGATTTCACGCCATCTCTGAGCATATTCTTTGAAGGCTTCTTTATCCTTTTGTGGCATTGCTCTGAGCTGGTCCCTATCTGGTGCCATGTCCAAGTTATATTTATACCGCTGAACAAAGGCTGCCCTGAGATCTCTGAAAGTACTGATCTTAGTGCGGTTTAAACCCATGTACCATTTGAGTGCAGCACTGGTTAAACTGTCTTGGAAGTAATGGATTAGTGGCTGTTGATTTTCTGTCTGGGTAGACATTTTCCGAGCGTACATCACCAAATGACTTTGAGGGCAAGAGTTGCCTTTGTATTTTTCAAAGTCAGGAACCTTGAATTTGTACGGGATCTTTACATTAGGGACCAAATAGAGGTCTACGGCGTCTTTAAAAAACAAGTCCTGACCGCGAATGACGTACGGTTCCTTCTGCATTTCCAAGAATTGTTAATTTATTCTTCCGAGATATTGTGTACCACTGGTTGTGGCATAGTCATTACGATGGTAACTCTTGGTACTTCGGTGACCTGAAGTTTGTAACCTTCAGGAGTCTCTGATGTAACCTTTGCATCTTCATTGATTTGAAGTTTGTAACCTTCAGGTCTGGTTGTTCATGCTACGACTTCTGGGTCTTTAGTGACCGGTGGGACGTATCCTTCAGGTATAAAGTTGAGAGGCATGCCCCATGGGAAACCTTTAGGCATGTTGTACTGAGGATGACTGCCAGGTGTCTAAAACATTGGTGTAGACATAATCTCCGAGATCACAGTCCTTTGATGTTGTTGTTCCTGGGCTGCTGTCAGGGATTGCATATCCTTGTGGAATTTTTCCAAACTCTCATGAAGAGTGTTGATTTCTTCTCTCAGATCTCTGTTCTCTTCCTCGATATCGTCCATTTTCTTTTGTCGATTGGCCCGAGTATTGCACGAATGAGACAGTTTGACTCTAGAGTGCGACACATGTGTGAGACTCAAAGACAAAGATGTGTTAAGAATGATGAATGATATGCAAAGAATGTTATATTTTTTAGTTTTTGTTTTCAAAAGAACTCTTAACAATTATATTGAAAATATCACACAGCGGAGAAAACCCTTTTATTGAACTCGAAAGATTGCAGTATTTTACAAGGAAAAGTACAGTATTTTACAAAGTGCGAGAAGGAAAATTAGGCCTATGGATCCTGAGTTCTCTCTGAGGAGATCTCAGATGCTAGTTCCTAAACTTTTATTTTCTTTGATTGGGCTCTTTCATCCATTATCGCGTTGACGATTCTCTGCCAAGTGAAAGGAGTGAGCAAATTTCTTCGTTCCTCCTGACTTTCCATAGCACGCTGCTCTAATATCTCAATCAGAGCATCCTTTTCCTTTAGCAGTTCCTGAATCTTGGTACATTCCAAATTAAGAATCTGGTACTTGTTCTTCCAAGAGTTCTTCTCACCTTGGACTTTGTTGATAGCGACCTGGAGTTTTTCCGCATCAGACATGAAATAAAGGACAGATTCCTTTAAGGGAAAAACTTCTTGACGAGGGTAAGGCATCCTTAGTTTGATAGCCCTAATTTGTACCCAGTGGAAATAAGGCTCTGCAGAGATGCAGTTTGGCCTCCCCAGGGAATCTCTCCCTTTCATGTGAATATGTTGCCAGGCATGCACTATTTCTTTCTTTAGTTCCCTGTCATTTTCTCTTTCCTTGAAGAAAAGACCTTCCAGATGAGTATTATGCGGGATATTCTTCATCGGGTATCCAAGTTGACGGCGAGCTAAAATTGGATAATAATTGATCCCTCATTTAGTACCAATGAGGGGTACATTAGTGAAATTTCCACATTTGTCGATGATTTTTATCGCGTCATAGATCCGATTGTACCAATCTATGTCGGAGTTGGTAAGAGACATAATCTTTTGCGACCATAGCAGATTACTCTTATGATCCCAAAAAGCAACAGACTTGGGCAAGTGGGAAATAAACCATCTGTAGAGTAATGGTACATAGCATGTGATCATCCCTCCACTGTACAAATTCCTTAAGTATAGAGAATGATAAGCATTCGAGAGCAAGGTTGGTATTGGGTTTCCAATTTGGAATATCTTAACAGCATTGGTGTCGACAAAGTTGTCGACGTTGGCAAAGAGGAATAACCCATATATGAGCAGAACAAAGACATCTTTGAAAGCGGTTATATTTCCTATACTCTAGTATAGGGCTTTCTCCATCAGGAATTTAGCTAGTAAACCCTGGATTCCTCCTTTGGTGGTCATGTGAGTCCTGATTTCTGACTCATCCAAAGAGACTGCTCTTGCAATGGCTTGATCTTTTGGAATTTCTTCCAGTCTAGAAAATGGATCTTGATCAGTGATAGGTAAATAAATCAGGTGGGAGTACTCTTCGAATGTTGGTGTGAGCTGGTAATCTGGAAAAGTGAAGCAGTGGTAAACCAGATTGTAGAACTGAACCAGTGTAGACAGGATCCCTTCAACCATGTTAACTTTCAAAAGAGACAACAGTTCTCCGTGCTTAGCTCTGAAAGCTTTAGGATTAGTAATCATCCTTCCCAATTTCCTTGAATCTTCTAGTTTTGGAACCTTGAAGGTGTACTTGTGCATTTTTCTTCATCCAAAATCCATAATGCAACCTCTCTTCTATGATATTTGCAATTATTGTTTCAGTTCTTTTAGAAAAAGATTTTTTCTTGTTTGAAAAAGGTTTTTTTAATGAATGTATGGATGCATGAATGCATCAAAACAAAAACATTTGAAAACATGGGTTTAGGGGTTCATCGTCACGAGCATGGAGCCATGGATCTACCCATCCCCAAAGGTGTGTACTAATAGGTTAATTTTTGTACCTGTAGAACGGGTTCTAACAGAGGTTCCCAAAATCATTGACCCCTCTTAGGGATATTAACTGTAAGCTGATTGACTCATGAGAGCTGTAATATTCTAAGATGAATCTCTTTTGAGTGTAGTATCGTGTATCAACTATTCTCGATAGTCACTGCACTACCTAATGGTTTAATGGTTAAGTGTCTACTAAATCCTTAGCTTCAAGGGTAACCCAATGGGATAAAACAATGCTTTCACGACACGCTCGTTCAACATTGGTAAATCCACGTGGGCACCTCCACTGATTCGGTGGACCCTCAAGTCAACTTGGTCGGGATTCACTCCCTATAAGCCTCCTCGAATACGCCACCACTTATCTTAATGTTCTCTCGGACTCACCACATGCATATTAATCACATTCCCAGATAACAATAATATAAACACGGGTATCAAATAATATGATAGCAGATGATATATATATATATATATATATATATATATATATATATATATATATATATATATATATATATATATATATATAGCAAGAAATGAGAAAGCAAGTAAATAAACATAAAGATAAATGCAAAGCAAAGCCTAGACCTCTTAGGAACTCTAATCCTATAAATCCCTAGCAGAGTCGCCATTTTTCTGTAGCGTGCGATTTTTGTCGGTGACGCGACCGCCTTACCGCAATGGATTTGGATGCTACTTTTTTATTTCTGTATTTATCCTATGAAGCTGGAAAGGAAAGGGGAGATATCTAAAACAAACCTTGCACACAAATTTTTTCTTTAACAAATGCTGAGAGATCGGGGATCGGGGTCTGGTTATACAAAGGGAAGCTATTAACACCCAGTGTATCTATAGTAATCCATAGGAACCTTCATTTGCATGTATTTCTGTTAACTTGAAATGCTTTCTTGTGTTTATCAACTATGGATTGGGAAAGTTTCTTCTTTGGGAGAATTGAGAGAATGTTTTTGTTGTTTTGGGTTTTTTGTTGTTTTTGGTAAGGTACTGGACCTACAGTTTTTTATTTGTGTGCTCGCTAAGATTTCACAATCGTATGCCTACGTATTCCCATAAAGAGATTTGGGAAATCAGAGCAATCGTAGTTCCTCCTATTTTATGGGAGGAAAAATGTTTGGTGTCTTGTTCAAAGCCCAGGATTGAAGCTAGCTCAGTATTTGTGTCTTGTTCAAAACCCAAGATTGAAGCTAAAGGGGTGACTGAGAGAGAATTTGTCATCTCTAAAGGGAGATATCCCATCTATTTATCACAAATATTGGGTAATTGATTATAAGGGAAATTACTTTAACGGGGATGCGAGAAATCCAGCAATGCCATAATTTCCTTTATAAGAGAGATGTCATGAAGGAAGAAGCTTTAACTCAGTGTAGAGCAATGCCACTTTTTCCTTATGAGTCTTTCATGCTAAGAGAGGGACATTGGCTTGGATGTATGGAATCTAGAGGCTTTCCACTTATAGCTGTTAGATGAAAGAGGATTTTTTACCATGATAAAGGAGGGACTCCAGATTGTATTTTGAATCAACAAGTGTGCCACTTACAGCAATTATCTGGAAAAAAGGTTTTGATTGTTTGTTTGGATATGTGATGTATAGAGGGGATATCCTCCTACAGAGAGAATTCTTGGTCTCATTTGAGGGAATGTTGATTTTAGTGTGCCTTGATCAAATCCCAAGGTTAAAGCTAAAAGGAAACTGACTCCACCGAGGAGGGTTTTATCTGTCTTGTACAAAGCCCAGGATTGAGGCTGACCGGGTAGATTCATTATATAAAGCCTAAGAGGAGGCTCACTGGGGAAATTCTTATATGAAGCCTAAGAGGATGCTATATCTTGCTGAGGATTTATTGAAATCCAGGAGCACGTCCAAATTGTATTGGGGAATCCAAAAGGAATTTACTCTTGCTGGGAATCATAGAAGAGTTGAAATACCAGATGCCCTGAGGCTCTAATTCTGTTGAGGATTTGTTGATAGTAATTTGACCTTAGCTGGGGATTTTTAAGGTGAAGGCTTAAACCTTGTTGGGTGTCAGGGGAGTTTAAAGACGAGTTTGGAAACCTATGAGGTCTTCAATTCTGCTGGAGACTTAGTGTATTGGTAGAGTAATCAGGGTTCTTCCTATGCTTTTAGGAAACTTGAGGGTCTCTGTGGGAGATCCAAGAGGAGATGAGACTTTCCAAGTCTTATTTGAATGAAGCCCAAGAGGAGGCTGTGACTGTCCAAGTCTCTTAAGAAGTGGCAGACTCTGGTGTAAAGAGGGGTCTTTGTATGATGCCCAAGAGGAGGCTTTTATTTTAAGGGATGAAGACCAACCCTAGAATGGTAGGATGTTCTGGAATTTTGACTTTCCTGGGGATTGAACTAGTACTGATGACTAAATTCTATCATATGCTTTTAAGAAGCCTTTGGGTCCTTGTACTAAGCCCAAGAGGAGGCTGGGAACTTCTAATAAGTATGCGGGTCCTTGTACTAAGCCCAAGAGGAGGCTGGGGATTCTTCTAGGAAGCCTATGGGTCCAAGCCAAAGAAAAGATCAAGAGAGGTTTCACCGGGAATAATCCTTTCTTTGTTGAACAGTTATGAGGTTTGAAGAAATTCAAAAGACATTTCACCGGGAATTAATCCTCTCTAGGGAAATGAATTTCTTGTATATATATATATCTAAGTTTTCACAGTCTTGAGAAAAGCTTCACCGGGAATAATGCCTTTCTCTGTTCCATATTGTATAAGCCCAAGAGGAGGCAGACTGTATAGGGAATTTCCTATGAGGGAACTAGTTTTGACTAAATTTAGAAATGAACCTCTGGTTTGACCTAAATGTAGACCTAACTACTGGGGAAACTCTAAACAGATGTGCACAAGTATATACAGATAAATTGACAGGTATATAATTAAGTATTCGTTAAAAATAAAAGATATTAGGACTTATACAACGAGAGGAGGCCCAAGTGTCTGGTGATTGACTGTATGATTAAGGTTTTGAGAAATTGAAGAAATTTTTAAAAAAACTTTGAATTTGAATTTGAATTTGAAACAAGTTGTTTGAAAAGAAAATAAATTTTAGGGCTTATAACTCAAAGAGAGGCCCAAGTGGTCTAAGAGCAGTTTCACCGGGAATGATACTCTTCTTAGTACCAGTTAAAACAGATAGATGATTTTGAAAATAGAGGTATGGGGCTTACAACTCAAGGAGAGGCCCATGGAAGTTGTTTTTTTGTTTAAAACAAAGTTTATGTACAAAAGATTGGGGCTTATACTCAAGGAGAGACTCTGATGAATTATTTGAAAACATTGATCGCACTGCGATACTGAAAGACGTTGCGGGACTTATACTACAGTAGAGGCCCAAAATTGTTTTTGTACAAAGAGGGTTTCGGTCTTACACTCTAATAGAGAACCAAAAGTGTTTGTAAAAGAAGAAAAATGGGGCTTATACTCAAGGAGAGACCCTGATGATTTATTTGAAAAGACAACGATCGCTTCGCGATTTTGGAAACCACAAAGGGACTTATACAATGACTGAGGCCCCAAAAATTATTTACACAAAGGGATGGGTCTTACACTCTACAAAGAGGCCCAAAAAGTTATTTTTATACAAGATTTGGGGCTTATAGCTCAAGGAGATGCTCAGATGAAAAACAACAATTGCACCGTTTATTTTGAAAATCGTATCGAGACTTATACAATGACTGAGGCCCAAAATGGTATATTTACAAAGGGGATGGGTCTTACACTCTATTAGAGGCCCAAAAGTGTTTCAAATGAAGTTTGAAAAAATCAAAATTTAAGAAAACCCTAATTTTGATTAAAAAACAAATTTTCAAAGAAAATTAAATAGAAAATGATATAAAATATCAAACATATTTAAAAACAAGTTGTAAACTTTGAAAAATGTTTTGAAAAATCATGTTTAATCACATGAAAACTCGGAATTCATTTGAATTTGAAAAATCAAGGTGGAAATTTCATTTAAAAATGTTTAAAAACAAATAAAATGAAATTATTTACAAAAATTCAAGCTATATTAAATAAATAATATAAATTTAATTTTTTTGTAGAATAAAATATTTTAATATTTTTGTGAATTCTTAAAAAAAGAACCAAAAAAAAATGATTAAAAATGAGAGAGAAATTAATTTTTGAAATCAATTAAGAAAAATAACAAAAATTCAAAAATTCAAATAATTTGAATTATGGCGCCAACGGTCGCCTTCTTCTTCCTCGTGACTGCGCCATGGACAATTTGCAAAACCTCACTTTTCTCTCGGATTAATCAATGGTTTTGACTTTTGTAAACATCAATCTCACTCATTTCTGAACAAGGATTCCAATGGTACCAATTAATTGCATTTATATTAAGTGTGGAGTGAGAAATCAAGTGATGAACACATGAACCCTAATTTCTGAAAGAACACTATGAAATCCTATACACGATAGCTACAAGCCAATTGATTGAGGGAAAACACTCTACATAAGTACAGAAACATGTTTGTAACTTGAAAACACATTTATGATGCATGAATCATTGAGTTTGAGAGTTCAGGCTTACCTCTTGCAAGAAGAAATCGAATTGTGTGTTGGATGTATTGCAAATGTTTTTTGATGACCTGGACAGCTTCAATAGACCTAATGTAAGGTGTTTGGAAGCTTGGAATGGATTGAAAGCACCTAGATCTTGTTGTGGTACCTCAACTGCAAATAGGACAAAAAGCTTGAGCAAATGGATGGTGAAAAAGTTGACTGGTGTTCCATATGTGTTTTGAGGTTATGGATCACTTATATATGACATATGTGAGGTGTTGGGATGGTTGGTTTTGATGGAATTGCTCTCTATTTGAAAATTCGAATGTTACTTGAAAGAGAAGCAAATTCTGGTTTTTTGAGAGTGATTTTGAGGAAAGCATGTGTTGTTATGCTTTGGTGTACTCAAACTGATCATAAAGAACCTCTATTTATAGTAGAACAACTTTGTTTTGGGAGCAATAGTGATTGGTGTAACGCCTCCGTTTTGTCAGTTTTTATTTAATCGAGTCGTTTTGATTATTTTATTATTATTATTATTATTATTTTATTTTCGACTTTTATTTGGAAATATGTCATTTTTCAATGTTGTGATATTTTATTGGGAACGTTTGCGAGATATTTGAGTGTGGGGGTATTTTGGTCATTTCATCTTATTTTTACTTAAGTTAGAAAATAGAAAATAGAAAGAGAGAAAAATAGAGAGAAAGAAAAAGAGAAGAAGGAAAAGGGAAAGAAAAGAGAAGAAGAGAAGAAAAAGAGAGAAAAGGCTTGGAAAATAAGAAATCGATCTCCCGACTTTTCTAAACACGATTAAATCGGGTAAGGGTGCGAAACTCGATTATTATATGCTTGTGTATGATTATGTATGTATGTTTTTGATTGATATTGGATTGAAATAGAAATATATAGGAAAAAACCATATTATGCAAAAATGATTAGAAATCGATTAAATTGTGTCAGAAATTATGTTTTCAGGTCCATTATTGTTAATACATGTTAGATACCTGTTGTTAGGCATTGTATTGGTAATTTTCTGGTCTGTAGGTGAAAAATTGGATGATTTGGGGTGGAAAATGCAGAACAAAGTTCTGCAGAATTTTTCTGAATTTTCCACTGCCCATACGCGTATCACTCAAGGCAATACGCGTATGGCATTGAAGAAAACTGGGCAATATGCGTATGGAAGCTTCATTTTCTCGGCCATCTGTCCATTTGCGTATGGTACGCGTAACGTTTAGGGCAATACGCGTATGATGAATGGCACTACGCGTATTGGAATTTTAAAGTGAAATTTTGGGAAAAATGGTCTCTGCCCATACGCGTATGACCTTGGGCAATACGCGTATGGAATGGGCGAGGAATCAGGGAAATACGCGTATAGCTCAGGGCAATACGCGTATTGTCAGGAAAATTGCAAAATGTAGTTTTTTCGCGATGTCTTTTCTGGTTTAGTCCATAACTTGCGTTCCGTTTATCTGTTTTTAACGTTCTTGGTATCGTTGAGTAGCTATTGAACTGTACTTTCTTATTATAATAATTTTGAGATTGTTAGCCGATTTAATTATGTCAAAAATTTGGAATAGTGTCGTTTTGTCGACTTTTGTCGTTTTAATCGTGTGTAATTGGTGTGTATCATGCAATGTGATGTTGACGTGGTTATGGTATGATTTGCATGCTGTTGTGTGGTATAAATGCATTGTTTTGGGCTTAAATTACAAAGCATGATTTATGTTAAGTGAGATGGTTGCATATATGTGTACATGTGAATGTCATGAGTCCTTGTATGCCAAGCATCATGATATGCATTGTTGTGACGTCCTGAGTGACGGATGGATTCCAGAGGGAATCCGCTATAACGTCGTGTACCCATGTGGGGTGTGAGCGATGATTAATGACAATTGTGTGCCCATGTGGGGTGTGAGCGATCGGGTCGTGTGCCCATGTGGGGTGTGAGCGATCTATAAACGTCGTGTGCCTGTGTGGGGTGTGAGCGACGGGGAACATCGTATGCCCGACGGGGAGTTACAGTGATGTAACGAGCGATGATTCCAGCAGAGTTTCTGAGTGAACTAGTGATGAGAAACATTGGAAGTCAGTACCGCATATGCATATGCATAGAGTCGCTGTGTCGGTCTCTTGCATTTGCATAAATCATTAATGGTTTATTTATGTGTGGAATTGTGGATAAAATTGATAAATTGATATATGGATATGTGTTGGTGATACTTGTATTGTGTATGGTTGGTATACCTCGGTGATGGAAATTTGAATTATGCATTATGTTGCCTGTGTTTGAATACTGGTATGAGTTGTGGTGAGAACAGTATAAATGTGTATTTTTGGTGTTATATATATAATTGTATGCAATTATATGATGATTGTTTTTCTCACCCTTCTGCTGTTTTATAATGCTCTATGAGGCATTGCAGATTAGATGCTGGAGGTCTTTTTTTGAAGCTTAGGACTTCATTCTTTTGTCGGCCGGCTCTGATATGTGGCACCGGGTAGTCAAGGGGATCGTTTTGTAGTTGATGTGTATATGTACATATATCTTTTGGCTTGTGCATGTATGACTTGATGTATGAAAAACTTTTTATGATATATATATATATGAGATTCAGTACAAATTTTCCGCTTTATTCTGTATTTGAATTTGTGGGTAGTAGGAACTAAGTTCCTCTGTTTAATTGCTACCTGCGAGTGTTGCATATCTTTATGAGCAGGTGTTGTATGTTTGTTTCAATTTGATGTGACCCCTCGGTCTATGCTGTGAATTCCAAATATACTCTGATGAAAATTTGAATTTTCTTTTACTGCTTTATTTATTTGGGGGTATAGATTAGGGGTGTTACATTAAGTGGTATCAGAGCCAGTCCGTGTCAGTTTGTGTCAGTCCTTGTCGGTCTTGGTGTTGGATGAGCTGTTTGTTTAACCATAGTTGCTGTTATTGGAAATGAACAGAATATGGCTGGTAGAAATGACATTGCTTTGGCTGCTGCTATGCAAGTTATGGCCCGAGCTGTGCAGGGTGCACCTAATGCTGCAGGTAATGATGAGTTCAGGAAGAACAAACCGCCTATCTTCAAAGGAAGATATGATCCTGATGGTGCACAAATATGGATTAAAGAGATTGAAAGGATTTTCCGAGTTATGGATTGTGCTGAGGATCAGAAGGTGAGACTGGGTACTCACATGTTACTGGAAGAAGCTGATGATTGGTGGGTTAGTACTCTTCATGTGTTGGAAGCTGCAGAGGAGGAGATCACTTGGGCTGTGTTTAGCATTGAGTTTCTGAGGAGGTATTTTCCTGAAAATGTAAGAGGAAAGAAGGAAATTGAGTTCTTGGAGTTAAAACAAGGTAATATGTCTGTTGTTGATTATACTGCTAAGTTTGTGGAGCTTGTACAGTTTTATCCTCATTATGCTGAAGCGACTGCAGAATTTTTTAAGTGTGTGACGTTTGAAAATGGATTGCGTCCTGAGATAAAGCAGGCAATTGGTTATCAAAGGATTCAGAGGTTTTCTGATTTGGTGGATTGTTGTAGGATTTATGAGGAGGATAGTAAGGCTCGTTCTACTCACTATAAGAGTGTGAGCGAGAGGAAAGGGAAGCAACAGTTCCGTGGTGGTCCGTACGTGACACCAGCTGATAAGGGTAAACAAAGGGGAAATTTTGAGAAAAGGTCAAGTGGAGGAGGAATGTCTGGTCCTCTGAGATGTTATAAATGTGGTGAGTTGGGGCATCGTCAGTTTGAGTGCAGGAAAGATATGAGGAAGTGTACTAATTGTGGAGGTTTAGGACATGTTGCAGATGATTGTTCCAGGAAAAATGTAGTGAAATGTTACAACTGTGGTGAACCTGGTCATATTAGTACGAAGTGTCCGAAACCGAAGCAAGCTCCAGCTGGTGGGAAGGTTTTTGCCTTGACGGGAACTCAGACTTCAAGTGCAGATCGTCTAATCAGAGGTTAGTACTCCTTTAGTTGCTATTATTGATACTGGAGCGACTTATTCGTTTATTACGTCTGAGTGCGCGAAGCGTTTGAATCTTGTGTTGTCTTCGATGGGTGGTGAAATGGTTATTGATACTCCAAAAATGGGGTCAGTAACTACTTCTTGAGTTTGTTTAAGTTGTCCTTTGACCATTTATGGTAAAGACTTTGAGATGGATTTGGTGTGTTTACCGTTGGAGGGTTTAGATGTGGTTCTAGGAATGAATTGGTTGCAGTTCAATAGGGTTCATATTAATTGTTATCATAAGCTGGTAAGGTTTCCTTCTCTTGAGGAAGACGAAGACTCGAGTTTCTTATCTACTAAAGAGTTGAAGAGACTTTTGGAGGATGAAGCTCAGTTGTTTGGGTTGTTTGTATCATTGACTGTGGATAGTCAAGTTTCACTTGAGGTATTTCCTGTTGTGTGTGAATTTCCAGAACTATTTCCTGAGGATATTTCAGATTTGCCGCCAGAGAGAGAGGTGGAGTTTTCGATAGATCTAGTTCCTGGTACTAGACCTATTTCCATGGCACCTTATCGTATGTCGGCATCTGAGTTGGTGGAGTTAAAGAAACAATTAAGTGAGTTGTTGGAAAAGAGGTTTGTAAGACCAAGCGTTTCTCCTTGGGGTGCTCCAGTTTTATTGGTGAAAAAGAAAGATGGAAGTATGCGGTTGTGTATTGATTATCGCCAACTGAATAAGGTGACGATTAAGAATAAGTATCCTCTTCCAAGGATTGGTGATCTGATGGATCAGTTGGTTGGTGCTTGTGTGTTTAGTAAGATTGACTTGAGATCAGGGTATCATCAGATAAGGGTGAAGGAGGAAGATATTCAGAAGACAGGTTTTAGGACACGTTACGGTCATTATGAATATTCTGTGATGTCGTTCGGGGTTTCTAATGCGCCAGGTGTGTTCATGGAGTACATGAATCGTATTTTCCACGAGCATTTGGATCGATTTGTTGTTATGTTTATTGATGGCATTTTGATTTATTCTATGTCTCGGGAGGAGCACGCGGAGCATTTGCGTATTGTTTTGCAGGTTTTGAAAGAAAGGAAGCTTTTTGCCAAATTGTCCAAAAGCGAGTTCTGGTTGTCGGAAGTGAGTTTTCTTGGACACGTGATTTCAGGTAATGGTATTTCTGTGGATCCATCTAAAGTAGAAGTAATTCTACAATGGGAGGCTCCGAGATCTGTTACTGAAATTTGAAGCTTTTTGGGTTTGGCCGGATATTATCGAAGGTTTATTGAAGGTTTTTCTAAGCTAGCACTTCCTTTGACCCAGTTGACTTGTAAAGGGCAAGCGTTCATTTGGGATATTCGGTGCGAGGAAAGTTTTAATGATCTGAAGAGAAGATTGATGACAGCTCCGATTTTGATTTTGTCGAATCCTAATGAACCATTTGTGGTGTATTGTGATGCGTCTTTGATTGGTCTAGGTGGTGTTCTGATGCAAGAAGGTAAGGTGGTGGCTTATGCTTCAAGGTAATTGAGAGTGCATGAGAAAAATAATCCTACTCATGATCTTGAATTAGCGGCTGTGGTTTTTGTGTTGAAGATTTGGAGGCATTATCTCTACGGTGCAAGGTTTGAAGTCTTTAGTGATCATAAAAGCTTGAAATATTTGTTTGATCTGAAAGAGCTAAATATGAGGCAAAGTAGATGGTTGGAATTTTTGAAGGACTACGAATTTGGCTTGAATTACCATCCTGGTAAAGCTAATGTGGTAGCCGATGCATTGAGTCGGAAATCGTTACATATGTTCGCCTTAATGGTTAAGGAGTGGTAACTTTTGGAATCATTTAGAGATTTGAGTTTGGTTTGTGAAGTGATGTCGGATAGCGTGAGGCTTGGAATGCTAACGATTACTAATGATTTTCTGATGACTGTTAGGGATAAACAGAAGCTGGAAGTGAAATTTGTGGATTTTATGTTGGTTGGAGAAAAAGATGCAAATAGTGATTTTAATGGGAATATTAATGGTGTTTTGAGATTTCGAGGCCGGATTTGTATTCCTGATGATGTGGAGTTGAAAAAGATGATTTTGGAGGAAGGACACCGGAGTAATCTGAGTATACATCCGAGAGCGAATAAGATGTACCAAGATTTGAAGAAGATTTTCTGGTGGTCTGGTTTGAAAAGAGATGTGGCTCAGTTTGTTTATGCATGTTTGACTTGTCAGAAATCGAAGGTAGAACATCTGAGGCCTAGTGGTTGTTTGTTGCAACCGTTGGATATTCCTGAGTGGAAGTGGGATAGCATTTCCATGGATTTTGTAACGGGATTGCCGAATACACAGTGAGGGCATAATGCTATTTGGGTGGTTGTTGATAGGCTGACTAAATCGGCTCATTTCATTCCAATTGACATTAGTTTTACTTTGGAGAGGTTGGCGGAGATTTACATCGGTGTGATTGTGAAATTGCATGGGGTTCCGTTGAGCATTGTTTCGGATCGAGATCCTAGGTTTACCTCGAGATTTTGGGAAAGTTTACAGAAGGCTTTGGGTTCTAAATTGAGATTGAGTTCGGCTTATCATCCGCAGACGGATGGTCAGACCGAGAGAACGATTCAGTCATTGGAAGATTTATTGAGGGCTTGTGTTCTTGAACAAGGTGGTACGTGGGATAGTTATCTTGCATTGATTGAATTCACGTATAATAACAGTTTCCATTCGAGTATTGGAATGGCACCGTTTGAAGCACTGTATGGACGAAGATGTCGAACACCGTTGTGTTGGAACGAATCTGGTGAGAGTGCGGTGGTTGGACCAGAGTTGGTGCAACAGACTACGGAAAAAGTGAAGCTTATTCGTGAGAAAATGAAGGCTTTTCAGAGTAGGAAAAAGAGTTATCATGATCAGAGATGGAAAGATCTTGAGTTTCAAGAGGGCGATCATGTATTTCTGAGGGTTACGCCGGTAACGGGTGTGGGTCGTGCATTGAAGTCGAAGAAACTTACTTCTCGGTTTATTGGTCCTTACCAGATATCCGCGAGAGTGGGTGTTGTGGCTTATAGGGTGGCGTTGTCGTCGAATCTGTCGAATTTTCACGATGTGTTCCATGTTTCACAGCTTCAGAAGTATGTTCCGGATCCGTCGCATGTGATTCCGATGGATGAGGTTGAGGTAAGGGAGAACCTTACGGTTGAGGCATTACCAGTTAGGATTTTGGATCGCGAGGTGAAACAGTTAAGAGGCAAGGATATTGCACTTGTGAAAGTGGCGTGGGGAGGCGCTGCTGAGGGCAATTTGACTTGGGAGTTGGAGAGTCGGATGCGGGAGTTGTATCTTGAGTTGTTCGTCTCAGGTATATTTTCGAGGACGAAAATTTCTAAGTGGGGGAGAGTTGTAACGCCCCAGTTTTGTCAGTTTTTATTTAATCGAGTCGTTTTGATTATTTTATTATTATTATTATTTTATTTTCGACTTTTATTTGGAAATATGTCATTTTTCAATGTTGTGATATTTTATCGGGTTTTGGGAACGTTTGCGAGATATTTGAGTGTGGGGGTATTTTGGTCATTTCATCTTATTTTTACTTAAGTTAGAAAATAGAAAATAGAAAGAGAGAAAAATAGAGAGAAAGAAAAAGAGAAGAAGGAAAAGGGAAAGAAAAGAGAAGAAGAGAAGAAAAAGAGAGAAAAAGCTTGGAAAACAAGAAATCGATCTCCCGACTTTTCTAAACACGATTAAATCGGGTAAGGGTGCGAAACTCGATTATTATATGCTTGTGTATGATTATGTATGTATGTTTTTGATTGATATTGGATTGAAATAGAAATATATAGGAAAAAACCATATTATACAAAAATGATTAGAAATCGATTAAATTGTGTCAGAAATTATGTTTTCAGGTCCATTATTGTTGATACATGTTAGATACCTGTTGTTAGGCATTGTATTGGTAATTTTCGGGTGTGTAGGTGAAAAATTGGATGATTTGGGGTGGAAAACGCAGAACAAAGTTCTGCAGAATTTTTCTGAATTTTCCACTGTCCATACGCGTATCACTCAAGGCAATACGCATATTGGTCAAGGCAATACGCGTATGGCATTGAAGATAACTGGGCAATACGCGTATGGAAGCTTCATTTTCTCGGCCATCTGTCCATTTGCGTATGGTACACATAACGTTTAGGGCAATACGTGTATGATGAATGGCACTACGCGTATTGGAATTTTAACGTGAAATTTTGGGAAAAATGGTCTCTGCCCATACGCGTATGACCTTGGGCAATACGCGTATGGAATGGGCGAGGAATCAGGGCAATACGCGTATGGCCCAGGGCAATATGCGTATTGTCCGGAAAATTGCAAAATATAGTTTTTTCGCGATGTCTTTTCTGGTTTAGTCCATAACTTGCGTTCCGTTTATCCGTTTTTAACGTTCTTAGTATTGTTGAGTAGCTATTGAACTGTACTTTATTATTATAATAATTTTGAGATTGTTAGCCGATTTAATTATGTCAGAAATTTGGAATAGTGTCGTTTTGTCGACTTTTGTCGTTTTAATCGTGTGTAATTGGTGTGTATCATGCAATGTGATGTTGACGTGGTTATGGTATGATTTGCATGCTGTTGTGTTGTATAAATGCATTTTTTTGGGCTTAAATTGCAAAGCAAGATTTATGTTAAGTGAGATGGTTGCATATATGTGTACATGTGAATGTCATGAGTCCTTGTATGCCAAGCATCATGATATGCATTGTTGCGACGTCCTGAGTGACGGATGGATTCCAGAGGGAATCCGCTATAACGTCATGTGCCCATGTGGGGTGTGAGCGATGATTATAGACGATCGTGTGCCCATGTGGGGTGTGAGCGATCGGGTCGTGTGCCCGTGTGGGGTGTGAGCGATCCATAAATGTCGTGTGCCCGTGTGGGGTGTGAGCGACGGGGAACATCATATGCCCGACGGGGAGTTACAGTGATGTAACGAGCGATGATTCCGGCAGAGTTTCTGAGTGAGCTAGTGATGAGAAACATTGGAAGTCGGTACCCGCATGTGCATATGCATAGAGTCGTTGTGTCGGTCTCTTGCATTTGCATAAATCATTAATGGTTTATTTATGTGTGGAATTGTGGATAAAATTGATAAATTGATATATGGATATGTGTTGGTGATACTTGTATTGTGTATGGTTGGTATACCTCGGTGATGGAAATATGAATTATGCATTATGTTGCCTGTGTTTGAATGCTGGCATGAGTTGTGGTGAGAACAGTATATATGTGTATTTTTGGTGTTATATATATAATTGTATGCAATTATATGATGATTGTTTTTCCCACCCTTCTGCTGTTTTATAATGCTCTATGAGGCATTGCAGATTAGATGCTGGAGGTCTTTTTTTGAAGCTTAGGACTTCATTCTTTTGTCGGTCGGCTCTGATATGTGGCACCGGGTAGTCAGGGGGATCGTTTTGTAGTTGATGTGTATATGTACATATATCTTTTGGCTTGTGCATGTATGACTTGATGTATGACAAACTTTTTATGATATATATATATATATATATATATATATATATATATATATATATATATGAGATTCAGTACAGATTTTCCGCTTTATTCTGTATTCGAATTTGTGGGTAGTAGGAACTAAGTTCCTCTGTTTAATTGCTACCTGCGAGTGTTGCATATCTTTATGAGCAGGTGTTGTATGTTTGTTTCAATTTGATGTGACCCTTCGGTCTATGCTGTGAATTCCAAATATACTCTGATGAAATTTTGAATTTTCTTTTACTGCTTTATTTATTTGGGGGTATAGATTGGGGGTGTTACAATTGGAGGCTGGATCACTCTATTATCCATTGAACTTTGTCATGTAGCCAAAGTCTTCTCTAGCCATTAATTTGTGTCAATCTTGCAGGCCTATGGTCTTCTGATGCTTGAGTTTATCTTGAATCATTTGCAATGTTGTGAACTAATACATGCCAGCTCCATGCACCCCTTAAATGCTTCATGACAAATTTGAAAGTTTTGGATTTTGAACTTTGAATGTCATGCCTAAAGGATGAGGTTTTTGACTTGGTTGCCTTGTGATTAGATTCTTCATCATTCAAGTTAATTTAGGACAGAAATGCAATGATGCAAGTGTCCAAAATTGGCTTAAGAAATTGTGGGAGCCAAGTTATGTCTTCATGCCTTTGTGTGGGCAGGGTGAAAAATGCAATTTTTGGAGGCTTATAACTCCTTGCTCAAGTTGAACCATGGGAGGCTCTTGTACTTTTTGGAAAGCCCCTATAACATACTTCAACTTTGATGTTTAAATTTGGTATTGAATCATCTTGGATCATAATGAAAAATGGCCTCAAAGTTGGTGAAAATGCAAAACAGATTCTATCCAAAATTTCACTAAGTGTTGAAAAAGTGTCCATTTTCGATTTTTTGTGATTTTGATCAATCCATAACTCAAAATCCACGAGGATTTGAAATCTGTTGTAGTTGACAATCTTGAAGTATGTAACGAGAGATTTCATTTGAGCTTTGGATGGAAGTAAAAGGTTACTTGGATCACAAGTTATGGTCTTGCAAAGTTGGGTAGAAATCACATTTTTCCATGACTTAGTGAAAATTCAAGTTTCTTAAGGTTGCCCCCTTTTGCAAGTAACCCCATTTTTCTTGATTTTTCTTAATGGGTGATGATCAAAACCATAAGTTAACATTGTTTTTGACTTAGGGAAGCCATGTTTGTCAAGAAATCCAAAAAATCAAACTTGATTTTTGGGCACAGTTGACTTTTTGTCAGATGAATTTCAAACTTTGTGATCCTCTATGAAATCAAGTTCTTGATCTAGTTCAAACCTAATGGATAGATTCCATAGGTGTTTTAGAGTGTCTTGATTCATGTCCCAAGGTTTGGGATTATGTTTTGGTCAAAAGTCAAAGGTATGGTTGACTTTTTCTCAGAAACCCTAGTTTGGGATCCAGATGAATTTGAATCTCTATATTGCTCATGGACCAAGTTATTTCTATCCATTTGAACTTTTAAGAGGATCAATATAAGATATTTGAGGTCTTCAAAACATTCCTTGAGGTCTTGGCTCATGTCTTGTTCCAAAAGTCAACTTAGGGGTGAATTAGGTCAAGAAACCCTAATTCTTGATTTTTGATGAATGCATCCCCTGAGGCTATTTTGAACTTATGATTGGATCCATGAGGTCCCTTTGAGCTTCTTGGATCATGTTTTGAATTATTGGCTCATGCCCATATGAAAATTTCCCTCTGGAGGCCTTGGTTTACCAAAACCCTAATTTGGTGACACTGATGATCTCGAGGCTTGATCAACTTGAATTATTGCATTCTCATGCTTAATTCTTGATGTGGGAGACCTTTTGATCCTTCATGGATGTTTGAGAGGCTTGACAAGTTGAGGATCATGTCCATTCTTGATTGATCCTTTGACTGAGTACTTTGAGAGGGCTCAAAACCCTAATTCTTGATTGTTGTGAATGCTCAACAATCCCTGAGAGGATTGATGAGGTATGGAGGTACATCCATATTGTGGTGGTGATTTGCACAATGATGGGAAATCTTGTGGTCAAAATTTAGGGTATAATACATGATAACAATCCTAATGTTGTCGACAATCCTTTACCAGAGCATGCCAAGTGAAGTTTGAGTCAGTTCAGACAGATCATCTCCTAAAGCTAGTGTTTCAGACAGAACGACTCAACCTTGTTGCTGATTAGTCACTAGGCCTTGTTTCTTTCTGTTTGCATATTTCTTTGATCGTATTGATTGTTTGCTTTCGAACTTTATTTGTACTTTCATGGATAATTTTAATGAAATGAGCATTGCAATGTTTTGATTCAATTCATTTACATCCACTGTGTGCATCTTTATGCTTTCTTTTTCATAAAAACAAAAATATATCTCCTGTTCACTTTCTTTATCAAGCTTTTATTCATGCAAATATTGGAGGGAGGATGATGAAAACGAAATACCCAAAACTGTTGAATTATATGCTTTTAATTAAAACCTGGCTGATGATGTACAAACATTGTTTCAACTCCCAAACACTGGAGAAATAAGGAAGCTAATCCCTTGTCAACCCCTTTGAGCCTAGAAGTTGGAGTTTCTTTCTGTACAAAAAAACCCGCAATTTTAACCTGGGGATGGGTAGTTCTCAGTTAATTTGACTATGCATTTAAACACAAGAGAATCATTCAAGACGCCTTCCAATAAAGGTTGCAATCACAAGATTTCCTTTGCACACATCAAAGAAGTGTCGAAAATATTTTTCAAATCAAAAGCCAATGATGGTTCACTGTAATCATTAAGCCAGGCAGTCACTATCTTTCAAAAAAAAGGAAAAAAATTAAAATAAAAGCCCGCTAAGTCAAAATATATGAAGGAGAATTATACAAAAATTGGGGCATCCCGCTGACTGTAAGCTCAAATGACACAGTTCAGGAAAAAGTTAGGGATAACAAAAGAAAAATCAAGAGGTTACCAGAATCCTCAAAGACAAAAAAAGTTTACTGAGGTCCTCATCAAAAACAACAAAATGTTGTAAGAAAAGTGACTGCCATTTCAAAAAATCCCTTGGCTCTTGAGTCATCATCATAACAGTGTTGCAATTCCAAAATCGCTTGGAACTTGAGTGCATAGGTTGAATTAACTGAACATAGGACTGAAGATCATCACGAAGAATGGGTTGGGAACAAATAAACTTTGAGCCTATATCCTTTGTTTCAAAAATCGTGAACCAGACCACGTTACAACCCTCAAAAGACCTAACTGAAGCCAGGTTTCTTTTAAAAGCATACTACAACAAGGTTGCATAAATTGACTCATAAGTTTGTTGCCAATCATTTATTTTGATGTCATACTGTTGCTTTCTCTTTCATTTTGAATGTCTAAACCACCGTGTTTTGACAAGTGATTTCATTTGCTATACATCAATAACATCATTCCAAAAATGACTTTGATTTCAAAATATTGCATGAACTTTTCATTAAAATTACCATGTTTGTTTGAATGATTTTATTTGCAGACAAACTTTTCTCATCAAGA
The DNA here is from genome assembly GCA_022829125.1 of Lathyrus tuberosus. Classification (NCBI taxonomy): domain Eukaryota; kingdom Viridiplantae; phylum Streptophyta; class Magnoliopsida; order Fabales; family Fabaceae; genus Lathyrus; species Lathyrus tuberosus. The sequence continues at coordinate 6,452,902 of JALAZF010000283.1, read as the reverse complement.
AATTTCAAACAGTTTAGAAACTTGGTCAGTGATCCTATCAGGGGCACATTACTTCCAGATCCTGTTGTGAATTAGTCCAAGATTTGTTGCTCAGAGCAAGTTATTCTCAGAATTAGTTAACCAGAAGATCTATTTCAAGATTCATATTGATTTTAGCCTTCTCAAATTGCCATTTCGAGAACTGAAGCCATGATCAGTTTATCCTCAGTATTCGTTTCAAGAATTAAAGCCATAATCAATCTTTTCCCCCGCAACAATCAAACTGAAGCGATGATCAGTTTATCCTCATCAGTCCATCAATATGGGGCAGTCTTCTTCAAGAATCCTCAAGATGTCTTTCCTCAAAAGACCATCAGCCTGATGCAATTCATAAGTGACAGAAATATGTTCAACATCTTCTCTCCAAGCATAGTGGGCAGTGTTCCCTGTGTTGAGGAATCATAGCTTCATTCTTCCCTCACAAAAGAGTCTATCTCAGTTATCCCAATCATCTGCATTACATGCATAGATCATTCATATATCATGTATATAAAAATTTGCATAGCTCGAAGTTTGTTTCGCGCTCATGTGCATTTCCTGAAGTCCTGTTGCTCTCAATATCTTACCTTGTGATCAAAGTCCAACTCACTTGGCGCCTACCAAAACAATTACCTGTCTTTTCATTCAGTGTTATTCCTGGATGTTGTTGTTTCCTTGTGCATCTAGTGTTGTTGTTAGATGTTTGTCTTCTTCCATTTCAGTGTTATTCCTGGATCTTTGTATTCTTTCACTCTAGTGCCATTCTTGGATGTTTGTCTATTTCGATCTCCAGTACCATTCCTGGATATCTTGTTCCTCTTGTTTCTCCCAGTACTATTCACGGAAGTCTTGTCTCTCTTATGTAATCCCCATCATTTTTTCTATTAGATATCTTTCAGTGTCATCCCTGAAAGTTTTATCTGTTCATTCAGTGCCATTCCTGGATGTCTTTCTCTTTTGTAATCCCCAACAGATTTTCTTGGATATCTTTCAGTGCCATTCCAGAAAGTTTTCTCTGTTCATTCAGTGTCACTCCTGGATGAGTCTTCTCCTTTGCATTCAGTGTAATCCCTGGATGTCTTTCTCACTATCATTCAACGCCATTTCTGGATATATTGATTTACCTTTACTTTCAGTGCCATTCTTGAAATTTCTTTCTCACTTTATTTAATGTCAGTCATGGATATTGTGAACTCTTTTTTATCCAATGCCATTCTTGGATACTCCTGATGTATTTTCCATAACTTTTCTCACTTCATTCAATTCCATTCTTGGATGTTGTGATTCCTTCTATCCAATGCCATTCTTGGATATCTTTTCTTTAGCTGAGTCCAATGTTATTCTTGGATATCTCTGATGTTTACCATTGTCATCCAATGCCATTATTGGATGTCCCTGGTGAAGTTTTTCAAATGGAAGTTTGTTTCCACCCAATTCCATTCTTGGACGTCCTCAATGAAGTTTTTCAAATGGAAGTTTGTTTCCATCCAATGCTATTCTTGGATGTTGGTTGATATATTGTCGGTTGAGTTTGTCTCTGTCCAATGCCATTCTTGGATGTCTCTGATGTTTGTTGTTGCCCCATTCAATTCCATTCTTAAATTTTGTAGTTCCTTTCATCCAATTCCATTCTTGGATATTTTATCCCCAATAGAATGTTTTTCACCTCCATTCAATGCTATTCTTGAGTGACGTTGTTGTTTTTACGAGAAACTTTCTTGTTGTTGTCCCATGCCATTCTTGGACATCTATTGGCATACTTTTGTCTCGTTTGTAGTTTCCATCCAATGCCATTCTTGGATGTCACTGTCGTAACCCGAAATTTGACCTCCCTATTTTGCCTTTTGCATAAGCATGTGCATTCGCATCGGAAGCATACACATTCACACTTTTCTCTATGTGTTCTTGTGGCAAGATTTTTAGGTTTCTCAAAGCCCGATTAATCATATCCTCACAAGGTTATTTCATCATCAAAACAAGCTCAGAATAAAGGTTTCCATGTTTACTCATCAATACGAGAGGTGGAAAATCGAAACCGTGACTTCAGTATCATTTCCTAAGCAATTTGGGCAAAAATTGACTGAAGTAACCGGTAACCCTGTGGTGAGTAACCGGTTACTCAGTGCAAAATTGCAGTTCCTGCTGCATTTTTGGGACAGTAGCCATGCACTCTCTTTGGTCTTTGGTTCTAGTTGATTCTAGCAGTGTGTGGAATATTCCAGACATCTCTAGATATTTCAAGGCATTCCAAGTGCATTTATTCCAATGCTTCACTCTAAATTAAGTGCACCATGTTCCTTGTTTTCCAAGCATATCAACCTTTGGATGTTGGAGCTCACATTGGGATTGTGACCGAGTTGGTTTTAACTAACCGAGTTAACCACCTTGACTCAGTGAGTCAAGCCCAACTAACTCATAGCCTAGTTCCAAACCCCCCAAAGCTAAGTCCAAACCTAATTCCAAACCTCTCACACTCCAAACCAAAAATCCATATAAGCACACCTTCACTCACTTTTCAACACTCTCCATCATTTCCCACATTTCTCACCACAAATTCTTCACATTTCAATCTCAATTCTCTCACATTCTCTTTGATTTTTCTCGGCCACATCTTCATCTTCATCTCAATTCTCTTCCAAAACCTCACCAAAGCTCAATTTCTTCATCAAAGGATAATCACTTTTACATCAAAAGTGATTATTTCTTGAGCTCAACCTTCATCATTCTTGCTATACTTAGATTTCTAGAGTTATTTCAGGTTATGGATTAATCTTGAGTATTTGCTGCAACATTCAACGGATTAATTTCTCAGTTCGGAGCTTCATCGCATTTTGCTCGGTTTTGATACGTTTTGTTAACAAATTGAAGATTCCTCTGGTTTTCTTTGATTTTCTGCATCAAGAATACTTTGCAACAATTACCAAGGAACATCTCCGCCTTGTAGGTTGGTAGAACTTACTTTGCTAACGGTTTCGATCGTTTCCGCGCATTTACGATGTAATTTCAATCATTTTAGGTTCGATTTGTTATGCATTTGTGTGATCCTTGATCTCCATGATTGATGCTTGTAATATGTGTTAATTGCACTCACATGATGTAAATTTCATGTACAAATTCATGATCTAGCATGTGGTGGTTGGTATAAGTGATTAAGTGCAAAAAATCACTTTTGAAAAGCTGTTTTTCTGTTATTTTTGCCACTGTCACAGTGGTAATCGGTTACTCACCACAGGGTAACCGGTTACTCAGTGTATTTTTCACCAAAAAAAGCAAATTTTCATGCAAGTAATTGGTTACCCTGTGGTGTTTAGCCGGTTACCACTGTGCAGAATGGCCATTTTCTTGCATTTTCAAGTGTGTTTGCCATGGTTTCTTCTTCTCACTTCCATGGATCAATGTGCTTGATATTTGTGGATGTTTTAAGTGTTGTTTAACTTCTGTTTGAAGCATGCTAGTCAGTTTTCGATGCTCGACTTTGCATTTATCGATTATTTGCAACTTTGACAATGTTTGTTCATGAACATCTTCCATTCCATTTGTTCACATGGTAACCTATTTTCATGGCATACTAATTATCATTTGGTACTGTTTTTGCATTCCTTTTCTTGCTGTGCATTAAGTTTGTTCTTGATTGAACAAATTTAATCTTGTATAATCAATAATTCACACCTTTTGCTTTAATGATTTTTCATTCTCTTTGGAAAATTGTTAGCATAGCATTTCCCTTTGATTAATTGATCGAAACCATGTTTCGATTAGTTGATCTTCCCCTTCCCTCTCTTTAGGACCTCCTTAGAGCTTCTCTTTCTGGATCCCCCGCGAGGTTGGAGTTTCGCGCTACGCATTGCCTTGGAGCACTGTGCATACTGAAGCTATTACGCTGTCCATTTTGCAACGCGTGGAGCACCGTACAACTTGGAGCTGCTGTGTTGTTCGTGTCAACTTCTGCATTACACCCTGTGTGTTAGAGAAGGAACGAGAATGGAGAATTCCTACTCTCATTCTGACTACTTCAGGTAGGGGAGAATGACCCTGTGCTTTACTTAGTCACCTCTATCTCCAGGCGGTAGTGTACCTTCTTCCCCAGTCAAGTCGATCCTTGATCACTCCTATCTCTTTCAATCTCTCTTTTGATCAATCACCCATCTTCTTGGTTGAGATCACTGCCCCTTGGGTAGTAAACTCTCTTTGTTTCAATACCTTGTCCTTTTCTTGCGGTCAATCATTGCTTCTAGATTCCCCAGAGAAGTCTCATTCTCTTTCTTCGGTTAAACACAGTACTTCTGTTACAACCGAACCCCCTAGCAGAGTTCGCAACCTTCTTTTGGGTTCTTCTCCCTCTGTTTGGTTAATCATTGTCTGCCAGTGAAACACCAATGTTTTCACTTCTTCTCAGTTAACCACAGTCCGTCTATTAATACACTGAGCCTTTTGGGTTAATCACCTTCTCTTGGTGAATCACCCTTTTCCTTCAGTTAATCACAGTCTGTCTGTTAAATTACTGAGCCTTTTGAGTTAATCACCTCTTCTTGGTTAATCACTCATGTTTTCGGTTAATCACAGTTTCTTCTGTTAAAACCAAATCCCCAGCGGTTAGCAACCTCTTTTGGTTCCATACCCTTCTTCGTTGGTCAAGTGCTGTTTGTTCAGACAATACCAACGTCCCTTTTGGGTCACGACCTTCGATCGGTCCTACACCCGTCCTTCTGGTTTATCACAGTTTATCTGTTAAAACCATTTCTCTCCTCCTGGAGTTGCAATCTTTGTTTCCCTCGGTTAACCACTATTTATCAGTTAACATACCGATACCCCCTCAGAGTCAAACACCTCCTCTTGGTTTAGTACTATCTCTCTTTTGGTTCATCACAGTCCGTCTGTTGACACCATTTCCTTTTCCCCACAGATTTATAAATCTTTCTTTCTCTTCGGTTAACCACTGTCAGCCAGTTAATATACCGAGTTTCCTTAATCTCTTGGTTTTGACACCATCCCCTATTTTGTTTCCCAGTAGGGTCGCTTACCCTCTGGTCCCTAGCAGTTCTTTATTTTCTTCCCCAGTGGAGTCCTTTCTGTTCCTGTTACACCTTTATTTTCTTGGTTCCTACACCAATACTCTTTGTTATCCCCAGTGGAGTTTCTTTTCTTCCTTACTTTCTTGGTTTCGACTCCATTCCTTTCTAGTTTCTAGTACAATCGCTCTTACTGTTCAGCTTTCCTCAGTAGAGTTTCTTTCTCTTTTGCTCTTGGTTTTGACACCATTTTTCTTTCTTTGTTTGGTTTTGGTTTGGTTCCCCGAATTACGGAAGCTCTGATTCTGCATTCGTTCGAATGTCAGATACGTAGGCACGAGATCGCGATGATCTTGGCGAGCACACTTCCACCCTTCTTTCTTCATTTCCCCTTTCTTTTCCCTGGTTCCTCTGAACTACTACGCTCTGATTTCCTCATTGCACTATGAGGGTACGTAGGCACGAGGGCCCCAATCCTCCACAAGCACTTTCTTTTTTCCTTTCTTTTCTCCTCTCTCTCCTGCTTTTAGCTAGAAGCCTTTAGATAGATAACCCATCCAAGCCTAGAAGCAAGCAAAATGGTTCCCGTCGAGTACGATGGATGCGTAAGGTGCTAGTACCTTCCTTTTGCATATCCGACCCCCATTCCTGTTTCTCTTCCCCTCGGGTTTTATCGATATTTTCCCTGTCCTTTGGGGCTAAATAAAGTTCGATGGCGACTCTGTGTTATCTTTGAGTGTGCGATTCACTCGGATATAAACCAACCATCTTCAGCTGGCGACTCTGCTGGGGAGTCCTTGCACTTGCGATTTGGGGTCTCGCCTAGTTTTGTTTGTTTTCTTGCTTGCTTGGGTGTTTATCTTTCGCGCTTTACTTGCTTTATCTTTATGCTTTAGCTTTATGTTTATTTACTGCATATCTTTACTGCTTTGAATATTCATATGCTGCATATTCTGGATATTTGTTTTTTCTACTGTCGTTGGGATGGGTAGATATTATTGGAGAGAAAAGTCCTAACACCGGGCTTAGCATACACATAGGCTAGAATGTGGATAGTCGTGAGGCCTGCGTTTTCCGCGTTGGGTTATCACGAGAGCCACATCCCAGATCGTGATTCGCTTGAGAATACTTCCGTCCTATGAGAATTCACTATGGCGGGGGGTTTTCATTCTGAGTCCTATGGTTTGGGCGAACTTTCTAGGGACCACCTTGTTGTGTATAGATCACACCTGTGAGGGGGATGGGTTTTTGCAGGAAAACAAGCCACTTCATACCTTTATTCTCTCACACGCGCTAGATTGTGCACACACATTAAATTATGTTGCACCGACATAGAATTATATGCAGATATCCGGATTATTAAGATTTGATTGTTCAGACAGTGCTGGCTTCCTGTTGTTTGTTGCATGTCATTTCATCATGTAAATTAATTTTTGCATGTGCATTTCCAGGTTTTCGAAGACTTATTCTTTGTTGGAATTATCACAGAGATGAGTACTGGGGTCCGAGGCATTTTTAGTTACAAGTTTGTGGAGCCTAAGCTGGGTATTTTGAGAGGTTTGGCATCCCTGTTGGTTAGAGATCACAGAGGGGTTTTCATAGACACTTATGGTAATCTGCTGTCCATCCTCAACACCGAAGTGAACATCACCGCCATTCATACTCTGGTTCAGTTCTATGATCCACCACTTAGGTTCTTCACATTTCAGGATTATCATCTAGCACCTACACTCGAGGAGTATGCTTATATTCTGGGGGTCGAGATCAAGAAGCAGGTTCCGTATGTTTACACTAGTGGTTGTCCGAAGTTTCCCCTTATTACTGATGCGATTTGCATTAGTAAAAAGGATGTAGAGGATAATCTCAAGACCAAAGGGAAAGGTATTCGAGGGTTTGCTTCGAAATTCTTGGTTGACAAGGCCACTTCTTTTGTTAAGAATGGAAACTGAAAGGCTTTCAACGCCGTTCCCGCTCTACTGATATATGGGATTGTCTTGTTTCCGAACATGGAGGATTTCGTAGATCAGGCTGCTATCAGTATTTTCTTGACCAAGAACCCTGTTATGACACTTCTTGCTAACACCTACCATTCTATTCATTCCAGGAATGAAAAGAAGAAGGGAACCATTGTCTGTTGTGCTCCTCTGCTGTATTGATGGTTCATGTCTCACCTTCTACAGAAGGGTCCCTTTGTTGAGAATAAGGGTAATCTCAAGTGGTCTCAACAAATCATGTCTCTTACCGCTGATGACATTTCTTAGTATTATCGGGTCTTCAATGATACTATGATCATTCTTCATTGTGGGAAATTCTCCAATGTACCTCTCCTGGGTACAAAGGGTGGAATTAACTACAATTCGAGAATGGCCTTCCGATAGTTGGGATACCCTATGGTTGCCAAACTTGATCCTGAGGTAGTGGAAGAGTTCATCTTTCATGAAGAGGTTGATGACACGGGTTTGCTGATGAGGTTTAGTGCCGCTTGGTCTCAGATTCATCTCGAAGGAAGAGCCGATTTGGGTAAGAAGAATTGCGTAGCCAAGGAAGCTTACACACTTTGGGTCAAAGAGCGCGTCAAAGAGATTTTGTTACCATTTTCTCCTGAGCCTTCCATGAATGCCAAGCCTCCTAAACTTGTCATTGTTCCTCCATCTGAGGTCGACCAACTCAAGCTGATTATTGAGAAGTTGAAGAAGGAGAATGCCGATCTTCGTCTCAACCTTGATAAAGTCACTTCCGAGAAAGATAGCCTATAGATCGAGCTCCGCCAGAAGCGCGAGCACATGCTCAAAGAGGTGGAGGACGAACATAAAAAGCATAGGAAAGTGGGGGATGCTTTGAAGAGCACCTACGAAGGACTTGCTTCAAAGAAGAGACAACTTGCCGATGCTCATTATCAAGCCTACAAGGATGAGTTGAGTTACAAAAAGCAACTTGAAGAGCTTCGAGGGAAGTTATCCGAGTTCAAGACAAAGTGGTAAAGTGAGCAAGACCATACTAATCAGTTAGCAAAGGATTTTTCTCAGTGTCAAGCTAAGCTCGACAGAGTCTTCGGTGAGATTCAGAAGCTGCAGGATCAAGCACGTCAGAGCCGAGAGAAGATTAGTCAGCTTAACACACCGAGCACTCATTGGGAGCATCACAACCATCATCTACAGAACCTCCTGGACCAAAAAGAGGCCTTTCTTCAGGATATGCTTCAGAGACCCAACCATTATTTGCTGCGCAACCTCGTGAAGGATGCGAAGTATTGGAGTGAGAGGCATGGCCGTCTAGCCAGATTTGCTGAGCATGCATTGGAGGACCTACCTGGGTTGTTGAGGGATGCCTATACCGATGTGTTGCCACATTAGCTTCCTTGGGCTGTTTTCCATTTCTTGTCTGTTTGTAGGGTGGTATTTGATAGAATCCATGCTGATCTTTTTGTAGCCCAAAAGGCAGATATTTGACTTGTACTTCTTTCCTTTATTGTTAAATAAATGAAGTCGCTTGCCAATTTTTTATTTCGCACCTTTACTTGTATGCTTTATGATTATTGTCAACAAAGATAAGTGTAAGAATTCCTGGAATTTAAAACTTTATTTTTGCATACATAGCATACATTTATTTCCATACATATGCACGTCCCTTCATCCAAAACCGTTGCTCATCCTTGTCCACCTTCTTTGTAGCAAGACGACGACTCGACATCGATATTTTACTCGCTCAAACAAATCTAGAATCATGGCTGATTTCGAAGCTGAGAACGCTGCTTATAAGGAAACTCTGGCTCAATTCCAAGGTCGGATGGATCAGTTCCAGATGAAAATGGATGTCATTATGGAACTCCTTCGCACTCAGAGGGACATCGCTGCTGCTGCCACTGTTGTTGTGACTATTACTGATGCAACCGTTGTCACTCCTGTTGTGACTACTTCTCATGTTGTTACAACTACTCCTGCTGTCATTTCTTCTCCTGTTACTGTTGAAGTACCAGTTGAGCCTGTGAATCAACCTGTTGTTCATCCGACAAGTTCTCAATCCAGTTTGAACAAGATGCCCGCTGGTTTTTCTTGGGGCATGCCTTCGAATTACACTCCTCAGATTTCAAATAATGGTAGCGCCTTCATACCATATCAGCCTTTTGTTGCACCTATGCATAATGGGAATGCTGCTGTATATCCATGGGTCATGCCTACTCCAGTTCCGCCTCCGGTGGTGAATGATGATCCTGAGAATCTTCAGGTTCAGACTTATCAAACTGCCGGATTGGCTGAAATTGAAACCCCTGATGAAGAAGAGCATGTGTATAGGGGTCATCCTATTCATGTTCCGGTTTCATCTCAAGCTGCTCAAACTACTGTTCAGAATGTTCATCCCGAGATGTTTTACCCTGGGGCATCTTCCTCAGCAGTTGTGATACCTCCTCCAAATTATCCGTTTGGTGTTCAAATAGGTCAGAATGTTAGTCAGATGGGTAATCCAGGTTTGGTGTATCCGTCTCAGTTTGCTACTCCACAAGTGAATGCTCCTGCCGCATCTCAGTTGCCAAATCCTCTAATTCTTGTCAGGTCCACTAATCAAAGTAGACCTGCTGACTACAAGTTGTTGAAAGACCGTATCAGAGCTATTGAGGGGTTTTCTGCTTTTAGCATGGAGGCCAAAGACGTGTGCTTGGTTCCGAATGTTGTACTGCCGCAGAAATTCAAGATACCTGAGCTGCCAAAGTATAAAGGTTTGAGTTGCCCGCGTAGTCACATTACTATGCACTACAGGAAGATGGTATCCTATATTGATAATGATGAATTGGTAGTTCATTGTTTTCAAGATAGTTTGTCTGGTGCTTCATTGGATTGGTACATAGGCCTGGAGCGCAGCAAGATCCGTACTTGGAGGGATTTATCTGACGCGTTTTTGAAATAATACAAATATAATCTCGATCTAGCGCCTACTAGATTGCAGTTGCAGAATCAGTCTCAACGCTCAACTAAAACATTCAAAGAGTATGCACAAAGATGGCGTGAGATGGCATCTCATGTGCGACCTGCTCTTTCTTGACAATGAGTTGGTTGACATCTTTATGGGTACATTGCAAGGATCCTACTATGAGAAAATGGTGGGCAGTTCTTCATCAAACTTTGCTGATGTTGTAACCATTGGTGAACAAATTGAAAACGATTTGAAGACTGGAAAGATTCCTGGAGCTCTTCCCAGCAGCCGGCCACTAGAAAATCTTAGAACAATCAATCAAAGAAGAAAGAAGGTGAACCCAATGCTGTGACAACCCAAGTTTCTCCTCAATATCAAGCACCCATGGCTCCCATGCCATATTATCCATATCCGTACATTGCTGTTGCGTAATATCAATAATGCCTATATCAGTATCATCCGCAACAACCAGGTCAGAATGTTCAAAATCAGCAACAGAATCAACATAACAACAAAAATCAGCAGAATCAAAATCGTCAGAACAATAACAATCAAGGAAACCGTAAGCGTCTGAATTTTGACAGAATTCCGGTGTCATACACTGAATTATTTCCTTACTTGGTTCACCAAGGGGCAATTGTCCCCAAACAAATCGCGCCTGAAATTCCTCCATTTGACCCGAAGCATAATCCAAATGCGTCATGTGCTTATTATGCTGGATACATAGGACATGCAACAGAGGACTGTTTTGTTTTCAAGACCAGAGTTCAGGAACTCATTGATAAGAAGATTCTAACTTTCGCTGAGGAAGGGCTTAACATTCAGAATAATCCATTGCCAGATCATGGTGGACTAGTGGTTGTAGCGCGGTTTTTGTGACCGCCCGCATCCGCCTGCGGATGGGATTGGGTGCTACTTTCTGATTTCTTATTTATCCTATGAAGCTGGAAAGGAAAGGGAAGTTATCTCAAACTAACCTTGCGCGCAAATGTTTTCTTTAACAAGTGCTAAGAGATTGGGGAGTTCGGGGTCAGGTTATACAATGGGGAGTTGTCAATTACCCATCCTATACATGGTTATCCATGGGTTGTTAGCAATTTTCCTTACTGTTCTACTATTTTCTACTTGATGGTGTTTGTTTGTAAGAGGGAAAATTGAGAGATATTGAAAAGGTATTTTTGTTGTTTTCAGGTTTTTTGATGGTTTTGGTAAGGTACTGGACCTAAGGTTTTTTGTTTAGTGTGCTCGGTAAGATTTTTCTTTCAATCTTATGCCTACGTATTCCCGTTTACCGAAACAGGGAAATCAGAGCGTTCATAGTTCCTCCTATTCTATGGGAGGAAAAATATATTTGGGTGTCTTGTTCAAAGCCCAAGACGGAGGCTAAAAGGTGATTTATTTGTATCTTGTTCAAAGCCCAAGATATGAAGCTAAAAGGGTGTTTGTGGGAATTGATTGAAAGAGTGAAGAGATTAAAGATTGAGATATGAATATCCGGGAAAAACATCGAAAAATAGAAGGAATATCTGGGAAAGCGTCGGATGAAAATAAAAAGGAATATCTGAGAAAGCGTCGGATGCAAAGAAAAGGAATATCCGGAAAAGCGTCGGATGAAAATTGAAGGAATATCCGGGAAAGCGTCGGATGTTAAAAAGAGGGAAGGGTTTTTCCTGTGTTTAGAAGGAACTTGAGAATGTCTTTGAGACTCAAGAGGGGATATAGATTGTCCAAGTCTACTGGGTGTGTCTTTTGTACTGTGTAAGAGAAAGTATGCTTCGGGATCAAGATCTAGACTCATTTGAAAGACTGCTCAAGAAAGATGACTAGTTTCTGTTCCTATACCTTTAGGAGGTCGTCGGGACAAGTTGTGCGAAGCCCCAGAGGAGGCGGGAAACTTTTAAGAAGCCGATGGGTCCTTGTACTAAGCCCAAGAGGAGGCTATCATTCCCGGAGGAAGAGATCATTATACGAAGCCTAAGAGAAGGCTGTGAATACTTCTAAGAAGCCGTAGGGTCCTTGTACGATGCCCAAGAGGAGGCCGATGCTTTTAAGAAGCCCGTGGGTCTATCATCTCCTTTCCATTAGGAGAGATAACTCTTTTAAAGATAAAAACCACTGGTAAACGTGCGAGGTTTACTATCCAGCGACTTTTAACTTTTAAAGAGGGTTTCTTAGTTAAGGTCCAAGATTATGACCGTAGTGGGTACCCAAACCCCGAGACATTCAAGGCAAGCTATCCACAAGGAATAGATCAAGTCAGGAAAGTTTGAGAATTTGGAAGAAACTCAAAGATGCCATTCACGGAGAATACATTCATCTTGGGGAGTAGAGTTTCTTGACGATTCCTAAGGAGGACGGCCGAAGAGAAGACTGTATCTGGTAGATCCTATTTGGAGATCTAGGCGTCTATTTCTACGAATAAACGAAATGACGTCACCTAGTTCTAGACGTAGTTGTCGGGGAAACTCTAAATATCTATACTATTATTACACAGTAGATACGAGTTTATGAAAGGAGACTTACAGTGAGCAGCCCCACAATACAGTTATATGTATATGAAAGCGGTAAATGAAAGCAATAACCACTTACTCGGTTGTAGAGCTTCCATGCTGTTTGGTTAGTTGTTCAACAAAGAAAGATTGAAAACAACAGTATATTCAAAATCAAAGGAGAAAGTATTTTGAAAAGAGGTTGGGGCTTACAGCTCAAGGAGAGGCCCAAGTTTTTATCAGTGATTGCACTGTGGTTTTGAGTTTGTACAGGGACTTATACAAGTGACTGAGGCCCAAAAGGTTTTCTGTACAAAGGGATGGGTCTTACACTCTCTCAAGAGGCCCAAAAAATCAGAGTCAATTATACATGAAAGAACGTCATGTGAAATAAAACATACACGGAAGAACATCGTGTTGATAAATAACTGGTATACGTGGCCAAACATCACGTAATAAATAAACAGAGATACAAACATTCACGGCAGAGCATCGTGGTAACTAACAGATATAATATACACGGAAAAACATCCGGAGATTAAAAGCATATACACGGCAAAACATCGTGTGTGAAACTGAATACATGGAAAAAACATCATGTGATAAAATATACACGACAAAACATCGTGATATCATGGCAATTGAATATACACGGAAAAACATCGTGTGAATAAAACATGGATAATGAGTTCGAAAACTTACCTATTGGAGCAAGGTCCAATTCCTCTTCTCAAGCTTCCAGAAGCGAGATAATGATCCTCAGAGTATCATATAAGAACTCTCGCGTCAGGTAAAAGACAAAGCAGAGAAAACCAGAGATCATAGAGAAATTCCCTAAGTCTTATCAAGTGGTTAGAATCGAATTTGAACATTTAATTAATTATTTACAAAAGTTTTACTTGAAAATAATCCTAAGAATAAATTACCAAATAATTGAATAAAACAATTTAAATGATTCATTAATTAAATCAAATTTAATAACTTAGAAATTATTAACATTTTTTAGAATATTTAATCAAGATTAACTAAACTAAAAAAAATAAAGTTGTATTAAAAGGAAAAAATGGGACAAAAGAAGAATTATCAATTAATTTAAATATTAATATTTAATAAGATTAATTAATAATTTAATTAATCAAAATTAAATAAAATATCTAAATTAATTAATAATTAAACAATATTTTTACATTTCTAAATAAAACTAGAAATAAGAAAAATTAAAGAATGAAAGAGAGAAATATGTGGGAGAGAGTTGAGAAAACAATGTAAGAGATTGTTTTGGTGTCATTTGGAATGAGAAATGGAGTGGTATTTATAGGAAAAAAATTCTTGGAGAACAAGATACCAAGCTTAAAAATTAAGCTAACTTAGTTTAAGCTAGCTTAAATTTTAAGCTAACTTAAATAATTTTTTAAACTAGCTTAATTTTTAAGCTAACTTAAATATCTATATACTAGAATAATATTTAAAACAAAATTGTATTAAAAACAAAATTTTTTTTAGAACAAAATATATAAAAAACAAAAATTCATAAAAAAACAAAATATAAAAAAAACAAAATATATGAATTTTAAAAATAATATAAATATATATTTATATATATATATATATATATATATATATATATATATATATTTTCGATATATATATATAAAATATATATATACATATAAAAAATATATAAAAAATAAAAAGACAAAAAAAAACAAAAATATATATATATATATATATATATATATATATATATATATATATATATATATATATATATATATATATATATATATAAAAATACGGAAATTTATATATATATATATATATTATTATTATATTATTATTTTTTTTATTATTTTTATTTTCATTTTTATTTTATATATGTAAAAAAAAAAAAATGAGAAATCGATTAAATCGTGCGAAAGATAGATGAACAATGAACATTTGTAAATTTAATTGAAAAACACGTCCGTTCATTGATTTTTCGCATAATTAACCAAAAAAGACAAAAATTTCAACATATATATTTCGACTGAAAGTTCAAACAATACGCATGATAAAAAAAGATGATATGATATGCAGATGACACGAAGTGAAAACACAATCGGGTTTTGACAATCGGGTGGTCAAAATTTGGGGTATGACAGATGCCCCTATTTAATCTTCTTAGACCTGAAGGTATGAATAGCAAAGAGTTTTAGACCTTCGAGGTATAAGAGGATTAAATATTAGAGTACCTAGAATTTTGACTGTAAACGCAAATGAAATGATATGTGATGAATGAAAGACTCTTGAACACTGTGGGGAATGATGTCACAGGAGACAGACCAACAGATTTTTCTTGGGATATAAGATATTGTGGAAATTTGCCGAGGCGACAAAGGGGATTCAGTAGTATTTGGAAAGAGAGGGATAAACCCTGGAACAGAGATTCAACCATCTGGAAAAGCATCAGATGCGAAAGAAGTGTCATACTCTAGAAAATATATCAGAAACATCTAGAAAAACATTAGATGTGGAATGAGACTAGATCTGAGTATATGCCAGAGACTTCTGAGAAAGCAGTTTAATTTCATTATGGAATATACGAGAACATCCAGAAAGCAAAGGTAACTTTACTGGGAAAAAGGTTACAGTCATCAGAGATTTTCAGACATGTATCGAAAAACCCTGGAAAAGAACAGTAACAACCGTAAGAGACATTCAGAAGAGCATTGAATGAAATCTTGGAACACAAGCAGACGTGATTATCAGAGACATTCAGAAGAGCATTGAATGAAGTCTGAAAAATAAATCAGGCACATCTAGAAAAACATTGGATAAATGAGAAACAAACTTGAAGGCATCCAGAAAAGCATTGGACCGAGTTGTCGACCAAACTTAAAGATATATTAATGACATCCAGAAAAGCATTGAATGTATTAAAAATAACTTTGAGTGTAAATCCGAAACATTTAGAAAAGCATTAAATGTACAGAGAATTTTTTTTAGAAGACTGGCTGAACGATGAACATATCCGGAAAAGCATCAGATAAGCACATCAGAACAAAAGTTACATCTGGAAAAACATCAGATGAGGAAAAGTCATATTCGGGAGAGCATCAGATAGACATGTAAGGTGTTTCTGGAAAATCATCAGAATAAAAGAGACATATCCGGAAGAACTTCGGATGAACGCAAAGAAAGTTCTGGAAAAACATCAGAACAGACAGACATATCCGGAAGAGCATCGGAAAGAAACAAAGAAAGTTCTGGAAAAACATCAGAACGGGTTTTGGAAAAACTTCAAAACCAAAAGATATATCCGTAAGAACATCGGGTAGACGCAGAGAAGCGTTCTGGAAAAGCATCAGAACGAGTTTTAGAAAAACTTCAAAACCAAAAGATACATCCGGAAGAACATCGGATAAAACCAAAGTTATATCTGGAAGAACATCAGATAAGACATAAAAGTATAGGTGCCAGATAAGTTGGACTTTGTAGAAAGGTAAGATGTTAATAATAACACGATCATTGATGAATGCAAATGAGGATTAAAACACTCTTGAATGCATAGTATATGAAAAAGTTATGATGTATGATTAAATGTATGTAATGCAAATGAAAATGCTGACAACAAGTTTAGACTCTTTGAGAGAGTGGAAATCAACAAGTTTATACTCTTTTGGGGAGTGGAAATCAACAAGTTTATACTCTTTTGGGGAGTGGAAATCAACAAGTTTATACTCTTTTAGGGAGTGGAAATCAACAAGTTTATACTCTTTTGGGGAGTGACAGACAAAACCGATTCCTCAACACAGAGATCACTGTCATTGCCCAGGGACTACAAATGTTGTTTAAACACATCTTTGTCATACTGATAAACTGTATCAAGTTTATAATCCTCGGAGGAAGGCTGGATAGCTTGCTTGGGGATATTTCCAAATAAATTGCCCCAGACTCACTGAATGTTGTAGATGAACTGATTACTGTTTCAGCTTGAATGATAATGACTGTATGCTGCATACTAGGAAGGTTTGCCCCAGTAATGAATCTTGAAAGTTTTTCTGAATAAACCAACTCTGAGAAGGTCTTGAACTGAACAAATCTCGAACTGATTCTTAACAGGCTCTGGAAAGAACTTGCCCCTGATAGGATCACTGACCAAGTTTCTAAACTGTTTTGAAAATTCCTTGAGAGGAAAGCTAGTTTGCAATCAAAAATGTTTATTTAAACATGACAAATTTAATGCAAAGCTCATGTAAAAATTTTGAAAACAGAATCATTGTTTTGAAAAAAATACAGTAATATGGATTACTGATTAAAAACACGGTGGTATAAATTATTTTGAATGAAAAGTAAAACAGAGGTATAATACCAAAACAAATGATTTGCGAAAAATGATTTTGGATTCAATTTACGCCACCTTGTTGTAGTATGCTTTCAAAATAACCTTGCTTCAATTAGGTCTTTTGAGGGTTATAACGTGGTCTGGTTCATGGTTTATGAAAAAAAGATAAAGGCTCAAAGTTTATTTGGTGCCCACCCCCTTCGTGATGTTCTCCAGTCCTATACTCAGTTAAACTTAAATTATGCATTCAGGTTCCAAAAGGTTTGGAATTGTACTGATGATAGTGATGATGATGGTCCAGAAGTATTGAGACGGCAGCTACTGCTTCTTTACAACATTTAGTTGTTTTTCATCTTTGTGGACCTTTTTTGAAAATCGAGGGTTTAAGAACCTCTTTTCTGTATTATCCCTAACTTTTGCCTGAACTATTTGTTTTGAAATATATAGTTAGCGGGATGCCCGAGTTTTTGCCTAAGTTTTTTTTTTTTTGACTTAGCGGGCTTTTTCTTTTTGATTTCTTCTTAGAAAGGAAATGACTGCTTGATTTGATGTTTACGATGGACCATCACTGGCTTTTGATTTAAAAGACGTTTTCAGCATCTACTTGTTGTATGTAAACTTTTTGAACTTGAATTCACAACCCAAATTAAACTGAGAACTACCCTGCCCCGGGTTAAAATTGCGGGTTTTTTATAAAGAAAGAAACTCCTACTTCAAGGCCAAAAGGGGTTAACGAGGGATTATCTTCCTTATATCTCCAATGTTTGGGAATTGAAAAAAATGCCTTACATCCTCAGCAAAGTTTTTTATTTGAAAGCATACCGACAGCAATTATGGGTATTATGTTTTTATCATCCTTCCACAAATATTTGCATAGTAAAAAATTTGAAAAAGAGGTGCATTTTTTTTTTTGAAAGTTGTTGATTTTTGAAAGAGAAAGGATAAAGATGATTTGAATCAAAATACTGTACATGATCATTTCATCAAAACTGACATTTAAAGATAAACAAGTTTGAAAGCAACTATGATACAAACAAGGAAAATGCAAAATAGACAGAAACAAGGCCAGTGACTAATCAAACACAAGGATGAGCTATCCTGTCATTGGGAAGTAACTGAGATGAAGTTGATTGAAGTTTCAGTTCTGTATCGGTGATGAGGAATCAGTTTGACGACTTACAGATGACTGAAAGATAGAAGGTTGGAATGAATTGACGATGACCTGGATGTATGTATGACTTATGCAAATGATATGCAATCATTGAAAGACAGATAGAAAATGCTAAACAACCTAGACCTCTTAGGAATTCTAATCCTAGTAAATGTCCCCAGCAGAGTCGCCATTTTTCTGTAGCGCGGTTTTTGTGACCGCCCGCATCCGCCTGCGGATGGGATTGGGTGCTACTTTCTGATTTCTTATTTATCCTATGAAGCTGGAAAGGAAAGGGAAGTTATCTCAAACTAACCTTGCGCGCAAATGTTTTCTTTAACAAGTGCTAAGAGATTGGGGAGTTCGGGGTCAGGTTATACAATGGGGAGTTGTCAATTACCCATCCTATACATGGTTATCCATGGGTTGTTAGCAATTTTCCTTACTGTTCTACTATTTTGTACTTGATGGTGTTTGTCTGTAAGAGGGAAAATTGAGAGATATTGAAAAGGTATTTTTGTTGTTTTCAGGTTTTTTGATATTTTTGGTAAGGTACTGGACCTAAGGTTTTTTGTTTAGTGTGCTTGGTAAGATTTTTCTTTCAATCTTATGCCTATGTATTCCCGTTTACCGAAACAGGGAAATCAGAGCGTTCGTAGTTCCTCCTATTCTATGGGAGGAAAAATATATTTGGGTGTCTTGTTCAAAGTCCAAGACGGAGGCTAAAAGGTGATTTGTTTGTATCTTGTTCAAAGCCCAAGATATGAAGCTAAAAGGGTGTTTGTGGGAATTGATTGAAAGAGTGAAGAGATTAAAGATTGAGATATGAATATCCGGGAAAAACATCGGAAAATAGAAGGAATATCCAGGAAACCGTCGGATGAAAATAAAAAGGAATATCCGGGAAAGCGTCGGATGCAAAGAAAAGGAATATCCGGAAAAGCGTCGGATGAAAATTGAAGGAATATCCGGGAAAGCGTCGGATGTTAAAAAGAGGGAAGGGTTTTTCCTATGTTTAGAAGGAACTTGAGAATTTCTTTGAGACTCAAGAGGGGATATAGATTGTCCAAGTCTACTGGGTGTGTCTTTTGTACTGTGTAAGAGAAAGTATGCTTCGGGATCAAGATCTAGACTCATTTGAAAGACTGCTCTAGAAAGATGACTAGTTTCTGTTCCTATACCTTTAGGAGGTCGTCGGGACAAGTTGTACGAAGCCCCAGAGGAGGCGGGAAACTTTTAAGAAGCCGATGGGTCCTTGTACTAAGCCCAAGAGGAGGCTATCATTCCCGGAGGAAGAGATCATTATACGAAGCCTAAGAGGAGGATGTGAATACTTCTAAGAAGCCGTAGGGTCCTTGTACGATGCCCAAGAGGAGGCCGATGCTTTTAAGAAGCCCGTGGGTCTATCATCTCCTTTCCATTAGGAGAGATAACTCTTTTAAAGATAAAAACCACTGGTAAACGTGCGAGGTTTACTATCCAGCGACTTTTAAATTTTAAAGAGGGTTTCTTAGTTAAGGTCCAAGATTATGACCATAGTGGGTACCCAAACCCCGAGACATTCAAGGCAAGCTATCCACAAGGAATAGATCAAGTCAGGAAAGTTAGAGAATTTGGAAGAAACTCAAAGATGCCATTCACGGAGAATACATTCATCTTGGGGAGTAGAGTTTCTTGACGATTCCTAAGGAGGACAGCCGAAGAGAAGACTGTATCTGGTATATCCTATTTGGGGATCTAGGCGTCTATTTCTACGAATAAACGAAACGGCATCACCTAGTTCTAGACGTAGTTGCCGGGGAAACTCTAAATATCTATACTATTATTACACAGTAGATACGAGTTTATGAAAGGAGACTTACAGTGAGCAGCCCCACAATACAGTTATATGTATATGAAAGCGGTAAATGAAAGCAATAACCACTTACTCGGTTGTAGAGCTTCCATGCTGTTTGGTTAGTTGTTCAACAAAGAAAGATTGAAAACAACAGTATATTCAAAATCAAAGGAGAAAGTATTTTGAAAAGAGGTTGGGGCTTATAGCTCAAGGAGAGGCCCAAGTTTTTATCAGTGATTGCACTATGGTTTTGAGTTTGTACAGGGACTTATACAAGTGACTGAGGCCCAAAAGGTTTTCTGTACAAAGGGATGGGTCTTACACTCTCTCAAGAGGCCCAAAAAATAGAGTCAATTATACATGAAAGAACGTCATGTGAAATAAAACATACACGGAAGAACATTGTGTTGATAAATAACAGGTATACGTGGCAAAACATCACGTAATAAATAAACAGAGATACAAACATTCACGGCAGAGCATCGTGGTAACTAACAGATATAATATACACGGAAAAACATCCGGAGATTAAAAGCATATACACGGCAAAACATCGTGTGTGAAACTGAATACATGGAAAAAACATCATGTGATAAAATATACACGGCAAAACATCGTGATATCATGGCAATTGAATATACACGGAAAAACATCGTGTGAATAAAACATGGATAATGAGTTCGAAAACTTACCTATTGGAGCAAGGTCCAATGCCTCTTCTCAAGCTTCCAGAAGCGAGATAATGATCCTCAGAGTATCATATAAGAAATCCTGCGTCAGGTAAAAGACAAAGCAGAGAAAACCAGAGATCATAGAGAAATTCCCTAAGTCTTATCAAGTGGTTAGAATCGAATTTGAACATTTAATTAATTATTTACAAAAGTTTTACTTGAAAATAATCCTAAGAATAAATTACCAAATAATTGAATAAAACAATTTAAATGATTCATTAATTAAATCAAATTTAATAACTTAGAAATTATTAACATTTTTTAGAATATTTAATCAAGATTAACTAAACTAAAAAAAATAAAGTTGTATTAAAAGGAAAAAATGGGACAAAAGAAGAATTATCAATTAATTTAAATATTAATATTTAATAAGATTAATTAATAATTTAATTAATCAAAATTAAATAAAAATATCTAAATTAATTAATAATTAAACAATATTTTTACATTTCTAAATAAAACTAGAAATAAGAAAAATTAAAGAATGAAAAAGAGAAATATGTGGGAGAGAGTTGAGAAAACAATGTAAGAGATTGTTTTGGTGTCATTTGGAATGAGAAATGGAGTGGTATTTATAGGAAAAAAATTCTTGGAGAACAAGATACCAAGCTTAAAAATTAAGCTAACTTAGTTTAAGCTAGCTTAAATTTTAAGCTAACTTAAATAATTTTTTAAACTAGCTTAATTTTTAAGCTAACTTAAATATCTATATACTAGAATAATATTTAAAACAAAATTGTATTAAAAACAAAAGTTTTTTTAGAACAAAATATATAAAAAACAAAAATTCATAAAAAAACAAAATATAAAAAAAACAAAATATATGAATTTTAAAAATAATATAAATATATATTTATATATATATATATATATATTTTTTTTTTTTCGATATATATATATAAAATATATATATACATATAAAAAATATGAAAAATATATAAAAAATATATAAAAAATAAAAAGACAAAAAAAAACAAATATATATATATATATATATATATAAAAAAATACGGAAATTTATATATATATATATATATTATTATTATATTATTATTTTGTTTATTTTTTTTATTTTCATTTGTATTTTATATATGTAAAAATAAAATAAAAATGAGAAATCGATTAAATTGTGCGAAAGATAGATGAACAATGAACATTTGTAAACTTAATTGAAAAACACGTCCGTTCATTGATTTTTCGCATAATTAACCAAAAAAGACAAAAATTTCAACATATATATTTCGACTGAAAATTCAAACAATACGCATGACAAAAAAAGATGATATGATATGCAGATGACACGAAGTGAAAACACAATCGGGTTTTGACAATCGGGTGGTCAAAATTTGGGGTATGACAGTGGTTAGCATGATTGAGGATAATTTTGAGGCAAATTGATCATGGATGTCGACGAGGTAAAGACCCCGATGACCGTGATTTTCAAGAAATTAAATGAACATGGGTTGTTGAAAGGATTGCATGGTAAGTGTCAGATTTGTGACGATAATCCCAACCAATGTCGAAAGCAGAAGGGTATTGTCCAGATTTTGATGAACCGTGGTGAAATTCAATTTTCCAGATCTAAACCTGTTGAGGAGGTTGCTGCTATCGAGCCGTTCACCATCGTCTATAGGAAGGTTCTTGTTGAACCCCATAAATAGAAGAAGGTACAACCTATCGTTGTTTGTCCACCATAACTGTTTCCTTATCAGAATTCTAAGGAAGTACCTTGGAGATATGGATCAATTGTGTTTTATGGGGATCAAGAAATAAGGTTTGCTGAGTCTGAGATCGTAAATGTTACAGCCGTTGGAGGTATGACCCGCAGTGGTCGAGTGTTTGCTCCGAAGGTCATTACCAAGCCTGTTCAAGTTCCAACTGTTGTTCCTCCCAAGGATACGATTGCATTTGCAACCCCTGCTGTTCAACAGGGGCATCTACTGCCATTCCAGTGTCGACTATCCCCGCTGGAGATGTTTCAAATAGCAAAGAGACACTTAATGATCAAGAGTTCCTTAAGTTGATCAAGAAGAGTGACTTTAAAATTGTGGATCAGCTGGGACAAACTCCTTCAAGGATCTCAATCTTGTCTTTACTCATGAGTTCACCCGCGCACAGATCTGCTTTATTGAAGGTCTTGAACACTGCCCATGTCATGCAAGATATATCCGTCGTCGAGTTTGATGACGTAGTGGCCAACATAACTGCAAGTCGGTATTTGGGTTTTAATGAATCAGAATGCCTCCTAAAGGAAATGCCTATAACAAAGCACTGCATATATCCGTCACCTGTACAGATATTCTCTTATTATGTGTTCTTGTGGACACCGGTTCTTCCCTCAATGTAATACCCCGTAAATTATTTTACTCTAGATAATATTATTATTGATCTACTGGGTTCTGGTCTACTCTAAGAATTTATTTGGATAAAATAAATAGAGGAAACTGATGAGCTCAGAGCAAATCAATTAATATTATCTGACTCTGAGGTTTTAATTACTGGAGCTTTAGAGACTTTTGGACATTTAGTAGTATTACTAATTGATGGGTATTCTTACTATATCTTTTCTTTTCCTTTATGTTACAAAAGATAGTAACATAACTTGGTTTGAAGAGGGAAAGAAGAGAGAAGTTAGAGAAGAAGAAACTCTTGAAGCTCATCACCAAGGTTCATCATCATCATCCTCTCTTCATCAATCATCTTCATCTTCATCTTACTAGAGGTGGGTTCTAGTTAGGACATTAGTTTTAGAGTTGTGGAAATGTTTGAGTTAGGTTAGAATTGTTGGAAATCGATAATCTAACGGTTAAAAATCGATATAATTTATGTAGTATGACCATATTATGCATATGAACATTGTTGATGCTTGTTTGTGCTGTTTGAAATTGATTTGGGTTAAGAAATGGTGATTTTGGGGCTTTGGAACCATGGAACCCGTAAGCTGAAAATTTTGGTTCTGGTGCGATTCGCCAGGCGAATCAGAATTCGCCAGACGGATTAAGTCTCGCCACTGTCTCGCCAGGCGAAGTGCTGGCGGAAGGGATTCGCCAGGCGAAAACCAGATTCGCCAGGCGAATTTGGAGAGACAGAAATGTGTTAGCTACTGGAACTTTTGATTTTTCTGAAATTGGGGTTTCGCCACTGGATTCGCTAGGTGAAGTACTGGCGGAAGGGAGTTTCGCCAGGCGAAGTGCTGGCGAAGGGGGATTCGCCAGGAGAAATACAGATTCGCCAGGCGAATCTTCCTGAGACCAACTATTTTTCTTTGCTTCAAAAATCTGTAACTTTTGACTCGTTTATCCGATTTAAGAGTTCTTTATATCGTTGTGAAGCTAAGGAAATATTCTATGCAAGGGAGATGAAAAATGTTAATTTTACTGTCCGATTAAATAATCAGAGAAATTCCAAAAGTGGTATATTATGTGTTACTTGTCGGATATGATTCTATTGTGCAATTATGATATATCTTGCCTACCATATTATTGTTTAGCATGGTTGTTAGTGAATAGGCATGTTAAAATATGAAATAGGTAGGGTGAGGATTATTACCATAACAATTTTGGATCCTAGTAACGGATAGGAAATGGTTGAATAACATAGCGACGACGCTCGTACAAGAGAGGCCGAGGCGTGCGTCTATTACCGAATGGTTGTATGTGAAATCACGAAATCGTAACCACTATTCTATTATGTGCCATTTCATGAGTAACGAGCTCCTCTGTAATGAATGCACGATTTCTTGGTAGGTTTGATTCCCAATGTTATAGTACGATTGGAGCTTACGGGTAAAGAGACTTGTGACGGGTACGAGCCGTGTGAAGTGACGGATCACGGGTACGGGCCGATGATCCCGAATCCATTTCATATGCCAAGAAATCTATGAGGGTCCATGACTCGTTACTGCTTCTAGACGTAGAAGAGTGCGGGAGAAAGGGGATGCCTTGACCGGTTTAACGATAGTGATACATTTCGGGTTAACGAACTTGATAGAATCAAAACATATGGTGTGTGTACTCAAAGTCACTTCCCTTCCCTTTTGACTTGAGTTAGGATATTAGAACCTTGTAAAGCCGAGAGGACTATAAGATAGCGAACTCACTGATATTTGATGTATCTCACCCCACTGTTGTTGTTTACATCACAGGTTCGGCCGGTTCGGCGAAGGGTAAGGACAGGGTTATTTGACTTTCCTTACGGATCGTAGATTTTGTGGCAAGGCTTCCGTTGTGAAGATTTTTGAGATAATTATTTGATCTAGTTCTTAGTATTTGTCTTTTGAACATCTTGTAGATATACTATGCCGTAGTTTTTGTATTTAGGCTTTTGGGAATGTATATGTATAATGTGTTTACTAGGAACTTATTGTATATTTTAGGACCAAACGTGGAATTCATGTATAATATATGCTTTGATGTATGTATGTATATGTGGACGTTTACAGTTGGTATCAAAGCAGGTCGTATCCTCGACCTAGCCATGAAATAGTATAAGTATTTCTTTCCGTTTCATATGTGTTGTGTCGCCATTGGTCTTACGTGTTATATTTATGGTATTGAGCCTGATCAACGTAATCCTATCTGTATGACATTTTGGAACATGGCCGACAGACGCAGAAACAACCAAGGTAGACCGAGAACTACTCCAGCAGGGACAAATCTGCCAGGGGACGAAGGGAATGCCCCTTTGTATCAATTCATGCAGCAGACGCAGCAACAACAAAATCAGTTTGTGCAACAAATGGTACAACAAATGGCTAGTGGCTTGCATCCTCCAGTGGTTGTGCCGGAAGCTGCAGGGGGAACCTTTAGGGATTTCATTCGCATGAATCCTCTAGAGTTTCAGGGAGGATTAGATTCAGTAAAGGCGCATGAATGGATATCCGGTATGGAGCGGATTTTCTTGATCGTACAGTGTAGTGTAGAAAATAAGGTTGTTTTCCCTTCTCATTTATTGAAGGGTCCTGCCATGAGGTGGTGGGAGAGTGCTTCGGCCTTAATGACAATTCAAGAGGTACCGAAAGTGTGGGAACAGTTTAAGATAACTTTTATGGAGAAGTATTTTCCAAGTTCCTTAAGGTCTCAGAAGGAATTCGAATTTCAACAATTGAGACAAGGTAACTTGACTGTGGCTTCTTATGCGGAAAAGTTTGAGGTTATGGTTGCTTATTCTAGACAAGCCATGTATGCTCCTGATGAGAGGTGGAAGATAGATCAGTTTCTTTTTGGTTTAAGGGCTGAAATTTCACATAGTGTGTCTCAGAGGGAATTTACTAGCTATGCTGAATTATTACGACAGTGTTATGTGGCGGAGCATAGCTTAAAGAAGGTGCAAGCAGAAGGAGAGTTAAGTAGGGTGAATCAAAATGATCGTGGGAGATCGAATCAACAATTTAGAGCAAGACAACAATCTTTCAAAGGGAAGCAAGTTCAGAGTTCTAAGACTAGTGCACCTCCGGTATGCCGTATTTGTGGAAGGATGCATTACGGTAGATGTCGCCTCGAAGGAGTGGAGTGTCATCGGTGCCATAAAGTGGGCCATTGGGCGAGAGATTGTCCTCAAAATGGAAATCAGACACAAGAAAAGAATACCGGCCGAGTGTATACCTTGGATGCAAGGAAGACAAAGGGTGATAACTCCTTGATTGTGGGTACGTGTTTTGTGATTGGAAATCCTTGCTTTGTTTTATTTGATTGTGGGGCAACGCATTCTTTTGTGTCTACGCGATGCGTGAAGCTACTTGGGTTGTAAGCTGTTCCTTTGTTTCCTTCTATGGTGGTTACTACTGCCATGGATGAGATGGTCAAAACACCGTTGATGTGTGAAAATTGTGTATTATCGGTGAATGAAAGAGTTTTCCAGATTGATCTTATTTGTTTGCTGCTTAAGAAAGTGGATGTTGTTCTGGGAATGGATTGGATTTCTGCTAATTCGGTGTTTATTGGGTGTGAGGAAAAGCTGATCATTATCCCATCTAACGAGGCCACTTCGAAAGATGTGTTAACTACTATTTTAGAAGGTACGGTTGGAATGATTAATTTCTTGTTTGAGGAGGAAAAATCCAGTTTTTTGATTCTTACTAAGGAGGAGGGCAGTAACCGTCAAGTTTTAAGTATTCCAGTATTTTGTGACTTTCCTGAAGTTTTCCCCGAGGATATCACTTCTCTTCCTCCGGAACGGGAAGTGGAATTCTCTATTGACCTGATACCAGGAACGACTCCAATATCCGTTTCTCCTTATCGGATGGCACCACTTGAATTAAGAGAATTAAAGGATCAATTGGAAGAGTTGTTGGCTAAGCATTTTGTTCGACCCAGTGTTTCGCCCTGAGGAGCTCCAAGGTTATTGGTAAAGAAAAAGGATGGTGGAATGCGGTTGTGTATTGATTACCGCCAGTTGAATAAGGTCACCATCAAGAATAAATACCCGTTACCAAGGATAGACGATCCGTTAGATCAATTGAAAGGAGCCTGTATGTTCTCGAAGATTGATTTACGGTCGGGTTATCATCAGATTCGAGTGAAGAGTTCAGATGTACCGAAAACTGCGTTTAAAACCCGTTATGGCCATTATGAATTCCTAGTAATGCCTTTCGGTGTGACTAATGCTCCGACAGTTTTAATGGATTATATGAATCGGATATTTCAACCTTATTTGGACCAATTTGTGGTGATTTTCATTGATGACATTCTTATTTATTCTCGTGATCCTCAAGAGCACGAAGAACACCTAAGAATCATTTTATCCATCTTACAAGAGAAACAACTTTTTGCTAAGTTAAGTAAGTGTGAGTTTTGGATGTCGGAGGTTAATTTTCTGGGACATGTCATATCTCAAGGGGGTGTAGCAGTTGATCCATCAAAAGTCGAAGCAGTGATAAATTGGGAGAGACCGAAGAATGTGTCTGAAGTTAGAAGCTTCTTGGGACTAGCAGGTTATTATAGAAGGCTTATTAAAGGCTTTTCCCAACTAGCTTTGCCGATGACGAGACTTACTCAGAAGGATTGTTCTTATGAATGGGATTCGGCTTGTGAGCAAAGTTTTATGAGCTTGAAAAAGAGATTGACGACCGCTCCTGTTTTGGTTATTCCTGATCCTAGCAAGTTGTATGAGGTATATTGTGATGCGTCGAAGATGGGATTAGGAGGGGTGTTAATGCAAGATGGACATGTAGTGGCTTATGCTTCACGACAGTTAAAAGTCCATGAAGAGAATTATCCAACGCATGATTTATAATTGGCGGCAGTTGTATTTACCTTGAAAGTGTGGCGTCACTATTTGTATGGTGTACGTTTTGAGATGATTAGTGACCACAAGAGCTTAAAATACCTCTTTGATCAGAAGGAGTTGAACATGCGTCAAAGGAGGTGGATGGAATATTTGAAAGATTATGACTTGGAGCTAAGATACCACCCGGGTAAAGCGAATAAAGTGGCAGATGCATTGAGTAGGAAGGTGTTGCATAATGCCGAGTTGATGATGCTAGAGTATACTTTATTGGAAAAATTTCGAGATCTAAATCTTCAATTTAATTGGACTCCTAATTGTGTGATTATGGGGAATTTGAATATCAATTCTACCCTTAGGGAAGAAATCCAACAAGAGCAAGGGTTAGATGAGAAGTTACAAGGAGTGTTATTGCAACCGGGTTTTATGCGAGCTACCAACGGAGTTATTGTATTTAACCAAAGGATTTGTGTTCCGGATAACACGGATTTAAAAAGGAGGATTTTGGAAGAAGCACATAAGGGTGCTTTTACTATACATCCAGGATCTTCAAAGATGTATCAAGATCTAAAGAGGGACTATTGTTGGTCCGGGATGAAAAGGGATATTGCGGTGTATGTGTCGGAATGTGCGGTGTGTCAACAAGTAAAGATAGAACACCAAAGACCGGGTGGCTTGTTGCAACCTTTAGAAATTCCAGTATGGAAGTGGGATAGTATTTCGATGGACTTCGCGGTGGGATTACCCCGTGTGCAGGGTGGTTATGATTCTATTTGGGTGATTGTGGATCGGTTGACGAAGTTTGCTCATTTCTTGGCCGTAAAGACTACTTATAAGGCGAGTCATCTCGCAAGGTTGTTCATTTCAGAGATAGTGAGATTGCATGGTATTCCTACTAGTATCGTTTCGGATAGAGATCCAAAGTTCACTTCGAGATTTTGGAGAGCTTTTCAACAAGCTATGGGAACAAAGTTGTGTTTGAGTACGTCGAGTCATCCGCAAATGGATGGTCAGACGGAACGGACAATACAAACTATGGAAGACATGTTAAGAGCTTGTGTCCTTGAAAGTGGAGGAAATTGGATAGGACTTTTGCCGTTGATTGAGTTCTCTTATAATAACAGTTATCATGCAAGTATTGGTATGGCACCTTATGAGGCATTATATGGAAGGAAGTGTAGGACACCTTTGTGTTGGGCAGAAGTTGGTGAAGATAGAATGTTGGGTCCCGAGATCATTCACGAAACTACAAAGAAAATTAAGATGATTCGTGATAAGATCAAACAAGCCCAAGATTGTCAGAAGAGTTATACGGATAACCGTAGAAGACCTTTAGAATTTGAAGAAGCCGATCACGTGTTTTTGAAGGTTACTCCGAGATTGCGGTTGAAAGGACCGTTTTGGTCGCGGAAATTAAGTCCGAGATACGTGGGACCGTATCAGATTTTGGAAAGAATTGGTGAAGTAGCTTACTGATTAGCCTTACTACCTTCTCTGTCAGAAATGCACGATGTTTTTCATGTATCGTAGCTTCGGAAGTTTGTTCCAGATCCTCTTCAGCCAATTCTACCTGATACTATCGAGTTAGAAGCAGATTTAACGTTTGAGCCTCAACCGAGTCGTATCACAGGAAGAGAAACCAAGGTGTTAAGGAATAAAGAGATTCCTCTTGTTAGGGTCCAGTGGGATGAGACGCATCCGGGCGATGCAACTTGGGAATTGGAATCAGAGATGCGAGAAACTTATCCTCATCTGTTCAGGTAATTATTTTAAATTCGTGGGCGAATTTCTATTTAAGGGGGGGAGGATGTAATACCCCGTAAATTATTTTACTCTAGATAATATTATTATTGATCTACTGGGTTCCGGTCTACTCTGAGAATTTATTTGGATAAAATAAATAGAGGAAACTGATGAGCTCAGAGCAAATCAATTAATATTATCTGATTCTGAGGTTTTAATTATTGGAGCTTTAGAGACTTTTGGACATTTAGTAGTATTACTAATTGATGGGTATTCCTACTATATCTTTTCTTTTCCTTTATGTTACAAAAGATAGTAACATAACTTGGTTTGAAGAGGGAAAGAAGAGAGAAGTTAGAGAAGAAGAAACTCTTGAAGCTCATCACCAAGGTTCATCATCATCATCCTCTCTTCATAAATCTTCTTTATCTTCATCTTACTAGAGGTGGGTTCTAGTTAGGACATTAGTTTTAGAGTTGTGGAAATGTTTGAGTTAGGTTAGAATTGTTGGAAATCGATAATCTAATGGTTAAAAATAGATATAATTTATGTAGTATGACCATATTATGCATATGAAAATTGTTGATGCTTGTTTGTGCTGTTTGAAATTTATTTGGGTTAAGAAATGGTGATTTTGGGGCTTTGGAACCATGGAACCCATAAGGGGAAATTCTGGTTTTGGTGCGATTCTCCAGGGGAATCAGAATTTGCCAGGCGGATTAAGTCTCACCACTGTCTCGCCAGGCGAAGTGCTGGCGGAAGGGATTCGCCAGGCGAAAACCAGATTCGCCAGGCGAATTTGGAGAGACAGAAATGTGTTAGCTACTGGAACTTTTGATTTTTCTGAAATTGGGGTTTCGCCACTGGATTCGCCAGGCGAAGTACTGGCGGAAGGGAGTTTCGCCAGGCAAAGTGCTAGCGAAGGGGGATTCGCCAGGTGAAATACAGATTCGCCAGGCGAATCTGCCTGGGACCAAATATTTTTCTTTGCTTCAAAAATCTGTAACTTTTGACTTGTTTATCCGATTTAAGAGTTCTTTATATCGTTGTGAAGCTAAGGAAATATTCTATGCAAGGGAGATGAAAAATGTTAATTTTACTGTCCGATTAAATAATCGGAGAAATTCAAAAAGTGGTATATTATGTGTTACTTGTCGGATATGATTCTATTGTGCAATTATGATATATCTTGCCTACCATATTATTGTTTAGCATGGTTGTTAGTGAATAGGCATGTTAAAATATGAAATAGGTAGGGTGAGGATTATTACCATAACAATGTTGGAACCTAGTAACGGATAGGAAATGGTTGAATAACATAGCGACGACGCTCGTGCAAGAGAGGCCGGGGCGTGCGTCTATTACCGAATGGTTGCATGTGAAATCACGAAATCGTAACCACTATTCTATTATGTGCCATTTCATGAGTAACGAGCTCCTCTATAATGAATGCACGATTTCTTGGTAGGTTTGATTCCCAATGTTATAGTACGAATGGAGCCTACGGGTAAAGAGACTTGTGACGGGTACGAGCCGTGTGAAGTGACGGGTCACGGGTACGGGCCGATGATCCTGAATCCATTTTGTATGCCAAGAAATCTACGAGGGTCCATGACTCGTTACTACTTCTAAACATAGAAGAGTACAGGAGAAAGGGGATGCCTTGATCGGTTTAACAATAGTGATACATTTCGGGTTAACGAACTCGATAGAATCAAAACATATGGTGTGTGTACTCAAAGTCACTTCCCTTCCCTTTTGACTTGAGTTAGGATATTAGAACCTTGTAAAGCTGAGAGGACTATAAGATAGCGAACTCACTGAGATTTGATGTATCTCACCCCACTGTTGTTGTTTACATCACAGGTTCGGCAGGTTCGGCGAAGGGTAAGGACAAGGTTATTTGACTTTCCTTACGGATCATAGCTTTTGTGGCAAGGCTTCCGTTGTGAAGATTTTTGAGATCATTATTTGATCTAGTTCTTAGTATTTGTCTTTTGAACATCTTGTAGATATACTATGCCGTAGTTTTTGTATTTAGGCTTTTGGCCATGTATATGTATAATGTGTTTACTAGGAACTTATTGTTTATTTCAGTACCAAACGTGGAATTCATGTATAATATATGTTTTGATGTATGTATGTATATATGGGCGTTTACACTCAATGTGATGCCCAAGGGCACATTGGGTCAATTACTGGTAGAAGGGAGCGAGATGAGACCGAGCGCCTTAGTTGTCTGAGCCTTCGACAGTTCTCGAAGGCAGGCCATCGGATAAGTAGACTTACCCATCAAGGTTGGACCGCATTTGTTTACCATTACCTTCCAAGTGATGGATATTAATCTCGCGTACAGTTGCCTATTGGGTCGCCCGTGGATTCATGCCGCAGGGGCAGTTACATCCACTTTACATCAGAAATTTAAATTTATGTTCGACGATCAGTTGGTCATCGTCTGTGGTGAAGAGGATCTGATTGTAAGCAAGTTATCATTTTTTCAACACGTCGAGACCGAAAAAGGCATAGCTGAGGTGTGGTTGCAGTGTCACGAATTCGAAGATGTCAGCTCTGCTTCAACTAGTCAAGGTAGATCACCACAAGTGACTTTAGCATCTGCCAAGAGTGCTAAAGAGACCATCGAGAGAGGTGCCTTACCAGGCTGGGGGCATGTGATTGATGTGGTTGAAAAGCTTAATCGATTTGGATTGGGCTACTGTCCTGGTCAATAATCTAGTTCACAGGGTCCAAAGTAGGGCAATTTGATCAAGTTCAGTAGCGCGGGTTTCCAGCAGGGTGACATCGTGGCTGTTATTGACGATGCCGGTCCTAGTAATCATACTTCAAGCTTTGTGTGCAAGTGTCCGCCGGGTTTCAAGCTCAACAACTGGACATCTACCGTGATTCCTGTGATTTTCCCATATAACATGTAATGCATTTTGCTTTCTTATTCCCTCGTCCTCGCCCGAGATGAGTGGATAGCTTGTAAAAGGCCTCACGCTTTTGCAATATTATGTGATCAATAAATAAAAGTTTTTGCATTCAAAATCATGCTCTATTTTCTTTCTTTATTTTACTTTTTCACAAACAAATGGCAAAAGTTTCTTTTATTTTCACTTTTCAAATAGCACATTCTAAAACCATTCATAAACATGCAGAACTAATAAAAGCATTGATAACAACATGGCAAACGTCCATTGTAATTCTGGAATTCCAATTAACCAAGCCGAAGAAGATGGTGAGGAAGATTGTGAATTACCGGCTGAACTAGCAAGGCTCCTTAAGCACGAGCATCGAGAGATTCAGCCACACAAAGAGCTGGTAGAAGTCGTCAATCTTGGTACAGATGAGGTCAGAAGAGAAGTCAAGGTTGGAGCATCCCTCGTAGAGCATGTACACTCCAAGTTGGTCAAGTTATTGAAAGAGTATGTTGATATCTTAGCCTGGTCCTATCAAGATATGCCTGGGTTGGATACCAACATCGTTGAACTTCACTTTCCACTTAAGCCCGGATGTCCTCCTGTCAAGCAGAAGCTCAGGAAGACTAGACCCGACATGGCACTTAAAATCAGAGAAGAGGTAAAGAAACAGTTTGATGTTGGGTTCTGTAGCGAGCGATTTTGGACGTGGTTCTTAAGCACTGTCGCTCTTTGGGGTTACTACAGGTCGATTCATTTTTTATCTTATTGAGCTGACTAAGGAAGGGAAATAGATGCCTCCAATTAACCCTGCTTGCATACTGAGTTTAAACAGTGGTCTGTTAGGTTACAGATGCTATATGGTGATGGGGCCTTTTTCTTCTTACTTTGTTTAGATTGGAACACCGGGAATGTTCATGGGTAGGATGCTAGGACTGATGCTTTTCGATTGATGGATGAAGGTACTGGATTTGGGTTTTGGATTAGTGTGCTCGCTAAGATTTTTCTTTCAATCTTATGCCTATGTATTCCCGTTTACCGAAACAGGGAAATCAGAGCGACCGTAGTTCCTCCTATTCTATGGGAGGAAATGGTGTTTTGGTGTCTTGTTCAAAGCCCAAGACGCAAAGCTAAAGGGGGTTTTTATCTTGTTCAAAGCCCAAGATGTGAACCTGAAGGGTCTATTTGTATCTTGTTTGAAGCCCAAGATGTGAAGCTAAAAGGTCTTTGACTTCAGAGAGAACTTGTCATCTCTAAAGAGGATCTGTTTGTCACAACTTTTGGATGACTGATTATAAAGGAGAATTACTTTAACCAGGATATGTGAATCCGATAATGCCATAATTTCCTTTATAGGGGATTTGTAACCTGAAGGAGAAGACTTTAACTCAGTGTAGAGCAATGCTATCTTTCCTTAGGAATTTCTCATGCTAAAACAGGGACAGTGGAGTGGATGTAAATAATCCAGAGGCTTGCCACTTACAGCAATTAGATGGGGGAAAAGGAGTTATTGATGTTTGTGTACTGTGAAAAAGGCACATATTGATGCTAAAAGGTTATTTGACTCAACCGGGGTTTTCCTTATATGAAGCCTAAGAGGAGTCTATTGACCCAACAAGAGGGTGTTTTTATGTGTCTTGTACGAAGCCCAAGACGGAGGCTAAAGGTGTTTGACTCAACAAGAGAGTCCTTTTGTATGTGTCTTGTACGAAGCCCAAGACGGAGGCTAAAGGTGTTTGACTCAACAAGAGAATCATTTGGTGTCTCGTATGAAGCCCGAGACGGAGGCTAAAAGTTGTTTGACTAAACAAGAGAGTCTTTTATACTCAACAAGAGAGTGTTTTAGTATCTCGTACGAAGCCCGAGATGGAGGTTGAAGAGTGGTTGACTCAACAAGAAAACCTTTTTGTATCTCGTACAAAGCCCGAGATGGAGGCTAAATGATGGCTATTTCAGTAGAGTGACAGGTCCAATATGTTGGTTAAAAGAGAAAATCAGTTCTTATAAAGAGACTGATTAAGAGTAAGGCTATGCTTTGGATTTGATCAGAGGATCAGGGTTATTTCCCGTTCTTTAAGGAAATGGGAAATCCAGAGGGGTGTTGAGACTGTCCAAGTCTGCTGGTGTTTTCCCTATTTTTGAAAGGGGCTTGAGAATGCCTTCGAGACTCAAGGAAGTTAGACTGTCCAAGTCTAGAGTTTTGTCTTTTGTACTATGCTTAAAGAAACAGTTGTAGTACGTTCACGGTAGAAAGATCTAGACTCTTTGAAAGACTGTTCTATTAAGATAACTAATTTCTGTTCCTATACCTCTAGGAGGTCATTGGGATAATTTGTACGAAGTACAAGAGGAGGCTGCAAACTTTTAAGATGCCTAGGGATAATTTGTACGAAGCCCAAGAGGAGGATCTCTTCCCGAAGGAAGAATCCTTATACGAAGCCTAAGAGGAGGCTGTAAATACTTCTAATAAGCCGTAGGGTCCTTGTACAACGCCCAAGAGGAGGCAGAGATGCTTTTAGGAAGCCTGTGGTTCCCCAAACCCCGAGAAATTTAAGACAAGCTATTCACAGAGAATAGATCAAGCTAAGAAAGTAAAAGAATTTGAAAGAAACTCAAGAGATTCCATTCACGGAGAAAAGATCATCTCTGGGGAGTTAGAGTTTCTTTGACAATGTCTAAGGGTGACAGTCTGAGAAAGGGTTCACCGAGAATGCTGCCTTTCACGTCTCCATATTGTTTAACCCCAAGATGAGGGAAGATTGTATCTGGTAATCCTATGGGGGATCTAGTTTTCTCTTTTTAAGAGTGACCAACAGGGCTTAGTGCTAGACGTAGTTGCCGGGGAAACTCTAAATATCTATACTAGTATTACACAGTTGATATGAGTTTATGAAAGAAGACTTACAGTGAAACAGCCCCACAATACAGTTATATGTATATGAAAGCAGTAAATGAAAGCGTATAAACACTTACTCGGTTGTAGAGCTTCCATGCTGTTTGGTTAGTTGCTCAACAAAGAAAGATTGAAAACAACAGTATATTCAAAATCAAAGGAGAAAGTGCTTTGAAAAGATGTTGGGGCTTACAGCTCAAGGAGAGACCCAAGGTTTATCAGTGATCACACTGTCGTTTTGTACAGAGACTTATACAAGTGACTGAGGCCCAAGAAAGGTTTCCTATACAAGGGGATGGGTCTTACACTCTCTCAAGAGGCCCAAGTGTTTAAAGAAAAAGAATGGGGGCTTATAACACGAGGGTAGGCCCAGATGATTGGTATTTGAATTGGCGATCGCGCCGAGGTTTTCTTTTAACGCAGAGGGACTTATATAATGTCTGAGGCCCAAACATTATTTTGGTTAAAATGGGATTGGGTCTTACACTCTATAAGAGGCCCAAATATTTTTGAATGGGTCTTATAGCTCGAGGAGAGGCCCAGGGTTTGTTGTTCAACGGACGAGGATCGCGTCGAACTTTTTGAAATACAACGGGACTTATACAATAAGTGAGGCCCAAAAATAGGTTTGTATTTACAAAGGATTGGGTCTTACACTCTATTAGAGGCCCAAAGATTTATTTTTGTACAAGTGGTGGGGCTTACAGCTCAAGGAGAGGCCCAAGGTTGTTTTTGTTTTGAAATGGCAATTGCGCCGAGATTTTTGAAAACGCGGTGGGTCTTATACAATAAGTGAGGCATAAAAATGTTTGGTTTTCAAAAAGGGTTGGGTCTTACACTCTAATAGAGGCCCATGAGTGTTTGAAAATGTTTTGCAAGGGTGAAAACCAAAGAAACCCTAATTTGTTATTCTTTAAAAGTAAATATTTAAAGAAAATCAAATAAAATACCAAATAAGTTTGAATAAACCATTTGTGATTTTTGTTTAAGGTTTAAAAAATGAGGGATTAATCACAAGGGATATTAAAACTCACTTGGTTTCGATTTTCAAAGTAAATATTCACTTTTAAAATGTTTAAAAAACATTAAAAAAGAATTTATTCACAAAAATACTAATTATTTTAAATAAATAATATAAACTTAATTTTTTTGTGGAATAAAATATTTCAACATTTTTGTGATTTTTTGCAAAAAGAACCAATGAAAAATAATTAAAATTGAAAGAGTTATTAATTTTCCAATTAATTAACAAAACATGAAAATATTGGAAAAAATAGCAAAAATGTGAAAAAAACACAAAATGGCATGGGTGGGGTTCGAACCCACGACCTCAAGGTTATAGGGGGCGCGCCTTACCACTGGGGTGGTGATACATCCATTGCTTGAAGTGAAACCACAAATACACAAGGCTTGCCTTGTTTTCTAGGCCTGGCCAAGGCAAGTTTTGCCAAGAAACGGGAAGGTCCATAACTTTCTCATTTCTCCATGTTTGGGGACAAAATTTATATGCATATGGTCTAGAATTTCACAAGGAATCCAATGGTGGTGGTATTTTTTTCAGATCATACTCCCTCCTCAAAACCTGATAGTGGTTTTGAAAAAGGCCTATAATTGCATTTTCTATGCTACACTTTGATACAGGCGTGAATTACATGATGAATTGGTTCAAACACAACATATATAACATGTATGAGGTGTGTATGATCAGTGGACTTCAAAGCAATGCATATTTTGGAAAGTTCAAGTCATGAGGCTTACCTCTTTTTGAGCTTTTGGAGTTTTCTGTGCAATCTGCCAAGTTCTTTGTTCCAGAAATGGTTTGATACTTTGAACACTCTCAAATGATCCCTTAGAAGCTTTGAGGATGGTTGGAATCAGCTGGAACCTGCAAAAACACAAACTGGCCCTTTCTTGCAAAAGGGGTTAAAATGGCCAAAATAGCAACTCCCTCAAATGGTGTTCCAGATGGGGTGAACCATTTGGGATAGTTCAAGGATGTTATTTTGAGTGTGTTTGAGGTTTTATCTGGTTTGGAAAGTGACTGAATCGAGACATGGCTTTAAAAATGCACAAAAAGCCTATTTTGAGGTTTTGAGAGGTGACTTTGTGATTTAAGGATTACAGGTCACTTGTGTGAGTTTGGATCACCTACATATGCTGTTTATGAGGTGTTAGGATCATGAGCTGTGATGGAAATGCTCTCTAACTCAAAAACTCAGAGTTACCTTGCTAAAGGAGGCATTTTGGCCTAAAGAGAGGGATTTTGAGGAAAGCATCTGTTTGATGGCTTTGGTGTACTCAAACTGAGCACAAATGAGCTATATTTATAGTAGAGAAAGTTTGTTTTGGGATCAATAGTGAATGGCAATTGTAGCAGAGGTTTGGCCAATGGTTGCACTTTGGAATCCAAGTCTCCTCTAGCCATTGACTAGAGGTTAGGTCATAGGGTTGTGGTTCCCTTGGTCTTGGATAAGTCTTGACTGAATTCAGTTGGAAATGGCTCAGTCCATGCCACCTTGGTGTATGCATTGAATGCTCCAATCCAAAATTGGAGTCTTGTCCCTCTTTTAGGCAATTCTAGGTTTGGCATGCTACTTCTTGTTCCAAAAACTTTGGAGGCTTGGCTCAGTGTTTGTCCCCTTTAGATTTGATCCTCAAATGTGTCCAAGATGATGACATGGCTTGGATTTATCTGATTTTGCCAAATCGAGCAAAAATGCAAAATTCTGCCTAGCCTTGGCAGTTTTCAGCAAGGCATATTGCCCTTGTCATATCTCATGGCTCAAGTGGAATTTGGTGATGTTCTTGGCCATTTTGGAAAGCCCTTATATGATACAATAACTGTTTGATCATATTTGGTTTTGATACCTTTTGGATCCAAGTGAAAAATCCCCCTACATTTGGAAAAAAGTGAAGGCAGATTCTGACTTAGTGAAAATTTCACTAAGTGTTGGAAAAAAGTGACATTTTCACTTTTTGTGATTTTGATCATTCCATATCTCAAAATCCATGAAAAATTTGGAGGGGGGTCAGTTCTAAGCTTTTGTAGAGGGTAATGAGATTTAAAAATCAAGCTTTGGATGGGGAAAAATGGCTTTATGGTTTAGGAGTTATGATCCTCCAAAGTTGGTACCCTTGCCACTTTGTTCATAACTTAGAAAATTTTCTAAATTTTTTATGGTTACCCCTTTTACAAGTTATTCCACTTTTCTTGATTTTTCTTGATGAATGATGATTCCAATCATACATTAACATCATTTTAGGGTTAAAAAACTATTTTTGTGAAAAATCTCAAAAAGTCAAAGTTGACTTTTGTGAACAGTTGACTTTTTATCAGATGAAATCCAAACTATGCGATCCTCTATGAAATCAAGTCCTTGACCTAAATAAAACTTGATGGATTGATTTCATAGGTGTTATAGGGTGTATTGAATCATGTCCTAGGGTTTGGGAGCATGTCCTGGTCAAAAGTCAAAGCTACAGTTGACTTTTCTCGAGAAACCCTAATTGTGGCTCTAATGAAATTGAGACTTGTTGCTCAAGCTTCTTGGATTAATCCATTGTTATAAATGGATCAATGTAGTTTATTAAAGACCCTCAAATCATCTCTTGAGGTCTTGGCTCATGATTGGACCCAAAAGTCAACTTAGGGGTGAATTAGATCAAGAAACCCTAATTCTTGATTTTCGATGAATGCTTCCCCAGAGGCTAAATTGATTTGATGATTGGGTTTATGATGTTCCTTGGAGCATCATAGGTTATGCCTTGAAGCATTGGCTCATGCCCAGAGGAGAATTTCCATCTGGAGGCCCTGGTCGACCAAACCCTAATTTGGTGACACTGGCGATCTTAAGGCTTGATCCACCTAGAAGGGAGCAGCCTTGTGCTTAATCCTTGAAGTGGGAGTCCTCTTGATACTTTGTGGATGTTTGAGAGGTTAGACAAGCTGAAGATCATGTCATTCCTTGATTGATCCTTTGTCTAAGAACTCAGAGAGGGCTTGAAACCCTAATTTTGACTGTAGTAAATGTTCACCCATCTTTGGGGAGACTGATAAGGCATGATGGTACATCCAAATTATGATGATGATTTTCACAATGATGGTAAATCTTAGAGGTCAAAATTTGGGGTATGACAGATGCCCCTATTTAATCTTCTTGGACCCGAAGGTGTGAAATGCAAAGGTATTCGGGCATTCGGGGTGCAAGAGGATTAAATATCGGAATACCCGAAATTTTGATGGCGGTTATGAATGGTAGCTTACACATTCATCCTCTTTTACTAAGCAATGATACTTAGAAAAGGTAAAAACTTCCCCTCGATCCTAGTCTTCAGCCAAGGAACTGGTCTCAGTTTTCTGATATAAACTTCCCCTCGATCCTGGTTTCCTACCAAGGAACTGGTCTCAGTTTTTGAAATAAACTTCCCCTCGATCCTGGTTTCCTACCAAGGAACTGGTCTTAGTTTCTGAAATAAACTTCCACTTGATTCTGGTTTCCTACCAAGGAACTGGTCTTAGTTTCTGAAATAAACTTCCCCTCAATCCTGGTTTCCTACCAAGGAACTGGTCTTAGTTTCTGAAATAAACTCCCCCTCGATCCTAGTTTCCTACCAAGGACCTGGTCCTAGTTTCTTTTGTCAATAAGCTTTCTTGACAAGGGAGGCTATTCGTAGCGGTTTTCCTCAAACTTCTCGCTGGATTTTCCTGGGGATATGCCATTTGATAGAAAATTTTTGATGTTAGACTCGCTGGGGAACCCATTCGCCTGAGTTGTAGAGGTGTACAAACTTCTCTATTTGGAGACACCATTTGCTGACTCTACTGGGGAAAACGAGTCTCTTGAGAGACTGCTTTCACGCTTGGGGTTATTACATCATACTTTTCTCGAGATCTTCTCGGAGAAACGCCATATAATGTGATCCAATTTTGAGGTGCTGATGACCTTTTCATCAGCGGTTTTTTTTAGAGAAAAACTGCTGTATTGCTGAATCTCTGCTTAAGAGGCTTCCTCTAGGGATTTTCCTTAATCTGGGAAAGCAAAAATATCATCTTCAATGGCGAAGAGTGACATCGTTTGAAGGTTCTCTGGTCTTTCAGAGGTTCAAGTTATCAAAGTGGTCAAGGGCCAATTCTGATCCAGAAATAAACTGCAGGAGAGAGATTGTTCAGACGCAACCTTTCCTGACAAGGAAAGAACTTGACAACTCGATTGAGAAGACTGTTACCACTACGGGACAAGACCGACTGGAGTGATAGCGATGCAATATGAATGCGAATGCAAATCAATAATGCATGATGTATGTATGTATATGCTGACAAAACTGATGTGACATACAAACTAGTAGATGAACACGACTGGATACTCGGCCACAGTGGGGTATATAGAAATATCGCTGGTTTAAGATAGCAATTCTGCCTTGCTTAGGAGAAGTATTCCTTGTGGGGAGCTACGTTGGTCGGGCTTAGGAGGTGAGAACTCTGCCGGGGGTATCAGATGAAACATGGTCTCTGACACAATCGATCCTTCATTCAGGAGTACTGATTTAGAAGGATTACTTTGATTCTGCACTTCGAGGTTCGATTACTTCTGGAGAAGCGATCAACGTTCTTTCGATGTTCAACAGTCAAAAGAAATTGCCATCTTTATTTTAAAAGCA
This sequence comes from Lathyrus tuberosus, assembly GCA_022829125.1. Taxonomy (NCBI): domain Eukaryota; kingdom Viridiplantae; phylum Streptophyta; class Magnoliopsida; order Fabales; family Fabaceae; genus Lathyrus; species Lathyrus tuberosus. The sequence goes on along the minus strand of JALAZF010000283.1, from coordinate 6,412,003 downwards.
GAAAAAGTTTTAACAAGTAAATTCATTTTTGCTTTATTTCAAGAATCGTTGATCATGTTAAAAATGACGTTCTGTAAAGCTAAAACAAATAAGAATTGCAAACAAAAGCACAAGGGCTCAATTTTTATTGATAGGATGGCGATCAGCCAAACGCGTGATTCTATAGAGTATTTACAAAGTTAGAAAATGGTAATTTACAGGGAAACGGGATACGTTGAAACATAACGACCACTATCCTTCTACCAACTTTGAATTCTGGACATCCTAAGCTTCCGTCGAAGATGACCTTGACTGGAGTTTCTGATGGATGGCATGACTGCTGAGGAGTTGAACTGATCAGACGTAGTTACTTGCCATTATCCCTAACTTTTTCCTGGATTGTACTGTGATGTTTCCAATCCACCGGGATGATTTTTGATCATGTCTCTAATTTTTGCTTGGACCGCCCTTTCGGGTTTTCAATCCACAGAGACGTTTTTTTTCCTTTTTTTTAGTTTAGGCGAAGTATTTCTTGACTACGTCAACATTTGTGGGGTAGGCAAATTCTTCTCCATCCATGGTTGCAAGTCTCAAGGCACCGCCTGAGAAAGCTTTCTTGACCACATAGGGGCCGTCATAATTCGGAGTCCATTTACCCCGAGAATCAGTGAGAAATGATTGTATCTTTTTGAGCATAAGGTCTCCTTTCCTGAAGACGCGAGGTCGAACCTTTTTGTCGAACGCCTTCTTCATTATTTGCTGATACAACTGACCGTGGCATAGTGCCGTGATTCGCTTCTCTTCGATCAGATTCAGTTCGTCGTGTCGACTCTGACACCATTCAGCTTCTGTAAGCTTGGATTTCATTAATACCTGGATTGATGGGATCTCCACCTCTATGGGGAGCACTGCTTCCATGCCATATACTAGAGAGAAAAGGGTTGCCCCTGTTGAAGTGCGGACAGATGTACGATAACCGTGAAGAGCAAAAGGCAGCATCTCGTGCCAGTCTTTGTAGGTTACAACCATCTTCTGAACGATCTTCTTGATGTTCTTGTTAGCCGCTTCTACCGCTCTGTTCATCTTAGGTCGGTAGGGAGATGAGTTATGGTGTTCGATCTTGAACTCAGCGCACAACTCTTTCATCATCTTATTGTTCAAGTTATATCCATTATCAGTAATGATCTGGCTCGGAACACCATAACGGCAGATGATATTATTTTTAATAAATCGGACCACCACTTGTCAGGTTACATTGGCGTATGACGCTGCTTCGACCCACTTGGTGAAGTAATCAATGGCTACCAGGATGAACCGATGTCCGTTCGAAGCTTTGGGCTCGATCAAACCAATCATGTCGATTCCCCATATGGAAAAAGGCCACGAGGAAGAAAGAACTTTGAGATGCATTGGCGGTACATGAATTTTGTCGGTGTATATCTGACACTTGTGACACCTCCTCATGTACTTGTAGCAGTCGGATTCCATGGTCAACCAGTAGTACATGCTCTCAGAATTTTTCTTGCCATTGTGTGTCCGTAGGCATGTGTGCCAAAGGATCCTTCGTGAATTTCTTTTATTAACAAGTTTTCTTTTGGTCTGTCGACGCATAGAAGCAAGACCATGTCAAAGTTTTTCTTATATAGAGTATCGCCGCTCAGGAAGAAGCTTCTAGCCAATCTTCTGAGGGTGTTTTCCTGTCCTTTCTTAGTGCCCTAGGTGGGTACTCTTGTTTCTGAAGGAAGCATTTGATATCGTGATACCAAGGTTTGTCATCGATGACTGCTTCAATCGTGAAGATGTAAACGGGCCGTTTAAGGCGCATTATGTCAATCTTAGGTAGGTCATTCCATTGACCTACACTAATCATGGAAGAGAGAGTAGCTAATGAATCAACCATGTGATTCTCCTCACGAGAGATGTGATGAAACTCGATTATGTTGAAGAATGGTAGCAGCCTTCTTGCATAATCTTTGTAAGGAATCAATCCTGATTGGTATGTGTTCCAATCCCCTTTAATCTGATTGATGACCAAAGCTGAATCGCCATATACGTCTAAGTTTTTTATCCTTAAATCAATCGCTTCCTCGAGACCCATAATACAAGCTTCGTATTCGTCCTCGTTGTTCGTACACTTGAACGTAAGTCTGGCGGTGAATGGAATGTGGGTACCCTGAGGGGTAACAATGATTGCCCCAATTCCATTTCCGTAATGATTGACAGCTCCGTCAAAGATTAGTCCCCACTGGGAACCTGGTTCTGGCCCTTCACTAGGTAGCGGTTCATCGTAATCTTTCATTTTCAGATACATGACATCTTCATATAGGAAGTCAAACCCGATTGATTCTCGATCGTCAATCGGTTGATGAGCCAAGTGATCGGCTAAAATACTCCCCTTAACGGCTTTTTGAGCATCGTACTCTATGTCATATTCTGATAGCAACATTTGCCACTGGGCAATCCTTCCCGTGAGAGCAGGCTTTTCAAAGACATACTTGATAGGATCCATTTCGGAGACCAACCAAGTAGTGTGACGAATCATGTACTGGCGAAGACGTTTGGCTGCCCAAGCCAAAGCGCAACAAGTTTTCTCAAGCATAGTGTACCGAGTCTCGCAGTCGGTGAACTTCTTGCTCAGATAGTAGATGGTAGACTCTTTCCTTTTGGTTTCGTCTTATTGGCCAAGTACACAGCCCATCGAGTCTTCCAAGACTGTTAGGTAAATGATCAGTGGTCTTTCCTCCACTGGTGGTGATAAAATCGACGGATTCAACAGGTAATCCTTAATACTGTCGAAGGCGGTTTGGCAGTCCTCTGTCCAAACGCAGTCCTGATTCTTTTTGATTAATTTGAAGATCAACGCACATGTCGCGGTCATAAGGCATATAAATCTGGAAATGTAGTTCAAACGTCCCAGGAATCCTCTGACTTTGTTTTTCAGTTTTCAGAGAAGGCATTTCTTGAATAGCCTTGACCTTGTCAAGATCAACCTCAATTCCTTTCTGGCTGATTATGAACCCTAAGAGTTTCCCTGAACGGACACCGAAGGTACACTTGTTGGGATTCAAGCGGAGTTTGTACTTTCTCAGCCGCTCGAATAGTTTTGGCAGGTGGGTCACATGCTCCTCCTCTGTCCTAGATTTTACAATCATATCATCGACATATACCTCGATTTCTTTGTGTATTATGTCATGAAACAGAGTAGTCATGGCCCTTTGATAGGTTGCCCCGACGTTCTTCAAACCGAACGACATTACCTTGTAACAAAAAGTACCCCATGGGGTGATGAACGAAGTTTTCTCCATGTCTTTCGGCGCCATTTTGATTTGATTATAGCCCGAGAATCCATCCATGAAAGAGAAAATTTTGAACTTCGCTGTACTGTCTACCAACATGTCAATGTGTGGTAAAGGAAAGTCTTCCTTTGGACTAGCCTTATTTAGATCTCTGTAGTCTACACACATTCTGACATTTCCGTCCTTTTTTGGAACAGGTACTATGTTGGCTAACCATTGAGGATATTCTGATGTGGCGAGGAAACCGGCGTCAATCTATTTTTGTACCTCCTCTTTGATTTTGATGGCCATGTCCGGATGAGTCCGTCTTAGCCTCTGTTTTACTGGCGGACATTCCAATCTTAACGGTAACTGATGTTCCACGATGCTGGTATCCAACCCTGGCATATCCTGATAGGACCAAGCGAATACATCAGGAAACTCTTTGAGAAGCTTTGTCAAACTCTCTTTGGCAGTTGGACTGAGTAGTGCCCCAATCCTGATTTCTTTTTTCTCTTTTTCCGAACCCAAGTTTACTGTTTCCAACGGCTCTTTATGAGGTTCAATAGACCTTTCCTCTTGTCTGAGTAATCGGGAGATCTCTTCTGGAATTTCGTCGTCATCTTCTTCTTCAGCCCCAAATACCGGGAACTCAAAGTCGGGAGAAGGCATTGGATCGTATGTTTCAACGGGATTTAAAACAAGCAGTCTGCAAGACGTGATGATTTGTTTTAGAAGAGATAGAGAGAATGCAAGAGTGTGTGCAGTGTATTTTATGATAACTGATTGTTTTTATTATTTGAGTTGTTTTTAGGATTACCATTTTCTGAAAAAAGCGAAAAGAGAAAACAGCAGTTAATGCAGAAATTACAGAACGACGTTATTTTATTAATGAACAAGTCGATTCTTGAAACTACAGCCCTATAAAAAAAATCTGTCGCTTTGGGCGAAGCGAAGAGGGAAATTTACAGAAAATAAGCCCTATCAAAACATCCGTTTCACATGGGCAGGGTGAAAGGTTAAAGATGGCAATTACTTTAACTTATGAACGATCTTTGGAACATCGACATCAACCCATTGGCGGTGAACTCCTCGGTGAATCACAAAGTCTGGCACCTTCCTTGATTTGTCTTCAAAAATAACGCTGATTTCTGGCGGAGCAGGATGGTTGGAATCTGTCTCCCATGCAGAGTTGTCGTAGGAGGATTCCTCTGTTGTATTTTGCATAGTATTTGTGCTCTCAGTTGTATCTCCCCATCTAGTTCGCTGGATGTCTTCGAGCCTGATACGAGAGCTTTCGGGAGCGGTGTAATTGACCATGAAGTCAAATTTTCCACTTGGTTGTTTCAGGGTGTCCCACACTTCTTTGGAATTGGATGAGTCACCTCTCTCGATGACGTTGACCTCGGGAAAAGCATAGTTGATGAATTATAGTCCTGCAAACGTTGCGAATTCATCGACGTGCTGGGTATTCTCAGGATAACCTGGATGTTGATCCCGTGGCATGGCAGGGACACATGTATTCTGTTCAATGATGCTCAGCTGATTTTCATTGTTCGGCTGATTTCATTGCCCCCAAGTCTCCGGGATACGGATGCCAGATAGGCAGGCCATCCATTGGGCCATAATAGTCATGGTCAAAGTTGTCTTTCATTAGAGTGTCCTCCTCTAATGAGTTTGGTAGAGCACGACATCCTTCCGAATCACAATCTCCATATATCATTTCGACGTCTGACCTGGGTATAAACCTCGGACTCTGTGTAGGAAAGCAAAAGGGAATATGCGTTTCGTCCTGAGACATATAGTCGTCCTCATTGAGATAGGATTCCCATTCTTCCTCCATATCAGAGGAATCATATTTATTGATAGTATGCACTTCTTGAGGCACTGGGTGAAGGAAATCTCCACTATGGAAGAAGTCCTGAATGGGATGAAGACTTTCATTGCTAGTAGTAGCTGTCTGGGTACAGGTTGCAGAAAAACCAAGACCCTTCTTTGTTTTATTGTCAGTAGGAATGACAAGCTGTCCCCATCCTTTTGTATTGGCATCCTCGACTGCTTTGAGAGCATCCTTGTATGAGGAAATGGAAGTCCCCTCTTCGGATTGATTGTCGTTGCTCATCGACAATGCTTGGAACTGAGTTCCAATAACCTCCTCGGGTTCTGCAACGCCCCAGTTTTTGTTTGTTTTATTTAATCGCGTCGATTTGATTATTTCTATTATTATATTATTTTATTTTTGACTTTTATGTGATAATATATTATTTTTCATCGTGATTATGTTTTATCGCGTTTTGGGAACATTTGCGAGATATTTGAGTGTAGGGGTAATTTGGTCATTTCACTTTATTTTTCTTAAGTTAGTAAAATAGAAAGAGAGAAAAATAGAGAGAAAGAAAAAGAGAAGAAGGAAAAGGGAAAGAAAAGAGAAAGAAAGAAGAAAAGAGAGAAAAACTTGGAAAAGAAGAAAATCAATAAACCGACTTTTCAAACACGATTAAATCGGGTAAGGGTGCGAAACTCGATTATATTATACTTGTGTATGATTATGTATGTTTGTATTTGGTTGTTTTAGTATTGAAATTGGATGTAGAGCAAAACCCATAATATGTTGAAATGGTTGGAAATTGATTCAAAATGTGTCTGAAATCATGTTTTAATGATCTTAATTGTTGATACATGTTAGATAGGTGTTGTGGTACACTATATTGGTAATTTTCAGGTGATTAGAGGAGATTTAGGGTGGTTTTTGGTTGATCCCATAGCAGAAAAATTCTGCAGAAAAATTCTGGGTTTCCTTTGCCGTTACGCGTATCAGGTATGTCCATACGAGTATTGGCTTGGGAAATACGCGTATGGGAGGTGCATTTGAGGGAAATACGCGTAATGAATTCCATTTTTCTCGGCCATCTGCTGAAACGCGTAATGGTACGCGTATGAGTTTGGGCAATACGGGTATGGCTCAGGGCAATACAAGTATGGCCAGCAAGGGTGCAAAATGTTGTCTTTTCGCGATTCCATTTCTTTTTACGTCCGTAACTTGTGTTCCGATTATCCGTTTTGAACATTCTTGGTATCGTTGGAAAGCTAATAAAATGTACTTTCTTATTAAAATGGTTTTGAGATTTTTGGACGATTTAATTATGTCGGGAATTTGAAATAGTGTCGTTTTGTCGACTTTTGTCGTTGTAATTGTGTGTAATTGAGGTGTATCATGCAATGTGCTGTTGATATGGATATCATATGATTTTTGTGCTGTTGTGCGATGAAAATGCATGTGATGAGGTGTTGTGATGATGGTTTGTGGCCTAAGAGCAAGTAAATGCAATATGTTGTATTTGGTTATATATGCATGATTATGGATGTGTATATGTGTGCATTTGAATGTCATGAGTCATTATATGCCAAGCATCATGATATGCATTCTTGTGATGTCGTGTGCCCTAGTGTGTGATGAAAATGCATGTGATGAGGTGTTGTGATGATGGTTTGTGGCCTAAGAGCAAGTAAATGCAATATGTTGTATTTGGTTATATATGCATGATTATGGATGTGTATATGCGCGCATTTGAATGTCATGAGTCATTGTATGCCAAGCATCATGATATGCATTCTTGTGATGTCGTGTGCCCTAGTGGGTGTGAGCGACGAATCGGTTCCAGAGGTAATCCGCTATAACATCGTGTGCCTTATACAAAGAGGACCTAAAGCGATGATTATAGACGATCGTGTGCCTTATACAAAGAGGACCTAAAGCGATCAGATCGTGTGCCTTATACAAAGAGGACCTAAAGCGATCCATAAACGTCGTGTGCCTTATACAAAGAGGTGTGAGCGACGGGGAACATCGTTTTCCTGACGGGGAGTTACACTAAGTAACAAGCGATGATTCCAATAGTTCCTGAGTGAACTAATGATGCGATTGATGGATGGATGGTACCGCATTTGCATAGACTCGTTGTGTCGGTCTCTTTGCATTTGCATAAATCATGAATGGATTGATTTTGTGTGGAATTGTGAATGGAATTGATGAGTTGATATATATATATATATATATATATATATATATATATATGTTGTTGATAAATGCATTGGGCTTGATAATATATGGCTTGGTGATGGATGTATGAGATATGCATTGTGTTGTTTTGTGTTTGAATTCTGGTATAAGTTGTGGTGAGAATATTTTACATGTGTATTTTTGGTATTATTATATAATTGTATGCAATTATATTATGATTGTGTTTCTCACCCTTCTGCTATTTTGAATGCTATATGAGGCATTGCAGATTAGATGCTGGAGGTCTTTTCGTGAAGCTTAAGTCTTCATTCTTTTGTCGGTCGGGTCTGATATGTCGCACCGGGTAGTCGGGGAAATTGTTGTGATTTATGTGCATATGTATATATGTATCTTTTGGATTGTATATGTATGGATCTGTGTATGACAGACAAACTTTTTATGTGATATATATATGAGATTCAGTTGCAGATTTTCCGCTTTTATTCTGTATCTGATTTGTGGATAGTAGGAACTAAGTTCCTCTATTATTTGCTACCTGATTGTTGCATATCTTTATGAGAAGGTTTATTGTGTTTTGTCTCAATTGATGTGACGCCTTCGCTATGCCATGAATGTTTAATTATACTCTGATGTTTTTTTAGCGCTTTTATTAATTGGGGGTATAGATTCGGGGTGTTACATTAAGTGCTATCAGAGCCAGTCCGTGTCAGTTTGTGTCAGTCCTTGTGGGTCATTGTGTTTGGGTGAGCTGTTTGTTTAACCATAGTTTTTGTTATTGGAAATGAACAAAATATGGCTGGTAGGAATGATGCTGCTTTGGCTGCTGCTATGCAAGCTATGGCTCGGACTGTGCAGGGTGCACCTAATACTGGTGAGAATGATGAGTTCAGGAAGAACAAACCACCTGTCTTCAAAGGGAGACATGATCCTGATGGTGCACAGATTTGGCTTAAGGAGATTGAAAGAATCTTTCGAGTAATGGACTGTGCTGAGTAACATAAGGTGAGACTGGGTACTCACATGTTTCAGGAGGAAGCTGATGATTGGTGGGTTAGTGTGCGTCATGTGTTAGAAGCTGGAGATGAAGAGGTCACTTGGACTTTATTTAGCAGGGAGTTTTTGAGGAAGTATTTTCCTGAGGACGTAAGAGGAAAGAAAGAAATAGAGTTCTTGGAGTTGAAACAAGGTAATATGTCTGTTATTGATTACACTACTAAGTTTGTGGAACTTGTTCATTTTTATCCACATTATGCTGAAGCTACTGCATAGTTTTCTAAGTGTGTGAAGTTTGAGAACGGATTGCGTCCTGAGATTAAGCAGGCAATTGGTTATCAAAGGATTAGAAGGTTTTCAAACTTGGTGGATTGTTGTAGGATTTATGAGGAAGATAGCAAAGTTCGTTCTACTCACTATAAGAGTGTGAACGAAAGGAAAGGGAAGCAAGCGTTTCGTGGTGGTCTTTATGTGAAACCAACTCATAAGGGTAAGCAAAGAGGTAATTTTGAGAAAAGGCCAAGTGGGGGAGGTATGTCTAATCCTCCGAGATGTTTTAGGTGCGGTGACTTAGGACATCGTCAGTTTGAATGTAGGAAGGATATGAGAAAGTGTTCCAATTGTGGAGGTTTAGGACATATTGCAGCTGATTGTAAGAGGAATGTGGTGAAGTGTTTCAACTGTGGTGAACCTGGTCATATTAGCACGAAGTGTCCGAAACCAAAGCAAGCTCCAGCTGGTGGGAAAGTATTTGCATTGGCAGGGACTCAGACTACAAGTGCAAATCGTCTGATCAGAGGTACTTATTTTATTAATAGTACGCCTTTAGTTGCTATTATTGATACTGGAGCGACTCATTCATTTATTTCGTCTGAGTGCGCGAAGCGTTTGAATCTTTTGTTGTCTTCGATGGGTGGAGAGATGGTTATTGATACTCCAGCAATGGGGTTAGTAACTACTTCTTTGGTTTGTTTAAGTTGTCCTTTGACCATTTATGGTAAAGATTTTGAGATGGATTTGGTGTGTTTGCCGTTGGTGGGTTTAGATGTGGTTCTGGGTATGAATTGGTTGCAGTTCAATCGGGTTCATATTGATTGTTATCATAAGCTGGTAAGATTTCCTTCTCTTGAAGAAGACGAAGAACTGAGTTTCTTATCTACCAAAGAGTTGAAGAAACTTTTGGCGGATGAAGCTCAGTTGTTTGGTTGTTTGCATCATTGACAGTGGATAGTCAAGTTGTACTTGATGTGTTTCCAGTTGTGTGTGAATTTCCAGAGGTGTTTCCTGAGGATATTTCAGATGTGCCGCCAGAGAGAGAGAGGTGGAGTTTTCTATAGATCTAGTTCCTGGTACTAGACCTGTGTCTATGGCACCTTATTGTATGTCGGCATCTGAGTTGGTTGAGTTAAAGAAGCAGTTGAATGACTTGTTAGAGAAGAGGTTTGTGAGGCCAAGTGTGTCGCCTTGGGGTGCTCCAGTTTTATTGGTGAAAAAGAAAGTTGGAAGTATGCGATTGTGTATTGATTATTGCCAGCTGAATAAGGTGACGATTAAGAATAAGTATCCTCTTCCGAGAATTGATGATTTGATGGACCAGTTGCTAGGTGCTTGTGTGTTTAGTAAGATTGATTTGAGGTCAGGGTATCATCAGATTAGAGTGAAAGAGGAAGATATTCAGAAGACGGCTTTTAGGACACGATACGGACGAATATTCTGTGATGTCGTTCGGGGTTTCTAATGCGCCAGGTGTGTTTATAGAGTATATGAATTGTATTTTCCAGGAGAATTTGGATCGATTTGTTGTGGTGTTTATTGATGGTATCTTGATTTATTCTAAGTCCCGGGAGGAACATGCGGAACATTTGCGTGTTGTGTTGCAAATTTTGAAGGAAAGGAAACTTTTTGCCAAGTTGTCCAAGTGTGAGTTCTGGTTGTCAGAAGTGAGTTTTCTTGGGCATGTGATTTCAGGTAATGGTATTGTTATAGATCCATCTAAAGTAGATGCAGTTCTACAATGGGAGGCTCCTAGATCTCTTACTGAAATTAGAAGCTTTTTGGGTTTAGCTGGTTATTATCGAAGGTTCATTGAAGGTTTTTCTAAGTTAGCACTTCCTTTGACCCAATTGACTTGTAAGGGTAAAGCATTCATTTGGGATATTCAGTGTGAGGAAAGTTTTAGTGAGCTGAAGAGAAGATTGACTACAGCTCCGATTTTGATCTTACTGAATCCTAGTGAACCGTTTGTGGTGTATTGTGATGCGTCTTTGATTGGTTTAGGTGGAGTGTTGATCCAAGAAGGTAAGGTCGTGGCTTACGCTTCGAGGCAATTGAGGATTCATGAGAAGAATTACCCTACTCATGATTTGGAATTAGCGGCAGTGGTTTTTGTATTGAAAATTTGGAGGCATTATCTCTATGGTGCAAGATTCGAAGTCTTTAGTGATCATAAAAGTTTGAAATACTTGTTTGATCAGAAAGAGTTGAATATGAGGCAACGGAGATGGTTGGAATTTTTTAAGGACTACGACTTTGGCTTGAATTACCATCCTGGTAAAGCTAATGTGGTAGCCGATGCGTTGAGCCAGAAATCTTTGCATATGTCCGCTTTGATGGTTAAAGAGTGGGAACTTTTGGAAGCATTTAGAGATTTGAGTTTGGTGTGTGAATTGACATCTGACAGCGTGAGGTTTGGTATGTTAAAGGTCACTAATGATTTTCTGTTAACTGTTAGCGAGAAACAGAAGTTGGATGTGAAATTTGTTGATTTGATGACAGTTGGAGATCAAAGTGTGAATGGTGACTTTAAAGTGGATGATAAGGGTGTTTTGAAATTTCGTGGTAGAATTTGAATTCCTGATGATTCAGACTTGAAAAAGATGATTTTGGAGGAAGGACACCGGAGTAGTTTGAGTATACATCCGGGAGCTAATAAGATATACCAAGATTTGAAGAAGATCTTTTGGTGGTCTGAATTGAAGAGGGATGTGGCTCAGTTTGTTTATGTGTGTTTGACATGTCAGAAGTCTAAGGTGGAACATCAGAAGCCTAGTGGATTATTGCAACCGTTGGATGTTCCCGAGTGGAAATGGGACAACATTTCTATGGATTTTGTGACAGGGTTGCCGAATACACAGAGGGGACATAATGCCATCTGGGTGATTGTGGATAGGCTGACTAAATCGACGCATTTCATTCTGATTGACATCAGTTTTTCTTTGGAGAGGTTGGATGAGATTTATATCAGTGTGATTGTGAAGCTACATGGTGTTCCGTTGAGTATTGTTTCAGATCGAGATCCGAGGTTTATTTCCAGATTTTGGGAAAGTTTGCAAAAGACATTAGGTTCCAAGTTGAGATTGAGTTCTGCTTATCACCCACAGACGGATGATTAGACCGAGAGAACTATTTAGTCATTGGAAGATTTGCTGAGAGCTTGTGTTCTTGAGCAAGGTGGTGCTTGGGATAGTTATCTTGCGTTGGTTGAATTCACGTATAACAACAGTTTCCAATCGAGTATTGGAATGGCACCTTTTGAAGCGTTGTATGGAAGAAGATGTCGAAAACCTTTGTCTTGGCATGAATCTGATGAGAGTTCGGTGGTTGGACCGGAGTTAGTGCAACAGACTACGGAAAAGGTGAAACTTATTCGTGAGAAAATGAAGGCTTCTCAGAGTAGGCAAAAGAGTTATCATGATCGAAGGAGGAAAGATCTTGAGTTTCAAGAGGGCGATCATGTATTTTTGAGAGTTACACCGGTGACGGGTGTTGGTCGTGCATTGAAGTGGAAGAAGCTTACTTCTCGGGTGCTGTGGCTTATCGGGTGGCATTGCCGCCGAGTCTTTCGAATTTGCATGATGTGTTCCATGTTTCATAGCTTCGGAAGTATGTTTTGGATCCGTCGCATGTGATTCCGATGGATGAAGTTGAGGTAAGGGAGAACCTTACGGTTGAGGCATTACCAGTGAGGATTTTGGATCGCGAGTTGAAGCGGTGAAGAGACAAGGATATTGTGCTTGTGAAAGTAGCGTGGGGAGGCGCTGCTGAGGGCAATTTGACTTGGGAGTTGGAGATTCGGATGCGGGAGTCGTATCCGGAGTTGTTCGTCTTAGGTAATGTTTTCGAGGACAAAAATTTCTAAGTGGGGGAGAGTTGTAACGCCCCAGTTTTTGTTAGTTTTATTTAATCGAGTCGATTTGATTATTTCTATTATTATATTATTTTATTTTTGACTTTTATGTGATAATATATTATTTTTCATCGTGATTATGTTTTATCGCGTTTTGGGAACGTTTGCGAGATATTTGAGTGTAGGGGTAATTTGGTCATTTCATTTTATTTTTCTTAAGTTAGTAAAATAGAAAGAGAGAAAAATAGAGAGAAAGAAAAAGAGAAGAAGGAAAAGGGAAAGAAAGAAGAAAAGAGAGAAAAACTTGGAAAGGAAGAAAATCAATCAACCAACTTTTCAAACACGATTAAATCGGGTAAGGGAGCGAAACTCGATTATATTATACTTGTGTATGATTATGTATGTTTGTATTTGGTTGTTTTTGGATTGAAATTGGATGTAGAGCAAAACCCATAATATGTTGAAATGGTTGGAAATTGATTCAAAATGTGTCTGAAATCATGTTTTAATGATCATAATTGTTGATACATGTTAGATAGGTGTTGTGGTACACTCTATTGGTAATTTTCAGGTGATTAGAGGAGATTTGGGGTGGTTTTTGGTTGATCCCGTAGCAGAAAAATTCTGGGTTTCCTCTGCCGTTACGCGTATCAGGCATGTTCATACGCGTATTGGCTTGGGCAATACGCGTATGGGAGGTGCATTTGAGGGCAATACACGTAATTAATTCCATTTTTCTCGGCCATCTGCTGAAACGCGTAATGGTACGCGTATGAGTTTGGGCAATACGCGTATGGCTCAGGGCAATACACGTATGGCCAGCAAGGGTGCAAAATGTTGTCTTTTCGCGATTCCATTTCTTTTTACGTCCGTAACATGTGTTCCGATTATCCGTTTTGAACATTCTTGGTATCGTTGGAAAACTAATAAAATGTACTTTCTTATTAAAATGGTTTTGAGATTGTTGGACGATTTAATTATGCCGGGAATTTGAAATAGTGTCGTTTTGTCGACTTTTGTCATTGTAATTGTGTGTAATTGAGGTGTATCATGCAATGTGCTGTTGATATGGATATCGTATGACTTGTGTGTTGTTGTGTGATGAAAATGCATGTGATGAGGTGTTGTGATGATGGTTTGTGGCCTAAGAGCAAGTAAATGCAATATGTTGTATTTGGTTATATATGCATGATTATGGATGTGTATATGTGTGCATTTGAATGTCATGAGTCATTGTATGCCAAGCATCATGATATGCATTCTTGTGATGTCGTGTGCCCTAGTGGGTGGAGCGATGAATCGGTTCCAGAGGTAATCTGCTATAACATCGTGTGCCTTATACAAAGAGGACCTAAAGCGATGATTATAGACGATCGTGTGCCTTATACAAAGAGGACCTAAAGCGATCGGATCGTGTGCCTTATACAAAGAGGACCTAAAGCGATCCATAAATGTCGTGTGCCTTATACAAAGAGGTGTGAGCGACGGGGAACATCGTTTGCCCGACGGAGAGTTACACTAAGTAACAAGCGATGATTCCAATAGTTCCTGAGTGATCTAATGACATGATTGATGGATGGATGGTACCGCATTTGAATAGAGTCGTTGTGTCGGTCTCTTTGCATTTGCATAAATCTTGAATGGATTGATTTTGTGTGGAATTGTGAATGGAATTGATGAGTTGAGATATATATATATATATATATATATGTTGTTGATAAATGCATTGAGCTTGATTGTATATGCCTTGGTGATGGATGTATGAGATATGCATTGTGTTGTTTTGTGTTTGAATTCTGGTATAAGTTGTGGTGAGAATATTTTACATGTGTATTTTTGGTATTATTATATAATTGTATGCAATTATATTATGGTTGTGTTTCTCACCCTTCTGCTGTTTTGAATGCTCTATGAGGCATTGCAGATTAAATGTTGGAGGTCTTTTTGTGAAGCTTAGGTCTTCATTCTTTTGTCGGTCAGCTCTGATATGTAGCACCGGGTAGTCGGGGAGATCGTTGTGATTTATGTGTATATGTATATATATATATATATCTTTTGGATTGTATATGTATGGATCTGTGTATGACAGACAAACTTTTTATGTGATATATATATGAGATTCAGTTGCAGATTTTCTGCTTTTATTCTGTATCTGATTTGTGGGTAGTAGGAACTAAGTTCCTCTGTTATTTGCTACCTGATTGTTGCATATCTTTATGAGCAGGTTTATTGTGTTTTGTCTCAATTGATGTGACGCCTCCGTCTATGCCATGAATGTTTAATTATACTCTGATGTTTTTTTACCGCTTTTATTAATCGGGGGTATAGATTAGGGGTGTTACAGGTTCTACACCAGTAGATGATGATAAGTTGCTTACGAGCAAGGCCTGTTATCCACAAACTGTGACAATTTGGCCGTTCTGGACGAACTTTAACTTTTGGTGGAGGGTCGAGGTGACCGCCCCAGCCTGATGTATCCAAGGTCTTCCTAATAAACAACTGTACGTTGCCCGAATATCCATGACCTGGAAAGTGACTTGGAAAGTGTGAGGACCAATAGTTATGGGAAGTTCGACTTCACCGATAACCATTTTTCTGGACCTGTCAAATGCTTTGACGACGACCTCACTGGTTCTCATCGGGGGTCCTTTGAAGGACAATTGCATCAAAGTGGACTTCGGCATAACATTCAGGACTGACCATGTGTCTACTAGTACGCTGGCTAAAGCATCGCCTTGCAGCTGACCATGATATTGAGCGCCATGTTATGACGGCGACCCTCTTCAGGTAACTCCTCATCACTAAATCCTACGTTATTGCAAGAAGTGATGTTAGAGACAATGCTATCGAACTATCTGATTGTTACATCTTGTTCCATAAAGGCTTGCTCCAAGACTTTCTGTAGAGCCTCCCTGTGCACTTTTGAACTGAGTAAAAGTGATAATACCGAGATCTTGAAGGAGTTTGCAACAGCTGATCAACAATGTTGTATTCACTCCTTTGGATGAGCTTCAGCATCTCATCATCATTTTTTGAAAGCTCGGGATTACTGGATTGACCGACTGGTGGATTGGGAACTTCTGTCTGAGGTCCCTTTTCTTTGTTAAGTTCTCCAACTCCTCGGTTGAAGATTCGACCACTCCGTGTTACTCGAATGATGTCTGCAATATTCACGACGGAGGGTAATCGAATTTCCTTTCCATTCTCGACTGTTGTTTCACGGTATTTGTAAGGGATAACCTTATTTGATTCATACGGTAATGGTCTCGGTAGATAGATGACTATGGGAGCCTTCTGTTTTTTCCGACCATCGTAAGCAATTTTGATCCGTTCCTGGTTGGGAACTCTCGATTCGTCAAGTAGAGGGATGATGGTACAAACATCCCTAGCCCTCTGATGATCAGAGATTACGACAATGTCCTCAATTTGATCAGCGAGGTAGTCCGACGCCCAATTGATTGGTCCAAAACCCGGATATGGGCGAATCTCTCTACGATCCACCTGACCCTGAAGAGCTGCTCGCACAAGGTAACATCCTTGGTTACTTTCCGAACAGACTCTACAACATTCATAGTTGTGTGGTGGCACCTGGTCACGCCCGCTTTGAATACAATGTAACCTCACTAGGTCAGTTTCAACAGATCAAACATCCCGACTTTGATGCCGGGTAGGGTTCCCGTTGGTAATATTAATTTGCTGGGTGTCTTCATCCATATAGATTGGAAGCCACCAGTGATTCAACAAGTGCTGAAGTATTTCCTGGACAAGGGCACAACCTTGATCATTTTCACAGCCCACCTTACAGCTCTGATAATCATGTGATACTAGGAACCCGAGGCGGACCTGTTTAGCATGTAACTCCACCAGGATGGTATTCATCAAGCAAATGTCGAAGATTTGGATCATGTTGATCTGGTAGGGATTCCTATCATGGTAGTCTCGGATCCACCCAAGATCCATCCGACGCTGGAGGGCCTCTTGTACAAAAGAGCATCCCTGTTTGTTTACCGAGCAAGTCAGACAGGAACTGTAATCGTGCCGCGGCAGATTATGATACTGGCTTTGCCTGGAGTGCACCGCCACCAAATTGACATTCATTGCATGGATGTCGTGGTTTTAAATGATGTTAGAATTCGTGTAAACCATGTTAACTCCACGAACTCAGTGCTCTTGGATCCATCCGAGATCCATCTGTTCCTGTAGAGCTGATTGCACCACAGAACATCCTCGACTGCTTTTAGAGCAGATATCACACTGTTGATAATTATGAGGTGGCACATGACCATATCCACTCTGTCTACAATGCATCTTGACCAAGTTAGTCCTCAACAAGAGTACATCATGAATTTGATAGATGTTGTTAGTCTCTCCCTCTATCAGATTGACCGTAGCCTTCTCGTGTTGAGGCAGCGGGTTCGTGAGAACATTAGGATTCGTATCCTTGAAAGATAAGACCCCGCTCCTAACAAGCTTTTGCACGTCGGATTTGAAATTGAGACAGTTCTCTATGTTATGCCCTGGTCCTCCTTGATGGTAAGGGCAAGTCTGATCCACCTTAAACCAAAAAGGCAGATTTTCCGGTACTGTAAGAGGGGACTTAGTCTGGACATGCCCCTTGGCCAGTAGTAACGGAAATAGTTCTACGTACGATACGGGTATAGGATCAAATCCTGGTGGCCGCGTTATACGGTTGTTATTGTATGGAGGACGAGCATGCTGAAGAGGCTGTTGTGTCCTTTGTTGATTAGGTTGCCTCTGCGCAACCCGAGGTTGATACTTAGAAATAGGCGCAGGATTGATAGCAGGAGTTATAGCTGCTACTGGTTGGTAACGTCGCCTTTGCTTTCCTAGAGAGATATTCCCAATATCTTGATCTTTTTTCTTAGGGAGAGCACTACGTATCGTTTTGCACTACTTGATGATCCAGCGTCTTTTACTAAACTTCCTTCTCGGACGACTTCCTCAAGACGAACTCCCATGCCCACCATTTCGGTGAAGTCACTGGGTGCATTGGCAACCATTCTGTCGTAATAAAATGAGCTTAAGGTCTTTAAGAAGATCTTTGTCATCTCTTTTTCCTCAAGAGGGGGACAAATTTGAGCGGTAATTTCACGCCATCTCTGAGCGTATTCTTTAAAGGTTTCCTTGTCCTTTTGTGACATTGATCGGAGTTGATCTCTGTCCGGTGCCATGTCAAGATTGTATTCATATTGTTGGAAGAAGTAAGTGCCAAGATCTCTAAAAGTGCTAATCGTAGCATGGTTTAAACCCATGTACCATTTTAGTGCGGCACCGGTTAAACTATCCTGAAAGTAGTGAATCAGTAGGTCCTGATTTTCTGTCTGAGCTGACATTCGCCGAGCGTACATCACCAAGTGACTCTGAGGGCAAGAGTTACCCTTGTACTTTTCAAAGTCGGGCACCTGGAATTTGGGCGGGACTTTCACATTGGGGACCAAACAGAGGTCCGCGGCGTCCTTTCAAAATAAATCCTGACCACGAAGGGCCTGCAGTTCTTTCTGCATTCCCAGGAACTGTTCCTGGAACTCATTCATTCTTTCGAACATGTTGTCGTTTCCACCAAAAGGTATCTGGGGAATCTGTCCTTCCGGGACAGTGTGTACCACGGGCGGTGGTATAATTATTATGGCCGAGATTCTTTGTGCCTCCCGAAGTTTGTAACCTTCAGGAGTTGCTGTCATACCCCTGGCATCTTCGTTTTCCCGAAGTTTGTAACCTTCAGGCCCAGCGGTTCCTGCTGAAGTTCCCTGATCTTCAATGATCGGTGTAACATATCCTTCTGGGATATAGTTAAGTGGCATGCCCTAGGGACGATCTTTCGGCATTTTGTACCTAGGATCGGACTTTTCCACTCTGGGCGTTGAGGTGATCTCCGAGATCACAGTCCTTTGTAGCTGAGCTTCTGCCATGGCTTGCATGTCGTTACGGAGCTTTCTCATATCCTCTCTCAGAGCGTCGATCTTTTCTCTCAACTCTCTGTTCTCTTCCTCGAGATCATCCATATTTTTCTGACGATTGGCCCGAGTTTTGTACGAATGAGACAGTTTGACTCTAGAACCGAGACACAAGCGTGAGATTCGTAGGTAAGAAGAATACGTGACGTGAGAATGATGAATGCAATGATTATTAATTATTTTTGTTTATTCAAAGTAAACTTCGACAATTAGATTGCAAATATCAAATAGTAGGGAAACCCCGTTTTATTGAATTCAAAGGATTGCGACAATAGAAATACAGTAGATTACAAGGTGCGAAAATAGAAACCTAAGCTAATGGGTCCTGAGTCCTCTCTGGGGAGAACCCGGGTGCTAATTCTGGTACTTTCCTTTTCTTTGATCGGGGCTCTTGAGCCGTTGTCGGGTTGTCATTCCTTTGCCAAGTGAAAGGAACGAGTAAATTCCTTTGGTCATCCTGATTATCCACAACATGTTGCTCCAAAATCTCAATTAGAGCATCCTTATCTTTTAGCAGTTGCTGTATTTTGGTACACTCTACATTGAGAATGCGGTATTTGTTCTTCCAAGAGCTCCTCTCCTGTTAAACTTTGTTGAGAGTAACCTAAAGTTTTTCCGTTTCAGTCATGAAGTACATGACAGATTCCCTTGGCGAAAGAACTCCGTGACGAGGATAAGGCATCTTTATCTTGAGAGCTCTAGTTTGTACCCAGTGGAGATAAGGCTCCACCGAGACACAGTCTGGTTTTCCTAGAGAATCTCGTCCTTTATTATGAACATGTTTCCAAGCGTGCACTATTTCCATCTTTAGTGCCCTGTCATTTTCTCCTTCCTTGAAGAAAAGACCTTCCAGATGAGCATTACACAGGACATGCCTCATCGGGTATCCAAATTGATGACGAACCAATACTGGATGGTAATTGATTCCTCCTTTAGTTCCTATAAGGGGTACATTGGGGAAATTTCCACAACGGTCAATGATCCTGATCCCGTCATAAATCCTATTGCACCAATCTATGTCAGAGTTGGTGAGGGACATGATTTTCTGCGACCAACGTAAGGCACTCTTATGATCCCAAAATGCAGCAGACTTGGGCAAATGGGAGATAAACCATTTATAAAGCAGGGGCACACAGCACGTGATCATTCCTCTGCTGTACAAATTCCCTAAGTGTACAGAATGATACGCGTCCGCGAGCAAAGTTGGCACAGGGTTTCCAATGCGAAAAACCTTAATGGCGTTGATATTGATGAAACTATTAATGTTGGGAAACAGAAATAACCCGTAGGTGAGTAAGACAAATATGCTTTCAAAAGCAGTCATGTTCCATATACTAGCAAAGTACAGAGCCTTCTTTGTCAGGAACTGGGCTGGTAAACCTGGGATCCCACCCTTGGTGGTCATGTGAGTCTTGACTTCCGACTCATCCAAATAAATTGCTCTTGCAATGGTTTAATCCTTTGGAATTGCTTCCAGTCCAGAAAATGGAGCTCGATCAGTAATGTGTAAATTGGTCAGGTGAGAGTACTCCTCCAGCGTTGGTGCAAGCTGGTAATCCGGGAATGTGAAACAATGATAGACCGGATCGTAAAACTGAATGAGTGCCTCCATGATTCCTTCAATCACATGGATTCTTAACAGAGGTAGCAGACCTCCGTACTTGGCTCTGAACGCTTCAGGGTTAGTGATCATCCTCGCTAATCCTCTCAAATCCTCTAGTTTTGGAGCCCTGAAGGTATACTTATGAGTTCTGTTTCTACCGAAATCCATGAGCGCAATCTTTTTCTCTGACATTTGCAATCACTGTCTTAGTTTAATTTGAAAAAGAGAGACTAGAAGAGAAGTTTTTTCTTTGATGTTTTTTTAGATGAATGTATGAATGCAGCACACAAAAACATAGAAAAAACATGGGGTCAAAGGGGTGTTGTCACGGAGTCAAGGCTCTACCCCCCCAAAGGTTTATACTAGTGATTTTTGTACCTGTCTCTCAAAATCATCAGTTCTTGTCGAGAAAACACCAGCGGTCCGGGAACCGTGCTAGGTGATGTTTTTCGAAGAACCATCAGAAGAGGGTGGTATCGCGTGACAACCATTTCCAATAGTTTCCGTACCACTAAAAGAGGTTTTTCCTAGGTGTATACTCAATCTTTCCACATGCGGCATCACACGCATTCCCATTAGCAGAAAAATAAACACAGATATCAATTAGGAAAAGTAGTATCTATATTTGTCCTAAAGTCCTAGACTTTAAAGAGCTGTGAATCTTATGTTCCTGACAGAAAATGGCTCCCCGGCGGAGTCGCCATTCTGTGGTACCTTCCCAACTTTAAAGGTTTTGACCTAAGATCCTAGTGGAGTCAACAAAAGTCTTATCCCAGCAAAATCCCAAAGAAAGAAACAATTTTGGGCCCCACGGTGGGCGCCACTTTTCTGTAGCGAGCAATTTTGGACGTGGTTCTTAAGCATTGTCGCTCTTTGGGGTTACTACAGGTCGAATCATTTTTATCCTATTGAGCTGACTAAGGAAGGGAAATAGATGTCTCCAATTAACCCTGCTTGCATACTGAGTTTAAATAGCGGTCTGTTAGGTTACAGATGCTATATGGTGATGGGGCATTTTTCTTCTTACTTTGTTTAGATCGGAACACCGGGAATGTTCATGGGTAGGACGCTATGACTGATGCTTTTCGATTGATGGATGAAGGTACACGATTTGGGTTTTGGATTAGTGTGCTCGCTAAGATTTTTCTTTCAATCTTATGCCTACGTATTCCTGTTTACCTAAACAGAGAAATCAGAGCGATCGTAGTTCCTCCTATAGAAATGGTGTTTTGGTGTCTTGTTAAAAGCCCAAAACGCGAAGCTAAAGGGGGTTTGTATCTTGTTCAAAGCCCAAGATGTGAAGCTGAAGGGTCTATTTGTATCTTGTTTGAAGCCCAAGATGTGAAGCTAAAAGGTCTTTGACTTCAGAGAGAACTTGTCATCTCTAAAGAGGATCTGTTTGTCACAACTGTTGGATGACTGATTATAAAGGAGAATTACTTTAACCGGGATATATGAATCCGGCAATGCCATAATTTCCTTTATAGGGGATTTGTAACCTGAAGGAGAAGACTTTAAATCAGTGTAGAGCAATTCTATCTTTCCTTAGGAATTTCTCATGCTAAAAGAGGGACAGTGCCATGGATGTAAATAATCCAGAGGCTTACCGCTTACAGCAATTAGATGGGGGAAAAAGAGTTATTGATGTTTGTGTACTATGGACGAGGCACATATTGATGCTAAAAGGTTGATTGAATCAATCGGGGTTTTCCTTATACGAAGCCTAAGAGGAGGCTATTGACCCAACAAGAGGGTGTTTTTATGTGTCTTGTACGAAGCCCAAGACGGAGGCTAAAGGTTTGACTCAACAAGAGAGTCCTTTTGTATGTGTCTTGTACGAAGCCCAAGACGGAGGCTAAAGGTGTTTGACTCAACAAGAGAGTCATTTGGTGTCTCGTATGAAGCCCGAGATGGAGACTAAAAGTTGTTTGACTCAACAAAAGAGTCTTTTATACTCAACAAGAGAGTGTTTTGGTATCTCGTACGAAGCCCGGTATGGAGGCTGAAGAGTGGTTGACTCAACAAGAGAACATTTTTGTATCTCGTACAAAGCCCGAGATGGAGGCTAAAGGATGGCTGTTTCAGTAGAGTGACAGGTCCAGTATGTTGGTTAAAAGAGAAAATCAGTTCTTATAAAGAGACTGATTAAAAGTAAGGCTATGCTTCGGATTTGATCAGAGGATTAGGGTTATTTCCTGTTCTTTAAGGAAATGGGAAATCCAGAGGGGTGTTGAGACTGTCTAAGTCTGCGAGTGTTTTTCCTATTTTTGAAATGGGCTTGAGAATGCCTTCGAGACTCAAGGAAGTTAGACTGTCCAAGTCTAGAGTTTTGTCTTTTGTACTATGCTTAAAGAAACAGTAGTAGAACGTTCATGGTAGAAAGATCTAGACTCTTTGAAAGACTGTTCTATTAAGATGACTAATTTCTGTTCCTATACCTCTAGGAGGTCGTTGGGACAATTTGTACGAAGCCCAAGAGGAGGATGAAAACTTTTAAGAAGCCGAGGGACAATTGTACGAAGCCCAAGAGGAGGCTCTCATCCCGAAGGAATAATCCTTATACGAAGCCTAAGAGGAGGCTGTGAATACTTCTAAGAAGCCGTAGGGTCCTTGTATAACGCCCAAGAGGAGGCGGGGATGCTTTTAGGAAGCCTGTGGGTCCCCAAACCCCGAGAAATTCAAGACAAGTTATCCACAGAGAATAGATCAAGCCAAGAAAGCCCGATAATTTGGAAGAAACTCAAGAGATGCCATTCACGGAGAAAAGATCATCTCTTGGGAGTTAGAGTTTCTTTGACAATGTCTAAGGGTGACAGTCTGAGAAAGGGTTCACTTAGAATGCTGCCTTTCACGTCTCCATATTGTTTAACCCCAAGAGGAGGGAAGACTGTATCTGGTAATCCTATGGGGGATCTATTTTTGTCTATTTAAGAGTGACCAACAGGGCTTAGTGCTAGACGTAGTTGCCGGGGAAACTCTAAATATCTATACTAGTATTACACAGTTGATATGAGTTTATGAAATAAGACTTACAGTGAAACAGCCCCATAATACAGTTATATGTATATGAAAACGGTAAATGAAAGCGTATAAACACTTAATCAGTTGTAGAGCTTCCATGCTGTTTGGTTAGTTGCTCAACAAAGAAAGATTGAAAACAACAGTATATTCAAAATCAAAGGAGAAAGTGCTTTGAAAAGATGTTGGGGGTTACAGCTCAAGGAGAGGCCCAAGGTTTATCAATGATCGCACTGTCGTTTTGTACAGAGACTTATACAAGTGACTGAGGCCCAAGAAAGGTTTCCTGTACAAGGGCATGTGTCTTACACTCTCTCAAGAGGCCCAAGTGTTTAAAGAAAAAGAATGGGGCTTATAACACGAGGGTAGGCCCAGATGATTGGTTTTTGAATTGGCGATCGCACCGAAGTTTTCTTTTAAAGCAGAGGGACTTATACAATGTCTGAGGCCCAAACATTGTTTTGGTTAAAAGGGGATTGGGTCTTACACTCTATTAGAGGCCCAAAGATTTTTGAATGGGTCTTATAGCTCGAGGAGAGGCCTAGGGTTTGTTGTTCAACGGACGAGGATCGCGTCGAACTTTTTGAAATACAACGGGACTTATACAATAAGTGAGGCCCAAAAATAGGTTTTTATTTACAAAGGATTGGGTCTTACACTCTATTAGATGCCCAAAGTTTTATTTTTGTACATGTGGCGGGGCTTACAGCTCAAGGAGAGGCCCAAGGTTGTTTTTGTTTTGAAATGGCGATTGCGCCGAGATTTTTGAAAACGCGATGGGTCTTATACAATAAGTGAGGCCCAAAAATGTTTGATTTTCAAAAAGGGTTGGGTCTTACACTCTAATAGAGGCCCATGAGTGTTTGAAAATGTTTGCAAGGGTGAAAACCAAAGAAACCCTAATTAGTTATTCTTTAAAAGTAAATCAAATAAAATACCAAATAAGTTTGAATAAACCATTTGTGATTTTTGTTTAAGGTTTGAAAAATGAGGGATTAATCACAAGGGATATTAAAACTCACTTGGTTTCGATTTTCAAAGTAAATATTCACTTTTAAATGTTTAAAAAACATTAAAAAGGAATTTATTCACAAAAATACTAATTATATTAAATAAATAATATAAACTTGATTTTTTTGTGAAATAAAATATTTCAACATTTTCGTGATTTTTTGCAAAAAGAACCAATAAAAAATAATTAAAATTGAAAGAGTTATTAATTTTCCAATTAATTAACAAAACATGAAAATATTGGAAAAAATAGCAAAAATGTGAAAAAACACAAAATGGCATGGGTGGGGTTTGAACCCACAACCTCAAGGTTATAATGCGCGTGCCTTACCACTGAGGTGGTGATACATCCATTGCTTGAAGTGAAACCACAAATACACAAGGCTTGCCTTGTTTTCTAGGCCTGGCCAAGGCAAGGCAAGGCAAGTTTTGCCAAGAAACAGGAATGTCCATAACTTTCTCATTTCTCCATGTTTGGGGACAAAATTTATATGCATCTGGCCTAGAATTTCACAAGGAATCCAATGGTGGTGGTATTTTTTTCATATCATACTCCCTCCTCAAAACCCAATAGTGGTTTTGAAAAAGGCCTATAATTGCATTTTCTATGCTACACTTTGATACAGGCATGAATTACATGATGAATTGGTTCAAACACAACATATATAACATGTATGAGGTGTGTATGATCAGTGGACTTCAAAGCGATGCATATTTTGGAAAGTTCAAGTCATGAGGCTTACCTCTTTTTGAGCTTTTGGAGTTTTCTGTGCAATCTGCCAAGTTTTTTGTTCCAAAAATGGTTTGATGCTTTGAACACTCTCAAATGATCCCTTAGAAGCTTTGAGGATGGTTGGAATCAGCTGGAACCTGCAAAAACACAAACTGGCCCTTTCTTGCAAAAGGGGTTAAAATGGCCAAAATAGCAACTCCCTCAAATGGTGTTCCAGATGGGGGGAACCATTTGGGACAGTTCAAGGATGTTATTTGGAGTGTGTTTGAGGTTTTATCTGGTTTAGAAAGTGACTGAATCAAGACATGGCTTGAAAAATGCACAAAAAGCCTATTTTGAGGTTTTGAGAGGTGACTTTGTGATTTAAGGATTACAGGTCACTTGTGTGAGTTTGGATCACCTACATATGTTGTTTATGAGGTGTTAGGATCATGAGTTGTGATGGAAATGCTCTCTAACTCAAAAACTCAGAGTTACCTTGCTAAAGAATGCATTTTGGCCTAAAGAGAGGGATTTTGAGGAAAGCATCTATTTGATGGCTTTGGTGTACTCAAACTGAGCACAAGTGAGCTCTATTTATAGTTGAGCAAGTTTGTTTTGGGATCAATAGTGAATGGCAACTGCAGCAGAGGTTTGGCCAATGGTTGCACTTTGGAATCCAAGTCTCCTCTAGCCATTGACTAGAGGTTAGGGTACAGGGTTGTGGTTCCCTTGGTCTTGGATAAGTCTTGACTGAATTCAGTTGGAAATGGCTCAGTCCATGCCACCTTGGTGTATGCATTGAATGCTCCAATCCAAAATTGAAGTCTTGTCCCTCTTTTAGGCAATTATAGGTTTGGCATGCTACTTCTTATTCTAAAGACTTTGGAGGCTTGGCTCAGTGTTTGTCCCCTTTAGATTTGATCCTCAGATGTGTCCAAGCTGATGACAAGGCTTTCAGCAAGGCATATTGCCCTTGTCATATCTCATGGCTCAAGTGGAATTTGGTGATGTTCTTGGCCATTTTGGAAAGCCCTCATATGATACAATAACTGTTTGATCATATTTGGTTTTGATACCTTTTGGATCCAAGTGAAAAATCCCCCTACATTTGGAAAAAAGTGAAGGCAGATTCTGACTTAGTGAAAATTTCACTAAGTGTTGGAAAAAAGTGACATTTTCACATTTTGTGATTTTGATCATTCCATAACTCAAAATCCATGAGGAATTTGGAGGGGGCTCAGTTCTAAGCTTTTGTAGAGGGTAATGAGATCTACAAATCAAGCTTTGGATGGGGAAAAATGGCTTTATGGTTTAGGAGTTATGATCCTCCAAAGTTGGTACCCTTGCCACTTTGTTCATAACTTAGAAAATTTTCTAAGTTTTTTATGGTTACCCCTTTTACAAGTTATCCCACTTTTCTTGATTTTTCTTGATGAATGATGATTCCAATCATACATTAACATCATTTTAGGGTTAAAAACCCATTTTTGTGAAAAATCTCAAAAAGTCAAAGTTGACTTTTGTGCACAGTTGACTTTTTATCAGATGAATTCCAAAATGTACGATCCTCTATGAAATCAAGTCCTTGACCTAAATCAAACTTGATGGATTGATTTCATAGGTGTTATAGGGTGTATTGAATCATGTCCTAGGGTTTGGGAGGATGTCCTGGTCAAAAGTCAAAGCTATAGTTGACTTATCTTGCGAAACCCTAATTGTGGCTCTGATGAAATTGAGACTTGTTGCTCAAGCTTCTTGGATTAATCCATTGTTTCAAATGGATCAATATAGTTTATTAGAGACCCTCAAATCATCTCTTGAGGTCTTGGCTCATGATTGGACCCAAAAGTCAACTTAGGGGTGAATTAGGTCAAGAAACCCTAATTCCTGATTTTCGATGAATGCTTCCCCAGAGGCTAAATTGACTTGATGATTAGGTTTATGATGTCCCTTGGAGCATCATAGGTTATGCCTTGAAGCATTGGCTCATGCCCAGAGGAGAATTTCCATCTGGAGGCCCTGGTTGACCAAACCCTAATTTGGTGACACTGGCGATCTTAAGGCTTGATCCACCTAGAAGGGAGCAGCCTTGTGCTTAATCCTTGAAGTGGGAGTCCTCTTGATACTTTGTGGATGTTTGATAGGTTAGACAAGCTGAAGATCATGTCATTCTTTGATTGATCCTTTGTCTAAGAACTCAGAGAGGGCTTGAAACCCTAATTTTGACTGTAGTAAGTGTTCGCCCATCTTTGGGGAGACTGATGAGGCATGATGGTACATCCAGATTGTGATGATGATTTGCACAATGATGGGAAATCTTAGTGGTCAAAATTTGGGGTATGACAGGTTCCTCGCCACTTCCGAATATCCTGAATGGATTGCCAACATCGTCCCAGTTCCAAAGAAAGATGGTAAAGTCAGAATGCGTGTGGATTATCGAGATCTCAACAAGGCAAGCCCGAAGGATGATTTTCCTTTGCCTCATATTGATGTCTTGGTAGATAACACAACGCAGTTCTCTGTCTTTTCTTTCATGGATGGTTTTTTAGAGTATAATCAGATCAAAATGTCCCCAGCTGATATGGAAAAGACTACTTTCATCACACCATAGGGTACATATTATATATATATATATAAAAGTCATGCTATTCAGTCTGAAGAATGCAGGGGCAACATACCAACGTACCATGACAACCCTCTTTCACGATATGATTCATAAAGAGATTGAGGTTTACGTGGATGATATGATTGCCAAGTCCAAAACTGAAGATGATCACCTGGTTCATATGAAGAAACTGTTTGACAGACTCCGGAAGTTTAGATTGCGGTTGAATCTTGCGAAGTGCACCTTCGGAGTTTGATCTGGTAAACTGTTGGGCTTTATTGTGAGTCAGAAAGGCATTGAAGTGGATCCTGATAAGGTTAGGGCTATTCATAACATGCCGCCTCCCAAAACAGAAAAAGAAGTCTGTGGCTTTCTGGGCAGACTTAATTACTTCTCAAGGTTCATTTCCCATTTGACGACTACATGTGAACCCATGTTTAAATTACTAAGAAAAAATCAATCGGTTGAATGGAATAATGATTGTCAAAAAACATTTGACAAAATAGAACAATACTTGCAAGAGCCACCGATCTTAGTACCGTCGGTTCCTGGTAGGCCTTTAATCATGTATCTCACTGTTCTCGACGAATCAATGGGATGTGTATTGGGTCAACATGATGACACTGGCAGAAAAGAACATGCAATTTACTATCTGAGAAAGAAGTTCACTGATTGTGAGACCAGATACTCACTCTTAGAGAAAACTTGGCGTGCTCTGGTCTGGGCTGCTCGACGTCTAAGACAATACATTATTTGCCACACTACTTTGTTGATATCCAAAATGGATCCTATAAAGTATATATTTGAAAAGCCTGCTGTCTCTGGAAGGATTGCTCGGTGGCAGATGCTGTTAACTGAGTATGATATCCAACATGTTACCCAGAAAGCAATTAAAGGGAGCGTCTTGTCTAACTACCTTGCTCATCAACCTATAGAGGGTTATCAACAAATGAAGTTTGACTTTCCTGATGAGGATGTTCTATTTATCAGAGATTATGAGACTCCAGACCCTGACATAGGACCCAAACTAGGGGCACGATGGACGCTCGTGTTCGATGGTGCTTCCAATTCTAAAGGTCGTGGAATCAGTGATATTCTCATCTCTCTAACAGGTTTTCACCTTCCCTTCACTGCCAGATTATGCTTTGCATGCACCAATAATATGGATGAAAATGAAGCATGTATCTATGGTATTGAAGTGGCTATTGACATGAGAATCAAGATTCTTGAGGTCTATGGAGATTCTGCCTTAGTCATCGGTCAAGTCAGAGGGAACTTTGTGACTCAGGATTCCAAGCTGGTTCCGTACCAACAACACATTGCGAAGTTGATTCCTTACTTTGATGAGATTTCTTTTCATCATATCCCCAGAGAGGAAAATCAACTAGTTGATGCTCTTTCCACTTTAGCATCCATGTTCAAGGTCAAGTGGAAGAATGAAGCTCCTCATATCCGCATTGATCACTTGAACGAGCCAGCACATTGTTTACCAATTGAGGATGAGTCTGATGACAAGCCTTGGTTCTACAACATTAAGAGATATATGGAAAAACAGGAATATCCCGAAGGTATTACTATCACTGACAAGAAAGCTCTTAGGCGGCTATGTGCCAAATTCTTCTTAAGTGGTGGTGTATTGTACAAGAGGAATTATGATTTCGTGTTGCTCATATGCGTGGATAGATACGAAGCAAACACGATCATAAGGTCCATACAAGAGGGCTGCGAGGGTGTACATGCTAAAGGTCCTACTATGGCCAAGAAGATCCTTCGGGCTGGGTATTATTGGACAACAATGGAGGTAGATTGTTACAACTTTGCCAAAAGATGTCACAAGTGCCAAATCTACGGAGACAAGATCAATGTGCCTCCAACTCCGTTGAATGTTTTGAATTCACCTTGGCCATTCTCTATGTGGGGTATAGATATGATTGGAATGATCAAACCGAAGTCTTCCAACGGTCATCGATTCATTCTAGTTGCTATCGAGTACTTCACCAAATGGGTGGAAGTTGCTTCCTATGCAAACGTTACACGACAAGTGGTTGCCAGATTTATCAAGAAAGAGATAATCTGCTGTTATGGAATTCCTAGCAACATTATCATAGACAATGCAAGCAACCTGAACAATAATATGATGAAGGAGTTGTGTCAAGAATTTAAGATCGAGCACCACAACTCTTCACCATATCGGCCCAAGATGAACGACATCGTTGAAGCAGCAAACAAAAACATCAAGAGGATTATCCAGAAAATGGTCAAGACTTACAAGGATTGGTATGAAATGCTACCCTTTGCACTGCATGGCTACAGAACTTCAGTTCGCAGTTCTACTGGGTCAACTCTGTATTCGCTTGTGTATGGTATGGAGGCAGTTCTACCCATTGAAGTTGAAATTCCTTAGCTCAGAGTCATCATGGAAGGAGACCTTGATGAAGCTGAATGGGTTCAATCCAGATATGACCAGCTGAATCTCATCGAAGAGAAGAGCCTTACAGCAGTTTGTCATGGTCAATTATATCAGAGACGCCTCAAGCGAGCTTTTGACAAGAAATTTCTCCCTCGAATGTTCTGTGAAGGCGAGCTCGTGCTCAAGAGGTATTCACCTGTTCACTCGGACCCACGAGGCAAGTGGACTCCCAATTACGAAGGACCCTTTGTTGTCAAGAATGCCTTCTCAGGCAGAGCCTTGATCCTCACCACCATGGATGAGGAGGAGTTGCCATCGATCGTGAACTCCGATACAATCAAAAAATATTACGCATGAAAAAAATTGGATAAGAAGTCCGCTAGATCGACATCCGCAAGGACAATCTAGGCAAAAATGGACGTCCCGATGGACCAAAAAAAGAAATGTCCATGCAAAAGTTAGGGACAATGAAAAAAAAATAATAACAGCCCGCTAAGTTGAAAACCCGAAAGGGCAACTTAGGCAAAAATGGGTATCCCGGTGGACGGGAAAAAAAATGAAAACATGTCCAGGCAAAAATTAGAGATAAAGGCATTGACTGTGAACCCTTGAGCCTCTTTTCATCATAGGTAGACCTCAGACGGTAACAGAGCAGTCAAATCATCATCAATTGGTGCAAGGCATTGGAACCTAGACTTACAGGGGATGGTAGAAAATGTTGTAATCAATGCAAAACATAATTTCCCTTTGCCATTTACACTTGTTTTTCAATTTTATTGCAAATTTCCTCATCAAGGATTTTTGCATCCTTGTACACATCTTATGTACAAGATTTTCACATTTCAATAAAATGCATCTTTTGTTATCTCAATTGTTTTCATTCCAGTATTTTGTTTGCAAAATAAACAATTATTTGTGATCACATAATACTAGAAAACGTTGAGAACAATAAAAAGCTAAATCGATCAAGAAAGCATTATGCATTGCATATTTTACCGGTGATTCATACAGGATAATCGGTAATATCCAGTGGTAAGCTTAACGCCCGGTCGGCAATATGATGGTTCTTTGAAGAAGTTGTTGTTTCCTCAGCAGTTCCTCAGCAGAGCCATCCATTCCCCAACAATCGCCATTTGTGTGTCAGGGAAGGTTGTTTACTTTCCACTTCCCCAACAGATCCATAATGTCTCCAGCAAAGTTGTCATGTTGTACTCCCGAGAAGGAGCATGTGTGTTCTGTTCCCCAGCACGGGTCGTGCACCATCAGCAGCATGTCAGTTTGTCACGCACCCGCAGCTGTGCGATTTGGTTCTTTGTTTTCCTCAAGCAGAGAAAATCCTCCGAGCCTTGTGAATCCCTTGCAGCAGAGTCAATGGCAGCTTAGAAATCAGAGTTTTTTTATTTCGTTTCCCCAAGCAGAGGAAATCGTGATGAAACGGTTGGCCCGACTCTCTCATCCCCTGCAAAATCTTCGGTGATAGTTCTTCCCCAGCGGAGTCTTCACCATTTTTCCTTGGATATCCCCAGCAAGAGTTATTATCCTTTGAGGGCCTTTTCCCAGTAGGTCTGGTTTTCATCCGTGGGTTTTCTCCCTAACCGAGGACGTCGAGGTCGTTTTGCTACAATCTCTGCTTAACTCACCGTGCATCACCTTAACCCTCACCTTTGCATTGCATGATATCAAGCATCAAGTAGAACACATATGTAGCATATGCATCGAACATACTCCATCTCTTTTGGTCTGATTCATCTCCCCAGTAGATATTCAGCCAAACTTCAAACACTCTCCAAAATCACCTTTTGTCGCCGTCGGCCAAATTTTCGAGCTACTCTTTTATTTAACCCCCTTTTACCTTGAATCATCGAAAATCTAGGGCAATTCGTGCATTCAGGTCCAAGAAGATTAAATAGGGGCAGATGTCGTCACCCGAAATTTGACCTCCCTCTTTTTCCTTTTGCATAAGCATGTGCATTCGCATCGGCAGCATACACATTCACACTTTTATCTGTGTGCTCTTGTGGCAGGATTTTCAGGTTTCTCAAAGCCCGATTAATCATATCCTCACAAGGTTATTTCATCATCAAAACAAGCTCAGAATAAAGGTTTCCATGTTTACTCATTAATACGAGAGGTGGAAAATCAAAATTGGGACTTCAGTATAAATTCCTAAGAAATTTGGAAAAAATTGACTGAAGTAACCGGTAACCCTGTGTTGAGTAACCGGTTACTCAGTGCAAAATTGCAGTTCCTGCTGCATTTTTGGGACAGCAGTCATGCACTCTCTTTGGTCTTTGGTTCTACTTGATTCTAGCAGTGTGTGGAATATTCTAGACATCTCTAGATATTTCATGGCATTCCAAGTGCATTTATTCCAATGCTTCACTCTAAATTAAGTGCACCATGTTCCTTGTTTTCCAAGCATATCAACCTTTGGATGTTGGAGCTCACATTGGGATTGTTACCGAGTTAGTTCTAACTAACCGAGTTAACCACCTTGACTCAGTGAGTCAAGCCCAACTAACTCCTAGCCTAGTTCTAAACCACCCAAAGCTAAGTCCAAACCTAATTCCAAACCTCTCACACTCCAAACCAAAAATCTATATAAGCACACCTTCACTCACTTTTCAAGTCTCTCCATCATTTCCCACATTTCTCACCACAAATTCTTCACATTTCAATCTCAATTCTCTCACATTCTCTCTGATTTTTCTCTGCCACATCTTCATATTCATCTCAATTCTCTTCCAAAACCTCACCAAAGCTCAATTTCTTCATCAAAGGATAATCACTTTTACATCAAAAGTGATTATTTCTTGAGCTCAACCTTCATCATTCTTGCTATTATACTTGGATTTCTGGAGTTATTTCAGCTTATGGATTAATCTTGAGTATTTGCTGCAACATTCAACAGATTGATTTCTCATTTCGGAGCTTCATCGTATTTTGCACGGTTTTGATACGTTTCGTCAACAAATTGAAGATTCCTCTAGTTTTCTTTGATTTTCTGCATCAAGAATACTTTGCAACAATTACCAAGGCACATCTCCGCCTTGTAGGTTGGTAGATTTTACTTTGCTAAGGGATTCGATCGTTTCCGCGCATTTACGATGTAATTTCAATCGTTTTCGGTTCGATTTGTTATGCATTTGTGTGATCCTTGATCTCCATGATTGATGCTTGTAATATGTGTTAATTGCACTCACATGATGTAAATTTCGTGCAAAAATTCATGATCTAGCATGTGGTGGTTGGTATAAGTGATTAAGTGCAGAAAATCACTTTTGAAAAGTAGTTTTTTCGTTTATTTTTGCCACGGTCACAGTGGTAATCGGTTACTCACCACAGGGTAATCGGTTACTCAGTGTATTTTTCACCAAAAAATGCAAATTTTCAAGCAAGTAACCGGTTACCCTGGGGTGAGTAACTGGTTACCACTGTGCAGAATGGCCATTTTCTTGCATTTTCAAGTGTGTTTGCCATGCTTTCTTCTTCTCACTTCCATGGATCAATGTGCTTGATATTTGTGGATGTTTTAAGTGTTGTTTAACTTCTGTTTGAAGCATGCTAGTCAATTTTCGATGCTCGACTTTGTATTTATCAATTATTTACAACTTTGACAATGTTTCTTCATAAACATCTTGCATTCCATTTGATCACATGTTAACCTGTTTGCATGGCGTACTAATTATCATTTGGTACTGTTTTTGTATTCCTTTTCTTGCTGAGCATTAAGTTTGTTCTTGATTGAACAAATTTAATCTTGTATAATCAATAATTCACACCTTTTGCTTTAATGATTTTTCATTCTCTTTGGAAAATTGTTAGCATAACATTTCCCTTTCATTAATTGATCGAAACCATGTTTCGATTAGTTGAGCTTCCCCTTCCCTCTCTTTAGGACCTCCTTAGAGCTTCTCTTTCTGGATCCCCCGCGAGGTTGGAGTTTCGCGCTACGCGTTGCCTTGGAGCACTGTACGTACTGAAGCCGTTACGCTGTCCATTTTGCAACGCGTGGAGCACCGTATAACTTGGAGCTGCTGTGCTGTCCGTTTCAACTTCTGCATTACACCCTGTGTGTTAGAGAAGGAATGAGAAGGGAGAATTCCTACCCTCATTCTGAATACTTCAGGTAGGGGATGAATGACCCTGTACTTGACTTAGTCACCTCTATCTCCAGGCGGTAGTGTACCTTCTTCCCCAGTCAAGTCGATCCTTGATCACTCATATCTCTTTCAATCTCTCTTTTGATCAATCACCCGTCTTCTTAGTTGAGATCACTGCCCCTTTGGGTAGTAAACTCTCTTTATTTCAATACCCTGTCCTCTTCTTGCGGTCAATCATTGCTTCTTGATTCCCCAGAGAAGTCTCATTCTCTTTCTTCGGTTAAATATAATACTTCTGTTACAACCGAACCCCCTAGCAAAGTTCACAACCTTCTTTTGGGTTCTTCTCCCTCTGTTTGGTTAATCACTGTCTGCCAGTGAAACACCAATGTTTTCACTTCTTCTCAGTTAACCATAGTCCGTCTGTTAATACACTGAGCCTTTTGGGTTAATCACCTTCTCTTGGTTAATCACCCTTTTCCTTCAGTTGATCACAGTCTGTCTGTTAAAATACTGAGCCTTTTGAGTTAATCACCTCTTCTTGGTTAATCACTCATGCTTTCAGTTAATCACAGTTTCTTCTATTAAAACCGAATCCCCAGTGGTTAGCAACCTCTTTTGGTTCCATACCCTTCTTCGTTGGTCAAGTGTTGTTTGTTCAAACAATACCAACATCCCTTTTGGGTCACGACCTTCGATCGGTCCTACACCCGTCCTTCTGGTTAATCACAGTTTATCTGTTAAAACCATTTCTCTCCTCCTGGAGTTGCAATCTTTGTTTCCCTTGGTTAACCACTGTTTATCAGTTAACATACTGATACCCCCTCGGAGTCAAACACCTCATCTTGGTTTACTCTCTCTTTTGGTTCATCACAGTCCGTCTGTTGACACCATTTCCTTTTCCCTACAGAGTTTATAAATCTCTCTTTCTCTTCGGTTAACCACTTCCAACCAGTTAATATACCGAGTTTCCTTAATCTCTTGGTTTTGACACCATCCCCTATTTTGTTTCCCAGTAGGGTCGCTTACCCTCTGGTCCCTAGCAGTTCTTTATTTTCTTCCCCAGTGGAGTCCTTTCTGTTCCTGTTACGCCTTTATTTTCTTGGTTCCGACGCCAATACTCTTTGTTATCCCCAGTGGAGTTTCTTTTCTTCCTTACTTTCTTGGTTTCGATGTCATTCCTTTCTAGTTTCTAGTGCAATCGCTCTTACTGTTCAGCTTTCCCCAGTAGAGTTTCTTTCTCTTTTGCTCTTGGTTTTGACACCATTTTTCTTTCTTTGTTTGGTTTTTCGTTTGGTTCCCCGAACTATGGAAGCTCTGATTCTACATTTGTTCGAATGTCAAATACGTAGGCACGAGATCGCGATGATCTTGGCGAGCACACTTCCACCCTTCTTTCTTCCTTTCCCCTTTCTTTTCCCTGGTTCCTCTGAACTACAACGCTCTGATTTCCTCATTGCGCTATGAGGGTACGTAGGCACGAGGGCCCCAATCTTCCGCGAGCACTTTCTTTTTTCCTTTCTTTTATCCTCTCTCTCCTTTTTTTAGCTAGAAGCCTTTAGATAGATAACCCATCCAAGCCTAGAAGCAAGCGAAATGGTTTCTGTCGAGTACGACGGATGCGTAAGGTCCTAGTACCTTCCTTTCGCATAACCGACCCCCGTTCCCGATTCTCTTCCTCTCGGGTTTTATCGATATTTTCCCTATCCTTTGGGACTAAATAAAGTTTGGTGGCGACTCTGTGTTATCTTTGAGTGTGCGATTCACTCGGGTATAAACCAGCCATCTTCAGTCACTACTCGTCTTCCCAGGGTCTTGTCCTTCTTTTTCCAACTATTGATGGATAATTCTTGTCACCTTGACAGATCTCCAGAGATAGCTTGTGTTCCCCAACGTGTCTTTTCATGTTGTTCTCACTCAATTTACCGTAAACC
Organism: Lathyrus tuberosus; assembly: GCA_022829125.1. Lineage (NCBI taxonomy): Eukaryota > Viridiplantae > Streptophyta > Magnoliopsida > Fabales > Fabaceae > Lathyrus > Lathyrus tuberosus. The sequence continues at coordinate 6,376,235 of JALAZF010000283.1, read as the reverse complement.
CCTTGTTTTAAGTTTCCCTGCAGAGTGTTTTATCCTTTGCATTCATATCATCTTGTGGCATCTTAGGGGTAAAAAATTTGGTTTTCTGTATTTAAGTATCTTCAATCTTGTCGAGACGAAGTTTTCAACCTTCATATCTCCTGATAGAAGAAGCTTAAATAGGGGCAGCTGTTGTACCCTAATTTTTACCCCTAAGATTTTCCACATCTCATTTTTCATCTTTGTACCACAAACAAGATCATGCTTTAGTTCCTCTATCCCTCTCATCTTTGGGTTTATGCCTTGCAGGAATCACCGAGCATCTGTGTTTTTCTTATTTTCCTTTATTTGCTTATGTTTACTAACCTTTAATTAAAATACAAAAATATGTTTTTTTTTTCCTTTTACTAACCTTTTCAGGAAGAGATTTGGATCAAGGATATCAAATGTCAGTTCCTCAACTCGAATGAAGTTCATCTGAACAAAGTCAAAGTTGATCTGCAAACAATTCAAAATCATCTAATCAAGAGTTTCCAAGATTTAATTGATTATTATTCAAGAGACTCCAAGGTTCATGTGTTTATTTCCATGCCTTCTTTGACAATAAAAAAGAATCGAGCCAGAGCCAAGACAACACATCAAAAGGCAAATTTTCACAATTTTTCACTGTGATAATCAATTACCAGCATTAGGGTAATCAATTACCCAGTGCGTTTTTTTGTGAAAATGTGCCAAATTCAAATTCTACAGCATTTTGGCACAAATTTTCAAATATTTCATTATGAGAATATTCTAGATCACTTCCAAATAATTCCCCTACCTTTTCACAACTAATTCCCACCATACACCTTCACTAATCACCACTTGATCTTGATTTTTCCTCCAAAAATTCCAAGCCTAACTTTGGCTCCAAACCAAACTCCAAGCCAACGAAATTCCCAAGCCTAAACTCTATAAATAGAACCCTCATTTCATTCATTTTGAAAGCTTTTGATAGCCAAATTCACCTTGTCAAATTTCTTCTTGACTCTCTCAATTTTCTCCACCTACCAAATTCACCAAAGCTCTTTCTTCCATTGAAAGTTAGTAAGTTCATCATTAGAACTTACTAATCTTTGAGCTAAACCTCCATCCATTCACTTTTTCATCATCAATTTCTGTAGATCAAGGCTTTGGAGTGTGGTTCTTGGAGTTGATTTGAAGAATTTTCAGAATTAAAGTGGTAAACTCTTGATCAACCATTCTTGTTATGGATACATCTTTCACAATGTGATCTATTGTTCATTTTTGTTGCTTGATCTTTAGATCTTTCAAATTGTGATCCATTGGTATTATTTGCTGTTGTTTTACTTGAATTTTCATACACAATTGCATCCTTGATCATGAGGTGTTTGAAGAAATGATTGATCAAGGATTTTACATTTTCAAACTGATTTTATGCTGTTTTAGCAGGTGTAATCGATTACTCTCATTGTGGTAATCGATTACACCCTGTTTCTGCGCCTGGATTTGCCTTTTTAACAGTGGTAATCTATTACCAGCATTAGGGTAATCGATTACCCAGTGTCCAGAGTGTGTTTTTGGCTTATTTTTGGGACTATTTTGGTTCCTTTTCCTTTTCCTTCCCTTTCCTTTAGTTCTTTTCCTTGGATTACATCTTTGCGTGGTTTAATTAGGCATTTCTTCATCTATTTCTCATTTTCTTTGGATCGATGAAAATCTTCGATATCATTGGAAGTTATTTTAAGTTCTTGATGAAGATGAAATCATTACCTCTTTTCTTTTCGTACGGTATTGCTTTCGGAGAGTGATCTACATATCACTTCTCTAGCATGCATTAGCACTAACATCGTTATTGACCGACCTCCCATAGTATGATCTTCTTCATAGATTGTTCTACGATTGCTTAACATAGCGCTACATGTGTTCCGTATCGGAAAATGATCATTCGTGGCTCAAACTTATGTTTGAAAGTCCAAGTATGGTTGATTATTTGTTTTGGGTCCATTATTTATGAAACTTGTTGTTAGGAGGTTTTGATTTTATCAATCCTCTAATGAGTCTTCATTAACTTTGGCCTAAGTTCATTATTTAACCATCATTAATCATTTGTTCTAACAACTAATGACTAACTCACTAACAATATTATTGTGTTATGTTTATGCTTCCTTCTTGCTCCCTATCTCTCTTTATTTTTTATGCTTTATGTTATCATATCATATCATTCCATTTGTTTATGTTTATGCTATTTTCCTTTTGTCTATTTGGACCAAAAAACACTAATAAAGGCTTACACTCCTAAAAAACTTGTTCTCATAATGTTGAACTATGGTTACTATCCTTTGCATTGGACATGGAACTTTGGACTTAGAATTAGGATCCTAACCTATGCTTGGAAGATTTTGATATCAAACCTTGGATTTTCGGTACTTGGAGTTCTCATTTGAAGACCTATCTTGATCAAAGCCTAATCTAAAAGAAATAATGCTTATGTTATGGAGCTTGCTTGTGTGGTTAGACCATTTTTATCCTTAGCTTTTATCTTTTTTTCTAGGATAGTCACTTCTTCTTCACCCATTCTTCAATTTTCAAAATCTCCCATCTTTTTCAAAACCTTCTTGCTTTCCAAAACCATAACCTCTTTTCACAATAAACCTTGACTTTTGTCAAGTGCATTTTCTAAACTTCCTTTTCTTAATAAATGTCAATCAATGTTAATCATACTTTGACTCTTTTCAAAAAGACTTAAAAAACATTCAAACTCATTCAAACTCCTTTTGTGCCTTATGCACTTGTTCCTCCCCAAATTGAATATCATATTATTTGTGAGATAGATTAAATTCTATTTTGTTTATATTCATACCGATTGGCTTTATTTTATTTTTTTTCTGTTGTTGGATTTGATTTTGCATGTAATATATATAAATCTTTCCTGGAAAAAGATGCTTTCAAAACTGAACCTCAGCAACAGAAGAAAACTTAAACTCTTTTCTATTAATGTAAAAGAATCAACCTCAACCATTATTGTGTCAGTCGTAGGGATGGAAATTAAGCTATGGAGAGGAAATGAAGTTGAGGTATTTGAACTACCTCTGACGTTGAATAGGTTGAGACTTGTATTTATTAAAACCGAGAGAAGTTTGTTGTGAACAGGTGGAGTATTGATGTGCATATTGGACGTTAAAGTTTAAGTAAACCAAAAGAAGTTGGTGACAAGAAGTTCGGTATTTTGGTTGATAATCTAAAGGACCATACATTATGATAAGGGTTTGTTTGGATAAATAACTTATTTGCAAGCTTAAAGCACAACCGTTTATCAAAATAAGCGCTTATGAATAAAGCTTGCATAGGTTATTTTTATAACAAATGATAAAATAAATTTTAATTGTTTTTATAATGTTTTAAGTTATTTTTATAATGTTTTAAGTTGTTTTCATGAGCTATCTTGAAGAACTTAAAATAATAAGTTTGAAACAGTTTATGAAAAATTTCTGGGATGATTCCTTCCTGTTTACTACAAATGTTGTGACTTGTGAAGTAAAACCCAAATGTTCTATTGTGTAATATAGTGATCTAGACTTTCATAAGCTATTTTTATAATGCCTTCTAAACAGTGCCATAAAACTTGTGCCAGTTGATAAACACAAATACGACAATCCAAACAGGCCCCAAGTAGAATGACCTAGGAATTCAGGCTATTCATTGCATCACATCTGGGATGATTCATTCCTGTTTACTTTCTGTTTGATCTGCATTCTCATGCTTGCTATTTCAAAAATATATTCAAGTGGTTGCTGGTGGAGGCGCTGTTGAATCAACATTGTCAGTTTATTTGGAATACCTTGCTACAACTTTAGGATCACGGGAGCAGTTGGCTATTGCAGAGTTTGACGAGTCTCTGTTGATCATTCCAAAGGTATGAGGCAAGCAAAGTTGTATTAGGTCTTGTATACATGTTTTGCATATAACTAGAGTGGAAAGGCATTATGAAGTTTGGTTTTCTACCTTGTCCATAAATTTAGCATCAGTGTATAACTTTCCTTAGTTTCTGCACAAATTAACTGATTCGGTAAATTGTCCACATTTTTAGTTTAATGGGCTTTCATGTGGGGTTAGCGTGGTATAAAAAATAGTAAATTTTTGGGCTATTATTTAGCCCGTTTCGTCTTTTGTGTCAAGTTACTCTTTGAAAGTTAAGCTCTGGTTTCGAGCTATGTTAACCCTTATAATTGTATCTTTTGGTAACACTTTTTTGGCACAGGTGCTTTCTGTCAATGCTGCTAAGGATGCGACAAATCTGGTTGCAAAGTTACGGGCCTACCACCATACTGCACAAACTAGAGCAGATAAGAAGCATTTATCAAGGTGGTCTACTATTAAATAATAACTCTATTTTCCTTTATTTTGTTACTATTTTTGCATGAGCATTAGGGCCGCATGTTGAATCTTTATCTTTGGTGTGTCATTTACTTTTCAGTATTTGTAATATTTTCTTTTGTAGCCAGGGGCGTGCATCTGTGAATTGGTATATTGTAAGCGAGCCACTTTAAAAAAGCCCAACCAAATTTTAGAAAACTGACCTAAATCCTTGTACTAAAACCAAAAAAAGTAATATTGACTTATGAGAACAGTAGGTTATGGACATAGGAAACATTTGGATTTCTAATTACTTATTTTACCTTATGATATCTGTTTTATTTATTTGTCCAGCACCAACCCATACATCATCTTTGTAGGCATGAACTCCACAATCATGACATCAAGCTACTTATTGGATTTAACAATATTGTGTCCCTATTTTTTTTTGTTTTTGTTTGAGAATTATGGTTTAAAAGATGTATCTGAGATATGAAAACATGCAAATTTGGTTATAGGTTTAGATAAGTTGAACAAGTTTTTGCATATGCTACTTAATATCTGAGGTTTGATTAGAGGTTATAGTATTCATACATTATGTTAATGCATGAACAGAACATGAAATGATGCTGGATAAACTGACTGTTGTTGTACGAGCTCACAATAGCTGCCCTAGTTTCACAGTATTGTGGGTAATCATTAGATATGTGTCACTGGAGTTGAACAAAACTGTTTTAGAACAACATTAGTTTCTTCTGCTGTGAATAATAACACTCAAAGTAATCATAGTTTTGTTGTACTTTCTCCAAACTCATGATGTTTTCATTTGAAGCTTTGGTTCTTTATCTCTCATGAAGTACTTTTAATTTGACTTAAAGTTTTGTTCATGATGGTCTTAGTCTAAGCTAGTGCTTTTTGAATTCAAATCTATTTTATGAGTTCCTGTCCAAAACTATTCAATTTCTTGAGTTATTTTCATGTATTTATAATCATTACTTCCATCTATTTTATGAATTCAAATCTATTTAAAATCAATTTAAGCACTCTGGATGAAAATGCAGCAAGGAATAATTAATATTGGAGAAAGGACAAGGGATTCTTCAAGTCATGACAACAATGCATCTTAGCGTGAAAATATTCTTCAATGTATTTGATTCCTTATCTGAATGTAATTGTGATATGATAAGCTTCTAACATATAAAGTGACATGATGCTTGTATAAATGTAATATGAAATATATGTTTAGTTGAATGAAGAATATATGTGATTTTCTTTCCGATTCTGTTCATATTTCTACAAACAATTTTTTTTTTAATTTTAAAAATAAATTACCTGCGGATTTACCCGTGGAAACGAAATTTCCTATGGATTTACCTGCATATGTAACCGTGGAACAGAAAGTTGCGACAGTTGGAACCGTCGTAATCAATAATAAAAACAAAAATCAAATGGAAATTTACGACGGTTGGAACCGTCGCAATATGCAAATTATGATAGTTCCCAACCCGCCGTGAGAGATAACGACAGTTGGTGTGACGGTTTTCACAACTGATGCGATACGGCCTCGCGACGCACGTTTCTGCGACAGTGCAGCAACCATCGTGACTTGAAAATTACGGCGGTTTTAACCGTCGTAACCTGTAAAAATAACCGTCGCAATCTGCCAATTTTCTTGTAGTGATAGTAGAGACGTATGATCCTTGGTACAACATGCCTAAAGATCGTCCCTGGGGCATGCCTATCAACTTTGTCCCTGAAGGATACATTCTGCCAGTCACAGAAGACCCAGAAATTGCAGCAGGAACCGTTGAGCCTGAAGGTTACAAACTTCGAGAAAGCGAAGATGCAAGAGTCATGACAGCAACTCCTGAAGGTTACAAACTTAGGGACAGGGAAGTACCAAGAGTCACCACCGTAATGACTATACCACAACCTGTGGTACACACTGTCCCAGAAAGACAGATTCCACAAGTAATTTCTGGTGGAAACGAAGAGATGTACGAGAAAATGAATGAGTTCCAGGAGCAATTCCTAGAGATGCAGAAGGAACTGCATGCCATTCGCGTTCAAGACTTATTCAGAAAGGACGCTGCATACCTATGTTTGGTCCCTAATGTAAAGACACCGCACAAATTCAAGGTGCCTGACTTTGAAAAATACAAGGGCAACTCTTGCCTCAAAGTCATTTGGTCATGTACGCTCGAAAGATGTCAACTCAGACTAAAAATCAACAGCTACTGATCCACTATTTCCAAGACAGTTTAACCGGTGCCGCACTAAAATGGTACATGGGTTTAAACAACACCAAAATCGTCACTTTCAGAGATCTTGGCGCTGCCTTCGTTCAGCAGTATAAGTATAACTTGGACATGGCACTAGACAAAGATCAGCTCCGAGCAATGTCGCAGAAGGACAAAGAAACTTTCAAGGAATATGCTCAGAGATGGCGTGAAATTGCAGCCCAGATCTGTCCCCCTCTTGAGGAAAAGGAGATGACAAAGATCTTTTTGAAAACCTTAAGTTCATTTTACTACGACCGAATGGTTGCAAGTGCGCCCAGCGACTTCACTGAAATGGTGAACATGAGAGTACGCCTTGAAGAAGCAGTCCGAGAAGGCGTCCGGTAACTCCTGTTATCAACCCTGCATCGGTTCCAACTTATCAACCTCAAGTTGCTCAGAGCCAACCAAATCAACAACAATATCAGCAAAGGAAACAATAGTCTCTTCAGCAGGCTCGTACCCAATACAATAATAACAATCACACGACGCGACCACTAGGTTCGACCCTATACCAATTTTGTACGCATAACTGTTTCCGCTACTACTGGTCAAGGGGCATGTCGAAACCAGGTCTCCTCTTACAGTACCAGAAAATCTGCCTTTTTGGTTCAAAGCGGATCAAACTTGCCCTTATCATCAAGGAGGACCGGGGCACAACATAGAAAACTTTCTCAGCTTCAAATTTGATGTACATAAGCTTGTCAGGAACAGGGTCTTATCCTTCAAGGATACAAATCCAAATGTTCAGAAGAACCCGTTGCCTCAACATGAGAAAACTGCCGTAAATTTGATAGAGGAAGAGGTTAATTGCAGTTATCAGATTCACGATGTACTCCTATTAGGAACCAATCTGGTCAGGATGCATTGCAAACAGAGCGGGTACGGTCATGTACCGTCTCACAATTATCACCAGCGTGATATCTGCTCAAAGAATAATCATGGATGTTCCATAGAGCAATCAGCTCTACAAGAACAAATGGATCTCGGATGGATCCAAGATCACCGAATCCGGGAAGTCAACATAGCCCATGCACATCCCAACATTATTTAGAACCACAACATCTTTGTGATGAACGTCAACTTGGTGGCAATGCACTCAAGGCAAAGTCAATACCATAATCTGCCACGGCACGATTACAATTCCTGTCCGATCTTCTCAACAAGCAATCAGGGATGCTCTTTCATACAAGAGGCCCTCCAACGGCAGATGGATCTAGGACTATCAGGAGAGAAATAACCATCAAGTCAATATGATTCAAATCTTTGACATACGCTTGATGAATACCAGTCTGGTAAAATTACACGCTAAGCAAGTCAGGCTCGGTTTTCTGGCTTCACATGATTATCAGGACTGTAAAGTATGTCGTGAAGACGACCAAGGATGTGCACTTGTCCAAAGAACACTTCAACACTTGTTGGACCACTGGTGGCTTCCAATCTGCTTGGATGAAGCTACACAACAGATCAGTATGACTGACAGGAATCCTACTAGGCATCAAAGTCAGGATGTTCGCTAGATGGAAACAGATCTAGTAAGGTTGCACTGCATACAAAACGGGCGTGGCCAGGTGCCACCACACAACTGTGAGCGCTGTATAGTTTTCTCATATAACAACCAAGGATGCTACCTCGTGTGGTCAACTCTTCAAAATCAATTGGACCGAAAGGAGGTTCGCCATGTTTAAGTTCTGGTTTGTTCAACGTAATGCAAGACTATCTTCCTGATCAAAGTAAAGACGTTGTTATAATCTCTAATCATGAAATGACCAAAGATATATACGCCATAATCCCTCTACTCCATGAATTAATAGTTCCTCTTGACAGTAGAAAGATTCTCAACCTCGAACCAATTGAGGCCGACAATGATGGTCACAAAAATCAAAAAGCTCATGTGATTATCTATCTGCCGGGACCAATACCGTACAAATTCGATAAGGCTATCCCTTACAAGTACGGTGCAACAACAATCGAAAATGGAAAGGAAACTCCATTACCCTCTGTCGTAAACATTGCCGACATCAGTCGAGTAACACGGAGTGGTCGGATCTTCAACAGAGGAGTTGGAGAACCCACCAAAGAAAAGGAACCTCAAACAGAAGTTCCTAATCAACCAGTCGGGCAATCCAGTAATCTCGACATTTCAAAGAACAATGATGAGATGCTGAAGCTCATCCAGAAAAACGAGTACAACATTGTAGACCAACTGTTGCAAACTCCTTCGAGAATCTCTGTCTTATCTCTCTTGCTCAGTTTGGAAGCTCACAGGGAAGCTCTGCAAAAAGTCTTGGAGCAAGCTTTCGTAGAACAAGATGTAACGATAAGACAATTTGACAGCATCATCTCCAACATCACTTCTTGCAACAACTTAGGATTCAGTGATGAATAACTGCCGAAAGAAGGCAAGAATCATAACATGTCGCTTAACATTACAGTCAACTGCCAGGACGATGCTTTAGCCAGCATGCTGGTAGATACCGGATCAGCTCTAAATGTTATTCCAAAATCAACTCTAATGCAACTATCATTCCAAGGATCTCCGATGAGAGGCGGCGAGGTCATCGTCAAAGCCTTTGACGGATCCAGAAAAATAGTTATCGGCGAAGTTGATCTTCTCATAACTATCGGTCCTCACACTTTCCAAGTCACTTTCTAGGTCATGGACATCCGGGAAGCATACAACTGTTTATTAGGAAGACCTTGGATACACGAGATTGGGGCACTCACTTCGACACTTCACCAGAAGCTGAAGTTCGTCAAGAATGACAAGACAGTCACAGTCTGTGGAGAGCATGCCTTAATCGTAAGCAACTTATCATCGTTATCCTGTGTAGAACTCGAGGAGGTTGTTGGAATTCAGTTTCAAACACTATCATTAAGCGATAAGAATCAACCCGAAGGAAAGACGTTGATTTCCTCATACAAAGATGCTCTCAAAGTGATCGAGAGTAACAACGTAAAAGGATGGGGACAACTTGCCATTCCTACGGATAACAAGACAAAGAAAGGTCTTGGTTTTTTCTCAACCTGTACCCAGATTGCTACTAATGATGAAAGTTTTCATCCCATTCAAGACTTCTTCCACAGTGGAGGCTTCCTCCACCCAGTGTCTCAAGAAGTACACACCATCAATGAGGGTGACTCCTCTGATACAGATGAAGAGTGGAAGTCCTATCTCAACGAGGACGGTTATATGTCTTAGGAAGAAACGCATACGCCATTTTGCTTTCCCACGCAGAGTCTGAGATATATACCAAGATCAGATGTCAAGATGATGTACAGAGATTGTGATCCTGAAGGATGTCGTGCTCCGTCTAACTCATTAGAGGAAGACACTATGATGAAAGATAACTTCGACTATGACTATTATGACCCAATGGATGACTTGCCTATCTGGAAGCCGTGCCCAGAAGACTTGAGGCAAAATAGTCAGCCCAACGACGCTTATCAGCTGAGCATCATTAAAAAGAATACCTACGTCCCCATCATGTCATGGGATCATTACTCAGGGCATTCCAAAAATATCCAGTACATCGATGAATCTGCAAAAATTGCAAGACTAGAGTTCATCAACTATGCTTTTCTTGAGGTCAACGTCATCGAGAAGGATGACTCCTCCAGTTCCACAGAAGTATGGGACACATTAGGACAACCGAGTGGCAAGTACGACTTCTTGGTCAAGTACACCGCTCCTGAAAGCTCTCGTATCAGGCTCGAAGACATCCAGCCAATTGGATGGGGAGATCCGCCTGAGAGTGAAAACATTATGCAAGATACAACATAAGAGTTTGTTTATGACAACTCTGCCTGGGAGGAAAACTCTAACTATCCTGCTCCGCCAAAACTCAGCATCATTTCTGAGGACAAACCAAGAAAGAAGGTATCAGAGTTTGTGATTCACCGAGGAGTTCGTCGCCAATGGGTTGCTGTCGATGTCCCGAAAGTCGTCCATAAGTCTAAGTAATTTCCGTCTTTGTTTTAACCTTTCACCCGACCCAAGTGAAATGGATGTTTTTATAGGGCTCACTTTCTGTAAATGTCCATCTTCGCTTCGCCCAAAGTGACAGAGTTTTGTTTTATAGGGCTGTAATTTCAAGAATCGACAAAATCATAAATAAACGTCATTCTGTAATTTCCGCATTCATTGTTGTTTTCAAATTTCGCTTTTTCAGAAATTGGTAATCCTAAAATAGCCCAAAAATAAACAACAACAAGCATTTTTCAGAAAAAATACACTACACACACTCTTGCATTTCTCTCGATCTAAAAACGAATCATCACGTCTTGCAGATTGCTTGTTTTAAACCCCGTTGAAACATACGATCACATGCCTTCTCCAACTTTGAATTCCCGGCATTTGAGGCTGAAGAAGAAGAGGACCCTGAAATTCCATAAGAGATCTCCCGATTACTCAGACAAGAGGAAAGGTCCATTAAATCTCACAAAGAGCCGTTGGAAACGGTCAACTTGGGTTCAGAAGAAGAGAGAAAAGAAGTCAAGATTGGGGCACTACTCAATCCGGCAGTCAGAGAGGACTTGATAAAACTTCTCAAAGATTTTCCCGATGTATTTTCTTGGTCCTATCAGAACATGCCAGGGTTGGATACCAGCATCGTGAAACATCATTTACCGTTAAGATTAGAATGTCTGTCGGTAAAATAAAGGTTGAGACAAACTCATCCGGATATGGCCATCAAGATCAATGAGGAAGTGCAGAAACAGATTGATGCAGGTTTCCTCACCACCTCAGAATATCCTCAATGTTTAGCCAACATAGTACCAGTTCTAAAAAAGGACGGAAAAGTCAGAATGTGCGTAGACTACAAGGATCTGAACAAAGCCAGTCCAAAGGATGACTTCCCCCTGTCACACATAGACATGCTGGTAGACAGTACAGCAAAGTTCAAAGTCTTCTCATTCATGGATGGATTCTCGGGCTATAATCAAATCAAAATGGTGCCAGAAGATATAGAGAAAACTTCATTCATCACCCCATGGGGAACCATTTGTTACAAGGTAATGTCGTTCGGCTTGAAGAATTCCGGGGCAACCTATCAAAGGGCCATGACTACTCTATTTCACGACATAATGCACAAAGAAATCAAAGTGTATGTCGATGATATGATTGCCAAATCTAAAACAGAAGAGCAGCATGTGACCCACTTGTCAAAACTATTCGAGCGTTTGAGAAAGTACAAACTCTGCTTGAATCCCAATAAGTGCACGTTCGGTGTCCGCTCAGGAAAACTTTTAGGATTCATCGTCAGCCAAAAAGGAATTGAGGTTGATCCTGACAAGGTCAAGGCCATTCAAGAAATGCCATCTCCAAAGACTGAAAAACAAGTCCGAGGATTTTTGGGACGTTTGAATTATATCTCCAGATTTATATTCCTCATGACCGCGACATGTGCGTCAATCTTCAAATTACTCAAAAAGAATCACGATTGCGTATGGACAGAAGACTGCCAAAAAGCTTTCGATAGTATCAAAGAATATCTGTTGAATCCACCTATTTTGTCTCCTCTGGTAGAGGGAAGACCACTGATCATATACCTAACAGTCTTGGAAGACTCAATGGGTTGTGTACTTGGCCAACAAGACGAAACGAAAAGAAAAGAGTCTGCCATTTACTACCTAAGCAAGAAATTTACCGACTGTGAAACTCGGTACATTATGCTCGAGAAAACTTGATATGCTCTGGCTTGGGCAGCCAAACATCTTCGCCAGTATATGATTTGTCATACTACTTGGTTAATCTCCGAAATGGACCCGATCAAGTACGTCTTTGAAAAGCCTGCTCTCACGGGAAGGATCGCCCGTTGGCAGATGTTGTTGTCAGAATACGACATCGAGTACCATGCTCAGAAAGCCGTCAAAGGGAGTATTTTAGCCAATCATTTGGCTCATCAACTAATTGAAGATCAAGAATCAGTCTGATTTGACTTCCCAGACGAAGATGTCATGTACTTAAAAATGAAAGATTGCGATGAACCGGTACCCAATGAAGGGCCAGAGACAGATTCCCAATGGGGATTAATCTTTGACGGAGCTGTCAATAATTATGGAAACAGAATTGGGGCAATCATCGTGACACCTTAGGGTACCCATATTCCTTTCACCGGCCGACTGACATTAAAGAGCACAAACAACGAGGCCGAATGCGAAGCTTGTATCATGGGTCTCAAAGAAGCGATCGACTTAAGGATCAAGAACTTGGATGTATATGGTGACTCAGCCCTGGTTATCAATTAGATCAAATGAGATTGGAACACATACCAATCAGGACTGATATCTTACAAAGATTACGCAAGAAGGTTGTTACCATTCTTCAACAAAATCGAGTTTCATCACATCCCTCATGAAGAGAATCACATGGCTGATGCATTAGCCACTCTCTCCTCCATGATTAGTGTAGGTCAATGGATGATGTACCTAAGATCGACATAATGCGCCTTGAGAGGCCCGCTTACATCTTCATGGTTGAATCAGTCATAGATGACAAACCTTGGTATCACGATATCAAATGCTTCCTTCAGAAACAAGAGTACCCACCTGGGGCATCCAGGAAAGACAGGAAAACTCTCAGAAGACTGGATGGCAGTTTCTTCCTAAGCGGTAATACAATTTATAAGAGAAGCTTTGACATGGTCTTGCTTCAATACGTAGATAGACCAGAAGAAAACATGCTGATAAAAGAAATTCACGAAGGATCCTTTGGCACTCATGGAAATGGACACACAATGGCGAGAAAAACTCTGAGAACATGGTACTATTGGTTGACAATGGAATCTGATTGCTACAAGTACATGAGGAGATGTCACAAGTGTCAGATATACGCTGACAAAATCCATGTATCGCCAACACATCTCAAAATTCTTTCTTCCCCATGGCCTTTTTCCATATGGGGAATTGATATGATTGGCATGATCGAACCTAAGGCTTCAAACGGACATCGGTTCATCCTGGTAGCCATTGACTACTTCACCAAATGGGTCGAAGTAGCGTCATACACCAATGTAACCCGACAAGTGGTGGTCCGCTTTATAAAAAACAATCTCATCTACCGTTATGGTGTTCTAAGCCAGATCATTACTGACAATGAATCTAACTTGAACAATAAGATGATGAAAGAGTTGTGCGCTGAGTTTAAGATCGAACACCATAAATCATCTCCTTACTGGCCTAAGATGAACGGAGCGGTAGAAGCAGCTAACAAGAACATCAAGAATATCTTTCGAAAGTTGGTTGTAACCTACAAAGACTGGCACGAGATGCTACCCTTTGCTTTTCATGATTATCGCACATCTGTCCGCACTTTAACAGGGGCAACCCCTTTCTCTCTAGTATATGGCATGGAAGCAGTGCTTCCCATAGAAGTAGAGATCCCATAAATTCGGGTATTGATGGAAGCTAAGCTAACAGAGGTTGAATAGTGTTAAAGTCGACATGACGAACTGAACCTAATCGAAGAAAAGAGAATAACAGCTCTATGCCATGGTCAGTTGTATCAGCAAAGAATGAAGAAAGCGTTTAACAAAAAGGTCTGACCCCGTGTCTTTAAGAAAGGAGACCTTGTGCTAAAAAAGATACAATCATTTCTCACTAGTTCCCGGGGCAAATGGACTCCGAATTATGATGGCCCCTATGTGGTCAAGAAAGCCTTCTCAGGCGGCGCTTTGAGACTTGTAACCATGGATAGAGAGGAATTTGCCTACCCCACAAATGTTGATATAGTCAAGAAATACTTCGCCTAAATAAAAAGAAAACGTCTCGGTGGATTGAAAACCCGAAAGGGCGGTCCAGGAAAAAATTAGAGACATAAGCAAAAAATCATCCCGATGGATTGGAAATCTCAAAGTACAATCCAGGCAAAAGTTAGGGATTCGTGGCAAGTAACTACGTCCGACGAGGTTAAATCCCTAGCAGTAATGCCATCCATAAAGAAAACTTCAGTCAAGGTCATCTTTGACAGAAGCTCAAGATGTCCGAAACTCAAAGTTGATAGAAGGATAATGGTTGTTATGTTTCAATGTAGCTCTTTTCCCTTAAACTACCATTTTCTAACTTTGTAAATACTCTATGGGATCACGCGTTTGGCTAATTTCCATCCTATCAATAAAATTTGAGCCCTAGTGCTTTTGTTTGCAATTCTTATTTGTTTTAGCTTTACAGAATGACATTTTTAACATGATCAATGATTCTTGAAATAAGACAAAAATGAATTTACTTGTCAAAATGTTTCTGCTTTTAAAACAAAGATGGCAATTCTTTTGACTGTTGAACATCGAAAGAACATCGACCGCTTCTTCGAAGGTGATTGAACCTCAAAATGCATAATCAAAGTACTCCTTCTAAACCAGTGCACCTGAATGAAGGATCAACTGTTTCAGATGTGAGTGTCCCATCTGATACCCCAGGCAGAGTTCTTACCTCTTAAGATCGATTGACGACTGTTCTCCCCCCACAGGGACTACTTCCCCTAAGCAAGGCAGAAACCTTGGACCGATGGTACTTTTCATCCCCCGCCGTGGCCGAGTATCCAGTCGTGTTCGTCTATTAGTCTGTATGTCGCATCAGTTTTGTCAGCATAAACATACATACATCATGCATTATTGATTCACATTCATATTCATATTGCATCACCATCACTTTAGTCGGTCCTATTCCCAAGTGATAAAAGTCCTCTCAATCGATTGTCAGTCCTTTCCTCGTTAGGAAATGCAACGACTGAGCATTTTCTCCCTAGTTTATTTCTGGATTGGAGCCGGTCCTCGACCAATTTGATAACTTGAACCACTGAAAGGCAAGATGACATTCGACAAACATCATTCTTCACCATCGAAGATGATTTTTTTCGCTTTCCCGGATTAAAAGAAATCCCCAGAGAAAGCCTCTTAACCGAGGACTCTCAGCAATACAGCAGTTTCTTTCCGAAAGGTTTGCTATCAAATAAGGTTACCAGCACCTCCAAATTGGATTACATCACGTGGCATTTCTCCGAAAAAGATCTCGAAGAAATGTATGATGTAGTATCCCCAAACAGAAAACAGCCTCTCAGGAGACTCGTTTTCCCCAGTAGAGTCAACAAATGGCATCTCCAATAGAGAAGTTTGCACACCTCTACAGCTCAGACTAATGGGTTTCCCCAGCAAGTCTGACCTCAAATCCTTTCTATCAAATAACGTCTCCCCAGTATAGCTCAGCGAGAAGTTTGATGAAGACCGCTACATATAGAGTCCCTTGTCAAGGAAGAAACTCGGCAAGAAGAAACGGAGACCAGTTCCATGGCTGAAGACCAGGATCAAGGGGAAGTTTATTTCAGAAACTCAGACCAGTTCCATGGCTGAAGACCAGGATCAAGGGGAATTTTATTTCAGAAACTGAGACCAGTTCCATGGCTGAAGACCAGGATCGAGGGGAAGTTTATTTTAGAAACTAAGACCAGTTCTATGGCTGAAGACCAGGATTGATGGGAAGTTTTACCTTTTTCTAAACATCATTACTTAGAAAAATAAGATGGATGAGCAAACCGCTGACATTCATAACAACCATCAAAATTTCGGGTATTCAGATATTTAATCCCCTTTGCACCCCGAATGCCCGAATGCCCGAATACCTTCGCCGTTAACACCTTCGGGTCCAAGAAGATTAAATAGGGGAATCTGTCATACCCCAAATTTTGACCACCAAGATTTCCCATCATTGTGCAAATTGTTACCGCAATATAGATGTACCTTCATGCCTCTTCAATCTCCTCAAAGTTAGTTGAGCTTTCACTACAATCAAGAATTAGGGTTTCAAGCCCTCTCAGAGCACTTAGACAAAGGATCAATCAAGAAATGACATGATCTACAACTTTTCTAACCTCTCAAACACCTATAAAGGACAAATAGGTCTCCCACATCAAGAATCAAGCACCAGAGTGCAACATTCCAAGAAGATCAAGCCTCAAGATCGACAGTGTCACCAAATTAGGGTTTTGGTCGATCAAGGCCTCCAGATGAAATTTTCATCTGGGAATGAGGAAATACTTTAAAGCACAACCCAAGATACTCCAAGGGACCTCATGGACCCAATCATCAAGTCAATTTAGCCTCAGGGGGTGCATTCATAAAAAATTAGGAATTAGGGTTTCTTGACCTAAATCACCCCTAAGTTGACTTTTTGAGAAAAGCATGAGCCAAGACCTCAAGACATGATTTGAGGGACTTAAATACACCAAATTAATCCATTTGCAACAATGGCTTGATCCAAGAAGCTTGATTCACAAGTTTCAGTTTCATCTGGACCACAATTAGGGTTTTGTAAGAAAAGTCAACTGTACCTTTGACTTTTGACCAAGACATGCTCCCAAACCTTGGGAAATGATTCAATATACCCTATAACACCTATGGAGTCCATCCATTAGGTTTGAATTAGGTCAAAAACTTTATTTCACAAAGGATCGCACCGTTTGGATTTCATCCGATAAAAAAGTCAACTGTGCACAAAATCAAGTTTGACTTTTTGGAATTTTTCATAAATATGGTTCCCCTAAGTCAAAAATAATGTTAATGTATGGTATTGATCATCATTCATTAATAAAAACCAAGAAAATTGAGGTTTCTTGCAAAAGGGGCAACCATAAGAATCCAAAATTTTTCTAAGTTATGGAACAAAAGTGATTTTGGTACTAACTTCCAAGGATCATAACTTGAGATCCAAGCAGCCATTTTGGGTGATCCAAAGCCTGATTTGTAGGTCTTCCTACATTCTAAAAAAGCTTCAACTACAAGAAACTCCAATTCTTCATGGATTTTAAGTTATGGAGTGATCAAAATGGCAAAAATGAAGAAAATGACACTTTTCCAACACTTAGTGAAAATCTGCCTAAGTTACCAGCCTTGGACATCAATGTTCATGAGTATTTTTCAGTTGGATTCAAATAGTTTCAAGACAAAATATGATCACAGGTGTATTGCATCATATGAGGACTTTCTAAAAAGCACAAGAGCCTCCCATAACTCAACCTGAGCAGGGAGATATGATCCCCTCAAAATCACTATTTCCAACTGTCCTAAGCAAGGCATAATTTGGTGTTTTGCTCGATTTGGAAAAATTGGACAATTCCAAGCCTTGTCATCCATTTGGACACATCAGAGGACAATATCCAAGAGGAATGATCTGATCCCTAAGCCTCAAAAGTCCAAGAATCTACATATAGCCATAACAACCCTAAAAGGCTAAAAAGTGCAAAAGACTTCAATTTTGTTTCCAAGCAGTCAATGAATGCACCAATGTGGCATGGACTGAGACATTCCTAACTGAATGAGTCAAGATTAAGGTCTGAATCAAAGGACCATAGGTATGTGCCCTAACCTCAAGTCAATGGCTATAGGAGACTAAAGATTCCCTTGGATCAACATTGGCCAAAGGCCTGCTGCAGTTGCCACACACTATTGTTGCCAAAATAAACTTGTTGCACTATAAATAGACCTCAATTCTGATCAGTTTGAGTACACCAAAGCACTACAACACTTGCTTTCCTCAAAATCTCTCCCTTTAGGCAAAAATGCCTTCTTTTGCAAGTCATCTCTGAGTTTTTGAGTTAGAGAGTAATTCCACCACAGCTCATGATCCAAACACATCCAATATGTCATATCTAAGTTGTTCAAACACTCACTTGTGATCTGAAACACCAAAATCAGAAAGTCAACCTCCAAAACCTCAAAATTTGACTTTTCTGCATTTTTCAAGCCATGTCTTGATTCAGTCACTCCCAAGACCAAACCAGGCCTCAAACTCACTCCAAATATCATCCTTAAACTGTCCCAATTGGTTTCCCTCATCTGGAACACCATTTGAGAGAGTTACTATCTTGGTCACTTTTGCCCTTTTGCAAGAAAAGGCCTATACTTGTTCCTGAGGATTCCAGATGGTTCTGATCATCCTAAAAGCTTCTAAGGGATCAATTGAGAGTGTTCAAAGCATTGGATCACTTCTGGCACAAGGAACTTGGCAGATAGCACAAGAAGCTCCAAGAGGTAAGTGCATCACAACTTGAACTCTTTAAATCATGCATTGCTTTGAGGTCCATTGATCATGGACCTCTCATACATATTATATTTGTTGTGTTTGAACCAATTTATCATGCTATTATTTCCTATATAATGAGATATCATAGGACATGCAAAATTTGGCCTATTTTGAAATCACTATCAGATTTTGAGATAGAGACGTTTTCTGAAAATTCCAAGGGCACCATTGGATTCCTCATGAAATTCTGGGTCAGATGCACCTAAATTTTGTCCCAATCCATTGAGAAATGAGAAAGTTAGAGACTTCACGTAAATTGCCAAAACTAGGCCTTGCCTTGGGCAAGGGCCAGGCATGGCGCCTTGGCCATGCCTAGAAACAAGCATCCCATATGTATTTATGGGGTGGTTTTGATACACGGATGTATCACCACCCCAGTGGTAGTGCGCATGTGTGTTTGGCTTGATAGTCGTGGGTTCAACACCCACCCAAACCATTTTTTTCCATTTTGCCATATTTTGATATTTTTGCTATTTTTATGGTTTTTGTTAATTAATTCCAAAATTAATTTCTCTCTCAATTTTAATTATTTTTTATTGATTCTTTTTGCAAAAAAGCACAAAAATGTTAAAATATTGTATTCCACAAAAAAAATCAAATTTATATTATTTATTTAATATAGTTGATATTTTGGTAAATAAATACATTTTTAATTGTTTTTAAACATTTCAAAAATGGGTTTTCATCTTGAAAATCAAAACCAAATGAGTTTTAATTCATCTTGTGATTAAAACATCATTTTTCAAACCTTAATAAAAAAATCACAAGTTGTTTATTCAAACTTATTTTGTGTTTTTTTAATTAATTTTCTTTGAAAAATTTACTTTAAAATTAAAATTAGGGTTTCTTGATTTTGATCTTTCACAAATCTTTTTCAAAACACTTTTGGACCTCTAATAGAGTGTAAGACCCAACCCCTTTTAAAAACCAACATAATTTGGGCCTCAGTCATTGTATAAGACCCACTATATTTTCAAAAATCTCGGCGCGATCGTCATTTCAAAACAAAAATCAATTGGGCATACTTTTGTGTTGTAAGTCCCATTTCCTTTTCTTTAAAATACTTTTGAGCCTCTAATAGAGTGTAAGACCCAACCCTCTTTTGTACATTAAATAATTTGGGCTTCAGTCATTGTATAAGCCCTAGTACAATTTTCAAATCAACGGTATGATTACTATTTTTTTTTCATTTGGGCCTCTCCTTGAGTTGTAAGCCCCAACACTTGTACAAAAATCATTTGGGCCTCTCCTTGAGTTGTAAGACCCATCCCTTTGTAAATAAAACCTAATTTGGACCTCAGTCATTGTATAAGCCCCGATACAATTTTCAGATCAACGGTACGATCACTGTTTTTTTCATCTGGGCCTCTCCTTGAGTATAAGCCCCAACAATCTTTTCAAAAACAACTTCCTTTTTGATTTAGGTTCAAACTCATAGTTTTTATCAAAACTTTCTTTAATTTCTTGAACAACTAACCATACAGCTGTTACAATGGAAACTTGTTCGCCTGTAAGTTTTAAACAACTGTCTTTTACATACTTGCACACACACACACACACACACATATATATATATATATATATATATATATATATATATATATATATATATAATTGTTTGTGCTGGAAGCTTGCTCACCTGTAAGTCCTTCTACCCTTTTTTACGTACAATATATATTTCATCTGTACATATATGCCTGTATATTATCTTCTTAGAGTTTTCCCCGACAATTAAGTCTAGAACTAGATAAATCTAGTGGTCACTCTTTCAACAGTCAAAACTAGTTCCCCATAGGAATTCCAAATACAGTCTTGCCTTCTATTGGGCTTAAACAATATGGAACAAAGAGAAAGGCATTATTCCCGGTGAAACTTTTCTCAGACTGTCACTATTAGAAAATTGTCAAAGAAATTCATTTCCCCCAGAGAGGATTAATTCTCGGTGAAACCTCTCTTGAATTTCTTCAAACCCTAGAACTGTTCACTACAGAAAGGATTATTCCCGGTGAAACCTTTCTGGAACTTTTCTTAAGTTTGGACCCACAAGCTTCCTAAAAGCATCCCCGCCTCTTCTTGGGTTTTGTACAAGGACCCTCTCGCATCTTAGAAGTTCTCATGCCTTCTCTTGGGCTTAATACAAGGACCCTGAAGACCTCTTAAAGGTATAGGACATAACTTAGTCATCCTTTGTTAGAGCAGTCTTTCCAAATAGTCAAAACCTTGGACAATTTAGGGTTGATACTCATCCCTTAAAACACCAGCCTCCTCTTGGGCACCATACAAAGACAAACTCTTCCATACCAGTAAACTTGGACAGTCTAATCTCCTCTTGGATCTCAAAGATATTCTCAAGTCCCCTACGAATACAAGAGAAACCCTGATCATTCGATCAATCTCCAGTAGAGCTAAAATCCTCACAGGATCTAAAACTCAATCTTTATCCTAAATTTCCCCCAGCTAGGGTCATATCATCATCAAATACTAGCCTATCAGAACCTCAAGGCATCTGATACCTCAACTCAATTGTAAACCCTCAGTAAAAGTTGATCCCCCTACTTGGACATGCCTCTGGATCTCAATAATCCTCAGCAGAATCCAGCCTCCTCTTAGGCTTTGTATAATGATTTTTCCTCGGTAGAGAATTAGCCCCGAAAGCACCCTTTTGTTGAGTCCATCTTCTTTCTTAAAACACTCTTTTGTTGAGTTAACCCTTTTCAGCCTCAATCTTGGGCTTTGTACAAGACAAACAAAGTACTCTCTTGTCGAGTCAATCACCTTTCCACACTCTCTTGTTGAGTCAATGGTACAAAACATAAACACTCTCTTGTTGAGTCATTCTCTTTTAGCCTCAATCTTGGGCTTTGTACAAGACATATATAAACTTTCTCTAACAAAGTCAAAATCTCCATAACCTTCTCTTAAGCTCTGGATAAATATCGTCCCAGCGGAGTCAATTTCTCCCAGTCTTCTTTTAGGCTTTGAGAATTAATATCCCTAAATAGGAGTCAATATCACCTTTCAGCCTCAATCTTGGGCTTTGTACAAGACACCCATAAATACCCTTCAGCCTCAATCTTGGGCTTTGTACAAGACACATATAAAATCTCTCCAGCAGAGTCAATCTCTTTTTCAGCCACAATCTTGGGCTTTGTACAAGATAGATAAAACCTCTCACTAGTAGAGTCACTTTCCCCTTTTAGCCACAATCTTGGGCTTTGTACAAGACAGACAAAATATTTCCTCGGAAAAGTCAACTTTCAGCCTCCTCTTAGGCTTTGTATAAAGATATCCCCAAAAGATTCAATTCTCTTTTAGCCTCAATCTTGGGCTTTGTACAAGACAGATAAACACTCTCTTGTTGAGTTAGTCTTTTCTAGCCTCCTCTTAGGCTTTGTATAAGGACTTCCCCAGTGGAGTCAATCAATCTCTTAGCTTCAACCTTGGGCTTTGATCAAGGCACATACAAAAACCACCATCCCCTCAGAGGAAATCAAAATCTCTCTGCAGGAAGACATTTCTCTGTATATCACTACATCAAAACAGAAAATCAAAACAAACCTTAATCCCAGATAACTGTTGTAAGTGGCACACTTGTTGATTCAAACATCCAAGCTGTAGTCCATCTTTTATCCTGGTAAACTTCCTCTCTCATCTAATTGATGTAAGCGGCAAGCCTCTGGATTATTTACATCCACACCATTGTCCCTCTCTTAGCATGAAAGATTCCTAAGGAAAAATGGCATTGCTCTACACTGAGTTAAAGTTTTCCTCTTTAGGACAAATCCCCTATAAAGAAAATTATGGCATTGCTGGATTCACATATCTCAGTTAAAGTAATTCTCCTTTATAATCAATCACTCAATAATTGTTATAAACAGATGAGATGTCTCCCTTTAGAGATGACAAATTCTCTCTCAGTCAAACTTTTAGCTTCAATCTTGGGCTTTGAATAAGACACAAATACTCAACCTTTTAGCTTCAATATTGGGCTTTGAACAAGACACCAAAACATCTTTTTCCTCCCATAGAATAGGAGGAACTACGATTGCTCTGATTTCCCTGTTTCTTTAAACGGGAATACGTAGGCATAAGATTGTGAAATCTTAGTGAGCATACCAATCAAAACTTTAGGTCCAGTACCTTCATACCAATCAAAATTTTATGTCCAGCACCTTTATATCAATCAAAACTGAGGTCCAGTACCTCACCAAAATCATCAAAAACTTACTCTCTCTCACAAACATTCCCAAAGAAGAAACTTTCCCATTTACAGATGAACACCATCAAGTACAAAGCAGAATCTAATGCTAATAACCTGTGGATAACCACATATAGGATGGGTAATTGACAACTCCCCATTGTATAACCTGACCCCGAACTCCCCAAATCTCTTTACCGTTTGTTCAATTAAACATTCACATGCAAGGTTAGTTTTAGATAACTTCCCTTTCCCTTCCAGCTTCACGGGATAAATAATAAATCAGAAAGTAGCACCCCACGTTCCTCCCATTGAGGTGAGGAAATCCACATGGCGATAAGATGGTCGCATCACCGACAAAAATTACACGCTACAGCAGGGAGACACTGTATCTTTATCTCTCCGTCACTAACGAGGCCATCAGTGCTGCCCTCATTCGAGAATCCCTCGACGGGCATAAGCCAAAATATTTTACTAGCAAGGCCTTGCAAGGGCTAGAACTCAGATACCAGCTGATCAAAAAAGTTTCCCTGGCTCTCATCAACGCTGCAAGAAGATTAAGGCACTACTTCATGGCCCACACGATAGTGGTTCGAACAGACCAGCCCATAAGACAACTTCTTGGCTGACCAGACATGGCCGGCAGGATGTTCAAATGGTCCTTAGAGCTGTCAAAGTTTAAGATCCATTATGAAAGTAGGAAAGCCCTTAAAGCACAAGTCTTGGCCGATTTTTTGGTGGAAATGACACCTCTAGCTTCCCCATCAAGCAGGGCGCACAAATGAACCATCTTCGTGGACGGAGCTTCCAGCTCCACAGGGAGTGGAGCGGGCATCATCCTCGAGAATGAATAAGGGATCCTAATCAAAGTATCATTGGTCTTGTCCTTCCCAACCTCGAACAATCAAGCCGAGTACGAAGCATTCCTCGCAAGCTTACGATTGGCCGATGACCTGGGCGTTAAGTAAGTAAAAATCTTCACAGACTCCCAACTCGTGGCATCCCAAATACGAGGAGAATATCAGGCCAAAAAGATCATCTCGTCGAATACCTAACGCTTATAAAAGATAAGATAGCTAGGTTCAACGTGTGGGAAGTCCAGCACATCCCCCGCGAACGAAACACTCGGGCAGACGTCCTGTCCAAGTTAGCCAGCACTAGAAAAAAAGGTGGCTATAAGTCTGTTATACAAGAGATACTTACCCGTCTAAGTATCAAAAAACCAACGGGGCTGCTCGACGTCAACACCGTTGGAGACAATAGTTGCTAGATGACCCTAGTATACAACTACCTCACCACAGGGGAGTTTCCCGAAGACAGTAAAGAGGCTAGCGTAACTAATCGAAGGGCCTTCTCATACGTCCTGGTTGATGACAAGCTCTATCGATGAGGATTCTCCATCCCCCTCCTAAAATGTGTTGAGGAGGACAAGGTCCCTGACATTCTCCAAGAAATTCACAACGGGATCAACGCACAACACTTGCGAGGGAGATCCTTGGTACGAAAGGCCCTACGAGTAGGATATTACTGGACAACCATGCAGCACGACGCTAAGGAGCATGTCAAAAAATGTAACAGATGCCAGCGCCACGGGGACATGCACTTAGCACCCCCAACTGTAGCGAGCGATTTTGGACGCGGTTCTTAAGCGCTGGTCGCTCTCTGCGGTTTGAGCTTACTATAGGTCGATTCATTTTTTATCCTATTAAAGCTGATGAAGGAAGGGAAATCGATGTCTCCAATTAACCCTGCTTGCATACTGATTTTAAACAGTGGTCTGTTAGGTTACGGATGCTATCAATGTGGGGGGCCTTTGTACTGGTTATTTGTATTTTTGCCAATACTGATTTCTTCTTTTTATTTTGACAGAAGGTTTCTGGTAGGGAACAAGGATTAGGGTGTTAGGACTGATGCTTTTTGATGTGAGAGTATGGGATTTAGGTTTTTTGTTGATTGTGCTCGCTAAGATCTTTTCTTTCGATCTTATGCCTACGTATTCCCGTTTACCGAAACAGGGAAATCAGAGCGTTCGTAGTTCCTCCTATTCTATGGGAGGAAATGGTTGTTTTTGATGTCTTGTTCAAAGCCCAAGACGTGAAGCGAAAGGTGGTTTGTATCTTGTTCAAAGCCCAAGATGTGAAGCTAAAGGGTCTATTTGTATCTTTTTCAAAGCCCAAGATGTGAAGCTAAAAGGTGTTGACTTTAGAGAGAATTTGTCATCTCTAAAGAGGGGGTTGTATGTCACAACTGTTTATAAAGGAGAATTACTTTAACCGAGATGTGTGAATCCGGCAATGCCATAATTTCCTTTATAGGAGGTTTTAACATGAAGGAGAAGACTTTAACTCAGTGTAGAGCAATGCTATCTTTCCTTAGGAATTTCTCGTGCTAAAAGAGGGACAGTGGCATGGATGTAGATAATCCAGAGGCTTGCCGCTTACAGCGATTAGATGAGGGGAAGGAGTTGTTGATGTTTGTGCACTGTGAACGAGGCACAACTTTGATGCTAAAAGGTTAATTGGATTAACCAGTGGTTTTCTTATACAAAGCCTAAGAGGAGGCTAATATGTGTCTCGTACAAAGCCCGAGAGAGAGGCTAAAAGGGGTTTTGACTCAATGATGGAGTCTTTTGGTATCTCGTATAAAGCCCGAGATGGAGGCTAAAAGGGGTTGATCCTACAAGAGGATCTTTTATACTCAACAAGAGAGTGTTTTTTGTATCTCGTACAAAGCCCGAGAGAGAGGCTGTTGTTTGTTTGGCTCAATAAGAACCTTTTTGTATCTCATATAAAGCCCTAGATGGAGGTAGAAAGGTGATTGACTCAACGAGGGAGTCTCTTATGTGTCTCGTACAAAGCCTTAGAGAGAGGCTGAACGTTGTTTGACTCCGCTGGGGAGGATCATTGTACAAAGCCCGAGAGAGAGGCTAACTTCACTGGAGAAGGATCATTATACAAAGCCTAAGAGGAGGCTGTTGTGCTGTTTTAGTTAAGTGACAGATCCAGTATACTGATTTTGAAAGAGAAAATCAGTTCTTATATGAGCAACACTGTACTCAAGGATTTGATTTGAGGATCCGGGTTATTCCTGTTCTTCAAGGAAGTGGGAAATCCGAAGGGTATTGAGACTGTCCGAGTCTATTGGTTTTCTTCCTATTTTTGAAGGGTGCTTGAGAATGTCTTTGAGACTCAAGGAAATTAGACTGTCCAAGTCTGGAGTTTCATCTTTTGTACTATGTTTTGAGAAATAGTAGTAGACTCTTGAAAGGACTGTTCTATGGAGATGATTAAGTTCTGTTCCTATTCCTCTAGGAGGTCGTCGGGACAATTTGTACGAAGCCCAAGAGGAGGTTGGAAAACTTTTAAGAAGCCGACGGGTCCTTGTACGAAGCCCAAGAGAAGGCTATCATTCCATGAGGAAGAGATCATTATACGAAGCCTAAGAGGAGGTTGTGAATACTTCTAAGAAGCCGTAAGGTCCTTGTACTAAGCCCAAGAGGAGGCGGGGTTACTTTTAGGAAGCCTGTGGGTCCTTGTACGATGCCCAAGAGGAGGCCTATGCTTTTAAGAAGCCCGTGGGTCCCCAAACCCTGAGAAATTCAAGGCAAGCTATTCACAAGGAATAGATCAAGTCAGGAAAGTTCGAGAATTTGGAAGAAACTCAAAGATGCCATTCACGGAGAATACATTCATCTCTGGGAGTATAATTTCTTGACGATTCCTAATGAGGACAGCCGAAGAGAAGACTGTATCTGGTGATCCTATTGGGGATCTAGTTGTCTATTTCTACGAATAAACGAAACGGCGTCACCTAGTTCTAGACGTAGTTGCCGAGGAAACTCTAATATCTATACTATTATTACACAGTTGATATGAGTTTATGAAAGAAGACTTACAGTGAAACAGCCCCACAATACAGTTATATATATATGAAAGCGGTAAATGAAAGCAATAACCACTTACTCGGTTATAGAGCTTCTATGCTGTTTGGTTAGTTGTTCAACAAAGAAAGATTGAAAACAACGTTATATTCAAAATCAAAGGAGAAAGTGCTTTGAAAACGAAAGATTTAGGGCTTACAGCTCAAGGAGAGGCCCAGGGTTTTATCAGTGAGCGCACTATTTGAAATTGTACAGAGGGACTTATGCAACGAATGAGGCCCAAAATGTTTTCTGTACAAGCGTGTTGGGTCTTACACTCTAATAGAGGCCCAAGAAAAGTTTAAAGAAAAAGATATGGGTCTTACTACTCGAGGGTAGGCCCAAATGATTTTTCGTTTAAAATGGCGATCGCGCCGAGGTTTTCTTTTAACGCGAAGGGACTTATACAATAAGTGAGGCCCAAAAATGGTTTTGGTTAAAAGAGGATTGGATCTTACACTCTAATAGAGGCCCAAGTGAGTTTTAAGAAAAGAAATGGGTCTTACTACTCGAGGGTACGCCCAGGGTTATTTTGAAAAGGCGATGATCATGCCGTTTATTTGAAAATGTACAGAGGGACTTATACAATGAATGATGCCCAAAATGTTTTCTGTACAAGGGTGTTGGGTCTTACACTCTAATAGAGGCCCAAGTGTATTTGAAAATCAATTTTGAAAGTTGAATTAATCAAAAACCCTAATTTTAATCTTTAAAAGTAAATATTTAAAGAAAATCAAACAAAATACAAAATAAATTTGAATAATCCCTTTATGATTTTGTTTAAGGTTTGAAAAAAAATGAGGGATAATCACAAGGAATATTTAAACTCATTAGGTTTTGATTTTCAAAGTAAATATTCACTTTTAGAATGTTTAAAAACAATTAAAAATGAATTTATTCACAAAAATACTAATTATATTAAATAAATAATATAAATCTAATTTTTTGGTGGAATAAAATATTTCAACATTTTTGTGAATTATTGCAAAAAGAACCAATCAAAATTGATAAAAATTGAAGGAGTTATTAATTTTTCAAATCATTAAAAATAATAATATGAAAAATAACAAAATAAACAAGTGATAAAAAGAAGTCTGGGGCGAGGGGGATTCGAACCCCAGACCTCTCGCTTGCCAATACACACAAAACCAGCTTATGAACCGCTGGGGCACAATGCCAATTCAAATATAACATGGAAAGGGAAAAATATATATCAAACTTAGTTGGAAAACCTGAAGAATGGCGCCGTGGCCATCTTCTTCCTCGAGCTCGTGCATGAAGCACCATATCTCAACCATTGGACATCATTCAAACACCAAACTCATGCGTTTTTTCACAAGGAAGAAGATGGCAATACCCAATTTTATTTATTTTTAGTGTATAACAAATTATATCATTGTGGCCGTATGAACCCTAATTTTGCAAAAGCAATCGAGTAGGCATGATTATGAGTGCAATGATCAAATTTTCTGAGCGAAAACAATCAGCATATGATGGCAAGCAATTGGCTAAAATATCATGCGAGGAAATATGCATGGATCATGGAGTTTGAGTTTTGAGGCTTACCTTGATGCAAGCTGAAATTGAACTCTGCACAAAGTTTGTTCAAGTCGTGAATTAATGATCCCTACAGCTTCAATGGATGTTATGGAGTGTGTTACAAGCTTTGGAACACTTTGAAACTCTTTGGATCAAGCTGGAGACCTCCACCTGCATAATTGAGGCATAATGGCTTGGTTGAAGGGTGATTTTGAGCCTGAGGTGTTACAGTCAGTGTTTAAGTGTTTGAACACCTCAAATACATCATATGTGATGTGTTTGAGCAATTGGAATTGATTGCCTAAGGCTGCAACTCAAAACCCGATAGTGGTTACTCAAAAACCAAAAAACTTGAGGTTTAAGGAAGAATGAGAGAAAGAAGTGCTGTAACTGGCTTTGGTGTGAGTTGAATGATCCATTGGGACCTCTATTTATAGGTGATCAAATTTTGTTTTGGAGGAATAGTGAATGGCTGTTGGATCAGATCACATTTGCATGGATTGGCTTGGAGGATTTCTTCTCAAGCAAGGCAAGCTAGCCATTCCCAAGAGCAGGGCTATGCCTTGACCAAAATCACATGCCTCAGATGTTTTTATTGTTGTTTAATCAGAGAATTTGACTGAGTAGGGTAGCTACCTTGACAATGCACTATTCCACATTAATGCACTTTGAATTCAAGGCAAAATGTGCCAAAGTGGATGAATTTCAAGTTGGAAGATTCCTTGGTTTTTTTACTCAGATTTATCAGTTGGATCAGATGCAATGTGATTGGTTTGAATACATGTGGCATACTAATCCTCAGTTTTTGCTTCAAAATCGTGTGTGGAAAGCAAACATGCAAACTGATTTTTCCAAAATAGCTTGCAGCAGCATGACTTTGGGCATGGATTTTTCTTGGCTCAAGTTGAATCAATTTATGCTGTTAAGCTCTTTGAATTCTTGGCAACATATGCAACAACATTGATGTTTAACTTTGGACTTGATTCAGCTTGCATCTATGTGAAAAGATCTCACAAGTTTTGGTGTTTCAACAAAATCTGTCTTGGACAAAATTTTATCTAAGTGTTGGAAAATGGTGTACTTTCACATTTTCAGCCATTTTGGCTCACTCATAGCTCAAAATCCGCAGTGAATTGGAGTTAGGTCTAGTTGAAGTTTTTGTAGAGGGCAATGAGATCTACAAATCAAGCTTTGGATGGGAAAAAATGGCCTTGTGGTTTAGGAGTTATGACCCTCCAAAGTTGGTACCTTAGCCACTTTATTTTTAACTTTGAAAATTTTCTAAGTTTTTATGGTTACCCCTTTTACAAGTTATCCAACTTTTCTTGATTTTTCTTGATGAATGATGATTCAAATCATACATTAACATCATTTTAGGGTTAAAAATCCATTTTGGTGAAAAATCTCAAAAAGTCAAAGTTGACTTTTGTGCACAGTTGACTTTTTATCAGATGAATTCCAAATTGTGCAATTCTTAAAAAATCATGTCCTTGACCTAAATCAAACTTAATGGACATGTTCCATGGGTGTCATGGGGTATGTTGAGGCATGTCCTAGGGTTTGGGAGCATGTCCTGGTCAAAAGTCAAAGTTACAGTTGACTTTTTCCTTAAAACCCTAATTGTGGTGCAGATGAAATTGAGACTTGTTGCTCAAGCTTCTTGGATTAATCCATTGTTCCAAATGGATCAATATAGTTCATTAGAGACCCTCAAACCCTCTCTTGAGGTCTTGGCTCATGATTTGCCCCAAAAGTCAACTTAGGGGTGAATTAGGTCAAGAAACCCTAATTCCTGATTTTTGATGAATGCAACCCCTGAGGCAAAATTGACTTGATGACTGGGTCCATGAGGTCCCATGGGGTATATTAGGTTGTGTTTTGGATCTTTGGCTCATGCCCAGAGGAAAATTTCCCTTTGGAGGCCTTGATCGACCAAAACCCTAATTTGGTGATACCGACGATCTTGAGGCTTGATCTACCTAGAAGGGAACAGCTTTGTGCTTAATCCTTGGAGTGGGAGTCCTTTTTGATCCTCTGTGTATGTTTGAGAGGTTTAGACAAGTTGAAGATCATGTCATTCCTTGATTGATCCTTTGTCTAAGGCTCTGAGAGGGCTAGAAACCCTAATTTTGATGGTAGATGATGCTCACCCATCTTCAGGGAGACTGATGAGGCAAGATGGTTCCTCCATATTGTGGTGATGATTTGCACAATGATGGGAAATCTTTGTGGTCAAAATTTGGGGTATGACAGATGCCCCTATTTAATCTTCTTGGACCCGAAGGTGTGAATGCCGAAGGTATTCGGGCATTCGGGGTGCAAGAGGATTAAATATCAGAATACCCGAAATTTTGATGGTGGTTATGAATGGTAGCGCACACATTCATCTTCTTTTGCTAAGAAATGATGCTTAGAAAAGGTAAAAACTTCCCCTCGATCCTGGTCTTCAGCGAAGGAACTGGTCTCAGTCTTCTTTTGAAATGAACTCCCCCTCGATCCTGGTTTCCTACCAAGGAACTGGTCTCGGTTTCTGATTTAAACTTCCCCTCGATCATGGTTTCCTACCAAGGAACTGGTCTTAGTTTCAGATATAAACTTCTCCTCGATCCTGGTTTCCTACCAAGGAACTGGTCTTAGTTTCTGATATAAACTTCCCCTCGTTCTCAGTTTCCTACCAAGGAACTGGTCTTAGTTTCTTCTGTCAATAAACTTTATTGACAAGGGACGCTATGCGTAGTGGTTTTCCTCAAACTTGTCGCCGAATTTTCCTGGGGAGATGCCATTTGATAGAAAAACTTTGATGTCAGACTCGCTGTGGAACCCAGTCGTCTGAGTTGTAGAGGTGTATAAACTTCTCTGTTGGAGATGCCATTTATTTCTACTGGGGAAAAGAAGGTCTCTTAGGAGACTGCTGTCGCTTGGGATCTTACATCATACTTTTCTCGGGCTCTTCCCAGAGAAATGCCATATGATGGGGTCCAATTTTGAGGTGCCGATGACCTTTTCATCAGCGATCTTTTCGGAGCGAAACTGGCGTGCTGCCGAATCTCGGATTACGAGGCTTTCCCTGTGGATTTTCCTGAATTCGGGAAATCAAGGATATCATCTTCAATGGCGAAGAGTGATGCTGACTGAAGGTTCCTCTGGTTTTTCAGAGGTTCAAGTTATCAAAGTGGTCGAGGGCCAATTTCAATCCAGAAATAAACTGGAGAAAAGATTGTTCAGACACAATATTTCTTGACGAGGCAAGAACTGACAACTCGATTGAGAGGACTGTTATCACTAGGGGATGAGACCGACTAGAGTGATAGTGATGCAATATGAATATGAATGAAAATCAAATGCATGATGTATGTATGTATGTATATGCTGATAAAAATAACGCGACATACAAACTGACGGGTGAACATGACTGGATACTCGGCCATTGCGGGGCGTGTAGAAATATCGCTGGTTCAAGATAATAATTCCACCTTGCTTAGGAAAGATAGTCCCTGTTGGGAGCTATGTTGGTCGGGCTTAGGAGATAAGAACTCGGCCGAGGCGTATCAGACGAAACAAGGTCTCTGACACAGTTGATCCTTCATTCAGGCGTACTGGGTTAGAAGGAGTACTTTGATTCTGCACTTTGAAGTTTGCTTACTTCTGGAGAAGCGGTTGATGCTCTTCTGATGTTCAACAATCAAAAGGAATTGTCGACTTTAATTTAAAAGCAGAAAAAGTTTTAACAAGTAAATTCATTTTTGTTTTATTTCAAGAATCGTTAATCATGTTAACAACGTCGTTCTGTAAAGCTAAAACAAATAAGAATTACAAACAAAAGCACAAGGGCTCAAATTTTATTAATAAGATGGAGATCAGCTAAACGCGTGATTCCAAAGAGTATATACAAAGTTTGAAAATGGTAATTTACAGGGAAAAGGGCTACGTTGAAACATAACGACCACTATCCTTCTACCAACTTTGAATTCGGAACATTCTGAGCTTCTGTCGAAGATGACCTTGACTGGAGTTTTTCTCCGATGGATGGTGTAACTGCTGCTGAGGGACTTGCCTCTGTTGAACATAGTTACTTGCCATTATCCCTAATTTTTGCCTGGATTGTACTATGATGTTTCCAATCCATCGGGATGATTTTTTTCATGTCTCTAACTTTTGCCTGGACCGCCCTTTCGGGTTTTCAATCCACCGAGATGTTTTTTTTGTTAGTTTAGGCGAAGTATTTCTTGACTACATCAACATTCGTAGGGTAGGCAAATTCCTCTCCGTCCATGGTTGCAAGTCTCAAGGCGCCGCCTGAGAAAGCTTTCGTGACCACATAGGGGCCATCATAATTTGGGGTCCATTTACCCCAAGAATCAGTGAGAAATGATTGTATCTTCTTGAGCACGAGGTCTCCTTTCCTGAAGATGCGGGGTCGAACCTTTTTGTCGAACGCCTTCTTCATTCTCTGTTGATACAATTGACCATGGCATAAAGCCATGATTCTCTTTTCTTCGATCAGATTCAGTTCACCGTGTCGGCTTTGACACCATTCAGCTTCGATGAGCTTAGCTTCCATCAGTACTCGGATTGATGGGATCTCTACTTCTACGGGGAGCACTGCTTCCATGCCATATACTAGAGAGAAAGGGGTAGCCCCTGTTGAAGTACGGACAGATGTGCGATAACCGTGAAGAGAAAAGGGTAGCATCTCGTGCCAGTCTTTGTAGGTTACAACCATCTTTTGAACGATCTTCTTGATGTTCTTGTTAGCCGCTTCTTCCGCTCCGTTCATCTTGGGTCGGTAGGGAGATGAGTTATGGTGTTCGATCTTGAACTCTACGCATAACTCTTTCATCATCTTATTGTTCAAGTTAGATCCATTATCAGTAATGATCTCGCTTGGAACACCATAACGGCAGATGATATTGTTTTTGATAAATCGGATCACCACTTGTCGGGTTACATTGGCGAATGACGCTGCTTCGACCCACTTGGTGAAGTAGTCAATGGCTACCAGGATGAACCGATGTCCGTTTGAAGCCTTAGGTTCGATCAAGCCAATCATGTCGATCCCCCATATGGAAAAAGGCCACGGGGAAGAAAGAACTTTGAGATGTGATGGCGGTACATGAATTTTGTCGGAGTATATCTGACACTTGTGACACCTCCTCATGTACTTGTAGCAGTCGGATTCCATGGTCAACCAGTAGTACCCTGCTCTTAGAATTTTTCTAGCCGTTGTGTGTCCGTTGGCATGAGTGCCAAAGGATCCTTCATGAATTTCCTTCATAAGCATGTCTGCTTCTGGTCTGTCTACGCATCGGAGCAAGACCATGTCAAAATTCCTCTTATAAAGAGTGTCACCGCTCAGGAAGAAGTTTCCAGCCAATCTTCTGAGGGTTTTTCTGTCTTTCCTGGATGCCCCAGGTGGGTACTCTTGTTTCTGAAGGAAGCATTTGATATTGTGATACCAAGGTTTGTCGTCTATGACTGCTTCGATCGTGAAGATGTAAGCGGGCCTTTCAAGGCGCATTATGTCAATCTTAGGTATGTCATTCCATTGACCTACACTAATCATGGAAGAGATAGTGGCTAATGCATCAGCCATGTGATTCTCCTCACGAGGGATGTGATGAAACTCGACTCTGTTGAAGAAAGGTAGCAACCTTCTCGCGTAGTCTTTGTAAGGAATCAGTCCTGATTGGTACGTGTTCCAATCTCCTTTTATCTGATTGATAACCAAGGCTGAGTCGCCGTATACGTCCAGGTTTTTGATCCTTAAATCAATTGCTTCCTCGAGACCCATAATACAAGCTTCTTATTCGGCCTCGTTGTTCGTACACTTGAACGTAAGTCGAGCGGTGAAAGGAATGTGGGTACCCTGAGGGGTAACAATGATTGCCCCAATTCCATTTCCATAATGATTAACTGCTCCGTCGAAAATTAGTCCCCATTGGGAATCTGGTTCTGGCCCTTCACTGGGTAGCGGTTCATCGCAATCTTTCATTTTTAGATACATGACATCTTCGTCTGGGAAGTCAAACCCGATTGATTCTTGATCTTCAATCGGTTGATGAGCCAAATGATCGGCTAAAATACTTCCCTTAACGGCTTTCTGAGCGTGGTACTCTATGTCATACTCTGATAACAACATCTGCCAACGGGCAATTCTTCCCGTAAGAGCAGGTTTTCCGAAAACGTACTTGATTGGATCCATTTCGGAGACCAACCAAGTAGTATGACGAATCATGTACTGGCAAAGACGTTTGGCTGCCCAAGCCAAAGCACAACAAGTTTTCTCAAGCATCGTGTACCGAGTTTCGCAGTTGGTGAATTTCTTGCTTAGATAGTAAATGGCATACTCTTTCCGTTTAGTTTCGTCTTGTTGGCCAAGTACACATCCCATTGAGTCCTCCAAGACTGTAAGGTAAATGATCAGTGGTCTTTCTTCCACTGGAGGTGATAGAATCGGAGGTTTCAATAGATATTCCTTAATACTGTTGAAGGCGGTTTGGCAATCTTCTGACCAAATGCAACCCTGGTTCTTTTTAAGTAACTTGAAGATTGGCGCACAGGTCGCGGTCATAAGGAATATGAATCTGGAGATGTAGTTCAAACATCCCAAGAATCCCCTGACTTGTTTTTCAGTTTTCGGAGAAGGCATTTCTTGAATGGCCTTGACCTTGTCAGGATCAACCTCAATTCCTTTCTGGCTGACGATGAACCCTAAGAGTTTCCCCGAACGGACACCGAAGGTGCATTTGTTGAGATTCAAGCGGAGCTTGAACTTTCTTAAACATTCGAACAATTTTGACAGATGTTCAATGTGCTCACTCTCTGTTTTTTATTTTTCAATCATGTCATCGACATATACCTCGATTTCCTTATGTATCATGTCATGAAAGAGAGTAGTCATGGCCCTTTGATAGGTTGCTCCGGCGTTCTTTAAACCAAACGAAATTACCTTGTAACAAAAGGTACCCCATGGGGTAATGAACGAAGTTTTCTCTATGTCTTTCGGCGCCATTTTGATCTGGTTATAGCCCGAGAATCCATCCATGAAGGAGAAAATTTTGAACTTTGCTGTGCTGTCAACCAGCATGTCAATGTGTGGTAAAGGAAAGTCGTCCTTTGGACTTGCCTTGTTCAGATCCCTGTAATCAACACACATTCTGACCTTTCCGTCC
Organism: Lathyrus tuberosus; assembly: GCA_022829125.1. Lineage (NCBI taxonomy): Eukaryota > Viridiplantae > Streptophyta > Magnoliopsida > Fabales > Fabaceae > Lathyrus > Lathyrus tuberosus. The sequence continues at coordinate 6,340,718 of JALAZF010000283.1, read as the reverse complement.
TTTTTGGGAATTGGTACGATGTTGGCTAACCATTGAGGATATTCAGATGTAGCGAGGAAACCTGCGTCGATCTATTTCTGTACCTCCTCTTTGATTTTGATGGCCATGTTCGGGTGAGTCCGTCTCAACCTTTGCTTTACTGGTGGACATTCCGATCTTAACGGTAAGTGATGTTCCACGATGCTGGTATCCAACCCTGGCATATCCTGATAGGACCAAGCGAATACATCGGGGAATTCTTTGAGAAGCTTTATCAAACCCTCTCTGGAAGTTGGACTGAGCAGTGCCCCAATCCTGATTTATTTTCTCTCTTTTTTTGAACCCACATTGATCATTTCCAACAGCTCCTTGTGAGGTTCAATGGATCTTTCCTCCTGTCTGGGTAGTCGAGAGATCTCTTCTGGAATTTCGTTGTCAACTTCTTCTTCAGCCCCAAATATTGGGAACTCAAAGTCTGGAGAAGGCATCGGATCGTATGTTTCAACTGGGTTTAAAAAAAGCAATCTGCATGACGTGATGATTCGTGTTTAGAAGAGATAGAGAAAATGCAAGTGTGTGCAGTGTTTTATATTACTGCTTGTTTTTATTTTTAATTGTTTTTTAGGATTACCATTTTTTGAAAAACGAAAAGAGAAAATAGCAATTAATGCGGAAATTACAGAACAACATTATTTTATTAATGAACAAGTCGACTCTTGAAACTACAGCCCTATAAAACAAAACTCTGTCGCTTTGGGCGAAGCGAAGAGGGAAATTTTACAGAAAGCGAGCCCTATCAAAACATCTGTTTCACTTGGGCAGGGTGAAAGGTTAAAGACGGCAATTACTTTGACTGATGAACGACCTTCGGAACCTCGACGGCAACCCATTGGCGGCGAACTCCTCGGTGAATCACAAAGTCTGGCACCTTCCTCGATTTGTCTTCAGAAATGACGCTGATTTCTGGTGGAGCAGGATGATTGGAATCTGTCTCCCAGACAGAGTTGTCGTAGGAGGATTCCTCTGTTACATTTTGCATAGCATTTGTACTCTTAGGTACATCTCCCCATCCAGTTGGCTGGATATCTTCGAGCCTGATACGAGAGCTTTCGGGAGCGTTGTACTTGACCATATAGTCGTACTTTCCACTTGGTTCTCCCAAAGTGTCCCAAACTTCTTTGGAACTGGAGGAGTCATCTCTCTCGATGACGTTGACCTCAGGAAAAGCATAGTTGATGAATTCAAGTCCTGCAAACGTTGTGAATTCATCTTCATGTTGAGTAGTTTCTGAATGACTTGAGTGTTGATCCCATGACGTGGTGGGGACACAGGTATTCTGTTCAATAACTGTCAGCCGATTTTCATTATTTGGCTGACTCTCTTGCCCCAAGTTTCCTAGGTAAGGCTGCCACATTGGCAGACCATCCATTGGGCCATAGTAATTGTGGTCAAAGTTGTCTTTCATCAGAGTGTCCTCCTCTAATGATTTTGGCAGAGCCCAGCGTCCTTCCGGATCACAACCTCCATATATCATTTCGACATTTGACCTTGGTATAAATCTCGGACTCTGTGCGGGATAGCAAAATGGCGTAGGTACCTCTTCCTGAGACATATAACCGTCCTTGTTAAGATAGGACTTCCATTTTTCATCTGTGTCAGAGGGATCTTCCTCATTGATAGCATGAACTGTCTGAGACACTGGGTGAAGGAAACCTCCACTGTGGAAGAAGTTTTGAAGGGGATGAAGACTTTCGTCGTTGGCAGCCATCTGGGTACAGGTTGCAGAAAAACCAAGACCCTTCTTTGTTTTATTGTCAGTGGGAATGACAAGTTATCCCCATCCTGTCGTACTGGTACTCTTGACCACTTTAATAGCATCGTTGTATGAGGAAATCGAGGTTCCTCCTTTAAAATGATTGTCCTTGCTCACCGACAGTGCTTGGAACTGAGTTCCAATAACCTCCTCGGGTTCTATACCAGTAGATGATGACAAATTACTCACAAGCAAGGCTTGTTCCCCATAAACCGTGACAAGTTGATTGTTCTTGACAAACTTTAGCTTTTGGTGGAGGGTTGACATAACCGCTCCAGCCTGATGTATCCAAGGTCTTCCTAATAAACAATTGTATGTTGCCCGGATGTCCATGACCTGGAAAGTGACTTGGAAAGTGTGAGGACCAATAGTTATGGGAAGATCAACTTCATCGATAACCATTTTTCTGGATCCGTCAAATGCTTTGACGACGACCTCGCTGATTCTCATCAGAGGGCCTTTGAATGATAATTACATCAAAGTAGACTTCGGAATAACATTCAGGGCTGGCTAAAGCATCGTCCTGGCAGTTAACTGTGATATTGAGCGCCATGTTATGACGGCGACCCTCTTCGGGTAATTCCTCATCACTAAATCCCAAATTGTTGCAAGAAGTGATGTTAGAGACAATACTATCGAACTGTCTGATTGTTACATCCTGTTCCACAAAGGCTTGCTCCAAGACTTTCTGTAGAGCCTCCTTGTGCGCTTCTGAACTGAGTAACAGTGATAATACCGAGATCTTCGAAGGAGTCTGTAACAGCTGATCAACAATGTTATATTCACTCCTTTGGATGAGCTTTAGCATCTCATCATTATTTTTCAAAAGGTCGGGTTTACTGGATTGACCGACTGGTGGATCAGGAGCTTCCATCTGAAGTTCCTTTTCTTTGTTAGGTTCCCCAACCCCTCGGTTGAAGATTCTACAACTCCGTGTTACACGACTGATGTCTGCAATATTCACAACGGAGGGTAATGGAATTTCCTTTCCATTTTTAATTATTGTTGCACCGTATTTGTAAGGGACAGCCTTAGTTGATTCATACGGTAGTGGTCCCGGTAGATAGATGACTATGGGAACTTTCTGATTTTTCTGACCATCATAAGTAATCTCGATCCGTTCCCGTTTGGAAACCTTAGATTCATCAAGTAGAGGGATAACGACAAAAACATCCCTGGTCCTATGATGACCAGAGATGGTGACAACATCCTTAACTTGACCGGCAAGGTAGTTCGGCGTCCAGTTGATGGGTTCAGAACCCGAATATGGACAAATTTCTCCACGATCCACCTGACCCTGAAGAGATGCTCTCACAAGGTAACACCCTTGGTTACTTTTCGAACAGACGCTACAACGGTCGTAATTGTGTGGTGGCACCTGACCACGCCCACTTTGAATACAATGTAACCTCACTAGGTTAACTTCCACAGATCGGACATCCTGACTTTGACGTCGAGTAGGATTCCTGTTACTGATACTAATTTGCTGAGTACCTTCATCCATATAGATTGGCATCCACCAGTGATTTAACAAGTGCTGAAGTGCCTCCTGGACAAGGGTACAACCTCGATCGTTTTCGCAACCTGCTTTACAACTTTGATAGTCATGTGATATTAAGAATCCGAGTCGGACCTGCTCATCATGTAACTCTACCAGGTTGGTATTCATTACGCGAATATCGAAGATTTGAACCATGTTGATCTGATAAGGGTTCTTATCATGGTAGTCTTGGATCCATCCAAGATCCATCTGATGCTAGAGGGCCTCTTGTATGAAAGAGCATCCCTGTTTGTTTACCGAGCAAGTCAGACAGGAACTGTAATTGTGCCGTGGCAGATTATGATATTGGCTTTGCCTTGAGTGCATTGCCACCAAGTTGACATTCATTGCACGGATATCGTGGTTCTGAATGACGTTGGAGTTCGTATAGACCATGTTAATTCCACGAACTCGGTGTTCCTGGATCCATCCGAGATCCATCTGTTCCTGTAGAGCTGCTTGCACTACCGAACATCCTTGATTGTTTTTAGAGCAGACATCACATTGATGATAATTATGAGGTGGCACATGGCCATATCCACTCTGTCTACAATGCATCTTGACCAGATTGGTTCTCAATGAGTGTACATCGTGAATTTGATAGACATTATTAGTCTCTCCTTCAATCAGGTTGACTGCAGCCTTGTCATGTTGAGGCAGCGGGTTCGTAAGAACATTAGGATTTGTATCCTTGAAAGATAATACCCCACTCCTAACAAGCTTTTGCACGTCGGACTTGAAATTGAGACAAGTCTCAATGTTATGCCCTGAACCTCCTTGATGATAAGGGCAAGTTTGATCCACCTTAAACCAAAAAGGCGGATTTTCTGGTACTGCAAGAGGGGACTTAGTCTGAATATGCCCCTTGGCTAGCAGTAATGGAAACAACTCTGCGTACGTCACGGGTATAGGATCAAATCTTGGTGGCCGTGTTGTACAGTTGTTGTTATATGGAGGACGAGCCTGCTGAAGAGGTTGTTGTGTCCTTTGTTGATCAGGTTGGCTCTGCGCAACCTGAGGTTGATACGTAGGAATAGGCGCAAGGCTGATAGCAGGAGTTACAGCTGCTACTGGTTGATATCGACGCCTTTACTTTCCGAGAAAGATATTCCCAATATCTTGCTCTTTTTCCTTAGGGAGAGCACTACCATATTTTTTAGTACCGCTCGTCGATCCAGTGTCTTTTACCAAACGCCCTTCTCGGACGGCTTCCTCAAGACGTACGCCCATGCCGACCATCTTGGTGAAATCACTAGGTGCACTGGCAACCAATCGGTCATAGTAAAATGAGCTTAAGGTCTTTAAGAAGATCTTTGTCATCTCTTTTTCCTCAAGAGGTGGACAAATTTGAGCGGCAATTTCACGCCACCTTTGAGCATACTCCTTAAAGGTTTCCTTGTCCTTTTGCGACATCGACCTGAGTTGATCTCTGTCGGGTGCCATGTCCAAATTATATTTGTATTGTTGGACGAAGGCAGTACCAAGATCTCTGAATGTACTGATCGTAGTACGGTTTAAACCCATGTACCATTTGAGTGCGGCACCAGTTAAACTATCCGGGAAGTAGTGAATCAGCAGGTCCTGATTCTTAGTCTGAGCTGACATTCGCCGAGCGTACATCACCAGATGGCTCTGAGGGCAAGAATTACCCTTGTATTTTTCAAAGTCGGGCACTTGGAACTTGTGCGGGACTTTCACATTGGGGACTAAGCAGAGGTCTACGGCGTCCTTTCCAAATAGATCCTGACCGCGAATGGCTTGCAGTTTCTTCTGCATTTCCAGGAACTGCTCCTGGAATTCATCCATTCTATCGAACATAGTTTCCTTTTTACCAGCAGGTATTTGTGGAATCTGTCCTTCCGGGACAGTGTGCACCACATGGGGTGGTACCGTGACTACGACAGCGAACCTTGGCGATTCCCAAAGTTTGTAACCTTCAGGTGTCTTCAGTATGCCCCTGGCATCTTCGCTTTCCTGAAGTTTGTAACCTTCAGGACCAGTGGCTTCTGTTGTGAATCCCTGATCATCAGTGATCGGCGGAACATATCCTTCCGGGATATAGTTAACAGGCATGCCCCAAGGGCGATCCTTCGGTATCTGATACCTAGGATCATACTTCTCCACTATGGGCATTGAGGTGATCTCTGAGATCATAGTTCTTTGTAGCTGAGCTTCTGCCATGGCTTGCATGTCGTTACAAAGCTTTCTCATATCCTCTCTCAAAGCGTCGATCTCTTCTTTCAACTCTCTATTTTCTTCCTCAAGATCATCCATCTTTTTTTGACGATTGGCCCGAGTATTATACGAATGAGACAGTTTAACTCTAGAACCGAGACACAAACGTGAGATTCGTAGGTAAGAAGAATACGTGATGTGAGAATGATGAATGCAATGATTCTATTAATTGTTTTTAGGTTTAAAAATAAACTTCGACAATTAGATTACAAATATCAAACAGTGGGGAAACCCCTTTTTATTGAATTCAAAGGATTACCGAAATGGAAATACAGTAGATTACAAAGTACAGAAACAGAAACCTAAGCTAATGGGTCTCGAGTCCTCTCTGAAGAGAAATCGGGTGCTGACTCTGGTACTTTCCTTTTCTTTGACCACGGCTCTTGAGCCGTTGTCGGGTTGTCATTCCTTTGCCAAGTGAAAGGAGCGAGCGAATTCCTTTGGTCATCTTGATTCTCTACAGCATGTTGCTCCAAAATTTCAATAAGAGCATCTTTTTCTTTCAGTAATTGCTGTATTTTAATGCACTCTACGTCGAGGGTGCGGTACTTGTTCTTCCAAGACCTTCTCTCCCGTTGAACTTTGTTGAGAGTAACCTGAAGCTTTTCAGTTTCACTCATGAAGTACATGACAGATTCCTTTGGCAGAAGAATTTCGTACCGAGGATAAGGCATCTTTAGCTTAAGAGCTCTAGTTTGTACCCAATGGAGATAAGGCTCCACTGAGACACAGTTTGGTTTCCCCAGAGACTCTCGTCCTTTCTTATGAACCTGTTTCCAGGCGTGCACTATTTCCATCTTCAGTGCTCTGTCATTTTCTCCTTCCTTGAAGAAAAGACCTTCCAGATGAACACCCCGTGGGACGTGTCTCATCGGGTATCCAAATTGACGGCGAACCAATACCGGATGATAGTTGATTCCTCCTTTAGTTCCTATGAGGGGTACGTTGGGGAAATTTCCACAACGATCAATGATTCTGATTCCATCATAAATCCTATTACACCAATTAATGTCAGAGTTGGTAAGAGACATGATCTTCTGCGACCAACATAAGGCACTCTTGCAATCCCAAAAAGAAGCAGACTTGGGCAAGTGGGAGATAAACCATTTATAAAGCAGAGGTACACATAATGTGATCTCCCCTCCGCTGTACAAATTTCCCAAGTGCACAGAATGATACGCATCTGCGAGCAAAGTCGGCACATGGTTTCCAATGAGAAAAACCTTAATGGAGTTAATATCGACGAAGTTATTGATGTTGGGGAACAAAAATAAACCGTAGGTGAGCAAGACGAAGATGCTTTCAAAAGCAGTCACGTTTCCTATACTGGAAAAATATAGGGCTTTCTTCGTCAAGAACTGGTCTGGCAAACCTTGGATGCCACCCTTAGTAGTTATGCGAGCCCTGACCTCAGACTCGTCCAAATGAATTGCTCTTGCAATGGTCTGATTCTTTGGAATTTCTTCCAGTCCAGAAAATGGAGCTCGATCAGTGATATATAGATCAGTCAGATGAGAATACTCCTCCAGCATTGGTGCTAGCTGGTAATCCGGGAATGTGAAACAGTGATAAACCGGATCGTAAAACTGAATGAGCGCATCCATGATTCCCTTAATCACATGGACTCTTAACAGTGGTAACAGACCTCCGTGCTTGGCTCTGAAAGCCTCAGGGTTAGTGATCATCCTTGCTAAACTTCTCAAATCCTCTAGTTTTGGAACCTTGAAGGTGTAAGTATGAGTTCTCCTTCTACCGAAATCCATTAGCGTAATCCTCTTCTCTGATATTTGCAATCACAGTCTTAGTTTAATTTGAAAAATAGAGAGACTAGAAGAGAAATTTTTTGAATGTTTTAATGTTTTTTAAATGAATGCATGAATGCAGCACACAAAAACATAGAAAAAACATGGGGTCAAAGGGTCGTTGTCATGAAGTCAAGGCTCTACCCATCCCCAAAGGTTTATACTAGGGTGATTTTTGTACCTGTACTCATTATCATCAGCTCCTCCCAGGAAAGTAAAACAACAAGCAGATCGCCAGCGAGTTGTAGAGCAATCTTAGTGTAAGTGCCATTCACCGGGAATAGATCACCAGCCATAAATGAGGGTAGTATCGCGTAACAACTATTCCCGATAGTTTCCGCACTACGAAAGGGTTTGGCTCCTCAGCTTCTCAGACTTAAGAATCGGCCCATTGTCTAGGTGAGAGAATGGGTTGCATTGGTCAGCCTCCACTAAGGTTGATGGTCGACCTCGTCGCCATCACTTATCTTAAGTGTATACTCAATCTTTCCATATGTGGCATCACACGCATTCCCATTAGTAGAAAAATAAACACGTATAGCAATTAGGAAAAGCAGTATATATATTTGTCCTAAACATCCTAGACCTTTAAAGCTATGAATCCTAAGTTCCTGATAGAAAATGGGTTCCCTGGCGGAAGCCCCAATCTGTGGTTTTCACTCGAGAGAAGAGAAAAAAGGTTAGAAGGGCCCCACGGTGGGCGCCACTTTTCTGTAACGAGCGATTTTGGACGCGGTTCTTAAGCGCTGGTCGCTCTCTGCGGTTTGAGCTTACTACAGGTCAATTCATTTTTTATCCTATTAAAGCTGATGAAGGAAGGGAAATAGATGTCTCCAATTAACCCTGCTTGCATACTGAGTTTAAACAGCGGTCTGTTAGGTTATGAATGCTATCAATGTGGGGGGCCTTTGTACTGGTTATTTGTATTTTCTCCAATACTGATTTCTTCTTTTTATTTTGACAGAAGGTTTCTGGTAGGGAACAAGGATTAGGGTGTTAGGACTGATGCTTTTTGATGTGAGAGTATGGGATTTAGGTTTTTTGTTGATTGTGCTCGCTAAGATCTTTTCTTTCGATCTTATGCCTACGTATTCCCGTTTACCGAAACAGGGAAATTAGAGCGTTCGTAGTTCCTCCTATTCTATGGGAGGAAATGGTTGTTTTTGATGTCTTGTTCAAAGCCCAAGACGTGAAGCGAAAGGTGGTTTGTATCTTGTTCAAAGCCCAAGATGTGAAGCTGAAGGGTCTATTTGTATCTTATTTAAAGCCCAAGATGTGAAGCTAAAAGGTGTTGACTTTAGAGAGAATTTGTCATCTCTAAAGAGGGGGTTGTATGTCACAACTGTTTATAAAGGAGAATTACTTTAACCGGGATGTGTGAATCCGGCAATGCCATAATTTCCTTTATAGGAGGTTTTAACCTGAAGGAGAAGACTTTAACTCAGTGTAGAGCAATGCCATCTTTCCTTAGGAATTTATCGTGCTAAAAGAGGGACAGTGGCATGGATGTAGATAATCCAGAGGCTTGCCGCTTACAGCGATTAGATGAGGGGAAGGAGTTGTTGATATTTGTGCGTTGTGAACGAGGCACAACTTTGATGCTAAAAGGTTAATTAGATTAACCAGTGGTTTTCTTATACAAAGCCTAAGAGGAGGCTAATATGTGTCTCGTACAAAGCCCGAGAGAGAGGCTAAAAGGGGTTTTGACTCAATGATGGTGTCTTTTGGTATCTCGTATAAAGCCCGAGATGGAGGCTAAAAGGGGTTGATCCTACAAGAGGATCTTTTATACTCAACAAGAGAGTGTTTTTTGTATCTCGTACAAAGCCCGAGAGAGAGGCTGTTGTTTGTTTGGCTCAATAAAAACCTTTTTGTATCTCGTATAAAGCCTGAGATGGAGGCGGAAAGGTGATTGACTCAACGAGGGAGTCTCTTATGTGTCTCGTACAAAGCCCGAGAGAGAGGCTGAACGTTGTTTGACTCCGCTGGGGAGGATCATTGTACAAAGCCCAAGAGAGAGGCTAACTTCACTGGAGAAGGATCATTATACAAATCCTAAGAGGAGGCTGTTATGCTGTTTTAGTTAAGTGACAGATCTAGTATACTGATTTTGAAAGAGAAAATCAGTTCTTATATGAGCAACACTGTACTCAAGGATTTGATTCGAGGATCCAGGTTATTCCTGTTCTTCAAGGAAGTGGGAAATTGAAGGGTATTGAGACTGTCCGAGTCTATAGGTTTTCTTCCTATTTTTGAAGGGTGCTTGAGAATGTCTTTGAGGCTCAAGGAAATTAGACTGTCCAAGTCTGGAGTTTCATCTTTTGTACTATGTTTTGAGAAACAGTAGTAGACTCTTGAAAGGACTGTTCTATGGAGATGATTAAGTTCTGTTCCTATTCCTCTAGGAGGTCGTCGGGACAATTTGTACGAAGCCCAAGAGGAGGCTGGAAAACTTTTAAGAAGCCGACGGGTCCTTGTACGAAGCCCAAGATAAGGCTATCATTCCCTGAGGAAGAGATCATTATACGAAGCCTAAGAGGAGGCTGTGAATACTTCTAAGAAGCCGTAGGGTCCTTGTACTAAGCCCAAGAGGAGGCGGGGTTGCTTTTAGGAAGCCTGTGGGTCCTTGTACGATGCCCAAGAGGAGGCCGATGCTTTTAAGAAGCCCGTGGGTCCCCAAACCCTGAGAAATTCAAGGCAAGCTATTCACAAGGAATAGATCAAGTCAGGAAAGTTCGATAATTTGGACGAAATTCAAAGATGCCATTCACGGAGAATATATTGATCTCTGGGAGTAGAATTTCTTGGCGATTCCTAATGAGGACAGCTGAAGAGAAGACTGTATCTGGTGATCCTATTGGGGATCTAGTTATTTATTTCTATGAATAAACGAAACGACGTCACCTAGTTCTAGACGTAGTTGCCGGGGAAACTAGAAATATCTATACTATTATTACACAGTTGATATGAGTTTATGAAAGAAGACTTGCAGTGAAACAGCCCCACAATACAGTTATATGTATATGAAAGCGGTAAATGAAAGCAATAACCACTTACTCGGTTGTAGAGATTCCATGCTGTTTGGTTAGTTGTTCAACAAAGAAATATTGAAAACAATGGTATATTCAAAATCAAAGGAGAAAGTGCTTTGAAAAAGAAAGATTTGGGGCTTACAGCTCAAGGAGAGACCCAGGGTTTTATTAGTGAGCGCACTGTTTGAAATTGTACAAAGGGACTTATGCAACGATTGAGGCCCAAAATGTTTTCTGTACAAGGGTGTTGGGTCTTACACTCTAATAGAGGCCCAAGAAAAGTTTAAAGAAAAAGAGATGGGTCTTACTACTCGAGGGTAGGCCCAGATGATTTTTCGTTTAAAATGGCGATCGCGCCGAGGTTTTCTTTTAACGCGAAGGGACTTATACAATAAGTGAGGCCCAAAAAATGGTTTTGGTTAAAAGAGGATTGGGTCTTACACTCTAATAGAGGCCCAAGTGAGTTTTAAGAAAAGAAATGGGTCTTACTACTCGAGGGTAGGCCTAGGGTTATTTTGAAAAGGCGACGATCGTGCCGTTTATTTGAAAATGTACAGAGGGACTTATACAACGAATGAGGCTCAAAATGTTTTCTGTACAAGGGTGTTGGGTCTTACACTCTAATAGAGGCCCAAGTGTATTTGAAATTCAATTTTGAAAGTTGAATTAATCAAAAACCCTAATTTTAATCTTTAAAAGTAAATATTTAAAGAAAATCAAACAAAATACAAAATAAATTTGAATAATCCCTTTATGATTTTGTTTAAGGTTTGAAAAAAAATGAGGGATAATCACAAGGAATATTTAAACTCATTAGGTTTTGATTTTCAAAGTAAATATTCACTTTTAGAATGTTTAAAAACAATTAAAAATGAATTTATTCACAAAAATACTAATTATATTAAATAAATAATATAAATCTAATTTTTTGGTGGAATAAAATATTTCAATATTTTTGTGAATTATTGCAAAAAGAACCAATCAAAAATGATAAAAATTGAAGGAGTTATTAATTTTTCAAATCATTAAAAATAATAATATGAAAAATAACAAAATAAACAAGTGATAAAAAGAAGTCTGGGGCGAGGGGGATTCGAACCCCAGACCTCTCGCTTGCCAATACACATAAAACCAGCTGATGAACCGCTAGGGCGCAATGCCAATTCAAATATAACATGGCAAGGGAAAAATATATAACAAACTTAGTTGGAAAACCTGAAGAATGGCGCCATGGCCATCTTCTTCCTCGAGCTCGTGCATGAAGCACCATATCTCACTCATCTCTCAACCATTGGACATCATTCAAACACCAAACTCATGCGTTTTTTCACAAGGAAGAAGATGGCAATACCCAATTTTATTTATTTTCAGTGTATAACAAATTATATCATTGTGGCCGTATGAGCCCTAATTTTGCAAAAGCAATCGAGTAGGCATGATTATGAGTGCAATGATCAAATTTTCTGAGGGAAAACAATCAGCATATGATGGCAAGCAATTGGCAAAAATATCATGCGAGGAAATATGCATGGATCATGGAGTTTGAGTTTTGAGGCTTACCTTGATGCAAGCTGAAATCGAACTCTGCACAAACTTTGTTCCAGTCGTGAATTAATGATCCCTACAGCTTCAATGGATGTTATGGAGTGTGTTACAAGCTTTGGAACACTTTGAAACTCTTTGGATCAAGCTGGAGACCTCCACCTGCATAATTAAGGCATAATGGCTTGGTTGAAGGGTGATTTTAAGCCTGAGGTGTTACAGTCAGTGTTTAAGTGTTTGGACACCTCAAATACATCATATTTGATGTGTTTGAGCAATTGGAATTGATTGCCTAAGGCTGCAACTCAAAACCCGATAGTGGTTACTCAAAAACCAAATAACTTGAGGTTTAAGGAAGAATGAGAGAAAGCAGTGCTGTAACTGGCTTTGGTATGAGTTGAATGATCCATTGGGACCTCTATTTATAGGTGATCAACTTTTGTTTTGGAGAAATAGTGAATGGCTGCTGGATCAGATCATATTTGCATGGATTGGCTTGGAGGATTTCTTCTCAAGCAAGGCAAGCTAGCCATTCCCAAGAGCAGGGCTATGCTTTGACCAAAATCAAATTCCTCAGATGTTTTTATTGTTGTTTAATCAGATAATTTGACTGAGTAGGGTAACTACCTTGACAATGCACTATTCCACATTAATGCACTTTGAATTCAAGGCAAAATGTGCTAAAGTGGATGAATTTCAAGTTGGAAGATTCCTTGGCTTTTTGACTCAGATTTATCAGTTGGACCAGATGCAATGTGATTGGTTTGAATACATGTGGCATGCTGATCCTCAGTTTTTGGTTCAAAATCGTGTGTGGCAAGCAAACATGCAAACTGATTTTTCCAAAATAGCTTGCAGCAGCATGACTTTGGGCATGGATTTTTCTTGGCTCAAGTTGAATCAATTCATGTTGTTAAGCTCTTTGAATTCTTGGCAACATATGCAACAACATTGATGTTTAACTTTGGACTTGATTCAGCTTGCATCTATGTGAAAAGATCTCACAAGTTTTGGTGTTTCAACAAAATCTGTCTTGGACAGAATTTTTTCTAAGTGTTGGAAAATGGTGTACTTTCACATTTTCAGCCATTTTGGCTCACTCATAGCTCAAAATCCACAATGAATTGGAGTTAGGTCTAGTTGAAGTTTTTGTAGAGGGCAATGAGAACTACAAATCAGGCTTTGGATGGGAAAAAATGGCCTTGTGGTTTAGGAGTTATGACCCTCCAAAGTTGGTACCCTAGCCACTTTATTTTTAACTTTGAAAATTTTCTAAGTTTTTATGGTTACCCCTTTTACAAGTTATCCAACTTTTCTTGATTTTTCTTGATGAATGATGATTCAAATCATACATTAACATCATTTTAGGGTTAAAAATCCATTTTGGTGAAAAATCTCAAAAAGTCAAAGTTGACTTTTGTGCACAGTTGACTTTTTATCAGATGAATTCCAAATTGTGCAATTCTTAAAAAATCATGTCCTTGACCTAAATCAAACTTAATGGACATGTTCCATGGGTGTCATGGGGTATGTTGAGGCATGTCCTAGGGTTTGGGAGCATGTCCTGGTCAAAAGTCAAAGTTACAGTTGACTTTTTCCTTAAAACCCTAATTGTGGTGCAGATGAAATTGAGACTTGTTGCTCAAGCTTCTTGGATTAATCCATTGTTCCAAATGGATAAATATAGTTCATTAGATACCCTCAAACCCTCTCTTGAGGTCTTGGCTCATGATTTTCCCCAAAAGTCAACTTAGGTGTGAATTAGGTCAAGAAACCCTAATTCTTGATTTTTGATGAATGCAACCCCTGAGGCAAAATTGACTTGATGACTGGGTCTATGAGGTCCCATGGGGTATATTAGGTTGTGTTTTGGATCTTTGGCTCATGCCCAGAGGAAAATTTCCCTTTGGAGGCCTTGATCGACCAAAACCCTAATTTGGTGATATCGGCGATCTTGAGGCTTGATCCACCTAGAAGGGAGCAGCTTTGTGCTTAATCCTTGGAGTGGGAGTCCTTTTTGATCCTCTGTGTATGTTTGAGAGGTTTAAACAAGTTGAAGATCATGTCATTCCTTGATTGATCCTTTGTCTAAGGCTCTGAGAGGGCTAGAAACCCTAACTTTGATGGTAGTGGATGCTCACCCATCTTCAGGGAGACTGATGAGGCAAGATGGTTCCTCCATATTGTGGTGATGATTTGCACAATGATGGGAAATCTTAGTGGTCAAAATTTGGGGTATGACACCAACGAGTTAAAGAGTTTTTCCTCCCCATGGCCCTTCGCTTGGTGGAGGATGGACATCCCCGACATCTTCACCATGGGGTCCTATCAGAACAAATTTTTGATCGTGGCCGTCGATTACTTCATAAAATGGATTGAAGCTGAAGCCCTCGCCAAGATCACAACATTCAACATACTTCATTTTTACAAAAGAAACGTCCTCACACGATTCGGTGTGCCCCAGGCTCTTGTGACCGACAACGGGACCCAGTTCACGGATAGGAAGTTTCAAGACTTCGTCTCCAAACTAGGCACCAAACAACACTTCACGTCCGTCGAACATCCCCAAACTAATGGGCAAGCAGAGGCCGTGAACAGGGTGATCCTTCGATTTCTAAAACGAAGATTAGGCGAAGCTAAAAAGAGATGGGTCGAAGAGCTACATAGCATGCTCTGGGCCTATAGAACTACTCCACACTCAACCACCGGGGAGACTCCCTGCCGACTAGCGTACAGAACAGAGGCAGTAATCCTGGTGGAGATCAGGGAACCCTCAAGGAGATCAAAAGCTCCTCTCGATGAGGAACTGTATGACGAATCATTAAGAGAAGAACTCGGCCTGGTCGAAGAGATCCGATCAAGGGAAGGTCTCTGCGAAGCTTCACTAAAACAAAAAATAACTCTGCGCCATGACACCAAGGTTATAAAGCACGATTTCCAAGTTGGCAGCCTGGTCCTACGCAGAAATAAAAAAGATTCACGCGAGGGCAAGCTGGGTACAGATTGGGAAGACCCTTACAGAGTAAAATCAAAAACAGGCACCAGCGCCTACTATCTCGAACAGCTAAACAGAGAACCATTTGCTCAACCATGGAATGCTGAAAAGCTTAAACAATATTACAGTTAGAACCAACAACTGGTCAGGACTAACTGCCGACGAACTCACCCCACAACGGAGAGATCACTCGCCACAGGAGTGTGCCCTGGTGCAAGCACAATCCTTAAGTTTACAATGAAGGCAAGTTTTTGCTCATTGAACGAGCAGGCTTTGTGCCCAACGGGGATACCTCAATCGAGCTCCGTCGTTGTCGTACCAGTGTAGCAGGACACCCAGCTCGTGATGGGAATAGTCCAAGCCCCATGTGATCAGGACCTCGACTGAGATCCTAGTCTCACGACCAGGGAAACAACTTCGCTTCCTCGACAAGTTCCTTAAACTATCGAGCATCATAATGAGTCGAGCAAACTCCTATATCTAGTGAATACAACTCGCAAAAATCAACATACAAAGCATGCACAAAAAATAAGATGCGAGGCATGCAATGTCGAACATAAGTATACATAAGGCCAGAAAATTGTTAATATATTACAAAATTCAGGCCAAGCTCAACCATCAAGAATTACAACAGAAAGGGCACGTGGGCTAATAAAGACTAAGGTACAAAGAAACTAAACATCCTCGGCAGGATGCTCAGGAGGGACCACCTGCCCATCAACAACCTGGTGCAAAACGTCCATCCCGTTGGTGACCAGCTGAACATCAGAGTTCAAGGCCCTCATATGCTCCACGACAACCTTAAACCCAGACTCGACCGCCCCCAGGTTATCTTGCTCGAGAATGTGGATTTTCCCGATTAGGTCACCCTGGGTCTTCAGGGATTTTTCCTCCTCAGTCTCATCTTGGCCGAAAGCCGAGGAGCCCTCCAGCCCAACAATCTCCGCCTTCAGCTCGATGTTCTCCTCTTTCACGCATTGCATCTCCTCCCTGGTCTGAGTCATCTCCTTCAGAAGCTCAACCTTGGCCTCATTGTTGCCCTGAAGGGTCGTCAGCTTGTTGATCAATTCAGCTGTTTCTAGCTCGAGCTCAGTCTCCCTTGCCTTGACCTTCTTAAACTCCTTGAGTAGAACTGTCTCCGCGTCCCCAAGGGCCAGCGCCAACTCCAGCACTTTCATCACAGCCACTGCATCCTGGCATAGGATTTTCCTCCTCACCTTAGGATCAGCAGACAAAATGGCCGAGGCCTCAAGGTCGGGAACAACAACTGGTTCCTTCCCGTCAAAAATCTTTTCTTGAAGATAACAGGGTGGTAGGACAAACTTGCCCCGACGACGCCACTCGAGCCTTCGACCGAGGAGGAGCTGAGGTCGTCCAGTTTCCTTTTCTTATGAGGATCTGGGGTAAGGGGGTTCGAGGTACTTCCCTGTGAAGGGGAAGAACCGCCGACGAACTTCTCCAGCGTCGCCTGCTACTTAGCTGCATCAACCCTTGACATCGCCGCCTTCTTGAGAGTCTTGGCTGCTGCGGACTTGACCAGGCGCTCATGCATGTTCGTAATTATCCCTATAGAAAAGAAAAGGATTACCACATTACACAAGACATCAATAGTACAGGCGAAAACTACTCCATACCTAAAAGCTCGAATGCGTCATCCTTAATTTTGCAGTCAAGGAAGGCCTTAGTGTTTATATAACGGGCCGCCCGGGCAGGCTCCCCGTCCTCTGCATAAAGCAAGTTATTATCCTTGTCCACCACAACAGCAGGGATAAAGCTTTCCATGAACGCCCTCAACGCTCGAAAAGACTTCTTATCCTCAGTGCTCGGCTGGTCGTGCTTTATGAGGAACTGGTCGGTTCTATATCTAAAATGGGCGAACACCCATTCTAGTGGGAATTTTGACACCGAACTCATTACCTCCCGACCATCCTCCTCCACGGCTTCCATGGTGACCAGAGAACTCGTTAGCAAGCTCAGTGTCGGGGACGGGGACATTCTCCTCGTTCCTATCGGCCATTTCACCTGAAAAGTAGAGGAAGCAAAAGTGAATTTAACAAGAGATGAAATCCACCCTTCCACCGCAAATCAAGTGAAAGGGTGAGGGATAATATGTACTCGAGCCCTAGTCGACAACACGGGTACACAACGTAATCCTCTCCCCGAAGAGCAGGGACGAGTCTCCGCGACTCTACAAAAGGCTCCTACGAGGATGAACCTCCTTGACAATTAAAACTTATCACGCACACGAAAATCGATTCTCGCGCCGAGGAGGCCTAATGCCCGACTACAGACACAAGTTACTTCTAACAAAAAAACCTAGGAAGATTTACATAATTCTACACAACATCCTAAAACATTCATCCTATATTCATATTCTCTAACATCTTCATGGATTACCCAGAAAATTCATGTGTTCTTCGATGAACAGATGAACTTCAACCGGAAAAATCACGCGTCACCGGAAATTCAAGCTAATTCCTAGAAAATTCATGACTGCACTAAGCTCTAACAAGCAAGGATGAAAAACTTACTTAAATTGGATGGTTGAAGATGAAAATATGGACATAGAAGATGAAGGTTGACGGCGGTAAAAAGAACTCTGACAAAGAAACAAGTTGCAGAGCGAAAGAGGTTGGGGAGAGAGATTTGCGTGAAGTGAAATTGAATCATTGTCCCCTCTTTTTTATAAGCATTTGCTCCCATGGAGAATCGCAAAGGGCAGAAGCCATCATTGCCTAGCCAGCCTAGGCCCCTTAGGCCTTAACAAAAATTAATTGCGCCGCCGCTGTCAGAGGGGAATCTTTTGTTTGGCATTCTCAAGGCTGAAACTTTGCATTTCCCAAGGCAGGTTCCCTCTAGCTCTTCGCGGGCACAGCATCCTCGACAAGTTGTACAGGAAAACATCCTCTCCGCGAGTCTGGTCGTCACGAAACATCCTTTCCTTGAGCACGTCCTTGCATCCCAAGGAGTCGTACAGATCATGAACGATCAACAGTCAACCACGCTTATCATAGACAAACGAAGGGAACGTCCCTAAAGATTTTCTTTCAAAAATAACGACCTCAGAAAGCCTCCCCGATGCAACGCTTACCCATCGGTCGACCAGCAAGGCTAACTCAAGTCATTACTCTTAACCTTAGAGCAACGACTTAGGGGGCTCCTGTTCTGGACTGGATTGGAATATGGCCCACAGCTGGGCAAGGCCCAACCCAGTCCAGCTTTAGGAAGGCCCAATAACGAGATCAAGACAATATAGCCATTGGGCACAATATAGTCGTTGGGCACAATATAGCCGTTAGGAAGAATATTACCGTTAGGGACATCTTCCTCACGCGTTTAACGGTTCACGCGGCCAAGTGCCCCTATGGAGTTCATGGAGACAGTTGGACTAGGTCCAAGGGTTCACGCGCTAGCCCTTCCACTTGGCAGTCTCCCATTGGCCGACTAAATATTTCAGCCACATTGGAGACCTTGGCCCCGCGCTGGGGGATTCTTATAAATTTCCTCTCATTTGAGAGGGACAAGTATCCTATTCTAATCATTCTAACTCATACCTAAACACTTTGTACTTGATCTCTCTCTAGCCCAAACTTACTTTGGCATCGGAGTACCTTGCAGGTACACCCCCACCTCTCCTACAACCATCATTGATGCCCTACACGGAAGGCCACGAGGATCCATTCTGATCATTCCATATCAGTACATATCTATCCTTAAATCATCAAATTTCATGTCACTATTTAATAATTATTTATTTTAAATTAAATTTTAATTTTAATTTTAATTTTCTTAAAGGTACTCAACCAAAAATCATAAGTACCTAAGAATTTATTATTTTTTGTAAAAATTAATTTTTTAATAATAATAATAGTAAGATTAAATTACAATTTTGGTCTCCATATTTTAATCTATTCATGGAATTAAGTTCCCCCATTTTCTTTTTAAACAGTTTTGATCTCATATCCCAATTTTGATCCAAAAAGCGCTTATGTGTCAATTTTTTTAATACGTGTAAGATGTTATACGACGTGGCATAAGGGCTTGAACTTAATTTTTTTTCGGATCATTTTTTGACATTGCAAATTTATTAAATAAACATAAAGTAGTTAAAAAAAATTAAAATGGTTTCCTTTAAGGCAGAAAATAGAACTGATGCGTACAAATAAAATGAAGAACACATGGATAACACTGATGGAAAAACGAAGTACCCGGGGAGAATGCTAATGGAAGAACGAAGAACACACCAAGGTATAAAGAAGAAAAATCAATCATAAACGCATCAAACAAAGATTTCGATAACATCTATTTCATTTCAAGTTAATACAATATCCTAAATTTTGATTTCTTAGTCTTTTGTTTAGGATCTTCGAAAACCCTAAATTCTATTTGATTTCACTAGCAGAAATGTCTTACTCTTATGGTCGACCTTCGCCTTGGAAAAAGGAAGATCCTAAGTTTTGTTCTAGATATGTTGATTACTGATTATGAATTGATTTTTGTTGTTTCGAAATGAAGTGAATATTCGTTGTTTTGTGTTGGTTACCATGATGATATGCTATATTTTATTTGGTTTATTATAGGCAAGCTGATACAAATGCAGTTAGACTAAGGATTAATCATGGGGGGGGGGGGGGGGAACTTAGTTCATTATCCTTGCAATATTTATGTAAATGGAAAGGTTGAAGAAATGATTTGTAAATTTGATGTTGATTTTACATCTTATATGGACTTTATCACTGTTAGCAACAATTTGGGTTATGTAAGAATCAAATTCATGTGGTATCATCACACAAAGTTTTCATTTGAGCATTGGCTTATACCTCTTAAAAATGATGCAAGAAAACAATGATGCAAACCAAGCCTCTTCAAACCAAGAACCAACCAAAGTATTTGATTTTGAAGAAACACATGATGTTGAATTAGATGACCTTGATACTCCCCGAGGAAGTGAAGATGAAGGTGATGAACATAAGTATCCTAAGTTTAAAATTCCTGACTATAGTGATGATGTGAGACTTGAGCTTGGAATGACATTTTCCACAAAGACTCTTATTAGAGATGCAGTTAAGTCATTTGCAATAGAAAGAAAAAAACTTGCAGTTCAAGAAAATGATTGTAAAAGAATTGTTGTCGGGACTGACAAGGACTGTCCATTTCACATGAGATTTACTAAAAGAGTAGTGAACCAATTCTGGCAGTTGGTGAGCCTAACTGATGATCACACTTCTCATAGGACTACTAAGATTAGGCAAGCTAAAACATAATAGCCAATTAAGAAGTTTATAGCACTCCTGAGACATACACCTGAAATAAGGACAAAGGCATTGATTGTTGAGTCACTTGAAAAGTGGAGTGTAAAGTTGTCCTCAGCTCAAGCATATAGGGCCAAAACAAGAGCATTGGAACTAATACAAGGTGCTAAGACTGAACAATATTCTTAGCTAAGGAATTATGCATTCAACATCTTTAGTCTGACCAATGGTATTGACACTTTCGAGGTGAATTTACAATGACATGATTGTGCTTGTCGTAAATGGGCTCTGAGGGGCATACCATATGTCCATGCTATTGTTTGTATTTTACACAGGAAGACTAAAGTAGATCATTTTGTGTCAGCATATTATAGGTACGTCTGAAGTAGATCCAATAGCATAGTGTGAAATGACGCATTATTTGTGAACATATGCATTACTTGTAGACTCATGCATATGCAGTATGTGTTAAAAATGTGTCTGAATTGACCTGCACATAACATATAGCATAAGTATCATTCATATGTCTTAGTGTATATCTGCCAAAGTCATAATTGCAATAATTATATGATCCAGATTTATGTTAAAAATGGATATGGTGCTTATGTTACTTGTGTATTGAAACTGAAATGGTGCATACCGAACTTAATTAAACTAAATTGATGCATACCTATGGTGCTTATGGTGCTTACTGAACTCGAATCAACTGAGTTGAATTGATGCATAATGACCTCAAATGAACTAAACTGATGCATATGGTGCTTATGATACTTGTGTATTGAAACTGAATTTGTGCATACTAAACTCAAATGAACTAAATTGATGCATACCTATGGTGCTTAAGGTGCATAATGAACTCGACTCAACTGAATTGAATTGATGCATAATGACCTCAACTAAAACGAATTGATGCATATGGTGCTAATACTACATATGTATTGAAACGTAGTTGGTGCACACTGAACTCAAGTGAATTAAACTGATGCATACCTATGGTGCTTATGGTGCACACTGAACTCGACACAACTAAATTGATTTGATGCATATTGACCTCAACTGAACTAAATTGATGCATATGGTGCTTATTATACTTGTGTATTGAAATTGAACTGATGTTACTTGTGTATTGAAACTGGAATATATGTTGTTGAACTGATGTATATGTTACTGAAATGTGTTATTTGAGCCGAACTAATGTATATGTTATATTATTTGAATTGTACTGCATAATGTTTCAGGAAATCAAGCTTCTTGGAAACTTATTCATATATTGTGCTTCCATCTAATGGACCAAGAATCTGACATTTCATTAATGGGGAAATAATTAATCCACCGGTTATGAGAAGAAAGTCGGGTAGACCCAAGAAGAAAAGAAACAGGGCTAATGATGAACAAACTTATAACAATGTACTACCAATAAATTTGACCACTGTTAAGTTTAAAAGTTGTGGGACTTTAGGGAACAATTCAAGAACTTGCAAAGGAAAAATAATGGTGGATTGACAATTAGCAAAAGGTAGTAACAAGGCTAACAAGGCTAAAAAGCAAAAGAAGGCATCAACCAAGGAATCACCCACTGTCTTGACACAAGGATCACAAGCGCCACAAAAACAAGAAACTAGTTGATTGAAAATGTTGTAAAATGTCTTTTTTTTGTGTAATGGTTTGACTACTTTAGAATCAAGTTGACTGAATATGTTGTGTGACTTGTTGCGTAATGGATCGCAAGTTTATTGTGAAACCTATGGCTTTTTATAATTGATCTGTTATTAATGAAATATTAGTGTTTTGTCACTTATTATGTGTGTCTTATAACAATTACCTCATAATATACAATTATTTTACAAAATTACCTCTTTAAATGACAGTAACATTATGCATAAGTTAACATTATGTTTTATGTCAGTAAAATGTCAAAATAACATTGTTTTATGTCAGTTAACAGACACATGATATACAAAATAACACTACCTCATAACTGCATAACTTCATTCAAATAACATCTATTTATATATATTAAATCCAATGCATCAAACTATCTTGTGACACCTAACAATGAAATCTTAAAAAGTAATACACTTCATCCTATTAGCTTACGTGTCCAACTTCTACTAAACCACCAATCAAAACACCACTATCTGCCAACACCGCATGTGACATTCTTTGACTCTTTCCATACCAAAACTCCTTTTCCCCTTCCATAATTCTCCAATATCTGGCTATGCTAACTTGCAAATATAAAACTGATGAAACTTTCTCATTATAACTAGATAAGGATGTTACGTGGAAGTGGTCTCAAGTAGGATAAGAAAGTAATCAAAGAAAGGTAAGTTCTCATCACTACTTATGTTGTTTTTGGAGAATTGATTTAGATTTCTCTTATTACTGTTTGATTTTCAATTTTAGACTAATTGATTTTTTATTACGGTTGCATCATTAGTTATGTGAGGGGTTGCATCATTAGTTATGTGTAGGGTCGTTCTGGCAAAATTAGATTTTAGATTTCTCCGATTACGATTCCATTTTCTCATTCCTATAATTTCTTTCGACAAATAGATTTTGGATTACGATTGTAGCATTAATTATTTATATAAAAAAATATTCATAATCAATATTTATTAAAATTGATCCATCACCATTTAACATACATTTTAGCTATCTGAATCATTGGTACCTTTGATTTAAAATATTAAAAGCCCATTAATTAAAATATTAAAAGTAAAATTAATTTGAATCATCACAAAATAATTTAGTCTTTATAAAAAAATCTTCATTGTGAACTGAATTTAAATATTTAGTACCAATACAATATAATAAATAGTTTAGACATAATTATCTTGAAACTATTACAATAAATTTCCCTTTAACAGTTAATTTTAAGGTCATAAAATCATTTTTAAAAAATTATTCAAAAATTGATTTCTTAAAATTAATGTCAACATTCTCAAAAAAAAAAAATTTCAACACCGTCATTTTAAAAAACTAAAAGTTGATAAAATATTTACAATGAACTATATTTAACGCTATACAAAATTAAATCAATAATGAATATAATAAATAGTTAAATTTTGTATTATTATAATTATTACTAAAAATTGAAATAATGACTATAAATTTAAATAGGTCAGTTTTTAAATCAATAAAGGAAAATGATGAATTGATTGACTTCAGTTACTTTTACTTTTAGTGGCTTAAAGTTCATTATAATTCATAACTCTTCCAATTTAAAATAATTGAATTCAATTACATTACTCTTTTGAATTAATTATATCGATATGTAATTTTTTATTATTACCAAATAATAAAATCACATCAAATTCACAGCTGTTTATTTCACAATAACAATAAAATATTATCAATTTCCTTTGTGAAATAAATTTAAATAAAAATTATCTTGAATTTTTTTTGAAAAGTTTAGTATCTATAAAACTATCTTGACAATAAAATATTAACACTAAAAATTTAATAAATTTTTTAATTATAATTATATTGAAACTATTCATTTTCCATTAATTATTAATATTATCATTTTAATATACTACATTAATTATACAAATATTTATCTAAAATAAATATAATATTTTTTATGTGTAAAAACGTATAAATATTATTTATTAGCATTCATTTCATATTATATTTCAATTTTGGTAAAATTGCCACTATTTACTTATAGATTAAATAATTGACTAATTTAATATTATCATAATTAAGAATTAATTAGATTCTAATTGCGTTATAATTTAGAAACAATATTAATTTATTAAATGTTACACACAATATTCATTTATAATTAATGAGAATCCAAATTTTCAAGCTGATAATTAATTTTATAATATTTAACCATTAATTGGATTTCTGTTCCAATATAATTTATAATTAATACTACCGATACTGAGGATATTCATTTAGACGTTTTAAAATTACAGATATGAGAAAATAAATATGAAGAGCATCACAAAAAAAATTACCAAAATAAATTTTTTACTTATATATTATTATTAAAAATGAAAATAAATAAAAGGATCATTTTGTACATCATTTTATTCATCTTTATAATAAATTATAATTTTAATTTTTAATAATCAAAATAATATTTCTTATATTATTGTTAAGTTATAAATAACAGACATCGATTTAAATTACTAATTAAATTAGATTAAACCAAGTATACATATTTTTTTTATTATTGAGACAATTAAATTTTAAACCTTTAATAACTATAGACATAAAAAATATATATAATGTATTTTATATGAATTATTATCTAAAATATTAATAACATTACATGAATATAAAAGAAGTTATTAAAAATTAAATATTTTCCGTATACATAAATATAAATAAAACATATATTATTATAGAAAATATTCATAATTAATATTTATTAAAATTGATTCATTTTCATTTAACATAAATTTTAGCTATATGAATTATTACTACCCATTAATTAAAATATTAAAATAAAGATAATTTGAATCATCAAAATTTAATGTACTCTCAATAAAAAAAATTAGATTTATTAATCACTAATAAAAAATAAGGTTCGACTATTTTTAAGACAAAAATGTCATAAATCATTGTAAAAAAAATTATTGAATCATAGAAAAAATAATTTTGTTAAAATATTTATAATAAACTATATTTAAAGTTTTTTCCAATTAAATTCAATAATAAAAATAATAAATTTTTAAATTTTGCATTAGTAAAATGATTACAGAAAATTGAAAAATGCATATGAAAAATAAATATACTATTTTATTTCACCTGACCATTAAAAAATACCTATAATATTGTATCCCAAATATTAATAGCACATAATAAAATGTTACAAAAATAAAATATCTTAGTTTTAAAAATAATTTAATAAAAACATTATTGTTATTATTATTATCATTTACACCATTTTTAAAAAACTAATATATATCACAAGAATTAATATCAAAAAATAAAATCGATGAATTGATGGAGTTCAGTTAATTATATGAATTGATGGACTTCACTTAATCACATTGTGATCAATATAATAATAAAATTTTATTGTGATTTAAGATTCCTTATAATACATATATCATACAATTTAACTAATTGAATTCAATTACGTTAAATTTTTGCTTAATTGTTGTTAGACGGTGTGGCTAGTGATCGAGAGGGGGGTGAATAGATCACCGCTTGTAAAATACGGTTTTAAAAACCTTAACAGAGTTTTTGAAATATAGCGGAAAGTTTTGGTCCCGAATCGACTTCCGTCTATTCTGAACCGCTACCAAAAAGACCAGACACGCAAGTATGATGCTGGATTTGAATTGATTGATAGAAAACGTTAACACAGAAATTTCTCGCACTAAATGCACTTATCACAAATTCTGATTCCAATGAGTAAATCACAACAAACCGTTTTGTCCAACACTTGGCGTGTATGTGTTCTATGATAAACAATAGTAATGTTTCAATAAAAGGTTTTCTTGCCACTATTGTATCACGACACGTAAAACGTACTGCGCCAATTTGTATCACAAAACAGTTAACGAAAACGTAAAGGGAGATAGAGATAGAATACGATACGCAGAGATTTGTTAAGGAAGTTCCCCACTGTCGTCCTCGCGTGTGGGTACGTCTCCCTCTCAATTTCAAAAGAAATTGAGACCTTTTCTTATCAATAGTTGCTGAATTCGTTCTTACAAAGGTTACAATACCAAGACAGAATTCTAAATCCCTAGAACTTCTTCTTCTCGTATAGAACCTCGACTTGATCAGAGCTGGATCAAGAATTCCCCGCAAGACTTGCAAACGATTCACCGGTTCCACGACCTGTTTGCGAAACAACCCCGTTTCCAAACCCTACGCTGCGGCTGAATCCGTTCTGCAATCGTGACTAACAAACCCGCAAGAACAGTCCCGTTCTTGAAGGACAAACCAGTAGGTTTTTCCTCGAAACCCCCTTCACTCTTCAACCCAGCTAGATCCTTGATCGTTCCACTGACTCCACAGCTAGATCGTTGATCGTACCACTGAACGTTATCTCGTTGATCCTTCAATCCGAAGAACAAAAATGATTGTGTGTAGTTGTTCTTGAATTGAAGAGATTGAGAAGATGATGAAGACGAAGTATCTTTCAGGTTTCTTAATGCTCAAATCAATTGCTGCTACAAAGACCTCTATGACTTGTGTATTTTGCAATTTATCACTTGTGAATTCATGCTAAGCCAATACCTGCCACTTTGTATTTATACTAAACAAGACAGAACTGTTAGAATAAAAATTATGCAGAAAAACAGACTTTGGGATCGATGCCAGACACGTATGGATCGATGCCAGACAGTTTTTAACTGTTAGGGATTGATCCCAAAATCTATGAATCGATCCCTACTGAAGGTGAGCTGAAAAACAGAATTTTCATTGAATCAGGGATCGATGCCAACCACGCATGGATCGATGCCAGACAGTTTTCAACTGTTAGGGATTGATCCCAAAATCCATGAATCGATCCCTACTGAACAAATTCAAATTCTTTTGATTTCCAATAAAGCAGGGATCGATACCAAACACGTATAGATCGATGCCAAAGGTTAAGTATTGATTCAAACCTTATAAGAAGTGTTTCTAACAATCATTTTAAGATGAATATCAATTCCAATCATCTAGTATTGAATAAAGACAAACGCAAAGGCAAAAATCACACATATTCACATGTAGAATGAAGCACAACAAATCATACGCGCAATTTGCAATCATACAAAACAAAACCAAAATAAAGGATTGTCTCACAAACTCCCCCTTTTTGATGATGGCAAATTGATGTGTGATACTCCCCCTGAGTTTGTGCATACCATTCTGTCATGTCAACATCTTCTATACTTCTCCCCCTTTGTCAACATCAAAAAGAGGAAAGAAACAACAAAGAGAAGAACAAAGTAGCAAACCGCAGCATAAATTGATAACAAAGCTAACAATCACAAAGAAAGAAAGCTTAGAAGAATAAAATCACTCACAAAGAATGACCAATAAAGGGCAAGGAAACCATAAACAAGCAAACGGAAATAAGCATTGAAATACTAGGAAAGTATTTAAAATTATATAAGCCAAACAAATATAGTCAGAATATTCGAAAAATGAAACAACAACTCAAGCAACATGAAATGCAATGCTTATGAAACATGTTATGAAAGTGATGCTTAAGAATAGGTCTCAAATCAGATATTAATATTCAAACAATAAATGCAAAAGAATATACATAAACGAACATAGAGAATTTGTTCTAACATACACAAACACATAGATCCAAAGAGTAGTAAAGAGGATTGATATTACCTTTGTTGATGTACCTTTGTGAAGTATAAGCTCATAACTTCTAAAACACAACTTATCAACCAAGGTGAGGCAAAAATAGAATCTAATAAGCTTAAGATAGTAATGAAGAAAGATCAAGAATCCCTAATTCACGACGAATGTTAAAGAAAGGTTCCGTTGCTAGTGGTTTAGTGAAAATATCAGCGAGTTGATTCTTAGTATCAACATGCTCAAACACAACGTCCTCTTTCTCAACATGGTCGCGAAGAAAGTGATGCCTAATCTCTATGTGTTTAGTGCGTGAGTGTAAAACATGATTCTTAGTAAGATTTATAGCACTGGTGTTGTCACACTTTATTGGAATGCGTTTGAGTTGAATATCGAAATCTTGTAGTTGTTGCTTCAACCACAAGATCTGAGCGCAACAGCTACCGGCTGCAACGTACTCAGCCTCAGCAGTTGACAATGCGACAGACACCTGTTTCTTGCTATGCCAACTGACCAGAGAGTTTGAAAATAAGTGACATGTACCACTAGTACTTTTCCTATCTGATTTGCAGCCAGCAAAATCAGAATCGGAGTAACCTACTAAGTTACAATCGCTTCCTTTTGAATACCAGAGCCCATACTTAGATGTTCCATGAAGATATCTAAATATGCGCTTGACAGCTTTCAAGTGTGACTCTTTAGGATTAGATTGATATCGTGCACACATGCAGACACTAAACATGATGTCAGGTCTAGACGCAGTAAGATACAAGAGAGACCCAATCATACCTCTATACTGTTTGACATCTACACTCTTACCATGTTCATCTTTATATAGATATCCGTTGGTAGGCATAGGTGTGTCTATTGATTTTGAGTCGTTCATTCCAAAGCGCTTGAGCAGCTCTCTGCAGTATTTTGTTTGACTCACAGCTGTTCCCTCATCAAGCTGCTTTATTTGGAGACCGAGGAAGAAATTAAGCTCCCCCATAAGGCTCATTTCAAATTCACCCTGCATAACTTTTGAAAACTCTTCGACCAAGTGTATGTTAGTTGAACCAAAAATTATATCGTCTACATAAACTTGAACTAAAAGAATGTGTTTTCCTTTGTGCTTAATGAAGAGGGTGGTATCCACTTTACCTCTTGAATATCCATGATCAAGTAGAAATTTGCTAAGTCTTTCATACCACACCCGGGGGGCTTGCTTAAGACCGTACAAAGCTCGTTTTAATTTGTAAACATAATCTGGATATTCAGCATTCTCAAAACCAGGAGGTTGTGAGACGTATACCTCTTCATTTAGGACACCATTTAGAAACGCACTCTTTACGTCCATTTGGTAAAGCTTAAAATCTCTAGAACACGCATAAGCGAGCAAGAGACGTATAGCCTCAAGGCGAGCAACTGGAGCATAAGTTTCCTCATAGTCTATGCCCTCCTCTTGGTTATAGCCTTGTGCTACTAAACGTGCCTTGTTCCGAGTTATCACTCCACTTTCATCAAGCTTATTCCTAAAAACCCACTTAGTACCTATGATATGATGTTCTCGCGGACGCGGGACAAGTTCCCAAACGTCATTTCTTTTAAATTGATTAAGCTCTTCTTGCATGGCCATTAGCCAAAATTCATCAATCAAGGCTTCTTTGGCATTTTTAGGTTCCACTTGTGAAACAAAGGCGAAGTGAGAACAAAAATTACTTATCTTAGAACGAGTCATGACTCCCTTTGAAATGTCTCCCAAGATGTTGTCAATGGGATGGTCTTTTGAAGACTTCCAAGCTGGTGGAAGGTCATTCACATCAGCTGTCCTTTCTTCCTTATCTTTTTCATGACTAGTATCTTCCTCCTTCTCAATGGGAGCTGTCTTGGATTGATCAGTTTCCGCAACAGCTTCCTTGAGTATGTCTTCTGTAGATACACCTGCGTCATCAAAAGAAATACCTTTGCCGACATTTTTCGGATAAGACTCATCAAAGGAAACATGGACAGATTCTTCAACAGTAAGTAAACGCTTATTATACACTCTATATGCTTTACTTGATTGTGAATAACCAAGAAAAATACCTTCATCCGCTTTTGCATCAAACTTCCCAAGTTTTTCCTTACCATTATTCAAAACAAAACACTTACAACCGAATACGTGAAGATGTGATAAGTTTGGCTTTCTTCCTTTTAAAAGCTCATAAGGGGTTTTATTTAACATAGGGCGAATTAGAATCCTGTTTAGAACATAACAGGCTGTGCTAACAGCATCAGCCCAAAAATATTTTGGCAATCCACCCTCATTTAGCATTGTTCTTGCCAGCTCTTCTAAAACGCGATTTTTGCGCTCCACAACGCCATTCTGTTGTGGAGTTCGAGGAGCTGAAAAGTTATGCTCAATACCATACTTATCACAATACTTATCAAAGAGATAGTTTTGAAATTCTCCTCCATGATCGCTTCGAATTGTAACTATTTTAGAATTCATTTTATTTTGGGACAGTTTTGCAAAATTCTTAAAAGCAGAAAAAGTTTCATCTTTGCTATGAAGGAATATAGTCCAAGTAAATCTAGAGTAGTCATCAACAATTACAAAACCATAATAGTTTCCACCTAAGCTCTTTGTCCTAGACGGACCAAAGAGATCCATATGGAGAAGCTCAAGAGGTCGTGAAGTTGAAATTACATTTTTGGATTTAAAAGAGACCCTTGTTTGCTTTCCCATTTGGCATGCATCACATGGGTGGTCTTTTGAAAACTTTATTTTTGGAAGACCGACTACTAGATCCTTAGATACAACCTTGTTAAGCAAATCGAAATTAACATGCGCTAAACGTCTATGCCAAAGCCAAGAATCATCATTCAAGGTAACTAGACATTTAGTGCTTGTTAAAGATACATCACAAAGATCAAGCATATAGATATTGTTTACTCTAACACCCTTAAACACAACATTATTTTCATCATGTTCAATTATGCAACAAGTTTTTGTAAAAGAAACTTTGTAACCCTTGTCACACAATTGACTTATGCTTAACAAATTGTGTTTAAGTCCCTCTACAAGATTGACATCAGAAATGGTAGTGGTAGAGGGGTTACCTATACTACCTTTGCCAAGTATAGCTCCTTTGTTATTGTCTCCATAAGTAACATATCCCTTTTTCTTTGCTTTGAAGTCTATAAAAAGCGATATGTCACCGGTCATGTGCCTTGAGCAGCCGCTATCTAGGAACCATCTCCTATCTTCGGATGCAAGGCACTCTTCCTACAATATCAAAAGAGAGTGGTTGGTACCCAATTTTCATTGGGTCCAAAGGGGTAAGTGGTAACATGGTTGCCTTTTGGCTTCCATTGATAGATGCCTTTAGGAACAAGAAACCTCCTAAACTTGCATTTCTCAATGGTGTGGCCAGCACGACAACAATAATGACATAAACCATGATGATGCAATTGTTTAGTTTTGTTCATTGAATCCTTTGGAATAAAAGAGTATTTTGCATATGGAGGATTCAATGACTTCTTAAACAATCTAGTATCAACGGCGTAAGTCACCTTGGGTTGTAAAGCTTTTTCCAATTTGACTTTAAGAGTATTAACCTCTCGTTGCCAAATATGACAAGCTTCACAATACCTAACTTTACTACATCCGTTAACATCAATATCTTTTGAATTTTCTGCAATACTAGCCTTCAAGCTTTCTAAATCTTTTTCAGCTTTGTATACTTTACCTTCCAAGAATGAAAAAATTTGTTTGTCGGAAGATAATCTTTTGAAAGCATCTACAGCTTCGTTATGCAGTTTTTCAAAAGCGATTTTCAGTTCAGAAAAAGACATAGAGGAGACATTATTATAGTAGGCTTGTTTTACCTTCTTTTCTTCTTGTTTCTTCTTGTAGTAGGCATGGTCTTTGATGTGAGCCATAAGACATAGGTTTGCGGTTTCATCACTATCACTTGAACTTTGTGAGCTTGATGAATCGCTATCGCTTTCCCATGCTATATAAGCTCTCCTTTGTTTGCTGTACCGTTTAGGTGAATCCTTCCCTTTATCCTTTTTCTTCATAGGACATTCTGTTTTGTAATGTCCAGATTTGCCACAATTGAAACAAGATCCTCTACCTTTATGCCTCTTGTTCTCTTCCTGTTTTGACTCACTAGATTGTCTTCTAAACTTCATGAGGTTTTTGTCGGAATGCTTGTATCCATTCCTTCGAATGAATCTATTGTATCTCCTTACAAAAAGTCCCATTTCTTCATCATCCGAATCTTTGTCACTACTTGAATCATTGTCACTTTGCTCTTTTCTTGAGGACTTAGTGCTAGAGGCCACAAGAGCAATTGGCTTCTTCTCACCCTCTTTGTCTTTCTTCTTCTCTTTCTCCTTCTTACTTTTGTTCTCATACTTTTCAAGACTTTCTAGAGCTTGCTGATGTTCTTCCAGCTTTCTAAAAAGTGTTGTAATCGTAAGAGTCGTCAAGTCGTTGGCTTCCTTGATAGCTGTCACTTTAGGTTGCCATTCCCTGCTAAGACATCTCAGAATTTTGTTAGTAGCTACCTCATTGGAAACAGGTTTTCCAAGTGCATTTAATCGATTTGTAAGATGAGTAAACCTCTTTTGCATGTCGGAGATAGATTCTCCATTTTTCATGCGAAAGAGCTCAAACTCTTGATTAAGTGTGTTAATGCGGGACTGTTTCACTTCAGTAGTACCCTCATGGGCGATTTCTAAAGCGTCCCACATCTCCTTAGCAGTCGTGCAATGGGATACTCGATAATACTCATCAACACCAAGTGCTGAAATTAGTATATTTCGAGCTTTCCAATCACTCGACCACTTTTTCTCATCTTTCTCAGTCCAATCAGCTTCTGGTTTAGGTACTATGGCGCCAGCCTCATTGGTCATGGTTATTTGAAAAGGACCATTCTCAATGGCTGTCCATACTAGCCTATCCACAGAATTTATATGAACTCGCATGCAGTCTTTCCAATAGCCGTAGTTTTCTCCGTTAAAGACGGGAGCTCTATTGTACGCCCCCTTTGGTTCAGAATCCATATCGTTACAGGCAGCCACAGAGCACCAGCGAACCGGCGCTCTGATACCACTTGTTAGACGGTGTGGCTAGTGATCGAGAGGGGGGGTGAATAGATCACCGCTTGTAAAATACGGTTTTAAAAACCTTAACAGAGTTTTTGAAATATAGCGGAAAGTTTTGGTCCCGAATCGACTTCCGTCTATTCTGAACCGCTACCAAAAAGACCAGACACGCAAGTATGATGCTGGATTTGAATTGATTGATAGAAAACGTTAACACAGAAATTTCTCGCACTAAATGCACTTATCACAAATTCTGATTCCAATGAGTAAATCACAACAAACCGTTTTGTCCAACACTTGGCGTGTATGTGTTCTATGATAAACAATAGTAATGTTTCAATAAAAGGTTTTCTTGCCACTATTGTATCACGACACGTAAAACGTACTGCGCCAATTTGTATCACAAAACAGTTAACGAAAACGTAAAGGGAGATAGAGATAGAATACGATACGCAGAGATTTGTTAAGGAAGTTCCCCACTGTCGTCCTCGCGTGTGGGTACGTCTCCCTCTCAATTTCAAAAGAAATTGAGACCTTTTCTTATCAATAGTTGCTGAATTCGTTCTTACAAAGGTTACAATACCAAGACAGAATTCTAAATCCCTAGAACTTCTTCTTCTCGTATAGAACCTCGACTTGATCAGAGCTGGATCAAGAATTCCCCGCAAGACTTGCAAACGATTCACCGGTTCCACGACCTGTTTGCGAAACAACCCCGTTTCCAAACCCTACGCTGCGGCTGAATCCGTTCTGCAATCGTGACTAACAAACCCGCAAGAACAGTCCCGTTCTTGAAGGACAAACCAGTAGGTTTTTCCTCGAAACCCCCTTCACTCTTCAACCCAGCTAGATCCTTGATCGTTCCACTGACTCCACAGCTAGATCGTTGATCGTACCACTGAACGTTATCTCGTTGATCCTTCAATCCGAAGAACAAAAATGATTGTGTGTAGTTGTTCTTGAATTGAAGAGATTGAGAAGATGATGAAGACGAAGTATCTTTCAGGTTTCTTAATGCTCAAATCAATTGCTGCTACAAAGACCTCTATGACTTGTGTATTTTGCAATTTATCACTTGTGAATTCATGCTAAGCCAATACCTGCCACTTTGTATTTATACTAAACAAGACAGAACTGTTAGAATAAAAATTATGCAGAAAAACAGACTTTGGGATCGATGCCAGACACGTATGGATCGATGCCAGACAGTTTTTAACTGTTAGGGATTGATCCCAAAATCTATGAATCGATCCCTACTGAAGGTGAGCTGAAAAACAGAATTTTCATTGAATCAGGGATCGATGCCAACCACGCATGGATCGATGCCAGACAGTTTTCAACTGTTAGGGATTGATCCCAAAATCCATGAATCGATCCCTACTGAACAAATTCAAATTCTTTTGATTTCCAATAAAGCAGGGATCGATACCAAACACGTATAGATCGATGCCAAAGGTTAAGTATTGATTCAAACCTTATAAGAAGTGTTTCTAACAATCATTTTAAGATGAATATCAATTCCAATCATCTAGTATTGAATAAAGACAAACGCAAAGGCAAAAATCACACATATTCACATGTAGAATGAAGCACAACAAATCATACGCGCAATTTGCAATCATACAAAACAAAACCAAAATAAAGGATTGTCTCACAATTGTGTCTATTTGTACTTTAACATTAAAAAAAAAAAACTATTACTTAATAATAAAGGTTCGTCAAACTCACAACCATTTATTTTCTAATGATAATAAAATATCATCTATTTCATTTGTGAACTAAAATTAAATATTTATTACCAATAAAAATTTATTAAAAAGTTTAATTATAATTATCTTTAAATCTATACATTTTTCTTTAATCATTAATATTATCATTTTAATATATTATATTATTTATACAAATCATTATTCCTAATTAAAAAATATATTATTTGTATATAAGTACGTATAAATATTAATTATTAACATGATATAATTATTATTTTATATTTTATTTCAATTATTGTATAATTGTTATTGCTTATTTACATATTAAATAATTGGTTAATTCAAATTTATTATAATTAAGAGTTAATTAGATATTAATTGCATTATAATTTAGAAATAGTAGTCATTTGTTAATCATTGCTAATTTATTATTATGCCAATTATATTTTACATGTTTATTAATTAATTTTATGACATTAATGGATTTCAATTACATTATAATTTATAATTAAGATTCATTTGTTAACCATTTCAAAGAATACTCATTTAGACTTTAAAAAATTATATGCATAGGAAAGACATGCGCTATAGGTATAGAAAAAGACATAGGAGCAAATTGTCTTATATAAATAATAATATGTTAACTTTTTAATTACCACACCATAACAACAATTATATTCACTACATATCCATATAATTAGATATAAACAAAGATCTTATACAATTACATCACTATTTAGAGACTTAATACGCGATAGAAATTTATATATCATAAAAAATATAAAAATAGTTTTCATAATGAAACATACAAACCAGTGAAATGCCTAAAAAATACATTATTTATTGAATGATGTAACAAAATATTCAAGACTTAGACTTTACAATTCCATGCCATTATTTTGAATGTGTTACCATTAAAATAATTTCAAAAAGAGTTGGAAAAGCAGTGTTTTCAATTGTAATCTTTTTTCAAAACTTATCCTACAACAATATGAATCATACTATATAACTATATACATGTTTCTTTTCAGAGATAATTGAAGTTCTTGATGCTCTTGAATATGAAGAACATGTTTACCACTACTACGAAAAACCCATTTAACAACGGTTGAGAATGACATATAATGACGCTGGCGAAGGCGTTGTTATGTTGATTGTCGTTGTAAGTTCGATGTTTCTACAACGGTCAGGAAACCATCGTTGAAAGGCAGGACACGCGCCATATATCACAACGGTTATGATAATAAACTGTTGTGATACATACACTTAGGTATTGGGTTCGAAACCCATCAGCAGCGAATTATGTAAAACCTAAATTACCTATGATCTCGGTTACAATAGATAACCGTTGTTATAAGTACCCTGAGTTTATTATATTAAATGTAGATTGCTTGTTTCCAAACACCTCACTAATGAAATATACATGGAATCAATTTGATGAAGAAGTCTATAATCTGCAAATTAAATTGTTCTTGAAAACCTCCTTAAACAAACAAATGTTTTCTGATTGGATTCGTCTCATCGTGTATTTCACGCTGTTATACATATATATTGTGGTTTATTGATCTGACTCCTTTGATATATCGCTATCTTCGATTATAGTTAAATTTCCATAAGAACAAGACATTGGATAATCTGCCTCATCATCATCACTTATCATCATAATTTTTATAATCG
Organism: Lathyrus tuberosus; assembly: GCA_022829125.1. Taxonomy (NCBI): domain Eukaryota; kingdom Viridiplantae; phylum Streptophyta; class Magnoliopsida; order Fabales; family Fabaceae; genus Lathyrus; species Lathyrus tuberosus. Next base: position 6,304,788 of record JALAZF010000283.1, on the reverse strand, counting down.
GAAGTTTTACGATTATAAGTGTTGATGGAGAGGCATATTAACTAATAATTTGTTGCTAATGAAATTTAACTATAATGGAATATGGCGATGCATCTAAGGATCCAGATCATTATACCATAATATATATATTAAACATCGTGAGATGAACGATGAGAGGGATGCAATTCGAAAATATTGATTCATATAAGTTGGTTTTCAAATACAACTTAATTTGCAGATTATAAGTATCTATGTCAAATTAAATGAATGTATTTTAAGTGAGGGTTAGTAAAACAAACAATCTACATAGAATATAATAAACTCAAACAACATTCTATACCAGATCCAGATATTATAAACTCATATAATACGCTTGCTACCACCAGCATCATCACCCTGTATCATCCCCTTAACCTGTAAGGAAACACATCAAACTTCAAAAATGAGCATCCTCAGTTGAAAACAAACCCTAAAACCTTAATCCAATGAAGAGTAAAGAGAGGAACAGGAATAACGCACCTTTTAATGAAACTAATCGCGGAACAGGAATCAATTATGATGTTCAACTAGTTTGGGAATCAATGAAGAAGAAATATATGGAGGAAGAAGCTTACACAAAAGCTTCATACTTCTTATATTTCTTTTCATTGTTTCTAAAACTAGATGTAGTTTGCTTACACTGTTGTTTCTTCATTTACTAACATCTTGTTCGTGAAGCTATGAAAAAAAAAGTATAAGGTGGATGAAGTTTCCATCTAGCTTCATGCTTCTTATACATTTTTCCATAGCTACACAAACATTATGAAATTTCCAAAGTATGGTCTTTGTTAAGGTAGTAAAACCGAATCTGAAAAAATGAGAACAATCAACAAAAATAACATGCAACAAACGAGATAATGGGAAATATCTAACAATAGATGGAAGAAGAAGAATACCTTAATGTATGAAGCACAAGATTCACGACTAATGGTGAAAACGAAGAGAAAAAATGGGTTCTAGGGTTTCACTTTGAAGGAAGGGCGCTACTGTCAATAAGTGAAAGTTATTTCGCTTATATATGGGTAAACTATTTCACAACGATTAACAATACCAACCGTATAGATAGGTATTTATTTATTACAAATATATCACTACGGTTAACCAGAATAACCGTAGTGATAACCCTTTTATTTGTGAATTTTAAAATAAATAAAAAAGAAAAGGTGCACCTTAACGTTAACAATGTAATTCAAACATCAACAATGCAATTCACAATGCATCTGCAGTTTAAACATCACCAATGTAATTCAAACCCTAATTCAACTATTACATTTCATAACAAAGTAAACATTAAACATAAAGGAGACAAGAAAACATAACATCTTGAGATTTCCAGAAAATATCTCTGATTTCAGTTTGTTCTTCAAATTCTTGTTCTTTTTCTTTAAATCCTCAGACATAACTGAAATTCTAGTACAGATGTGTGATGTCAAGTGCAATGTCACAACATCGCAATCTACTGTATGAACAAGGCAATAATAGTAACAGTAAATCAACACAAGGATTATTCACCCAGTTCGGTTCAAACAACCTACATCTGGGGGCATACCAAGCCAGGAAGGAAGTTCACTATTAGTAGTATCAAATTATAGACTCAACAGACCAGTTGACAATCTACCTAATTCAATCATTACCCAATGACCCTTCTATCTAAGTCCTCCCTAGATAAGAGACTCCATCTCACTCCTAATCATCGCAATGATGTCTAGCAGTCAACTTCTCTGCCACTGCATCAATAGCTTGATTACCAACAACTTTACAACCATAGACAAGTAGAAGACACACTTCCATGACACACCTTGGAGTTGCTTCAAAGCTTCCTCCAAGAACAATACCATACTCATTACCTACAGGTTTCTGAGTAAGAACACTGTGACCATCTCACAACCCAAGTGGTTCACTTAGACTAAGCCATAATGATCTACATCGTGGACCCGTGCCCATTCTAGGATACAAGCATTCTATTTATAGCTTTTTCCCAACTAGATTTGGGCCTTCAAATCATATCAAATCTTCTGTAACAAATCTGCAACAGATCCTGCTTCTAAATAGATCTTCAATCAACTCTTTAATTAAATCTTCAATAATTAACTCTAAATATTCTCCGTATCTTTATGCTTTAAATTTGCAACAAACTAATCTTCTTTATAACTGATTACACCAAGAAATTCGCATCCATTCCAACTGACAGATCTCCTTAAATCAAAACCATGTGCAGCCCTAAACAAACATCTCAGACCTGATGTTCACTACTGATGTCACGACATCGGGTGTAACATCAGCACATAGCTTCAACCCTTACATCTTTAACAAACCTGAATGTTACCTAAACACATCAATAATGTTAGTAGCTCATGTTGCAACATCAACCATGACATCAACATTGTTTTAACAAAATTTCAGCCAATTACAAGAACTTACAATCTCCCCCTTTGGCTAATTTTGGCTAAAACAAATATATAAACATTACAACTCAGATTACAGCAGCAATAACAACCCTATACTACTGTCAATAGTCATCAGCAACTTCTAATCCTAACAGTAACCATCTGTAGCTACTGTGTACAGAAACCATGGAAAACCATCTTCCTGGGAAAATCTGAATGATGTTAGAACAACACTTTCCAGCACAACAACTTCAGGCAGCACATTAGGACCTAAGAAGTGGAAAGTCCTGAAGTTATTTGGTGCACATGAGGAAGAAGATATCTAACACTCCCCCTCAATACAACACATTTCTTTTTCCTTCCAGGTCAGACCCAGAACAATTGTAGAAGACTCCTCCAGAAAAGAAATGTCTGTCTAGACATCAAAGACCAATGGTGGCATAAGATGATTCTGCACACCTTCATTGATCAGACACTGGGTTTAATCTGTGGTATAAGATGAAACTTAAGAAGTGCCATTCTGCCAACCCAGGTAACTCAGAACACAAGTCACAACTGTGTTCATAACTCAGGACACAAGTCACAAAGACTCAACACCAACTTAAGGATAGGACATCCTCAGCAACATCTGGAACTGCAGACTCCAGACATAATGTAACACCCCATTTTCTACCCAACGTTTATTAAAAATCAGAGTGCAAAATTTTCAACATAAAACAAATGAGGTGTCACATTTTCAACTTGAACAACAAAACCAATAACATAAACCTGTATTTCTTTTTAAAATAGATACATAGCATTCGACCTTCACAACTTATAAATCATATTCACTTTATTCAACTAGATCAAAACTTCAATTTATAATTATTCAAGAATTATTGTAATAACAACAATTAGGAACAACAACATAAACAAAACATTTCCCCCCGAGTGCTACGTATCAGAGCATGACACCAACTTAAACTAACAGCGACTAAGACTTCAAACCTGCACAGCTATTCTTGAGTACCTGCTCAGTTACCCATAATAGGTAACATCATTACAGAAGGGGTGAGATATCGAAAAATATAATCAAAGGCATGATAATTAATATATTAGATTAGAATCACACAAATTTCACCGCTTCATACAACAGTCATACAACAACTATTAGTAAACAACTTAAGAGCAACCACAACTTATAACAAACAACAACTTATAACAACAACCTGTATCAAGCGACAACTTACAGCAATAATTTAAAACAACAATAACTCATAACAATAACAACTTATATCAACAACACCAACAATCAACACCAACGTAATAATATTAACAACTTCAACATGCAACTCAAATGTGACTCAACTATGCACATGCATGTGGTACCATCGGAGTAAAACTCCCAACTTAAACATATGCCAGGTTATCGAGGCATTTTCAACTTAATCGGATGCCGTTAAGGCCAACTTAAACAGGTGCCATCAAGGCCAACTTAATCAATGCAAATGTATGCATGCAACAATAACCACAACGTCACAACAACAACAACGCAATAAAAACAACGAGAACAACAACTTAAACATGCACCACTTGCATCAACTTAATCCAACATTGGTCGTTCGACCTGCAACTTAATCAACAACATATTCAACATCACATCACCAACATCACCACATCAACAACGTATTCAACATCAACATAAAACATTGGTCATAAGACCTACAACTTAACAGTGCCCATAAACCGGGACAATTCAACCTATTCAACTGTACCTGCAAATCAACTTAATCGACATAATTACCACAAAACAAACCAACCAAGAATACCTACTAATTTATATTAGTTATCCCGCCAATTTTCATTAAATTCCGGACAACTAACCTTATCGCTTAATTACACTTATTCGACTAATTCCATACATCAACCGACCAAAAATAACTACAACCACTTACGAATTATTTCTGCAAAATTTCAACTTGTTTCGGTTAAACAATTATACCGGTTAAAACTACTAATATTATTATTCGGTACTATTTTAATACTCTGCTAACTCCTTTGGTTTGTCATTCGCTAATTGATTCCTATACTAAAATAAAACTTGCTACTAACATTCCTAATTCCCCACATTATTGCTATTCCTCTGCATTATTAATCGTTAACATTGTTGAGGCATATTGCACGATAACACCTCAATCGCACACATTCACGACGGTAAAAATCAACGCAATGATACGGTTTCAATTTTCTGCTATAATTGAACCAGATACGACCTCAAAACCATTTTTTCTAGAAAGAACATCTCGTTAGCTTTCCAACGCTTCGAACGGGGGTCAAAACCGACTTACGGATCAAAAGATATGAATTTTCCAAACTTTCCGAAACCAGAATTTTTCTGCATAACAACCCTACGGGATTTTGCATTTTCATCCAAAAATCCGACCGATTCAATTATTTTCTTCGAAACAAACACATACTCACTCATATCAAACATATAGTAGTGATTTGGAACCATCAAACGTGAATTCTACGACTTTTGATTTCAATCCGAATCTTAAACCCCGAAATCTCCAAAAATGCAAAAACTTACAAAATCAACCAAATTCGATGAAACAAGCATACTCGATCACGGCCTAACATTTCTCGACACAACTACGCAATCTATTCCGATTTTCGTCCGCGAAAACATCGGTTTCTATCGATTTAACCAAATTCCAACCTAAGTTTAACACTATAGAACAACAACCAAACAATCTAGCAAACATCAAATTCCACAAAAACAAAACCAATTCATCAATACACTTCAACACATTCAGTAGAAAATTATATAAATCCCAATCCCATGTATCAATTATCATATACCCGGTTATAAAATTCGAACCCCACCCTTACCTTAGATTGATGGCCGCTCGAATTTCCGATCGACTTTTCCGACTTGGCTCCGACGGCAATTCTCCCGTATCCCCTCTGCAAAACTCCAAGCCTAACTGCTTCTCTCTTCACTCTGCCTCTTTTTCTCTCCTCTTGCATCCATGGAGATTAGAAATATGAACATGCTGCCATTGAGTTCCTATCTTGACCAAAATTCAGCCTCCATCATCATCAATCCCGTAACTACTATTTGACCCATTTCCAACATGAACTCCCAAACTTCAAATGCATTTTTCTCCTTTAATACCGAACTTATTGACACGAAATCATATATCAAATTGAAGGGAATTTCATAAGCTTTCCAGAAATTCAAGAATCGCTTTAATCGGACTTACAAGTAAAAAGTTATCACCTGTTTAGTGGAGGCTGTACCATAAGTGCGAAAATAGAGATATTATCATGAGTTCTTCTTTCTCCTTCTTTGCTTCCAAGCTATTTTCTCTCCTCTAAAACCCTTATTCTTCTCTAAGACTTTTTCCTCTGTAACTTCCACGATCAATTTCTCCAAACTTCCTCTTGCAACTTTTCACGTACAACATGTTTTACTCCTTCTCTCAACCCTTATTTTTCTCCACTAATCAAAACCTAATTCCCCTTTTTTTTCTCAACCAACCCAATTAATAATAATACTAATAATAATAATACTATTATTTTATTATTCTTATTAGGCCTACTATCTTCACCCCCCAATCTTACTACACACAACCATAAAATAAGCCCACTTAAATAAAATACGCTTATATTCCATAATATTAATTCTAATATTATTTCTCTCGACTAAATCGACTAATTACCGACTATCAAATAAATCGTCCAAACCACCAAATCAACACATTTAACCATAGACAGAAAATATTCAATATTATTTCCACAACTTAAATCAACTTATTAAATCAATTCAACTCGAACCAACTTGGAAACATCAACATAATATTCCGATATTCCGGAATCAACTTAAATCAACACAAATATCACAAACCAACACAAATCGACACAAATACTCAAATCAACGTGAATCACCACAACTTACTACAATTATATTTAATTAAATAAACGGGCGTTACACATAACATCTGCGCAAACCATTCCATCTCCTTTCTCCCCCTTTTTAGGCACAAATTGGCAAAGGAAGCCCTCACAGAACCAGACCCAAGAAGTGCTCACCCAAAAACGAACAAACATGATTATACTTATGAAACAAGAACACTCACTGGTTGAAGGAGAGAAGAATAACCCCTATAAATAGTTGATCAATTACATTGGAATAACGAGCTATATTAGGAACTAAAAACTCCATTCAAATTCAATGTCTACCATCCAAAACAGTCTTGACCACTTTTATTGTTTCCTAACTGATTTTTACCATAAATTGTGCCAAAACAGTTCCATGCACAGTCGAAGCCACGTGTTTCACCTTATCCTTACACCACCGTCCAAAATACTTCCTTGTTTAGCTCAAGAAAAACATGTCCTATACCATGTTCTGACATCTTATCAGACATTGTCTGCTGGCTCACAAAATTAACAACCCAAGACTCCTCAGAATATTATGCACACAAGCACAACTTTCATTGATCAGCACAACTCACAATCCCTTCTAGATTCCTTCAGAACAGCAGAGAAAAACACTTTTTCAACAAAAGATCAACTCCCCCTACTAAGATAACTAGTGCTCCTTTGCAAGAAGAACACCTTAAATGAATGGAAAACATAAGACTCATTTTCATGTCTTCAAGAGCGCACCCTCTGTTCAACTCACCTGCTGAACACATTCACTTAATGCTTAATCCTCAAACAATCCAAATACCAAAACTCACATCTTGCCAAGCTGATCAACTTTTCTCAGGAATGAACTTCTTGATCATAACATTTGGAAAATCCAGACATAGTCTTCATTCATCCAGTCAGGAATGCTTCACACGAACATCCACAAGCCCTGAGGCACAAATACACTGCCTTCCACTACACTTTAAGTCAAGTCCTCTTACTTTGAATTAAAACACACACCTAGACAAGTGAGACATCTCCCATCAACATAAACCCCTACTGAGTTCTTCCAGAAATTGCAGAGAAAAACAAATTCTCCCAGACACAAACAAAGCTGCCCTTCAGACTCCTCCTCAGAAACATGAGCATATGATTCAAAAAATTAGCTTCACATGGCTAGAATCATTCATGTCCACACCAACATGTCATCCAACAGCCTAATGTCATAACATGTTATCTGACATTATACCCTCATAAGATTCAACCAATCTTCACAATCTTGATCAGCATGCAATCTTCACAATATATGTACCTTTACTGCAGAATCCATTGACAAGTACTCCCTCAGTCATGGTTAACTAATGCTCTAGATGAAGATGAGCATTTGAGCACACTTGCTGAGCACATGCATTTTGGTACCATTGTCCCTTTCTCCAAAGGTAGTCATTCCCTATCATACTTTTCATCTTCAGACTTCCAATCAATCAATACCTGATCTACTTCAGTCTTCTCTACATTCTCCATCCAAGGCAGACCTTCTACTTCATCATTCTCCCGTATGACTATGTAGAAGCTCTTTAGGCATAATGTAGGCACCAAGCTCCTGAACCAGGGCATAATCATCCTTCACCAAGGATATCCAACCAGATAATGTCCCAACACAAGTTAGAACATCTGCCACACACCAAGACATCATCACCATGATTCTTGATATGCTCCACCAACTGGACATACTATTGCATAGTAATCCAAGGAACTAGAGAATTAAACTCTCATCCACCTTCTCCTTGAGTCTTCAACTCATCACCCTTCTGTCCAAGAGTAACTTGTTCCAAGACAATCCTCAATAGTAACCAGCTGCCACACTCTGATTATCTTGATTCTTCGAAACCACTACTAAGATCAACCAAATGCCACATTTTGACCTTTTTCACGTTTGTCAGAACTCTCACAAAGATATCTTGATCCACCAAGGAAACTTGATCTTCAAGTCACATGTTCCACTTGCTCAAAAGCAAACACACTTAGACTCCCTAAGCCATGGTCATGTAACATCTTCTCCATCCTGCAGCTCCCGCAAACTACCATGAAAACGATCTTTTTGAAGCATCCTATTGTTCATTCCTGTAGATCACCCTATCATTAGCTGATGTGCCACATCACCAACCGAGACTTCTGATGTTAAGCTAGATGTCAGAACATCCAACTGTTGAATTCAGCTCTACCTTTTGCCACTCAGAAGAACCTCCTCCCTTTGCAGAAACAGATTTCCATGCTCTCATAGACTTGATTCAACAATCAAGTTTGAGTAGAAAACCTCCATCCTGCTTAGAAACTCCAAAGACTTCAAACCTACCACATCTGAATCTTCAGAAAATAAGTAGTCCAAGACTACCCCATAGCAAAACTAAAGAAAGTCACTTCCCTTAGTAGAGCCGTCAGTAGAAAGCCAGAGATAACTGCCACTTATCCTCGACCTTCACAACCAGATCAAACACCATGCTCTAAACCACTTAGGTCATAAAAAAACTGATCCAAGCTGTAACCATCAAGATGTGATATCTTCATAACTTTCAGCCTTAAAACCAGCAACTTGTCTGACTTTGAGATGTTGGATGTCATCAACATTCCACAATCAATCTGCCTCTCATAATCCAAACTAATCCCAGACAATTTGGATGATACTCCATAGTCCCCAATCAACCCCACCAGTTGGTTCAACTCCAAAGTGCTTAACCCTTGAAAATACTTCCAAAACAGCCACATAGAGAAAAGTAAATTCTCAACACTTCTGCAGTCCTGCACTTTTACCTCAGACATATACATAGTCTCCCGTCAATGTATGTTGTCATTAGTTGAATGCACAACATTATCAAAAGCAGACAAATACTCATCTATTGTCAAGCCATTTATTTGGTCTGACATCCTTTTCCTGCAGACTTGAGGAACTAGTTGATCCCTCTTTTGCTAATCCACACCACTGATCACTTCAGATTAGGTAAGTGGCTTGACCTGATACTTCACCATGAGCACAACTAACTTTCTTTGGCTGAGAAAGCACAGAACTGAAATAATGTTTCAACATCAGTTCTGACTTCAGTCTACATTAAACAACTGCTATGGCTTTGGAGACTACATCCACACATATCTCTTGTAGGGAACACATGAGAACAAATCAAGCTCAGCTTCTTTCTTGATGAAACTTCCTCCAGTTCATGTATCTTCAGATATACAAGAACTATATCATAACCAGAAAGATCCTCCTAATTAGGTCACCACTACTAAGCTTAAGAGATAACTTATCAAGATTTTCACTCCCGCATGAAAGATTTGACAGTGATACTCTTTTGCTTTGGTTCCACCCTCTTCTTTCATCATCACGATAATTGATAAGAAGGAATCAATGTTCTGAACAGATTGGTCTTCAATGCCAGAACCTTCCATGTCATACAGTTTTCAATAAGATCCATTCATCTTTTTGTCACTTCTTTCCCCAAAACAAAGATATGAGATACTCCTCACATGACTTTGGTATCTCTAACAAAACGGTTGAAGTTGTCTTGCATCAACTACAACATCATAGAATATCCTGCTAAGGAGACCAACCCCTAATGTCTTTCCAAGAGAATACCTTCCTAGAATCTCACCACCAGAGATACAAGAACAAGCCAGGGTTACATCAGATATCATGCAGCGGAACATACAACAACTCCTCAACAACCTTCAGGCACTACTCAATAATCCTTGCACACCATCACCAAAACCAAGTACCAACAGCAGTTCTCCTGATAACAACAGACAAGTCCAATACATACCATGTCATGAATAGTCAATCCTTCACTTCAAGGGATCATACAAACAACTATATGAGCTGACCAAGTCCATAACTATCTTTCTTGCTCATGAACTAGAAAGTATCTTCCCTAGATCTCATCCAGAAACAGACAGGATGCCTGCTCTGATACCAAATGAAATTCTGGTACAGATGTGTGATGTCAAGTACAATGTCACAACATCGCAATCTGCTGTATGAACAAGGCAATAATAGTAACAGTAAATTAACACAAGGATTGTTCACCCAGTTCGGTTCAAACAACCTACATCTGGGGGCATACCAAGCCAGGAAGGAAGTCCACTATTAGTAGTATCAAATTACAGACTCAACATACCAGTTTACAATCTACCTAATTCAATCACTACCCAATGACCCTTCTATCTATGTCCTCCCTAAATAAGAGACTCCATCTCACTCCCAATCATCACAATGATGTCTAGCAGTCAACTTCTCTGCCACTGCATCAACAGCTTGATTACCAACAACTTTACAACCATAGACAAGTAGAAGACACACTTCCATGACACACCTTGGAGTTGCTTCAAAGCTTCCTCCAAGAACAATACCATACTCATTACCTACAGGTTTGTGAGTAAGAACACAGTGACCATCTCACAACCCGAGTGGTTCACTTAGACTAAGCCCTATTGATCTACATCTTGGACCCGTGCCCATTCTAGGATACAAGCATTCTATTTATAGCTTTTTCCCAACTGGATTTGGGCCTTCAAATCATATCAAATCTTCTGTAACAAATCTGCAATAGATCCTGCTTCTAAATAGATCTTCAATCAACTCTTTAATTAAATCTTCAATAATTAACTCTAAAATTCTCCGTATCTTTATGCTTTAAATTCGCAACAAACTAATCTTCTTCATAACTGATTGCACCAAGAAATTCGCATCTAATCTAACTGACAGATCTCCTTAAATCAAAACCATGTGCAGCCCTAAACAAACATCTCAGACCTGATGTTCACTACTGATGTCACGACATCGGGTGTAACATCAGCACATAGCTGCAACCCTTACATCTTTAACAAACCCGAATGTTACCTAAACACATCAATAATGTTAGTAGCTCATGTTGCAACATCAACCATAACATCAGCATTGTTTTAACAAAATTTCAGCCAATTACAAGAACTTACAATAACCTTCAAATAGCCCACAGCTTCCAACTCTGACTTCATAATGCTCTCATCTTCATTCCCATCTCTTTCTCCCACGTCTTCATCCCATATGAACAAATTGCATGTTTCATCGCTCCTCCAAAATGGACATCTCCAAAAAAGCCTTCCTTTATTCTTTTCCCTTCTTGCATTGGTATGAAACCATACGACCATCACAACCACAAAAATTTCCAGATTGAGATTTTATAGAGGAAGAAGATATAGAAACACCTTTGGATGATTTTGTCTTCAAATGCGACATTGCAACACTTTAAAGTAGAACACTTTCTTGTTGTTGTTGTCTTCTTCCCGACAATGGTGACGGTGTTGGTGTTTAAAATACATAAAAAGAAGCTTCAGTTTGTAACAACGGTTTTAAGAAATAACCGTAGTGATATCCTTATTATTTTTTAGTTAAATATAAATAAAACTAAAAAAGGGTGCATTTACGTCAAAGGAATAAACTATTTAAGGGCGATGAGGTTCGAACCCATGAAAGCTTGATTGTATCACCACGGTGTTCACAACAACCATTATTATACCCTTGAAATTTCTAATTAAAATAATGCGCGCGCATCCAGTACGCACTATAACAACGGTGTATAGGATGCTGTTGTAAACCTGGCGTTGTTGTTTGGGCATTTTGTAGTAGTGTACGTACCAGTAAAACCTACAAAAAATTTTGGGATTGAGCTGAGGCCACAAGAGTAAGATATATTCATCATAACTTTTCAACTGCACATATTTTCTCATTCATATATAATTTAAGTATATTAAATTAAACAATATCCCATGAATAAAATCTTATTTTATTTTAGCGACCCTATTCATAACCCGCGCATCGTGCGGGTCTTATTCTAGTTAACATTACAACTTAACCTCATTATACATTGAGTTTACAAAATAACCTCATTAAAATTACAGTGACATTACAATGAATCCTCACTACAATACAATGATAGTAATATTAGTATAACATCATCATAATTTTTTCAACAGAATTACATTATCCAATAGAGTTTTTTGTGATCAATAGGATGATCAAAATCCAGGACAAAACCAAAGAAATAACCAAAATCTTGATCTTCTTTTTGAAGTCATCATCAATCTTCTTAGCTAAACCACCCTTCTTCTTCAATTCATTAACCTTCTTCAAAAGTGAGTTAATCACTTCCTATGAACAGTCTGGAATTAGCTCATCATACCAGTAAAAAAAATGAACATCATTTCCTTCCTTGTAGCTGAATAATACATAATAAACGTGCAAATTAAGGATTACCCCAGAAATTTTTTTACTTTAAAAGATGAATATACAAACTAACAATTAGGGATTTATATGTACCATGTACAACCGACGACCAAAGAACCTCCTCCATGGATTCTGAGATGTCCATGCAGTTACAAGTGGTGGATCCAATCCACAATAACTATGCATACTTCTCCTTCTAGAATGAGAAAAAGAACTTGATATTTGCACATACTTGGAACCCATAACAGCTTGAAATACAGACAAAGATTGAAACAAGAGTAGAGATGTCAATTTGAAATTAATAGAATGGATGACACTTTAAATGAAAAACAAGGACAATGATGTGAAACGAAGAGAAGAGAATGGTTGGCAACGAAGATTCAGAGAAAGGAGAGTGAGGTAGGACAATAAAATTAAATAATTATTTTTAGTTATTTATAAATAACATGGAATAAAAAATATGACACATTATTAAAAAATCCACATAAACATTTTTTAATCAAAATTGGGATGGGGACCAAAACGGTTTAAAAAGAAAATGGGGGACTAAATCTGTAAGTAGATCAAAACTGTAGTGTAGCCAAATAATAATAATAATAATTATTATTATTATTATTATTATTATTATAATAATAATTATAGAATTAATAATTGATTATTTAAATCCATTTGATTAATTAAATGATTAATCTAACAATCTCCCACTTGGATGACAATAATCAATTATTAAAAAATATTGATTTTAATATTAGAATATCAATAATGGTCAACACACTAATCACTACGAAAGAAGTAAATTTCAACGTTGCAGAAATTGTATCCGATAGGGAAGACAAATCATACATATTAAAACTCACAACTGTCATACCCCAAATTTTGACCACTAAGATTTCCCATCATTGTGAAAATCATCATTACAATATGGAGGGACCATCATACTTCATCAGTCTCCCCAAAGATGGGTGAGCATCCACTACAATCAAAATTAGGGTTTCGAGCCCTCTCAAAGCTTTAGACAAATGATCAATCAAGGAATGACATGATCTTTAACTTGTCTAAACTCTCAAACATCTACAAAGTATCAAAAAGGACTCCCACTCCAAGGATTAAGCACAAAGCTGCTCCCTTCTAGGTGGATCAAGCCTCGAGATCGCCAGTATCACCAAATTAGGGTTTTGGTCGATCAGGGCCTCCAAAGGGAAATTTTCCTCTGGGCATGAGCCAAGGATCCAAAACACAACCTAATATACTCCATGGAACCCCATGGACCCAATCATCAAGTCAATTTTTCCTCAGGGGATGCATTCATAAAAAATCAGAAATTAGGATTTCTTAACCTAATTCACCCCTAAGTTGACTTTTGGGGCAAATCATGAGCCAAGACCTCAAGAGAGGGTTTGAGGGTCTCTAATGAACTATATTGGTCCATTTGGAACAATGGATTAATCCAAGAAGTTTGAGCAACAAGTCTCAATTTCATCTGCACCACAATTAGGGTTTTAAGGAAAAAAAGTCAACTATAACTTTGACTTTTGACCAGGACATGCTCCCAAGCTCTAGGACAAGAATCAATATACCCTATGACACCCATGGAACATGTCCATCAAGTTTGATTTAGGTCAAGGACATGATTTCCTGAAGAATTGCACAGTTTGGAATTCATCTGATAAAAAGTCAACTGTGCACAAAAGTCAATTTTGACTTTTTGAGATTTTTCACCAAAATGGTTTTTTAACCCTAAAATGATGTTAAGGTATGATTTGAATCACCATTCATCAATAAAAATCAAGAAAAGTTGGATAACTTGTAAAAGGGGTAACCATAAAAACTTAGAAAATTTTCTAAGTTAAAAATAAAGTGGCTAGGGTACCAACTTTGGAGGGTCATAACTCCTAAAACACAAAGCCATTTTTCCCCATCCAAGGCTTGATTTGTAGATCTCATTGCCCTCTACAAAAATTTCAACTACAAGTCATTCCAATTCATTATGGATTTTGAGTTATGGTTGGAGCAAAATCACTATAACATGAAAATCCATCATTTTCCAACACTTAGAAAATTTTTGGGCAAAGCAGATTTTGTGTTGAAACACCAAAACTTGTGAGGTTTTTTCACACAGTTACAAGCTAAATGAGTTCCAAAGATAAACATCAATGTTGTTGTAAATGTTGCCAAGAATCCAAGCAACTCAATAGCATGAAACCAATCCACTTGTGCCAAGAATCATGGCTGCCACAACACACCATGTCAAGGCTGCCATGAAAAATCAGTTTGGGAGTTTTGTACCATCCATGATTTCTGAGTCAAAAGGAGTGATCACTATGCCACATGCCTTCAATCTGACCATGAACCAACTGATCCAACTGATAGGGCTGAGTCAAAAAGCCAAGAAATCTTCCAACTTGAAATTCATCCACTTTGGCACATTTTGCCTTGAATTCAAAGGGCATTAATGTGGAATAGTGCATTTTCAACAAAGTCACTCTACTCAGTCAAGTTCTCTGATTAAACAACAATAAAAACATCTGAAGAATGTGATTTTGGTCAAGGCATAGCCCTGCTCTTGGGAATGGCTAGGTTGCCTTGCTTGAGAAGAAATCCTCCAAGCCAATCCATGCAAATGTGATCTGATCTAGCAGCCAATCACTATTCCTCCAAGACAAAAGTTGATCACCTATAAATAGAGGTTCCAATGGATCATTCAACTCACACCAAAGCCAGTTACAACACTGCTTTCTCTCATTCTTCCTTAAACCTCAAGATTCTTGGTTTTTGAGTAACCACTATCGGGTTTTGAGTTGCAGCCTAAGGCAATCAATTCCAATTGCTCAAACACATCACATATAATGTATTTGAGGTGTCCAAACACTTAAACACTGACTGTAACACCTCAGGCTCAAAATCACCCTTCAACCAAGCCATTATGCCTCAATTATGCAGGTGGAGGTCTCCAGCTTGATCCAAAGAGTTTCAAAGTGTTCCAAAGCTTGCAACACACTCTATAACATCCATTGAAGCTGTAGGGATCATTAATTCACAACTGGAACAAGGTTTTTGCAGAGTTCCATTTCAGCTTGCATCAAGGTAAGCCTCAAAACTCCAACTCCATGATCCATGCATATTTCCTCGCATGATATTTTTGCCAATCGCTTGCCATCATATGTTGATTGTTTTCCCTCAAAAAATTTGATCATAGCACTCATAATCATGCCTACTCGATTTCTTTTGCAAAATTAGGGTTCATACGGCCACAATGATATAATTTGCTATACACTGAAAATGAATGAAATTGGGTATTGCCATCTTCTTCCTTATGAAAAAACGCATGAGTTTGGTATTTGAATCATGTCAAATGGTTGAGAAACGAGAGAGATGGAGGGCTTCATGCACGAGCTAGAGGAAGAAGAAGGCCATGGCGCCCTTTTCAGAAAATCCAACTAGTTTAATATATATTTTTCACTTGCCATGTTATTAATGAATTGGCATTGCGCCCCAGTGGTTGATCAGCTGGTTTGTATGTATTGGCAAGCGAAAGGTCTGGGGTTCGAATCCCCCTCGCCCCAGACCTTTTTTATCACTTTTTCCTATTTTCCTATTTTTCATATTATTTTGTTAATGATTTGAAAAATTAATAACTCACTCAATTTTAATTATTTTTTACTGATTCTTTTTGCAAAAAATCATAAAAATGTTGAAATATTTTATTCCACAAAAAAATTAGATTTATATTATTTACTTAATATAATTAGTATTTTTGTGAATAAATTCATTTTTATTTGTTTTTTAACATTTTTAACTGAATGTTCATAATGAAAAATCAAGACCAAATGAGTTTTAATATCCCTTGTAATTTATACCTCATTTTTCAAACCTTAAGCAACAATCACAAGTGGTTTATTCAAACCTATTTGGTATTTTTACATTAATTTCCTTTAAATATTTACTTTTAAAGAATAAAATTAGGGTTTCTTTGATTTTCACTCAAACAAATCATTGTAAAAAACTTTGGGCCTCTAATAGAGTGTAAGACCCAACCCTTTGTAAATACAACCTATTTGGGCCTCACTTATGGTATAAGTCCCGTTGTATTTCAAAAAGTTCGACGCGATCATCATCCGTTAAAAACAAACTTTGGGCCTCTCCTTGAGCTATAAGACCCATTCAAAACTTTTGGGCCTCTAATAGAGTGTAAGACCCAACCCCCTTCTAACCAAGACCATTTTGGGCCTCACTTATTGTATAAGTCCCTCTGCGTTAAAAGGAAACCTCGGCGCGATCGCCATTTTAAACGAAAAATCAATTGGGCCTACCCTCGTGTTATAAGTCCCACTCTTTTTCTTTAAAACTTTTTGGGCCTCTAATAGAGTGTAAGACCTAACCCTTTATAAATACAACCTATTTTGGGCCCCACTTATGGTATAAGTCCTGTTGTATTTCAAAAAGTTCGACGGGATCATCATCCGTTGAAAAACAAACTTTGGGGCTCTCCTTGAGCTATAAGACCCATTCAAAACTTTTGGGCCTCTAATAGAGTGTAAGACCCAACCCCCTTTTAACCAAAACCATTTTGGGCCTCACTTATTGTATAAGTCCCTCTGCGTTAAAAGAAAACCTCGGCGCGATCGCCTTTTTTAACGAAAATTAATTGGGCCTACCCTCGTGTTATAAGCCCCACTCTTTTTCTTTAAAACTTTTTGGGCCTCTTAAGAGAGTGTAAGACCCATCCCTTTGTATAGAAAACAATTTTTGGGCCTCAGTCACTTGTATAAGTCCCTCTGTACAAATTCAACAGTGCAATCACTGATGAAACCCTGGGCCTCTCCTTGACCTGTAAGCCCCAAATCTTTCTTTTTCAAAGCACTTTTTCCTTTGATTTTGAATATACTGTTGTTTTCAATCTTTCTTTGTTGAACAACTAACCAAACAGCATGGAAGCTCTACAACCGAGTAAGTGTTTATACGCTTTCATTTACTGCTTTCATATACATATAACTGTATTGTGGGGCTGTTTCACTGTAAGTCTTCTTTCATAAACTCATATCAACTGTGTAATAATAGTATAAATATTTAAAGTTTCCCCGGCAACTACGTCTAGAACTAGGTGACGCCGTTTCGTTTATTCGTAGAAATAGACAACTAGATCCCCAATAGGATCACCAGATACAGTATTCTCTTCGGCTGTCCTCATTAGGAATTGTCAAGAAACTCTACTCCCAGAGATGAATGTATTCTCCGTGAATGACATCTTTGAGTTTCTTCCAAATTCTCGAACTTTCCTGACTTTGATCTATTCTCGGTGAATAGCATTGCCTTGAATTTCTCAGGATTTGGGGACCCACGGGCTTCTTAGAAGCATCGGCCTCCTCTTGGGCATCATACAAGGACCCACAGGCTTCCTAAAAGCAACCCAGCCTCCTCTTGGGCTTAGTACAAGGACCCTACGACTTCTTAGAAGAATTCACAACCTCCTCTTAGGCTTTGTATAATGATCTCTTCCTCCGAGAATGATAGCCTCCTCTTGGGCTTCGTACAAGGACCCGTCGGCTTCTTAAAAAGTTTCCAGCCTCCTCTTGGGCTTCGTACAAATTGTCTCGATTACCTCCTAGAGGTATAGGAACAAAACTTAGTTATCTGCATAGAATAGTCCTTTCAAAGAGTCTACTACTGTTTCTCAAAGCATAGTACAAAAGTTAAAACTCTAGACTTGGACAGTCTAATTTCCTTGAGTCTCAAAGACATTCTCAAGCACCCTTCGTTAAATAGGAAGGAAACCCGTAGACTCGGACAGTCTCAATACCCTTTGGATTTCCCGTTTCCTCAAAGAATAGGAGATAACCCTGAGCATCGCATCAAAACTCCCTGAGTACAGCATTGCTTATATAAGAACTGATATTCTCTTTTAAAATCAGTGTACTGGACCTGTCACTCAATTGAAGCAGTTACCATAGCCTCCTCTTAGGCTTTGTATAATGATCCTTCTTCAGTGAAGTTAGCCTCCTCTTGGGCTTTATACAATAATTCTCCCTAGTGGAGTCAAACAACGTTTAGCCTCTCTCTCGGGCTTTGTACGAGACACATAAGAGGCTCCCTCGTTGAGTCAATCACCCTTTTCGCCTCCATCTCGGGCTTTATACGAGATACAAAAAGGTTCTTATTGAGCCAAACAAACTTTAGCCTCCATCTCGGGCTTTATACGAGATACCAAAAGACTCCCTCGTCAAGTCAAAACCTTTTAGCCTCTCTCTCGGGCTTTGTACGAGACACACATTAGCCTCCTCTTAGGCTTTGTATAAGAAAACCATTGGTTGATCCAATCAACCTTTTAGCATCAAAACTGTGCCTCGTTCACAGTACACAAACATCAACAACTCCTTCCCCTTTCATCTAATTGCTGTAAGCGGCAAGCCTCTGGATCATCTACATCCATGCCACTGTCCCTCTTTTAGCATGAGAAATTCCTAAGGAAATATAGCATTGCTCTACACTGAGTTAAAGTCTTCTCCTTCAGGTTGAAAATCCCCTATAAAGGAAATTATGGCATTGCCGGATTCACACATCCTGGTTAAAGTAATTCTCCTTTATAAACAGTTGTGACAAACAACCCCCTCTTTAGAGATGACAAATTCTCTCTAAAGACGAAACTTTCAGCTCACATCTTGGGCTTTGAACAAGATACAAACTACCTTTTGCTTCACGTCTTGGGCTTTAAACAAGACACCAAAACCCCATTTCCTCCCATAGAAAAGGAGGAACTACGAACGCTCTGATTTCCCTGTTTCAGTAAACGGGAATACCTAGGCATAAGATTGAAAGAAAAATCTTAGCGAGCACACTAAAAAAAAACCCAAAATCCCATACTTTCATACATTCGTCCTAACATCTCAACCTCCCACCAATCGACCAAACACCACTTTTAAAAACAATAAACCCAATAGAGACCCCGAATCTTTGTAGCATCTGTAAACCAACAGTTTTGACTGTTTAACCTCAGTTTGCAAGCAGGGTTAATTTTAGACATCTATTTCCCTTCCTTCATCAGCTTTAATAGGATAAAAAATGAATTGAGCTGTAGATACCAAAGAGCGGTAGTGCTTCGCAACCACGTCCAAAAATCAATCGCTACAGAAAAATGGCGCCCATCGTGGGGCTCTGTTTTTTTTTTCATTTCTCTTCACTTGTGTGAGTACCACAGATTGGGGCCTCCTCCGGGGAACCATTTTCTGTCAGGAACTTAGGATTCTTAGCTTTAAAGGTCTAGGACTTTAGGACAAATATATATATACTGCTTTTCCTAATTGCTATACCTGTTTATTTTTCTGCTAATGGGAATGCGTGTGATGCCGCAAGTGGAAAGATTGAGTATACACTTAAGATAAGTGATGGCGACGAGGTTGACCATCAACCTCAGTGGAGGATGACCAATGCAACCCATTCTCTCACCTAGACAATGGGTCGATTGTAATGTCTGAGAAGCTGAGGAGCCAAACCCTTTCGTAGTGCGGAAGCTATCGGAAATAGTTATCACGCGATACTGCCCTCATTTGAGGCTGGTGATCTATTCTCGGTGAATGACACTTACTCTAAGATTACTCTACAACTCGCTGGCGATCCGCTTGTTGTTTTGCTTTCCTGGGAGGAGCTGATGATAATGAGTACAGGTACAAAAATCACCTTAGTATAAACCTTTGGGGATGGGTAGAGCCTTGACTTCATGACAACGACCCTTTGACCCCATGTTTTTTCTATGTTTTTGTGTGCTGCATTCATGCATTCATTTAAAAAACATTAAAACATTCAAAAGATTTTCTCTTCTAGTCTCTCTGTTTTTCAAATTAAACTAAGACTGTGATTGCAAATATCAGAGAAGAGGATTACGCTAATGGATTTCGGTAGAAGGAGAACTCGTACTTACACCTTCAAGGTTCCAAAACTAGAGGATTTGAGAGGTTTGGCGAGAATGATCACAAACCAAGAGGCCTTCAGAGCCAAGTACGGAGGTTTGCTACCACTGTTAAGAGTCTATGCGATTGGGGGAATCATGGACGCACTTGTTCAATACTACGATCCGGTTTATCACAGTTTCACATTCCCGGATTACCAGCTCGCACCAACGCTAGAGGAGTTTTCTCATCTGATCGATCTACACATTATAGATCGAGCTCCATTTTCTGGACTAGAAGAAATTCCAAAGAATCAGACCATTGCAAGAGCAATTCATTTGGACGAGTCTGAGGTCAGGACTCACATGACTACCAAGGGTGGCATACAAGGTTTGCCAGCCCAGTTCTTGACAAAGAAAGCCCTGTATTTTTTCAATATAGGAAACGTGACTGCTTTTGAAAGCGTCTTTGTCTTGCTCACCTACGGATTATTTCTGTTGCCCAACATTAATAATTTCGTCGATATTAACTCCATTAAGGTTTTTCTCATTGGAAACCCTGTGCCGACTTTGCTCGCAGATGCGTATCATTCTGTACACTTGGGGAATTTGTACAGCGGAGGGGAGATCACATGTTGTGTACCTTTGCTTTACAAATGGTTTATCTCCCACTTGCCCAAATCTGCTGCTTTTTGGGATTGCAAGAGTGCCTTACGTTGGTAGCAGAAGATCATGTCTCTTACTAAATCTGATATAGATTGGTGTAATAGGATCTATGAGGGAATCAGAATCATTGATCGTTGTGGAAACTTCCCCAACGTACCCCTCATAGGAACTAAGGGAGGAATCAACTACCATCCGGTATTGGTTCTTCGTCAATTTGGATACCCGATGAGACACATCCCACGGGGTGTTCATCTGGAAGGTCTTTTCTTCAAGGAAGGAGAAAGTGACAGAGCACTAAAGATGGAAATAGTGCACGCTTGGAAACATGTTCATAAGAAAGGACGGGAGTCTCTAGGAAAACCGGAATGTGTCTCGGTGGAGCCTTATCTCCATTGGGTACAAACGAGAGCTCTCAAGCTAAAAATGCCTTATCCTCGTTACGGAATTCTTCCACCGATGGAATCTGTCATGTATTTCGTGACGGAAACTGAAAAGCTTCAGGTTACTCTCAACAAAGTTCAAAAGGAGAGAAGGTCTTGGAAGAACAAGTACCGCACCCTCGACGTAGAGTGCATCAAAATACAATAATTACTGAAAGAGAAGGATGCTCTAATTGAAATTTTGGAGCGACATGCTGTAGAGAATCAAGATGACCTAAGGAATTTGCTCGCTCCTTTCACCTGGCAAAGGAATGACAACCCGACAACGGCCCAAGAGCCCCGGTCAAAGAAAAGGAAAGTACCAAAATCAGCACCCGATTTCTCTTCAGAAAGGACTCGGGACCCATTAGCTTAGGTTTCTATTTCTGCACCTTGTAATCTACTGTATTTCCATTTCTGTAATCCTTTGAATTTCAATAAAAAGGGGTTTCCCCACTGTTTGATATTTGCAATCTAATTGTCGAAGTTTATTTTGATTAAACCAATAGAACAATTAATATAATCATTGCATTCATCATTCTCACATCGCATATTCTTCTTACCTACGAATCTCACGTTTGTGTCTCGGTTCTAGAGTCAAACTGTCTCATTCGTATAATACTCGGGCCAATCGTTAGAAAAAGATGGATGATCTTGAGGAAGGAAACAGAGAGTTAAAAGAAGAGATCAATGCTCTGAGAGAGGATATGAGAAAGCTTCGTAACGACATGCAAGCCATGGCAGAAGCTCAGCTATAAAGGACTGTGATCTCAGAGATCACCTCAGCGCCCATAGTGGAGAGGTTTGATCCTAGGTATCAGATTCTGAAAGATCGTCCCTGGGGCATGCCTGTTAACTATATCCCGAAAGGATATGTTCCGCTGATCACTGAAGATCAAGGAATCGCGACAGATGCCGCTGGTCCTGAAGGTTACAAACTTCGGGAAAGCGAAGATGCCAGAGGCATATTGAAGACTCCTGAAGGTTACAAACTTTGGGAAATGCCAAGACTCACTGTCGTAGTCACGGTACCACCTCCTGTGGTGCACACTGTCCCGGAAGGACAGATTCCACAGATACCTTCTGGTAAGAAGGAAACTATGTTCGACCGAATGGATGAATTCCAGGAATAGTTCTTGGAAATGCAGAAGGAACTGCAAGCCATTCGCGGTCAGGATCTATTTGGAAAGGACGCCGTAGACCTCTGCTTGGTCCCCAATGTGAAAGTCCCGCACAAGTTCCAAGTGCCCGACTTTGAAAAGTACAAGGGTAACTCTTGCCCTCAGAGTCATCTGGTGTGTACGCTCGGTGAATGTCAGCTCAGACGGAGAATCAGGACCTACTGATTCACTACTTCCAGGATAGTTTAACCGGTGCTGCCTTAAAATGGTATATGGGTTTAAACCGTGCTACGATTAGCACATTCAGAGATCTTGGTACTGCCTTCGTCCAACAATACAAATACAATTTGGACATGGCACCAGACAGAGATCAACTCAGATCGATGTCACAAAAGGACAAGGAAACCTTTAAGGAGTACGCCCAAAGATGGCGTGAAATTGCCGCTCAAATTTGTCCACCTCTTGAGGAAAAAGAGATGGTCGGCATGGGCGTACGTCTTGAGGAAGCCGTCCGAGAAGGACGTTTGGTAAAAGACACTGGATCGACGAGCGGTACTAAAAAATACGGTAGTGCTCTCCCTAAGAAAAAAGAGCAAGATATTGGGAATATATCTCTCAGAAAGCAAAGGCGACGTTATCAATCGATAGCAGCTGTGACTCCTGCTATCAGCCCTGCGCCTATTCCTACGTATCAGCCTCAGGTTGCGCAGAGCCAACTTGATCAGCAAAGGATGCAACAGCCTCTTCAGCAGGCTCGTCCTCCATATAACAACAACCTTATAACACGACCATCAGGGTTTGATCCTATACCCATGTTGTACGCAGAACTATTTCCGTTACTACTGGCTAAGGGGCACATCCAGACTAAGTCTCCTCTTACAGTACCCAAAAATTCGCCTTTTTGGTTTAAGGTGGATCAAACATGCCCTTATCAACAAGGAGGGTCAGGGTATAATATATATAATTGTCTCAATTTCAAATCTGACGTGCAAAAACTTGTTAGGAGCGGGGTCTTATCCTTCAAGGATACGAATCTAAATGTTCTCACGAACCCGCTGCCTCAACACGAGAAAGCTGCAGTCAACCTAATTGAGAAAGAGACTAACAATGTCTATCAAATTCACGATGTACTCTTGTTGAGGACCAATTTGGTCAAGATGCATTGTAGACAGAGTGGATATGGCCATGTGCCACCTCATAATTATCATCAATGTGATGTCTGCCCTAAAAACAATCAAGGATGTTCTGTAGTGCAAGCAGCTCTACAGGAACAGATGGATCTCAGATGGATCTAAGAGCACCAAGTTCGTGAAGTTAACATGGTCTATATGAACTCCAACGTCATTCAGAACCACGACATCTGTGCAATGAATGCCAAGTTGGTGGCGATGCACTCAAGGCAAAGCCAGTATCATAATCTGCCGCGACATGATTACAGTTCTTGCCTGACTTGCTCGGTAAACAAATAGGGATGCTCTTTCATACAAGAGGCCCTCCAGCGTCAGATGGATCTTGGATGGATCCAAGACTACCATGATAGGAACCCTTATCAAATCAACATGGTTCAGATCTTCGATATTCGCGTGATGAATACCAACCTGGTAGAGTTACATGCTGAGCAGGTCCAACTCAGATTCTTAATATCACATGACTATCAAAGCTGTAAAGCAGGTTGCGAAAACGATATCGGTTGTACCCTTGTCCAGGAGGCACTTCAGCACTTGTTAAATCATTGGTGGATGCCAATCTATATGGATGAAGATACTCAGCAGATTAGTATCAATAACAGGAATCCTACTCGGCGTCAAAGTCAGGATGTTCGATCAGTGGAAGCTAACCTAGTGAGGTTAATTTGTATCCAAGGGTGTTACCTTGTGCGAGCAGCTCTCCAGGGGCAGGTGGATCGCGGAGAGATCCGCCCATATCCGGGTTCTGGATCCATCAACTGGACGCCGAACTACCTTGCCAATTAAGTCGAGGAGGTTGTCACGATCTCTGGTCGTCACCCGACCAGGGATGTTTTTGCCATCATCCCTCTACTTGACGAATCTAGAGCTCCTAACCGGGAACTGATCGAGATTACTTATGATGGTCAGAAAAATCGGAAGGTTCCCATAGTCATTTATCTACCGGGACCACTACCGTATAAATCAACTAAGGCTATCCCTTATAAATACGGTGCAACGATGATTGAAAATGGAAAGGAAATTCCATTACCCCCTGTCTTGAATATTGCAGACATTAGTCGTGTAACACGGAGCGGTCGAATCTTCAACCGAGGAGTTGGAGAACCTAACAAGGAAAAGGAACTTCAGACAGAAGCTCCCGATCCATCAGTCAGTCAATCCAGTGATCCCGACCTTTTGAAAAATAATGATGAGATGCTGAAGCTCATCCAAAGGAGTGAATATAACATTGTTGATCAGCTATTACAAACTCCTTCAAAGATCTCAGTATTATCACTGTTACTCAGTTCAGAAGCCCACAGGGAGGCTCTACAGAAAGTCTTGGAGCAAGCCTTTGTGTAACAGGATGTAACAATCAGACAGTTCGATAGCATTGTCTCTAACATCACTTCCTACAATAATTTGGGATTTAGTGATGAGGAATTACCCGAAGAGGGTCGCCGCCATAACATGGCGCTCAATATTACAGTTAACTGCCAGGACGATGCTTTTGCCAGCGTACTGGTAGACACAGGGTCAGCCCTGAATGTTATGCCAAAGTCCACTTTGATGCAATTATCATTCAAAGGCCCTCCGATGAGAATCAGTGAGGTTGTCTTCAAAGCATTCGACGGATCCAGAAAAACAGTTATCGACGAAGTTGATCTTCCCATAATTATAGGTCCTCACACTTTCCAAGTCACTTTCCAGGTCATGGATATCCGGGAAACATACAGTTGTTTATTAGGAAGACCTTGGATACATCAGGCTGGAGCGGTCACCTCGACCCTCCACCAAAAGCTAAAGTTCGTTCAGAACGATCAACTTGTCACAGTCTGTGGAGAACAGGCTTTACTCGTGAGTAACTTATCATCATCTGCTTGTGTCGAACCTGAGGAGGTTATTGGAACTCAGTTCCAAGCACTGTCAGTGAACAAGGACGATCAATCCGGAGGAGGAACTTCTATTTCCTCATACAAAGATGATATTGAAGCGGTCGAGAGTACCGATACAACCGGATGGGGATAGCTTGTCATTCCTATTGACAATAAAACAAAGAAGGGTCTTGGTTTTTCTGCAACCTGTACCCAGACAGCTGCCAATGATAGAAGTCTTCATCCCATTCAGAACTTCTTCCTCAGTGGAGGTTTTCTTCACCCAGTCCCTCAAGCAGTCCATGCTATCAATGAGGAAGATCCCTCTGACACAGAGGAAGAGTGGAAGTCCAATCTTAACAAGGACGGTTATATGTCTCAGGACGAAACACAAACTCCTTTTTGCTTTCCTATAGAGAGTCTGAGATTTATACCCAGGTCAGACATCAAAATGATATATGGAGATTGTGATCCGGAAGGATGCCGTGCTCCGCCAAATTCATTAGAGGAAGACACTCCGATGAAAGACAATTTTGACTACACCTACTATGGCCCAATGGATGGTCTGCCAATGTGGCAACCTTATCCAAGAGACTTGGGGCAAGAGAGTCAGCCGAACAATGAAAATCAGCTGACCCTCATTGAACAGAATACCAGTGTCCCCACCATGTCATGGGATCAACACTCAGGTCATCCTGAAACTACTCAACATGATGATGAATTTTCAATGTTTGCAGGACTAGAATTCATCAATTATGCTTTTCCCGAGGTCAACGTCATCGAGAGAGATAACTCCCCTATTTTGAAAAAAGGGTGGGACACCCTGAGACAACCGAGTGGAAAATACGACTATATGGTCAAGTACACCGCTCCCGAAAGCTCTCGTATCAGGCTCGAAGATATCCAGCCAACTGGTGGGGAGATACAGTTGAGAGCACAAATGCTATGCAAAATACAACAGAGGAACTCTCCTACGACAATTCTGCTTGGGAGACAGATTCCAACGATCTTACTCCACCAGAAATCAGCGTCATTTCTGAAGACAAATCAAGGAAGGTGCCAGACTTTGTGATTCACCGAGGAGTTCGCCGCCAATGGGTTGCCGTCGAGGTTCCGAAGATTGTTCATAAGTCAAAGTAATTGCCATCTTTAACCTTTCACCATGCCCAGGTGAAACAGATGTTTTGATAGGGCTCGCTTTCTGTAAATTTTCCCTCTTCGCTCCGCCCAAAGCAACAGAGTTTTGTTTTATAGGGCTGTAGTTTCAAGAATCGACTTGTTCATTAATAAAATAACGTCGTTATGTAATTCCCGCACTATTTGTTGTTTTCTCTTTTTGCTTTTTCATAAAATGGTAATCCTAAAAAACAATTAAAAATAAAAACAAGCAGTAAAATAAATACACTGCACACACTTGCATTTTCTCTATCTCTTCTAAACACGAATCATCACGTCATGCAGATTGCTTGTTTTAAACCCCGTTGAAACATACGATCTGATGCCTTCTCCCAACTTCGAGTTCCCGGTATTTGGGGCTGAAGAAGTTGACAACGAAATTCCAGAAGAGATCTCTCAACTACTCAGACAAGAGAAAAAGTCCATTGAACCTCACAAAGAGTCGTTGGAAACAGTAAACTTGGGTTCGGAAAAAGAGAGAAAAGAAATCAGGATTGGGGCACTGCTCAGTCCAACTACCAGAGAGGGTTTGATAAAGCTTCTCAAAGAATTCCTCGATGTATTCGCTTGGTCCTATCAGGATATGCTAGGGTTGGATACCAGCATCGTGGAACATCACTTACCGTTAAGATCGGAATGTCCGCCAGTAAAGCAAAGGTTGAGACGGACTCACCCGGACATGGCCATCAAAATCAAAGAGGAGGTACAGAAACAGATCGACGCAGGTTTCCTCGCTACGTCTGAATATCCTCAATGGTTAGCCAACATCGTACCCGTTCCCAAAAAGGACAGAAAGGTCAGAATGTGTGTCGACTACAGAGACCTGAACAAGGCTAGTCCAAAGGACGACTTTCCTTTACCACACATTGACATGCTAGTAGACAGCACAACAAAGTTCAAAATTTTCTCCTTCATGGATGGATTCTCGGGCTATAACCGGATCAAAATGGCGCCGAAAGACATGGAGAAAACTTCGTTCATTACCCCATGGGGTACCTTTTGTTACAAGGTGACGCCGTTCGGTTTGAAGAACGCCGGGGCAACCTATCAAAGGGCCATGACTACTCTGTTTCATGACATGATACACAAAGAAATCGAGGTATATGTCGATGATATGATTGAAAAATCAAAAACAGAGAGTAAGCACGTTGAACATCTGTCAAAATTATTCGAACGTCTAAGAAAATTCAAGCTCCGCTTGAATCCTAACAAGTACACCTTCGGTGTCCGTTCAGGGAAACTACTAGGGTTCATCGTCAGCCAGAAAGGAATTGAGGTTGATCCTGACAAGGTCAAGGCCATTCGAGAAATGCCTTCTCCGAAAACTGAAAAACAAGTCAGAGGATTCCTGGGACATTTGAACTACATCTCCAGATTCATATTCCTTATGACCGCCACGTGTGCGCCGATCTTTAAGTTACTTAAAAAGAACCAGGATTGCGTCTGGTCAGAAGATTGCCAAACCGCCTTCGACAGTATTAAGGAATACCTGTTGAATCCGCCGATTCTATCACCTCCAGTTGAAGGAAGACCACTAATCATTTACCTCACAGTCCTAGAGGACTCAATGGGATGTGTACTTGGCCAACAAGACGAAACTAAAAGGAAAGAGTCTGCCATTTACTATTTGAGCAAGAAACTCACCGAATGTGAAACTCGGTACACGATGCTTGAGAAAACTTGTTGCGCTTTGGCTTGGACAACCAAACGTCTTCGCCAATACATGATTCGTCATACTACTTGGTTGATCTCAGAAATGGATCCAATCAAGTATGTCTTTGAAAAACCTGCTCTCACGGGAAGAATTTCCCGTTGGCAGATGTTGCTATCAGAATATGACATAGAGTACCATGCTCAAAAAGCCGTTAAGGGAAGTATTTTAGCCGATCATTTGGCTCATCAACCAATTCACGATCAAGAATCAATCGCGTTTGACTTCCTAGACGAAGATGTCATGTATCTAAAGATGAAATATTGCGATGAACCGTTACCCAGTGAAGGGCCAGAACCAGGTTCCCAATGGGGACTTATCTTTGACGGAGCAGTTAATCATTATGGAAACGGAATTGGGGCAATCATTGTTACCCCTCAGGGTACCCATATTCCGTTCACTGCCAGACTCACGTTCAAATGTACGAACAACGAGGTCGAATACGAAGCTTGTATCATGGGTCTCGAGGAAGTAATTGATTTAAGGATAAAAAATTTGGACGTATACGGCGACTAAGCCTTGGTTAACAATCAGATAAAAGGAGATTGGAACACATACCAATCAGGATTGATTCCTTACAAGGACTATGCAAGAAGGTTGTTACCCTTCTTCAACAGAATTGAGTTTCATCACATCCCTCGTGAGGAGAATCACATGGCTGATGCATTAGCCACTATCTCTTCCATGATTAGCGTAGGTCAATGGAATGACTTACCTAAGATCGACATAATGCGCCTTGAAAGGCCCGCTTACATCTTCACGATCGAAGCAGTCATAGATGACAAACCTTGGTATCACGATATCAAGTGCTTCCTTCAGAAACAAGAGTACCCATTTGGGGCACTCAGGAAAGACAGAAAGACCCTCAGAAGATTGGCTGGAAGCTTCTTCCTGAGCGGTGACACTCTTTATAAGAGAAATTTTGACATGGTCTTGCTCCGATGCGTAGACAGACCAGAAGCAGACATGCTTATGAAAGAAATTCATGAAGGATCCTTTGGCACTCATGACAATGGACACACAATGGCGAGAAAAATTCTGAGAGCAGGGTATTACTGGTTGACCATGGAATCTGACTGCTACAAGTACATGAGGAGGTGTCACAAGTGTCAGGTATACTCCGACAAAATTCATGTACCGCCATCACATCTCAAAGTTATTTCTTCCCCGTGGCCTTTTTCCATACGGGGAATCGACATGATTGGCTTAATCGAACCTAAGGCTTCAAACGGACATTGGTTCATCCTGGTTGCCATTGACTATTTCACCAAGTGGGTCGAAGCAGGGTCGTACGCAAATGTAACCCGACAAGTGGTGGTCCGATTTATAAAAAACAATATCATCTGCCGTTATGGTGTTCCGAGCCAGATCATTACAGATAATGGATCTAACTTGAATAACAAGATGATGAAAGAGTTGTGCGTTGAGTTCAAGATCGAACACCATAACTCATCTCCCTACCGACCCAAGATGAACAGAGCGGTAGATACGGCTAACAAGAACATCAAGAGGATCGTTCAAAAGATGGTTGTAACCTATAAAGATTGGCACGAGATGCTACCCTTTGCTCTTCACGGTTATCGAACATCTGTCCGCACTTCAACAGGGGCAACCCCTTTCTCTCTAGTATATGGCATAGAGGCAGTTCTCCCCATAGAAGTAGAGATCCCATCAATCTGGGTATTGATGGAAGCTAAGCTTTCAGAAGCTGAATGGTGTTAAAGTCGACACGACGAATTAAACCTGATCGAAGAGAAGCGAATCACGACACTATGCCACGGTCAGTTGTATCAGCAGAGAATGAAGAAGGCGTTTGACAAAAAGGTCCGACCTCATGTCTTCAGAAAAGGAGACCTCGTGCTCAAGAAGATACAATCATTTCTCACTCACTCTCGGGGCAAATGGACCCCAAATTATGATGGCCCCTATGTGGTCAGAAAGCTTTCTCAGGTGGTGCCTTGAGACTTGCAACCATGGACGGAGAGGAATTTTCCTACCCCGCGAATGTTGATGTAGTCAAGAAATACTTTGCCTAAACTAAAAAAAAACGTCTCGGTGGATTGAAAACCCGAAAGGGCTGTCCAGGCAAAAGTTAGAGACATGAAAAAAAATCATCCCGATGGTTGGAAATCTCATAGTACAATCCAAGCAAAAATTAGGGATAATGGCAAGTAACTATGTTCAATAGAGGCAAGTCCCTCAGCAGCAGTTACATCATCCATCGGAGGAAAACTCCAGTCAAGGTTATCTTCGACAGAAGCTCAGGATGTCCCGAATTCGAAGTTGGTAGAAGGATAGTGGTCGTTATGTTTCAACGTAGCCCTTTTCCCTGTAAATTACCATTTTCTAGCTTTGTATATACTCTTTGGAATCACGCGTTTGGCTGATTTCCATCTTATCAATAAAATTTGAGCCCTTGTGCTTTTGTTTGTAATTCTTATTTGTTTTAGCTTTACAGAATGACATTTTAACATGATCAACGATTCTTGAAATGAAACAAAAATGAATTTACTCGTTAAAACTTTTTCTGCTTTTAAATTAAAGATGGCAATTGCTTTTGACTGTTGAACATCGAAAGGACGTCGATTGCGTCTCCAAAGGCGTTGGAATTTCAAAGTGCAGAATCAAAGTACTCATTCTAGGCCAGTACGCCTGAACGAAGGATCAACTGTATGAGATGCAGCTTTCCCATCTGATACCCTCGGCCAAGTTCTTATCTCCTAAGCCCGATCAACGGTATTCCCCGCAGGGACTATCTCTCTTAAGCAAGGTAGAATTGCTACTTTTTTGACCAACGGTACTTCTTCGCCCTGCGATGGCCGAGTATCCAGTCGTGTTCACTCGTCAGTCTGTATGTCGCGTCAGTTTTATCAGCATATACATACATACATCATGAATTTTATTTGCATTCATATTTATATTGCATCGCTATCACTCTAGTCGGTCTTATCCCCTAGTGATAAAAGTCCTCTCAATCGAGTTGTCAGTTCTTGCCTCGTCAGGAAATGCTGCGTTTGAACAATCTCGCCTCTAGTTTATTTCTGGAAGGAAATTGGCCCTTGACCACTTTGATAACTTGAACCTCTGAAAAAACAGAGAAACCGTCAGTCAGCATCACTCTTCGCCATTGAAGATGATATCCTTGCTTTCCTGGATTAAGGAAAATCCACAGAGAGAGCCTCGTAATCAGAGATTCGGCAATACAGCTGCCTTTCTCCGAAAGACAGCTGATGAAAAGGTCATCGACACCTCAAAATTGGAGCCCATCACATGGCATTTCTCCGGGAAGATCCCGAGAAAAGTATGATGTAAGATCCCAAGTGACAGCAGTCTCTCAAGAGACTCATTTTCCCCAAATAGAGTCGACAAATGGCGTCTCCAACAGAGAAGTTTGTACACCTCTATAACTCAGATGACTGGGTTCCCCAGCAATTCTGACATCAAAACTTTTTCCGTCAAATGGCATCTCCCCAGGAAAATCCGGCGAGAAGTTTGAGGAAAACTGCTACGAATAGCGTCCTTTGTCAATAATGTTTATTAACAAAAGAAACTAAGACCAGTTCCTTGGTAGGAAACCAGGATCGAGGGGAAGTTTAAATCAGAAACTGAGACCAGTTCCTTGGTAGGAAACCAGGATCGAGGGGAAGTTTATTTCAGCAACTGAGACCAGTTCCTTGGTAGGAAACCAGGATCGAGGGGAAGTCTACCTTTTCTAAGCATCGTCGCTTAGCTAAAGAAGATGAATGCATAAGCTACCATTCATAACCACCATCAAAATTTCGGGTATTCCGATATTTAATCCTCTTGCACCCCGAATGCCCGAACACCTTCGTCATCCGCACCTTCGTGTCCAAGAAGATTAAATAGGGGCATCTGTCATACCCCAAATTTTGACCACTAAGATTTCCCATCATTGTGAAAATCATCACTACAATATGGAGGGACCATCATACTTCATCAGTCTCCCCAAAGACGGGTGAGTATCCACTACAATCAAAATTAGGGTTTCGAGCCCTCTCAGAGCTTTAGACAAATGATCAATCAAGGAATGACATGATCTTTAACATGTCTAAACTCTCAAACATCTACAAAGGATCAAAAAGTACTCCCACTCCAAGGATTAAGCACAAAGATGCTCCCTTCTAGGTGGATCAAGCCTCGAGATCGCCAGTATCACCAAATTAGGGTTTTGGTCGATCAGGGCCTCCAAAGGGAAATTTTCCTCTGGGCATGAGCCAAGGATCCAAAACACAACCTAATATACTCCATGGAACCCCATGGACCCAATCATCAAGTCAATTTTGCCTCAGGGGATGCATTCATCAAAAATCAGGAATTAGGATTTCTTGACCTAATTCACCCCTAAGTTGACTTTTGGGGCAAATCATGAGCCAAGACCTCAAGAGAGGGTTTGAGGGTCTCTAATGAACTATATTGGTCCATTTGGAACAATGGATTAATCCAATAAGTTTGAGCAACAAGTCTCAATTTCATCTGCACCACAGTTAGGGTTTTAAGGAAAAAAAGTCAACTATAACTTTGACTTTTGACCAGGACATGCTCCCAAGCTCTAGGACATGAATCAATATACCCTATGACACCCATGGAACATGTCCATCAAGTTTGATTTAGGTCAAGGACATGATTTCCTGAAGAATTGCACAGTTTGGAATTCATCTGATAAAAAGTCAATTGTGCACAAAAGTCAACTTTGACTTTTTGAGATTTTTCAACAAAATGTTTTTTAACCCTAAAATGATGTTAAGGTATGATTTGAATCATCATTCATCAATAAAAATCAAGAAAAGTTGGATAACTTGTAAAAGGGGTAACCATAAAAACTTAGAAAATTTTCTAAGTTAAAAATAAAGTGGCTAGGGTACCAACTTTGGAGGGTCATAACTCCTAAACCACAAAGCCATTTTCCCCATCCAAGGCTTGATTTGTAGATCTCATTGCCCTCTACAAAAACTTCAACTACAAGTCATTCCAATTCAATATGGATTTTGAGTTATGGTTGGAGCAAAATCACTATAACATGAAAATCCATCATTTTCCAACACTTAGAAAATTTTTGGGCAAAGCAGATTTTGTGTTGAGACGCCAAAACTTGTGAGGTTTTTTCACACAGTTACAAGCTAAATCAGTTCCAAAGATAAACATCAATGTTGTTGCAAATTTTGCCAAGAATCCAAGCAACTCAATAGCATTAAACCAATCCACTTGTGCCAAGAATCATGGCTGCCACAACACACCATGTCAAGGCTGCCATGAAAAATCAGTTTGGGAGTTTTGTGCCATCCACGATTTCTGAGTCAAAAGGAGTGATCACTATGCCACATGCCTTCAATCTGACCATGAACCAACTGATCCAACTGATAGGGCTGAGTCAAAAAGCCAAGGAATCTTCCAACTTGAAATTCATCCACTTTGGCACATTTTGCCTTGAATTCAAAGGGCATTAATGTGGAATAGTGCATTTTCAACAAAGTCACTCTACTCAGTCAAGTTCTCTGATTAAACAACAATAAAAACATCTGAATAATGTGATTTTGGTCAAGGCATAGCCCTGCTCTTGGGAATGGCTAGGTTGCCTTGCTTGAGAAGAAATCCTCTAAGCCAATCCATGCAAATGTGATCTGATCCAGCAGCCATTCACTATTCCTCCAAGATAAAAGTTTATCGCCTATAAATAGAGGTTCCAATGGATCATTCAACTCACACCAAAGCCAGTTACAACACTGCTTTATCTCATTCTTCCTTAAACCTCAAGTTTTTTGGTTTTTGAGTAACCACTATCGGGTTTTGAGTTGCAGCCTTAAGCAATCAATTCCAATTGCTCAAACACATCACATATGATGTATTTGAGGTGTCCAAACACTTAAACACTGACTGTAACACCTCAGGCTCAAAATCACCCTTCAACCAAGCCATTATGCCTCAATTATGCAGGTGGAGGTCTCAAGCTTGATCCAAAGAGTTTCAAAGTGTTCCAAAGCTTGTAACACACTCCATAACATCCATTGAAGCTGTAGGGATCATTAATTCACAACTGGAACAAGGTTTGTGCAGAGTTCCATTTCAGCTTACATCAAGGTAAGCCTCAAAACTCCAACTCCATGATCCATGCATATTTCCTCGCATGATATTTTTGCCAATTGCTTGCCATCATATGTTGATTGTTTTCCCTCAAAAAAATTTATCATAGCACTCATAATCATGCCTACTCGATTGCTTTTGCAAAATTAGGGTTCATATGGCCACAATGATATAATTTGCTATACACTGAAAATGAATGAAATTGGGTATTGCCATCTTCTTCCTTGTGAAAAAACGCATGAGTTTGGTATTTGAATCATGTCAAATGGTTGAGAAACGAGAGAGATTGAGGGCTTCATGCACGAGCTAGAGGAAGAAGATGGCCATGGCACCCTTTTTAGAAAATCCAACTAGTTTGATATATATTTTTCACTTGCCATGTTATTAATGAATTGACATTGCGCCCCAGTGGTTGATCAGATGGTTTGTATGTATTGGCAAGCAAAAGGTCTGGGGTTCGAATCCCCCTCGTCCCAGACCTTTTTTATCACTTTTTCCTATTTTCCTATTTTTCATATTATTTTGTTAATGATTTGAAAAATTAATAACTCACTCAATTTTAATTATTTTTTACTGATTCTTTTTGCAAAAAATCATAAAAATGTTGAAATATTTTATTTCAAAAAAAAAAATAGATTTATATTATTTATTTAATATATTTAGTATTTTTGTGAATAAATTCACTTTTATTTGTTTTTTTAACATTTTTAAATGAATGTTCATAATGAAAAATCAAGACCAAATGAGTTTTAATATCTCTTGTGATTTATACCTCATTTTCCTTTAAATATTTACTTTTAAAGAATAAAATTAGGGTTTCTTTGATTTTCACTCAAACAAATCATTGTCAAAAACTTTGGGCCTCTAATAGAGTGTAAGACCCAACCCTTTGTAAATACAACCTATTTTGGGCCTCACTTATGGTATAAGTCCCGTTGTATTTCAAAACGTTCGACGCGATCATCATCCGTTGAAAAACAAACTTTGGGCCTCTCCTTGAGCTATAAGATCCATTCAAAACTTTTGGGCCTCTAATAGAGTGTAAGACCCAACCCCCTTTTAACCAAGACCATTTTGGGCCTCACTTATTGTAGAAGTCCCTCTGCGTTAAAAGGAAACCTCGGCGCGATCGCCATTTTAAACGAAAATCAATTGGGCCTACCCTCGTCTTATAAGCCCCACTCTTTTTCTTTAAAACTTTTTGGGCCTCTAATAGAGTGTAAGACCCAAACCTTTTTAAATACAACCTATTTTGGGCCTCACTTATGGTATAAGTCCCGTTGTATTTCAAAAAGTTCGACGCGATCATCATCTGTTGAAAAACAAACTTTGGGCCTCTCCTTGAGCTATAAGACCCATTCAAAACTTTTGGGCCTCTAATAGAGTGTAAGACCCAACCCCCTTTTAACCAAAACCATTTTAGGCCTCACTTATTGTATAAGTCCCTCTGCGTTAAAAGAAAACCTCGGCGCGATCGCCATTTTTAACGAAAATCAATTGGGCCTACCCTCGTGTTATAAGCCCCACTCTTTTTCTTTAAAACTTTTTGGGCCTCTTAAGAGAGTGTAAGACCCATCCCTTTGTATAGAAAACAATTTTTGGGCCTCAGTCACTTGTATAAGTCCCTCTGTACAAATTCAACAGTGCAATCACTGATGAAACCCTGGGCCTCTCCTTGAGCTGTAAGCCCCAAATCTTTCTTTTTCAAAGCACTTTCTCCTTTAATTTTGAATATACTGTTGTTTTCAATCTTTCTTTGTTGAACAACTAACCAAACAGCATGGAAGCTCTGCAACCGAGTAAGTGTTTATACGCTTTCATTTACCGCTTTCATATACATATAACTGTATTGTGGGGCTGTTTCACTGTAAGTCTTCTTTCATAAACTCATATCAACTGTGTAATAATAGTATAGATATTTAGAGTTTCCCCGGCAACTACGTCTAGAACTAGGCGACGCCGTTTCGTTTATTCGTAGAAATAGACAACTAGATCCCCAATAGGATCACCAGATACAGTCTTCTCTTCGGCTGTCCTAATTAGGAATTGTCAAGAAACTCTACTCCCAAAGATGAATGTATTCTCCGTGAATGGCATCTTTGAGTTTCTTCCAAATTCTCAAACTTTCCTGACTTTGATCTATTCTCGGTGAATAGCATTGCCTTGAATTTCTCGGGATTTGGGGACCCATGGGCTTCTTAGAAGCATCGGCCTCCTCTTGGGCATCGTACAAGGACCCACAGGCTTCCTAAAAGCAACCCAGCCTCCTCTTGGGCTTAGTACAAGGACCCTACGACTTCTTAGAAGAATTCACAGCCTCCTCTTAGGCTTCGTATAATGATCTCTTCCTCCGGGAATGATAACCTCCTCTTGGGCTTCGTACAAGGACCCGTCGGCTTCTTAAAAAGTTTCCAGCCTCCTCTTGGGCTTCGTACAAATTGTCCCGACGACCTCCTAGAGGTATAGGAACATAACTTAGTTATCTGCATAGAACAATCCTTTCAAAGAGTCTACTACTGTTTCTCAAAGCATAGTACAAAAGTTAAAACTCTAGATTTGGACAGTCTAATTTCCTTGAGTCTCAAAGACATTCTCAAGCACCCTTCGTTAAATAGGAAGGAAACCCGTAGACTCGGACAGTCTCAATGCCCTTTGGATTTCCCGTTTCCTCAAAGAACAGGAGATAACCCTGATCCTCGCATCAAAACTCCCTGAGTACAGCATTGCTCATATAAGAACTGATTTTCTCTTTTAAAATCAGTGTACTGGACCTGTCACTCAACTGAAGCAGTTACCATAGCCTCCTCTTAGACTTTGTATAATGATCCTTCTTCAGTGAAGTTAGCCTCCTCTTGGGCTTTATACAATAATTCTCCCTAGTGGAGTCAAACAACGTTTAGCCTCTCTCTCGGGCTTTGTACGAGACACATAAGAGGCTCCCTCGTTGAGTCAATCACCCTTTTCGCCTCCATCTCGGGCTTTATACGAGATACAAAAAGGTTCTTATTGAGCCAAACAAACTTTAGCCTCCATCTCGGCCTTTATACGAGATACCAAAAGACTCCCTCGTCAAGTCAAAACCTTTTAGCCTCTCTCTCGGGCTTTGTACGAGACACATATTAGCCTCCTCTTAGGCTTTGTATAAGAAAACCACTGGTTGATCCAATCAACCTTTTAGCATCAAAGTTGTGCCTCGTTCACAGTACACAAACATCAACAACTCCTCCCCCTTTCGTCTAATTGCTGTAAGCGGCAAGCCTCTGGATCATCTACATCCATGCCACTGTCCCTCTTTTAGCATGAGAAATTCCTAAGGAAAGATAACATTGCTCTACACTGAGTTAAAGTTTTCTCCTTCAGGTTGGAAATCCCCTATAAAGGAAATTATGGCATTGCCGGATTCACACATCCCGGTTAAAGTAATTATCCTTTATAAACAGTTGGGACAAACAACCCCCTCTTTAGAGATGACAAATTCTCTCTAAAGACGAAACTTTCAGCTTCACATCTTGGGCTTTGAACAAGATACAAACTAACTTTCGCTTCACGTCTTGGGCTTCAAACAAGACACCAAAACCCCATTT
Source organism: Lathyrus tuberosus (assembly GCA_022829125.1). Taxonomy (NCBI): domain Eukaryota; kingdom Viridiplantae; phylum Streptophyta; class Magnoliopsida; order Fabales; family Fabaceae; genus Lathyrus; species Lathyrus tuberosus. Next base: position 6,266,535 of record JALAZF010000283.1, on the reverse strand, counting down.
CCTCCCATAGAATAGAAGGAACTACGAACGCTCTGATTTCCCTGTTTCGGTAAACAGGAATACGTAGGCATAAGATTGAAAGAAAAATATTAGCGAGCACACTAAACAAAAACCCAAAATCCCATACTTTCATACATTCGTCCTAACATCTCAACCTCCCACCAATCGACCAAACACCACTTTTAAAAAAATAAACCCAATAGAGACCCCGAATCTTTGTAGCATCTGTAAACCAACAGTTTTGACTGTTTAACCTCAGTTTGCAAGCAGGGTTAATTTGAGACATCTATTTCCCTTCCTTCATCGGCTTTAATAGGATAAAAAATGAATCGAGCTGTAGATACCAAAGAGCGGTAGTGTTTCGCAACCACGTCCAAAAATCGCTCGCTACAACAAATTTATATAAGAATGATGAATTTAGAGTAACATATTTAAGTTAAAAATAATATGTTATAAAGAATGACCCAATCATATGAAAATGCTATTGATAAACTCCCACTAACCCAAAATATCATTAGACTTACTCATGTGTATAAGTCTGTGGTCAGTGATTTTACTAATGAGTTTTCAAATTAAAGGTCATAGAATATCCACATAGGTCAAAGAATAGTAATTACATATAGGGATACCATATTACAAGAGTAATTACATTTAATCATAAGTACCTTCATAACACAATATCATACTCGATAGGAGTATTGATATTTACTTGTACTTTAGTATGTATGGCCTCAAGAGTGTGGAATGTTGGTAACAAAATTGCACAATATTATTGCATGCTAAAGAATTATTATGCATTTTCCAACAAGAGTGACCTAAACATAATATTATGTTGCTTCCCGAGATTAAGAGAATAATATATATCTCGGTATAATAGAATAAGACTTCTTATAATTATTTCATATTTTGAAGTCCTTTTATAATATGTCATATTTTATAAATTGCGCAAGAATATATGACAATATGAGAATTATAATCTGAAAATTTTCAGATTATGTTATTGTGTACACATGCACTTCCGCTGATCCAATATAATAAAAATTTATCAGAGCCCACTAATATTAAATACTCTGATTATACAATGGGATACTAATTTTATTTAGTGAAAAATTATACAGAGAAGTGGTTCTATAATATATCATCATTTGAGTTTTACAAACTCAACCACATATTTTGCACGTAAATAGAATATATTATTATTTATATAATTTCACATGAAAAGAGTATGATGGTCACAAAAAAAAAGGTTTACCATCATTTGAGTGAGATCAAATCCATATAATTTTAAAGAGAATATAGAATTTTATACAATATATTAATAACTCACTCAAAACTCAAATGCTACAAATATAACTACACACATTTGAGAAACATATTGTATGTTATACGCAGCGGAAAAATGAGACTTGATTTTATGTAATTTTGAGGATATAACAAAAGTAGTCATAAATTTTCTTCAATAACAAATATAAGACTATAATATCCTCAATATAAGCCTCCGTAAGATAATATTATTTTAAATAAATTATCAAAGATTCTCATTATATAAAATTGACATGAAATTCTCCCACTTGATAGATAATAATAATTGAAATAAAATTAAGAGTTTAAAAAATATTTATATAAATATTCAATTATTTTCTCTATCACACAATGATCATATCAAGCAACGCCACACCGATAGGGTGTATCCATCGCTTACATAATACTTAGAGAATTGAAATCCATTTTAATGAAAAATAATATTGGATTTCATAAAAATATTACATGTCTTTAAAAAAATATTTATTTATTAAATAATAGTTTCAACAATATTAAATAAAAATATACAATGTACAAATATTATGTCACCAAAAATTCTAATATTGATACGGTACTCGAACCATAATTTACATAATCATAAATTACAAGTACATTGAACAAAATAAATTATACTAATAATAACATACCGATAGCGTATAATTATTATAAATATAATATTTATTATAATTAAAATAAATTTAATTATTTTATTAAACAAAATTTGTATAATTATACCCACGATATGTGAGTTACAACTATACGAATTAAAAATTCTTATATTTTATCAAAAATAAAAAAATTTATATATTTGTATCCACGATAGGTGGAATTACAATTATACAAATTAAGAGTTATTACATTTAATTATCTAGAATATAACTCTTAAACAATATGATTTCTAATATACACATAAAACTAGTTTTAATTTTAGAGTATTCTGAAAAATAATAACTTTAATTTTATATAATTGCAGTTTTTTTTTAAGGAGAATAATAATATTGTAAACAAATTTATCCATATATACAACTATATAATAGGTCATAAAAGATTCAAAAATAATAATCAAATTATGACTTACCTCAAAGAATTTAACTTTTATCTTTTGTAGAGTCTTTGAGTCTTTGATTATTTATAGAGTATCGTAATATCATCTCAATAGTCCATAAATTAACAGCAAATCATTATACTGAAATAAAATAGAAAATTAGCTCTAAAAAAATGCTCAAAAAACTGTTATGATTGTGTCAAACCTTTATGATTAGTATTCCACCACTTCGATCAATTGTATTGGAGTGCGTTCTTCACTTCCATGATCAGTTTTACTATTTTACTATTTTAGCATTTTCTTTTATTGGCCAACCAATTTAACATTGTACCCAATAACTAATAAATAGTCATAATTTATCATGAATGAATTTATTTACTTGTACATTTAAAATCACAAAATTTTATTTTGTTTTAGGAAACAAACTCATTTAAAAGAAATACATATAAACGAAATAATTTAATGAATATTAATATCATTAATAATGGAAACCGATCATATATAGACGTAGATTAAAATAAAACACAATTGTTAGCATTTTATTTTAGTGTTTCCTTATGGGAGAATCATCTGCATAGGTCATGGTAGAATCATCATGGAAGATACATAATTCATGACAATTATTCAACATATTAATAGTTCATGGTAGATACAAAATTCATTGTAGCTGGAGAAAGCCTCGACAATACTTTGAACAATTTTATAATGAATCAGGGTTTCAATTACATATTAATAAACCTAATAAACAACCTTTTAAAAGGTTTGATCCGTTCAAACTTTCTTGACCAATAATGAATATGGACAAATGAAAATCAATATAAGTGATACAATAACACATACACAGCTAAGCATACAAAATATAAATCTCACCTAAATAATTGATACCTAGATCAAGAGTAACACCATATGTATGTATCCATCCATGTAATTTACTTAATAGCTATAAAATGTATCTAAACCAGGCTCTGATACCAATTGAAGGATTTAATTTTTTTATCGATAGATATAAATTATAGTATATTGTTATATTAAAGAATAATAAATTAAGATAAGAACGGTGTACCTTTTAGGATTGGAGAGATTACCGTCGGGGATAGTGAGTATGAAATGATTACTACGCTCATTGCCGCCTAGGGTTTTCAAAGTATATTAATTGTCTAATGGGGCGACACTTAAATAGTTAAACGACTGAAGGCAGGGACCTCTCATTGGGCTTAACTGAATGATCCAACCCATCACGGTCCATTCAGGCACAAAACCCAATCAAATAATTCATAAAAATTAGTGTTTAATAACAATTGACCATACCATAATTTATTAATAATTGATTATTTAAATCCATTTGATTAATTAAATGATTAATCTAACAACATTAAACAACCCCACATCCTTGATTCCCAAATCCCCATCTTCCTTGGTCAAGCAAACCCTCTTCCAACTAACCCACAGAATACTATGTTTAGCGAACGATCCAGACTAAAGAAAATTCTTTTGAGCTGATACTAAGGCATGTATTACTTTCACCGGTGCTTTGAAGAAGGATAAGTGATGAATCGGTAAGTATGTAAGGACCGAATTAATGAGAGTTACCCTTCCCCCAATTAATAGCATTCTTCCTTTCCAAGTGGATAAGCGAGCATGAAACTTTCAACCACCGATTTCCAAAAAGATAACCTCCTATGATTTCCACCAATAGTAATTCCAAGAAACTTGATAGGTGGGACATCAAATTTTCAGGCCAAAATAAGATCGTCGCCTTCAAGAACTCGTCCTCCACTCCCACTCCAAACAAACAACTTTTCCACGAGTTAATTTTCAACCCGGAGATCAATTCAAACCCTTTTAAGACAGTTTTTAAGCCCCACAAATTAGCCCATGAACAATCGCAAAAAAATGATCGTATCATCAGCAAATTATAACAGATCAACAACATGTTCTTCATTTAATTTAAAACCTTTTAAAATGTTCATACTAGTTGCCCTTCTAACCATAAAGCTAAACCTTCTGCCACAAGAGAGAAAAGGAATGGAGACAAGGGGTCTCCTTGTCTAAGGCCCCTACACGTCTTAAAATCTTTCGTACTATTACTGTTTATAAGTACAGACAAGAAAAAATCGAAAACTCCACCTCCAATCCACATTAACCATTTATCCCCGAAATTCATAGCCACTAAAACCTTCTCCAAAAACTCCTAATCCACACGGTCGTAAGCCTGTATGAAATCAACTTTGAAAAGTAAGCAACTTCTTTTCTTTTTTCTTGCAAAATATATGACCTCATTAGCCATAACAACCCCCATCGAGAATCCGTCTTCCCGGTATAAAAGTTGTTTGATTTTGAAAACAATCATATAAATACACCTAATTAGACTAATGGATCTAAATTCCTCCAGCCCTTGAGGATTCTCAACTTTTAGTATAAGAGCTAAGAAAGAGGAGTTTAATGATTTTGGTAATTTCTCAGAATGATAAAACTCATGTATACAATCCACCACATAACTTCTAATTATATCCCAACAGCGTTTCAGGAAATCAAAGTTGAAGCCGTTCGGTCCGAGACTTTTCTTTCCATCACAATTACTCAATGCATCAAGAATTTCATCAATAGGAAAATGTACCTGAAGCACATCACTTTCCTCCACTGTAAGCATGTTTAGACCAGAAAGATCAAAGTACGACTTTCAGACATCAGTACTTTGAAATTTAGATGCAAAAAATTACACAACTACGGACTTGACTTCTGATACATTCTCCACCCACTCCGAGCCCACTTTGATCGAAGAGATTGAATTTCTCCTTGCTCTAGACTTAAGTGCGGCACGGAAGAAACTCGATTTTGAATCTTTTTCCTTCAACCATTTCAATCTCGATTTTTTCCACAAAATACTTTCCTTCAAATGGATCTTATTCTAGATTTCCTCTTGGGCCTTACTACGTCTCCGCAAGACATTCCCAAGTATAACTCCACCGACATCCCCCATTGTAGACTCAATAGAGCTAAGAATGGACATTTCCTCTTCAACTTTCAAGTCCACCCAACCAAAAATATGTCGGTTCCACCATCTTAATCTTTCTCTAAGATAATTGAATTTGAAAGCCAAGCTATTTCAACCATTACCTTTACCTTCAAAATAACACCAAACCTCTTTGACAAAATCATTGAAATTTGGATGATCAAACCAGCATTGGAAAACTTTGAAGGGTTTTAGACCCCAATTGGCAAAATCATTGAAATTTTGATGATCAAACCAGCATTAAGAAACCTCCCACAAAGAAAGAGAATAATGAAATAAGGAAGGATTAACGCGATACCATTACCAACAACATTGCAAGAGATTATGATGCACATACCATCTCAACATTTAAGTTTTCTATGGTTAAGGTTTTCAGATTTCTTTTCATGTATTTACATGGTGAATTTCGGACCCCTATTCTCTACTATCACAAATTCACCCCATTCATGCATTTGGTATTTTTACGATTGTTAGATAAAGATCATCAAACGGCTAAAATTTTAAATCAAATATTTTTTATTTAATATAAATTAAAATTTATATTTAAATTTAAACCATTTGATCTTGATCCAACGACCCGAAAAATTCCAAATTCATAAATGTGGACAAGTTTGATTTCGTGGATTTAATCTAAGCATGGTAGATGTTTTAGGATTTTGCTGCATTTTTCTTATCCGCATTTATGCTTTTCCCAATATAATATAGGCAGAGAACCAAGAAATTGAGCATTCTTTTTAAAATGAAAAGAAAATCCTATTATCTTGCTTCAGAGCAATATACTTATTCATCATTTCATGTGGACACTGAATGAGAACTTGTTCTTTTTGCATACTGTATAACATCAACTCTAAAAAATAAAATGTGTTTTGTTTTGTTTTTTGATAGATAGTTACATGCCCCCATTATTGGTTCTTCTTTGATACATCTATCCTTCAGGTGTTTGCTTACATAGATTGAAGAAACTGAGTCTTGAGATACCAGGTGTAGCTGTGCAACACAAAATTTGCGTACTTTTATTTAAAACGTTGATCAAGTCTAATTCTGAGCCTACTTCACAGTGTTGGAAAAATAAAAATGAAAGAAAAATTTCTATGCACGCGGAAGCATATCCAAAAAAGAAAAAGAAGTAAAAATTTCAATAAAAACTCAAAAAATCATAATTTAACTTGTAATTTTATAAGGACAAAATTACAAAAATTGCAAACCCTACCAATCGCTCAATTGCAATTTTTGGACGGAAAAATTGAAAACCTTCTCTCAATTGCAATTTTTGAACGGTAAAATTGCAAATCCTCTCAACAAACTATTTTTGAACCAAAAAATAGAAAACCCTCGCAAGAAACTATTTTTGAAAGAAAAAATAGAAAACACTCTCTAAACACACAACTACCCAAATCATCAAAACACCCAAAAGATTACATTTTATTGTTGTGTTGAAAACTAAAACTAACTATCTCTATTTATATTAATACTCAAATTCTATCTTCTTCCTATTACCCAATGTGGGACTTGGATAAATATACTGTTTAACCCAACAAATCCTCCCTTCAACCAAAGTCTACATATCTTCACTTTGTCTTTAACTTCATCTTCAAAACGATCATTATAATCATAATGATTAGCCACATTTGAAAAATTATTACTCTTCCATCTTTTTGTCTTCTTCCTCCCTTGATCGGACCTTTAACTTTGATATCAGTTATGGGTCATCATGCGGGGGAAGCATTCACATTGGGTCAAACACTCACCTAAAGGTCAAAGACTCAACCAAACAAGTGAGAGAGACACCACATGTTCAACCAAAACTTTAAGGTGATAAGTGTATGGATCCTCTTACTGATAAAGTGTTTAACCTCCACTTTTTTAAGCAATGTGGACTTAGAACTCACGTTTTTTCTCAACATAACTCACACTTGTTTCCCAACAATCTCCCTCTCAAGTGTGAGTTCATCCACTATATTCCCCCTCAAGCGGAAGCTCTTTCATCCACATGTTTATACCGCCGTTGAGAGAGACCATTATCTCGTCATGGGCACTTTAATAGAACTCGCCTCCTGACCACCTTATCAGGAAGACTTTTGACACAAGGAGCCGATCCCTTACTCGAACAGGCTCTAATACCACTGATGGGTAATCATAGTTAACCCAACACACAAATCATATTAAAAGTGCACATAGTTATGCTTTTGAAAATTAACTATGATGCAATTAATGAATTCTCATCCATTTTCATTTTACCATATTTCAATTTTCCATTTTGTTTGTTGAAATTCAATCAAAGTGCTTATGAGATTTCTGAACTCATAATTTTTTTATATGTAAAAGTTTGAGTTAAATCTTGAGCTTACTAAAAGAGACCTCAAATTGAGTGAGTTGAAATCACACTCCTGTCAAGATAAATCAATCCCTTATTAATTATAAAACATTTAAGGATACATTAGAGTGTTGGGTCATTATGAGGAGCATTCACATTGGATCAAGAACAACACACAAGTGAGAGAGACGTCACATATTCACCCAAAACCTTAAGGTGATAAATGTATGGGTCATACCACTTATAAAGTGTTCAACCTCCACTTTTCTAAGCAATGTGGGACTTTCAACTCACACTTATACACAACAATCTCCCCCTCAAGTGTGAGTCCATCTATTATGCTCTTCCTCAAACGAAATCTCTTTTCATCCACATACACATGTACCACTGCCTGACCACCACATTGGCAGGAAGACTTTCGATACAAGGAGTCGGTCCCTTAATTGAACCATCGACTCTAATACAAGAGTTGGGCATCATGAGGAGAAACCATATTGGGTCAAGAGTAATACACAAGTGAGAAAAATACCACTTATTCACCCAAAAGCTTAAGGTGATAGATATCTCACTTATAAAGTGCTTAACTTCCAATTTTATAAACAATGTGGGACTTCCAACTCATGTAACACCCTAAATAACCTCCGCGCATAATTAAATAAAATCAGAGTAAATATCTACAAAATCATATTTAGGATGTCACCTTTCCACAATAACTGCTCTTACAAATAGATATGCAACTCCTACTACTTTTAAAATCAATAATAGTAATAACGATAATGAAAAATAGTCTGAATATTCAATTCTTATTGCGATAGCAGAAAAGTTCAGCACTAAAACTATTATTCAAATAAATATCATGTTTCCAAAAAGATGTAAATGACCACACAAAGGAGATATCCAAAAATCTCCAACCAACATAAAGAAAACAAACTCCAAGTGTTACACATCAGAGCAGACGCTGACACTAAAATAAAATTGCAAGACTCCAGTTTCCACTCAAATTAACTCCTCTACTGTGAGTTATCTGCACGATGCCCATGAAAAGACAAAATTCAAATAGAAGGGGTGAGATATCATAATTACATAAAGGAAAGCATGATAAATAGCAAGCAACAGATTATTTCATGCACATTACCCATTCCACACAACCAACACAACAACGATCCAACACAACAACATTGTCCAACATACATCTACAACGTTTAACATACGACAGACATCAATCACAAAAATCCATGCAATCAAATGTGCAAATGCAATGATACCCACAACTTGACTCAAATACATGTGGTACCATTCGGTTCCTATTTCAAAAACCGATCCCTTTTTCAGAATCACAATTCACGTTGGAATTCTAATACGTGAACACTCAGGTTCACCAGCTCTGATCCCCACCTCTTAGGATATTGTGCTCACAACTACGGACCGAGGTCCCAACAACATGAATGCATGCAACATATTAACCATGTAACAACAACAACAACATCGAGTACAAGACCAACACCTCCACAGTCGTGTACTCCGCGTTCACTAGCCATCATGCTCACAAACATACTGTAACAACTCAGCATCATCAATTTATAACATAGCAAAATAATAAACTTCTGAAACATAAACCATTTTTACAAGGTGGTTTGTGGGGTTAGCTTTCCATCCCTTCGAACGACACTCGAATCGGACACTCGGAACAAAAGTTATGAATTTTTAAATATTTTTCAAAAATTAATTCCAGTGTAATCGGTTACGCAAAACAGGGCAACCGGTTACACCCTTTGTAACCAGCCACACAACGCAAAAACAACACGGTGTAACCAGTTACCATAAATAGGGAAACTGATTACACCCTGCCCAAAAAGCCAAACATGCATATTCTCAGCAGTGTAACCGGTTACGCCCTTTCTGCTAACCGATTAAACTGTTGACATAATCACTTTTCTGTAACTTTTCCCAGAATCACTTTTGAAGCATCCTAACCCCCCCTTTTCCCACAAATCCTTTGCAACATAATTTTAACACAAAAAAGAACTTTCATAGTTAAAAAATAAACCAATTCCCCCCATCAAAACTACCCATAACTTTGTTCCGACTCAGACTTGCAATTACACACAACCACAACTTCCACAACATCATACAAATCATCAACCATATGATTTCAACAACAACAATTGCATCGATGTATCATTCTAACAGCAACTACAGTAGCAACATCAACACATATCATGCAATTCATCAACAAGTTCATAATTCACACAGTCAACAATTCATCAAGAACATGGATAGAGAAGAAAACCCAAATCCTACATGTTATGATCTACCCATCATTCATCATAATCCCTCTTAGATAATTATAACTCCACCCTTACCTTAGAGTTCTCGTAGCAAAGCTTCTTCTATCTCAACAATGGTGATCTTCTATCTTCTCCCTTTGCTCTAGCTCTTCTCTTTCTCCTTTCTCCAAAATTCACGTTCTGAATATTCTCCTCATTTCCTTCTCTTATTATTATTTTATATTATTATTACTAATTCCCAACTAATCAAAAGTATGCCACTAACTCTCTAAGGTGGAAAAGAATCAACTTATTTCAAACAATATTATGGGGATAGGAGGATCACATATCAACTATAAATGACCCATGTCTAAACTTTATGAAAAGTTTTAAAACAAAAAGTGCACAAAATGCTCAAAATGGTTTGAATGGGTTAAGTGTTTTTTAGTCTTTTGAAAATGGTCTAAGTAAGCTTAAGATTTATTAACATTTATTCAGAAAATAAAGCTTAAAATGCATTTGACAAAGTTGAGGTTTATTATGAAAGTGGTTCTAGTTTGAAAGAAGAAGGTTTTGAAAAAGGGAGAAGATTTTGAAAATTTAAGAAGGGGAAGAGATGAAGAGACTATTCTAAAGCATAAAATAAAATCTAGGAAAGGAAAGATCTAACCAAGATAGCAAGCCTTTGACATAACAAGTCAAAACTCTCATCCTTTGGACTAAAGCAACCAAATAAAAAAATAAGATAAGCAGAGAAAATCAAGAATCAAATGAAAGCCAAGGATCCAAGTCAAGTCTTCAAGGAGGTCTCTCAAGGTCAAAGAGTGACAAATAAGATCCAAGGTCTCAAGATATAACTCCAAAGCATATGGCAAGGAACCTAATTTTAAGTCCATCATTTATGAGTAAAGGATAGTCACCAAAAAGTCCAAGGAGCATTAAGAGTTTTTTATGGTTTAATCCTTTATTAATTTCTTAAAAGAAAAAGAAAGTCTAAATGGACAAAAATAAAAAGGCATAAAAATAAACAAGATGAATAATATGATATGATAATGATAAGCATAAAATAAAGAGTAAAATAAAGGCTTAATACCCTTTTTAGTCCCTTACGTATGTCTCTGGGTCCATTTTGGTCCTCTTTCTTTTAAAAGTTCCAAATTGGTCCCTTGCGTTGTCTAACATAATCAAAATAGTCCTTTTCGTCAAATATTGACAAACGGTGTTAGTTGAGATGACGTGTCAGCTGAGGTGGCAAAAGAAAGGACTATGTGGCAGAATTATTTTTTATTAATTTTAATTAAGTTTTTTTAGAAAATCTATTAAATTAAATTTCAAAAACTTTAATATAAAACATTCGGGCCTAAAGCCCATGTTCTTAACAATAGCCCAATAGTCAAGTTTTATGATTATAATGTGAACAAACTATATAAACATTTAAATTTGTTATTGAATATTCAATGTGGGACTTCACAAAACCCCAACATAGTTCCATGTACATGTATTAAGCCTTAATAATTCACTGAGTGAGTTACCTCCTGAAATGGGTAAGTTCAACTTATAGTAATCACGGGTTGTCATAAATTACAGAAGCTATAACAATTTTTTTGGAAAAGAATGAGGGTTAGGTTGGTTGTTAAAATTTGTATCATACTCAGTACTCACAAGAAGTCAGTCACTATGCTATAGATTTAGATGCGTTAGTTATTCAATCGCAAGCTTATCATACTGTGTGCGCAATTTACCAGAGAATGATTAGTTTGTGGTTATTCATGTGTTCTGTTTTAGAATATTATTGCAATATGAAAGAACAGATAGCACTTGTATCAGGACTGGTTCAATATATACATACATAACTATCTTTCCTTTCTGAATAAAGTAACTTGTCTGTAAGCTAGCATTATTTCTGTAAATCACAGTGATGTTAGCAAATCTACTTCATTTTAAGGTGTCATTGCCTGATTCATTTTTTTAGTGTCAAAGACCAATATCAAGTGCAAGACATGTACTTCTATATACAGGCTATAAACAAAGATATCATCAACCCCTGATGAAAGAATCCATGTAAACCTACTCATCCTTGATGAGACAACAATTAAAAGTATTATTTGACACAAATGGAAATAAATATCTCAATATTGTATCTTGTGTAGGCAAGATGGCTAGCTTGAGGAAACTTCTGCTTAGTGGAAACCCGTTGCGGACTCTTCGAAGGTACAAATAGTGTTTGGCTTTTATGCAGTCAATATTAGTATTTTTGTGTTTTTGACTTGTGTCTTTTCTCATCAGCTCATTAGTCACTGGACCTACACCAGCGTTGCAAAGATTTCTCCGAAGAAGACATTCTGAATGTAAGGTATTATAAAGTGTTGGATGAATTAGCATCATACACACAACTGAAGCTTGATCCCTTGTACGTAGTCTAGATATAATATTTTCTTCTGCAGATTCTGAAGTTGTAACCACATAAAAAAAGACATAATTGCAATGGTTACCCGGTTATCTATCACTTCAAAGGTATTGCATCTTTTGAAGAAGAAAATGTACATTCCATAGATTGCCTAGCACTCTCGTTGTCAATAACTATTTATAGGATGTTTCATTGTTTTAGTATTTGATAGACCACCAATAGTGTTGCTTTCATGGTGTTTGTAAAGTCCCACATTGAATATTCAACAACAAATTTAAGTGTTTTTATAGTTTGTTCACATTATAATAATGAAACTTGATTATTAGGCTGTTGTTAAGAACATGGGCTTCAGGCCCAAATATTTTATATTAAAGTTTGTGAAATTTAATTTAAATCGATTTTCTAAAAAACTTAATTAAAAATAATTAAAAATAATTCTGCCACGTAGTCCTTTCTTTCGCCACCTCAGCTGACACGTCATCTCAACTAACACCGATTGCCAATATTTGACAGAAAGGACTACTTTAATTATGTTAGACAACATAAGGGACCAATTTGGAACTTTTAGAAGAAAGCGGACTAAAATGGACCCAGAGGCATATGTAAGGGACTAAAAAGGGTATTAAGCCAAAAATAAAAGCATAAAGATATAGAGCATAACGGTAAATGAGCATAAAATAAAAGGCATAAAGTAAAGTTAGTACAATTAAAGGTTAGTGTTAATGAGAATATTTTGACATTTAAAGTAGATTACTCAACTAATCAACCTAATAAATGTGAGAACTTTGCATCATCCTTTGAGAATGGCTCCAACTTGGATAAAATCCACAAGTATGCCACTAGCTCTCTTAGGTGGAAAAGAATCTACACATTATGAAGATAAGAGATTTACATCTAAACTAAAGATGACTTATATCTAAAATATGGACCAATATGATCATTTTCCAATTAGGGACAAATTTAGCACTATGTTAAGCAATCGTAGAACAATTTATAAGGAATATCATACTGTGGGAGGCCGATCAATAACAATCTATGTACCATACATGTTAGAGATGTGATATAAAGATCACACTCCTAAAACATGTAGCACAAGTCAAAACAAGGTTGATCAAGACCTAAGTCAAGGAAAGATGGATCCTTGACATCAATTAACCTCTCATGGTACTTTAATCAAACTTATGCATCAATCCAAAGTACCTCAATTGATCAAATGGTAGATTTGAATTGATGAAAGTTCATCAAGCACTACTCAAAGTCTCATGAATAAGATAACCTACAACATCCTCCAATTGATCCAAAGAAGGGTGAAAAAGAAAAAGAAAGGGGAGAAGAAAGGAGGAGCAAAAAACAAAGACAAAATCAAATTGGATCCAAGTGATGATCAAGTCATCATCATATTCACTCATCTATTTTGGTGGATTAGGGTTTTCACCCCACCAACACCCATGATCCATTGAGTTTGATGAGACCTATGATCAAATCAACCAAGATCCAAGGCCAACAATAGTCAACAAAATTCAAACAATATCAAAAATGCAATAACATGGATTTAAATGCACTAAAATGATTTTAAAATTAATTTTAAAATGAATATAAGGATGAAAATGCAAATGATGCATCAAACCAAATGAGAATTGATCAAGAAAAATCACACAAGTTAGAAACAATATGAGAATGCTATATAAAACATTTGAGAATTTTTGGATGCATAAAAATAATTTTGAACTAATTAAAATGCTTGAAAAATGAAGAAAATTATGAAAAATATCAAATGAAGAAATAAAAATATGCAAAAATGCTCAGAAAATGGAGGATATTTTTATGAAAATATGAAGAAAAAAAATGGAGTTAAAATTTTTTAATAAACTATTTTTTATGAATTTTTTTAAATTAAATGAAAAAAAGAACACAAAGAAAAATAAAATAAATGATGGAAAATACATGAGCCATTGATCTGATCAGAAGGCTGAGAATGAAAACTCGCTTAGCCATCAGATCTCATTAAATGAGATCAGAAGGTCCACATCATGAGAAACACGATGGACACTAAATGAAGGCACACACATGATCCTATTTAAACATAAAACAAACTCTGGCCACGAGGATGCTCCTCCGGTCGTCTTCTCTGGTGAGCCTCCACCGGAGAATCCATAAATGGTAACCTTAGGCCTCAAGACTGGTACCATTAGAACTGTTTCATTGGCGTGAGTGCAACCATGGCCTCAAAACAGATTTATTATAACCGTATGAAGAGAATTTTGAAGAAGAAGAAGCAAAGTGCAAAACGGATTTTCGAAAATACGAAAGCTAAATGCATCAATAAAATAAAATTGAGGATCCAGAATTCATCAACAAGCCAAGGACTACATTGTGGTATCAAATTTGAAGCAAATGGATGCTTCTAACTACCTGTTCAAAGAGATGTGAAATGAGAAAATCAGAGCAAGTCTTGTGAGGAATTTAGAGCACCTTAGGCCTTGATTCTTGATCCTTTAGCTTCAAAGAACAATGATGAAGCAAATGGAATAGAGAAAATGGCTTAGAAAGGCTTTTAAAAGTGAAAAAGAAATCTCACAAATGGAGGTTTGAGTGTGATATGAGCACAGTGTTTTTGGATCTCAAAAGCTTGGGAAATGAATGGAATACGTTGCTCTATTTATAGGGAGTGTAATGTTGATCTCATACGTGTCTATTGATGCTCAATTCATGTGATTCCATGTGCAACTGAATGTGACAAATGTGTGACTTAGAGAGCATCAAAACTCCACTTAAACTCGCGTTTTATGAGTCATTTTGCTTATTGGGTCTTCACTAATCATGTTTAGGTGAATAACTTGTGGTAATTTGGTTCATAATCAAGTTTTAGTTGATGCAAAATTCTAACCAAAAATGGAAATGCAGTTCCAAGTACCCAACTTTAAATCACCATGAAATCTTGTACAGGTCACCTTTATGGCTCGTTCCTTATGCAATTAGCTCACATCATAACAAAGAGTATAATGTGACAAAAATAAGTATTTGTTTGGACATCTGAGCAACAAGTTATGACCATGTGAAGTTGGCACAAAAATCTGGCAAACCAATCTTGAAAAATTCTAAGTCCAAATGGCTGAAAATGACCTATAATGTATCAATAAATTTCATGGCCTTCCAAACACATTTTGATTTTGACCTTTGAATCAATCTTGTAGGAAGTATCACAAAGAGTATTGTGCAAAAATAATTAACTCCATATGTTGAAAATTGAAGAAGTTATGATTCTTGAAAGTTGAGAAAAAGTCACTTGAAAATAGGCAAAATTTCACTAAGTCCACAAATGACCTATAATGTCTTCAAACTTTTGATGATCCTCCAAGCATAATTGGCTCTTATCATGTAAAGAGAAGTTGAAGAGGATGTTGAGAAGGGTAATATGCTAAAAGAAGTATTAAAAATATTGAGAATTAAAGGAGTTGTGCTCTTTGGAATTTTGACTTTTAGGTCAAACTTTCTTGAATCAACTTGTGATCTTGGACTTTTCTTGCATTTCAAAGTACATGGATCATCATATGAACTCAAAATAAGGTACCCTTGAATTTAAATTTATTATATTTACCAAGGCTTGAGGTAACTTATTGATGAATGTAACACCCTAAAACCCCTGCGTAAAATAATACAATTATCAGATTAAAAATTCAAATAAAAATTCAACACTTAGGATGTTTTTTCCAGCATACACCTTCTCAAGCAAATAACATGTAACACATACTTATTATTATAGATGGTACTATGAAATCATTATTAAAAATTCTTCTTAATAAGCAGCGGAAAACTTCGAATTGACAATCAAAACTTCGCATATTTAAACCACATATTCACCCTCAATTAAAACAAAATAAAATAATTGTAACAGAAATAAAACATAAAGCGTTCCATAATCCCCATTGTTACATATCAGAGCAAACGCTAACTCAAACCATAAAGCGAAGGACTTCGTCATCACTAACCGCAACTCCGCATTATCCTTGATTATTTGCACGTTACCCGCGTAGAGGCAACAATCAAACAGAAGGGGTGAAATATCATAACTATATAAAGGAAAGCATGATAATAGAAGTAGGCAACAAACTAAATCATGCATATCACTCGTTCCACAACATACCACAACAACATCCAACATACAATACAACATTCACGCAACAACAGATGCAACAATTATGCAATACAATGAGACTCAACAACCTTACTCAATGCACGTGGTACCAATTCAATCCCTTTTTCATGATCATAATTCCTGTCAGAATTTCCATATAAGTCGCTCACACCCCACATGGGCACATGACATCCGTGATCACTCACACCCCACATGGGCCCATGAACAACAGTAATCGCTCACACCTCACATGGGCACACGATTACCTCAACAACAACAACAACAACACAATTCTATTTCAAGGAATCCGGATAAGGCGCTCACACCCCACATGGGAACACGACTTATCATAAAACTTATACAACATGACATGCATTCAACGACAATAGACAATGACGAATAATGCATATGACTATCATACTTCTAATACATCACACCACGATTGTCCAACACACAACATATACCTGGTAAAACATGCAACAATTGCAATCCACAACTACAATACACATTCGCACAACCGAACTCAACATTTCAACGTTCAACACATCACAATGTACACGGAAACACAATTAACGCATCGAATAGTTGAAAATTTTGCATTGAAAATAATATTAACAGAAAGAACACGAAACCAGATTTCCATTTATTCGAACGGCGACTGAAACGGACTTACGAATCAAAAGATATGAATTGTTAAGGTTTTCCAAAAATCAGTCCCAATGTAATCGATTACCATAAACCGGTAATTAATTACATCCCCCAAAAACCAATTTCCCACATTTTCAGTTGCAACCGGTTACCATATTAGATTAATCGATTACCTCTGCTACAGAAGCACTTGTATGCTATATTTTCACACTAGAACTTATTTTTAAGTCGTTTCAAAACCAGTTTTTCTTAGAATTCGTCCAAAACACTTTTCAAAGAAAAAATATACTTTTCAAAAGTTTAAAAACTCAAATTTTCCTTTTCAAAATCATTCATAATATTGTTCCAACTCTGACACGCGAATTACACGTACAACACTCAACATTTATAAGACAAGCCTCTCAATCCAACGAATTCAACAACAACAATCACACATGACACAATTTTCAACAGAAATCAACACAACAACATACAATCCATGGAATTGTCAAGAATCAATCACAAATTATGAGATTTGGATCGAACTCTAGTTTTAAGCATGAGGTCGAAGTCTGTTCGCATGCTGTTGTCGAAGTGTTATACTGTCGAAATAATACATGTTGTAGTCGAAGATTGTTCTAACATGTATTAGTTAATATTGCTAGGGTTGTTAGCATATTGAATTAGGCCTTGTGTTAAGGATCCAATTGTTTAAGTTAGCTTGTACCCTAAGTTAGCTTGTAATGGTTATTTTGTTAAAAGCCCATTAGTTTAGTGTGCTAGGTTTTATTATAAATAGCATACTAGTCTCTCATTCTAGTGTGTGACAAAACCTAATTAGGGTGAGAGTGGTTAGTTTGTTATTCTTGTATACTTGTAATCCTTGTTTTAAGGAGAAAGGAAAGAATAGCAGTTTTATAACCAATCCTTGTTATTTTACCTTGTTTTCTTTGTTAACCCCAACCCCTGTGTGTTTCTTGATCATAAAGAAACCGTAAATACTTTGTTTCAAGGTATCTGATTCACAACAAATTGGTGCGGTGAGCGTGGAAAAGATGCCTTCAACAAAGTATGAGATCGAGAAGTTCACCGGAGTGAACGACTTCGGTCTGTGGTGCTTGAAGATGAAAGCCCTACTGGTTCAGCAGGGTTGTTTGGATGCGTTGAAGGGAATGACAGCCATGGATGCCACGTTAACAGAAAAAGAAAAGACTACCATGATCGAGAAAGCACACAGTGCAATATTGTTGAGCCTTGGTGATAAGGTTCTTCGACAGGTATCAAAGGAGACGACGTCATCGGGGTTATGGGTGAAGCTTGAAAGCTTGTACATGACCAAATCTTTGGTGAATCGACTCTACCTGAAGCAAGCTTTGTATTCGTTCAAGATGAGTGAAGACAAAGCTTTGGCTGAGCAGTTGGATATATTCAACAAGCTGATTCTTGATCTTGAAAATATTGATGTGAAAATCGATGACAAAGATCAAGCACAGTTGTTGTTGTGTGCTTTGCCCAAAACACATGCTCACTTCAAAGAAACTCTCTTGTATGGAAGGGAGTCCCTGACATTTGAAGAAGTTCAATCAGCCTTGTATTCTAAGGACCTGAACGAACGAAAGGAGCATAAAACTTTAACAGTTGGTGAAGGTTTGGTCGTTAAGGGAAAATTCTTGCGAAAGGATGGTAAGTTTGACAAGAAGAAAGGTAAAAGTCAGCAGAAGTCTTATAGTGGCGAAGCATCTGGTTTTCGATGCTATCATTGTAAGAAGGAGGGTCACACAAGAAAGGTGTGCCCTGAACGCCTGAAAGATCATGGAGGAAAGGATAATGGCAACGCAGCCATTATTCAAGATGACTTCGAATCATCTGATGTTCTTGTAGTTTCAAGCAGCGACTCAAGAAAAGAGTGGATTATGGATTCAGGATGCACTTGGCACATGACTCCAAATAGAGAATTGTTCGAAGAGCTATGTGATCAAGATGGTGGATCGGTGCTGCTGGGAAACAACAAATCCTGCAAAATTGCAGGTATTGGATTTGTGAAATTCAAGCTCCATGATAAGTCAACAAGGTTATTGACTGAAGTCAGGTATGTACCTGACTTAAAGAGAAATTTAATTTCTCTTGGTGAATTCGACAGGAAGGGATACGTTTTCCAAGGAGAGAAAAGTATCCTAAAAGTCATGAAGGGGTCGAAGGAAGTCTTGAGAGGCGTGAAGAAACAAGGCTTGTATACCCTTAAGGCTGAGGTTGTAAGTGGTTCGACAAATACTGTATCCACGAAACCTGTGTCGAAGACAGATTTATGGCACATGAGATTGGGCCATGTCAGCGAAAGAGGCCTGGTCGAATTGGGGAAGCAAAACCTGCTAGGTGGTGACAAAGTCGAAAAGTTGGAGTTTTGTGAATCTTGTGTATTTGGTAAATCCTGTAGGGCGAAGTTCAACAAAGGCAAGCAAAGAACACATGGATCCCTTGATTACATTCATGCTGATCTTTGGGGGCCTGCAAGGAATCCTTCACACTCAGGTGCAAGGTATTTTCTATCCATCGTTGATGACTATTCTAGAAAACTATGGGTATTCATTCAAAAGACGAAGGATGAAACTTTTGAGAATTTCAAAAGTTGGAAGATTCTGATCGAAACTCAAACTGGCAGAAAGGTTAAGAGGTTGAGAACCGATAATGGCCTTGAGTTCTGCAACAAAGCGTTCGACAGTTATTATGTTGAGTCTGGGATTGCAAGGCATAAGACTGTAGCAGGTACTCCTCAACAAAATGGCTTAGCTGAGATATTCAATCAAACAATCCTTGAAAGGGTTAGATGCATGTTGGTTAGTGCTGGATTGAAGAAGGTGTTTTGGGCTGAAGCTGTTTCGACAGCTGCATATCTGATAAATAGGTGTCCTTCGACTGCATTAGATATGAAGACACCTGAAGAAGTTTGGTCGGGAAATCCACCTAGTCTCGACAGACTGAGAGTATTTGGTTGTGTGGCCTATGCTCACATTAGGTAAGACAAGGTCGAACCTAGAGCTCTGAAGTGCATGTTCATGGGATACCCTGAAGGAGTCAAAGCTTATAGGCTATGGTGCCTAGAGCCAGGTCACAGGAGGTGTATCACTAGTCGAGATGTAGTTTTCAATGAAGCTGAGATGGCTTTCAAGAAAACTGATGTTGCTGACGAAGAGCTGGAATAGAGAGAGATTCCTGTTGAGGTGGAGCATGTTGATGCTGAAGTGCGTACCCCAGATGAAGTCGAAGACGAAATAGAAGATGTTGTCGAAGATGAGGAGACTGATAATGACTACCTGTTAGTAAGAGACAGGTCGAGAAGAGTCATCAAGCCACCTCAGAGACTTGGGCATGCAGATCTTATAGCCTATGCCTTAATCTCTGCAAGTGAGGTTCTCGACGAAGAACCTAGAGACTATAAGGAAGTTATGAGGAGTCGAAAGAAGACTGAATGGCTGAAGGCCATGGATGATGAGATGAAATCTCTTCATGACAACGACACATGGAAACTGATCAAGAAACCTGCTGGAGCCAGGTTAGTCAGCTGTAAATGGATTTTCAAAGTCAAGGAAGGAATCGAATGAGTGGCGTCGAAAAGATACAAGGCAAGGTTGGTTGCTAGGGGATTCACTCAGAAAGAAGGTGTCGACTTCAATGATGTGTTCTCGCCTATTGTAAAGCATAGATCCATTCGAATGTTGTTAGCCATGGTGGCACAGTTCGATCTTGAACTGGAACAGATGGATGTGAAGACTGCGTTCTTGTATGGTGATCTAGATGAAATAATCCTGATGAGGCAACCCAAAGGGTATGTCGAAAAGGGGAAGGAAGATTATGTGTACAAGCTGAAGAGATCTCTATATGGACTAAAACAATCTCCTCGACAGTGGAATAGGAGATTCGACAAGTTCATGACACGCAAAAGTTTCATCAGAAGTCAGTTCGACCACTGTGTTTACTTCAGATTTCGACCTGGTAATTCATTTGTTATTTTGTTGCTTTATGTGGATGATATTCTAATAGCAAGTAACAATGTCGAAGAGGTAAAGAGGGTGAAGGCTGAACTCAGTAAGGAGTTCGAAATGAAGGATCTGGGAGCTGCGTCCAGGATTCTTGGGATTGACATCCGAAGAGATAGAAAGCAATTGAAATTATGCTTATCTCAAGAGGCATACCTACGGAAGATTCTCGAAAAGTATGGTATGTCGAATTCAAAGCCTGTTGCAACTCCGACAAACCATCAATTCAAGCTGAGTATAGATCAGTGTCCCAGTACTGATGTCGAAAGAACTTATATGAATAGCATTCCATATGCTAATATAGTT
This sequence comes from Lathyrus tuberosus, assembly GCA_022829125.1. Lineage (NCBI taxonomy): Eukaryota > Viridiplantae > Streptophyta > Magnoliopsida > Fabales > Fabaceae > Lathyrus > Lathyrus tuberosus. Next base: position 6,245,085 of record JALAZF010000283.1, on the reverse strand, counting down.
GGTTCTTTGATGTATGCTATAGTCTGTACTAGACCCGACATAGCATATGTAGTAAGTCTTGTAAGCAGGTACATGTCGAATCCTGGAAAGGCTCACTGGCAAGCATTGAAGTGGATTTTAAGGTACATAAATGGGTTTCTGAATAGAGTCTTAATTTATGGTGGAGCCTTGGGTGAATATAGTAAAGCAGAAATCGAAGGATATGTCGACTCTGACTATGCAGGATGTATGGATACCAGAAAATCTATTTCTGGATCTATGTTCACTATGTTTGGGACAACAATCAGTTGGAAAGCAACACTTCAGAAGGTGGTTGCTTTATCAACCACTGAAGCGAAATATATTGCTTTAACTGAAGCTGTGAAGGAAGCATTGTGGCTTGAAGGTTTTGCAAAGGAGCTTAGACTTCAAGGTCCAGTTATCACTGTTAAATGTGATAGTCAAAGTACAATACACCTGTCGAAGAACTCAGACTATCATGAACGGACCAAGCACATTGATGTGAGGTTGCATTTCGTCAGAGGGGTAATTGAGCGTGGAGAAGTCCAAGTGCTGAAGGTTTCGACAGATTATAATGCTGCTGATATGATCACCAAGACATTGCCAAGTTACAAGTTTTTCCACTGTATGCAGTTGATAAAGCTGCATGAAGAAAGCTAGTCTGTTTCCTTGATGGTAGAGTTAGATCCAAGGTGGAGATTTGTGAGATTTGGATCGAACTCTAGTTTTAAGCATGAGGTTGAAGTCTGTTCGCATGCTGCTGTCGAAGTGTTATACTGTCGAAATAATACATGTTGTAGTCGAAGGTTGTTCTAACATGTATTAGTTAATATTGCTAGGGTTGTTAGCATATTTAATTGGGCCTTGTGTTAAGGATCCAATTGTTTAAGTTAGCTTGTACCCTAAGTTAGCTTGTAATGGGTATTTTGTTAAAAGCCCATTAGTTTAGTGTGCTAGGTTTTATTATAAATAGCATGCTAGTCTCTCATTCTAGTGTGTGACAAAACCTAATTAGGGTGAGAGTGGTTAGTTTGTTATTCTTGTATACTTGTAATCCTTGTTTTAAGGAGAAAGGAAAGAATAGCAGTTTTATAACCGATCCTTGTTATTTTACCTTGTTTTCTTTGTTAACCCTAACCCTTGTGTGTTTCTTGATCATAAAGAAACCATAAATACTTTGTTTCAACGTATCCGATTCACAACACAAATCAAAACCATCACATTCATGAACAAAGAGAAGAAAATTCAAAACCCTACATGTCAGAAACTACCCACCAATCATCGTGGCAACCCTTAGATAGTTAGAACCCCACCCTTACCTTATAGTTTTGCCAAAAACTTCAACCTTAGCAATGGAGGTTCTCCCTCTTCTTCTCCATTTCCCTAGCTCCTCTTCTCTCTTGTTTTCACGTAAAACCACTTTCTCCCTATTTCCCTTATTTATTATATTATATTATTATTATTATTATTATTATTATTATTATTATTATTATTATTTCTATTATTATTATTCTCCCAAATAAATAGTAACAAATAATGCCAATAATAATAATTATTTAATTTCAAATAATATCCTTATAATATTATTCCAAATAATTACTAACTAATACTTATAATTAATTACTAACCACACCACTCATCTCTACACAATTGGTCACACACCCCCAATACCTTATTTTCTATAATTCTAAGGTCACTACCCCATACTAACGGCAATCCAAACATAACCCAACACACATGAACACATACATACACATAACATCACAGACTTTAAATTACGAGAATAATTAAAATAAATCGAGGCGTTACAACTCTCCCCTTCTTAGAATATTTTCGTCCTCGAAAATTTACCTTATGCGAATAACTCCAGATACGAATCTCGCATCTTGCTCTCTAATTCCCAAGTCATATTTCCACCGGCAGCGCCTCCCCACACTACCTTCACAAGAGTGATCTCTTTACCTCTCAATTTCTTCACCTCGCATTCTTCAATTTGTATTGGTAAAGCCTCAACCGTAAGGTTATCCCTTACTAAAGGGAAATCGCGATTCAAAACGCAACGGAAATTAAAATTTCCCTTTAGCGATCCTTACGAAAGATCATAATCAGTGATAGAATAGTTACCTCTTGTGGCGATGAAACCTTTGATTCTGAATCGAAGGAATGATCACGAGCGATGAACGATGAACAATTCCTCTACTCAGTTCACACGAATAGCTTCCTTCAGTCTCAGTGCTAGCTGCTACGATTGAAGGCTTTGAGTGAGTGAGAGAGAGAGAGAGAGAGAGAGAGAGAGAGAGAGAGAGAGAGAGAAGGAAAATGGTTAGGGTTTCACAACTGAATTTTCATCAAGTGTTTATGCTTCTGCACAAGGGTTATATTTATAGAACCACTTGTGTGGGCTGCAATCTAAAAAGACCACTTAAGTGCACGCACACCATATCTTATGATGTACCGTATATCACTTAAGCACGCGGTACCTTACCACAATCCGTATTTTACTTAAGTGCTCCGTACCTTACGGTGTTACATATTTACTTAAGTATACCGCACTTTAGATGTGCCTTATTTACTCTACCTCTTATCAAACTATCCTTATGTGTGTGACCCTGTAGGATTTTGCAACGTTGGTAATTATATTAAATCATGCATTTAACATAATAAATAGTGAGCAGTATCTAGCAACACATCACTACTATCCAAGTCACGAAATTGTCATGTGATCTGACAAAACCTTTTGTGATAGTGCTTGTGTGTACAATTACCCTTTTGCCCTTATGTCTATATTGAACATAAGGCATATACTGTGTCATCCTTGTTCAGTTCAATATTGGGCCCTTAGACATTTATCCTGTTATGCAGGATGGGCATATTTCATCTAGGTCACTCATGTCCCTCAGCATGATTTATGAAGTACCCATCAACTGTCTTTATAGTCATCCAATTATCAACAATGTTTGATCAACAAAAAAGTACTTGACTCTACATCTATGGTCCATAGTGGTTTCAGGTCGAAGGGTGGTATACACTAATATCACCATGAGAGTAACTTATGACACTTTGCATAACATTCTATGTAGTACTCTCATAGTGGGTCAATCCAGTATAAATATTAATCCTAATATTCATTCCTATGTTAAACTTGATAACTACTTATCCATGATCCATGAGATGTGATCAACAGTCTATCTACATAATAGTCTTAATTATTTAAGGTTATCCCATTTCACATTAAAGCTCGACTACGGATACTTTAAGAATAGTGTCCTTATGTTTAATGGAATCTCATGATTAAGTCACACTCAATATTTCATTAAACGAACTAGCTATTCTAGGGACTTTATCACTTTGGGAAAACCAACATAATAAAGAAATGGCTTTTATTATTAATAAATAATTTGATACAAGTACCAAAAGTATTGGCCTCTAGGGCTTACACCAACAATCTCCCACTAGCACTAGAGCCAATCAGGCATACCCCTAATACCCATAGGTCTAGTAAGGCCATCATGATTCTGCTGCCCAAGAGGCTTTGTTAGTGGGTCAACAATGTTGTCAAGTGTAGGTACTCTGCATATCTTCACATCTCCCCGATCTATTATCTCTCGAATGATATGATAATGCCTAAGTATGTGTTTGGATCGTTGGTGAGATCTAGGCTCCTTAGCTTGTGTGATGGCACCATTGTTATCACAATAAAGATCAATGGGATCCACAATGCTAGGGACTATGCCAAGTTCACTAATGAACTTTTTGATCCAAACAGCTTCCTTTGCTGCATTTGAGGCATCAATGTACTCGGCCTCCATTGTAGAATCAGCAATTATTTCTTGCTTTGAACTTTTCCAGCTCACAGCGCCACCATTTAGGCATAACACATAACCAGATCTTGATTTAAAGTCATCCTTATTTGTCTGGAAGCTAGCATCAGCGTATCCAATTACCGCAAACTCTTCCTGACCTCCATATATCAAGAATGAATCCTTAGTCCTTCTCAAGTACTTAAGGATATTCTAGACAGCTGCCCAATGAGCATCACCGGGATCAGATTGGTACCTACTCATTGCACTTAAAGCATACGAGACATATGGTCGAGTACATAACATGGCATACATGATATATCCTATTGCAGATGCATATGGGATCTTATTCATGCGATCCCTTTCTTCCTTTGTTGAAGGAGATTGTGTTTTTGATAGATACAGGCCATGTTGCATAGGTATAAGTCCTTTCTTGGAATCATGCATATTAAAGCGTCTCAGCAATTTATCTATGTATGGACTCTGACTTAGACCAAGCAGTTTTTGTGATCTATTTCTATAGATCCTGATTCCTAATATATTGGGTGCTTCACCAAGGTCCTTCATAGAAAAGCATTTCCCTAACCAAGTTTTTACTTGTTGCAAGGTAGGGACATCGTTTCCAATGATTAATATGTCATCTACATATAATACCAGGAAAATGATCATGCTCCCACTAAGCTTCTTGTAAACACAAGGCTCGTCTTCATTCTTTATGAATCCATATTTTTTACAGTTTCATCAAAAAGAAGAATCTAGCTTCTGAAAGCTTGCTTCAATCCATAGATTGATCGTTGTAACTTGCATATCCTTTGGGCTTCTTCTGGTATGTCAAATCCTTCAGGTTGTGTCATCTACATATCCTCAAGAAGATTCCCATTAAGGAAAACAGTCTTGACATCCATCTCCCATATTTCATAATCATGATATGCAGCGATAACAATTAAAATCCTTTATTAATGTCTTAAAAGAAAAAGAAAGTCCAAATGGACAAAAATAAAAAGGCATACAAATAAACAAGATGAATAATATGATATGATAATGATAAGCATAAAATAAAGGCTTAATACCCTTTTTAGTCCCTTACGTATGTCTCAGGGTCCATTTTGGCCCTCTTTCTTTTAAAAGTTTGAAATTGGTCCCTTACGTTGTCTTACATAATCAAAGTAGTCCTTTCCGTCAAATATTGACAAACATTGTTAGTTGAGATGACGTGTCAGCTGAGGTGGCAAAAGAAAGGACCATGTGGCAGAATTATATTTTATTAATTTTAATTAAGTTTTTTAGAAAATCTATTTAAATTAAATTTCACAAACTTTAATATAAAACATGTGGGCCTAAAGCCCATGTTCTTAACAATAGCCCAATAGTCAAGTTTTATTATTATAATGTGAACAAACTATATAAACATTTAAATTTGTTGTTGAATATTCAATGTGGGACTTCACAAAACCCCAACACAGTTCCATGTACATGTATTAAGCCTTAATAATTCACTGAGTGAGTTACCTTCTAAAATGGGTAAGTTCAACTTATAGTAATCACGAGCTGGCATAAATTACAGAAGCTATAACAATTTTTTTGGAAACGAATTAGGGCTAGGTTGGTTGTTGAAATCTATGTCATACTCACTACTCAGAAGAAGTCAGTCACTATGCTATAGATTTGCGTTAGTTATTCAATCGCAAGCTTATCATACTGCGTGCGCAATTTACCAGAGAATGATTAGTTTGTGGTTATTCATGTGTTCTGTTTTAGAATATTATTGCAATATGAAAGCACATATAACACTTGTATCAGGACTGGTTCATTATATACATACATAACTATATTTCCTTTCTTAATAAAGTAACATGTCTGTAAGCTAGCATTATTTCAGTAAATCACAATGCTGTCAGCAAATCTACTTCATTTTAAGGTGTCATTTCCTGATGCAAATTTTTAGTGTCAAAGAGCAATATCAAGTGCAAGACATGTACTTCTATTTACAGGCTATAAACAAAGATATCATGAACCCCTAAAGAAAGAATCCATGTAAACCTACTCATCCTTGATGAGACAACAGTTAAAAGTATTATTTGACACAAATGGAGATAAATATCTCAATATTGTATCTTGTGTAGGCAAGGTGACTAGCTTGAGGAAACTCCTGCTTAGTGGAAACCCGTTGCGGACTCTTCGAAGGTACAAAGAGTGTTTGGCTTTTATGCAGTCAATATTAGTATTTTTGTGTTTTTGACTTGTCTCTTTTCTCATCAGCTCATTAGTCACTGGACCTACACCAGCGTTGCTAAGATTTCTCCGAAGAAGACTTTCTGAAGGTAAGTTATTATAAAGTGTTGGATGAATTACCATCATACACACAACTGAAGCTTGATCCCTTGTACGTAGTCTAGATATAATATTTTCTTCTGCAGTTTCTGAAGCTATAATCACATCAAAAAAAGACATAATTATAATGGCTACCTGGTATCTATCACTTCAAAGGTATTGCATCTTTTGAAGAAGAAAATATACATTCCACAGATTGCCTATCGTTCTCGTTGTCAATAACTATTTATAGGATGTTTCATTGTTTTAGTATTTGATAGACCACCACTAGTGTTGCTTTCATGGTGTTTGTGAAGTCCCACATTGAATATTCAACAACAAATTTAAGTGTTTATATAGTTTGTTCACATTATAATAATAAAACTTGACTATTGGGTTATTGTTAAGAACATGGACTTCAGGCCCAAATATTTTATATTAAAGTTTGTGAAATTTAATTTAAATAGATTTTCTAGAAAAACTTAATTAAAATTAATAAAAAATAATTCTGCCACATAGTGCTTTCTTTCACCACCTCAGCTGACACGTAATCTCAACTAACACGGTTTGCCAATATTTGACGGAAAGGACTACTTTGATTATGTTAGACAACGTAAGGGACCAATTTGGAACTTTTAAAGAAAGAGGACCAAAATGGACCTAGAGGCATACGTAAGGGACTAAAAAGGGTATTAAGCATAAAATAAAAGCATAAAGATAAAGAGCATAAAGGTAAATGAGCATAAAATAAAAGGCGTAAAGTAAAGTTAGTACAATTAAAGGTTAGTGTTAATGAGAATATTTTGACATTTAAAGTAGATTACTCAACTAATCAACCTAACAAATGTGAGAACTTTACATCATCCTTTGAGAAGGACTCCAACTTGGATAAAATCCACAAGTATGCCACTAGCTCTCTTAGGTGGAAAAGAATCTACACATTATGGAGATAGAAGATTTACATCTAAACTAAAGATGACTTATATCTAAAATATGGACCAATATGATCATTTTCCAATTAGGGACAAATTTAGCGCTATGTTACGCAATCGTAGAACAATTTATAAGGAATATCATACTATGGGAGGCCGGTCAATAACAATCTATGTACCATACATGTTAGAGATGTGATATAAAGATCACACTCCTAAAACATGTAGCACAAGTCAAAACAAGGTTGGTCAAGACCTAAGTCAAGGAAAGATGGATCTATGACATCAATTAACCTCTCATGGTACTTTGGATAAACTTATGCATCAATCCAAAGTACCTCAATTGGTCAAATGATCAATCAAATGGTAGATTTGAATTGATGAAAGTTCATCAAGCACCACTCAAAATCTCATGAACAAGATGACCTACAACATCCTCCAATTGATCCAAAGAAAGGTGAAAAAGAAAAAGAAAGGGGAGAAGAAAAGAGGAACAAACAAAAAGGCAAAACCAAATTGGATCCAAGTGATGATCAAGTCATCATCATATTCACTCATCCATTTTGGTGGATTAGGGTTTTCACCCCATCAACACCCATGATCCATTGAGTTTGATGAGACCTATGATCAAATCAACCAAGATCCAAGGCCAACAGTAGTCAACAAAATTCAAACAATATCAAAAATGCAATAACATGGATTAAAATGCACTAAAATGATTTTAAAATTAATTTTAAAATGAAAATAAGGATGAAAATGCAAACGATGCATCAAATCAAATGAGAATTGATCAAGAAAAATCACACAAGTTAGAAACAATATGAGAATGCTATATAAAACATTTGAGAATTTTTGGATGCATAAAAATAATTTTGAACTAATTAAAATGCTTGAAAAATGAAGAAAATTATGAAAAGTATCAAATGAAGAAATAAAAATAAGCAAAAATGCTCAGAAAATGGAGGATATTTTTATAAAAATATGAAGAAAAAAAATGGAGTTAAAATTTTTTAATAAACTATTTTTTATGATTTTTTTAAATTAAATGATAAAAAGAACACAAAGAAAAATAAAATAAATGATGGAAAATACATGAGCCATTGATATGATCAGAAGGCTGAGAATGAAAACTCGCTTAGCCATTAGATCTCATTAAATGAGATCAAAAGGTCCACATCATGAGAAACACGATGGACACTAAATGAAGGCACACACATGATCCTATTTAAACATAAAACAAACTCTGGCCACGAGGATGCTCCTCTGGTCGACTTCTCCGGTGAGCCTCCACCGGAGAATCCACAAATGGTAACCTTAGGCCACAAGACCGGTACCATTAGAACTGTTTCATTGGCGTGAGTGCAAACATGGCCTCAAAACAGATTTATTATAACTGTATGAAGAGAATTTTGAAGAAGAAGAAGCAAAGTACAAAATGGATTTTCGAAAATACGAAAGCTAAATGCATCAATAAAATAAAATTGAGGATCCAGAAACCATCAGCAAGCCAAGGACTACATTGTGGTATCAAATTTGAAGCGAATGGATGCTTCTAACTACCTGTTCAAAGAGATGTGAAATGAGAAAATCAGAGCAAGTCGTGTGAGCAATTCAGATCACCTTAGGCTTTGATTCTTGATCCTTTAGCTTCAAAGAACAACGATGAAGCAAATGGAATAGAGAAAATGGCTTAGAAAGGCTTTTAAAAGTGAAAAAGAAATCTCACAAATGGAGGTTTGAGTGTGATATGAGCACAATGTTTTTGGCTCTCAAAAGCTTTGGAAATGAATGGAATACGTTGCTCTATTTATAGGGAGTGTAATGTTGATCTCATACGTGTCAAATGATGCTCAATTCATGTGATTCCATGTGCAACTGAATGTGACAAATGTGTGACTTGGAGAGCATCAAAACTCCACTTAAACTTGCGTTTTATGAGCCATTTTGCTTATGGGGTCTTCACTAATCATGTTTAGGTGAATAACTTGTGGTAATTTGGTTCATAATCAAGTTTTAGTTGATGCAAAATTTTGACCTAAAATGGAAATGCAGTTCCAAGTACCCAACTTCAAATCACCATGAAATCTTGTACAGGTCACCTTTATGGCTCATTCCTTATGCAATTAGCTCACATCATAACAAAGAGTATAATGTGACAAAAATAAGTATTTGTTTGGACATCTGAGCAACAAGTTATGACCATGTTAAGTTGGCACAAAAATCTGGCAAACCAATCTTGAAATATTCTAAGTCCAAATGGCAGAAAATGACCTATAATGTATCAATAAATTTCATGGCCTTCCAAACACATTTTGACTTTGACCTTTGAAGCAATCTTGTAGGAAGTATCACAAAGAGTATTGTGAAAAAGATAATAAACTCCATATGTTGAAAATTGAAGAAGTTATGATTCTTCAAAGTTGAGAAAAAGTCACTTGAAATTAGGCAAAATTTCACTAAGTCCACAAATGACCTATAATGTCTCCAAACTTTTGATGATCTTCTAAGCATAATTGGCTCTTATCATGTAAAGAGAAGTTGAAGAGAATGTTGAGAAGGGTAATATGCTAAAATAAGCATTAAAAAATATTGATAATTGAAAGAGTTGTTCTCTTTGGAACTTTGACTTGAAAATTTTGACTTTTAGGTCAAACTTTCTTGAATCAACTTGTGATCTTGGACTTTTCTTGCATTTCAAAGTACATGGATCATCATATGAACTCAAAATAAGGTACCCTTGAATTTACCTTTATTATATTTACCAAGGCTTTAGGTAACTTGTTGATGAATGTAACACCCTAAAACCCCCGCGTAAAATAATACAATTATCAGAGTAAAAATTCAAATAAAAATTCAGCACTTAGGATGTTACTTCCAACATACACCTTCTCAAGCAAATAACATGTAACACATACTTATTATTATAGATGGTACTATGAAATCATTATTAAAAATTCTTCTCAATAAGCAGCGGAAAACTTCGAATTGACAATCAAAACTTCGCATATTTAAACCACATATTCACCCTCAATTAAAACAAAATATAATAAATGTAACAAAAATAAAACATAAAGCGTTCCATAATCCCCAGTGTTACATATCAGAGCAGACACTAACTCAAACCATAAAGCGAAGGACTTCGTCTTTAATAACCGTAACTCCGCATTATCCTTGATTATTTGCACGTTACCCGCGTATAGGCAACAATCAAACAGAAGGGGTGAAATATCATAACTAGATAAAGGAAAGCATGATAAAAAAAGTAGGCAACAAACAAAATCATGCATATCGCTCGTTCCATAACATACCACAACAACATCCAACATACAATACAGCATTCACACAACAACAGATGCAACAGTTATGCTATACAATGAGACTCAACAACCTGACTCAATGCACGTGGTACCAATTTGATCCCTTTTTCATGATCATAATTCTCGTCGGAATTTCCATATAAGTCACTCACACCCCACATGGGCACACGACATCCATGATCGCTCACACCCCACATGGGCACAAGAACAACCGTAATCGCTCACACCCCACATAGGCACACGATTACCTCAACAACAACATGATACTGTTTCAAGGAATCCGGATAAGGCGCTCACACCCCACATGGGAACACGACTTATCATAAAACTTATGCAACATGACATGCATTCAACGACAACATACAATGACGACCAATGCATATGACTATCATATAACCAATACATCACACCACGAATGTCCAACACACAACATATACCTTCCAAAACACGCAACAATTGCAATCCACAACTACATTACACATTCGCACAACCGAACTCAACATTTCAACGTTCAACACATCACAATGTACACGGAAACCAAATTAACACATCGAATAGTTGAAATTTTGGGGTTGAAAATAATTTTAACTGAAAGTACACGCAGCCAGCTTTCTAGTGATTCAAACGGCGACTGAAACAGACTTACGGATCAAAAGATATGAATTTTTAAAGTTTTCCAAAAGTCAGTCCCAGTGTAATCGATTACCACAAACCGGTAATCGATTACACCCCCCAAAAATGCAATTTTCCACATTTTCATTGGTAACCGGTTACCACATTAGGGTAATCGATTACCCCTGCTATAGAAGCACTTGTATACTATATTTTCACACCAGAACTTATTTTTAAGTCGTTTCAAAACCATCTTTTCTTAGAATTCGTCCAAAACACTTTTCAAAGCAAAAATACACTTTTCAAAAGTTTAAAAAGTCAAAATTTCCTTTTCAAAATCGTTCATAACTTTGTTTCGACTCTGACACGCAAATTACACGTACAACACTCAACATTTACAACATACACCTCTCAATCCAACGAATTCAACAACAACAATCACACAAGACACAATTTTCAACAGATATCAACACAACACATATAATCCATTGAATTATCAAGAATCAATCACAAATCAAAACCATCACATTCATGAATAAAGAGAAGAAAATTCAAAACCCTACATGTTAGAAACTACCCAACAATCATCATGGCAACCCTTAGATAGTTAATGTAACACCCCCTTTTTATACCCCCAAATAATCAAATAAATCTTTTAGGCACGTATTGGAAATTTCATCAGAGTATAATTGTAAACACGGCATAAAAAGGCATGTCACATTATGCTTGAAATTAAAACATACAACACCTGCTCAACAAATGATATGCAACAGTGGGGTAACTTTCAACGTAGGAACTCAGTCCTTACACCCACATCTCAATATTTAGAATAAAAGCGGAAAATCTAAATATTGATAACATCAAACATATATACATTATATATATATAGATATCAACAAGTATGATTCATCAACATCAATCATGGTATATACATAAAGTCATCAACCAGATACATATGCAAATGTATCACAAAAAGGAAATCAAAAGCATCCTAGCTACCCGGTGCTACATATCAGAGCCAACCGACTAACACAGACATGAAGCCACGCTTCACAAAAAGACCGCCAGCAGGCCTACTCTGCAATGCCTCGTAGAGCATTATAAAATAGCAGAAGGGTGAGAAATATTATCATAATAACGTTGCATATAAGTATATATCTCAACATATAATACACATATACCACATTCTCACCACAACTCATCACTATGCATGTATATATACATATAACACCAAGCATATACCATAAATCAAATACATGGCATAACAATCCGTAATTAACGCATCCTTCACATAGGCATATTCATTCATGCTCAAATACATGTATCACCAATACATCTCAATTCATCACCATTCATTCAACATAAACACACATACATGTTTATTCACCAATGTATCATTACAAAGATACAACTCTTATCGCCATTCATCACCTCTTACTCAATATACATCGTAGGGCATATATATATATACAAAACCAAGCATATTCCTCATAATGCTTATCATTCAACCTAAACACACATATTCATGTTTATCCATCCATGCACACCTGCACAATTCTACTCATTCCACATCAACATATACATATATATGTTTATTCATCAATGCACAAATACAATGATGACAAATGCAACTCATAGAGACCGACTCACGACTCTATGCAGATGCATGCGGTACCGACTCATCATCTCAAGTTCAATTGAAGAACTTATTGGAACCATTGCTACAACCGTACATCGGCCTACAATATGATTGCTACCGCACCTCGGCATACAATGTTTACGGATTGCTACAACCACACATCGGCATACAATATGATTGCTACAATCGCACATCGGCATACAATATGATTGCTACAACCGCACATCGGCATACAATATGATTGCTACAACCGCACCTCGGCATACAATCCGATTGCTACAACTCCACATGAGCATACAATATGATTGCTACAACCGCACCTCGGCATACAATCCGATTGCTACAACTCCACATGAGCATACAATCATTTGTAATCATCGCTTCAACCGCATATCGGCATACGACGTTACAACAGATTCATCTTAGAATCCCACAACACAAGAATGCATATCATGATGCTTCACATACAAAATGAACCAATACACTCATGCAATGCATACTTATTCACAACATAGTCATGCATTCATCACATATAATCCATCTACATTCACATCAATTATATAACAACATACACATTTATCCAAACAAATCAATTTACGGTTTACCAGAAAAGTCGGTTAAAAGTCGGCTAAAAATAATATTTTTCATCACCATCAAATAGAACATATTTTTAGCTTCAGTTTGATATAAAGAACAGCTCAATCGGATAAACGACGAAAAAGTTACGGACTTTTAAAGAAAACATTTTTCGGAAAACTAGCAGAGTGCAATCGATTGCACTCCTGATGCAATCGATTGCACAGTCCCAGACTTGCAATTTTTCGCCCTTTACACATGTGCAATCGATTTGCATCCTGCTGCAATCGATTGCACCTGTTAAAAACCAGAAAAAATAGCTGCTGCCCCAACACAAAACCCTTCGGAAACCCGACCGATTCAATCCTATGATACGAAACAAATACTCAGTAATCCTTACCAAATATATATCAACGTTTTAGGACCATAAAACGATAATTCTACGACGTTCGATTTTCACCCGAAATCTCACATTCTCAAAACCCAAAAATGTCAAAACTCACAATATCAACCGATTTCAACCAAACAAGTTTCTAGAATCTCGGCCTAACCTCATACGACTAATCTACGCAATTTATTTCAAAATTCATCCGTGAAAACATCGATTTCTATCGATTTCCTACAATTCGACCTAAACGGAAACATATGGAAAACCAACCAAAACATCCACACAAAACACATACATAATCATACACAAAGTTAGGATAACAATATTTCACACCCTTACCCGATTAAATCGTGTTTGAAAAGTCGGTTGAATCAATTTCTTTCTCTCCATGTTTTCTCCCTTTTTCTTCTTTTCTTTCTCTTTTCCTTCTTCTTCTCTTTTTCTCTCAAAATTCTGTTTTTCTCTCTTTCTCACCTCTAACTTTCTATTTTAATAAAACAAATATCTATCCCAACAAAAAGACCAAAATACCCCTACACTCAAATATCTCGCAAACGCTCTCAAAACGCGATAAAACATAATCACGATGAAAAATAATATATTCTCAAATAAAAGTCAGGAATAAAATAATATAATAATAAAAATAATTAAATCGACTCGATTAATTAAATAAGACGAAACCGGGGCGTTACAACTCTCCCCCACTTAGACATTTTCGTCCTCGAAAATATACTGAGACGAACAACTCCGGACACGACTCTCGCATCCGACTAACAAACCAACATGCCAACAAAAGGCACACCACAAATAACACAACTGACAAACCACCGTGCTCACAGCAGATACAACAACGGCACGACAACGACGACAACAACAATGACAAGATGCAAACCCCATACGATGCACTTGACGACCAACTCACAACTCAAGGAAAACCACGATACCAACACACAGGTTCACTCTAGAACCGAAACACAACAAGATCGTTACCATCACCACAGGTAACACTCCCCTAATTCACCACAAGAAATTAGCCACACACACTCGAACCATCACGATGGAAACGAGGCAACAACACAAACAAGAACACAAGTTCCACGACACAACATCGATTCCACAACCTCTACAAAACCAGAATACCAACATCCTTGTCACACAACCTTATTACAACAATGCTACGATTCCCAATCGAACATATAACCAAAACATCCATCTACATAGTAGCCCATGAATAATATTTAAACCTTTCACCTAACACTTCCATTCTGAAACGTCCAATAGTCTCATCATTCCTACATGTTCTCAATGTTCAACCTATGAACTCTTACAAGTCCCACACGTAAATATAAAATGTGCCACCTCACGCTTCCGCTGAGCACTCTGATTACTCGCAACCATCAAAACTATCAATTTCACGTCTAAAGTCTAACTCTTTCTCATATTCGCCAAAAATCACTGTTCACTTTAATATTACCAACCTCACACTCTCCTGTGTTATCTCATACACCATACACAAGTCTCGAAATTGCTCAAATAATTCTAACTCCCTGACCATCAAAACAGACATGCATAGAAACTTCCGACTTAACTTTTCAGGCACAACAACAGCTTTTCCCCGAAGGATAATCCAAGCCAAATTCATAACTCATCACGAACTCTAACCATCCTTGTTGTCTCATACTCTATTCCTTTAGACCAAACAAGTACTCAATATCCTTGCGATTACCAAACACTTCGAACCTAGAACCATAAAGATAATACCTCCAACTATTCCAACACTATACCACCGCAACCAATTCCAAATCCATAATAATACAGATCCTTTTATAAATCCTTAATTGTCGTAAAGCATAAGCCACGACTTTACCCTCTTGCATTACCACGTTGACTAAACTCATCAAAGACACATCACAATACCCCACAACCGGTTAATTAGGATCACACAAAATCAAAGCTGAAACCGTAGACAACTTCTACTCCACCTCACCAAAATTTACTCACAACGAACATCCAAACAAACGACTCACCCTTTGCATGTCAACTGAGATAACATAAGTGCTAACTTAGCAAAGCCCTCCATAACCTGTGATAACAACCAACCAAAAACTAGAGCTTCTAATCTCATTAACCAACTTCGGAGTCTCCCATCACAGGACTGCATCTACCTCCGATTGATCCACAAAAGTATTCTCATATGAAATATCATGACCAAGAAACTCATCTTTATCAACCAAAATCCACACTTTGATAACTTATCTTAAAGCTTCATCTCTTTTCAACACTTGCTACTCACACATAATGGTTTCCTTAAAACTCCTACATTGATACCTTAAGCTCAAAACTCCTTAACTCATTATAACTCTGTGTTTTGCTTTCTATAGCATCCATACAAGTATACACCACATACTGGCTATACAAATTAATCATCCATCCTCTTCATCTTCAGATATACGAATCTGTACCAAATCATCAAAACAACTATAAGCACCTGGTTTAGCTCCAAACCATTCACCAAACATACCATCAAGCTGGAAAGACACGTCTACTCCATCCAACATAATTTCCGTCTGCTATCAACAAGAGATTAAGGGTGATCAGTTCCTCAATTTGCCAATAGACAGTCGACAATCATGATGGGGCATAAACCGTCTTTACCAAACTATAATAGCCTTTCTTGCATCCCATACACAAAACTACCTAAGGCACAAATCCTTAGTTGACATAAACCTTACCTCCGCATTTCTTACGGAATCGGGAACAACACTGTCCAAACAACACTTACAATCTTGCAATTCACAACACACTGAGCCGGCGCTCCACACCTGAAGCAACATGGAGAAGTACCAGCTTCTCCCCCACTTATCTCATTCTAACTCCTGAAAACAAAGGATTAGAAACCAGAAAGCACTGACAGTGTTTCACACACATATCACGTACTAAGGGGCAACAACAACGACAGTATTCAACTGTCACACCAACAGACTCAACAACTGACTCAACACTGGCTCTGATACCACTTAATGTAACACCCCCTTTTTATACCCCCAAATAATCAAATAAATCATTTAGGCACGTATTGGAAATTTCATCAGAGTATAATTGTAAACACGGCATAAAAAGGCATGTCACATTATGCTTGAAATTAAAACATACAACACCTGCTCAACAAATGATATGCAACAGTGGGGTAACTTTCAACGTAGGAACTCAGTCCTTACACCCACATCTCAATATTTAGAATAAATGCGGAAAATCTAAACATTGATAACATCAAACATATATACATTATATATATATAGATATCAACAAGTATGATTCATCAACATCAGTCATGGTATATACATAAAGTCATCAACCAGATATATATGCAAATGTATCACAAAAAGGAAATCAAAAGCATCCTAGCTACCCGGTGCTACATATCAGAGCCAACCGACTAACACAGACATGAAGCCACGCTTCACAAAATGACCGCCAGCAAGCCTACTCTGCAATGCCTCGTAGAGCATTATAAAACAGCAGAAGGGTGAGAAATATTATCATAATAACGTTGCATATAAGTATATATCTCAACATATAATACACATATACCACATTCTCACCACAACTCATCACTATGCATGTATATATGCATATAACACCAAGCATATACCATAAATCAAATACACGGCATAACAATCCGTAATTAACACATCCTTCACATAGGCATATTCATTCATGCTCAAATACATGTATCACCAATACATCTCAATTCATCACCATTCATTCAACATAAACACACATACATGTTTATTCACCAATGTATCATTACAAAGATACAACTCTTATCGCCATTCATCACCTCTTACTCAATATACATCGCAGGGCATATATATATATACAAAACCAAGCATATTCCTCATAATGCTTATCATTCAACCTAAACACACATATTCATGTTTATCCATCCATGCACACCTGCACAATTCTACTCATTCCACATCAACATATACATATATATGTTTATTCATCAATGCACAAATACAATGATGACAAATGCAACTCATAGAGACCGACTCACGACTCTATGCAGATGCATGCGGTACCGACTCATCATCTCAAGTTCAATTGAAGAACTTATTGGAACCATTGCTACAACCGCACATCAGCCTATAATATGATTGCTACAACCTCACCTCGGCATACAATGTTTACGGATTGCTACAACCACACATCGGCATATAATATGATTGCTACAACCGCACATCGGCATACAATATGATTGCTACAACCGCACCTCAGCATACAATATAATTGCTACAACCGCACATCGGCATACAATATGATTGCTACAACCGCACATCAGCATACAATATGATTGCTACAACCGCACCTCGGCATACAATCCGATTGCTACAACTCCACATGAGCATACAATCGTTTGTAATCATCGCTTCAACCGCATATCGGCATACGACGTTACAACAGATTCATCTTAGAATCCCACAACACAAGAATTCATATCATGATGCTTCACATACAAAATGAACCAATACACTCATGAAATGCATACTTATTCACAACATAGTCATGCATTCATCACATATAATCCATCTACATTCACATCAATTGTATAACAACATACACATTTATCCAAACAAATCAATTTACGGTTTACCGGAAAAGTCGGTTAAAAGTCGGCTAAAAATAATATTTTTAATCACCATCAAATAGAACATATTTTTAGCTTCAGTTTGATATAAAGAACAGCTCAATCGGATAAACGGCGAAAAAGTTACGGACTTTTAAAGAAAACATTTTTCGGAAAACTAGCAGAGTGCAATCGATTGCACTCCTGATGCAATCGATTGCACAGTCCCAGACTTGCAATTTTTCGCCCTTTACACATGTGCAATCGATTGCACCTGTTAAAAACCAGAAAAAATAGCTGCTGCCCCAACACAAAACCCTCCGGAAACCCGACCGATTCAATCCTATGATACGAAACAAATACACAGTAATCCTTACCAAATATATATCAACGTTTTAGGACCATAAAACGATAATTCTACGACGTTCGATTTTCACCCGAAATCTCACATTCTCAAAACCCAAAAATGTCAAAACTCACAATATCAACCGATTTCAACCAAACAAGTTTCTATAATCTCGGCCTAACCTTATACGACTAATCTACGCAATTTATTTCAAAATTCATCCGTGAAAACATCGATTTCTATCGATTTCCTACAATTCGACCTAAACGGAAACATATGGAAAACCAACCAAAACATCCACACAAAACACATACATAATCATACACAAAGTTAGGATAACAATATTTCACACCCTTACCCGATTAAATCGTGTTTGAAAAGTCGGTTGAATCAATTTCTTTCTCTCCATGTTTTCTCCCTTTTTCTTCTTTTCTTTCTCTTTTCCTTCTTCTTCTCTTTTTCTCTCAAAATTCTGTTTTTCTCTCTTTCTCATCTCTAACTTTCTATTTTAATAAAACAAATATCTATCCCAACAAAAAGACCAAAATACCCCTACACTCAAATATCTCGCAAACGCTCTCAAAACACGATAAAACATAATCACGATGAAAAATAATATATTCTCAAATAAAAGTCAGGAATAAAATAATATAATAATAAAAATAATTAAATCGACTCGATTAATTAAATAAGACGAAACCGGGGCGTTACAGTTAAAACCCCACCCTTACCTTAGAGTTTTGCCAAAAACTTCAACCTTAGCAATGGAGGTTCTCCCTCTTCTTCTCCTTTTCCCTAGCTCATCTTCTCTCTTATTTTCACGTAAAACCACTTTCTCCCTATTTCCCTTAATTCTTATATTATTATATTATTATTATTATTATTTCTATTATTATTATTCTCTCAAATAAATAGTAACAAATAATGTCAATAATAATAATAATTTAATTTCAAATAATATCCATATAATATTATTCCAAATAATTACTGTTCGTGAAGGCTGGATCAGATCCTGTTGAAGTGGGCCACCAAGTGCGTCTGAGGTGCTGGTCGTATGGACAGAAGGAGGGGGTGTACCTGTAAGGCACTTCGACGCTCAAGTAAGAAAGGGTCAGAGGAAAGGGGCAAGTACAAAGTATGAGTTTCAAGGATGATTATTTGATACATGATCCTCTCAAGTGAGAGGGTTTATATAGTGCCCCCAGCGCGTGGCTAATGGTCCTATTTTCGGGGAGAAATAATTGTTTTCCCAAAGAATAGGTAACAGCCTAAAACTAGCCGTTATGTCGGGCAGGATGCCCAAAACTAGCCGTTATGTCGGGCATAGGCATAGTTTCGGGCACATGCCCTTAGCTGTTCGGGCAGTGAAGAAGCCGTACGGAACGGACAACATTTCCGGGGAGGAGCGATGCAGTCCTTGCCCAGTTGGAGGGGCAGAAAGGTACTTTTGCCCCTTGGTGGATTAGACTTAGGCAATTGGGCCGTTCTGGGAGCAGAGGTGGATTGGGCCATGTCTAGCCATTGGTCCAGTCCAGAACAGGAGCCCCCCAAGTCGTTGCTCCCGAGCATGGAAGTGATGACTTAAGGACAGCTCGTGGCTCCGGGGAGCTAGTGTGGAGTTGTCGTTTGGTGACGAGGAAAGTTGTCTCGTGGTGCCTGTGACCCCTGGTGTCTGTGACATTCATGACTGTGACCGGGTTGCCCGTCGTACGGAGAAACTAACGGTTAGTCAGAATTGGAAACGTCTGGGCGCCACGTGTGCCTAGAGCCCTGTGTGGCAGTTACTAGACAATGATGGCAAGTTAGTAGCCATCATGACCTACGAGGGCGTGCCAGTGCACGTGCCTCTCTGTATAAAAGGGGAAGGCCCGTTCCATTATGAACTTTTCGCTCTTGTTTCTCTTCTTCTTTTTCAGAGCTCTTGCCCGTCACCGCAGTTTGATATTTCGGCCACCGCATCAACTTCCGAGCAACCGCTTTTCATCTTCTTAACCAAGTAAGTTTCCTGATTTTGCACTCTTTTATCCCTTTTGATGGTAGTTCATAGATTGCATCTGGTTAGGCTTAGGTTTAGAAGGTGAAATAGATTAATTTTCGGCGATTGTTGGTGGTGGATGTAATAACCCAAAATTTGCCCTCTCATTTCTTCATATCATTTAGCATGAGCTTTCATTTCATTGCATTGCATTCAAGCATAGAAAAATAAAACATCAAGCATTTAGCATTGCATCTTGCATAAAGGCATGTGATCAGTTGTTTCTCAAAGGTGTTGATCATCCCAAAGCTAAAGAATAAGATCCAAGTGTTTCTCACAAGAGCCAAGGGTTCCTTAAACCATATTTCATCTCACTTTAGTCTACAAGGCATGGGAAGAAGAGAATTCATCAAAAAGATTGGGCAGTGCATAATCTCCTACACAAGGCAGCCAAAATTTGGGATTTGACCCACAAATGGGTAAGCTCTTTGAGTTTTTATCATCTCCAAATGGCATATCTCATCATTGTTTGAGAGAATACACATCATATTCAGAGGAATTTGGATTTGGAGGATGTGCTATTTCCTCCTAACCAGAGGGTGCCAAAATTAGGGTTTGGCCTAAAGTCAGTTTATCTCTGATTTTTTGGGCAATACTTGATCTCATGGTATTCCTTATGTTCTTAAGTGTATATGGATGGAAAATTGATCATCAATCGGTTTCAGAAGGGTCTCAATTGATCAGTTGCTTGATAATCAAGAAATTGGGGAAAAAGTCAAATGTGTAGTGAAAAAAGTCAACTCTTGACTTTCTAAGGTCAAATTCATGAAATTCATGTTATATATGTTCAATGGACAAAGTTTGATCAAGAAATGATGGAGGAATAATGAAAAATCAAGAAATTACAAAACTGCCAAAAATGGAAACCTTGGGGTTTCCAAAAATAATAAGTTTTGGCCATGTTAGCACCTCTCTTTGAGTCAGGCTTTCTCAATTTTAAAGCATCAAATCAAAAATCCACCAGGCCACAACAAAATATCTTGTTTCAAGCTTCAAATCCATATAAAGAACTTTCCATCGAATCAAAATTGAGGGAGTTATGATCAATCAAAGTTTGGTGAAATCAAGGCAAAAACCAAGTCATGGCAAGGCAAGACCAGGCCCATAGGCCATAATTTCATCGAACAGTTGGCGTGCCAAATGTCAAGCCAATTTTCTCCATCAAGAAGGCTTCAAATTAAAAATTATTGAACATCAAAGTTGTTCATCTCCATGTCCTCTTCAACTTTGATGTTGGACATTTTTTTATTTGAACAAGTTATGAAGGTCATACGAGGGCTTGAACATGGTGGTTTCATGCTGAAAGTTCACAAGTCACAATGCCTTGCTTGCAGCCCAAGTCACACCTACACACCAATTGTGGTTCCTTGTTTACCAAGCAACTGAGTTGATCCTAACTAACTGAGTTAACTAACTTGACTCGGTGAGTTGAGTCTAACTAACTCCGACCCTAGCTCCAAACCCAAACCTCATTCCAAACCTCACTCCAAACCACTTCTACTCCAAACCTAAAATCTGTTTAAGGGATGCTTCACTCATTTTCAAGGATCTTCAACCATTTTTACCAAATTTCTCACATTTCACTCTCAATTCTCTCTCATTTTCTCTCTTCACTTTGCTACAACTTATACTTCTCACTTCCAAAACCACACACAAAAGCTTTTATTTCTTGAAGAATAATCACTTTTTACATTGAAAAGTGATTAATTCTTGAGCTAAGCTTCATCCATTGGTTTGCATTGGTTGGATCTCCTGGAATTTCAGCTTGTTCTTCTTAAATCCACAGGTTTCTCACCATTTATTTTGGTGCAAGTTGGATTTTGGTGGATTTTCGCGATTTCGTTCGGTTTCGACGCATTTCGGCTATTGATTGAAGAATCTCTGGTTTTCTTTCATTTTCTGCACCAAGATCACTTTGCAATAATTACCAAAGCAAGTCGCCGCTTTTAGGTTGGTTTTCCCTAAATCTACACTGTTTTTAGCTTATTTGCAACTTATTCGATGTAGATTTTTGTGGATTTTCGATTTGGATTCATGTGCTTGAATGTGATTCTTGTTGTGGTTGATTATTGAGTTTAATTGATGTTTGAGGATCATAATTCAATGTAATTTCGTGCTTAATTGATTACATGTTCAATTGGATGTTTGGATAAGTCATTCACTGCTGAAAAGTGCTTTTCAAAGCTGAATTTTTGTCTCTGTTGCAGTAGTAATCGATTACTCGGTCTTATTTTCATGATTTTCGCCAAATTTCAACTGAGTAATCGGTTACTCAAAGTGAGTAATCGATTACCCCTGTTGCAGAATGATATTTTCTTGCATTTTCTTGCTTGTTTGACATCCTTAACATGTTTAAACTTCATGGATCAATGCATTGATGATTGGTGGATTATTCTTGAGCTATCTTAACTCACACCATAGTATGAACATGATTTTATGACATGCGGGCATTATTTTTTCATTATTGAGCATAATGTTTGCATTGTAGATCAATTGATGTGATGAACACATGATGCACACACGTTGAGCTCATTAATTGCTAATTGATGTTATGTTGCTGGAATCACTATGCGCATGCTCATTTGTTTTCCATTTCAAGAGATGTATACTTGTCTTAACTTGCTCATATTCTTGACAATGTGTATTCTTTTGTAATGTGCATTATAACATGTTTGATTTCAAAGATGGTTCATCATGATTCATAATGTGATTGTGATCGTGTTTGTTTGATGAATGTGCAAGGCTTAACGCATGATAATGGTTGTTCATGATTGAAATTTTTTGTTATGCATGCTGTCTCTATTCGTCCACTGCTGCTTATACACATATATGTTGTAGTATGTGCTGTCAAATGTTTGTTACACCCATTTTGTGTGCTGAACATGAGCTGTTGTTTATTGTTTGGTATATGATGCTGAATTTACTGCTGTTCTGTTGCATGTGGGCTGTAATAGCTGTTGTTTTCATTATTTCCTTCCATTTGCTTGTTTGGCCAAGTCCTTTTACTTAGGATTTTTGTGTGAATAGTTTTTGAACTAACCTTTTCATGTAGGTGCTAAGGGTAAGTAAGTGTGTGGACATGCCTCCACATATAATTTTTTCTCTCATCCTCTCTTATTTCTTTTAATAATTCAAATTGTGATTTTGATATGCATAGACAAGCTTTCTTTGAATAACTTCTTCATCCCTCTTTAAGAATTAGGTTTCCTAAACCTCATTAACCATAGGATCACCATGTATGCTAACACTAGGGTGTGTCTTAGTCTCCTCTTAGTTTTCACCTTTGATCCTCTTTTTGAGTCACTTCTTCTCATCTTCAAACAAAAGTAAAAACACCTGATAAAGGCAAAACGAATATTGTATTTAGGCCTTTCATGTGAGAACAAGGAAGTGTGGGGTCTTCTCTCACTTACTTGGAATGTGTAGCATGCGTCCCGTCTTGGGTCGATATGCGAGGCATTCGATTTTACATAAGGGACTTAAATACAACATGAGTTACAAAACATAAAACAATCAAAACATTTCTTTCTTAAAAGACAAAAACAAACAATAACGTCTTTCCTTCGGGAATTCTTTTCTCATCTCACTCACTCTCCACGGATGAACGTGCTCCTCTTCGTTCTCTTGCAAGATGGTAACGCACTCGGACCAGCGAGCCTGCAACACCTGAGCTAGAACGTTAGCCGTTCCACTAAAAAACACAAACAATTTTCCCTTAGCTGAGGGGAACTACGTCGCTCTGATTCTCATATTCCCGATGAGATACGTAGGCAGTGGGGTAGAGCCCATTCGAGCACTCCTTTTATTTTTCCCTACATTTGTTTCTCATCCTCTTTCCATCCCTTTTCCAGTATCTTTTTCCTACACCCGTTGATTGAGACAAGCAAGCCTAGATCCCATCGGGTACGATGGACGCGTGGGGGTGCTAATACCTTCCTCGCGCGTAACCGACTCCCGAACCCAGTTCTCTTGGTCGTAGGACCATGCTCTTTCCTTTTCCCTTCAGGTTTATGCGGTGTTTCCTTTCCCTCTCTTGGGATAAATACACATTGCTGGCGACTCTGTTTCGGTGCCACTTTCGCGTTTGTACTTGGATGAAAATCCTGGAAGCGACAGTGGACGGTGGTCGTGCCATTTTCCGCCGCCGACGGGGCTGCTAGGTTTTAGCATATGCTTGTGAATCAAGCGGTTTTCGGCGTCATTGCGATCATGATGCATGTGTAACCGCCGTGATTGCTCAGATTCCGGAGTAACGATGAAGTTCCCGGCGAGCCTTTGCAGTTTCCGGCGAAGCTTTGCAGTTTTCGGTGAAGCTTTAAATGGAAACTGTGAAATGGCTCGGGGAGGTTCCTCGCATGGGAGTAGCTTACTCCGGGAATCTCCTCGTGGGAGATTCTTAGAGTTTTTGTTTGATGATAGGGCTTAGGCGGGGGACGTGGTCCTCAACCCTTTGCGCGCCCTTTCACCTGACTAGCGGTGGAAGGGTGGATTTGATTCTTCGTCGAATTCACTTTTTTCTCTTCTTTT
Organism: Lathyrus tuberosus; assembly: GCA_022829125.1. Taxonomy (NCBI): domain Eukaryota; kingdom Viridiplantae; phylum Streptophyta; class Magnoliopsida; order Fabales; family Fabaceae; genus Lathyrus; species Lathyrus tuberosus. The sequence continues at coordinate 6,219,973 of JALAZF010000283.1, read as the reverse complement.
CAGGTGATCGACATGGCGACAGGGCCAGATGGAGAGATAATAATAGATTCGTCTGAGGAGAGCTCCTCGGAGAGCAGTAGTACAGATGCTTCGACCGTCCCCAGCAAAGTCGAGGAGGATCTTAAAGAGAACCCTGCTGAGGAGTGGTCGGTGGCTGAGCCTGCCGAGCACGAATCCATCTGTGCTACTTTCACCGGGGATGTCTTTACGGATGTTAGATTGGAGGGGGAATGGAAGGTACATTCCCCTCCCAAGATGATCAGATTTGTTCAAACTTCGGGGAGAGATTTGCTATGTATGAATATGCCTTTAAGGAGTTAGGGTTGAGGCTGCCCTTCACCAATTTTCAGCGGTCGATCTTCGTGCACTTGGACCTTGCTCCGTCATAGTTGCATCCCAATTTGCTGGCATTCATTCGCGCTTTTGAGTTGACGTACGAGCATTTGATGATAGGGGTCTCTCTTCCTCTGTTCTTCATTGTCTTTCCTCTTCAGCGGCAGTTGACGGGGAGGAAGTATGGTTGGGTTTTGCTGAAACAACCCCGCAACCTGTTCAAGCCCTTCTCGGTGTCAATCCGGACGTTTAAGGAAAGGTTCTACATCATAGAGCCTATGTTGGAGACTGCCCAGGATAACACTTATGCCTGGGAGATCGAGGTTGACGAGGAGGGTAACGATCTGCACGATGAGGCTGAGAGGTTTATCGGGGAGAGAGTATACAAGTTCCCCATCCACTGGGGACCTGGCCATTTCACCAAGGAGCCCAATGAGTACGTCCTTCAGCCGAACAACCTAGACGGGCAGGATTCCGTTTCTTATGAGATGCTGGTGAAATATGTCAACTCCTTCCAGCTTGTTGAATGCTGGACGAAGAAGGGTGACCTCGTCTTCGAGGAGGATGAAAGCCAGAGGGTGGAGTACTGCTTCATTAACGTCAAGGCGCTTTTGGAGTACAAGACTCCCGTGGAAGCTTATTAGTTGCTCGGTAGTCTTATTTGTTTTAACTTGTTCGACATATTTTTACTTCGTCGTCTAACGTTCTTATTCTGTTAGTGCAGGTGAGATGCCTCAGGCTCATGAAAGGATGGTAAAGAACGCTCTTGCGAGGAACAAGCCCGGAACGGCTCTTCCCAAGTCTCGATTCGCCAATGCGTGTGCTCCCACTCCTCCTCAGCCTGCTGCGGGGACCTCTTCTCCCAATCCTGCTCCCTTGGGATCTCCCCTGCCGTTGACCTCACGAACCAAATGGCCGTGGGCTAATGACACCGTGGATCTCGATCGGGCCTCAGAGAAAGGGAAGTTCGAGCTTCCTCCTTGCATACTTGACAGGAGATTCTTCTAGGGGACATCCTTGGTTGTGTCGCGAGCAGAATCTCTTCGGCTGGAAATCATGGATCGCCCGAGCAAGAGGGTTTTGATGGCCCAAGATGCCTCTGCCCTGGTCAGAGTTTTGGAGATGGCCGCCATCTATGCTGAAGGGGATTCTACAACTGAGTCTGAACTCAAGGGTGCTCGGGATGCCATGGCGTCTCTTAAGGAAGAGGTTAAGAGTGCTGACGATGCCCGAAAGAAGGCTGACGAGGAGGTGGCCAGGCTGAAGAAGGATAATTCTACGCTGGCTGCAGAGAAGAAGGCGGTTGAGGAGCTGGTCTAGCAGCTGAGGGCGGTCAATGCTCTAGGCGAAGATGAACCTGAGGACGTGAAGGAGTTAAAGACAAGGTCTGAGCTAGTTGCCCGTATGTTGGCAGCCGAGGATGACAACATCGTCATTGCAGACGAATCCTTCAAGAATGTCGTGTCTTAATTGCGGGTGGTGAACCCCGAACTCGACTTCTCCACCGAGAGTACCCACTATCTGGCGCATGTTGAAGATGGTCGAATCATCATGCCTGACTCCCTCCTTGAAGAGCATGTCGAGGATCAGCCCGCGGAGAACCAGGAGTCTTAGCCCATCTCTGAGCAGGTTGATCGGATGGATGAGTGAAGGATTTTCTTGTTGTTGTAATGTTATCCGGCTCGCGTGCCATGTAATTTGTTGTAATTTATGTTGAATGGGGGTGTGGCCCCCACTTTATGTAACCAAGTACAGTTGTGGTCCTCGCGGCCACTTATTATTTTTAATTATGCGTCCGGTTCTTGTGATTTGCATGGCTTTATCTGCTTTAAATTTTGCTAAGTGTTGTTACTTATGTTCGTTCATGAATGTATGCACGTAATAGGGATAAATTTGATTTGCTTTAAGTTTTGGGGAATTGCTCATTGTAGATGTGTTCGGCAGTGAGGGGTACTGGTCGAACGGCCGGGGAATGTCCGGGCAAGGATGCGGAGCTCAGGTCGCGTTTGAGGCATGAGTTCGCGGCGTGAACCTACCATCGCGAGCTGGGTGTTTTGCCTATCGTGGTACTTTGACGACGGTGGTGCTCGATTGAGGGACCGCTGTCGAGCAGAGACCCGGCTCGTTCCTAAGTGGGGTTCTACTTCACTGGCATGCGACACTTGTACCTAGGCGTGCATCATGGTCGGTAGGTGATACTCGCCGTCGTGACGGATCAAACTGATAGTTAAGGCCTTAGTTGTAGTATTGTTTCAACTCTTCGGCATTCCATGGTCGAGAAAGTTCTTCCCCGTTGAGTTGTTCTAGGTAATAGGCCCTATTCTCCATTTTCGCGCGGACATGATAGGGTCCTTCCCAGTTAGCGGCTAATTTGCCTTCGCGAGAGTCTTTATGGTTTCTTCTTAGGACAAGGCTTCCTACGTTGAACTCTCATCGTATAACCTTGGCGTTATGCCTAATGATAATTCTTTGTTTTAGTGAGGCTTCGCGAAGTCCTGCTCCTGAGCGAACTTCCTCGACGAGGTCTAGCTCTTCTCTTAATGATTCGTCGCTCATCTCCTCGTCTAGGGGCGACTCTATCTTCCTGGAGGGTACGTGAACTTCAATGGGGATCACAACCTCGGTCCCGTAAGCCAGGCGAAATGGTGTCTTCCCGGTTGAAGAGTGTGGAGTTGTGCGATATGCCCATAAGACACTATGCAGCTCCTCAAAGGATGACTCAGTTCGCCGATTCAGCTTGCCCGTTTGTCTGAGGATGTTCGACGGATGCAAAATGTTGCTTCGTGCCCAGCTGGGCGACGAAGTCTTGGAACTTCCTGTCCGTGAATTGTGTCCCATTATTCGTGACTATCGCTTAGGGGACACCAAAACGTGCGAGGATGTTTTGTTTGTAGAACCACAATATGTTAAGGGTAGTTATCTTGGCCAGGGCCTCCGCTTCTATCCATTTTGTGAAGTAGTCCACGCCTACTATTAAGTATTTGTTCTGACTTGATCCTACCACGAATGGTCCAAAAATGTCCAGGCCCCACCAGGCGAATGGCCACGGGGAGGACATAGATTTGAGCTCGTTAGGTGGAGCTAAGTGCATGTCCCCGTGCCATTGGCATTTATCGTATCTCTTCACATGCTCTTTAGCGTCATGTTGCATGGTTGGCCAGTAATATCCTGCTCGGAGGGCCTTTCGGGCAAGGGACCTCCCTCCGAGATATTGGGCATTGATTCCTTCGTGGATTTCGCGTAAGATATGGGTGACCATCTCTTCCTCGACGCACTTGAGTAGCGGGATGGAGAATCCTCGCCTGTAGAGCTTATCTTCGACCAGGACGGGAGTTCATCTTCGCCTGACCATGCTGGCTTCCTTGAGGTCGGACGGGAGTTCGTCTCTAGCGAGGTAGTTGTAAACGGGGGTCATCCAATAATTGTTGTCGCCGATCACTTGTACGTCGAGCATCGAGGAAGCTTTCTCAATGCTGGGTCGAGGAAGTACTTCTTGTATGAAGGACTTGTTTCCGCCTTTCTTCTTCGTGCTAGCTAGTTTGGACAAAATGTCTCCCCAGACATTGTGTTCGCGGGGGACATGTCTTACCTCCACCGCTGTAAACTTCGTCATCTTCTTTTTGACCAGGGCTAAGTATTCGGTCAGGTTGTCATTTTTGGCTTGATATTCTCCTCGAACTTGAAGGGCCACTAGTTGTGAATTCGTGCAAATGACGACTTATTCAGCGCCCAGGTCTTCGGCCAAGCATAACCCGGTGAGGAAGGCTTCGTACTCCGCCAGGTTGTTAGAGGTAGGGAAGGACAGGGTGAGTGAAACTTCAACGATGATTCCCCCATTGCTTTCCAGTATGATGCCTGCCCCGCTCCCTGCCAGACTGGAGTCTCCGTCTACGAAAATGGTCCACTTGCGCGCTCCGCCAGTTGGGGAGTCTATGAACGTCATTCCTGCGATGAAGTCAGCTAGGGCCTGGGCTTTGAGGGCTCTCCTGCTCTCATACTGGATGTCGAATTTGGACAGCTCGAGCGACCACTTGAGCATTCTACCGACCATGTCTGGTCGTCCCAATAGCTGCTTTACGGGTTGATCTGTTCGAACCACAATTGTGTGAGCTAAGAAGTAGTGTCTCAGTCTTCTAACTGCGTTGATGAGAGCCAGTGCCACTTTTTCGATCTGTTGGTATCTCAGCTCTAGCCCCTGCAGTGCTTTGCTCGTGAAGTATATAGGCTTCTGCGCGTCAGGTGATTCGTGAATAAGAGCGGCGCTTACTGCCTCGGTCGCCACGGCGAGGTATAGGTACAAAGTTTCGCCGTTGTCCGGGCGAGAAAGAATGGGCGGTTCTGAAATTTATCGTTTCAGGTGGAGAAGGGCCTTATCACATTCCTCGGTCCATTCAAACGCTGCCTCCTTGTGGAGGAGTTTGAAGAATGGTAAGGCGTGTTCGGCAGACTTGGCCACAAACTGGGAAAATGACGCGAGCATCCCGTTGAGGGACTGAATGTATTTCTTTGACTTGGGCGTCAAAAACTCGGAGAATGCCCCGTACTTATCGGGGTTGGCTTCGATTCCTCGTTTCGTTAAGTAGAAGCCGAGGAACTTGCCTGCCCGGACGCCGAACGTGCACTTCTCCGGGTTGAAGCATATTTTGTACTTTCTGGCATATTCTAAGACCTTCCTTAGATGAGCAGTGTGATCGGTTTCCTCGTGGGATTTTATGATCATGTCGTCCATATAGACTTCGAGCATGTCGCATATCTCTTCCCGGAAGACCTTGTTCATCATTCTTTGATAGGTCACACCGGCGTTCTTCAGGCCGAAGGGCATTACTTGTAGTAATAGTTGCCCGATTCGGTCATGAAGGCCGTGTATTTTTTATTGCTCATTTCCATTGGAATTTTGTTATAGCCCGAGTAGACATCCATGAATGATAAAAGTTTAAAACCGACAGAATTATCAACAAGTTTATTAATATTGGGGAGGGGGTAGGCATCCTTCGGGCATGCCTTATTAAGATCGGTGTAGTTAATGCACATTTGCCATTTGCCATTAAATTTTTTCACCAGTACAACGTTGGACAGCCAAGTGGTGTACTTGGCCTTCGAAATAAATTTGGCCTCGAGGAGGTCCTTTACATCTTTTTCTGCAGCCTCCGTTTTCTCTGGAGACTACTTTCTCCTACGTTGTGCTACTGCTTTAATGGCGGGGTCAATCGTGAGTTGATGGCAGGTGATGGACAGATCCAAGCCGGGTATCTCGGAGGTGCTCCAGGTGAAGAGGTCGGCATTCTCACGGAGGCAGACTTTGAGTTGCTTCCTTGCGATGTTGGGGAGGTCCGCTCCAATCTTTACTCCCCGCTGGGGGTCGTCGCCGAACAAGACGAGCTCGAAGTTGCCATCCGGGATTAGGCGCATCGGATGGGAGCTGCTGCTGGACAGGGTAGAGGAGATGGTTGAAGCTGTTTGGTCCTCCTGCTGGTCTTCTTCAGGGAAGCGGCTATCGAGGTCGATGGAGTCGAACTGAGGCAGAGGTTTGGCTTCCTTGGAACTGCTGGACAAGGCGGGTTTGTTTGAAACCTTTGGTTTGGAGCAATGGCGTTAAGTCCCTTTGTAGCTGCTTCGAAACATCGTCGTGCAACTTCGATGTCGCCGTGGAGAGTGGCGACCATCCCCTTTGAAGTGTAATACTTCATCTTCAGGTGGACGGTTGAGGGCACAACTACCAACTCAGCCAATTTTGGTCTTCCGAAGATACACTGGTACAGTGACCGGCAACCGATCACAAAAAACTGCACTTTTACGGATCTGGCCGTCTCTGCTGATCCAAAAGTGACGATCAGTTTGACGTATCCCTAGGGCTTGGTCACTGATATGTTGAATCCTTACAAATTAGACCCCACATAGGGGGTGAGGTGTGATTCGTCCAGCTGAAGTGTTGAGAACAACTGGGAGTACATGATGTCGACCGAGCTGCCTTGGTCGACGAGGATTCTGCGAACGTCGAAGTTTGTCATTCGAGCTCTGATGAGCAAAGGTATGCTCGAGTTTGGAGATCCTCCGAGGAGCTCTTCCCGGTAGAAGGAGATAGGGATAAAGCCCTTCGGGGCTTGGTCGAGCGTGGTCACCTTATTGGAGCTCGTGTTGATTAGGTGCTCGAATTTTCTTTTCACGGAGCCCACCGTGACTTTGTTGAAACCTCTACCTGAGATGACCAAGGCGGATGGGAACGTCTCCCACGGGCTGTGGGCCACGAAGTAGGCAGGACCGCTGAGCTCATCTGGGACGTAGAAGTCCTCTGGTCGCGATACAAACATGGTGAACTGGATGTTGGTCTCTTCCGAGAAAGGCACCTCTTCCTCTACCTTTTTGGACTCCTGGGCGTCTTGCCGGAGAGCGTCTTTCTTCTTATTGAACTGTTTCAGGTGGCCATCCCTGATCAGTATCTCGATAGCATCCTTGAAATGGATGCAGTCTTCAGTTGTGTGGCCATGACATTTATGGAAACGACAGTACTTTGATTTGTCGGCGTTGGGTTTGGCCGGTATTTGTTTGGGGAAGCGGACCCCTGCTTGCTTAAACTCCAAATTCACGCACTCGGATAATATCTTCTCCCTGGAGACGGTCATGAGGGTGTAGTCGTGGAATCGTCCAGAGGGTCCCTTACTGTCGGGGGAGTCCCGAGGACGGTCTTCGCGTTTCCTTTCTCCTCGACGGGATGTCGAGGTCTCCTCGCCTCTGGAGGCCCGAGCGTTCTCCTGGTGACGAGAAGCTCGGACGGAGTTGGCCGCTTCCTTCTCCTCGTATTGGATGTACGACTGTGCCTTGAGGAGGAGGGTATCCAGATTCCTCGGAGGTGCTAGGCCGACGGCTTTAGAAAATTATGAGCCAAGGCGGAGTCCTTTGTTGAACCTCTCGATGTATGCCCGGAGGGGCTTGTCCTTTCCTTGGATTATGGCCCCAAGGGAGGCTTCAATCTTGGGGTGGCGGCGCGACGCTGTGAAGGGTCGGGAGAACATTCTGCCCAGTTGCTTCCACGACGTAATAGACTCTTCGGGCAGCTGCTTGTACCAAGTCATTGCTCCCTTTCGGAGTGTGGTCAGAAACAGTCAGCACTTGATGGCGCCCCAGAAGCCACGGTAATCCAACAGCGCATCGATGTTTTCGATGTGCTCTCCAGGGTCAGTCGTGCCGTCGTACGTGCCCAGTGCTGGGGGCTTCTCTAGGCCCTTGGGGATGTGTGTTGCCAAGATTTCTTGGGATAATGGGCCGTGCGGATCATCATCTCTGCTGGAACTAGATGGTGACGGGGACCGGATAACTCGCTCGTGTCGTCGACTTCTTCGAGGAGAAGGTGAACGGGCCCGACCCTTTGACCTGTCTGAAGGTGGCTGCTTGTCTCTTCGGGTCCTCTTGTGGCCGGGAGAGTGCTGGTTCCGTGGGGAAACCTGGTCGCGTTTCCAAACAGCACGAGATTCTAGCTCTTGGCGCAGTCTTCAGTCGACTTCTCGCCGAGGCTGCGGGCTCTTGGATCGTCGATGGTTCTTCCTCGGAGAAGGGGAGGATCTTTGTGTAGCAAGCGATTTTGGACGTGGTTCTTAAGCACTGTCGCTCTTGGGGGACTACAGGTCGATTCATTTTTTATCCTATTGAAGCTGATGAAGGAAGGGAAATAGATGTCTCCAACTAACCCTGCTTGTAAACTGAGGTTAAACAGTCAAAACTGTTGGTTTACAGATGCTATGTGGTAGTGGGGCCTCTATCTCTGCTTATTTTGTTCGAAACGAGATACCGGGATTGTTCCTGGGGAATTTGTTAGGATACTGTGCTAGATTGGGTGGAGGTAGGGGACTTTGGTTTTTTTATTAGTGTGCTCACTAAGATTCTTTTGCAATCTTATGCCTACGTATTCCCGGGATAGGGAAATCAGAGCGATCGTAGTTCCTCCTATTCTATGGGAGGAAATGGTGTTTTGGTGTCTTGTTTAAAGTCCAAGACGTGGAGCTAAAAGTGATTTGTATCTTTTTCGAAGCCCAAGATGTGAAGCTGAAGGTGATTTGTTTGTATCTTGTTCAAAGCCCAAGATATGAAGCTAAAGAGCCTATTTGTATCTTGTTCAAAGCCCAAGATATGAAGCTAAAGGGTTTTGACCTTAAAGAGAATTTGTCATCTCTAAAGGGGTCTGTTTGTCATAATAGTTGGGTGACTGATTATAAAGGAGAATTACTTTAACTGGAATATGTGAATCCAATAATGCCATAATTTCCTTTATGGGGTTTTTTAACCTGAAGGAGAAGACTTTAACTCAGTTTAGAGTAATGCCATCTTTCCTTAGGAATTTCTCATGCTAAAAGAGGGACAGTGGCGTGGATGTAAATAATCCAGAGGCTTGCCGCTTACAGCAATTAGATGGGGGAAAAGGAGTTGTTGATGTTTGTATACTGTGAGCAAGGTACAAATTTTGATGCTAAAAGGTTGATTGTCTCAACCGGGGTTTCTTTATACAAAGCCTAAGAGGAGGCTATAAGGCTGACTTTTCTGGGGAAAATGTTCTTTTTGTCTTGTACAAAGCCCAAGATTGAGGCTAAAAGGGTTTAACTCAACAAGAGAGTCTTTCTGCGTGTCTTGTACGAAGCCCAAGACGGAAGCTAAAAGTTGTTTGACTCAACAGGAGAGTCTTTTATACTCAACAAGAGAGTGATTTGGTGTCTTGTACGAAGCCCGAGGCGGAGGCAATAAGGTGATCGACTCAACAAGAGAGTTTTTTATACTCAACAAGAGAGTGTTTTGTATCTCGTACGAAGCCCGAGATGGAGGCTAAAAGGTTTGTGACCCAATAAGAGGGTCTTTTATACTCAACAAGAGAGTGTGAAAAGGTTATCTCCACTGGGGAGGATCATTGTACAAAGACCAAGAGGAGGCCAGGGTGCTGGTGACTATTTCAGTTGAGTGACAGGTCCAGTATGTTGGATAAAAGAGAAAATCAGTTCTTATATGGGTAAATGTTGTACTCATAGATTTGATCAGAGGATCAGGGTTCTCTCCTGGGAAATCCAAAGGGTATTGAGATTGTCCAAGTCTACGGGTTTTATCTTTTGTACTATGCTTAAGAGAAGTTAAGAGGCAGTACGTTGGCAATAAAAAGATTTAGACTCTTTGAAAGACTGTTCTATTAAGATGACTACTTTCTGTACCTATACCTTTAAGAGGTCGTCGGGACAATTTGTATGAAGCCCAAGAGGAGGCGAGAAAAACTTTTAAGAAGCCGAGGGAAAATTTGTACGAAGCCCAAGAGGAGGCTATATTCCTAGAGGAAGAATCATTATACGAAGCCTAAGAGGAGGCTGTGAAAACTTCTAAGAAGCCGACGGGTCCTTGTACAACGCCCAAGAGGAGGCGGGGATACTTTTAGGAAGCCTGTGGGTCCTTGAACTAAGCCCAAGAGGAGGCTGATGAACAGTTCCAGAAGGGGTTTCACTTGGAACATTGGCCTCCTGTATATGAATCGTTCAAAGGGGGGAGATTTCTTAGATCTAGTTATCTAAAATTGTTGTAAAAGAAAATGGTTTAGGTTGTGTTGAAATATCCGGAAGAACGCCGCATGTAAGGAGACGAGGCTTTGTCTAGTTCTAGACGTAGTTTCCGGGGAAACTCTAAATATCTATACTAGTATTACACAGTCGATATGAGTTTATGAAAGAAGACTTACAGTGAAACAGCCCCACAGTACAGTTATATACATATGAAAGCGGTAAATGAAAGCGAGTAAACACTTACTCGGTTGTAGAGCTTCCATGTTGTATTGTTAGTTCTTTAACAAAGGAATTGAAAATAACAGTATATTTAAAAATCAAAGGAGAAAGTGCTTTGAAAAGGAAAATTGGGGCTTACAGCTCAAGAAGAGGCCCAGGGTTTTATCAGTGATCGCACTGTCGTTTTTTACAGGGACTTATACAAGTGACTGAGGCCCAGGAAAGGTTTTTTGTACAAAGGGGATGGGTCTTACACTCTCTCAAGAGGCCCAAAAAATGATTGAAAGTGAACAAAGATGGGTCTTATAGCTCAAGGAGAAGCCCACTGGTTAATTTTGAAAAGGGCGACGATCGCGCCGAGGTTTTGAAAACACCGTGGGTCTTATACAATGACTGAGGCCCAAAAGTTTTTGGTTTCAAAAGGGGATTGGGTCTTACACTCTAATAGAGGCCCATGAGTGTTTGAAAATGATTTGATGAGGGTAAAAATCAGAGAAACCCTAATTTTGTTTTTCTTTAAAAGTAAATATTCAAAGAAAATCAAATAAAAATGATAAAAATACCAAATAAGTTTGAATAAACCATTTGTGATTTTTGTTTAAGGTTTGAAAAATGAGGTTTTAATCACAATATGATTTAGAACTCATTTGGTTTTGATTTTCAAAGTAAATATTCACTTTTAAATGTTTAAAAACAATAAAAAATGAATTTATTCACAAAAATACTAATTATATTAAATAAATAATATAAATATAATTTTTTTGTGGAATAAAATATTTCAACATTTTTGTGATTTTTTACAAAAATAACCAATAAAAAATAATTAAAATTGAAAGAGTTATTAATTTTCCAATTAATTAACAAAACATGAAAATATTGGAAAAAATAGCAAAATGTGAAAAAACACAAAATGACATGGGTGGGGTTTGAACCCACGACCTCAAGGTTATAGGGCGTGTGCCTTACTACTGGAGTGGTGATACATCCGTTGATTAAAATAAACCAACAAATATACAAGGCTTGCCTTGTTTTCTAGGCCTGGCCAAGGCAAGGCATGGCAAGGCAAGTTTTGGCAAGAAACGAGAAGGTCCATAACTTTCTCATTTCTCCATGGTTGGGGACAAAATTTATATGCATTTGGCTTAGAATTTCACAAAGAATCCAATGGTGGTGGTATTTTTTTCAGATCATGCTCCCTCCTAAAAATCTGATAGTGGTTTTGAAATAGGCCATATTTTGCATTTTCTGTGCTACATCTTGGTACATGTATGAACTACATGATAAATTGATGGAAACACAACATATATAACATGTATAGGATGTGCATGATCAGTGGACCTCAAAGCAATGCATATTTTGGGAAGTTTAAGTCATGATGCTCACCTCTTTTTGAGCTTTTGAAGTTTTTTGTGCAATCTGCCAAGCCACTTGTTCCAAAAATGATTTGATGCTTTGGACACTCTCATATGATCCCTTAGAAGCTTTTAGGATGATTGGAATCAGCTGGAACCAGCAAAAACTGGCCCTTTCTTGCAAAATGGGTTAAAATGGCCAAAATAACAACTCTCTCAAATGGTGTTCCAGATGGGCACCATTTGGGACAGTTCAAGGATGATATTTGGAGTGTGTTTGAGGCTTTATCTGGTTTGGAAAGTGACGGAATCAAGACATGGCTTGAAAAATGCAAAAAAGGCATATTTTGAGGTTTTGAGAGGTGACTTTGTGATTTAAGGATTACAGGTCACTTGTGTGAGTTTGGACAGCTTAGATATGACATATTGGATGTGTTTGGATCATGAGCTGTGATGGAAATGCTCTCTAACTCAAAAACTCAGAGTTACCTTGCTAAAGAAGGTATTTTGGCCTAAAGAGAGGGATTTTGAGGAAAGCATCAGTTTGATGGCTTTGGTGTACTTAAACTGAGCACAAAGGAGCTCTATTTATAGTAGAGCAAGTTTGTTTTGGTTGCAATAGTGAATGGCAACTGCAGCAGAGGTTTGGCCAATGTTGATCAATGAGAATCCAAGTCTTCTCTAGCCATTGACTAGAGGTTAGGGCACAGAGTCGTGGTTCCCTAGTTGTTGGATCAATCTTGACTGAATTCAGTTGCAAATGTGTCAGCCTATGCCACGTTGGTGCTTCCATTGAATGCTCCAATCCAAAATTGGAGTCTTGTCCCTCTTTTAGGGATTTCTAGGTTTGGCATGCTACTTCTTGTTCCAAAGACTTTGGAGGCTTGGATCAGTGCTTGTTCCCTTTAGATTTGATCCTCATATGTGTCCAAAGGGATGACAAGGCTTGGAATTATCTTATTTTGCCAAATCGAGCAAAAGTGCAAAATTCTGCCTAGCCTTGGCTGTTTTCAGCAAGGCACATTACCATTGTCATATCTCATGGCTCAAGTGGAATTTGATGGAGTTCTTGGCCATTTTAGAAATCCCTCATATGATACAATAACTGTTTGATCATAATTGGTTTTGATACTTTTTGGATCCAAGTGAAAAATGTCCCTACATTTGGAAAAAAGTGAAGGCAGATTCTGACTTAGTGAAAATTTCACTAAGTGTTGGAAAAAGTGACATTTTCACTTTTCTTGATTTTGATCATCCCATAACTTGAAATCCATGGGGAATTGGAATGAGTGGCAGTTGAAGCTTTTGTAGAGGGTAATGAGAGCTACAAATCCAGCTTTGGATGGGGAAAATGGCCTTGTGGTTTAGGAGTTATGATCCTCCAAAGTTGGTACCCTAGCCACTTTGTTCCATAACTTAGAAAATTTCTAAGTTTTTTATGGTTACCCCTTTTACAAGTTATCCTACTTTTCTTGATTTTTCTTGATTAATGATGATTCCAACCACACATTAACATCATTTTAGGTTTAAAAAACCAAAATTGTGAAAAATCTCAAAAAGTCAAAGTTTGACTTTTGTGCACAGTTGACTTTTGTCAGATGAATTCCAAACTGTGCGATCCTTTATGAAATCATGTCCTTGACCTAAATCAAACTTTATGGACATGTTCCATAGGTGTTATAGGGTGTATTGAATCATGTCCAAAGGTTTGGGTGCATGTCCTGGTCAAAAGTCAAAGCTACAGTTGACTTTTCCCGCGAAACCCTAACTGCGGTTCAGATGAGATTGAAACTTGTGAATCAAGCTTCTTGGATTAATCCCTTGTTGAAAATGGATCAATGTAGTGTGTTAGGGACCCTCAAATCCTCTCTTGAGGTCTTGGCTCATGATTTGTCCCAAAAGTCAACTTAGGGGTGAATTAGGTCAAGAAACCCTAATTCCTGATTTTTGATGAATGCATCCCCTGAGGCTAAATTGACTTGATGATTGAGTCCATGATGTTCCATGGAGTATATTAGGTTATGCTTTGAAGCATTGGATCATGCCCAGAGGAAAATTTCCACCTGGAGGCCCTGGTCGACCAAAACCCTAATTTGGTGACACTGGCAATCTTGAGGCTTAATCCACCTAGAAGGGAGCAGCTTTGTGCTTGATCCTTGAAGTGGGAGTCCTCTTGATCCTTTGTGGATGTTTGAGAGGTTAGACAAGTTGAAGATCATGTCATTCCTTGATTGATCCTTTGTCTAAGAGCTCTGAGAGGGCTTGAAACCCTAATTTTTGCTTGTAGTGGATGCTCAACAATCCCTGAGGAGATTGATGAGGCATGATGACACACCCATATTGTGATGATGATTTGCACAATTATGGGATATCTTAGTGGTCAAAATTTGGGGTATGACAGATGCCCCTATTTAATCTTCTTGGACACGAATGTGTGAATGGCGAAGGTATTCGGGCATTCGGGGTGCAAGAGGATTAAATATCGGAATACCCGAAATTTTGATGGCGGTTATGAATGGCAGTTAGACCATCCATCTTCTTTTGCTAAGTAATGATGCTTAGAAAAGGTAAAACTTCCCCTCGATCCTGGTTTCCTACCTAGGAACTGGTCTCATTTTCTGATATAAACTTCCCCTCGATCCTGGTTTCCTACCAAGGATCTAGTCTTGGTTTCTTTTTGAAATAAACTTGCCCTCATTCTTAGTTTCCTACCAAAGAACTGGTCTCGGTTTCTAATATGAACTTCCCCTTGATCCTGGTTTCCTACCAAGGAACTGGTCTCAGTTTCTGAAATAAACTTCCCCTCGATCCTGGTTTCCTACCAAGGAACTGGTCTCAGTTTTTGATATAAACTTCCCCTCCTTCTTGGCTTCCTACCAAAGAACTGGTCTCAGTTTCTTTTGTCAATAAACTTTATTGACAAGGGACGCTATTTGTAGCAGTTCTCCTCAAACTTCTCGCCGAATTTTCCTGGGGAGATGCCATTTGATGAGTCTACTAGGGATATTACACCATACTTTTCTCTAGATCTTCCCGGAGAAATTCCATATGATGTGATCCACTTTGAGGTGCCGATGACTTTGTTGACATTGACTTTCTGGAGAGAAGAACCAATGTGTTGCCGAAAGTCTTTAGTTGAGAGGCTTTCTCTAGTGATTTTCCTTAATCCGGGAAAGCGAAGATATCATCTTCAATGGCGAAGAGTGACATCGGCTGAGGGTTTTCCTGCCTTTTAGAGGTTCAAGTTATCAAAGTGGCCGAAGACCGACTCTAATCCAGAAATAAACTGAAGAGAGACTACTTAGATGATTCACTTCCTGACGAGGAAATAACGGACAACTCTACTGACAAGAGAACTTTTACCACCAAGGGATAAGACCGACTAGAGTGATAGTGATACAATATGAATATGAATGTAAATAAATAATGCATGATGTATGTGTGTATATGCTGACAAGACTGACGTGACACACAGACTAAGAGATGGACATGACTGGATACTCGGCCACAACGGGAGATGAAAAGCATCACTGGTTCACGATAGCAATTCTGCGTTGCTTAGGAGAAATTGTCCCTGCGGGGAGCTATGTTGGTTGGGCTTAGAAGGTAAGAACTCTGTCGGGGGTATCAGATGAGAAAGTCGCATCTGATATAGCTGATTCTTCATTCAGGTGTACTGGTTTAGAAGGGGTACTTTGATTCTGCACTTTGAAGCTCGCTTGCTTCTGGAGAAGCGACCGATGTTCTTCTGATATTCAACAGTCAAAAGAAATTGCCATCTTTATTTAAAAGCAGAAAAAAGTTTGACAAGTAAATTCATTTTTGTTTTATTTCAAGAATCGTTAATCATGTTAAAATGTCATTCTGTAAAGCCAAAACAAATAAGAATTACAAACAAAATCACAAGCGCTCAAATTTATTGATAGGACGGACATCAGCCAAACACGTGATTCCATAGAGTATTTGCAAAGTAGAAAATGGTAATTTATAGGGAAAAGGGCTACATTAAAACATAACGACCGATATCCTTCTACCAACTTTGAATTTGGGGCATCCTGAGCTTCTGTCGAAAATGACCCTAACTGGAATTTTCCTGATGGTGTAACTGCTACTGAGGGACTGCCTCTGTCGAACATAGTTACTTGCCATTATCCCTAATTTTTGCTTGGATTGTACTTTGAGGTTTACAATCCACCAGGATGATTTTTGCTTATGTCTCTAATTTTTTCCTGAACCGCCCTTTCAGGTTTCGGGTTTTCAATCGACCGAGATTTTTTTTTTTCTAGTTTAGGCAAAGTATTGCTTGACTACATCAACAATTGTGGGGTAGGCAAATTCTTCTCCATCCATCGTTGCAAGTCTCAAGGCGCCGCCTGAGAAGGCTTTCTTGACCACATAGGGGCCGTCATAATTCAAAGTCCCTTTGC
The DNA here is from genome assembly GCA_022829125.1 of Lathyrus tuberosus. Lineage (NCBI taxonomy): Eukaryota > Viridiplantae > Streptophyta > Magnoliopsida > Fabales > Fabaceae > Lathyrus > Lathyrus tuberosus. The sequence goes on along the minus strand of JALAZF010000283.1, from coordinate 6,204,118 downwards.
CCCAAGAATCAGTGAGAAATGATTGTATTTTCTTGAGCTCGAGGTCTCCTTTCCTGAAGACGCGAGGTCGGATTTTTTTGTCAAACGCCTTCTTCATTCTCTGTTGATACAACTGACCGTGGCATAAAGCCGTTATTCATTTTTCTTCGATCAGATTCAGTTCGTCGTGTCGACTTTGACACCATTCTGCTTTTGTAAGCTTAGCTTCCATCAATACCCGAATTGATGGGATCTCTACTTCTATGGGGAGCACTGCCTCCATGCCATATACTAGAGAGAAAGGAGTGGCCCCTGTTAAAGTGCGGACAGATGTGCGATAACCGTGAAGAGAAAAGGGTAGCATCTCGTGCCAGTCTTTGTAGGTTACAATAATCTTTTGAACAATCTTCTTGATGTTCTTGTTAGCCGCTTCTACCGCTCTGTTCATCTTGGGTCGGTAGGGAGATGAGTTATGGTGTTTGATCTTGAACTCTGCGCACAACTCTTTCATCATATTGTTGTTCAAGTTAGATCCATTATCCGTAATGATCTGGCTAGGAATACCATAACGGCAGATGATGTTGTTTTTGATAAATCGGACCACCACTTATCGGGTTACATTGGCGTATGATGCTGCTTCGACCCACTTGGTGAAGTAATCAATGGCTACTAGGATAAACTGATGTTCGTTCGAAGCTTTGGGTTCGATCATGCCAATCATGTCGATTCCCCATATGGAAAAATGCCAAGGGGAAGAGAGAACTTTGAGATGCGTTGGCGGTATATGGATCTTGTCGGAGTATATCTGACACTTGTGACACCTCCTCATGTACTTGTAGTAGTCGGATTCCATGGTCAACCAGTAGTACCCTGCTCTCAGAATTTTTCTTGTCATCGTGTGTCCGTTGGCATGAGTTCCAAAGGATCCTTCGTGAATTTCTTTTATCAGCATGTCTGCTTCTGGTCTATCTACGTATCAGAGCAAAACCATGTCGAAATTCCGCTTATAGAGTGTATCACCGCTCAGAAAGAAACTACCTGCTAGCCTTCTGAGGATTTTTTTGTCTTTCCTTAGTGCCCTAGGTGGGTACTCTTGTTTCTGAAGGAAGCGTTTGATATCATGATACCAAGGTTTGTCGTCTATGACTGCTTTAATCGTGAAGATGTAAGCGGGCCGTTCAAGGCGTATTATGTCAATCTTAGGTAGGTCATTCCATTGACCTACACTAATCATGGAAGAGATTGAGTCTAATGCATCAGCCATGTGATTCTCTTCACGAGGGATATGATGAAACTCGATTATGTTGAAGAAGGGTAACAACCTTCTCGCATAGTCTTTGTAAGGAACCAGTCCTGATTATTATGTGTTCCAATCTCCTTTGATCTGATTGATGACCAGGGCTGAGTCGCCATATACGTCCAAGTTTTTTATCCTTAAATCAATTGCTTCCTTGAGACCCATGATACAAGCTTCGTATTTGGCCTCGTGTTTGTACACTTGAACGTAAGTCTGGCGGTGAAAGGAATGTGGGTACCCTAAGGGGTAACAATGATTTCCCCAATTCCGTTTCCGTAATGATTGACAGCTCCGTCAAAGATAAGTCCCCATTAGGAATCTGGTTCTGGCCCTTCACCGGGTAGCGGTTCATCACAGTCTTTCATTTTTAGATACATGACATCTTCGTCTGGGAAGTCAAATCCGACTGATTCTTGATCGTCAACCGGTTGATGAGCCAGATGATCAGCTAAAATACTCCCCTTAACGGCTTTCTGAGCGTGGTAATCTATGTCATATTCTGATAACAACATCTGCCAACGGGCAATTCTTCCCGTGAGAGCAGGTTTTTCAAAGACATACTTGATTGGATCCATTTCAGAGACTAACTAAGTAGAGTGACGAATCATATACTGGCAAAGACGTTTGGCTGCCTAAGCCAAAGTGCAGCAAGTTTTCTCAAGCATAGTGTACCGAGTCTCGCAGTCGGTGAATTTCTTGCTTAGATAGTAAATGGCAGACTCTTTCCTTTTAGTTTCATCTTGTTGGCCAAGCACACAGCCCATTGAGTCTTCCAAGACTGTGAGGTAGATGATCAGTGGTCTTCCTTCCACTGGAGGTGATAGAATCGGCGGGTTCAACAGGTATTGCTTAATACAGTTGAAGGCGGTTTGGCAGTCTTCTGTCCAAATGCAGTACTGATTCTTTTTGAGTAATTTGAAAATTGGCACGCACGTCGCGGTCATGAGGAATATAAATCTGGAAATGTAGTTCAAACGTCCCAAGAATCCTCTGACTTGTTTTTTAGTTTTCGGAGAAGGCATTTCTTGAATATCCTTGACCTTGTTAGGATCAACCTCAATTCCTTTCTGGCTGACGATGAACCCTAGCAGTTTCCTGAGCGGACACTGAACGTGCACTTATTGGGATTCAAGCGGAGTTTGTACTTTCTCAACCGCTCGAATAGTTTTGACAGGTGTGTCACATACTCCTCCTCTGTTTTAGATTTGGCAATCATATCATCGACATACACTTCTATTTATTTGTGTATCATGTCATGAAACAGAGTAGTCATGGCCCTTTGATAGGTTGCCCCGGTGTTCTTCAAACCGAACAACATTACCTTGTAACAAAAGGAACCCCATGGGGTAATAAATGAAGTTTTCTCCATGTCGTTCGGTGCCATTTTAATTTGATTATAGCCCGAGAATCCATCCATGAAGGAGAAAACTTTGAATTTTGTTGTACTGTCTACCAGCATGTCAATGTGTGGCAAAGGAAAGTCGTCCTTTGGACTAGCCTTGTTCAGATCCCTATAGTCTACACACATTCTGACCTTTCCGTCCTTTTCGGAACGGGTACGATGTTGGCTAACCATTGAGGATATTCTGATGTAGCGAGGAAGCCCGTGTCAATCTGTTTCTGTACCTCCTCTTTGATTTTGATGGCCATGTCCGAATAAGTTCGTCTCAACCTTTGTTTTACTGGCGAACATTCCGACCTTAACGGTAAATGATGTTTCACGATGCTGGTATCCAACCCTGGTATATCCTGATAGGACCAAGCGAACACATCAGGAAACTCTTTGAGAAGTTTCGTCAAACTTTCTTTGACAGTTGGACTGAGCAGTGCCCCAATCTTGACTTCTTTTCTTTCTTCTTCTGATCCTAAGTTGACCGTTTCCAGTAACTCTTTGTGAGGCTCAATGGACCTTTCCTCTTGTCTAAGTAGTCGAGAGATCTCTTCTGGAATTTCGTTGTCACCTTCTTCTTCAGCCCCAAATATCGAGAACTCAAAGTTGGGAGAAGGCATCGGATCGTATGTTTCAACGGGGTTTAAAACAAGCAATCTGCATGACGGTATGATTGTTTTTAGAAGAGATCGAAAGAATGCAAGAGTGTATGCAGTGTTTTTTTTGTTTACTGCTTCTTTTTATTATTGAGTTGTTTTTTAGGATTACCATTTTCTAGGAAAAGCGGTAAGAGAAAACAGCAATTAATGCGGAAATTATAGAACGGCGTTATTTTATTAATGAACAAGTCGATTCTTGAAACTACAGCCCTATAAAACAAAACTCTGTCGCTTTGGGGGAAGCAAAGAGGGAAATTTACAGAAAGCAAGCCCTATCAAAACATTTGTTTCACCTCGGCAGGGTGAAAGGTTAAAGTAAAGATGGCAATTACTTTGACTTATGAACAATCTTCGGAACATCGACAGCAACCCATTGGTGGCGAACTCCTTGGTGAATCACAAAGTCTGGTACCTTCCTTGATTTGTCTTCAGAAATAACGCTGATTTCTGGTGGAGCAGGATCATTGGAATCTATCTCCCAAGCAGAGTTGCCATAGGAGGATTCCTCAGTTGTATTTTGCGTAGTATTTGTACTCTCAGCTGTATCCCTCAATCCAGTTGGCTGGATGCCTTCGAGCCTGGTTCGAGAGCTTTCAGGAGTGGTGTATTTGACCATAAAGTCATATTTTTCACTTGGTTGTCCCAAGGTGTCCCACACTTCTTTGGAATTGGAGAAGTCATCCCTTTCGATGACGTTGACCTCAAGAAAAGCATAATTGATGAATTCTAGTCCTGCAAGCTTTTCCAATTCATCGTCATACTGGATATTTTCTGAATGACCTGAGTAATGATCCTATGACATGGTGGGGACGCAGGTATTCTGTTCAGTGATGCTCAGCTAATTTTCATTGTTCGACTGATTTTCTTGCCCCAAATTTCCTGGATACGGCTGCCAGATAGGCAGGCCATCCATTAGGTCATAGTATTCGTGGTCAAAGTTGTCTTTCATCAGAGTGTCTTCCTCTAATGAATTTGGCGGAGCACAGCATCCTTCTGGATCACAATCCCCGCATAGCATTTTGACATCTGACCTTGGTATAAATCTCAGACTTTGTGCGGGATAGCAAAAGGGAGTCTGCATTTCGTCCTGAGATGTATAACCGTCCTCATTGAGATAGGACTTCCATTCTTCCTCCGTATCAAAGAAATCACCTTTATTGATGGTATGCACTTCTTGAGTCACTGGTTGAAGGAAGCCTCCATTGTGGAAGAAGTTCTAAATGGGATGAAAACTTTTATTGTTCGCAGCTGTTTGAGTACAGGTTAAGGAAAAACCTAGACCTTTCTTTTTCTTATTGTCAGTAGGAATGACAAGCTGCCCCCATCCTGTTATATTGGTACTCTCGACCGCTTTGATAGCATCTTTGTACGAGGAAATCGAAGTTCCCCCTTCAGATTGATTGTCCTTGTGTAGCGAAAGCGTTTGGAACTGGGTTCCGATTACCCCCTCCGGTTCTACATAAGTGGATGATGATAAGCTGCTTACGAGCAAGGTCTGTTCTCCACAGATTGTGACGAGTTAGTCGTTCTGGACGAACTTTAGCTTTTGGTGGAGGGTCGAAGTGACCGCCCCAGCCTGATGTATCCAAGGTCTTCCTAATAAACAACTGTATGTTGCTCGGATGTCCATGACCTGGAAAGTGACTTGGAAAGTGTGAGGACCGATAGTTATGGGAAGGTCGACTTCGCCGATAACCATTTTTCTGGATCCGTCAAATGCTTGGACGATGACCTCGCTGGTTCTCATCGGAGGTCCTTTGAATGATAATTGCATCAAAGTGGAATTCAGCATAACATTCAGGGTTGACCCTGTGTCTACCAGTACACTGGCTAAAGTATTGTCCTGGCAGTTGACTGTAATGTTGAGCGCCATGTTATGATGGCGACCTTCTTCAGGTAATTCCTCATCACTAAATCCCAAGTTATTGCAGGAGGTGATGTTAGAGACAATGCTATTGAACTGTCTGACTGTTACATCTTGTTCCATAAAGGCTCACTCTTCTGGATGAGCTTTATCATCTCATCATCGTTTTTAGAAAGTTCGGGATCACTGGATTGACCGACTGGTGGATTGCGAACTTCTGTCTGAGGTTCCTTTTCTTTGCTGGGTTCTCCAACTCCTCTGTTGAAGATTCTACCACTCCCTGTTACTCGACTGATGTCTGCAATATTCACGACGGAGGGTAACGGAATTTCCTTTCCATTCTCAATTGTTGTTGCACCGTATTTGTAAGGGATAACCTTAGTTGATTCATACGGTAGTGGTCCCGGTAGATAGATGACTATGGGAACCTTCTGATTTTTCTGACCATCGTAAGTAATTTTGATCCGTTCCTGGTTGGGAACTCTCGATTCGTCAAGTAGAGGGATGATGGAACAAACATCCCTAGTCCTCTGATGATTAGAGATTATGACAACATCCTCGATTTGATCAGCAAAATAGTTGACTGTTCCAGAACTTGACCATGGTTGAATCTCTTTGTGGTCCAACTGACTTTGAAGGGCTGCTCGCACGAAGTAGCATCCTTGATTATCCACTGAGCAAACTTCACACCACTCATAGTTGTGTAGTGGCACCTGGCCACGTCCGCTTTGAATACAGTGTAACCTTACGAGGTCTGTTTCCATCGACCGAACATCCTGACTTTGATATCTAGTAGGATTCCTGTTAGTGATACTAATTTGTTGGGTGTCTTCATCCATATAGATTGGAAGCCACCAGTTGTTCAACAAGTGCTGAAGTGTTTCCTGGACAAGGGCGCAGCCTTGATCGTTTTGGCAACCCGCTTTGCAGCCCTGATAATCATGTGATACCAGGAACCCGAGTCGGACCTATTTAGCATGTAACTCCACCAGGCTGGTATTCATCAAGCGAATATCGAAGATTTGAACGATGTTGATTTGATAATGATTCCTATCATGGTAGTCTTTGGATCCATCCAAGATCCATCTGACGCTGGATGGCCTCTTGTACAAAAGAGCATCCCTGTTTGTTTACCGAGCAAGTCAGACAGGAAATTGTACTCATGCCGCAGCAGATTATGATACTAGCTTTGCCTTGAGTGCATTGCCACCAAGTTGACATTCATCGCACGGATGTCGTGGTTTTGAATGATGTTGGAATTCGTATAGGTCATGTTAACTCTACAAACTCGGTGCTCTTGGATCCACCCGAGGTTCAATTGTTCCTGTAGAGCTGATTGCACCACAGAACATCCTTGATTATTTTTATAGCAGATATCACACTGGTGATAATTATGAGGTGGCACATGGCCATATCCACTCTATCTATAATGCATCTTGACCAAGTTGGCCCTCAATAAGAGTACATCATGAATTTGATAGTTGTTGTTAGACTCTCCCTCTATCAAATTGACTGCAGCTTTTTCGTGTTGAGGCAGCGGGTTTGTGAGAACATTAGGATTCGTATATTTGAAAGATAAGACCCCGCTCCTAACAAGCTTTTGCACGTCAGATTTGAAACTGAGACAGTTTTCTATGTTATGCCATGGTCTTCCTTAATGGTAAGGGAAAGTCTGATCCACCTTAAACCAAAAAGGTGGATTTTCCGGTACTGTAAGAGGAGCCTTGGTCTGGACGTGCCCTTTAACCAGCAGTAACGGAAATAGTTCTGCGTACGATACGGGTATAGGATCAAATCCTGGCGGCCGCGTAGTACGGTTGTTGTTGTATTGAGGACGAGCCTCCTGAAGAGGCTGCTGTGTACTTTGCTGATATTGTTGTTGATTAGGTTGGCTTTGAGCAACCTGAGGTTGATACGTGGAAACAGGTGCAGGGTTGATAGCAAGAGTTACAGCTGTTACTGGTTGGTACCATCGCCTTTGCTTTCCAAGAGAGATATTCCCAATATCTTGCTCTTTTTTCTTAGGGAGAGCATTACCGTATTTTTTAGTACCGCTTGTCGACCCAGTGTCTTTGACTAGACATCCTTTTCGAATGGCTTCCTCGAGACGCACTCTCATACCGACCATTTCGGTGAAGTCGCTGGGCGCACTGGCAACCATTCTGTCGTAGTAAAATGAGCTCAAGGTCTTTAAGAAAATCTTTGTCATCTCTTTTTCCTCAAGAGGTGGACAAATTTGAGCGACAATTTCACGCCATCTCTGAGCGTATTCCTTAAAGGTTTCCTTGTCCTTTTGCGACATTGATCTGAGTTGATCTCTGTCTGGTGCCATGTCTAGATTGTATTTATATTTTTGGACGAAGGCAGTGCCAAGATCTCTGAAAGTGTTGATCGTAGCGCGATTTAAACCCATGTACCATTTTAATGCGGAACCGGTTAAACTATCCTGAAAGTAGTGAATTAGTAGATCTTGGTTTTCTGTCTGAGCTGACATTCGCCGAGCGTGCATCACCAAATGGCTTTGAGGGCAAGAGTTACCCTTGTACTTTTCAAAGTCGGGCACTTGGAACTTGTGCGAAACTTTCACATTGGGGACCAAGCCGAGGTCCGCGGCGTCCTTTCCGAATAAATCCTGACCGCGAATAGCTTGCAGTTCTTTCTGAATTTCCAGGAACTTCTCCTGGAATTCATCCATTCTGTCGAACATACTTTCATTTCTACCAGAAGGTATCTGTGGAATCTATCCTTCCGGGACAGTGTGCACCACAGGGGGTGGTACCGTTACTACAGCAGTGAACCTTGGTGTTTCCCGAAGTTTGTAACCTTCAAGAGTCCTCATTATGCCTTTGGTATCCTCGCTTTCCCGAAGTTTGTAACCTTCAGCCCCAGCGGCTTCTACTATGATTCCCTGATCTTCAGTAATTGGCGGAACATATCCTTCCGGGATATAGTTAACAGGCATTCCCCAGGGACAATATTTCGGCATTTGATACCTAGGATCATACTTCTCCACTATGGGCGTTGAGGTGATCTCTAAGATCACAGTTCTTTGTAGCTGAGCTTCTGCCAAGGCTTGCATGTCGTTATGAAGCTTTCTCATATCCTCTCTCAGAGCGTCGATCTCTTCTTTCAACTCTCTGTTTTCTTTCTCGAGATCATCCATCTTTTTCTGACGATTAGCCCGAGTATTGTACGAATGAGACAGTTTGACTCTAGAACTGAGACACAAACGTGAGATTCGTAGGTAAGAAGAATGCGTTACATGAGAATGATGAATGCAATGATTATATTAATTATTTTTTGGTTTAATCAAAATAAACTTCGACAATTAGATTGCAAGTATCAAAAAATGGGGAAACCCCGTTTTATTGAATTCAAAGGATTGCGAAAATGGAAATACAGTAAATTATAAGGTGCAGAAATAGAAACCTAAGTTAATGGGTCCCGAGTCCTCTCTGAGGAGAACTCGGGTGCTGATTCGGGTACTTTCCTTTTCTTGGACCGGGGCTCTTGGGCCATTGTCGGGTTGTCATTCCTTTGCCAAGTGAAAGGAGCGAGCAAATTCCTTAGGTCATCCTGATTTTCTACAGCATGTTGCTCCAAAATCTCAATTAGAGCATCCTTATCTTTCAGCAGTTGCTGTATTTTGGTACACTCCACATTGAGAATACGGTACTTGTTCTTCCAAGACCTCCTCTCCCGTTGAACTTTGTTAAGAGTAACCTGAAGATTTTCCGTTTCAGTCATGAAGTACATGACAGATTTCCTTGGTGAAAGAACTTTGTGACGAGGATAAGTCATTTTTAGCTTGATAGCTCTAGTTTGTACCCAGTGGAGATAAGGCTCCACCGAGACACAGTCCGGTTTTCCTAGAGACTCTCGTCCTTTCTTATGAACATGTTTCCAAGCATGCACTATTTCCATCTTTAGTGCCCTGTCATTTTCTCCTTCCTTGAAGAAAAGACCTTCCAGATGAGCATTACGCAGGACATGCCTCATCGGGTACCCAAATTGACGACGAACTAGAACTGGATGGTAATTGATTCCTCCCTTAGTTCCTACGAGGGGTACGTTGGGGAAGTTTCCACAACGGTTAATGATCCTGATCCCGTCATAAATCCTAGTGCACCAATCTATGTCAGAGTTGGTAAGAGACATGATTTTCTATGACCAACGTAAGGCACTCTTATGATCCCAAAAAGTGGCAGACTTAGGAAAATGGGAAATAAACCACTTATATAGCAAGGGTACACACTATGTGATCACCCCTCCGCTGTACAAATTCCCTAAGTGTACAAAGTGATACGCATCTGCGAGCAAGGTTGGTACGGCATTTCCAATGAGAAAAACCTTAATGGCATTGATATCGATGAAGTTATCAATGTCGGGAAACAGAAATAACCCGTAGGTAAGTAAAACATATATGCTTTCAAAAGCAGTCACGTTCCCTATACTAGCAAAGTACAGAGCCTTCTTTACCAGAAACTTTCCTGGTAAACCTGGGATTCCTCCTTTGGTGGTCATGTGAGTCTTGACTTCTGACTCATCCAAATAGATTGCTCTTGCAATGGTTTGATCTTTTGGAATTTCTTCCAGTCCAGAAAAGGGAGCTCGATCAGTAATGGATAGATCAATCAGGTGAGAATACTCCTCCAGCGTTGGTGCGAGCTAGTAATCCAGGAATGTGAAACAGTGATAGATCGGATCGTAAAAATGAATGAGTGCCTCCAGGATTCCTTCAATTACATGGACCTTTAACAGAGGTAGCAGACCTCCGTACTTGGCTCTGAAAGCGTCAGGGTTAGTGATCATCCTTGCTAATCCTCTCAAATCCTCTAGTTTTGGAACCATGAAGGTAAACTTATGAGTTTTCCTTCTACCAAAATCCATTAGCAATCTCTTTATCTGACATTTGCAATCATTGTCTTAGTTTAATTTGAAAAAGAGAGACTGGAAGAGAAAATTTTCTTTGTTTAATGTTTTTAAAATGAATGTATGAATGCAACACACAAAAACATAGAAAAAACATGGGGGCAAAGGGTCGGTGTCATGAAGTCAAGGCTCTACCCATACCAAAGGTTTATACTAGTGATTTTTGTACCTGTCTCTCAAAATCATTGATTCTTGTCGAGATAACATCAGCAGGCCGGGAACCGTGCTAGGTGATGTATTTCGAAGAATCTCAGAAGAGGGTAGTATCGCGTGACAACTATTTCCGATAGATTCCGTACTACTGAAAGAGGTTTTTCCTAGGTGTATACTCAATCTTTCCACATGCGGCATCACACGCATTCCCATTAGCAGAAAAATAAACACATATATCAATTAGGAAAAGCATTATGTATATCTATCCTAATGTCCTAGACCTTTTAAGAGTTATGAATCCTATGATCCTAACAGAAAATAGCTCCCCGACGGAGTCGCCATTCTGTGGTACCTTCCCAACTTAAAGATTTTGACCTAAGATCCTAGTGAGGGCCGATCCTAGCCATAATGATATTCCCCGATGGAACCATCATTCGGTGAAACCTTGTGAACCCAAGGACTCGTCTTAAGAGAAGGTTTCAACCAGAGAGATAAAAGAGACAAGATTTTTTTTTCTATTTGGCCCCACGGTGGGCGCCATTTTTCTGTAGCGAGCGATTTTGGATGTGGTTCTTAAGCACTATTGCTCTTGGGGGACTACAGGTCGATTCATTTTTTATCCTATTGAAGCTGGTGAAGGAATGGAAATAGATGTCTCCAACTAACCCTGCTTGCAAACTGAGGTTAAACAGTCAAAACTGTTGGTTTACAGATGCTATGTGGTAGTGGGGCCTCTCTCTGCTTATTTTGTTTGGAGCGAGATACCGGGATTGTTCCTGGGGAATTTTTTAGGATACTGTGCCAGATTGGGTGGAGGTAGGGGACTTTGGTTTTTTGATTAGTGTGCTCACTAAGATTCTTTTGCAATCTTATGCCTACGTATTCCCGGGATAGGGAAATCAGAGCGATCGTAGTTCCTCTTATTCTATGGGAGGAAATGGTGTTTTGGTGTCTTGTTCAAAGCCCAAGACGTGAAGGTAAAAGTGATTTGTATCTTGTTCGAAGCCCAAGATGTGAAGCTAAAGGTGATTTGTTTGTATCTTGTTCAAAGCCCAAGATATGAAGCTAAAGAGCCTATTTGTATCTTGTTCAAAGCCCAAGATATGAAGCTAAAGGGTTTTGACCTTAAAGAGAATTTGTCATCTCTAAAGGGGTCTGTTTGTCGTAATAGTTAGGTGACTGATTATAAAGGAGAATTACTTTAACTGGGATATGTGAATCCAGTAATGCCATAATTTCCTTTATGGGGTTTTTTAACCTGAAGGAGAAGACTTTAACTCAGTTTAGAGTAATGTCATCTTTCCTTAGGAATTTCTCATGCTAAAAGAGGGACAGTGGCGTGGATGTAAATAATCCAGAGGCTTGCCGCTTACAGCAATTAGATGGGGGAAAAGGAGTTGTTGATGTTTGTATACTGTGAGCAAGGCACAGATTTTGATGCTAAAAGGTTGATTGTCTCAACTGGGGTTTCTTTATACAAAGCCTAAGAGGAGGCTATAAGGCTTTTTCGGGGAAAATGTTCTTTCTGTCTTGTACAAAGCCCAAGATTGAGGCTAAAAGGGTTTGACTCAACAAGAGAGTCTTTTTGTGTGTCTTGTACGAAGCCCAATACGAAAGTTAAAAGTTGTTTGACTCAACAGGAGAGTCTTTTATACTCAACAAGAGAGTGATTTGGTGTCTCGTACGAAGCCCGAGGCGAAGGCGAGAAGATGATCGACTCAACAAGAGAGTTTTTTATACTCAACAAGAGAGTGTTTTGTATCTCGTACGAAACCCGAGATGGAGGCTAAAAGGTTTGTGACCCAACAAGAGGGTCTTTTATACTCAACAAGAGAGTGTGAAAAGGTTAGCTCCGCTGGGGAGGATCATTGTACAAAGCCCAAGAGGAGGCTAGGGAGCTGGTGACTGTTTTAGTTGAGTGACAGTTCCAGTTTGTTGGATAAAAGAGAAAATCAGTTCTTATATGGGTAAATGTTGTACTCATGGATTTGATCAGAGGATCAGGGTTCTCTCCTGGGAAATCAAAAGGGTATTGAAGCTGTCCAAGTCTACGGGTTTTATCTTTTGTACTATGCTTAAGAGAAGTTAAGAGGCAGTACGTTGGCGATATAAAGATTTAGACTCTTTGAAAGACTGTTCTATTAAGATGACTAATTTTTGTTCCTATACCTTTAAGAGGTCGTCGGGACAATTTGTATGAAGCCCAAGAGGAGGCGAGAAAAACTTTTAAGAAGCCGAGGGACAATTTGTACGAAGCCCGAGAGGAGGCTATCTTCCCGGAGGAAGAATCATTATACGAAGCCTAAGAGGAGGTTGTGAAAACTTCTAAGAAGCCGACGGTTCCTTGTACAACGCCCAAGAGGAGACAGGGATGCTTTTAGGAAGCATGTGGGTCCTTGCACTAAGCCCACGAGGAGACTGATGAACAGTTCCAGAAGGGGTTTCACTTGGAACATTGGCCTTCTGTATATGAACCGTTCAAAGGGGGGAGATTTCTTAGAACTAGTTATCTAAAATTGTTGTAAAAGAAAATGGTTTAGGTTTTGTTGAAATATTCGGAAGAACGTCGGATGTAAGGAGACGAGGCTTTGTCTAGTTCTAGACGTAGTTGCCGGGGAAACTCTAAATATCTATACTAGTATTACACAGTCGATATGAGTTTATGAAAGAAGACTTACAGTGAAACAGCCCCACAGTACAGTTATATACATATGAAAGCGGTAAATGAAAGCGAGTAAACACTTACTCGGTTGTAGAGCTTCCATGTTGTATTGTTAGTTGTTCAACAAAGGAATTGAAAATAATAGTATATTTCAAAATCAAAGGAGAAAGTGCTTTGAAAAGGAAAATTGGGCCTTACGGCTCAAGGAGAGGCCCTGGGTTTTATCAGTGATCGCACTGTCGTTTTGTACAGGGAGTTATACAAGTGACTGAGGCCCAGGAAAGGTTTTTTGTACAAAGGGGATGGGTCTTACACTCTCTCAAGAGGCCCAAAAAATGATTGAAAGTGAACAAAGATGGGTCTTATAGCTCAAGGAGAAGTCCACTGGTTAATCTTGAAAAGGGTGATGATCGCGTCGAGGTTTTGAAAACACCGTGGGTCTTATACAATGACTGAGGCCCAAACGTTTTTGGTTTCAAAAGGGGATTGGGTCTTACACTCTAATAGAGGCCCATGAGTGTTTTAAAATGATTTGATGAGGCTGAAAATCAGAGAAACCCTAATTTTATTTTTCTTTAAAAGTTAATATTCAAAGAAAATCAAATAAAAATGATAAAAATACCAAATAAGTTTGAATAAACCATTTGTGATTTTTGTTTAAGGTTTGAAAAATGAGGTTTTAATCACAAGATGATTTAGAACTCATTTGGTTTTGATTTTCAAAGTAAATATTCACTTTTAAATGTTTAAAAATAATAAAAAATAAATTTATTCACAAAAATACTAATTATATTAAATAAATAATATAAATCTAATTTTTTTTGTGGAATAAAATATTTCAACATTTTTGTATTTTTTTCAAAAAGAACCAATAAAAAATAATTAAAATTGAAAGAGTTATTAATTTTCCAATTAATTAACAAAACATGAAAATATTGGAAAAAATAGCAAAATGTGAAAAACACAAAATGGCATGGGTGGGGTTTGAACCCACGACCTCAAGGTTATAGGGCACGCGCCTTACCAATGGGGTGGTGATACATCCGTTGATTAAAACAAACTAACAAATATACAAGGCATGCCTTGTTTTCTAGGCCTGGCCAAGGCAAAGAAAGGCAAGTTTTGGCAAGAAACGGGAAGGTCCATAGCTTTCTCATTTATCCATGGTTGGGGACAAAGTTTATATACATCTGGCCTAGAATTTCACAAGGAATCCAATGGTGGTGGTATTTTTTTCAGATCATGCTCCCTCCTCAAAATCTGGTAGTGGTTTTGAAATAGGCCATATTTTGCATTTTCTGTGCTACATCTTGGTACATGTATGAATTACACGATAAATTGATGTAAACACAACATATATAACATGTATAGGATGTGCATGATCACTGGACCTCAAAGCAATGCATATTTTGGGAAGTTCAAGTCATGATGGTCACCTCTTTTTGAGCTTTTGGAGTTTTTTGTGCAATCTTCCAAGCCACTTATTCCAAAAATGATTTGATGCTTTGGACACTCTCAAATGATCCCTTAGACGCCTTTAGGATGATTGGAATCAGCTGGAACCTGCAAAAACAAAAACTGGCCTTTTCTTGCAAAAGGGGTTAAAATGGCCAAAATAGCAACTCTCTCAAATGGTGTTCCAGATGTGTGGCACCATTTGGGACAGTTCAAGGATGATATTTGGAGTGTGTTTGAGGCTTTATCTGGTTTGGAAAGTGACTGAATCAAGACATGGCTTGAAAAATGCAAAAAAGGCCTATTTTGAGGTTTTGAGAGGTGAATTTGTTATTTAAGGATTACAGGTCACTTGTGTGAGTTTGGACAGCTTAGATATGACATATTGGATGTGTTTGGATCATGAGCTGTGATGGAAATGCTCTCTAACTCAAAAACTCAGAGTTACCTTGCTAAAGAAGGTATTTTGGCCTAAAGAGAGGGATTTTGAGGAAAGCATCAGTTTGATGGCTTTGGTGTACTCAAACTGAGCAAAAAGGAGCTCTATTTATAGTAGAGCAAGTTTGTTTTGGCTGTAATAGTGAATGGCAACTGCAGCAGAGGTTTGGCCAATGTTGATCAATGAGAATCCAAGTCTTCTCTAGCCATTGACTAGAGGTTAGGGCACAGAGCTGTGGTTCCCTAGTTGTTGGATCAATCTTGACTGAATTCAGTTGCAAATGTGTCAGTCCATGCCACCTTGGTGCTTCAATTGAATGGTACAATCCAAAATTAGAGTCTTGTCCCTCTTTTAGGGATTTCTAGGTTTGGCATGCTACTTCTTGTTCCAAAGACTTTGGAGGCTTGGATCAGTGTTTGTTCCCTTTAGATTTGATTGTCATATGTGTCCAAAGTGATGACAAGGCTTGGAATTATTTGATTTTTCCAAATCGAGCAAAAGTGCAAAATTCTGCCTAGCCTTGGCAGTTTTCACCAAGGCACATTGCCATTGTCATATCTCATGGCTCAAGTGGAATTTGATGGAGTTCTTGGCAATTTTGGAAAGCCCTCATATGATACAATAACTGTTTGATCATAATTGGTTTTGATACTTTTTGGATCCAAGTGAAAAATGTCCCTAGATTTGGAAAAAGTGAAGGCAGATTCTGACTTAGTGAAAATTTCACTAAGTGTTGGAAAAAGTGACATTTTCACTTTTCTTGATTTTGATCATCCCATAACTTGAAATCCATGGGGAATTGGAATGAGTGGTAGTTGAAGATTTTGTATAGGGTAATGAGAGCTACAAATCCAGCTTTGGATGGAGAAAAATGGCCTTGTGGTTTAGGAGTTATGATCCTCCAAAGTTGGTACCCTAGCCACTTTGTTCCATAACTTAGAAAATTTCTAAGTTTTTTATGGTTACCCCTTTTACAAGTTATCCCACTTTTCTTGATTTTTCTTGATGAATGATGATTCCAAACACACATTAACATCATTTTAGGGTTAAAAAACCAAAATTGTGAAAAATCTCAAAAAGTCAAAGTTTGACTTTTGTGCACGGTTGACTTTTGTCAAATGAATTCCAAACTGTGCGATCCTTTATGAAATCATGTCCTTGACCTAAACCAAACTTGATGGACATGTTCCATTGGTGTTATAGGGTGTATTGAATCATGTCCAAATGATTGGGAGCATGTCCTGGTCAGAAGTCAAAGCTACAGTTGACTTTTCCCGCGAAACCCTAACTGCGGTTCAGATGAGATTGAAACTTGTGAATCAAGCTTCTTGGATTAATCCCTTGTTGCAAATGGATCAGTGTAGTATGTTAGGGACCCTCAAATCCACTCTTGAGGTCTTGGCTCATGATTTGTCCCAAAAGTCAACTTAGGGGTGAATTAGGCCAAGAAACCCTAATTCCTGATTTTTTATGAATGCATCCCCTAAGGCTAAATTGACTTGATGATTGGATCCATGATGTTCCATGGAGTATATTATGTTATGCTTTTAAGCATTGGCTCATGCCCAGAGGAAAATTTCCAACTAGAGGCCCTGGTCGACCAAAACCCTAATTTGGTGACACTGGCGATCTTGAGGCTTAATCCACCTATATGGGAGCAGCCTTGTGCTTGATCCTTGAAGTGGGAGTCCTCTTGATCCTTTGTGGATGTTTGAGAGGTTAGACAAGTTGAAGATCATGTCATTCCTTGATTGATCCTTTGTCTAAGAGCTCTGAGAGGGCTTGAAACCCTAATTTTTGCTTGTAATGGATGCTCAACAATCCCTTAGGAGATTGATGAGGCATGATGACACACCCATATTGTGATGATGATTTGCACAATGATGGGAAATCTTAGTGGTCAAAATTTGGGGTATGACACTTTGGCGAGCAGATTCCTTCAACGCCCCTATCCTTTCGTTTTGCTGAAGGATCAGGAGGTTGGTTTTGTTGATCGCCTCCAGGAGGGCCACCATGGCCGGGTCGGCGTTGGGTGGAGTAGGAATGGGCTGGATGGCCAGCGATGGCTGGTCGTCTTCACGATCAGCGGGACTAGGGGAGAGAGAGGTTGTGGCCCTGTCTCTCAGAAAATGGGGATCTCCGAGGAGAGAAGATGGACCGTCAACATCAGACTTGTTGACGGAGAGGACGGCGGATTTGTGAGCACCTTTGACGTGATCTTGAGAAGCCATGATGATGATCTTGGAAATTCGCTTTGATCTTTGGTTTCCGGGGAAAGAAAGAAAGGGAGACCAAGAGTTCCCACAGACGGCGCCACTGATCGTGAAGGCTGGAACATATCCTGTTGAAGTGGACCACCAAGTACGTCTGAGGTGCTGGTCATATGGAGAGGAGGAGGGGGTGTACCTGCAAGGCACTCCGACGCTCAAGTAAGAAAGGGTCAGAGGAAAGGGGCAAGTACAAAGTATGAGTTTCAATGATGATTATTTGATATTTGACCCACTCAAGTGAGAGGGTTTATATAGTGCCCCCAGCGCGTGGCTAACGGTCCTATTTTCAGGGCGAAATAACTGTTTTCCCAAAGAATAGGTAACTGCCTAAAACTAGCCATTATGTCGGGCAGGATGCCCAAAATAGGTCGTTATGTTAGGCATATGCATTGTGTCGGGCACATGCCCTTATCTGTTCGGGCAGTGAAAAATCCGTACAGAACGGGCAGCATTTCCGGGGAGGAGCGATGTAGTCCTTGTCCGGTTGGAGGAGCAGAAAGGTACTTTTGCCCCTTGGTGGATTGGACTTAGGATATTGGGCCGTTCTGGGAGCACAGGTGGATTGGGCCATGTCTAGCCATTGGTCCAGTCCATAACAATTACTAACTAATATTAATAATTAATTACTAACCACACCACTCATCTCTACACAATTGGTCACACACCCCCAATACCTTATTCTCTATAATTCTAAGGTCACTACCCCATACTAAGGGCAATCCAAACATAACCCAACACACATGAGCACATATATACACACAACATCACAGACTTTAAATTACAAGAATAATTAAAATAAATCAGGGCGTTATAACTCTCCCATTCTTAGAATATTTTCGTCCTCAAAAATTTACCTTATACGAATAACTCCGGATACGACTTTCGCATCCTGCTTTCTAATTCCCAATTCATATTTCCACCGGCAGTGCCTCCCCACTCTACCTTCATAAGAGTGATATCTTTACCTCTCAATTGCTTCACCTCGCGGTCTTCAATCCGTATTGGTAAAGCCTCAACCGTAAGGTTATCCCTTACTGAAGGGAAATCGCGATTCAAAACGCAGCAGAAATTAAAATTTCCCTTTAGCGATCCTGACGAAAGATCATGATCAGTGATAGAATGGTTACCTCTTGTGGCGATGAAGCCTTTGATTCTGAATCGAAGGAATAATCACGGGCGATGTACGATGAACAGCGCCTCTACTCAGTCCACACGAACAGCTTCCTTCAGTATCAGTGCTAGCTGCTACGATTGAAGGCTTTGAGTGAGAGAGAGAGAGAGAAGGAAAATACGGCTAGGGTTTCACAACTGAATTTTCATCAAGTGTTTATGCTTCTGCCCAAGGGTTATATTTATAGAACCACTTGTGTGGACAGCAAGCTAAAATGCCCACTTAAGTGCACGCACACCATATCTTATGATGTACCGTATATCACTTAAACACGCGGTACCTTACCACAATCTGTATTCCACTTAAGTGCACTGTACCTTACGGTGTTACATATTTACTTAAGTACACCGTACCTTACGGTGTGCCTTATTTTCTCTACCTCTTATAAAACTGTCCTTATGTGTGTGACCTTGTAGGATTTCGTGACGTTGGTAATTATATTAAATCATGCATTTAACATAATAAACAGTGAGCGGTATCTAGCAACATATCACTGCTACCAAAGTCACAAAATTGTCATGTGATCTGACAAAACATTTTAAATTACCCTTTTGCCCTTATCTCTATATTGAACACAAGGTATATACCGTGTCATCCTTGTTCAGTTCAATATTGGACCCTTAGACATTTATCCTGTTATGCAGGATGGGAAAATTCCATCTAGGTCACTCATGTCCCTCAGCATGCTTTATGAAGTACCCATAAACTGTCTTTATAGTCATCCAATTACCGACAATGTTTGATCGGCAAAAAAGTACTTGACTCTACATCTAGGGTCCATAGTGGTTTCAGGTCAAAGGGTGGTATACACCAATATCACCATGAGAGTAACTTATGACACTTTGCATAACATTCTATGTAGTACTCTCATAGTGGGTCAATCCAATATAAATATTACTTCTAATATTCATACCTATGTTAAGACTTGATAACTCCTTATCCATGATCCATGAGATGTGATCATCAGTCTATCTACATAATAGTCTTAATGCTTTAAGGTTATCCCATTTCCCATTAAAGCTCGACTACGGATAATTTAAGAATAGTGTCCTTATGTTTAATGGAATCTCATGATTAAGTCACACTCAATATTTCATTAAATGAACTAGCTATTCCAGGGACTTTATCACTTTGGAAAAACAAACATAATAAAGAAATGCCTTTTATTATTAATAAATAATTTGATACAAGTACCAAAAGTATTGGCCTCTAGGGCTTACACTAACAATCTCCCACTAGCACTAAAGCCAATCATGCATTCATCAAAAATCAGGAATTAGGGTTTCTTGACCTAATTCACCCCGAAGTTGATTTTTGAGGCAAGATATGAGACAAGACCTCAATACATGATTTGAAGGCCTTAAATACACCAAATTGATCTATTTGCAACAATGGATTGACCCAAGAAGCTTAGTTCACAAGTTTCATTTTCATCTGGACAACAATTAGGGTTTTGAAGGAAAAAGTCAATTGTACCTTTGACTTTTGATTAGGACATGCTCCCAAACCTTGGGACATGATTCAATACAACCTATAACACCTATGTAATCCATCAATTAGGTTTGATTTAGGTCAAGGACTTGATTTCATAAAGGATCGCACAATTTGGATTTCATCCGATAAAAAGTCAACTGTGCACAAAATCAAGTTTGACTTTTTGGATTTTTTCACAAATATGGTTCCCCTAAGTAAGAAATAATGTTAATGTATGGTATTGATCATCATTCATTAAGAAAAATCAAGAAAAGTAAGGTTTCTTGCATGTAATGAGCGATTTTGGATGTGGTTCTTAAGCACTGTTGCTCTGGGGTACTACAGGTCGATTCATATTTTATCCTATTAAGCTGGCTAAGGAAGGGAAATAGATGTCTCTAATTAACCCTACTTGCATACTAAGTTTAAACAGACGACTGTTGGTTTGCAGATGCGGTTTAGATTGTGGGCCTCTCTCTGCTTATTTTGTTAAGAATGAAATGACGGGACTATTCATGGGGATTTTGGATAGGTACTGGATTTGATGTTTTAATTAGTGTGCTCGCTAAGATTCTTCAATCTTATGCCTACGTATTCCCGTTTAACGAAATAGGGAAATCAAAGCGACCGTAGTTCCTCCTATTCTATGGGAGGAAAAAGGTCATTTTGGTGTCTTGTTCAAAGCCCAAGACATGAAGCTAAAGGTGATTTGTATCTTGTTTAAAGCCCAAGATGTGAAGCTGAACGGTTTTGACTTTAGAGAGAATTTGTCATCTCTTAAGAGGGGTATTTGGTCTGTTTGTTCCAACTGTCGGGTGATTGATTATAAAGGAGAATTACTTTAACTGGGATATGTGAACCCAGCAATGCCATAATTTCCTTTATAGGAGATTTTCAACCTGAAGGAGAAGACTTTAACTCAGTTTAGAGCAATGCCATCTTTCCTTAGGAATTTCTCATGCTAAAAGAGGGACAGTGGCGTAGATGTAAATAATCCAGAGGCTTGCCGCTTACAGCAATTAGATGGGGGAAAAGGAGTTGTTGATGTTTGTATGCTATGAACAAGGCACAGATTTGATGCTAAAAGGTTGATTAACTCAACCAGGGTTTTCCTTATACAAAGCCTAAGAGGATGCTATTGGCCCAACAAGAGGGTGTTTTATGTGTCTTGTACGAAGCCCAAGACGGAGGCTAAAGGTTTGACTCAACAAGAGAGTCTTTTATACTCAACAAGAGAGTGTTTTGTATCCCGTACGAAGCTCGAGATGGAGGCTAAAGGTGATTAACTCAATAAGAGAGTCTTTTATACTCAACAAGAGAGTGATTTGTATCTCGTACGAAGCCCGAGATGGAGGCTGAAAGTGATTGACTCAACAAGAGAGTATTTGATACTCAATAAGAGAGTGATTTTCTATCTCGTACGAAGCCCGAGATGGAGGCTAAAAGGGTTTGACTCAACAAGAGAGTCTTTTATACTCAACAAGAGAGTGTGGGGAGAATCATTGTACAAAGCCCTAGAGGAGGCTGTTTATACTGGTGACCGTTTCAGTTTAGTGACAGGTCCAGTATATTGGATAAAAGAGAAAATCAGTTCTTATGAAGGAAATGATTAAAGGTATTGTGTTGCTTTGGTACTGATAAGAGGATCAGGGTTATTTCATGTTCTTTAAGGAAATGGGAAATCCAATGGGTATTTAGACTGTCCAAGTCTACTGGTGTTTTGGGAAATCGATTCTCGAAGAAGTGAATGATCTTTGTATAATGCCCAAGTGAAGGCTGGTATGTTAAGGGATGAAGGTCAACCCATTAACAGGTCTGACACTTGACTCAGAAAGACAGCTCTAGAAAATTGATGACTAGGTTCTGTTCCTATACCTGTAGAGGTCTCTGGGTCCTTGTACTAAGCCCAAGAAAAGGCATGAGAGCTTTTAAGAAGCCGAAGGGTCCTTGTACAATGCCCAAGAGGAGGCGGGGATGCTTTTAAGAATCCTGTGGGTCCCCAAACCCCGAGAAGTTCAAGATATGCCATTCACCGAGAATAGATCAAGCCAGGAAAGTCCGAGAATTTGGAAGAAACTCAAGAGATGCCATTCACGGAGAAAAGATCATCTGTGGGGAGTAGATTTTCTTTGACGATCTCTAAGGGTGACAGTCTGAGAAAGGGATCACCGAGAATGCTGCCTTTCACGTCTCCATATTGTTTAACCCCAAGAGGAGGGAAGACTGTGTCTGGTAATCCTATGGGGATCTAGTTTTGTTTGTATTTAAGAGTGACCAACAGGGCTTTACCTAGTGCTAGACGTAGTTGTCGGGGAAAACTCTAAATAACTATACTAGTATTACATAGTGGATATATGACGAGTATATAAAAGTTTGTGAAAGAAGAATTACAGTGAGCAGCCCCACAATACAGCTATATATATATGAAAGCGGATTAAGAAAGCGGGTAAACACTTACTCGGTTGTAGAGCTTCCATGCTGTTTTGTTAGTTTGTTCAACAAAGAAAGCTTTGATAATAATATTATATACAAAATCAAAGGAGAAAGTGCTTTGAAAAGATTGTTGGGGCTTACAGCTCAAGGAGAGGCCCAAGGTTTTATCAGTGATTGCACTGTTGTTTTGAAAACTGTACAGAGGGACTTATACAATATGTGAGGCCCAAAAGGTTTTCTGTACAAAGGGATGGGTCTTACACTCTCTCAAGAGGCCCAAAGGTTTATTTTTTATACAAGTGGTGGGGCTTACAGCTCAAGGAGAGGCCCAAGGTTTTGATTTTTGAACTGGCGGTCGCGCCGAGATTTTCTTTTAACGCAGAGGGACTTATACAATATCTGAGGTCCAAAATTATTTTGATTAAAAGGGGATTGGGTCTTACAATCTATTAGAGGCCCAATGATTTTGAATGGGTTTTATAGCTCGAGGAGAGGCCCAGATGATTTATTTTAAACGGGCGATGATCGCGCCGAACTTTTGAACTTTAAAATCCGTAAGAACCTATATTGACCAATTTTTCGCAAGGAATCCAATGGTATCACTCATATATATTGAAACTTAATGTACAGAACACACACAGCAAAAAACCAGAACTGCATGTTTAGTTTTCAACGTCTTTTCTCGTCAAACTTCCAACACGCATAACTCTCTCAATTTTTAACGAAATTAAAATCCGTAAGAACCTATATTGACCGATTTTTCGCAAGGAATCCAATGGCATCACTCATACATACTGAAACTTAATGTACAAAACGCACGAAGCAAAAAACCAGAACTGGACATGAATTTTAAAACAACATAAACTCCACATATAAACATGTTAAATTACAAACAGTAGGAGGATCACATCATACACATTAAGGACTACATTTTTTATTCAAGAATTGTTCAATATGATGCATGTATGTGGACATCAAAGGAAAGCATGATTCAAAGAATTCAAGTTGTGATGCTTACCTCTTTTTTGGAGATTTTGTGCAACCTACCAAGTGCTTTGTTCCAGAAATGATTTGATGCTTTGGACACCCTCAAATGACCTCTTAGAAGCTTCTAGGATGGTTGGAATCAACTGGAAACCTCTGGAGCAAGTTTGAGCTCTTTCTTGCAAAATGGGCAAACGTGGCCAAAATGCTAACTCTCTCAAATGGTGTTCCAGATGGGGAGGACCATTTGGGACAGTTCAAGGATGATAGTTGGAGTGTGTTTGAGGTCTTATCTGGTTTGGAAAGTGACTGAATCAAGACATGGCTTGAAAATGCAAAAAAGTCCAATTTTGAGGTTTTGAGAGGTGACTTTGTGATTTTGGTGTTATAGGTCACTTATGAGAATTTGGACAGCTTCGATATGACATATTGGATGTGTTTGGATCATGAGTTGTGATGGAAATGCTCTCTAACTCAAAAACTCAGAATTACCTTGCTAAAGAAGGCATTTTGGAGTGAAAGAAGTGATTTTGAGGAAAGCATCTGTTTGA
Source organism: Lathyrus tuberosus (assembly GCA_022829125.1). Taxonomy (NCBI): domain Eukaryota; kingdom Viridiplantae; phylum Streptophyta; class Magnoliopsida; order Fabales; family Fabaceae; genus Lathyrus; species Lathyrus tuberosus. The sequence goes on along the minus strand of JALAZF010000283.1, from coordinate 6,180,406 downwards.
TGGCTTTGGTGTACTCAAACTTAGCACAAATGAGCTCTATTTATAGTAGAGAAAGTTTGTTTTGCAAGCAATAGTGAATGGTGGCTGTAGCAGAGGTTTGTCCAATGGTTGCATTTTGGAATCTCAAGTCTCCTCTACCCATTGACTAGGCGTTAGGGCACAGGCTGCTGGTTCCCTTATTGTTGGATGAATCTTGACTGAATTCAGTTGGAGGAAGCTCAGTTCATGCCACCTTGGTGCATCCATTAAATGCTCCAATCCAAAATTGGAGTCTTGTCCCTCTTTTAGGGTTTTCTAGGTTTGGCATGCTATTTTTGGTTCCAGGGACTTTGGAGGCTTGGAGATCAGATCATCCCCCTTGGATTTGATCCTCAGATGGGTCCAAAATGATGACAAGGCTTAAAAATTCGTGTGGCACAAGAAAAGTGCAAATCTGTCCTGAAACCTGTCTTAAAAATCAGCTGCAGCAAGCCTTGTTGTAAAATCCATAACTTCTTGCTCAAGAATGATAAATGGCTGTTCCAGGACTTTATGGAAAGCTGAGATGACATACTGCAACTTTGATGTTTGACCCTAGACTTGGTTCAACTTGGATCATGGAGAAAAACATCCTTGAAGTTGGGACATTCTTGCTGGAAAAATATTAATGATGTCCTATGAAATGTTGAAACATTTGACAACTTTGAACATTAACATTTCAAAACTCTAATCACTTATATCTTTTAATCTACTATGATATTTTGAGTTCAAGTGAATTGCACCTTTGATGCTTGTCCTGCATGGTGACAAAGCTTGAAAATTGTGTGGCACAAGAAAAAGTGCACAAAATCTGTTCTAAAAAACAGCTGCAGCATGCCTTACTGTAAAGTCCATAACTTCCTGCTCGAGTATGATAAATGGACGTTCTACAACTTTCTGGAAAGCTGAGATGACGTACTTCAACTTTGATGCTCAAGGTTTGGCTTGAATCAACTTGGATCATGGAGAAAAACATTCTTGAAGTTGGGACATTCTTGCTGGAAAAATATTAATGATGTCCTATGAAATGTCGGAACATTTGACATTAAGAATTCCCAACTTTGGTCACTTATATCTTTCAATCCTTATGATATTTTGAGTTGATTCCTTCTACAATGTTGAAGTATCAAATACCCTCTTTAAAATTAGCTCTTACGCAAAATCAATGGATGCTTGGATCAATAGTTACAACCTTGAAAAGTTGTGCACTTGATCATGTCTTGATGTGGGAGACCTCTTGATCCTTCATGGATGTTTGAGGGGTTAAACAAGTTGAAGATCACGTCATTTCTTGATTGATCCTTTGTCTAAAGGCTCTGAGAGGGCTTGAAACCCTAAGCTTGATTGTAGTGAATGCTCAACAATTCCTTGAGGAGATTGATGAGGCACAAAGGTACATCCATATTGTGATGATGATTTGCAAAATGATGGGAAATGTTAGTGGTCAAAATTTGGGTTATGACATTGCAAAAGGGGCAACCATGAGAAACCAAAATTTTTCTAAGTTATGGAACAAAAATGGTTTTGGTACCAACTTCCAAGGATCATAACTTGTAATCCAAGCAACCATTTTGGGTGATCCAAAGCTGGATTTGTAGGTATTTCTACACTCTACAAAAGCTTCAACTACCTCAGACTCCAATTCTTCATGGATTTTGAGTTATGGAGTGATCAAAATGACAAAAACATGAAAATGACACTTTTTCCAACACTTAGTGAAAATCTGCCTAAGTTACCAACCTTGAACATCAATGTTCATGAGGATTTTTCAATGGGATCCAAAAAGTTTCAAAACATACTATGATCACACATGTTTTGTATTATATAAGGGTTTTCTAAAAAGTACAAGAGCCTTCCATAACTCAACCTGAGCAGGGAGATATGAATCCCTCAAAATCACCATTTCCAACTGCCTTGTACAAGGCAGAATTTGGTGTTTTGCTCGATTTGGCAAATTTGGACAACTTCAAGCCTTGTCATCCATTTGGACACATCTGAGGATAAAACAAAAGGAGAATGATCTGATCCCCAAGCCTCCAAAGTCCAAGAATCTACACATAGCCATAACAAACCTAAAAAGGCTAAAAAGGTGCCAAGACTCCAATTTTGTTTCCAAGCATTCAATAGATGCACCAAGGTGGCATGGACTGACACATTCCTAACTGAATTAGTCAATAATAAGCTCTGAATCAAAGGACCATAGGCATGTGCCCTAACCTTAAGTCAATGGCTAGAGGAGACTTGAGATTCCTTTTGCTCAACATTGGCCAAAGGCCTGCTGCAGCTGCCATTGACTATTGATGCCAAAACAAACTTGAAACACTATAAATAGAGCTCAAATATTATCAGTTTGAGTACACCAAAGCACTACAACTGATGCTTTCCTAAAAATCTCTCTCGTTAGGCCAAAATGCATTCTTTTGCAAGTCATCTCTGAGTTTTTGAGTTAGAGAGCAATTCCACCACAGCTCATGATCCAAACACATCCAATATGTCATATTTAAGCTATCCAAACACTCACTTGTCACCTGAAACGCTAAAATCAGAAAATCCATCTCCAAAACCTCAAAATTAGACTTTTCTGCATTTTTCAAGCCATGCCTTGATTCAGTCACTTCCAAAACCAAACAAAGCCTCAAACACACTCCAAATATCATCCTTAAATTGTCCCAATTGGTTTCCCTCATCTGGAACACCATTTGAGAGAGTTTCTATATTGGTCACTTTTGCCTCTTTTGCAAGAAAAGGCATATTCTTGTTCCTGAGGATTCCAGCTGGTTCTGATCATCCTAAAAGCTTCTAAGGGATCAATCAAGAGTGTTCAAAGCATTGGATCACTTCTGGCACAGGGAACTTGGCAGATAGCACAAGGAGCTCCAAGAGGTAAGTGCATCATCACTTGAACTCTCTAAATTATGCATTGCTTTGAGGTCCATTGATCATGGACCTCTCATACATATCATACATGTTTTGTTTAAACCAAATTATCATGTTATTATTGCCTGTGTAGTGAGATAGCATAGAACATGCAAGTTTAGGCCAATTTTGGAATCACTATCGGATTTTGAGATAGGAACATTTTCTGAAAATTCCAAGGGCACCATTAGATTCCTCATGGAATTCTAGGTCAGATGCTCCTAAATTTTGTCCCAATCCATGGAGAAATGAGTAAGTTACAGCCTTCATGCAAATCCATCATGACTTGGTTTCTTGCCTTGGCCAAGCCTAGAAACTAGGCCACCCTTATGTATTAATGGGGTGGTTTTGATACACGGATGTATCACCACCCCAGTGGTAGCGCGTGCATGTGTTTGTCTTGGAGGTCATGGGTTCAAACCCCACCCAGACCATTTTTGTCATTTTCCATATTTTGCTATTTTTGCTATTTTTATGGTTTTTGTTAATTAATTCTAAAATTAACTTCTCTCTCAATTTTAATTATTTTTTATTGGTTCTTTTTGCAAAAAAAAATCACAAAAATGTTAAAATATTTTATTCCACAAAAAAAAATCAAATTTATGTTATTTATTTAATATAGTTGATATTTTTGTAAATAAATTCATTTTAATTATTTTTAAACATTTCAAAAAATAAATTTTCATCTTGAAAATCAAAACCAAATGAGTTTTAATTCATCTTGTGATTAAAACCTCATTTTTCAAACCTAAACCAAAAATCACAAGTTGTTTACTCAAACTTATTTGGTGTTTTTATCATTTTTTACTAATTTTTCTTTTCAAATTACTTTAAAAATAAAATTAGGGTTTCCTCTCGATTTTAAATTTTCAAACACTTTTGGGCCTCTAATAGAGTGTAAGACCCATTCCTTGTAAATAAAAAACCTTTTTGGGCCTCAGTCATTGTATAAGACCCACTGTGTTTTCAAAAATCTCGGCGCGATCGCCATTTCAAAACGAAAATCAATTGGGCCTGCCCTTGTGTTGTAAGTCCCATTTCTTTTCTTTAAAACAACTTTGGGCCTCTAATAGAGTGTAAGACCCAACCCCCTTTGTACATAAATAATTTTGGGCCTCAGTTATTGTCTAAGTCCCACTGTGTTTTCAAAATCTCGGCGCGATCGTCACCTTTTAAACAAAAGTCATTTGGGCCTCTCCTTGAGTTGTAAGCCCCATCACTTGTACAAAAATAAACTTTTGGCCTCTCCTTGAGTTGTAAGACCCAACCCTCTTTGTAAATATACCTTTCCGGGCCTCAGTCATTGTATAAGCCCCAATACAAGTTTCAGATCAACAGTACGATTACTGTTTTTCATCTGGGCCTCCCCTTGAGTATAAGCCCCAACAATCTTTTCAAAACAACTTCCTTTTGATTTAGGTTCAAACTCATAGTTGTTATCAAAACTTTCTTTAAATTTCTTGAACAACTAACCATACAACTGTTACAATGGAAGTTTGCTCACCTGTAAGTTTTTATCAGCTTTCTTTACATGCTTTCGTATATATATATATATATATATATATATATATATATATATATATATATATATATTTATTTGTCTGTATTGCTGGAAGCTTGCTCACCTGTAAGTCCTTCTTTCATATCATTTTAAATACTTGTCATATATCAACTGTATATATACTTGTATATCTGCTTAGAGTTTTCCCCGGCAATTAGGTCTAGAACTAGATAGAGCCAGTGGTCACTCTTTTAACACAGTCTAAACTAGTTCCCCCATAGGAATTCCAGATACAGTCTTGCCTTCTCTTGGGCTTAAATAATATGGAACAAAGAGAAAGGCATTATTCCCGGTGAAACTTTTCTCAGACTGTCACTATTAGAAAATTGTCAAAGAAATTCATTTCCCCTAGAGAGGATTAATTCCCGATGAAACCTCTCTTGAATTTCTTCAAACCCTAGAACTGTTCACTAAAGAAAAGATTATTCCCGGTGAAACTTTTCTTGAACTTTTCTTAAGTTTGGACCCACAGGCTTCCTAAAAGCATCCCCAACTCCTCTTGGGCTTTGTACAAGGACCCTTCGACTTCTTAGAAGTTCTCATGCCTTCTCTTGGGCTAAGTACAAGGACCCTGAAGACCTCTTAAAGGTATAAGACAGAACTTATTCATCCTTCGTTAGAGTTGTCTTTCTAAAAGAGTCAAAACCTCAGACCAATTTTAGGGTTGATGCTCATTCCTTAAAAAAGTCAGCCTCATCTTGGGCATCATATAAGGATAAACCCTTTCATACCAATAGACTTGGACAGTCTAATCTCCTTTTGGATCTCAAAGACATTCTCAAGTTCCCTATGAATACAGGAGAAACCCTGATCATTTAATCAATCTCCAGTAGAGTTTGAAATCCTCACAGGATCTAAAACTCAATCTTTATCCTAAATTTCCCCATCTAGGGCCAGCTTATCATCAGTGCCTCAAGGCAACTGATACCTCAACTCTTCTGGAACCCCCAGTAAGAGTTGAATCCCCGCTTTGGACCTGCCTCTGGATATCAAGAATCCTCGGCAGAAGTCAGCCTCCTCTTAGGCTTTGTATAAAGATTTTAAAACACTCTCTTGTTGATTTAATTACCTCAAGGCACTCTCTTGTTGAGTCGACCCTTTTTAGCCTCCTTCTTAGGCTTTGTATAATGATTTCTCCAGCTTGTTCAGCCTCAATCTTGGGCTTTGTACAAGACACACAAAGATACTCTCTTGTTGAGTCAAATACATTTCCACACTCTCTTGTTGAGTCAATGGTACAAAACATAAACACTCTCTTGTTGAGTCATTCTTTTTTTAGCCTCAATCTTGGGCTTTGTACAAGACAGATAAAAGCACTCTCTTGTTGAGTCAATATTTTCCAGCCTCCTCTTAGGTTTTGTAAAACGATTTCCCCTAGCAAAATCCAGCCTCCTCTTAGGCTTTGTATAAAGATTTTAAGACACTCTCTTGTTGATTTAATTACCTTAAGGCGCTCTCTTGTTGAGTCGACCCTTTTTAGCCTCCTCTTAGGCTTTGTATAATGATTTCTCCAGCTTGTTCAGCCTCAATCTTGGGCTTTGTACAAGACAAACAAAGTACTCTCTTGTTGAGTCAATCATCTTTCAACACTCTCTTGTTGAGTCATTCTTTTTAGCCTCAATCTTGGGCTTTGTACAAGACATATATAAACTTTCTCCAACAAAGTCAAAATCTGCATAACCCCCTCTTAAGCTCCGGATAAATATCTTCCCCAGCTGAGTCAATTCCTCCCAGCCTTCTTTTAGGCTTTGAGAATTAATATCCCTAAATAGGAGGCGATCCTCCCTTCAGCCTCAATCTTGGGCTTTGTACAAGACACCCATAAATATGCTTCAGCCTCAATCTTGGGCTTTGTACAAGACACATATAAATCTCTCCAGCAGAGTCAAACTCTTTTCAGCCACAATCTTGGGCTTTGTACAAGACAGATAGAACCTCTCACCAGTAGAGTCAGTTTCCCCTTTTATCCACAATATTGGGCTTTGTACAATATAGACAAAATATTTCCCCGGAAAAGTCAACTTTCAGCCTCCCCTTAGGCTTTGTATAATGATACCCCCAAAGGAGTCAAGTCTCTTTCAGCCTCAATCTTGGGCTTTGTACAAGACACATAAACACTCTCTTGTTGAGTCAGCCTTTTCTAGCCTCCTCTTAGGCTTTGTATAAGGACTTCCCCAGTGGAGTCAATTAATCTCTTACCTTAAACCTTGGGCTTTGATCAAGTCACACAAAAACCAAAATCCCCTCAGAGGAAACCAAAGTCTCTCTGTAGGAAGACTTTTCTCAGTATATCACTACATCAAAACAGAAAACCAAAACAAACTCTAATGCCAGATAACTGCTATAAGTGGCACACTTATTGATTCAAAAATCCAAGTTGTCGTCCATCTCTTATCCTGGTAAACTTCCTCTCTCATCTAATTGTTGTAAGTGGCAAGCCTCTTGATTATTTACATCCACGCCACTGTCCCTCTCTTAGCATGAAAGATTCCTAAGGAAAAATGGCATTGGTCAACACTGAGTTAAAGTTTTATCCTTTAGGACAACACCCCTATAAAGGAAATTATGGCATTGTTGGATTCTCATATCCCAGTTAAAGTAATTCTCCTTTATAATCAGTCACCCAACAGTTGTGATAAACAGACAAGATGTCTCCCTTTAGAGATGACGAATTCTCTCTCAGTCAAACTTTTAGCTTCAATCTTGGGCTTTGAACAAGACACAAATACTCAACCTTTTAGCTTCAATCTTGGGATTTGAACAAGACACCAAAACATCTTTTTCCTCCCATAGAATAGGAGGAACTACGATTGCTCTGATTTCCCTTTTTCTTTAAACGGGAATACGTAGGCATAAGATTGTGAAATCTTAGCGAGCATACCAATAAAAAACTTTAGGTCTAGTACCTTCACTAACCAAAAAACCTTAGGTCCAGTACCTTACCAAAAACATCGGAAAGCCTAAAATCATCAAAAAATCTCTCTCTCACAAACATCCCCACAAAGAAGAAACTTTCCCATTCATAGATAAACACCATCAAGTGCAAAGCGGAACCTAATGCTAATCAACCTGTATATAACAACATATAGGATGGGTAATTGACAACTCCCTATTGTATAACCTGACCCCGAACTCCCTGAATCTCTCTTTAAGCATTTGTTCAGTTAAACATTTGCGTGCAAGGTTATTTTTAGATAGCTTCCCTTTCCCTTCCAGCTTCACGAGATAATTAAGAAATCAGAAAGTAGCACCCCTTCCCTACCATTGCGGTGAGGAGGAACCCATGGCGATAAGGTGGTCATGTCACCGACAAAAATCGCACACTACAGTAAAAATGGCGACTCTGCTGGGGAGCCAAATTGAGACTAGAATTCCTAAGAGGTCTAGGATGATTAGTTTTAAATATTATATACTATATATATCACTTTTCATACTTGATATTCGTGTTTATTTTTCTGTCAATGGGAATGTGAGTGATGTCGCATGTGGAAAGTTTGAGAGAACCCTAAGATAGGTGATGGCATAGACGGGTGGACTTATAGGGAGTGATTCCTGAATAAGCGATCCTGGTAAACCATCAAATCAGTGGAGATACCCTTTGCGGATTCAATGTTTAACGACTTCGTCGTGAAGGCAGATTGTCCCAATGTGGTATCCGTGAAACTGAGGATGTAGTAGACATTAACCATATGGCTATTTGGTAGTGCGGTGACTATCGAAAATAGTTGATACGCGATACTACACTCAATTGAGATTACCCTAGGATGCTACAGCTTGCTCGAGTGAACCATCTTGCTGTTGTTATCCCTAGGGGGTCAATGATTTTGGTAAATTTTTACCCGTTCTACAGGTACAAAAATAACTAGAATACAACCTTTGGGGATGGGTAGAGCCATGACTCCATGATCGTGACGTTGAACCCTTGAACCCATGTTTTTTCAATGTTTTTGTGTGCTGCATTCATGCATTCATTTAAAAAACTCTTAAACAAAGAAAAATCTTCTTTTCTCTTCTTTCTTTTTCAAAATTAAACTAAAACAATAATTGCAAATATCAGAGAGAAAGATTGCGTTATGGATTTCGGTAGAAGGAAGACGCACAAGTACACCTTCAAGGCTCCAAAGCTAGAGGATTTAAGAGGGCTGGCAAGGATGATCACCAACCCTGATGCTTTCAGAGCTAAGTACGGAGGACTGTTGTCTTTGTTAAGGGTCCACGTAGTCGAAGGAATCATGTCTACGTTGATTCAGTTCTACGATCCAGTTTATCACTATTTCACATTCCCAGATTATCAACTAGCGTCGACGCTAGAAGAGTACTCTCATCTGACTGGTCTACCCATCACTGACCAAGCTCCCTTTTCTGGAGTGGAAGAAATTCCAAAGGATCAAACCATTGCAAGAACAATCTATTTGGACGAGTCAGAAGTCAGGACTCACATGACCACTAAGGATGGAATCCAGTGTAGGAAACCTTATTACTTTTGAAGATATCTTTGTTCTACTCATATACGGGCTTTTCCTCTTTCCCAACATTGACAACTTCGTTGATATCAGCGCTGTTAAGATATTTCTGATTGGAAACCCCGTACCAACCTTGCTCGCAGATGCTTATCATTCTGTACACTTAAGGAATTTGTACAACGAAGGAATGATCACATGCTGTGTACCCCTGCTTTACAAATGGTTCACTTCCCATTTACCCAAGTTTGCTGCTTTTTGGGATTATACGAGTACTCTACGTTGGTCACAGAGAATCATGTCTCTTACCAACTCTTACATAGACTGGTATAATAGGATTTATGAGGGGATAAGGATCATCGACAAATGTGGAAATTTCCCCAATGTACCCCTCATGGGAACTAAAGGAGGAATCAACTATCATCCAATTTTAGTTCGCCGTCAACTCAGATACCCGATGAAGCATATCCCGCAAAATGTTCATCTGGAAGGTCTTTTCTTCAAGGAAGGAGAAAATGACAGAGCGCTAAAGAAAGAAATAGTGCATGCTTGGCAACACATTCACAGGAAAGGAAGAGAGCTCTAGGAAGACCAGACTATATCACCCTGGAACCTTATCTCCACTGGGTACAAACTAGAGCCCTCAAGCTGAGGATGCCTTACCCTCATCAAGAAGTTCTTCCGTTAAAGGAATATGTCCTTTATTTTATGTCTGATACGGAAAAACTCCAGGTCGCTCTCAACAAAGTTCAATGGGAAAAGAACTCTTGGAAGAACAAATACCGCATCCTCAATGTGGAATGTACCAAAATTCAGAAACTGTTAAAAGAAAAGGACGCTCTAATCGAGATTCTAGAACAGCATGCTATAGAAGATCAAAGGAACTTGCTCACTTCTTTCGGTTGGCAAAGGACTGACAACCCGACAACAGCTGAAGAACCCTGATCAAAGAAAAGGAAAGTACCTGAACCAGCTTCTGAGCTCTCTTCAGAGAGGACTCAGGATCCATGAACTTAGACATTTCCTTTTACAGCACTTTGTAAAATACTGTATTTCCCTTTCTGCAATCTTTCAAATTCAATAAAACGGGGTCTCCCCACTGTATGATATTTGCAATCTATTTGTTGAAGTTTCTTTTTGATTAAAACAAAAAACAAAACAAAAATATATCATTGCATTCATCATTCTCACATAACGCATTATTCCTATCTTCGAGTCTCACGTATGTGTTACGATTCTAGAGTCAAACTGTCTTACTCATACAATACTCGGGCCAATCGACAAAAGAAAATGGACGATCTCGAGGAAGAGAACAGAGAGCTAAGAGAAGAAATGGACGCTCTGAAGGAAGATCTGAAAAAACTTCACAATGACATGCAATCCCTGGCAACAGCTCAGAGGCAACAACAACAACGAACTGTGATCTCGGAGATCACATCTATGCCCATAGTGGAGACGTATGATCCTCGGTACAACATGCTTAAAGATCGTTCCTGGGGCAGGCCTATCAACTTTATCCCTGAAGGATACATTCCGCCGGTCACGGAAGACCCGGAAACTGCAGCAGGAACCGCTGAGCGTGAAGGTTACAAACTTTGGGAAAGCGAAGACGCAAGAGTGATGGTAGCAACTCCTGAAGGTTACAAACTTTAGGGCATAGAAGAACCAAGGGTCACCACCGCAATGACTATACCATAACCAGTGGTACACACTGTCCCGGAAGGATAGATTCCATAAACAATCTCTGGTGGAAACAAGGACATGTACGAAATAATGAATGAGTTCCAAGAATAGTTCCTAGAAATACAGAAGGAACTGCATGCCATTCACGATCAGGATTTATTTGGAAAGGACGCCGCAGACCTTTGTTTGGTCCCTAATATGAAAATACCGCACAAATTCAAGGTGCCTGACTTTGAGAAATACAAGGGCAATTCTTGCCTTCAAAGTCATTTGGTGATGTACGCTCGAAAAATGTCAACTCAGACAGAAAATTAGCAGCTACTGGTCCATTATTTCCAGGATAGTTCAACCGGTGCCGCACTAAAATGGTACATGGGTTTAAACCGCACAAAGATCGTCACTTTCAGAGATCTTGGCGCTGCCTTCGTTCAGTAGTATAAGTATAACTTGGACATGGCACCAGACAGAGATCAGCTCCGAGCAATGTCTCAAAGAGACAAGGAAACTTTTAAGGAGTATGCTCAGAGATGGCGTGAAATTTCCGCCCAGATCTGTCCCCCTCTTGAGGAAAAAGAGATTACTAAAATCTTTTTGAAAACCTTGAGCTCATTCTATTATGACTGAATGGTCGCCAGTACACCCAGTGACTTCACTGAAATGGTGAACATGAAAGTACGCCTTGAAGAAGCAGTTCGCGAAGAACGACTGGTCAAAGGTACAAAATCATCAAGCAGTGCCAAAAGATATGGTAGTACTTTCCCTAAGAAAAAAGAGCAAGATATTGGTAATATCTCTCTCAGAAAGCAAAGGCGAATGTATCAACCAGTAGCAGCGGTAACTCCCGCTATCAACCATGCGCCTTGTCCAACGTATCAACCTCAGGTTGCTCGGAGCCAACCAAGTCAACAACAATATCAGCAAAGGACACAACAACCTCTTCAGCAGGCTCATCCATAGTACAACAATAACAATCATACGACACGACCACCAAGGTTTGACCCTATACCGATGTTGTACGCAGAACTGTTTCCACTACTACTGGTCAAGGGGCATGTCCAAACGAGGTCTCCTCTTACCGTACCGCAAAATCTGCCTTTTTGGTTCAAAGCAGATCAAACTTACCCTTATCATCAAGGAGGACCGGGGCACAACATTGAGAACTGTCTCAGCTTCAAATCTGACGTACTGAAGCTTGTAAGGAACGGGGTCTTATCCTTCAAGGATACAAATCCAAATTTTCAGACAAACCCTTTGCCTCAACATGAGAAAACCACCGTAAATTTGATAGAGGAAGAATTTAACCATAGTTATCAGATTCACGATGTACTCCTATTGGGAACTAATCTGGTCAGGATGCATTGCAGACAGAATGGGTACGGTCATTTACCGTCTCACAATTTTCACCAGTGTAATATCTGCTTAAAGAAAAATCAAGGATGTTCCGTAGTGCAATAAGCTCTACAAGGACAGATGGATCTCGGATGGATCCAAGATCATCGAATCCTTGAGGTCAATATGGCTCACGCAAATCCCAACATTGTCCAGAACCACAACATTCTGGCACTAAATGTCAACTTGGTGGCAATGCACTCAAGGCAAAGTCAATACCATGATCTGCCACGGCACGATTACAATTCCTGTCCGATCTGCTCAATAAACAATCAGGGATGCTCTTTTGTACAAGAGGCCTTCCAACGTCAGATGGATCTCGGATGGATCCAGGATTACCGAGATAGAAGTAGTCATCAAGTCAATATGATTCAAATCTTTGATATTCGCTTGATGAATACCAGTCTGGTAGAATTACACGCTAAGCAAGTCAGGCTCGGTTTTCTGGCTTCACATGATTATCAGGACTGTAAAGTGTGTCATAAAGACGACCAAGGATGTGCACTCATCCAAAGAACACTTCAACACTTGTTGGACCACTGGTGGCTTCCAATCTACTTGGATGAACCTACACAACATATCAGTATGACTGATGGGGATCCTGGTAGGCATCAAAGTCAGGATGTCCGCTCGATGGAAACTGATCTAGTAAAGTTACACTGCATACAAAGCGGACGTGGCCAAGTGCCACCACACAACTATGAGCGCTGTAGAGTTTGCTCAGAGAACAACCAAGGATGCTACCTTGTGTGGTCAGCATTTCAAAATCAATTGGACCGAAAGGAGATTCGACCATGTTCAAGTTCTGGTTCGATCAACGTAATGCAAGACTATCTTCCTGATCAAAGCAAGGACGTTGTTATAATCTTTAATCATGAAATGACCAAAGACGCACGAAGATGTTTTGAAGAAGCTACAAAGGGACTCAACGCCATTGCGTCTAAGCCAAAGGTTTTGAACAAACCCGCCTTGCCCAGCAGTTCCAAGGAAGACAAACCTCTGCCTCAGGTCGACTCCATCGACCTCGACAGCCGCTTCCCCGAAGAAGACCAGCAGGAGGACTAAGCAGCTTCAACCAGCTCCTCTACCCTGTCCAGGAGCAGCTCCCATCCGATGTGCCCAATCCCAGATGACAACTTTGAGCTCGTTTTGTTCGGCGACAACCCCCAGCGGGGAGTAAAGATTAGAGCGGACCTCCCCGACATCGCAAGGAAATAACTCAAAGCCTGCCTCCGTGAGAACGCCAACCTCTTTTCCTGGAGCGCCGCAGAGATGCCCGGCTTGGACCCGTCCATCGCCTGCCATCTACTCACGATTGACCCGGCCGTCAAAGCAGTAGCACAACATAGGAGAAAGCAGTCTCCAAAGAAAATGGAGGCTGCAGAAACAGCTGTAAAGGACCTCCTTGAGGCCATATTTATTTCGGAGGCCAAGTACACCACTTGGCTGTCCAACGTTGTACTGGTGAAAAAATCTAATGGCAAATGGCGAATGTGCATTGACTACACCGATCTTAATAAGGCATGCCTGAAGGATGCCTACCCCTCCCCAATATTTATAAACTTGTTGATAATTCTGCCTGTTTTAAAATTTTATCATTCATGGACGCCTACTCGGGCTATAACCAAATTCCAATGGCAATGAACGATAAAAAAATACACGGCCTTCATGACCGAATCAGAAAACTATTACTACAACGTAATGCCCTTCGGCCTGAAGAACGCCGACGCGACCTATTAAAGAATGATGAACAAGGTCTTCCGAGAAGAGAAAGGCGACATGCTCGAAGTCTATATGGATGACATGATTGTAAAATCCCACGAGGAAACCGATCACACTGCTCATCGAAGGAAGGTCTTCGAACAGGCCAGAAAGTACAAAATACGCTTCAACCCGGAGAAGTGCATGTTCGGCGTTCGGGCAGGCAAGTTCCTCGGCTTCTACTTAACAGAACGAGGAATCGAAGCTAGCCCCGATAAGTGTCAGGCATTCTCTGAGTTTCCGACGCCCAAGTCAAAGAAATCAATTCAGTCCCTCAACGGGATGCTGGTGTCATTGTCCTGGTTCGTGGCCAAGTCTGCCCAACACGCCTTACCATTCTTCAAACTCCTCCATAAGGAGGCAATGTTTGATTGGACCGAGGAATGTGACAAGGCCCTTCTACACCTGAAACGAGCACTTTCAGAACCGCCCGTTCTTTCTCGCCCGGACAACGGCGAAACTTTATACATATACCTCGCCATGGCGACCGAGGCAGTAAGCGCCGCTCTTATTCGCGAATCACCTGACGGACAGAAGCCCATATACTTCACGAGAAAAGCACTGCAGGGGCCAGAGCTGAGATACCAACAGATCGAAAAAGTGGTGCTAGCTCTCATCAACGCAGCTAGAAGACTGAGACATTACTTCTTAGCTCACACGATTATGGTTCGAACTAATCAACCCGTAAAGCAGCTATTGGGACGACCAGACATGGCCGGTAGAATGCTCAAGTGGTCGCTCGAGCTGTCCGAATTTGACATCCAGTATGAGAGTAGGAAAGCCCTCAAAGCCCAGGCCCTGGCCGACTTCGGCGCAGAAATAACGTTCGTAGACTCCCGAACTGGTGGAGCGTACAAATGGACCATTTTTGTAGACGGGGCCTCCAGTCCGGCGGGGAGCTGGGCAGGCATCATACTGGAACGAAACGAGGGAATCATCGTTGAAGTTTCACTCACCCTGTCCTTCCCCACCTCTAATAACCAGGCGGAGTACGAAGCCTTCCTCGCCGGGTTACGCTTGGCCGAAGACCTGGGCGCAGAAGAAATCATCATTTGCACAGATTCACAACTAGTGTCCCTTCAAGTTTGAGGAGAATATCAAGCCAAAAACGACAACCTGACCGAATACTTAGCCCTGGTCAAAAAGAAGATGACAAATTTTGCAGCGGTGGAGGTAAGACATGTCCCCCGCGAACACAATGTTCAGGCAGACATTTTGTCCAAACTAGCCAGCACGAAGAAGAAAGGCAGAAACAAGTTCGTCATACAAGAAGTACTTCTTCGACCCAGCATTGAGAAAGCTTCCCCGATGATTGATGTACAAGTGATCGGCGACAGTAATTGCTGGATGACCCCTGTTTACAACTACCTCACTAGAGAAGAACTCCCGTCCGACCCCAAGGAGGCCAGCCTGGTCAAGCGAAGAGCTTGCTCCTACGTCCTGGTCGAAGATAAACTCTACAGGCAAGGATTCTCCATCCCGCTACTCAAGTGCATCGAGGAAGAGATGGTCGCCCATATCTTGCACAAAATCCACGAGGGAATCAACGCCCAACATCTCGGAGAGAGGTCCCTTTCCCGAAAGGCCCTCCGAACAGGATATTACTGGCCAACCTTGTAACATGACGCTAAAGAGCACGTGAAGAGATGCGATAAATTCCAACGGCACGGGGACACGCACTTAGCTCTACCTAACGAGCTCAAATCTATGTCCTCCCCGTGACCATTCACCTGGTGGGGCCTGGACATCCTGGGACCATTCGTGGTAGGATCAAGTCAGAACAAATACTTAATAGTAGGCGTGGACTACTTCAAAAAATGGATAGAAGCGGAGGCCCTGGCCAAGATAACTACCCTTAACATATTGTGGTTCTACAAACGAAACATCCCCGTACGTTTTGGCATCCCCCAAGCGATAGTCACAGACAATAGGACACAATTCACGGACAGGAAGTTCCAAGACTTTGTCGTCCAGCTGGGCACGAAGCAAAATTTCGCATCCGTCGAACATCCTCAGACAAACGGGAAAGCTGAATTGGCGAACCGAGTAATCCTTCGAGGCCTCAAATAAAGGCTTGACAAAACGAAGAAAGCTTGGGTCGAGGAGCTGCATAATGTCTTATGGGCATATCGCACAACTCTACACTCTTCAACCGGGGAGACACCCTTTCGCCTGGCTTACGGGACCGAGGTTGTGATCCCCATCGAAGTTCACGTACCCTCCAGGTGGACATAGTCACCCCTAGACAAGGAAATGAATGATGAATCATTAAGAGAAGATCTCGACCTCGTCGAGGAAGTCCTCTCAAGAGCAACACTCCGCGAAGCCTCACTAAAACAAAAAGTTACCATCAGGCATAACGCCAAGGTGATACGATGAGAGTTCGACGTAGAAAGCCTTGCCCTAAGAAGAAACCATAAAGACTCTCGAGAAGGCAAATTAGCTGCTAACTGGGAAGGACCCTATCGTGTCCGCGCGAAAATGGAGAATGGGGCCTATTACCTAGAACAACTCAACGGGGAAGAACTTGCTCGACCATGGAATTCCAAAAAGCTAAAACAATACTACAACTAAGGCCTTAACTATCGGTTCGATCTGTCACGACGACGAGCATCACCTACCGACCATGATGCACGCCTAGGTACAAGCGTCGCATGCCAGTGAAGCAGAACCACGCTCAGGAAAGAGTCGGGTCTCTGCTCGACAGCGGTCCCTCAATCGAGCACCATCGTCGTCAAAGTACCACGACAGGAAGAGCACCCAGCTCGTGATGGGAGGTTCACGCCGCGAACTCAGGCCACAAACGCGACCTGAGCTCCGCATCCTCGCCCGGACATTCCTCAGCCGTTCGACCAGTACCTCTCACTGCCGAACACATCTACAACGAGAAATTCCCCGAAACTTAAAACAAATCAAAGTAATCCCTATTACAGGCATACATTCACGAACGAACATAAGTAACAACACTTAGCGAAATTTAAAGCAGATAAAGCCATGCAAATCACAAAACCGGCCACAAGAACCAGGCGCATAATTAAAAATAATAAGTGGCCACAAGGACCATAACTATACTTGGTTACATAAACCGGGGGCCATGCCCCCATTCAACATAAATTACAACAAATTACACGGCATGCAGGCCAGACAACATTACAACAGCAAGAAAATCCTTCACTCATCCATCCGATCAACCTGCTCAGAGATGGGCTGAGGCTCCTGGTTCTCCACAGGTTGATCCTCGACATGCTCTTCAAGGAGGGAGTCAGGCATGATGATTCGGCCATCTTCAATATGCGCCAGATAGTGGGTACCCTCAATGGAGAAGTCGAGTTCGGGATTCACCACCCGCAATTGAGACACAACATTCTTGAAGGATTTGTCCGCAATGACGATGTTGTCATCCTCGGCTGCCAACATACGGGCAACCAGCTCAGACCTTGTCTTTAACTCCTTCACATCCTCGGGTTCATCTTCGCCCGGAGCATTGACCATCCTCAGCTGCTGGACCAGCTCCTAAGCCGCCTTCTTCTCCGTAGCCAGCGTAGAATTCTCCTTCTTCAGCCTGGCCACCTCCTCATCAGCCTTCTTTCGGGCATCATCATCACTCTTAACCTCTTCCTTAAGAGATGCCATGGCAGCCCGAGCAGCCTTGAGTTCGGACTCAGTTGCAGAATCCCCTTCAGCATAGATGGCCGCCATCTCCAAAACTCTAACCAGGGCAGAGGCATCTTGGGCCACCAACGCCCTCTTGCACGGGCGATCCATGCTTTCCGGCCGAAGAGATTCTTCCCGCGGCACAACCAAGGATGTCCCCTCTAAGAATCTCCTGTCGAGTATGCAAGGAGGAAGCTCGAACTTCCCTTTCTCCGAGGCCCGGCTGAGAACCACGGCGTCATTAGCCCGCGGCCATTTGGTTCGTGAGGCCAACGACAAGGGAGATCCCTGGGAGTAGGAGTGGGAGAAGAGGTCCCCGCAGCAGGCTGAGGAGGAGTGGGAGCACCCGCATTGGTGAATCCAGACTTGGGAGGAGCCGTTCCGGGCTTGTTCCTCGCAAGAGCATTCTTTACCATCCTTTAATGAGCCTGAGGCATCTCACCTGTACAAACAGAATAAGAACGTTAGACGACAAAGTAAAAATATAACGAACAAGTTAAAACAAATAAGACTACCGAGCAACTTATAAGCTTCCACGGGAGTCTTGCACTCCAAAAGCGCCTTGACGTTAATGAAGCTGTACTCCACCCTCTGGCTTTCATCCTCCTCAAACACGGGGTCACCCTTCTTCATCCAGCATTCAGCAAGCCGGAAGGAGTTGACATATTTCACCAGCATCTCGTAAGCAATGGCATCCTACCCGTCTACGTTGTTCGGCTGAAGGACGTACTCATTGGGCTCCTTGGTGAAATAGCCAGGTACCCAGTAGATGGGGAACTTGTATACTCTCTCCCCGATAAACCTCCTAGCCTCATCGCGCAGATCGTTACCCTCCTCGTCAACCTCGATCTCTCAGGCATAAGTGTTAGCCTGAGCAATCTCCGACACAGGCTCTATGATGTAAAACCTTTCCTTGAACGTCCGGATTGACTCTGAGAAGGGCTTGAATAGTTTGTGGGGCTGTTTCAGTGAAACCCAACCATACTTCCTCCCCGTCAACTGCCGCTGAAGATGAAAGACAGTGAAGAACAGAGGAAGAGTGGCCCCTATCATCAAATGCTCGCACGTCAACTCAAAAGCACGAATTAATGCCAGCGAATTGGGATGTAACTGCGACGGAGCAAGGTCCAAGTACACGAAGATCGACCGCTGGAAATCGGTGAAGGGCAGCCTCAACCCCAACTCCTTAAAGGCATATTCATACATAGCAAATCTCTCCCCGAAGTTTGAACAAATTCGATCATCTTGGGAGGGGAAATGCACCTTTCATTCCCCCTCCGGTCCAACATCCGTAAACACATCCCCGGTGAAAGTAGCAAAGATGGATTTGTGCTCGGCAGGCTCAGCCACCGACCACTCCTCAGTAGGGTTCTCTTCAAGCTCCTCCCCGACTTCGCTGGGGACGGTCGAAGCATCAGTACTACTGCTCTCCGAGGAGCTCCCCGAGGAGCTCTCCTCAAACGAATCTATTGTTATCTCCCCATCTGGCCCTGTCGCCATGTCAATCACCTAAAAAGCAGAGAAAAAAGTGAATTCGACGAAGAATCAAATCCACCCTTCCACCGCTATTCAAGTGAAAGGGCACGCAAAGGGCTGAGGACCACGTCCCCGGCCTAAGCCCTAACATCAAACAAAAACTCTAAGAATCTCCCACGAGGAGATGCTCGAAGTAAGCTACTCCCATGCGAGGAACCTCCCCGAGCCATTTCCCAGTTTCCATTTGAAGCTTCACCGGAAACTGCAAAGCTTCGCCAGAAACTGCAAAGGCTCGCCGGGAACTTCATCGTTACTCCGGAATCTGAGAAATCATGGCGGTTACACATGCATCATCATCGCAATGATGCTGGAAACCACCTGATTCACAAGCATATCCTAAAACCTAGCGGCCCCGTCGGCGGCGGAAAACAGCACGACCACCATCCACCACCAACAATTGCCGGAAATTAATCTATTTCACCTTCTAAACCTAACCCTAACCACATGCAATCTATGAAATACCATCAAAAGGGATAAAAGAGTGCAAAATCAGCAAACTTACTTGGTTAAGAAGATGAAAAGTAGTTGCTCGGAAGTTGATACGGTGGCCGAAATATCAAACGGCGGTGACGGGCAAGAGCTCTGAAGAAGAAGAAGAAGAGAAACAAGAGCAAAAAGTTCAGAATGGAACGGGCCTTTGCCTTTTATACAAAGAGGCACATGCACTAGCACGCCCTCGTAGGTCATGATGGCTACTAACTAGTGTAACACCCCAAAATTTGCCCTGGTGTTGCTAACCTTTTTGGCTTATGTTTCTTTTCATTTGCATTATCATTCCTGCATTTTGTATATTTTCTTTTGGGCATAGGATCAAGGTATTCTTTCAGCATCTCACGGAGTCATCAGTTCCAGTATGTTTTTTAATAGTGTTCAGAGCTAAGCAGATAGTTTTCCAAGTTTTTTTGAGCATTTATTTTGCTCATTAAGCGATTGGATGATTAGAAACTCCGACAGTCAATTTTTGATCAGTTATCCAGCACCAGACAGTTGTTATCAACAGTTTAATCTGAGTGCGAAAAAGAAATAAAAACATTTCGCAGCATATTTCAAGTGTATTCCAGTGGTAATATCAGATGGCAAGTTTCAGAGGTCTTTCAGGGTTCAGAACAGGTGGAACCGGACGAATATCCAAGTTTCCCTCCTTTTGGCGCCAAAATTTTGAATTTTTGAATAGAGTAATCGATTACTCAAAGTGAGTAACTGATTACTCTGGGCGAAATTGCAAAAATATGGCATTTTTCAGCACTGCCGAATTTTTGAGCATTTTTGATCATGTGTTTGGCTTGTGCATGTGTGGGAAGGATCTAAAACTGATTTATTTTCATCATTTTCCATCCATAAATTCAAATTCTTTCCACTCCAATTCCACATTTTCTTTTCTAATTCACATTTCATCCCAATTTCCACTCACTTAACCTCACTCCCAACCCAAACTTAACTCCTAACCTATGGGTTATTTAAACCAATTCATTCCAAACATCAAGGGAGATCCATTTTTTTCCACTCTCAATTTTCAGAATTCTCTCAATTCTCTCTCACTTTTTCACTCTCAACCTCCATTTTCAACCACACTCAAAGCTCCTTCATAGAGAATGACAAGTTCTTCATTGGAACTTTTTAATTCTTGAGCTATAACCTCTCATCCTCACCACATTTCAGCATTTCAATTTGGATTTTCGTTTGGATCTGGTGCTGAATTTCCAGAAGTGATTTTTGGAAGTGCTTTTGGAGTTTTAGTTGCTTATTGCTTGGATCTTCAACTTTTGAGTACAAGAAGCTTGTGGATCTTGGATTTCTCTACTTGAATTCATTCATTTCTGTTTGCAACACTTACCAAAGCAAATCTCAGCTTTGTAGGTTGGTTAATTTCAGATCCATACTCGTTTTAGCTTAATTGCAACTTATACAATGTAGATCCATGAATTTTGATGTGTTTTGATTCATTTGGTTGATCTTGATTATGGATGTTGATGATTGTTGGATCTAATTGATGTTTGATTGCTGTGATTGAACTTAATTTTCGTGCATTATTGTTTACATGATCATTTGGAGGTTTGGATAAGTGATTTGCTGCTGAAAAGTGCTTTTCAAAGTTGAATTTCTGCCTCTGTTTCAGTGGTAATCGATTACTCTAACAGGGTAATTGATTACTCTGCCTTATTTTCACGTTTTTAGCCAATTTTCAACTGAGTAATCGATTACCCTATGTGAGTAATCGATTACCACTGAAGCAGATCGTGTTTTTCTTGCATTTTCTTGCTTGTTTGAGATCTCTTGCATGTCTAAACTTCATGGATTGATGTGTTGATGATTTGTGGATTATTCTTAAGCTGTTTCACCTCACACCCTTGCATGAACACAATTCTTCGACACGTGATTCTTGGTTTCTCATTGTTGAATGTTTATGTTTGCGTTGTTGATTAATTAACGCGATAAACACGATGCACACGCACACTTGAATCATGTTACTTCCTGATTAATGCTCAAATTGCTGGATCTGTAATGCATGATCGTTTGTTTGCATCTACGTTTGCTTATGCATGTTACTTTGATCAATGATTAGGAAGTGTAACCTTGTTGAATACACATGTTTGTGGATCGTTTGCATGCCTTTAGCTTGTCCATGTCTAGTTGTTTGATGCTTAATCGGATGCATGCTTGTCATGATTAGACATTATTGAGACCTTACCATGAGCATTTGTTTGGATACAATGCATGCTGCCTTGTCTTTCCACCGCTGTTCGGATGCATGTGTGATGTTGTATGCGTTGTTGTTTGGCTTTTTACACCCTTTCTTGTGCTGAATTGTGTGATGTTATAAGTTGTCTTGCTTATGTGTTGTCTTTAACTGATGTGTTGTTGCAGATGCACTGTTGTAGCTGCTGTTGTTGCTCTTTTTTCGTCTTTCCTTCTTCATCCTTTTCACTCTTTCTCTTCCCATGAGTCTCAAGACTTGTTTAAGTCTTGGATTCACTCCCTTAGAGCTACCTAGTCCAACTTAATTTTAGATTAAGCTTGGGGTACGATTAGCATTAGGCTTCCCTTTGTATGCTAACTTAGGTAGAAGTTTCCCCTTCAAACCACACTTAACCTTTAGGATCATCCATGCATGATAACAAATAGGATCGTTAGTCTCCCATTTAGACTTTTACCATTCTCAACCTTTGAGTCTCTCTTCTTCTCATCTCAAAGAAAAAAGCAAAAAACCTTAATAAAGGCATAACATATATTGCATTTGAGCCTTTCATGTGAGAATGAGAGAGTGAGGGGTCTTCTCTCACTTTCTTAGAATGTTTAGCATACGTCCCGTCTTGGGTCGATATGCGAGGCATTCGATCCTACGTAAAAGACTTAAATCCAATATGCGTTATATGCACCAACAATCAAAATACTTCTTTCTAAAATACAAAAACAAACAAACAAATTCTCTTCTCATCTCCTTCATTCTATTCCTTAAGGACTCGTCATGTCCGTTCTACCGCAAACAGGTAACGCCTAAGTCTCCATACAGCGAGCTGCAACTCCTAACTGCTGGGACGCGCACTCTGACGTTTCCATTAAAAACACAAACAAAGCAACCCTTGTTGAGCCAAACTACATTTTATTTGATTCTTCTTTCTCGTCTGATTGAAGATACGTAGGCACGAGATGCGATATCTCGACGAGCAACCTTTTCCCGTAGTCCGTCGAACTACGTTGACTCTGACTTTTCCATTGCACTGAGGGAATACGTAGGCCTAGGACAACGATAATGTCCTATCAAGTCACTTCTTTTCCTTTTCTCCCCCGTCTCTTTGTTCCTTTCAGTTCAGTTCCTTTTCCTTTCCATCAGCAGTGAAGCTCCATTCAACGACACCCTTTGATCGAGGCAGCAAGCGTGGATCCCGTCGGATACGACAGACATGAAGGGGTGCGATAACCTTCCCTTCATGTAACTGACTCCCTTACCCTTTCTCTTTGGTTCGCGAGAACTCATTCTTTCCTTTCTCCCGGGTTTGTGCAGCATTACCTTTCCCTTTCTTTGGGATAAAAATGCCTGGCTGGCGACTGTTCTTTCTTTCTTCCGCGCCACTTTCGCGTTTGTACCAAGATGAAAATCCCGGGAGCGACAGCTGACGACTCTGCTGGGGACAGATTGACCTCTTGCTGATCCATCCCCTTTTGCGAGTCAATCCTAGCGCTTGTTTTTTTTTCTTTCATTGGGTGTTTACTTTGATGTTGTTTTTGTTGTTTTACTGTATTACTGCTTTACCGTACTTTACTGTATTTATCGCATTTTAGCATTTTCATTTCATATACTGTATTATACTGGACTGTGCTATTTCTGTTTGGTGGGATGGGTAATCTGAGAGATAGGCCCAGTACACAGACCTGAGTGCACTTATGTTTAGTGTGTTTCATATCCTCTCACGCTCCATTTCGGTGCGAGGAGGGAATATGAAACACAATCTGGTTGTGGTTCTCTCTAGAGAATTCTGCGCTGTGGATCTGCCACAATGGTAGAGCTACCTGGAAGAGCTGTTAAGTCTGGATAACCTTTAGGATGACCCCTCTTTATTTTGAGGTGAATCAGGGGACGATATTTTTGTATGGCGGTAGCATTGTATCCTTCGGGCTGAATGTGCTATTACCTCTCATTTCGAGACCTGAATTTGAGAATCCTCACTTTTTAGAACATGCATGTGAGATTGGGGGGATTGTTTACAGGTGTGCAGGAACCATTGACCTTCATCATACCTGGTTTTCTTATTGGTCTGGATTTGTTACTGAACCTTTGACCCTGACTGGTTTCTATTTGTTCTGGATTTGTTACTAGGCCTTTGATCCTGGTTTTGTGTATCTCACCAAAGTCAGACAACAGTACAGTGGGTTCAGCAGTATATGTTCAACAATGATCACATGCCCTTGCATACATATCATCACTCGCATTTTTGCATTTAACCTTCATGTTTATAGATTTGCAGGGTATACTTCCTTTTGATTCTGGTTGACAGTTCCCTTTGCAGCTATGGATGTTCCAAGGAAGAATAATGTGCAATACACTTTCTTTGACACCAAGGTGGTCAGTTACAGAAGATGGTATCTCTTATCACTCCAGATTATGTGGGTATGTTCCGAAAGGCTCATGGAGAGATTCTGACTATGGTTGATGATTTGAATACTTCAGAGAGGAGTGTTATTCATACTTCCTTGCAGTTTTATGACCCACAGTTAAGGTGCTTCACTTTTTCGGACTTTCAGTTGGCTCCAATGCTAGAATAGTATGCCATTCTTCTAGGTGTGCCTCTCAAACACCAGATTCCTTTTAACTCTGATATGCATCCTCCAAAGCATGAGGAGGTAGCTAAGGCTCTCCATCTGAGTGTACCTGTGGTAAAAGATAACCTCACCACCAAAGGAGGTTTATCCGGTTTTCATCTGGATTTCTTGGTTGCCAAAGCTGAAGAGTGTGCTGCTAAGGCTCAATGGGAAACAGTTTATGCTATTCTGGCCTTGAGCATTTATGGGATTATGTTGTTTGCTGATGAGTCCAAGTTTGTAGACATGAGAGTCATCCATATCTTTGTGTTGAGGAATCCTATACCTACACTCTTGGGTGATTTGTATTATTCTGTGCATTATAAGAATGAGAAGAAACGAGGGGGATTGGTTCGGTGTTGTGCACCTTTGTTTCATAAATGGCTCATGAGACACTTACCGAGTTCCGATGATTTCTTGAATCCTCATCCTTCAAAGAATTGGGATAAAAGGTTGATTAAGTTGACGGCAAAAGGTATTTGTTGGTTTGATCAAAGAACGAAGGGAAGGAATTTTATCAGTAGTTATGGAAGACATCCAAATGTGCCACTCTTGGGAATAAGGGGTTGCATCAATTACAATCCTGTTATTTTAAGGAGACAGTTAGGATTTGCTTTAATAGATCCTCCGAAGGATAGTGAATTGGAAGAATCCTTCTTTTTCTCTGTGAAAGATAATCTTTTGTTGGTTATGGCAAGCGGTCGGGGCTTGGGGAAATTTGCAAACAAAAGGTAAAGTTGTCTTTGGCAAGTGCAATAACGTGTCTTCTCCTCAGTATGATGCATGGTTGAAAAGAAGAGTTCAGGTCACTCTTTTGCCATTCTCTGTGGAAGGTCCGCCAAACCCAGTTGTTGTTAAACCTGTGACCATGATAAGTGTTATTGAATATAACAAGCTTAAGGCAGAAAAGGACAAGGCAGTCAAGATGAATGAAAAGCTAAGCGAAGGACTCCAAAAGATGCTTTGTGATAAGCATAATGTTGAGCATGAAGTTCAAAAGTTAACCGAGCGTCATGAGGAAAATGAGAAAAGAATTGCTGAGGACACTTTCTATATTCGCAAGATTAAACAAAATGAGATGGCATTAAAAGAGGCGTGCAAGCGTATCAACGAGCAGTTGGCAAGGTCTGAGAATGCACTTTCCAAAGGGCAGCAGAGATGGGATGAGTTCTCTGAGTGCCGAAAGGAGATTGAAGCAAGAATCAGGGCTGAAAATGATGAATTGAAGAAGAATTTGAAGAGTAAAGAAAGCAAATTTCTCAAGAAACTTAGTTCAGCTAACCGAGAGATTGAAGATCTGAAAGTCCGCGCTGGAGTAAAGAAAGTAAAAGATTTAGATGTTAAGGATCAAATTAGGAAGCTGGAGGAAGCTGTCAAGATAAGGAGTCAGCTGATCAGGAGTCTTACAGAGCGCCCTAATGATCCAGTTACCGAAGCACTTCTCAAGGAGGTTCGGGAAGACTTGTATGGGCTTAGTGTCTGGAGCATTTTCGTTGTTGTTCCGAGGATTCGCCATCAGGCTTATTGATGGGTTTTCTTTTGTCTGTATTCATGCTTTCAGGTGTATTTGCTCCGAACAAATCTGTATTTGACAATTCCACACCTAGTTGGGGGTTTTCATTTATGCTATGGGTATTTCGTTTTGGTATTATTGATTCTATGAGGTGTATTCTTAATCAAATTATATAATGGGTCACACACTCACCGGACCGTATATGATGGATATTCTGATTCACTAATGTGCGCTTCTGATGTTCTATCAATATTAGCAATTGCAGGTGTATGTGTTATTCCATTTCGGTCAAACTGGAATCGAGGGAAGGCATGCCCCAAAATGAATAAACATGACATTGCATAGCATATATCATTTTGCATTTTGGTGCTTGCTTTTCAGGTACTGGGATGTGAATTTCTGATCTTTCTACAATTTTCAGGCACTATAGTTGATATCCACATTCACCTGTATGCAACTCGCAGAAACCAAGCTAAGATCATGGATCAAATGCAAACTGAATTGGCTGAGCTGAGGAACAGGATGGACCAGTTCATGACATTAATGACTGGCATGGCCCAAAATCAGGAAAGACTCAGGGCAATGGTTGAGCGGCCAGAAGTAGAGGTGCAGAATGGAAACGGTAATAATAGAGGTCAGAGAATTATTGATGAGACTAGTAATCAGACTTGCGTTAATATAGGCGGTGAGCCTCCTAGAAATACTGGGGTTCGTCAGGTTATGGAAGACAACCAAGATGAGCAGTTCACTCTGTTAGATGCTGAAGATGAGAATACTCGTAGATTCGACGAGCTCGCCGAAAAAATTAGGTCCATTGAATCCCAAAACACTCTTGGCTTTGATGTTTCCGACTTGGGATTGGTACCTGGGGTAAGAATCCCACATAAGTTCAAGCCACCAACATTTGACAAGTACAATGGCACCACTTGTCCTAAAACTCATCTTCAATCCTATGTGGGGAGGATAACCGCTCATACTGATGATGAGAAACTGTGGATGTACTATTTCCAAGACAGCCTTACTGGGGCATCTCAAGAATGGTATATGAAGTTGAGCAGGACTTCTGTAAGGAGCTGGAAGGAGTTAGCTCATGCTTTCGTCAAGCAGTATCAATACAACATGGATATGGCTCTAAACCGTACTCAGCTACAGAGTATGGCTCAGAATGCCAAGGAGAGTTTTAAGGAATATGCTCCAAGATGGTGCCAGTTGGCTGCCATGGTTTAACCTCCACTGCAGGACCGGGAGATGGCCGACATGTTTATGGGTACTCTTCAGGGAACTTATCTTGATAGGTTGGTTGCCTGTCCTTCAACTGGGTTTGCGGACATTGTAATCGTTGGGGAAAGGATTGAAAGTTTGTTGAAGCTCGAAAAAATACAAGATGCCAGTAGTGCTAGTTCTTCAAGAGTGAGGAAGCCATTTGCTGGAGCTACCAGAAAGAGAGATGGGGAGACCAGTGCTGTTTATAATAATAGAGGTAAAGGCTATCAGGATTCCTATAATCAGGTTGCTGCTGTTACCATTCCTAGTCCACAAGTTCAATCACAGCCACAACAACAGAATGTTCAGCCATAGAATAATCAACAGCCACGGAGATCATATCAGCAGAGACAAACTGACAGGCACATGGACCCTCTGCCTTTGACTTACACAGCTTTGTTTCCTTAATTATTGAAACTCAATCTGGTGGAGCTTTGTACGATGGGCCCGGCTCCTGCTGTGTTACCAAAGGGTTATGATGCTAATGCCCGCTGTGAGTTTCATTCTGGGGCTCCAGGTCATACTATTGAAAAGTGTCAGGCATTTCAGCATAAGGTACAGAATTTGATTGATGCCAAGGCAATTAATTTCTCAATTCCACCAAATGTGCTTCAGAATCCCATGCCAGATCATAATGTGCCAAAGGTCAACACCATTGAAGATGGGAAAGTTTTGAATTTGGTAACTGATGTGAACAGGGTAAAGACTCCTTTGAGTTTTGTGAAGGCTCGGTTGTTGAAGGGGCAAGTGTTCCCTGGCTGTGAAGAAGGTTGTGTTGATTGCAAGAATCAGAGTAATGGTTGTGATAAACTGAAGACCGGTATTCAAAATTTGATTGATGAGGGCTGTCTACAGTTCAATCAGGGGGACAAAAAGGGTGATGACGTGTCGGACGTTACCATTTATTTTACGCCAGCTGAAATTCAAGTGTCGGTGCCTGTAGATATTATAGTGCTTGATGTAGTGAGTCCTGTTACTATTACGGTACCAGGGCCAGTTCCTTATACTAGTGAGCGGGTTATCCTATGGCACTACGGTGTAGATGTTTACTACCAAGGGGAAAAACAAGAAGTGGAAACTCCAACTGGGGGTAGTTCCAGTATTGATAATGTTGGAGGTCTTGGTGGCTTCACCAGAAGTGGACGCTTGTTTGCTCCACAGACTATGAGAACTAATGCTGAAGCTGAGGCAGCAGCCAAAGCCAAGGGTAAACAGGTGGTTACAGAGGAGGTTGTTGTTCCTGAATCTGTGTAGAAAGGTACTTTTGAGAAAGAGGTCGAGGAGTTCATGAGACTTATCAAAAAGAGTGATTATAAAGTAGTTGATCAGTTGAATCAGACGCCATCAAAGATTTCTATCTTGTCGTTACTTATGTGTTCCGCGGCTCATCGAGAGGCACTTTTGAAGGTCTTGAATATAGCCTATGTACCTCAAGAGATTACTGTGAATCAATTGGAGTCTGTTGTTTCTAATGTCAATGCTAGCCATGGGCTAGGGTTTATAGATTATGATTTGACTACTGAGGGTCGTAATCACAACAGGGCATTACACATCACCCTGGAATGTAAAGGTGCAGTATTATCTCATGTATTGGTAGACATGGGGTCTTCCTTGAATGTGTTACCAAAGAAGGCCTTAATGAAGTTAGACGCTGACGGAATTATTCTAAGACCAAGTGATTTGGTAGTGAGGGCTTTCGATGGTTCGAAACGTTCTGTACTCGGAGAGGTAGAGCTCCCAGTAAAGATTGGTCCTCAAGTGTTTGAGTGCGTGTTTTACGTGATGGACATCCAACCCGCATATAGTTGCTTATTAGGCAGACCGTGGATTCATGCCGCTGGGGCAGTAACATCTACGTTGCACCAAAAGTTGAAATATGTGGTCGACGATCAAATGGTGACTGTATGTGGAGAGGAAGATATCTTCGTCAGTCAGCTGTCTACCTTTAAGTACGTGGAAATGGATGGAGAGATCCATGAGATGCTGTGTCAAGCATTGAAGGCAGTCAATATTTGTAATTCGTCTTCAAAGGCAGTATCTTCTCAGAGCGAAGAACAGGTGGGTACTTCTATTGCTTCTTACAAACAGGCAGTGGAAGTAGTCAAAGCATGTAATGCCCAAGGCTGGGGAAAATTGATTGAAGTCTCTGCAAAGGAAGATAAGTTCGGTATAGGCTATAATTTGTATCAAGTTGTTGCAACGGAGCCCAATGGGCCGATTACTTTCTACAGCGGGGGAATCATTAATCCTAATCAGATGTGTGTTGCAAGTGAAGGTGGCATCGATAGTGATTGTGATCTCGATAATTGGGTGCGCCCGTGTGTACCGGGTCAAGAGCTTTGCAATTGGTCTGTTGAAGAAATTGTTCAAGTTACTCTTCAAACAAAGTAATTTTCTTTGTTTTCTCTGTTGCATATTAAAATATCGTGCTCTGCCCAAGGCGTGTAGATCTATTTGTAGGGCCTCATAATTGCATTTGCAAGGTTTTTTATCATTAATAAAGGACGTTTTGCATACAAATTTTGTGTTCCTAGCCTTTCTATTTTATTTTTCCAGAAAAACAATAAAATGGAAATGTTTTTTTTGCTATTTTTTCAAAAAGTCTCATTCTAAAATAAAGCATGACCCTCAATCATGCAAACTTAATCACCCGGATTTCATTGATAACGATTCTACTATGGCCAAGTATGACTTTAATAACCCAATCTATCAAGCCGAAGAGGGGGAAGAAGAAGACTGCGAACTTCCCAAAGAATTAGCTAGATTGTTGAAGCAGGAGGAGAGGGTCATTCAACCTCACCAAGAGACAATTGACGTTATCAATATTGGTTCCGAGGGTGCAAGGAAAGAAATTAAGATCGGAGCCAGTCTGCAGGCCGAGGTAAAGAAAGAGTTGATCGGTATGCTGTGGGAATATGTTGACATCTTTGCTTGGTCATATCAAGATATGCCGGGGTTATATACAGACATTGTTGTGCACATATTGTCGTTGAAAGAGGGTTGTCCTCCTGTCAAACAGAAGCTTCGGAGAACTAAACCAGAAATGGCTCTCAAAATCAAAGAGGAGGTACAAAAACAGTAAGATGCGGGATTTCTCGCCGTCACCAATTACCCACCATGGGTTGCAAATATTGTTCCTGTGCCGAAGAAAGATGGTAAGGTCAGAAAGTGCGTTGATTACCGAGATCTAAACAGAGCAAATCCGAAATATGACTTTCCTTTACCTCACATCGATGTACTGGTTGACAACACCGCTCAATTCTCGGTATTCTCCTTCATGGATGGCTTCTCCGGGTACAATCAAATCAAGATGGCGCCGGAAGACATGGAGAAGACAACGTTCATTACCCCATGGGGTACCTTCTATTACAAGTGATGCCTTTTGGGTTGAAGAACGCTGGGGCAACGTATCAGCGAGCTATGGTAACACTATTCCATGACATGATTCATAAAGAGATTGAATGTTATGTAGATGATATGATTTCCAAGTCTGGAACAGAAGAAGAGCATCTGGTTAATCTGCAGAAACTGTTTGAAAGGTTGAGGAAGTTTCGACTAAGGTTGAATTCGAACAAGTGCACTTTCAGAGTGCGGTCTGGTAAATTGCTGGGTTTCATCGTAAGTGAAAAAGGAATTGAGGTTGATCCTGCCAAAATAAAAGCAATATAAGAAATGCCTGTACCTAGAACAGAAAAAGAAGTACGTGGGTTCCTGGGTAGATTGAACTACATTGAATGGTTCATATCTCACCTCACAGCCACCTGTGAACCAATATTTAAGCTGTTAAGAAAAGAACAAGCGGTCAGGTGGAATGATGATTGCCAAAGGGCTTTCGAGAAAATAAAAGAATATTTTTAGGAACCTCCAATTTTCATGCCTCCAGTTCTAGGGAGACCATTGATCATGTATTTGATTGTGCTTGAAGGATCCATGGGTTGTGTTCTCGGTCAACATGACGAGACAGGTAAAAAGGAGCATGCCATCTACTATTTGAGCAAAAAATTCAATGATTGTGAATCACGATACTCGATGCTTGAGAGGACATGTTGTGCACTTGCATGGGTTGCTAAGCGATTGAGGCAGTATATGCTCACTCATACAACCTTGTTAATTTCAAAGATGGATCTTGTCAAGTACATATTTGAGAAACCAGCATTGACCGAATGGGTTGCACGTTGGCAGATGGTGCTGACTGAATATGATATCCAGTATACTTCTCAAAAAGCCATCAAAGGAAGTATTTTGTCGGATTATCTTGCGCAGCAACCAATTGATGACTATCAGCCGATGAGGTTTGATTTCCCTGATGAGGACATCATGTTTCTTAAAGCTAAAGATTGCGAGGAACCACTCCCAGAGGAGGGGCCAGACCCTGAATCCAAATGGAGTTTGATGTTTGATGGGGCCGTCAACATGAATGGATGCGGAGTTGGGGCAGTTCTTATCACTCCGAAAGGGTTTCATATACCTTTCACTGCCAGGTTAACTTTTGATGTCACCAACAATGAAGCAGAATATGAAGCTTGCATTATGGGCATTGAAGAAGCCATTGACTTAAGGATCAAGACTCTTGAAATATTTGGGGACTCTGCCCTGGTGATCAATCAGATCAATGGAGATTGGCATACCCATCAACCAAACTTGATTCCTTACAGAGACTATGCGAGGAGGTTGTTGACTTTCTTTACAACAGTGAAATTGTATCATATACCTAGAGATGGAAATCAAATGGCTGATGCTTTGGCAACATTATCTTCCATGATTCAAGTGAATTGGTGGAACCATGTGCCAAAAATTGAGGTGTTTCATCTTGACAGGCCTGCACATGTGTTTGCTGTTGATGCAGTGTCGGATGATAAGCCGTGGTTTCATGATATCAAATGCTTCTTGAGGAGTCAAGAGTATCTGGCTGGAGCATCCAACAATGATAAAAAGACTCTGAGGAGGTTAGCTGGTAGTTTCTTCTTGAATGAGGATGTGCTGTACAAACGAAACTTTGACATGGTTTTACTCAGATGTGTGGATAGACACGAAGCAAACATGTTGATGCAAGAAGTGCACGAAGGTTCTTTCGGTACCCATGCCAGAGGATATGCAATGGCAAAGAAATTATTGAGGTCGGGGTATTACTGGATGACTATGGATGCAGACTATTGTTCATATGCCTGTAAATGCCACAAATGTCAGATTTATGCGGATAAAGTGCATGTACCTCCGAATCCGTTGAATGTTATGGCTTCTCCTTGGCCCTTTGCAATGTGGGGCATTGATATGATTGGAAAGATTGAGCCAACTACTTCCAACGGCCATCGCTTCATCTTGGTCGCTATTGATTACTTTACCAAATGGGTGGAAGCATCATCTTATGCTAATGTCACTAAGCAGGTGGTAGCCAGATTTCTGAAAAGGGATATCATTTGTCGCTATGGAGTGCCCGAAAGAATCATTATCGATAATGGTTCTAATCTCAACAACAAAATGATGGCAGAATTATGTCGGGACTTCAAAATTGAGCATCACAATTCTTCACCGTACCGTCCAAAGATTAATGGCACTGTTGAAGCGGCCAACAAGAACATCAAGAAGATTGTGCAAAAGATGGTGGTGACCTACAAAGATTGGCATGAGATGCTACCGTTTTCCTTGCATGGGTACCAAACATCAGTAAGGACATCTATCGGGGCAACACCGTTCTCACTTGTGTATGGTATGGAGGCAGTCCTGCCAGTTGATGTTGAGATTCCCTCGCTGAGGGTTATGATGGATGTCAAACTGGATGAGGCAGAATGGGTTCGCACTTGATTCAATGAGCTGAGCTTAGTTGAGGAAAAGAGACTAGCAGCTATTTGCCATGGTCAATTGTATCAAAGAAGGATGAAGCGGGCATTTGATCAGAAAGTGCGACCTCGGGAGTATCAAGTTGGTGAATTGGTACTTAGAAAGATCCATCCTCCAAACACAGATCACAGGGGAAAATGGACACCGAACTATGAAGGTCCATATGTGGTTAAGAAGGTTTTCTCTGGCAGAGCCTTAATGCTTACAACCATGGATGGTGAAGATTTTCAATCCCCTGTCAACTCAGATGCAGTCAAAAAATACTTCGCATAAACAGACCCGCTGGACAAAAAAAGAAAGGTCCAGGCAAAAAAGGGCATCCCGGCGAACCATAAAAACAGAATAAATAGGTCCGGGCAAAAATTAGGGATAAATAAAAAAAATTGTACACCCGGTGAGTTGAAAATCCGTAAGGACAACTCAGGCAAGAAAGGGTATCTCGGTGGATTGAAAACCCAAAAAGGGCGGTCCACGCAAAAGAGGGATTAAGTGAAGACTGCGATCTGAGTCATCTGTACTGCCTCATCGTTTCACTCAAGCTGGCAATCTCCAAAGGATAGGAAGCAGGACAATCATCCCCTTTAGAAAATAAAGATAATTGGAAAGTCTTGAAGACATACTGGTCATAGCAGAATTGAAACTCAGTGAAAATCCGTTTTCACGTTGCCATTAGGATAGTTTCTTTTTTCTCAATTTTCAGCGATCGCCTCTTTCCAGGGATTGCTTCCTGATGTACTTGCCTATTTTGGGCATTTCAATCAATAAATTTGGTTTTTCAGTCAAAAATCTTCGCATTTGTTTTCATTTTACTGTTTTGTTTGCAAAAACCGTCTGAATTTTTGATAAAAAGCATTGCATTGTTGAAAACATTGAGGCTTTATAATAACATGTGCAGGGAAAACATTTAAAATTGCTTTGAATGTTGATTAACTCCGGACAGTGGATTTAAACCATGCAGTCTCTGGGACATATGTGTGCACTTCTTTTGTTGCAGGTTTATATTAAAGAAGCCTAACATGAAGTCATATCAGGCACGGGGCATAGGTGCATATTCTTTCGCTTGCAGGTAGCAGCCTCGTATTAGACTCAAAAGCAAGATTGAAGCCTTTTCAAGAGCATGGGCAATTTCTTCCAAACAAGTAATCACTCACCCCTAAGTCAGAATACTGGGGCAATCATATTCAGGAAAGGGTTCCCGTATCACCCTTTTGTCACAACTGGTACTGATTGAGTTCACCGGTTGATTAGCGGTCACTTGCAACGGCTTGAGATCGACGGGCGACTCCGGCAATGTCATTGTATCCTATTAGGTTGATTCTCCCATTCAGTACTTCCAGCAGCTACAAGCTTTTCTGTGTCATTAACAGTTGTTGATTCCCCAGTAGTGTTAGAATCGAAGTATTTCCCGGCTGAGTCAGAAGGCTGATTATCCCTCGCAAAGGATCTTGGGTTTGATAGATCCCCAAGCAGAGTTTTAATGACTCTTTTGTCCCCAGCAGAACGTCATTCAGAAGTTCTCATCCCCAATGGAATTCCATGGGCAGAGTAATCTCTCTCTAAGGCAGAGTCCTCCCAGTGGAAACTTCTTCAACAGGATCATCATACCTCAGCGCATCTGCGAGCCAATTTATTTTTGGCAATTTGTGGCAAGCGTCATCCCCGGCAGAAGGGTTAAACCCCATAGAGAAATTGAAGGATCGAGCAATGATCTTTCCCCCCAGAGTCTCTTTGCATTTGCATTTTGTTTGCATGGAATTTTTCTAAAGTGTAGCATTCCATTGATATGGAGCATTACGGCAAAACTCAAACATACGCATTCGAAACATAAGCCAGGTTCAATAGTTTACCTGCAAGCCAGAGCGATTCACAGACAAAACATTATCATGCAACCCCAGCAAAGCCTACTACAGCACTTGATCGTACAATGTTAAGTCAATACACGTCCGTATTTACCTTGGACATCCGTTCGTATTCTGTCAATACCTGTCCGTATTGACCTTGGACATCCGTCCGTGTTCTTTCAATACCTGTTCGTATTGACCGTTTTCAACACCCGTTCGTGTTTGAACTTTTTAGCCAATATTCGTCCGTATTGACCTTTGAGATACTCGTCCATATCTTATTAATCATCGTCTGATACTCGTCCGTATCGTCGACTTGGTCACTCGTCGTGTTCCTTTGATGAATATCCGATGCTCGTTCGTATCGTTGACCCGGACACTTGTGTGTATTCCCTTCTTAATCATCGTCTGATACTCGTCTGTATCGTCGACTTGGCCACTCGTCGTGTTCCCTTGATGATTGACCGATGCTCGTCTGTATCATTGACCCGAACACTTGTGTGTGTTCCCTTATTAATCATCGTCCGATACTCGTCCGTATCATCGACTTGGTCACTTGTTGTGTTCCTTTGATGATTGTCTGATGCTCGTCCGTATTGTTGACCCGAACACTTGTGTGTGTTCCCTTATTAATCATCGTCTGATACTCGTCCGTATCGTCGACTTGGTCACTCGTCGTGTTCCTCTGATGATAGTCTGTTGCTCGTCCGCATTGTTGACCTTTGACACCCGTCCGTGTCCTTTCAACGCTCGTCTTTGTTTGAGCTCGTATTTTAATACTCGTCTGTATTAACCTTTGACACCCGTCTGTGTCCTTTCAACACCCGTCCGTGTTTTCTTTCCGTACTCGTCCGTATGGTCATTGATAATCGTCTGTATCCCTAGTTTGATACACGTCGTATCAATCTATGCAGTTACTTGTTGATTCTTCCATGAGGGTTTATATCCCTTTTCTTCTTCATTCAGCGTGCAAATTTTCTGGTTGTTTTGGGTATTCAATCAAAATTCACCTTGATCGTCTGAATAGCCGTTGCTTTCATCCTTCCCAGGTTAACCGATGATTGAATAGGGGCAGCTGTAACACCCCAAAAGTTGCCCTAGTGTTGCTAACCTTTTTGTCTTATGTTTCTTTTCATTTGCATTATCATTCCTGCATTTTGCATATTTTCTTTTGGGCATGGGATCAAGGTATTCTTTCAGCAGCTCACGGCGTCATCAGTTCCAATATGTTTTTTAATAGTGTTCAGAGCCAAGCAGATAGCTTTCCACGTCTTTTTTTAGCATTTATTTTGCTCATTAAGCAATTGGATGATTAGAAACTCCGGCAGTCAATTTTTGATCAGTTATCCAGCACCAGAAAGTTGTTATCAACAGTTTAATCCGAGTGCAAAAAAGAAAAAAAACTTTTCGCAGCATATTTCAAGTGTATTCCAGTGGTAATATCATATGGCAAGTTTCAGAGGTATATCAGGGTTCAGAACAGGTGGAACCGGACGAATATCCAAGTTTCCCTCCTTTTGGAGCCAAAATTTTGAATTTTTGAATAGAGTAATCGATTACTCAAAGTGAGTAACCGATTACTCTGGGCGAAATTGCAAAAATATGGCATTTTTCAGCACTGCATAATTTTTGAGCATTTTTTATCATGTGCTTGGCTTGTGCATGTGTGGGAAGGATCTAGAACTGATCTATTTTCATCATTTTCCATCCAAAAATTCAAATTCTTTCCACTCCAATTCCACATTTTCTTTTCTAATTCACATTTCATCCCAATTTCCACTCCCTTAACCTCACTCCCAACCCAAACTTAACTCCTAACCTAGGTGTTATTTAAACCAATTCATTCCAAACCTCAAGGGAGATCCATTTTTTTCCACTCTCAATTTTCAGAACTCTCTCAATTCTCTCTCATTTTTTCACTCTCAACCTCCATTTTCAACCACACTCAAAGCTCCTTCATAGAGAATGACAAGTTCTTCATTGGAACTTGTTAATTCTTGAGCTATAACCTCTCATCCTCACCACATTTCAGCATTTCAATTTGGATTTTCGTTTGGATCTGGTGCTGAATTTTCAGAAGTGATTTTTGGAAGTGGTTTTGGAGTTTTAGTTGCTTATTGATTGGATCTTCAACTTTTGAGTACAAGAAGCTTGTGGATCTTGGATTTCTCTACTTGAATTCATTCATTTCTATTTGCAACACTTACCAAAGCAAATCTCAGCTTTGTAGGTTGGTTAATTTCAGATCCATACTCATTTTAGCTCAATTGCAACTTATACAATGTAGATCCATGAATTTTGATGTGTTTTGATTCATTTGGTTGATCTTGATTATGGATGTTGATGATTGTTGGATCTAATTGATGTTTGATTGCTGTGATTGAACTTAATTTTCGTGCATTATTGTTTACATGATCATTTGGAGGTTTGGATAAGTGATTTGCTGTTGAAAAGTGCTTTTCAAAGTTGAATTTCTGCCTCTGTTTCAGTGGTAATCGATTACTCTAACAGGGTAATTGATTACTCTGCCTTATTTTCACGTTTTTAGCCAATTTTCAACTGAGTAATCGATTACCCTATACGAGTAATCGATTACCACTGAAGCAGATTATGTTTTTCTTGCATTTTCTTGCTTGTTTGAGATCTCTTGCATGTCTAAACTTCATGGATTGATGTCTTGATGATTTGTGGATTATTCTTAAGCTGTTTCACCTCACACCCTTGCATGAACACAATTCTTCGACACGCGATTCTTGGTTTCTCATTGGTGAATGTTTATGTTTGCGTTGTTAATTAATTAACGCAATAAACACGATGCACACGTACAATTGAATCATGTTACTTCCTGATTAATGCTCAAATTGCTGGATCTGTAATGCATGATCGTTTGTTTGCATCTACATTTGCTTATGCATGTTGCTTTGATCAATGATTAGGAAGTGCAACCTTGTTGAATGCATATGTTTGTGGATCATTTGCATGCCTTTAGCTTATCCATGTCTAGTTGTTTGATGCTTAATCAGATGCATGCTTGTCATGATTAGACATTATTGAGACCTTTCCATGAGCATTTGTTTAGATACAATGCATGCTGCCTTGTCTTTCCACCGCTGTTGGGATGCATGTGTGCTGTTGTATGCGTTGTTGTTTGGCTTTTTACACCCTTTCTTGTGCTGAATTGTGTGCTGTTATAAGTATTCTTGCTTGTGTGCTGTCTTTAACTGCTGTGTTGTTGCAGATGCGCTGTTGTAGCTGTTGTTGTTGCTCTTTTTCGTCTTTCCTTCTTCATCCTTTTCACTCTTTCTCTTCCCATGAGTCTCAAGACTTGTTTAAGTCTTGGATTCACTCCCTTAGAGCTACCTAGTCCAACTTAATTTTTCGATTAAGCTTGGGGTAGGATTAGCATTAGGCTTCCCTTTGTATGCTAACTTAGGTAGAAGTTTCCCCTTCAAACCACACTTAACCTTTAGGATCATCCATGCATGATAACAAATAGGATCGTTAGTCTCCCATTTAGACTTTTACCATTCTCAACCTTTGAGTCTCTCTTCTTCTCATCTCAAAACAAAAAGTAAAAAACCTTAATAAAGGCATAACATATATTGCATTTGAGCCTTTCATGTGAGAATGAGATAGTGAAGGGTCTTCTCTCACTTTCTTAGAATGTTTAGCATACGTCCCGTCTTGGGTCGATATGCGAGGCATTCGATCCTACGTAAAAGACATAAATGCAATATGCGTTATACGCACCAATAATCAAAATACTTCTTTCTAAAATACAAAAACAAACAAACAAATTCTCTTCTCATCTCCTTCATTCTATTCCTTAAGGACTCGTCATGTCCGTTCTACCGCAAACAGGTAATGCCTAAGTCTCCATACAGCGAGCTGCAACACCTAACTGCTGGGACGCGCACTCTGACATTTCCATTAAAAAACACAAACAAAGCAACCCTTGTTGAGCTGAACTACGTTTGCTATGATTCTTCTTTCTCGTCTGATTGAAGATACGTAGGCACGAGATACGATATCTCGATGAGCAACCTTTCCCCGTAGTCCGTCGAACTACGTTGACTCTGACTTTCCCATTGCACTGAGGGAATATGTAGGCCTAGGACAACGATAATGTCCTATCGAGTCACTTCTTTTCCTTTTCTCCCTCGTCTCTTTGTTTCTTTCAGTTCAGTTCCATTTCCTTCCCATCAGCAGCGAAGCTCCAGTCGACGACACCCCTTTGATCCAGGCAGCAAGCGTGGATCCCGTCGGGTACGACGGACGTGAAGGGGTGCGATAACCTTCCCTTCACGTAACCGACTCCCTTACCATTTCTCTTTGGTTCGCAAGACCTTGTTCTTTCCTTTCTCCCGGGTTTGTGCAGCATTACCTTTCCCTTTCTTTGTGATAAAAATGCCTAGCAGGCGACTCTTCTTTCTTTCTTCCACGCCACTTTCGCGTTTGTACCAGGATGAAAATCCCTGGAGCGACAACTAGCCATCATTGCCTAGTAACTGCTACACAGGGCTCTAGGCACACGTGGCGCCCAAACATTTCCAATTCTGACTAACCGTTAGTCTCCCCATACGAAGGGCAACCCGGTCACGGTCATGAATGTCACAGACTCCAGGGGTCACAGGCACCATGAGACAACTTTCCTCGTCACCAAACGACGACTCCACGCTAGCTCCCCGGAGCCACGAGTTATCCTTAAGTCATCACTCCTATGCTCGGGAGCAATGACTTGGGGGGCTCCTGTTCTGGACTGGACCAATGGCTAGACATCGTCCAATCCACCTTTGCTCCCAGAACGGCCCAATTGCCTAAGTCCAATCCACCAAGGGGCAAAAGTACCTTTATGCCCCTCCAACCGGGGAAGGACTGCATCGTTCCTCCCCGGAAATGTTGATCGTTCCGTACGGCTTCTTCACTGCCCGAACAGCTAAGGGCATGTGCCCGACACTATGCCTATGCCCGACATAACAGCTAGTTTTGGGCATCCTGCCCGACATAACGGCTAGTTTTAGGCAGTTACCTATTCTTTGGGAAAATGTTATTTGGCCCCGAAAATAGGACCGTTAGCCACGCGCTGGGGGCACTATATAAACTCTCTCACTTGAGAGGGATGGGTATCAAATAATCATCCTTGAAACTCATACTTTGTACTTGCCCCTTTCCTCTGACCCTTTCTTACTTGAGCGTCGGAGTGCCTTGCAGGTACACCCCCTCCTCCTCTCCATATAACCCTCACCTCAGACGTACTTGGTGGCCCACTTCAACAGGATCTGATCCAGCCTTCACGATCACATCCTATTCAGGACTTCTTCCACAGTGGAGGTTTCCTTCACCCAGTGTCTCAAGAAGTACACACCATTAATGAGGGTGACTCCTCCGATACAGATGAAGAGTAAAAGTCCTATCTCAACGAAGAAGGTTATATGTCTCAGGGAGAAACACATACGATATTCTGCTTTCCCACGCATAGTCCGAGATATATACCAAGATCAGACGTCAAGATGATATACGGAGATTGTGATCCTGAAGGATGTCGTGCTCCACCTAACTCAATAGAGGAGGACATTCTGATGAAAGACAACTTCGACTATGACTATTATGACCCAATGGATGACTTGCCTATCTGGCAGTTGTACCCAGAAGACTTGGGGCAAAAGAGTCAGCCCTACGATGCATATCAGCTGAGCATCATTGAAAAGAATACCTGCATCCCCACCAAATCATGGGATCATTACTCAGGACATTCCGAAGATATCCAACATAATGATGAATCTGCAAAGATTGTAGGGCTAGAATTCATTAACTATGCTTTTCCCGAGGTCAACGTCATCGAGAAGGATAACTCCTCCAATTCCATAGAAGTATGGGACACCTTAGGACAACCGAGTGGCAAGTACAATTTCTTGGTCAAGTAAACCGCTCCTGAAAGCTCTCGTATCAGGCTCAAAGTCATCCAGCCAACTGGATGGGGAGATCCGCCTGAGAATGAAAACACTATACAAGATACAACAGAAGAGTTTGTTTACGACAACTTTGCCGGGGAGGAAGACTCCAACGATCCTACTCCGCTAGAAATCAGCGTCATTTCTGAGGACATACCAAGAAAGAAGGTACCAGACTTTGTGATTCACCGAGGAGTTCGCCGCCAATGGGTTGCTGTCGATGTTCCGAAAGTCGTCCATAAGTCTAAGTAATTGTCATCTTTGTTTTAACCTTTCACCCTGCCCAGGTGAAACGGATGTTTTTATAGGGCTCACTTTCTGTAAATGTCCCTCTTCGCTTTGCCCAAAGCGACAGAGTTTTGTTTTATAGGGCTGTAGCTTCAAGAATCGACTAAATCATAAATAAACGTCATTCTGTAATTTCCGCATTTATTGCTGTTTTCACTTTTCGCTTTTTCAGAAAATGGTAATCCTAAAAATAGGCCAAAAATAAATAAAAACAAGCATTTTTCAGAAAATACACTGCACACTCTTGCATTTCTCTCTATCTCTTCTAAAAAATGAATCATCACGTCTTGCAGATTGCTTGTTTTAAACCCCATTGAAACATACGATCCAATGCCTTCTCCCAACTTTGAATTCTCGGTATTTGAAGCTGAAGAAGAAGATGACGAAGAAATTCCATAAGAGATCTCCCTATTACTTAGAAAAGAGGGAAGGTCTATTGAACCTCACAAAAAGCCGTTGGAAATGGTCAACTTGGGTTCAGGAGAAGAGAGAAAAGAAGTCAAGATTGGGGCAGTGCTCATTCCGACTGTCAAAGAAAACTTGATAAGACTTCTCAAAGAGTTTCCCGATGTGTTCGCTTGGTCCTATTAGGATATGCCAGGGTTGGATACCAGCATCGTGGAACATCATCTACCGTTAAGATCAGAATGTCCACTGGTAAAACAAAGGTTGAGGCGGACTCATCCAGACATGGCCATCAAAATCAAAGAGGAAGTGCAGAAACAGATAGATGCAGGTTTCCTCGCCACCTCAGAATATCCTCAATGGCTAGCCAACATAGTGTCAGTTCCGAAAAAGGACGAAAAAGTCAGAATGTGCGTAGACTACAGGGATCTGAACAAAGCCAGTCCAAAGGATGACTTTCCCTTACCGCACATAGACATGCTGGTAGACAGGTAGACAGTACAGCAAAGTTCAAAGTCTTCTCCTTCATGGATGGATTCTCAGGTTATAATCAGATCAAAATGGTGCTGGAAGATATGGATAAAACTTCATTTATCACCCCATGGGGCACCTTTTGTTACAAGGTAATGTCGTTCGGTCTGAAGAACGTCGGGGCAACTTATCAAAGGGCCATGACTACTCTGTTTCACGACATGATGCACAAAGAAATTGAAGTGTATGTCGATATATGATTGCCAAATCTAAAACAGAAGAGCAGTATGTGATCCACTTGTCAAAACTATTCGAGCGTCTAAGAAAGTACAAACTCCGCTTGAATCCCAACAAATGCACGTTTGGTGTTCGTTCAGGAAAACTGTTAGGGTTCATCGTCATCCAAAAGGGAATTGAGGTTGATCCTGACAAGGTAAAGGCCATTCAAGAAATGCCTTCACCAAATACTGAGAAACAAGTCAGAGGATTCCTAAGAGGTCTGAATTACATTTCCAGATTTATATTCCTCATAACCGCGACATGCGCGCCAATCTTCAAACTACTAAAAAAGAATCAAAGTTATGAATGGACAGAAGACTGCCAAACAGCCTTCGACAGTATCAAAGAATATCTGTTGAATCCACCAATCCTATCACCACCAGTGGAAGGAAGACCACTAATCATCTACCTGACAGTCTTGGAAGACTCCGTGGGTTGTTTACTTGGCCAACAAGATGAAACCAAAAGAAAAGAGTCTACAATCTATTACTTAAGCAAGAAATTTACAGACTGTGAAACTTGATACACTATGGTCGAGAAAAATTGTTGCGCTCTGGCTTGGCCAACCAAACGTCTTCTCCAGTACATGATTTGCCACACTACTTGGTTAATCTCCGAAATGGATCCGATCAAGTATGTCTTTGAAAAACCTGCTCTCACGGGAAGGATTGCCTGTTAGCAGATGTTGTTATCAGAATATGACATCGAGTACCATGCTCAGAAAGCCGTCAAAGGAAGTATTCTAGCCAATCATTTGGCTCATCAACCGATTGACAATCAGGAATCAATCGGGTTTGACTTCCCAGACGAAGCTATCATGTACTTGAAAATGAAAGATTGCGATGAACCGCTACCCAGTGAAGCGCCAGAACCAGGTTCCTAATGGGGACTAATATTTGACGGAGCTGTCAATAATTATGGAAATGGAATTGGGGCAATCATCA
The DNA here is from genome assembly GCA_022829125.1 of Lathyrus tuberosus. NCBI lineage: Eukaryota > Viridiplantae > Streptophyta > Magnoliopsida > Fabales > Fabaceae > Lathyrus > Lathyrus tuberosus. The sequence continues at coordinate 6,137,337 of JALAZF010000283.1, read as the reverse complement.
TAACACCTCAGGGTACCCATATTCCTTTCACTGCCAAACTGACGTTCAAGTGCACAAACAACGAGGCCGAATACGAAGCTTGTATCATGGGTCTCGAAGAAGCAATTGACTTAAGGATTAAAAACTTGGATGTGAATGGAGACTCAGCCCTGGTTATCAGTCAAATCAAAGGAGATTGGAACACGTACCAATCAGGACTGATTCCTTACAAAGACCACGCGAGAAGGTTGTTACCATTCTTCAACAGAATCGAGTTTCATCATATCCCTTGTGAAGAGAATCACATGGCTGATGCACTAGCCACTCTCTCTTCCATGATTAGTGTAGGTCAATAGAACGACGTACCTAAGATCGACATAATGTGCCTAGAAAGACCCACTTACATCTTCACGGTCGAAGCAGTCATCGACGATAAACCTTGATATCACGATATCAAATTCTTCCTTCAGAAACAAGAGTACCCATTTGGGGCATCCAGAAAAGAAAGAAAGTCCCTCAGAAGACTGGCTGGCAGCTTCTTTCTGAGTGGTAATACACTCTATTAGATCCATGGACGGAGAGGAGTTTGCCTACCACACAAATGTTGACGTAGTCAAGAAATACTTCGCCTAAAAAAATGTCTCGGTGGATTGAAAACCCGAAAGGGCGGTCCAGGCAAAAATTAGAGACATAAGCAAAATTCATCCCGAGGGATTGGAAATCTCAAAGTACAATCCAGGAAAAAATTAGGGATTAATGGCAAGTAACTACGTTCGACGAGGTTAAATCCCCAGCAGTAATGACATCCATCAGGAAAATTCCAGTCAAGGTCATCTTCGACAGTAGCTCAGAATGTCCAGAATTCAAAGTTTGTAGAAGGATAATGGTTATTATGTTTCAATGTGTCCTTTTTCCCTTAAATTACCATTTTCTAAACTTTGTAAATACTCGATTGGATCACGCGCTTGGCTGATTTCCATCCTATCAATAAAATTTGGGCCCTAGTGCTTTTTGTTTGCAATTCTCATTTATTTTTGCTTTTCAGAATGACATTTTTAACATGGTCAACGATTCTTGAAATAAAACAAAAAAAAAAGAATTTACTTGTCAAAATTTTTCTGCTTTTAAAATAAAGATGGCAATTCTTTTGACTGTTGAACATTGAAAGAATATCGATCGCTTCTCTAAAGATGATTGAACCTCAAAGTGCAGAATCAAAGTACTCCTTCTAAACCAGTACGCCTGAGTGAAGAATCAACTGTGTCAGATACGAATGTCCCATCTGACATCCCCGGCAGAGTTCGTATCTCTTAAGACCGATTGACTTTTCTCCCCCGCGGGGTCCATTTCTCTCCTAAGCAAGGTAGGATTACTATCTTGAACCAATGATACTTTTTATACCCCGTCGTGGCCGAGTATCCAATCGTGTTCATCCACTAGTCTGTATGTCGCATCAGTTTTGTCAGCATAAACATACATACCTCATGCATAATTGATTCACATTCATAATCATATTGCCTCACTATCACTCTGGTCAGTCTTATCCCCAAGTGATAAAGTCCTCTTATCAATCAAGTTGTCAGTCCTTTCCTCGTCGGGAAAAGTGTCGCCTAAACAATCTCTCCCCCAGTTTATTTCTGGGTTGGAATCTGTCCTCGACCACTTTGATAACTTGAAGCTCTGAAAGACAAGAAGGCATTCGACAAACGTCACTCTTCACCTTTGAAAATAATGTTCTCGCTTTCCCAGATTAAGGAAAATCCCCAGAGGAAGCCTTTCAACCGAAGACTTTCAGTAATACAGTAGTTTTTCTCTGAAAATTTGCTACCAAATGAGGTCATCAGCACCTCCAAATTGGATTACATCACATGGAATTTCTCCGAAAAGATCTCGAAGAAAAGTATGATGTAGTATCCCCAAGCAGAAAATAGTTTCTCAAAGAGACTTGTTTTTCCCCGGTAGAGTAAACAAATGGCATCTCCAACAGAGGAGTTTGCACACCTCTACAACTCAGACAAATGGGTCTCCCTAGCAAGTCTGACATCAAGTTTCTCAATCAAATGGCATCTCCCCGGTAAACTCGGCGAGAAGTTTGATGAAAACCACTACACATAGCGTCCCTTGTCAAGGAAGAAACTTGAAAAAAAACTGAGACCAGTCCCGTGGCTGAAGACCAGGATCGAGGGGAAGTTTATTGACAAAAGAAACTTAGACTAGTTCATTGGCTTAAGACAGGATCGAGAGGAAGTTTATATCAGAAACTGAGGCCATTTCCTTGATTGAATACCAGCATCGAAGGGAAGTTTATTGACAAAAGAAACTGAGACCAGTTCCTTGGCTGAAGAGCAGGATCGAGGGGAAGTTTATATCAGAAACTAAGACCAGTTCCGCGGCTGAAGACCCGGATCGAGGGGAAGTTTCACTCTTTTCTGAGTATCATTACTTAGCAAAAGAAGATGGATGAGCGAATTTCCATTCATAACCACCATCAAAATTTCGGGTATTCCGATATTTAATCCTCTTGCACCCCGAATGCCCGAATACCTTAGCCATTCACACCTTCGGGTCCAAGAAGATTAAATAGGGGAATCTGTCATACCCCAAATTTTGACCACCAAGATTTCCCATCATTGTGAGAATCATCACCACAATATGGATGTACTTTCATGCCTCATCAAAGATGGGTGAGCAGTCACCACAATCAAGAATTAGGGTTTTAAGCCCTCTCAGAGCACTTAGACAAAGGATCAATCAAGAAATGACATGATATTCAACTTGTCTAACCTCTCAAAAACCCATAAGGGATCAAGAGGACTCCCACATCAATAATCAAGCACAAAGTTGCAACTTTCCAAGTGGATCAAGCCTCAAGATCGCCAGTGTCACCAAATTAGGGTTTTGGTCGATCAAGGCCTCTAGGTGAAAATTTTCGTCTGAGAATGAGCCAATAATTCAAAGCATGATGCAAAATGCTTCATGGGACCTCATGGATCCAATCATCAAGTCAAATTAGCCTCAGGGGATGCATTCATCAAAAATCTGGAATTAGGGTTTCTTGACCTAATTCACCCCTAAGTTGAATTTTGAGGCAAGATATGAGCCAAGACCTCAAGACATGATTTGAAGGCCTCAAATACACCACATTGATCCATTTGCAACAATGGATTGACCCAAGAATCTTGGTTCACAAGCTTCATTTTCATCTTGACCACAATTAGGGTTTTGAAGGAAAAAGTTAACTGTACCTTTAACTTTTGATCAGGGCATGCTCCCAAACCTTGGGACATGATTCAATACACCCTATAACACCTATGTAATCCATCCATTAGGTTTGATTTAGGTCAAGGGCTTGATTTCATAAAGGATAGCACAGTTTGGATTTCATCCGATAAAAAGTCAACAATGCACAAAATCAAGTTTGACTTTTTGGATTTTTTCACAAATATGGTTTCCCTAGGTAAAAAATAATGTTAATGTATGGTATTGATCATCATTAATTAATAAAAATCAAGAAAAGTGAGGTTTCTTGCAAAAGGGGCAACCATGAGAAACCAAAAAATTTCTAAGTTATGGAACAAAAATGGTTTTGGTACCAACTTCCAAGGATCATAACTTGTGATCCAAGCAGCCATTTTGGGTGATCCAAAGCTGGATTTGTAGGTCTTGCTACACTCTACAAAAGCTTCAACTACCTCAGACTTCAATTCTTCAAGGATTTTGAGTTATGGAGTGATCAAAATGACAAAAACATGAAAATGACACTTTTTCCAACACTTAGTGAAAATCTGCCTAAGTTACTAGCCTTGAACATCAATGTTCATGAGGATTTTTCAATGGGATCCAAAAAGTTTCAAAACAAACTATGAGCACACATGTTTTGTATCATATGAGGGCTTTCTAAAAAGCACAAGAGCCTCCCATAACTCAACCTGAGCAGGGAGATATGAATCCCTCAAAATCACCATTTCCAACTGCCTTATACAAGGCAGAATTTGGTGTTTTGCTCGATTTGGTAAATTTGGACAACTCCAAGCCTTGTCATCCATTTGGACACATATGAGGATAAAAAAAAGGAGAATGATCTGATCCCCAAGCCTCCAAAGTCCAAGAATCTACACATAGCCATAACAAACCTAAAAAGGCTAAAAAGGTGCCAAGACTCCAATTTTGTTTCCAAGCATTCAATAGATGCACCAAGGTGGCATGGACTGACACATTCCTAAGTGAATGAGTCAAGAATAAGCTCTGAATCAAAGGACCATAGGACTGTTCCCTAACCTCAAGTCAATGGCTAGAGGAGACTTGAGATTCCTTTTGCTCAACATTGACCAAAGGTCTGCTGCAGCTGCCATTCACTATTGATGCCAAAACAAACTTGACACACTATAAATAGAGCTCAAATGTGATCAGTTTGAGTACACCAAAGCACTACAACTGATGCTTTCCTCAAAATATCTCTCTTTAGGCCAAAATGCCTTCTTTTGCAAGTCATCTCTGAGTTTTTGAGTTAGAGAGCAATTCCACTACAGCTCATGATCCAAACACATCCAATATGTCATATCTAAGCTGTCCAAACACTCACTTGTGACCTGAAACACCAAAATCAGAAAATCCATCTCCAAAACCTCAAAATTAGACTTTTCTGCATTTATCAAGCCATGCCTTGATTCAGTCACTTCCAAAACCAAACAAAGCCTCAAACACACTCTAAATATCATCCTCAAACTGTCCCAATTGGTTTCCCTCGTCTGGAACACCATTTGAGAGAGTTGCTATATTGGTCACTTTTGCCACTTTTGAAAGAAAGGCCTATTCTTGTTCCTGAGGATTCCAGCTGGTTCTGATCATCCTAAAAGCTTTTAAGGGATCAATTAAGAGTGTTCAAAGCATTGGATCACTTCTGGCATAGGGAACTTGGCAGATAGCACAAGGAGCTCCAAGAGGTAAGTGCATCATCACTTGAACTCTCTAAATTATGCATTTCTTTGAGGTCCATTGATCATGAACCTCTCATACATATCATACATGTTATGTTTGAACCAAATTATCATGCTATTATTGCCTGTGTAGTGAGATAGCATAGAACATGCAAGTTTAGGCCTATTTTGAAATTACTGTCGGATTTTGAGATAGGAACATTTTCTGAAAATTTCAAGGGCACCATTGGATTCCTCATGAAATTCTAGGCCAGATGCACCTAAATTTTATCCTAATACATGGAGAAATGAGCAATTTACAGCCTTCACGCAAATCCACCATGACTTGGTTTCTTGCCTTGGCCAGGCCTAGAAACCTGGCCACCCTTAAGTATTAATGGGGTGGTTTTGATACACGGATGTATCACCACCCTAGTGGTAGTGCGAGCATGTGTTTGTCTTGGAGGTCATGGGTTCAAACCCCACCCAGACCATTTTTGCCATTTTCCATATTTTGTTATTTTTGTTATTTTTATGGTTTTTGTTAATTAATTCCAAAATTAATTTCTCTCTCAATTTTAATTATTTTTTATTGGTTCTTTTTTAAAAAAATCACAAAAATGTTAAAATATTTTATTCCACAAAAAAATCAAATTTATGTTATTTATTTAATATAGTTGATATTTTTGTAAATAAATTTATTTTAATTGTTTTTAAACATTTCAAAAAATGAATTTTCATCTTGAAAATCAAAACTAAATAAGTTTTAATTCATCTTGTGATTAAAACCTCATTTTTCAAATCTAAACCAAAAATCACAAGTTGTTTACTCAAACTTATTTGGTGTTTTTATCATTTTTTACTAATTTTTCTTTGAAAAATTATTTTAAAATTAAAATTAGGGTTTCCTCTCGATTTTAAATTTTCAAACACTTTTGGGCCTATAATAGAGTGTAAGACCCATTCCTTGTAAATAAAAAACCTTTTTGGGCCTCGGTCATTGTATAAGACCCACTGTGTTTTCAAAAATCTCGGCGCGATCGCCATTTCAAAACGAAAATCAATTGGGCATGCCCTTGTGTTGTAAGTCCCATTTCTTTTCTTTAAAAGAACTTTGGGCCTCTAATAGGGTGTAAGACCCAACCCCCTTTGTACATAAATAATTTTGGGCCTCAGTCTTTGTATAAGTCCCACTGTGTTTTCAAAATCTCGGCGCGATCGTCACCTTTTAAACAAAAGTCATTTAGGTCTCTCCATGAGTTGTGAGCCCCATCACTTGTACAAAAATAAACTTTGGGCCTCTCCTTGAGTTGTAATACCCAACCCTCTTTGTAAATATACCTTTTCGGGCCTCAGTCATTGTATAAGCCCCAATACAATTTCCAGATCAACGGTACGATTAATGTTTTTCATCTGGGTCTTCCCTTGAGTATAAGCCCCAACAATCTTTTCAAAACAAAACCCTTTTGATTTAGGTTCAAACTCATAGTTGTTATCAAAACTTTATTTAAATTTTTTGAACAACTAACCATACAGCTGTTACAATGGAAACTTGCTCGCCTATAAGTTTTTATCAGCTTTCTTTACTTGATTTCGTATATATATATTTGTCTGTATTGCTGGAAGCTTTCTCACCTGTAAGTCCTTCTTTCACATCCTTTTAAATACTTGTCATATATCAATTGTATATATACTTGTATATCTGCTTAGAGTTTTCCCCGACAATTAGGTCTAGAACTAAATAGAGCCAGTGGTCACTCTTTCAACACAGTCAAAACTAGTTCCCCCATAGGAATTCCAGATACAGTCTTGCCTTCTCTTGGACTTAAACAATATGGAACAAAGAGAAAGGCATTATTCCCGGTGAAACTTTTCTCAGACTGTCACTATTAGAAAATTGTCAAAGAAATTCATTTCCCCCAGAGAGGATTAATTCCCGGTGAAACCTCTCTTGAATTTCTTCAAACCCTAGAACTGTTCACTAAAGAAAAGATTATTCCCGGTGAAACTTTTCTTGAACTTTTCTTAAGTTTAGACCCACATGCTTCCTAATAACATCCCAGCCTCCTCTTGGTCTTTGTACAAGGACCCTCCGGCTTCTTAGAAGTTCTCATGCCTTCTCTTGGGCTTAGTACAAGGACCCTGAAGACCTCTTAAAGGTATAAGACAGAACTTATTCATCCTTCATTAGAGCTGTCTTTCTAAAAGAGTCAAAACCTCTGACCAATTTTAGGGTTGATACTCATCCCATAAAAAGTCAGCCTCCTCTTGGGCATCATACAAGGATAACCCATTTCATACCAGTAGACTTGGACAGTCTAATCTCCTCTTGGATCTCAAAGACATTCTCAAGTTACCTATGAATACAGGAGAAACCCTGATCATTTAATCAATCTCCAGTAGAGTTTGAAATCCTCACAGGATCTAAAACTCAATCTTTATCCTAAATTTCCCCAGCTAGGGCCAGCTTATCATCAGAGCCTCAAGGCATCTGATACCTCAACTCTTCTGGAACCCTCAGCAAGAGTTGACTCCCCGCTTTGGACCTGCCTCTGGATATCAAGAATCCTCAGCAGAAGTCAGCCTCCTCTTAGGCTTTGTATAAAGATTTTAAAACACTCTCTTGTTGAGTTAATTACCTCAAGGCACTCTCTTGTTAAGTCGACCCCTTTTAGCCTCCTCTTAAGCTTTGTATAATGATTTCTCCAGCTTGTTCAGCCTCAATATTGGGCTTTGTACAAGACACACAAAGATACTCTCTTGTTGAGTCTATCACCTTTCCACACTATCTTGTTGAGTCAATGGTACAAAGCATAAACACTCTCTTGTTGAGTCATTCTTTTTTTAGCCTAAATCTTGGGCTTTGTACAAGACAGATAAAAGCACTCTCTTGTTGAGTCAATCTTTTCCAGCCTCCTCTTAGGCTTTGTATAACGATTTCCCCTAGCAAAAGCCAGCCTCCTCTTTGGCTTTGTATAAAGATTTTAGGACACTCTCTTGTAGAGTTAATTACCTTAAGGCACTCTCTTGTTGAGTCGACCCTTTTTAGCCTCCTCTTAGGCTTTGTATAATGATTTCTCCAGCTTGTTCAGCCTCAATCTTGGGCTTTGTACAAGACAAACAAAGTACTCTCTTGTTGAGTCAATCATCTTTCAACACTCTCTTGTTGAGTCATTCTTTTTAGCCTCAATCTTGGGCTTTGTACAAGACATATATAAACTTTCTCCAACAAAGTCAAAATCTGCATAACCCCCTCTTAAGCTCCGGATAAATATCTTCCCCAGATGAGTCAATTCCTCCCAGCCTTCTTTTAGGCTTTGAGAATTAATATCCCTAAACAGGAGGTGATCCTCCCTTCAGCCTCAATCTTGGGCTTTGTAAAAGACTGATAAGTGCAAAATGTAACTATTTTTGTATATAAGTTTTGAAGCACTTATCGATACTTTTTGGTTAATATCGTTTGAATAAACCCCGATTTGTTTATAAATACGTTTACTTTACATTTTAGTGTATACTTGTGTTTTTGATTCATTTATGTAACGATTAATAGTTTTCCATTCATTTTGTAGGTAATTAAGCATTGTTGGAGCAATGAGTAATAAAAGCTCCAGGATGTACCATTTTGATCAATAAAAGGAAGAAGGCAAAGAAAAAAAGCCATTGTATAGAAGTTGGAAGCCAAAATAAAGAAGTGCAGTCAGCCTGATTTCGCTGGGCGAAGCTAGTGTCGTTGGGCGATACTGCCTTTCGTCAGGCGAGTTACACCAGAAGATTTGCTGACTATCATGCTCCGCCGGGTGAAACTTCCTTCCGCCGAGCAAAACTCTCTTTCACTGGGCGAAGCAGCGACGTGGGGAAATAAGGAACTTCCAGTAGCATTCCATGTTTTTGAGCTTTCGTTGGGCGAAGCTTTTTCCGCCGGGCAAAATTAAATATTTGTTGCCAGCCTGTTTAAGTACGCAGCTGATGTGAGAGTAATAAAGAGCTCTGCCGGGCGAAGCATTCTTCCTCCGGGCGAAGCGTTTGAAACAGAATTTTGTATATAATTCATTTTACTTCATTTTTGTTAGGTTATGTTGTTTGGGGGTGATTTGTGCTCTCCCAACTTCATCAACCTCATTCTTTGGTAGAGGTAGCTAGAAAACACCATGGAAGCTTGCATATGGATGAACCGGGGTGGATTGATCATCGATCGGCTCTGACAAACCGCGAGATGTTTGGTTCATTTATCTTCTTCTTTGTGTTTTTCTTCTAGGTTGGGTTGTGTATATGTATTTACTCTGAACTCATGTATATTTGTCGCCCATGGCGTTATATGATATCTGCTTTACAAATCTTTATTGGTGATTGTCTCTGATTTTTGTTTTATGCGCGGGGTTTGGGTCATGTTAGAGATGAACTTCACAAACTTTGATTAGGGATGATTATCTGTTAGTTTCTGGATGCTAGAGATAGATTTAAGAGGTAACAATCTTCAATAGGCGTCGAAGCTTAATGCCTCTGTGCCTTGAGTCGAGTGCGAGAGTGTCGACGATGGTAACGTGGTTGTTCTCTCAACTTTGAGTTAGACATAACCTTTGTTGTGAACGATTCTGGGTGATATTGAGGAGTATTGTAGGTGGAGTATAACTGGTCAGTAAGTTTAAGTTTGTGAGGAGTCGATTATGTGCACTGTCGGACAAGTTTTTCTCTCTGAAGAATGAGTTCTTTTTGTTTTAATGTTTACTTTTCTGTTTTTATGTTTAAACCCATTTAAACCCAAACTCATCAACGCAAGAGACTGTCAAATGACATTCTTTCCCTCGAACCGATCTCTGTGGACACGACATAAATCCCGGAGGGAATTCTTTCCGAAAATAAATATTTTTGCTTGCTTGCCGCTATTCCGCAACAAACAAAATGGCATTGTTATCGGGAATTGGTTTTGATATTGAATCGCATTGCGATAGTTTCTTTGTTATTGAGTTTTGTAGATATCGTACATATTGTATATTTTCACTTGTTTATATTGATACTTGTACATTTTTTACGTTTGTTCGAGTGTTTGGTTAGGACACTTGCTTTTGGTTTGCGCTGTGAGGCATCACCATGGCATGAAGGAAGGAAGTTGCTAGCTAAGCATTGTAAAGGCGTCGAGCTTACGACGTAAAATAAGAATGTTGTATTATTTTCTTTTGTTGTGGTTTAGCTTAGGTAGTGTGGTGAACATTCATTAAACAAGTTGTACTCGGATTTTTCGTGAAATTCTCAAATCTTCACTTTACAACTTGTTTAATGCATTTTCACCCGGTCTTTTAGTTTGTTTATACTAATAATTCTTGTGTCGTCAATGAGCTTGTTTTGAGTAGCTTGTGGAAATTTAAGGTGATGTTCCAAGTTTGATCGTTTCAACTTGCGGATGTATGGTAATGATATTGTTAAGTTTTGTGCACGTCCAAGGTATGTATTTATCGCTTTCTTGACTTTAGCATATTCATGATACTTAGGCATTTTACAAACTTCCATGCCATTCATTCTTTTGTATACTTGTTCTTGTTGTGAATCACTTTAGTTCCCAACCTTTTTGTGAGGTGGCTTTCCATTGTTCATATATGCGCGGAGTACCAACTTTCTTGTTCTAACTGGATTTTATTATGTTGAATCTTTTGTTTGTGTTGATTATATGAATGCATGAAAAGGATCAAGGAAATTTTGTTTCATTTTGAGCACAACTACCTAGCCAAATAGTCAGTCACCTTGTGAGCGGGTGATCATTTGTAACCCCTTTGAGCTTTTTGATCCATGCTTTATTTGAACTTAATGCTTGTCTATGAGTATTTAGTTCACTTATTTTTTATTGGATTTTGTTTTTTCTTGGACCTCAATTTTGTGTTGTTGTTTGGATTTTTTCCTTGCCTTAGAAAGTATGGAGTATTCACATGATGATGTGGTTGAATTCAAGTTGGGGAGAGAATGGTTGTTTACTCATTGGTTGGATTCTATGAGGATTGAAAAAGAAAAGAAAAAAGAAAAAAATATGACAAAGAAAAAGAAAAGAAAAAAGTGAAAAAGAAAGAAAAAGAAAATCCTTGAGAAAAGAAACAAAAAGAGTTCAAATAATTGTGCTAAATAAGTATTGTGTTTTGTGTAACACTTGGGATTTTGGAAGAAGTTAATTGGAATTTTGGTGTTTTAGTATTTGTGAGTTGATAACTCCCTTAGGTTTAGGCAAGTTTTTGTTTCAATTACCTTTAGAAATTGCCCCTTATTTGTTTACCCGACCACGCTACAACCTTGAAAGCCCTTGTGATTCTTGTTTTTATGTTTTCAATGTGAATTGTTGGATGAATGCATAATTTAGTCTTTTGTTTTCAAGATTGTTGTGTGAGTGAAAAGTATCTCATTTTATGTTTTTCATCGGTAGATTGTTTTTGCTAGGTGTGATTCACATTTGAACTTGTGTTATTTTAGGTTGTTTGGCATGATTTTTGTATTTTGCATTTGTTTCGTGACTATGTTATCATTGTAGTTTAGTGGTAAGTATTTACTTTGTGTGTACCGTTTTTCATTTGAACCATACATTTGTCCGTTTTTCAAAACCTGTTGATTCGTGATTCTTTTGTTTTTGCGTTTGCTTCTTGAGCTAGTTGATTCTTGTTTGAGGACAAACAAGTTTAAGTTGGGGAGAGTTTGATAAGTGCAAAATGTAACTATTTTTGTATATAAGTTTTGTTGCACTTATCGATACTTTTTGGTTAATATCGTTTGAATAAACCCCGATTTGTTTATAAATACGTTTACTTTACATTTTAGTGTATACTTGTGTTTTTTATTCATTTATGTAACGATTAATAGTTTACCATTCATTTTGTAGGTAATTAAGCATTGTTGGAGCAATGAGTAATAAAAGCTCCAGGATGTACCATTTGGATCAATAAAAGGAAGAAGGAAAAGAAAGAAAGCCATTGTATAGAAACTGGAAGCCAAAATAAAGAAGTGCAGTCAGCCTAATTTTGCTGGGCGAAGCTAGTGTCACTGGGCGATACTGCCTTTCGCCGGGCGAGTTACACAGAAGATTTGCTGACAGTCATGCTCCGCCGGGCGAAACTTCCTTCTGCCAGGCGAAACTCTCTTTCGCTGGGCGAAGCAGCGGCGTGGGGAAATAAGGAACTTCCAGTAGCATTCCATGTTTTTGAGCTTTCGTCGGGCGAAGCTTTTTCTGCCGGGCGAAATTAGATATTTGTTGCCAGCCTGTTTAAGTACGCAGCTGATGTGAGAGTAATGAAGAGCTCTGCCGGACGAAGCATTCTTCCGTCGGGCGAAGCGTCTGAAATAGAATTTTGTATATAATTCATTTTACTTCATTTTTGTTAGGTTATGTTGTTTGGTGGTGATTTTTGCTCTCCCAACTTCATCAACCTCATTCTATGGTAGAGGAAGCTAGAAAACACCATGGAAGCTTGCATATGGATGAACCGGGGTGGATTGATCGTCGATCGGCTCTGACAAACCGCGAGATGTTTGGTTCATTTCTCTTCTTCTTTGTGTTTTTCTTCTATGTTAGGTTGTGTATATGTATTTACTCTGAGCTCATATATGTTTGTCGCCCATGGCATTATATGATATCTGCTTTACAAATCATTATTGGTGATTGTCTCTTATTTTTGCTTTATGCACGGGGTTTGGGTCGTGTTAGAGATAAACTTCACAAACTTTGATTAGGGATGATTATCTGTTAGTTTCTGGATGCTAGAGATAGATTTAAGAGCTAACAATCTTCAATGGGCGTCGAAGCTTAATGCCTCTGTGCCTTGAGTCGGGTGCGAGAGTGTCGACGATTGTAACACGGTTGTTCTCTCAACTTTGCGTTAGACATAACCTTTGTTGTGAGCGAAGTTGGGTGATATTGAGGAGTATTGTAGGTGGAGTGTAACTGGTTGGTAAGTTTAAGTTTGTGAGGAGTCGACTATGTGCACTGCCGGACAAGTTTTTCTCTCTGAAGAATGAGTTCTTTTTGTTTTAATGTTTACTTTTCTGTTTTTATGTTTAAACCCATTTAAACCCAAACTCATCAACGCGAGAGACTGTTGAATGGAATTCTTTCCCTCAAACCGATCTCTGTGGACACGACATAAATCCCGGAGGGAATTCTTTCCAAAAATAAATATTTGTGCTTGCATGCCGCTATTCCGCAACCAACAAAGACACCCATAAATATCTTTCAGCCTCAATCTTGGGCTTTGTACAAGACACATATAAATCACTCCAGCAGAGTCAAACTCTTTTCAACCACAATCTTGGGCTTTGTACAAGACAGTTAAACCTCTCACCAGTAGAGTCAGTTTCCCCTTTTAGCCATAATCTTGGGCTTTGTACAAGACAGACAAAATATTTCCCCGGAAAATTCAACTTTCAGCCTCCTCTTAGGCTTTGTATAATGATACCCCCAAAGGAGTCAAGTCCCTTTCAGCCTCAATCTTGGGCTTTATACAAGACACATAAACACTCTCTTGTTATGTCAGTCTTTTCCAGCCTCCTCTTAGGCTTTGTATAAGGACTTCCCCAGTGGAGTCAATCAATCTCTTAGCTTCAACCTTGGGCTTTGATCAAGGCACACAAAAATCAAAATCCCCTCAGAGGAAACCAAAATCTCTCTGTAGGAAGACTTTTCTCTGTATATCACTACATCAAAACAGAAAATCAAAACAAACCCTAATCCCAGATAACTGCTATAAGTGGCACACTTGTTGATTCAAAAATCCAAGCTGTCATCCTTCTCTTATCCTGGTAAACTTCCTCTCTCATCTAATTGCTGTAAGCGGAAAGCCTCTAGATTATTTACATCCACGCCACTGTCTCTCTCTTAGCATGAAAGATTCCTAAGGAAAAATGGCATTGCTCAACACTGAGTTAAAGTTTTTTCTTTTGGGGCAACACCCCTATAAAGGAAATTATGGCATTGTTGGATTCTCATATCCCAGTTAAAGTAATTCTCCTTTATAATCAGTCACCCAACAGTTGTGATAAACAGACGAGATGTTTCCCTTTAGAGATGACGAATTCTCTCTCAGTCAAACTTTTAGCTTCAATCTTGGGCTTTGAACAAGACACAAATACTCAACCTTTTAGCTTCAATCTTGGGCTTTGAACAAGACACCAAAACATCTTTTTCCTCCCATAGAATAGGAGGAACTACGATTGCTCTGATTTTTCCTGTTTCTTTAAACGGGAATACGCAGGCATAAAATTGTGAAATCTTAATCGAATTAAAACAAACAAAAATATAAAATAAACACTTATCTGATACATGGTTTCGTAAGTGGCTCTGATACCACTGAAGGGAAATCGCGATTCAAAATGCATCGGAAATTAAAATTTCCCTTTAGAGATCCTTAGGAAAGATCATGATCAGTGATAGAATGGTTACCTCTTGTGGCGATGAAACCATTTATTCTGAATCGAAGGAATGATCACGAGCGATGTACGATGTACAACGCCTCTACTCAGTCCACACAAACAGCTTCCTTCAGTCTTAGTGCTAGCTGCTACGATTGAAGGCTTTGAGAGAGAGAGAGATAGAGAGAGAGAGGGAGAGAGAGAGAGAGAGAGAGAAGGAAAATACGATTAGAGTTTCACAACTAAATTTTCATCAAGTGTTTATGCTTCTGTACAAGGGTTATATTTATAGAACCACTTGTGTGGGCTGCAAGCTAAAAAGCCCACTTAAATGCACGCACACCATATCTTATGATGTACCGTATATCAGTTAAGCACGCGGTACCTTACCACAATCTGTATTCCACTTAAGTGCACAGTACCTTACGGTGTTACATATTTACTTAAGTACACTGTCCCTTACGGTGTGCCTTATTTACTCTACCTCTTATCAAACTGTCTTTATGTGTGTGACCCTGTAGGATTTCGCGACGTTGGTAATTATATTAAATCATGCATTTAACATAATAAACACTGAGCGGTATCTAGCAACACATCACTGCTACCCAAGTCACTAAATTGTCATGTGATCTGACAAAACCTTTTGTGATAGTGCTTGTGTGTACAATTACCCTTTTGCCCTTATGTCTATATTGAACACAAAGCATATATCGTGTTATCCTTGTTCAGTTCAATATTAGGCCCTTAGACATTTATCCTGTTATGCAGGATGGGAAAATTCCATCTAGGTCACTCATGTCCCTCAGCATGCTTTATGAAGTACCCATCAACTGTCTTTATAGTCATCCAATTACGGACAATGTTTGATCAGCAAAAAAGTACTTGATTCTACATCTAGGGTCCATAGTGGTTTCAGTTTGAAGGGTGGTATACACCACTATCACCATGAGAGTAACTTATGACACTTTGCATAACATTTTATGTAGTACTCTCATAGTGGGTGAATCCAGTATAAATATTACTCCTAATATTGATACCTATGTTAAGACTTGATAACTCCTTATCCATGATCCATGAAATGTGATCATCAGTCTATCTACATAATAGTCTTAATGCTTTAAGGTTATCCCATTTCACATTAAAGCTCAACTACGGATACTTTAACAATAGTGTTCTTATGTTTAATGGAATCTCATGATTAAGTCACACTTAATATTTCATTAAACGAACTAGCTATTCTAGGGACTTTATCACTTTGAAAAAACAAACATAATAAAGAAATTCCTTTTATTATTAATAAATAATTCGATACAAGTACCAAAAGTATTGGCCTCTAGGGCTTGCACCAACACTTACTTCTACATCATCCATCAGAATCACGTGTGACGGATCCAGAACATACTTCCGAAGCTGTGACACATGGAATACATCATGCAAATTCGACAAATTGGGTGGCAACGCCACTCTGTAGGCTACAGGTCTAACTCTTGTAGAAATCTGATATGGACCAATAAAACAATGAGTAAGCTTTCTCGACTTCAATGCACGTCCAACACTGGTCACCGGAGCGACTCTCAAGAATACATGGTCTCCTTCTTGACACTCAAGATCTTTCCTCGTCTTATCATGGTAGCTCTTCTGTCTACTCTGGGAAGCTTTCATCTTTTCCCGAATCAGCTTCACCGTTTCAGTAGTCTGCTGAACAATCTCAGGTCTAAGTACTACACTCTCACCAGATTCATGCCAACACAAAGGCGTCTGACACCTCCGACTATACAAAGCTTCAAAAGGCGCCATTCTAATACTAGAATGATAACTGTTATTATAAGTGAACTCAATCAACGGCAAATGGCTATCCCAAGCACCTCCATGTTCAAGCACAAAAGCCCTCAACAAGTCCTCCAAAGATTGTATAGTTCTCTCTGTTTGTCCATCTGTATGCGGGTGATAAGCTGAACTCAATCTCAGTTTCGATCCCAAAGCTTCTTGCAAAGTCTCCCAAAATCTGGAAGTGAACCTTGGATCTCTATCTGACACAATACTCAACGAAACTCCATGCAACTTCACAATCACCTGAATTTAGATCTCTGCCAGCCTCTGCAAAGGAAAATTGATATTAATCAGAATAAAATGTGTCATCTTTGTCAGTCTATCCACCACTACCCAAATGGCATCATGCCCTCTCGGACTATTAGGCAACCCAATCACAAAATCCATAGAAATGTTGTCCCACTTCCACTCTGGAATATCTAACGTTTGCATCAAACCAGCAAGTTTTTGATGTTCCACCTTTGACTTCTGACAAGTCAAACAAGCATACACAAACTTAGCCACATCCCGCTTCAATCCAGGCCACCAAAATATCTTCTTCAAATCTTGATACATCTTTGTAGCTCCTGGATGGATACTCAAGCTACTCCTATGACTTTCTTCTAGAATCATTATTTTCAACTCAGAATCATCAGGGATCCAAATCCTATCTCAGAACCTTAACACACCTTGTTCATCCACTCTGAATTCGTTATTTTCTACCTGTTCATTTCCAATCATCAAATCCACCAGTTTCACATCCAACTTCTGACCCTCTCTGATACAATTAAGAAATTCATTGTTGATCTTTAGCATA
This sequence comes from Lathyrus tuberosus, assembly GCA_022829125.1. Lineage (NCBI taxonomy): Eukaryota > Viridiplantae > Streptophyta > Magnoliopsida > Fabales > Fabaceae > Lathyrus > Lathyrus tuberosus. The sequence continues at coordinate 6,120,441 of JALAZF010000283.1, read as the reverse complement.
CCCAACATCACACTATGAGGTGTCTGCTCGCAAACTAAGCTTATATCTCTGAACTGCTCAATCAATTCCAACTCTTTAACCATCATAGCAGACATATGCAAGGTCTTCCGACTCAAAGCATCAGCCACGACATTAGCTTTACCAGGATGATAGGTCAAGCCGAAATCATAATCCTTTAAGAAATCGAACCACCTTCTTTGTCTCATATTCAACTCCTTCTGATCAAACAGATACCTCAAGCTCTTATGATCACTATATACTTTAAATCTGGAACCATAAAGATAGTGCCTCCAAATTTTCAATACGAATACCACTGCAGCTAATTCCAAATCATGAGTTAGATAATTCCTCTCATGGACCCTTAACTGTCATGAAGCATAAACAACAACCTTACCATCCTGCATTAACACACCTCCTAAACCCATCAAAGAAGCGTCGCAATACACCACAAATGATTCATTTGGTTCGGGTAGAATCAAAACTGGAGATGTAGTCAATCTTTTCTTTAGTTTAATGAAAATCTTCTCACAGTGAACATCCCACACAGACGTTTTACCTTTACAAGTCAACTGAGTCAACAGAAGTACCAACTTCGAAAAGCCTTCAATAAACCTACGGTAATGACCAGCCAAGCCCAAAAAGCTTCTAATCTCAGTTACTGACTTCGGAGCCTCCCATTTTAGAACTGCATCTACCTTGGATGGATCCACAACAATACCATCACCTGAAATAACATGACCAAGAAAACTTACCTCTCTCAACCAGAATTTGCACTTAGATAACTTAGCATAGAGCTTCTTTTCTTTTAACACTTACAGCATGATCCGCAAATGCTCAGCATGTTCCTCTTCTGATTTAGAATAGATTAGAATGTCATCAATAAAGACAACCACAAATTGATCCAAGTAAGCATAAAAGATTTGATTCATATACTCCAAGAATACACCAGGTGCATTAGTAACTTCGAACGACATCACTACATACTCATAATGTCCATATCGAGTCCTAAAAGCCGTCTTTTGAATATCTTCATCCTTTACTCGTATCTGATGATAACCCGACCTTAAGTCAATCTTGCTAAATACACAGGCGCCCACCAACTAATCCATCAAGTCATCTATTATTGGAAGTGGATACTTGTTCTTAATCGTCACTTTATTCAGCTTCCTGTAATCGATACATAACCTCATAATGCCATCCTTTTTCTTCACCAACAGCATTAGAGCTCCCCAAGGCGACACACTTGGTCTCACAATTTTTTTTCTAATAACTCTTCCAGTTGCTTCTTCAGCTCTGTTAATTCTGTTACTGACATCCTGTATGGTGCCATAGAAATAGGTCTGGTACTAGGGACAAGATCAATAGTAACCTTCACTTCTCTCTCTAGAGGTACATCATCAATATCATCCAGAAACACTTCTGGAAATTCACGCACTACTTGCAATTCATTAATCACCGACTCACTCTCCACTGACAAGGACGCAAATAATGAAAGCACTTGAGCCTCTTCTTCTAAGAGCTCTCTCAACTCTCTAGCGGACAGAAAACTGTCTTCTTCCTCTTCTTCAGAAGCAAGAAATCGCACCGACTTGTTAAAACAGTTAATATGAACATGATTGAACTCTAACCAGTTCATACCCAATATCACATTAAGATTTTCCAACGCAAGCAAATAAGATCCACACCAAAGTCCTTATCAAAGATTGATAGTGGACAATTCAAATAAACTAGGGAAGTGGTCACCGATCCCTTTGTAGGAGTTTCGACAACCATCTCTCCCTTCATAGGAGAAACAACAAGGCCTAGCCTTATCGCATAATCAGCAACAATAAAAGAATGAGTAGCACCAGTATCAATAATAGCAATCAAAGGCGTATTATTAATGTAACATATACCTCTTATCAGTATGTCATCACTGGAAGTATGAGTCCCTATCAAAGAGAACACCTTTCCTCCAATTGAAGCTTGCTTTGGTTTCTAGCAACGAGTACTAATATGGCCCTGTTCTCCACAGTTGTAACAAGTCACCACCTTAACTTTACAGTCAGCAATCAGATGTCCTGCCTGTCCATACTTGAAGCATTTCTTTACATCACTCGTGCACTCATGAACACAATGACTTAGCTCACCACACCTGTAATACTTAAGAGGAGTAGGGGCACCTCCCCCACTCGGCTTCTTGCCATCAGCATATTTCTGTTTACCTTTCTCAGCTGGAGCTGCATAAGGCTTCCCACGGTTCATCGGTTGTTTTCCTTTCCTCTCGGCCAGCCCCTTATAGTGAGTCAATCGAGCCTTGCTATCTTCCTGAAAGATCCTACAACAATCCACCAAATCTGGAAACCTTCTTATTCGCTGATAACCAATCTCCTGTTTGATCTCAGGTCTCAATCCATTCCCAAACTTGACACACTTTGAGAACTCAGTAGTTGTCGCACTGTAGTGAGGGTAAAACTTAGCCAGGTCTGAGAATTTTGCAGCATACTCCGTAACCGACATGTTACCCTGCTTCAATTCCTAAAACTCAATCTCTTTCTTCCCTCGGACATCTTCAGGAAAATACTTCCTCAAGAACTCCCTACTGAACACAACCCAAGTTATTACCTCTCATATTGTCCCCAACAATTGACGAGTGCTAACCCACCAGTCGTCAGCCTCCTCAGCCAGCATGTGAGTACCTAACCGCACCTTCTGTGCCTCAGAACCTTCCATAACCTGGAAGATTCTTTCGATCTCCTTGAGACAAGCCTGCGCTTCATCCAGATCATATCTTCCCTTGAAGTTAAGTGGTATATTCTTCCAAAACTCATCATTCTCAACAGCATGAGGCGGGTTCTGCACCACCTGAGCAACAGCCTGCAAAGCAGTAGCAATAGCAGCATCGTTCCTTCCATCTTTTCTAAATCTGTTATGCATCAACAACATAACACAATGGTTAAGGAAACGACATCGACAGTAATCAACTGTCACACAACAACGACTTAACAACTTGGCCGGAAAAACCGACCTGCTCTAATACGACTATGTAACACCCTAAAACCCCCGCGTAAAATAATACAATTATCAGAGTAAAAATTCAAATAAAAATTCAACACTTAGGATGTTACTTCCAACATACACCTGCTCAAGGAAATAACATGTAACACATATTTATTATTATAGATGGTACTATGAAATCATTATTAAAAATTCTTCTTAATAAGCAGCGGAAAACTTCTTCGAATTGACAATCAAAACTTCGCATATTTAAACCACCTATTCACCCTCAATTAAAACAAAATATAATAACTGTAACGGAAATAAAACATAAATCGTTCCATAATCCACAGTGTTACATATCAGAGCAGACGCTAACTAAAACCATAAAGTGAAGGACTTCGTCTTCACTAACCGCAACTCCGCATTATCCTTGATTATCTGCACGTTACCCGCGTAGAGGCAACATTCAAATAGAAGAGGTGAGATATCATAACTAGATAAAGGAAATCATGATAAAAAGCAGGCAACAAACTAAATCATGCATATCATGTAACGCCCCAGTTTTGGTTAGTTTTATTTAATCGAGTCGTTTTGATTATTTTATTATTATATTATTTTATTTTTGACTTTTATTTGGAAATATATTATTTTTCATTATTGTTATGTTTTATCGCATTTTGGGAGCGTTTGCGAGATATTTGAGTGTAGGGGTAATTGGGTCATTTTGCTTTATTTTCTTTAAGTTAAAAATAGGAAGAAAAGAGAGAAAAAATAGTAAGGAAAGAAAAAGAGAAGAAGAAAAAGAGAAATAAGGAAAAGAAGAGAAGAAAAAGAGAGAAAACTTGTGGATTAAGAAATCGATCAACCGACTTTCAAAAACACGATTAAATCGGGTAAGGGTGCGAAACTCGATTATCTTATACTTGTGTATGATTATGTATGTATGTTTTTGGTTGATATTGGATTGAAATTGAAATATAGAGTACAACCCATAATATGTTGGAATTGTTAGAAATTGATATAATTTATGTCTGAAATCATGTTTTAGTGTCCCTTATTGTTGATACATGATATATACATGTTGTTAGGCATTCTATTGGTAATTTTCTGGTGTATAGGTGAGATTGGGAGTGATTTTTGGGTGAATTTCGCAGAAAATTATGCAGGAAATTTCTGGTTTTTCCACTGCCCATACGCGTATCACTCAAAGCAATACGCATATTTTTTAAGGCAATACGCGTATGGCAATGAAGAAATGTGGGCAATACGCATATAGAGTTTCATTTTCTCGGCCATCTGCCCATTTGCATAACAGTACGCGTAAGGTTGAGGGCAATACACGTATGAAGTGAGGCAATACGCGTATTGGAGTTTTTAGTGGGATTTTTAGGAGGAATTGGTCTCTGCCCATACGCGTATCACTTTGGGCAATACGCGTATGGAATGGGCGAGGGACCAAGGCAATACGCGTATGGCTCAGGGCAATACGCGTATGGCCAGGAAGATTGCAGAATTGTGTTTTTCGCGATTATTTTCTTGTTCAGTCCGTAACTTGTGTTCCGATTATCCGTTTTTAACATTCTTGGTATCGTTGAATAGCTATTGAACTGTACTTTCTTATGATGATGGTTTTGAGAATGTTGACCGATTTAATTATGTCGCGAATTTGGAATAGTGTCGTTTTGTCGACTTTTACCGTTTTAATTGTGCGTAATTGATGTGTTATCATGCAATGTGCTGGTGATATCTGTTGTATGACTTGTGTGCTGATTATATGAGGTGAATGCATGTGTTTAACTGTTGTGATGAGGGTTTGTGGCTTTATGGTAATTAAATGCATTATTTTGGGCTTGAGTGCAAAGCATGATTATTGTTGAGTGAGATGATTGAATATATGTGTGCATTTGAATGTCATGAGTCATTGTATGCCAAGCATCATGATATACATTCTTGTGATGTCGTGTGCCCTAGTGGGTGTGAGCGACGAAACGATTCCAGAGGGAATATGCTATAACATCGTGAGCCTTATGCAAAGAGGACCTAAAGTGATCGGATTGTGCGCCTTATGCAAAGAGGATCTAAAGTGATCGGATTGTGCGCCTTATACAAAGAGGACCTAAAGTAATCCATAAACATCGTGCGCCTTATACCAAGAGGACCTAAAGCGACAGGGAACATCGTTTGCCCGACGGGGAGTTACACTAAGTAACAAGCGATGGTTCCAATAGTTCCTGAGTGAACTAGTGTTGAGATGATGGATGGATGGTACCACATATGCATTGCATAGAGTCGTTGTGTCGGTCTCTGTACATTTGCATAAATCATGAATGGATTGATTTTGTGTGAAATTGTGATTGGAATTGATGAGTGATGTATGTATATATATATTGTGTTGGTGATAATTGTATTGTGCATGATTGATATGCATTGGTGATGGATATATGAGATATGCATTGTGTTGTTTTGCATTTGAATTCTGGTGTAAGTTGTGGTGAGAATATTTTACGTGTGTATTTTTGTGTTATTATATAATTATATGCAATTATATTATGATTGTGTTTCTCACCCTTATGCTATTTTAATGCTCTATGAGGCATTGCAAATTAGATGCTGGAGGTCTTTTTGTGAAGCTTAGGTCTTCATTCTTTTGTCGGACGGCTCTAATATGTAGCACCGGGTAGTCGGGGAGATCGTTGTGATTTATGTGTATATGTATATATATCTTTTGGATTGTGTATGCATGGATCTGTGTATGACAGACGAACTCTTTATGTGATATATATATATATATATATATATATATATATATATATATATATATATATATATATATATATATATATATGAGATTTAGTTGCAGATTTTCTGCTTTTATTCTGTATCTGATTTGTGGGTAGTAGGAACTAAGTTCCTCTGTTAATTGCTACCTGATTGTTGCATATCTTTATGAGCAAGTTTATTGTATTTTGTCTCAATTGATGTGACGCCTTCGTCTATGCCATGAATATTTAATTATACTCTAATGAAATTTTTATTACTTTATTTAATTGGGGGTATAGATTGGGGGTGTTACATTAAGTGGTATCAGAGCCAGTCTGTGTCAGTTTGTGTCAGTTCTTGTCGGTGTTTGTGTTTGGATGAGCTATTTGTTTAACCATTGTTGCTGTTATTGGAAATGAACAGAATATGGCTGGTAGGAATGATGCTACTTTGGCTCGGGTTGTGCAGGGTGCACCTAATGCTGCTGGGAATGATGAGTTCAGGAAGAACAAACCTCCTGTCTTCAAAGGGAGGCATGATCCTGATGGTGCTCAGATTTGGCTGAAGGAGATTGAAAGGATTTTCCGAGTGATGGATTGTGCTGAGGATCAGAAGGTGAGACTGGGTACTCACATGTTGCAGGAGGAAGCGGATGACTGGTGGGTTAGTACTCGTCAGGTGTTGGAAGTTGCAGAGGAAGAAGTCACTTGAGCTTTGTTTAGTGTTGAGTTTCTGAGAAAGTATTTTCCCGAAGATGTTAGAGGAAAGAAGGAGATAGAGTTCTTGGAATTGAAACAAGGTAATATGTTTGTTGTTGATTATACTGCTAAGTTTGTGGAGCTTGTACAGTTTAATCCACATTATGCTGAAGCGACTGCGGAGTTTTCTAAGTGTGTGAAGTTTGAGAGCGGATTGCGTCCTGAGATTAAGCAGGCAATTGGTTATCAGAGAATTCGAAGGTTTTATGATTTGGTGGATTGTTGTAGGATTTATGAAGAAGATAGCAAAGCTCGTTCTACTCACTATAAGAGTGTGAACGAAAGGAAAGGGAAACAACCGTTTCGTAGTGGTCCATATGTAACACCCGCTGATAAGGGTAAGCAAAGGGGTAACTTTGATAAAAGGTCAAGTGGAGGAGGTATGTCTAATTCTCCGAGATGTTTTAGGTGTGGTGAATTAGGACATCGTCAGTTTGAATGCAGAAAAGATATGAGGAAGTGTTCCAATTGTGGAGGTTTAGGACATGTAGCGGCTGAGAGCAAGAGGAAGAATGTGGCGAAGTGTTTCAACTGTGGTGAACCTGGTCATATTAGTATAAAGTGTTCGAAACCGAAATAAGCTCCAGCTGGTGGGAAAGTTTTTGCCTTGGCAGGAACTCAGACTACCAGTACAGATCGTCTTATCAGAGGTACTTGATTTATTAATAGTACGCCTTTAGTTGCTATTATTGATACTGGAGCGACTCATTCGTTTATTTCGTCTGAGTACCCGAAGCATTTGAATCTTGTGTTGTCTTCGATGGGTGGAGAGATGGTTATTGATACTCCAGCAATGGGGTCAGTAACTACTTCTTTGGTTTGTTTAAGTTGTCCTTTGACCATTTATGGTAAATATTTTGAGATGGATTTGGTGTGTTTGCTGTTGGAGGGTTTAGATGTGGTTCTGGGAATGAATTGGTAACAGTTTAATCGAGTGCATATTGATTATTATCATAAGCTGGTAAGGTTTCCTTCTCTTGAGGAAGACGAGGACTCGAGTTTCTTATCTACCAAAGAGTTGAAGAAACTTTTGGCGGATGAAGCTCAGTTGTTTGGGTTGTTTGCATCATTGACTGTGGATAGTCAAGTTTCACTTGATGTGTTTCCAGTTGTGTGTGAATTTCTTGAAGTGTTTCCTGAGGATATTTCAGATGTACTGCCAGAGAGAGAGGAGGAGTTTTCTATAGATCTAATTCCTGGTACTAGACCTATTTCTATGGCACCTTATCGTATGTCGGCATCTGAGTTGGTTGAGTTAAAGAAATAGTTGAATTAATTGTTAGGAAAGAGGTTTGTGAGGCCAAGTGTGTCGCCTTGGGGTGCTCCAGTTTTATTGGTGAAAAAGAAAGATGGAAGTATGCGATTGTGTATTGATTATCGCCAGCTGAATAAAGTGACGATTAAGAATAAGTATCCTCTTCCAAGAATTGATGATTTGATGGACCAGTTGGTAGGTGCGTGTGTGTTTAGTAAGATTTATTTGAGGTCGGGGTATCATCAGATTAGGGTGAAAGAGGAAGATATTCAGAAGACGGCTTTTAGGACACGATACGGTCATTATGAATATTCTGTGATGTCGTTCGGGGTTTCTAATGCGCCAGGTGTGTTTATGGAGTATATGAATCGTATTTTCCATGAGCATTTGGATCGATTTGTTGTTGTGTTTATTTATGACATCTTGATTTATTCTAAGTCCCGGGAGGAGCACGCGGAGCATTTGCGTGTGGTGTTGCAAATTTTGAAGGAAAAGATACTTTTTGCCAAATTGTCCAAGTGTGAGTTCTGGTTGTCAAAAGTGAGTTTTCTTGGGCACGTGATTTCAGGTAATGGTATTGTTGTGGATCCATCTAAAGTAGAATCAGTTCTACAATGGGAGGCTCCTAGATCTGTTACTGAAATTAGAAGCTTTTTGGGTTTAGCTGGATATTATCGGAGATTCATTGAAGGTTTTTCTAAGCTAGCACTTCCTTAGACCCAGTTGACTTGTAAAGGTAAAGCGTTCATTTGGGATATTCGGTGTGAGGAAAGTTTTATTGAGCTGAAGAGAAGATTGACGACAGCTCCAATTTTGATCTTACCGAATCCTAGTGAACCATTTGTGGTGTATTGTGATGCGTCCTTGATTGGTCTAGGCGGTGTGCTGATGCAAGAAGGTAAGGTGGTGGCCTATGCTTCGAGGCAGTTGAGGGTGCATGAGAAAAATTATCCTACTCATGATCTGGAATTAGCGGATGTGGTTTTTGTGTTGAATATTTGGAGGCATTATCTCTATGGTGCAAGATTCGAAGTCTTTAGTGATCATAAAAGTTTGAAATATTTGTTTGATCAGAAAGAGTTTAATATGCGGCAACGGAGATGGTTGGAATTTTTGAAGGACTACGATTTTGGCTTGAATTACCATCTTGGTAAAGCTAATGTGGTAGTCGATGCGTTGAGTCGAAAATCGTTGCATATGTCCACTTTAATGGTTAAAGAGTGGGAACTTTTGGAAGCTTTTAGGGACTTGAGTTTGGTGTGTGAAGTGACATCCGACAGCGTGAGGCTGGGTATGCTAAAGGTTACTAATGAGTTTCTGTTGACCGTAAGCGAGAAACAGAGGTTGGATGTGAAATTTGTGGATTTGATGTTGGTTGGAGAAAAAGATGCGAATGGTGATTTTAGAGTGGATGATAATGGTGTTTTGAGATTTCGTGGTAGAATTTGTATCCCTGATGATTCGGACTTGAAAATGATGATTTTAGAGGAAGGACACCGGAGTAATTTGAGTATACATCCGGGAGCTAATAAGATGTACCAAGATTTGAAGAAGATCTTTTGGTGGTCTGGATTGAAAAGAGATGTGGCTCAGTTTGTGTATGCGTGTTTGACGTGCCAAAAGTCGAAAGTGGAACATCAAAAGCCTAGTGGTTTGTTGCAACCGTTGGATATTCCTGAGTGGAAATGGGATAGCATTTCTATGGATTTTGTGACAGGGTTGCCGAATACACTGAGGGGACATAATGCTACTTGGGTGGTTGTGGACAGACTGACTAAATCGGCGCATTTCATTCCGATTGACATCAGTTTTTCTTTGGAGAGGTTAGCTGAGATTTATATCAGTGTGATTGTGAAGCTGCATGGTGTTCCGTTGAGTATTTTTTTGGATCGAGATCCGAGGTTTACCTCGAGATTTAGGGAAAGTTTACAAAAGACGTTGGGTTCTAAGTTAAGGTTGAGTTCGGCTTATCATCCTCAGACGGATGGACAGACGGAGAGAACGATTCAGTCGTTGGAAGATTTGTTGCGGGCTTGTGTTCTTGAACAAGGTGGTGCGTGGGATAATTATCTTGCGTTGGTGGAATTCACGTATAATAATAGTTTCCATTTGAGTATTGGAATGGCACCTTTTAAAGCGTTATATGGACGAAGATGTCGAACACCTTTGTGTTGGCACGAATCTGGTGAGAGTTCGGTGGTTGGACCGGAATTGATTCAACAGACTACTGACAAGGTGAAACTTATTCGTGAGAAAATGAAGACTTCTCAGAGTAGGCAAAAGAGTTATCATGATCGAAGAAGGAAAGATCTTGAGTTTCAAGAGGGCGATCATGTATTTTTGAGAGTTACGCCGGTAACGGGTGTGGGTCGTGCATTGAAGTCGAAGAAGGTTACTTCTCGGTTTATTGGTCCTTATCAGATATCCGCGAGAGTGGATGTTGTGGCTTATCGGGTGGCGTTGCCGCCGAATCTGTCGAATTTGCACGATGTGTTCCATGTTTCACAGCTTCGGAAGTATGTTCCGGATCCGTCGCATGTGATTCTGATGGATGAAGTTGAGGTAAGGGAGAACCTTACGGTGGAGGCATTACCAGTGAGGATTTTGGATCGCGAGTCGAAGCGGTTAAGGGGAAAGGATATTGAATTTGTGAAAGTAGCGTGGGGAGGCGCTGCTGAGGGCAATTTGACTTGGGAGTTGGAGAGTCGGATGCGGGAGTCGTATCCAGAGTTGTTCGTCTCAGGTAATATTTTCGAGGACGGAAATTTATAAGTGGGGGAGAGTTGTAACGCCCTAGTTTTGGTTAGTTTTATTTAATCGAGTCGTTTTGATTATTTTATTATTATATTATTTTATTTTTGACTTTTATTTGGAAATATATTATTTTTCATTATTGTTATGTTTTATCGCGTTTTGGGAGCGTTTGCGAGATATTTGAGTGTAGGGGTAATTGGGTCATTTTGCTTTATTTTCTTTAAGTTAGAAATAGGAAAAAAAGAGAGAAAAATAGTAAGGAAAGAAAAAGAGAAGAAGAAAAAGAGAAAGAAGGAAAAGAAGAGAAGAAAAAGATAGAAAACTTGTGGATTAAGAAATCGATCAACCGACTTTCAAAAACACGATTAAATCGGGTAAGGGTGCGAAACTCGATTATCTTATACTTGTGTATGATTATGTATGTATGTTTTCTGTTGATATTGGATTGAAATTGAAATATAGAGTAAAACCCATAATATGTTGGAATTGTTAGAAATTGATATAATTTATGTCTGAAATCATGTTTTAGGCTCCCTTATTGTTGATACATGATAGATACATGTTGTTAGGTATTCTATTGGTAATTTTTCGGTGTTTAGGTGAGATTGGGAGTGAGTTTTGGGTGAATTTCGCAGAAAAATTATGCAGGAAATTTCTGGTTTTTCCACTGCCCATACGCGTATCACTCAAGGCAATACGCGTATGGCAATGAAGAAATATGGGCAATGCGCGTATAGAGTTTCATTTTCTCGGCCATCTGCCCATTTGCGTAATGGTACGCGTAAGGTTGAGGGCAATACGTGTATGAAGTGAGGTAATACGCGTATTGGAGTTTTTAGTGGGATTTTTAGGAGGAATTGGTCTCTGCCCATACGCGTATCACTTTGGGCAATACGCGTATGGAATGGGCGAGGGAGCAAGGCAATATGCGTATGGCTCAGGGCAATACGCGTATGGCCAGGAAGATTGCAGAATTGTGTTTTTCGCGATTATTTTCTTGTTCAGTCCGTAACTTGTGTTCCGGTTATCCGTTTTTAACATTCTTGGTATCGTTGAATAGCTATTAAACTGTACTTTCTTATGATGATGGTTTTTAGATTGTTGACCGATTTAATTATGTCGGGAATTTGGAATAGTGTTGTTTTGTCGACTTTTACCGTTTTAATTGTGCGTAATTGATGTGTTATCATGCAATGTGCTGGTGATATCTGTTGTATGACTTATGTGCTGATTATATGAGGTGAATGCATGTGTTTAACTGTTGTGATGAGGGTTTGTGGCCTTATGGCAATTAAATGCATTGTTTTGGGCTTGAGTGCAAAGCATGTTTATTGTTGAGTGAGATGATTGCATATATGTGTGCGTTTGAATGTCATGAGTCATTGTATGCCAAGCATCATGATATGCATTCTTGTGATGTCGTGTGCCCTAGTGGGTGTGAGCGACGAAACGATTCCAGAGGGAATCCGCTATTACATCGTGCGCCTTATACAAAGAGGACCTAAAGTGATGATTATAGACGATCGTGTGCCTTATACAAAGAGGACCTAAAGCGATCAGATTGTGCGCCTTATACAAAGAGGACCTAAAGCAATCCATAAACGTCGTGCGCCTAATACCAAGAGGACCTAAAGCGACGGGGAACATCGTTTTCCCGACGGGGAGTTACACTAAGTAACAAGCGATGGTTCCAATAGTTCCTGAGTGAACTAATGTTGAGATGATGGATGGATGGTACCGCATATGCATTGCATAGAGTTGTTGTGTCGGTCTCTGTGCATTTGCATAAATCATGAATGGATTGATTTTGTGTGGAATTGTGATTGGAAATGATGAGTGATGTATGTATATATATATTGTGTTGGTGATAATTGTATTGTGCATGATTGATATGCATTGGTGATGGATATATGAGATATGCATTGTGTTGTTTTGCATTTGAATTCTGGTGTAAGTTGTGGTGAGAATATTTTACGTGTGTATTTTTGTGTTATTATATAATTATATGCAATTATATTATGATTGTGTTTCTCACCCATCTGATGTTTTAATGCTCTATGAGGCATTGCAGATTAGATGCTGGAGGTCTTTTTGTGAAGCTTAGGTCTTCATTCTTTTGTCGGTCGGCTCTAATATGTAGCACCGGGTAGTCGGGGAGATCGTTGTGATTTATGTGTATATGTATATATATTTTTTGGATTGTGTATGCATGGATCTGTGTATGACAGATAAACTCTTTATGTGATATATATATATATATATATATATATATATATGAGATTCAGTTGCAGATTTTTCGCTTTTATTCTGTATCTGATTTGTGGGTAGTAGGAACTAAGTTCCTCTGTTAATTGCTACCTGATTGTTGCTTATCTTTATGAGCAGGTTTATTGTGTTTTGTCTCAATTGATGTGACGCCTTCGTCTATGCCATGAATAGTTAATTATACTCTGATGAAATTTTTATTGCTTTATTTAGTTAGGGGTATAGATTGGGGGTGTTACATATCACCCGTTCCACAACATACCACAACAACATCCAACATACAATACAACATTCACGCAATAACAGATGCAACAGTTATGAAATGCAATGAAACTCAACAACCTGATGCACGTGGTACCAATTCGATCCTTTTTTCATGATCATAATTCTCGTCGGAATTTCCATATAAGTCGCTCACACCCCACATGGGCACACGACATCTGTGATCGCTCACACCCCACATGGGCACACGAACACCCGTAATCGCTCACACCCCACATGGATACACAATTACCTCAACAACAATAACAACACGATTCTACTTCAAGGAATTCGGATAAGACGCTCACACCCCCACATGGGCACATAACTTATTATACAACTTATGCAATATGACATGCATTCAACGACAACATACAACGACGACCAATGCATATGACTATCATACAGCCAATACATCACACCACGATTGTCCAACACACAGCATATACCTGCCAAAACATGCAACAATTGCAATCCACAGCTACAATACACATTCGCATAACCGAACTCAACATTTCAACGTTCAACACATCACAACGTACACAAAAACACAATTAATGCATTGAATAGTTGGAATTATGGCTTTGAAAATAATTTTAACAGAAAGTACACGAAACCAGCTTTACAGTGATTCGAACGGCGACTGAAACGGACTTACGGATCAAAAGATATGAATTTTCAAAGTTTTCCAAAAATCAGTCCCAATGTAATCGATTACCACAAACCGGTAATCGATTACACCTCCCAAAAATCCAATTTTTCACATTTTCAGTGGTAACCGGTTACCAGATTAGGGTAATCAATTACCCCTGCTACAGAAGCACTTTTATGCTATATTTTCCCACCATAACTTATTTTTAAGTCGTTTCAAAACCACCTTTTCTTAGAATTCATCCAAAACACTTTACAAAGCAAAAATACACTTTTCAAAAGTTTAAAAACTCAATTTTTCCTTTTCAAAATTGTTCATAACATTGTTCCGACGTTGACACGCGAATTACACGTACAACACTCCACATTTACAACATACGCCTCTCAATCCAACGAATTCAACAACAACAATCACACAAGACACAATTTTCAACAGAAATCAACACAACGGCATACAATCCATTGAATTATCAAGAATCAATCACAAATCAAAACCATCACATTCATGAACAAAGAGAAGAAAATTCAAAACCCTACATGTTAGAAACTACCCACCAATCATCATGGCAACCCTTAGATAGTTAGAACCCCGCCTTACCTTAGAGTTTTGCCAAAAACTTCAACCTTAGCAATAGAGGTTCTCCCTCTTCTTCTCCTTTTCCCTAGATCCTTTTCTCTCTTGTTTTCACATAAAACCACTTTCTCCCTATTTCCCTTATTTCTTATATTATTATATTGTTATTATTATTATTTCTATTATTATTCTCCCAAATAAATAGTAACAAATAATGCCAATAATAATAATTATTTAATTTCAAATAATATCCATATAATATTATTCCCAATAATTACTAACTAATATTAATAATTAATTACTAACCACACCACTCATCTCTACACAATTGGTCACACTCCCCCAATACCTTATTCTCTATAATTCTAAGGTCACTACCCCATACTAAGGGCAATCCAAACATAATCCAACACACATGAACACATACATACACACAACATCACAGATTTTAAATTACGAGAATAATTAAAATAAATCGGGGCGTTACATTGAAGGCATGGAAATAAACACATGAACCTATGACTTTTCTTGAGAAACAAGCTACTAAGATTTGAGATATCCTTGATCAAAATGAAACTGGATGATGCTTGAGATCAATCACTTTGAGATTAGAGGCCATGCCTTGATGAGATATCCCTTGGGAATCAATGGTTGACCACACTTTGACTTGAGGGGCCAACTCCCTAGCTGAGGAACCATGCTTGATGCTTTTGATGCAAAACCCTACCTTGCAAAGAAACAAAAGGGACAAAGCATTTTTTTTGATATTTTGATTAATAGTTAGTGAGATATAAAGCATATAAACACAAAAGAAAAGATACAAAAAAAGGTTCTTTGTGATCTATACAAAAGCCAAACCCAAGGATGAGAGGTTTAGAGGAAAACCAAGTTTGTGATCTTGATGCAAATGAGGTGGGATCTTAGGGTTAAAAATTAAGGTATGACACCTACCACGGTGGTGTTGTTCAGTAAGTAGGCGTAAGGAACAGGTTCTTTTTAGGCTTTGACGTTCTTATTGGAAGGCGTCATTTGTAGGGGAACTAAAGTTCTTTAGAAGAAATTTGGAGAAGAAGTCCACTTAAGCGATCTTTGCAATGAAGATTTTGGGAAAATGTTGGAAAAGTGTTTGAAAAGATGAAGATGCACTATTTATAGTGGAAAATTAAAGACTCTTCAATCCCCATAGCTGAGTGAAGTGTACGAAATATGGGTGACGTGGCATTTCCCTGGAAGAGGAAGTTGGGACGTTTTCCTACACGTAGCTATCCTACCCTATGGATCCGGCGCTATGATAAGGATAAGTATGGGGGAGTGGTAAGAGCAGGTTTTCAAGGTGACGGTTGACATAAACGTCGTGATGAGAGTGACATCAGCCCATGAGGTGAATAGTGGCGAAAAAGGTCAAAAATGCCCCCATCTCCTAAAATCGTCGAGAGAGGCCTTTTTAGGGGGCAATTTGTTAGCTAGGATTTTCGACTAAGGGAAAACCCAGTCAAACAAGGGCATTGAAAAGGAGTTTTGGTTCGACGAAGATTCTAGATTTAGAGAATTTTCGGATGTTGCAAGAAAGATTTTGACAAGTATACTTTGACCATGTAGGTCTTACAACAAGTCAAAGAAACGGTTATTTGGGGGCGCCATGTCACGTTCAAATATTAATAATTGTTTGAGGTTTTCTTTCTGAAGAGACACATGGAGAAAATATAAATATGGGTTGCATGCAGAGCTTCACATGACAAACTCAGAGGATAGAAACTTTAGGCGTTATTATTTTTCACTTGTATCTATAGGAGTTCACTATGTTGAATTAAGGGTGTTCGGTGTATTACAAAAATCTCACTGAGAAACTCAAAGTATCAGTGTTAAGAGAAACGAGCGAATGGATGAGAGAATGTAAGAGAAAATGAATCACCACACTTTACTTTCAATGCAAAGTTTCTAGTTTGTTCAATTTACACTTGATTTGTGTTCTTCACTTTCATTTCCTTTCAAGTCTTTTCATTCAGGATTTCCAGTTTTGATTACTTCTTTTAAGCATTTCTAAAGTAGTCGAAGTCTTCATACATTTTTTACTTGAAATCAAGTTTCGAATAAGTCGAAAGCAGTTACTTTAAACATAAGAAATTTCATAACAAATAGGTTATTTGGCACTATGTCCTAGGATTCACTGGGTGATCCTGCAAGTAACCCTAAATTTGGAGACCAACGGTTGTTTCCCATTTTTCAGCGTAAAGAACCGCTCAAGCAAGGAACAATAGACTCATAAACCGCATTTAATTCTTCTTTATTTTCGTAGAACCGCGTGTACGATTCTTTATGTGTCTTCAAATCTTAGATAATTTGATGTCGGACAAGTGTATGACTATCTTCTACTTTACTGAGTAAAGCCGAAATGGCTCGGCAACCGCAATTACCGTCCCCCACAATATTGATAATCCGCTCGATATATTTGTGTATAAAAACCTACATCTCGTCAATGAATGTAATCTTCGGAGGATGCGGCGTCGAAGGTGGTTTTCTAATGCAGGCTCCTTTCACAACACTTTTTTTTAGATTTTGGAGTTAGTGAGTCGGAAAAAATTTATCAACGTGCTCAAAATATGAAGGAGACCGTGTAGTCGAGTTCTCATTCGGTGTAGGCTTCATTTTTTTTAGAGCATCTTTTGTTTTTACCGATTGAGAAGACGGTTTCATGTCGGTGGTTTCCGGATAGGCAATATTCCTCAATTGTTCTTTGATGTGGAGTTTCAATCGTTCCACATATCACATTAAATCTCCAATTTTGTTTGCCAACATATAACCACGAACCTTAAACGGACACTCACATTTTCTACTTCCTGTGTCGTCTCTTTTAAAACTCCGGAGACAAGTTCAATATTTACCGCTTCTTTCGCATATCATTGTCATAAAAACGCATCTTCTATCCGAACCATTATCGGACCTTCCGATATCCACACTAAATCCAAGTTTAGAGTTCTCCATACGAATCCATTTAATCATTTGATCACGAGATTCAAACTCTTGCTTGTTTTTAAAGTCATTGCCAACATCTACCGCCTTCACAATAACCCCTTGAACATTCGGAGAAACAACCACACCTTGGACATTCTGAGAAACAACTTGTTTTGGAAAAACACAGGGGTGCATCATATCTAATGAAAACAATCAAAACAATAACAGAAAATAAGGTCAACTACTGCTGCAGATTGAATGTAAAAATGAACAATGACAAATTCCGAAAATGCATCTCCGGACAAGTTCATACACGTTACAGACACATTTTCGGACACAGCGTAACTTTTTTCAGAAAAAATTGATGATTAAAGTGAGCAATGCAGAGGGAAAAGAATAATCTTTACCTAATATTCTATCTTCTTTTGCTCCCTGCGATATGTTGAACCAAAAGTATGGAGATTTTGAGTGAAAAATGGATTGAGAATGAAGGGTTTTTAGGGCGAAAGGTTTGGTTGAAAACTAAGTATGTCAATAATGGAGGAGTGGTCATGCAGCTGTGTTCTATATTCAATATTTTCTGAGATGCATTTCCAGAAATACCTGACATGCAAAGTTGACAGAAAATTTCAAAATGCCGCCCATAATTCCGGAGATGCATTTTTGAAATATCTACTGAACTGAACAATTAAAATGTTTTCCTTAAAATGTTACGGAGATGCATCTCTGGAATAAAAATAATCCAATATATGGGACGCCTCTCAGAATGGTCTTTGTTGAATGTACAAAAGGTGCATCCGAAGATACATTTTCAAACACCGAAGGCATTTAAAGAAATTCACGTGGTGCATTAAAAGATCTAGGATGCATTAAAAAATTTACTATATTTTTCCATTATGAGATTATTCCAGTCATTCCTATCTCCTTTAATGGATTCCAGTTATTCCTATCTCCTTTAATGGATTCATCATTTTATTGGTATCCAATAGGCATCGATTAACAACTAAAAATCTTAACTAAGTTACAAACAATTCTAAAGAATAAACAAATTATACTCGAGCAAAATCAACTTTACACTTCAAGAATCTATTATGCCTGTTCCAAACATGAAACCAAACATAACATTAAAAGGGTCAATTATCTTTAATTTTTAATATTGTTTTATCCTTTAATTTTTTAAAAGTTTCAACAAGTTATTTAAAAATAAATATCAATTACCTAATGGAAAAATTTCTCATATATTTAAAACTAAAACCACAACTGCTAAAATCTAATAGAAAAAAGAAATAAGAAAAGGGGACCTCATCCAACCAAATTCCATCTATGTTGGATAGCTAATGTGAACTAATTTGTTCCCATTCCTATGAGTATGATGGAAGTCTAAACTATCAAAATAAGGATATTGAGCCAAACAATTTTTCACAATACAGATCACATACCCATTCCTATGAGTATGATGGAAGTATAAATTAATAAAATGATTTAGTTTTTATATTTTATATAAAAATGGATTAAAATAAAGTGTTTTATAGAAAGTACTGAAAATATATAAATCGTTGCTGACATTCTTTGAAATGCTTGAATGCACTAGTAAAAGATTATCACAAACATGTGAGGAAAGATACACTTGTTTCAACTAAACCATTTCTAAGAATTTCAGGGAAATCCTATGTATCAGCCAAGTTTCTTTTCCCAGCCATGCTTCAGAATTGTAAATTACTTGACAAATAAGTTATTTATGATTTATTCAATTTTTTTATTATTAATTCTATTCTGGTTTACAGAACTTCAAACTAAATTCAGCATTGACGAAGTATTGGCTCAAGAACTACTGGCTTCCTTTTTCTCTATAAGCTTCACAAAGTTGCGGACTATCGTCTTGCCCTCAGGGGTTATAATGCTCTCTGGATGAAACTGAACACCCTATAGTTGCAAAGAAATGTAAAAATCAATTAGTGAAAAATGAGAGAAACTACAAGTTTAAAGAGAAAAAAGGATGAACTTAAAATCAACAGATTCAATCTCCAATTGGTTTTGAAAATATGGCTATTAAGTATACACAAAACAATGTGAGGGATAGATGGCAGGATACAAAGGTTGCAAAAGTCCATAATAATTGCTTATTAATTGTAGAATATATTGCTTTTAATGTATGTGATTCAATTTGACAAAACACGAGATTAAACCCGTTCTACAACAAGCGCCGGTATCCGAGTCACATTAGTGTCTGACACCGACACATATCAGACACTAGACATGCATTTGATCTGAAGTGTCAATGTTACATGGAAGTTACAGATTAAATTCATGGAATAGGCTTTAACAAATACAAGTTAATACTAATTAGAGTAAAGAAAAATGGATCCAAACCTTTATTGGATCCTGCCATGACAGACCGGACAAGAAGGAGAATAAGGCGTTACCTGCAAATGCCGATATTTCTTGTGGCGAGCAGCCATTATGAGACCATCTTCAGTCCATGCAGTTACCTCAAGTTCATCATGAGGAAAGCTCTCCTTTTCAATTACAAGGCTGTGATATCTTCCAGCCAAGAAAGGACTGAAAATGATATTGAAGTTAATTAAGCCAAACAATTCAAAAGTACTTATAAGCTAACGGAAAGTAGCTGCTGAGTAGTTAACCAATTATAGTACAAAATTGCGGTACGCATTGCAATTGCAGTCGCAATATAATGTGGTTTTTGAGATTTCTGCAACGATATCGCAGTCGCAATTATTGCCACAGTGATGGCATTTTACCTCAACATAAAGGTTCACGACGTAACTGCAACTGCGAGCACAATCGCAGTTTAAAACCATAAACCAGCCCTAAACTCTATTATAGTGTATGAAAGTAAAGGCAACAACAGATAATGCTTCTCATAAATTTCATACAAAAGTAATAAAATTTAAAACCTACTTTGGTAGTCCAGCAAATAATCCATCTTCTCCTTTTTCGTCATAATAAACCAGAGAACTTTTTCCATGCATCACACCATAAGGAGAACGAACAATTTTCCCTGTACGAGACAAAACAACTAGTATTTATCCAATTGAAACTACACACAAATACACGTCAAGAAAATTTTACGTTGAATTATGAGCATGATCGTTGAAAGTTTTCACTTAGATTACATGGACTTAGTATGACTCACCGCCAAAAGCCTCTCCCATGCACTGCAATCCCATGCATACACCAAACACAGGTACAGTTGGTCCAAGCTCCAAAACTGTTTGCAAAGATATGCCTGAATCTTGAGGTGTTCCTGTAAGGGGGAAACAATGTACATTAGAAATCTTGTTGTCGCGATATATCAGAAATTTTGAAGAAGGCAATCTCTACCTGGCCCGGGTGAAATCAGCACTCCTCTTGGATTTTTTCTATTCAAATTAAATAAAACACACAATCGTTTATCGCATCAGAAACTTTAAAGAATGTGTATCATACCAAAAACAGCTTCATCCATAAGAAAATATTAGACATGCATAAACAGCAAAACGATTTACCTTTTCAACTCCTCCACCGTTAACTCGTCATTTCGGTAGACCTCAAAGTGAAATCCTAACTCGCCCATATACTTCAAAAGTAAATGAAACAATATTTGAATAACCAATTTCGTTAAACGAAGAAGCACGTCAAGTACAATAAAAGATTGCATGCAAGACACTATTCTTAACAACACTTTTCTTGAAACAACCCGCGAAGAATCTCAAACATGTTACGAATCTTCTGCTACATTTTATAAAATATTCGAGACTCTTTTACATTAGATCTAGGAAACCTGGTTAAACTACTTTTTCCCATTCACCAAATTAGGGTGAAAATTGAAGAAAAAAAGCCACAGCTAAAGCTTATTTCATAACCACCGGCAAATAAACTAGGTTCTTTTGAAAGGTAACATTTTCAGATGCAAATTTTGTTGCAAATGACACAAACCATGCCATGACACAACAGTAACTTTGTTGCAAATTTTCACACAAAAACGGACAGAAACGACAGATTCATCACTCATCAAGCTTAAATTTTAATTTTCAACAGAAAAACAGAAGAATTAAATCAAAGAAAAAAACGACACAAACCTGGCAAAGATTATAGGTAAAGCTATCATAGTTATCAATAACAACAATTGGATCATTGGATTTTTCAGCTGAAACACTTTGCTTCGAATTGACTTCCAATACACCTGATGAAGACGCTTTCAGCCCAACCCATTTTGCCCTCTTCGCCTCAAAACGCAAATCTGCAAAAAAAAAATCAAACTTTACATCAAAAACAATTCACAGATAAAAAAAAACATAATTCATAATTATGAAGAAAACAGAAAAAGAGTGTGAAAAAAGAGTACTTGAGGGATGTTTTTTGTGGTTTATGAGAGGCTGAGGAGATTGATTGGTGTTGAGAGAGAGAGATGGGTTTGGTTGACGAAGTGAAATGCGAGAAATGGATGTTGCCGCCATTGTTGCTTAATGCACCCCCAACTGTCGCCCTAGTGTATGCTGATTTATGTCTTCTTCAAAGCCAACTTATTTAACTATTTATAACGGTTCTTTGCTTCTAAATTATTTTATTTTAGACAAAATATCCTTTTTTATCCTTTAACTTTATCTCGGTGTTTATTTTGATCTCTTAATTTTAAAAAGTGTCATATTGGTCTCATAATTTTTCAAAACGTTCTATATTAGTCCTTTCTGTCTTATTAGCGACGGAAAAATTCAAAAATCAGTCGCTAAATTCGTCGCTAATAAGACAAAAGGACTAATATGGAACGTTTTGAAGAGTTAAGGGACCAAAATAACACTTTTTAAAGTTAAAGGACCAAAATAAACCTCGGATAAAGTTAAAGGACCAAAAAAAAATATTTTGCCTTTATTTTAAGAAGTTTCGTCCCCACTATATTTTTATGGTTAAATATAAACAAGAAAATATAAAAAAAAAAAAAAACTAATATTTGTAGATACATTGTTTAGATTCGAATCGGAAAACCAAGATATAAATGCATATATAAAATGTCACTAATAAGACAAAATGATTAATATAGAACGTTTTTGAAAAGTTATGGGACTAAAATGACACTTTTTAAAGTTAAGGGACCAAAATGAATCCCGAGATAAAGTTAAAGGACCAAAAAGAGTATTTTTCGTCCCCGCTATATTTTTATAATTAAATATAAACAAGAAAATATAAAAAAAAAACTAATATTTGTAGATACATTGTCTAGATTCGAATCGGAACACCAAGATATATATATATATAATTTTTGTCATCTATGAAAAAAATACTTTGAATGACTTTTTTTTATAAACCGATGGGACAATTGGTACTATGCAATGAATTTTTTCTATTCCAAAAGAAGAAAACAAGCATACTAAATATATGTTTTAAAGCTCACTTCTAAAAAGTGTTGCATGCTCGCGCCAAACATATTAAGCCTGATATCTATTTTGTAAGGCAACGAGTTCTTGCTAAGAAACTTGTCATTCAACATGTCTCTGCATTTGCTCAGCTGACAGACACACTCACAGAACCTCTAGGAACTACAGCATTTCAAGGTCTGTGAAGCAAGTTCAAAGTGGTTTCATTCAAACCTCCTTGATCTTGTCTTGACGGAGAATGTTAGAGATATATGTGTATAAGTATTATGTATAGGCAATATAATATCAGTAGAATTGTGTAACTGGTTCAGTTATAAGGTTGTTAGCATATTGATTCAGTTAAGAGTTTGCTAGCATAACAAACTGAACTTGTATTGTATTTCATATAAATAGCTCAGTTCCTAGCTTGTAAGGGTTATGATGAAGTGATAATAAAATTGTGTATTATGGAGAAATGTCTCTCTCTCTCTCTCTCTCTCTCTCTCTCTCTCTCTCTCTCTCTCTCTCTCTCTCTCTCTCTCTGTGTGTGTTCATTCAATTCTAATAACTAATACTACCTCCGTCCCACAATGAGTGGTCCATTTGGAATAAAATGGTGTCCCAAAATGTATGGTCCATTTTAATTTCCAATGCAATTTTTCCTATTTTATCCTCTAATTAATATTACTTTCATCATTCCCAATACATTACAAGGGTACTTTAGTAAAAATATCATTCTCTCTCCTTCATTTATTCTCTTTTTCTTAATTTGTGTGAAAAGTCAACTGGGTCACTCATTGTGGGACAGAGGGAGTAATAAATTTCTTAGAATCAAAATAAATGATTCCTCTTTTTTTTTTTGAAAATCTTGGTATCCGGTCTTGCGACCAACTAATCCAAAAGGGACCAATCCCACCGTCCATTAGCGGGGGTCCTAATTAAAGACAGAGCAAAGCTCCGTATGGACTGTCCCACACAAGGATTGATTGCACCTAGTAGGATTCGAACCTGAAACCTTAAGAGGAGCACACTCTCAAGACCCAAGCCTCCACCAATGATTCCTAATATATTAATTTGGATTTCTATTTTTTGTTATCTCTAATTATATTGTATTCATAGGTAATAATACTCATTTACATCTTGTTACCCATAAGTCTATCATTATTAAATATTATTATACATGATTTATTAAAGGTTATTAAAAATAATTATTCTTTATAACCATATTTTATACTCCCTCCGATCACTATTATAAGTAAAAAAATGGCTTTAAATTTTGGTCACTATTATAAGCAAAAGTTATTAATTTTCAAAGTAATTAATATTTGTATTACTAGTATACCTCTAATTTAATTCAATAGCATTTAATGTTGGTAGTTGATTTATCAAATATAACTAAGGATATTATAGTAAATTTTACTCTAATTGTATATGAAACCCAAGAAAATTAATTACACTTAACTAATTTTCTTAATTAATGTGAAAATAGTTAGTTTTGCTTATAATTGTGACTGGAGGGAGTATTACTCTAATCCCTTAATAATATCTATTAATTATTATGTAATTAATTCTTATAAATTTAATAGTATAATATTGGATTTTAATGGGTGAGATAATGGATGGGATTTGGATAAATTATGTAGTGTTGCATACATTACTACTTTTTATATGATAAAGATATAAATGAATCTAAAACATAAAAATGCAATAAAAATCAAACAAATTTAAATAAACAGGATAAAATTAAAAAAAAAATAAGACCAATCCTATTTATTTATTTAGATCATTTTGACAAATAAACAAAAATAATAGGATTAAAAATGAATAAAAATCGGGCGCAAAAATGCTCGAAAAATTAAAATAAATGCACTAAAATGATCAGCGTGAAATAAACCTTTGGAAAACAGACAGGTTTTGTCAAATTTTGAAGTAATAAATGACAGGTTGAAAAGGCTCAGGCTAATCAAAATGCTGCCGCAAAAAGATTCAAAAAATTAAAACGATCACGCCATATTAAACTACACAAACCGTAGATTAATAAAACTGGCATCTGCAAGCTTAAACTCGAAATCCCCCCCCCCCCCCCTCCGCGCTAATTTTTTATGTACATTTGAGAATTGATTCAAATGGTCTGTCTGTATATTCGGAATTTTTTTCTGATTGACATTTTAGCCATTATGCAAGATGAAATGCATGTTATGCTTTGCAGATGGTGTGAATATCATGATGAATGTATTGGTTTATTGATCGAGGGGAAAATTGGGGTATGACAAAACCCCTATTTTAGCATCTTTAATTGGAGGATATGAAGAACTCTTGTCTTCAAATCATCACGGTGAAAAATAGTTTAAATACCAAACAAACCCAAATTTTGTACTTTTATGCAATAGAAAGATATGTTATGGTTATGAATGAAATGTACTGAGATTAAAAAAATACTCTTGATTTCTTGATTTCCAGATGATATGAATGAATACGATGAGATTAAGAAATACTCTTAATTTCTTAGTCATCGGATGTTATGAACATGCAATGGGATTAAGAAATATTTTTTATTTCTTATGAGTATACTACACATGCAATGATTAAGGAAATATAACGATTGATCAATGCATGTATGTGTGCCAATAAGAATTGGACTTTGAGAAGTTCCAAGCAAGGTTGGAGTTTTATTTTTCTGGTTCGTTTTCAAGACTTCATACTATGGGAATATGCCATATAAATGTGATGGTATGCATGGTGTAACGCCCCATTTTATTTTAATTAATTGAAATTATTTGGGTTGGGTGTACGTATGTGTTTATGTGCATTTCGTTATGTTGGGGTACCCTGCGGTAGGGGGTGTGTGGCTAATTTTGTAGAATTTGGTGGTGTGGTGAGAATGATTAATAAAGTAATATTAGTAATATTTGATTAATATTATTAATTTAAATTATTAGGAGATATTGTTATTATTATTTAAGTTGTAAAATTATTAATAATAATAATATTGGAATAATAATAATAATAATAATAATAATAATAATAATAAAATAGATATTAAGGTGAAAAAGGAGAATGAGGGCATGATAGTAATGATGTAGGGAATAAGTGAGGGCATAAGAGTCATACCATAAAAATGGTCCTAGGGGTAACAAAGACAAAAGAGAAAATTAGAGAGTGGTGGTTCACACCCCTGATTATTTGAAATAGAATCGTGTTGTTGTTGTTGAGGTAATCGTGTACCTATATGGGGTGTGAGCGATTACGGGTGTTCGTGTGTCCATGTGGGGTGTGAGCGATCGCGGATGTTGTGTGCCCAGGTGGGGTGTGAGCGACTTATACAGAAATTCTGACGGGAATTATGATCATGAAAAGGGATCGAATTGGTACCACATGCATAAGCATTGAGTCAGATTGTGAGTCTCATTGCGTTATATATTAACTATGTCGCTATGTTGTTGATATGTGGCATTTGCATGAGTTTTGTTGATGAGATGTGATATGATGATATTTGAGACTATGTGATTATATGATGTTTTATGACGAAAGATGTATAAGTGCTATTATGGTGTGTGGATATGAGTATGATTCGTTTATAAATGATATGTGTTAATATGATGATGATGTTACTACTAAGTCTTTCCCTTATATCTTTCATAATAAATTATGATTACTCACCCTGCCTGTTTGAATGTTGCCTCCACGTGGGTAACGCGCAGATGCTCCGGAATAGCTTGTAGAAGAGTTGAAGATAGTTTGGGAGTACTTTATTAGTTTACGTTAATTAGAAGGTGTCTTTCTCTTATATGTAACATCGGGTTGGGAACGCTAGTTATGCAAATGTTGTGTTTCCTTGACTAACATTTTATGATGATTTTGAAGATGTCGAACTATTGTAATTCTAATTCGGATGATATATTATTTTGTTATAAAAGAAAATTATGTTATAGATGTTGTAACCTGTGTTACAGAGCAGGATGATTATTATGGATGTTAGATATGAAGTGTGACACCCTTGAGTGGTAAATTAGGTTGAATTAACCTTATTCATTCATGAATTATTCTTTGGGGTTAGAAGGGTGTTACATTAGTGGTATCAGAGCAGGTCAATTTGTCCATCCACGTTGTTTAACTATGTTGTTCCCTAGTATGTGACATGTGTGTGAAACACTGTCAGTACGTGCTTGTTTTCTAACTGTTTGTCTACAGGAGTTAGTTTGAAACAAGTGGGGGAGAAGCGTCTGCTTCTCTTGGATATTCCAGTTGTTGAGAGATTAGATATTGTGTTACTGCATGTGAGAGTGCAGTGTTAGACTGTTCAACTATTTTGTGAATGGTGTGATCCTTGAGGGAAGACAGTTAAGTGTTCTCGTTGTTCGCTTCCTTGTGAGGGGGAAGGCGATGTTTTGGCTAGAGATGGGCCAGTGATGTGAGGAGTATCCTGGCATATTTCCTAAGGATAGACACAATTTGTCTTTACTTGGAGCAAGATGATGTTGTTCTTGAGACAGATTGGTAGGAGTTAAACTTTGTGTTTACCAATCGTTTGGATGATGATGTAGTGTGTCGTTGAACGCTATTTTAGTTTGGTAAAGATGGTTTGTGCCCCATCATGATTGTCAGTTGTCTATTAACAAATTGAGGAACTGGTCACCCTTAATCTCTTGTTTATAGTAGACGGGATCATGTTGGATGAAATAGACGTGTCCTGCCAGTTTAGATGGTGTGTACAGTGAGTTGTTGGAGTTAAGCCAAGTGCTTTCAGATTATTTTGATGAGTCGATGCAGATTCTTATATCTCAAGATGAGGCGGATTCGAGGTTCTTATCCGCAAGTCAAGTTGGGATGTCCCTGATAGAGAACGATCATGTATTGTTGATGGTTGCTTCTCAGGGAGTAGAGTAATGTGATGGCTAGATATATGTCGATGGTGTGTAACTTTCTGATGGTTCTTAAAGATATCTACGACTTTCCCAGAGAGTGAACTTAAATTCGACGAAGGTGAAGAGTTGAGGTTTATATCTGCTAAGTAAGTAGAAGAACTCTTAGGAGATGAGGCTCAGATGTTTGACATGTTTGCGATGATGGTGTTATGGAAATTGGAAATAAAACCACAACGATGGGTTGCCAGTTGTGCGTGAATTTCCAGAAGTGTTTACGGATGATATTGCTGATGTACCACCAGAGAGAGAAGTGGAGTTTACTATTGATCTTGCCCCTGGTACCAAACCTATTTCTATGGCACCATACAGGATGTCGGCATCAGAATTAACAGAGCTAAAGAAGCAACTGGAAGAGATGTTAGAAAAGAAATTTGTGAGACCAAGTGTATCGCCTTGGGGAGCTCCGGTGTTGTTGGTGAAGAAAAAGGATGGCAGTATGAGGTTATGCATCAATTACTTACTTGGATCAATTTGTGGTTGTCGTTATTGATGACATTCTAATCTATTCTAAGTCAGAAGAGGAATATACTGAGCATTTGCAAACTGAGTTGCAAGTGTTGAAAGAGAAGAAGTTATATTCAAAACTGTCAAAATGTGAGTTTTGGTTGAAGGAAGTGAGTTTCCTTGGCCATGTGATTTTGAGTGGCAGGATTGTTGTTGATCCTTCTAAGATTGATGTTGTGTTACAGTGGGAGACACCAAAGTTTGCTACTAAAGTATGAAGTTTTCTTGGGTTAGCAGGTTATTATCGCAAGTTTATTGAAGGCTTATCCAAGTTGGAATTACCTTTGACTCAATTGACTCAAAAGGGTCAAGCTTATGTGTGGGATGTTGCGTGTGAAGAAAGTTTTGTGAAATTAAAGAATAAGTTGACGACTACTCTGGTATTGATTTTTCCCAATCCGAGTGAGTCCTTTGTGGTATATTGTAATGCGTCGAAGATGGGACTTGCTAGTGTGCTGATGCAGAATAGTCAAGTTGTTGCTTATGCTTCTAAACAACTGAAAGTTTATGAAAGGAATTATCCAACACATGACTTAGAATTGGTAGCTGTAGTGTTCGTGTTGAAAATTTGGAGACATTATCTTTTTGGCTCTAAATTTGAGGTGTTCAATGATCATGAGAATCTGAAGTATTTGTTTGATCAGAAAGAGTTGAATATGAGGCAGAGAAGGTGACTTAAACTTTTGAAAGATTATGATTTTGATTCGAGTTACCATCTTGGTAAAGCAAATATGGTAGTTGATGCTTTAAGTAGGAAGTCCTTGCATATGTCGATGCATATGGTGAGAGAGTTGAAATTGATCGAGCAATTCAGAGACATGAGTTTGGCGTGTGAAAATGACTCCTAACATATGAAGTTAGGGATGTTGAAACTGACTAGTGAAATTCTTGAAGAAGGACATCGAAGTAGGTTGAGTATTGATACCGGTGCTACAAAGATGTATCAAGATTTGAAGAAATTGTTTTGGTTGTCCGTTATGAAAAAGGAAATTGCTGAATTTGTTTGCGCGTGTTTGACTTGTCAGAAGTCAAAGATTGAACATCAGAACCTTTTAGGTCTGATGCAACCGTTGAATATTCCCGAATGGAAGTGGGATAGTATTTCCATGGATTTTGTGTTGGGTTTGCCGAATACTGCGAAGGGGAATGATTCGATTTTGGTGATTGTGGATAGATTGACTAAGTCGGATTAGTTCTTGCTGATGAAGATTAATCATTCTATGCAGAAGTTAGTTGAGACGTACATTAAGGAAATTGTGAAGTTGTATGGGGATACCTTCGATCTTTCATATCTTTCATAATAAATTGTGATTACTCACCCTGCCTGTTTGAATGTTGCCTCCACGTGGGTAACGCACAGATGCTCCGGAATAGCTTGTAGAAGCGTTGAAGATAGCTTAGGAGTACTTTATTAGTTTTTGTTAATTAGAAGGTGTCTTGCTTTGATATGTAACATCGGGTTGGGAATGCTAGTTATGCAAATGTTGTGTTTCCTTGACTAATATTTTATGATGATTTTGAAGATGTCGAACTATTGTAATTTCAATTCGGATGATATATTATTTTGTTATAAAAGAAAATAATGTTATAGATTTTGTAACCTATGTTACAGAGTGTAATACCCCAAATTTTGACCACTTAGATTTCCCATCATTGTGAAAATCATCATCACAATATGGATGAACCATCATGCTTCATCAGTCTCCCCAAAGATGGGTGAGCATCCAATACAATCAAAATTAGGGTTTCAAGCCCTCTCTGAGTGCTTAGACAAAGGATCAATCAAGAAATGACATGATCTTCAACTTGTCTAATCTCTTAAATATCCACAATGGATCAAAATGGACTCCCACTTCAAGGATTAAGCACAAGGCTGCTCCCTTCTAGGTGGATCAAGTCTCAAGATCGACAGTGTCACCAAATTAGGGTTTTGGTCGACCAGGGCCTCCAGATGGAAATTTTCATCTGGGCACAAGGCAATGATCCAAAACATAACCTAATATACTTCATGGAACCTCATGAACCCATGCATCAAGTCAATTTTGCCTCAGGGGATGCATTCATCAAAAATCAGGAATTAGGGTTTCTTGACCTAATTCACCCCTAAGTTGACTTTTGGGACAAACCATGAGCCAAGACCTCAAGACATGATTTGAGGGTCTCTAATATACCATATTGATCCATTTGGAACAATGGATTGATCCAAGAAGCTTGAGCAACAAGTCTCAATTTCATCTGCACCACAATTAGGGTTTTAAGAGAAAAGTCAAATGTAACTTTGACTTTTGACCAAGACATGCTCCCAAACCCTAATACATGATTGAATATACCCTATGACACCCATGGAATATGTCCATCAAGTTTGATTTAGGTCAAGGACATGATTTCCTGAAGAATTGCACAGTTTGGAATTCATCTGATAAAAAGTCAACTGTGCACAAAAGTCAACTTTGACTTTTTGAGATTTTTCACCAAAATGGATTTTTAACCCTAAAATGATGTTAATGTATGATTTGAATCATCATTCATCAAGAAAAATCAAGAAAAGTGAGATAACTTGTAAAAGGGGTAACCATAAAACTTAGAAATTTTTCTAAGTTAAAAATAAAGTGGCAAAGGTACCAACTTTGGAGGACCATAACTCCTAAACCACAAGGCCATTTTTTCTCATCCAAAGATGGATTTGTAGCCCTCATTATCACCTACAAAAACTTCAACTACAAGTCATTCCAATTCATTAAGGATTTTGAGTTATGGAGTGATCAAAGTGGCTGAAAAGTGAAAATGTCACTTTTTCCAACACTTAGTGAAATTTTCACTAAGTCAGATTCTGCCTCACTTTTTGCCAAATGTAGGGGGGTTTTTCACTTGGAATCAAAAGAGATCAAAACCAAATTTGTTCAAACAGTTGTTGTATCATGTAAGAGCTTTCCAAAATGGCCAAGAACATTGCCAAATTCAACCTACACCATGAGATACAACATTGCCAAGTTGCCTTGCT
Source organism: Lathyrus tuberosus (assembly GCA_022829125.1). Lineage (NCBI taxonomy): Eukaryota > Viridiplantae > Streptophyta > Magnoliopsida > Fabales > Fabaceae > Lathyrus > Lathyrus tuberosus. Next base: position 6,089,451 of record JALAZF010000283.1, on the reverse strand, counting down.
GAAATCTGTCAAGGCAAGGCAGAATTTGCAACTTTGGTCGATTTGCCAAAATCAGCCAAATTCAATTTCTCCTATCCACTTGGACACCTCAGAGGATTGAATCTAAGGGGGACAATCACTGAGCCAAGCCTCCAAAGTCCATGGAACAAGAAATAGCATGTTGAACCTATAATGGCCAAAATAGGGACATGACTTCAAATTTGGAATGAGGCATTCAATGAAACCATCAAGGTGGCATGGACTGAGCCATTCTCATCTGAAATCAGTCAAGACTTATCCAAGACCAAGGGAACCAAAGCTCTGTGCCCTAACCTCTAGTCAATGGCTAGAGGAGACTTGGATTTTCATTTGCCAACATTGGCCAAACCTACTTACCAGCTGCCATGCACTATTCCTTGCAAAACAAACTTGCTCTACTATAAATAGAGCTCAATTGTGGTCAGTTTGAGTACACCAAAGCCATCTAACAGATGCTTTCCTCAAAATCTCTTCTTTCACTCCAATTTTGCCTTCTAAGGCAAGTCACTATCGGGTTTTGAGTTTGAGAGCAATTCCAATCAAACCAATCACTCACACACCTCACATACATCACATATGAGCTGATCAAACACTTAGATTACTTCTGAAACATCAATTTCACAAAATCACCAGCTGGTTGCTCAAGGTTTTAACCAAAGTGCAGCTGAGGTACCACAAAATGATCCAGCCAATTTCAATCAAGTCCAACCATCCAAACACAATCCATAGGGTGTAGGGAAGCTGTTCAGATCATCACCACTCATCTGTAACACCTCCAAATCAAAAATCACTTTGAACTTGCTGTCACGGCTTGGAGGTAAGCACATACTTGGTCATCTCTCAATCTATGCATATTTCCTCGCACAATAATTTGGCCATATGTTCATAATCATGCATGGAATGTTTTCCCTCAATTAATTGCATTGTTTGAATCGTGTATCAAAAATCCTAGCCTTCATGCAGAAATTAGGGTTCTTGAGGTCTCTTCGTGATTTCTTGTTGTATGTTTAATTTAAATGAAATTAAAGTACATAGACATGATCGTGAGGTTGAGGCGAGCATAATGATATGTGGATTGCATGATATGATTACGTATTCATGGAGATTGGATAGAAAATGCAAATCTGAGAAACCAAGAACACGCGCGTGTTCTTCAGCTTGTTCTTGGCGCCATTTTTAGAAATTCAAATATTTGAATTTTGTGATTTTGTTTAATTGATTCAAAAATTAATTTCTCTCTGAGTTTTAATGATTTTGAGTTGATTCTTTTTTTAATAATTCACAAAAATGTTAAAATATTTTATTTTCACAAAAAATCCCAAAAATATTATTTATTTCATATAATTGATATTTTTGCAAAGAATTAATATTTTAATTATTTTTGACATTTTAAATATTTTTTCTACATTGATTTTGCAACTTTTAATGCTTTCTAATTATTTTGTAGGTCAATACTTAATTTTTGAAGCATTAATCCAAGATCACAATTTGTTTTCCATGTGTTAAACAATTTTTGATCATTTTAATTGAATTTTTATTCAATTAAATACATTTTGAAAACAAATTAGGGTTTTGGATTAATTCAACCCTCATAAATCATTTTCAAAACTTTTTGGGCCTCTTGAGAGAGTGTAAGACCCATCCCCCCTTGTACAAAAACTTTTTGGGCCTCACTCAATGTATAAGTCCCTCTGTACAAGTAAACGGCGCGATCGCCGCCCGTTAAAAATAAGAAAATCATCTGGGCCTCTCCTTGAGCTATAAGACCCATTCAAAACACTTTGGGCCTCTATTAGAGTGTAAGACCCAATCCCCCTTTTAACCAAAACATTTTGGGCCTCACTTATTGTATAAGTCCCTCTGCGTTAAAAGAAAACCTCGGCGCGATCGCCATTTTTAAACGAAAAATCATTTGGGCCTACCCTCGTGTTATAAGCCCCTATCTTTTCTTTAAACCTTTTTTGGGCCTCTTGAGAGAGTGTAAGACCCATCCCTTTGTACAGAAAACCTTTTTGGGCCCCAGTCACTTGTATAAGTCCCGCTGTACAAAGTCAAACAGTGTGCTCACTGATAAAACCCTGGGCCTCTCCTTGAGCTGTAAGCCCCAAATCTTTCTTTTTCAAAGCACTTTCTCCTTTGATTTTGAATATACTGTTGTTTTCAATCTTTCTTTGTTGAACAAATAACCAAACAGCATGGAAGCACTACAACCGAGTAAGTGGTTATCGCTTTCATTTACTACTTTCATATTATAAACTGTATTGTGGGGCTACTCACTGTAAGTCTCCTTTCATAAACTCATATCTACTGTGTAATAATAGTATAGATATTTCGAGTTTCCCCGGTAACTACGTCTAGAACTAGGTGACGCCGTTTCATTTATTCGTAGAAATAGACGCCTAGATCCCCAATAGGAGCACCAGATACAGTCTTCTCTTCGGCTGTCCTCCTTAGGAATCGTCAAGAAGCTCTACTCCCCAAGATGAATGTATTCTCCGTGAATGGCATCTTTGAGTTTCTTCCAAATTCTCGAACTTTCCTGACTTGATCTATTCCTTGTGGATAGCTTGCCTTGAATGTCTCGAGGTTTGGGTACCCACTACGGTCATAATCTTGGACCTTAACTAAGGAACCCTCTTTAAAAGCTAAAAATCCCTGGATAGTAAACCTCGCACGTTTACCAGTGGTTTTTATCTTTAAAAGAGTTATCTCTCCTAATGGAAAGGAGATGATAGACCCACGGGCTTCTTAAAAGCATCGGCCTCCTCTTGGGCATTATTCAAGGACACTACGGCTTCTTAGAAGTATTCACAGCCTCCTCTTAGGCTTCGTATAATGATCTCTTCCTTCGGGAATGATAGCCTCCTCTTGGGCTTCGTACAAGGACCCGTAGGCTTCTTAAAAGTTTCCAGCCTCCTCTTGGGCTTCGTACAAATTGTCCCGACGACCTCCTAGAGGTATAGGAACAGAACCTAGTCATCCTCTTAGAACAGTCCTTTCATAGAGTCTACTACTGTTTCTCAAAGCATAGTACAAAAGAAAAAAACTCTAGACTTGGACAGTCTAACTTCCTTGAGTCTCAAAGACATTCTCAAGTGACCCCTTCGTTAAATAGGAAGGAAACCCGCAGACTCGGACAGTCTCAATACCCTTTGGATTTCCCGTTTCCTCAAAGAGAAGGAAATATCCCTGATCCTCAAATCAAATCCCTGAGTACAGTGTTGCTCATATAAGAACTGATTTTCTCTTTTAAAATCAGTATATTGGATCTGTCACTCAACTGAAACAAACCTTTAGCCTCCATCTCGGGCTTCGTACGAGATACAAAAACACTCTCTTGTTGAGTATCAAAGACTCTCTTGTTGAGTCAAACTTTTAGCCTCTATCTCGGGCTTCGTACGAGACACAAAGACTCCCTCGTAGAGTCAAACAAACAATAGCCTCTATCTCGGGCTTCGTACGAGACACAAAGACTCTATCGTCGGGTCAAAAACTTTTAGCCTCTCTCTCTCTCGGGCTTTGTACGAGACACAAAATAGCCTCCTCTTAGGCTTTGTATAATGATTTTCCTAGCGGAAATTAGCCTCCTCTTAGGCTTTGTATAAGAAAACCACTGGTTGATCCAATTAACCTTTTAGCATCAAAGTTGTGCCTCGTTCACAGTACACAAACATCAACAACTTCTTCCCTTCATCTAATCGCTGTAAGCGGCAAGCCTCTGGATCATCTACATCCATGCCAATGTCCCTCTTTTAGCATGAGAAATTCCTAAGGAAAGATGGCATTGCTCTACACTGAGTTAAAGTCTTCTCCTTCAGGTTAAAACCCTTTCTTCGGAAATTATGGCATTGCTCGGATCCGCGTATCCCAGTTAAAGTAATTCTCCTTCTCCCCTCTTTAGAGATGACAAATTCTCTCTAAAGTCGAGGTCTTTCAGCTTCACGTCTTGGGCTTTGAACAAGACACAAATAGACCTTTCAGCTTCACATCTTGGGCTTTGAACAAGATACAAACCACCTTTCGCTTCACGTCTTAGGCTTTGAACAAGACACCAAAAACCAATTTCCTCCCATAGAATAGGAGGAACTACGAACGCTCTGATTTCCCTGTTTCGGTAAACGGGAATACGTAGGCATAAGATCGAAAGAAAAGATCTTAGCGAGCGCAATCAACAAAAAACCCAAATCCCATATCTCCATCAATTAAAAGCAGTAATTCAAAAGCATTAGTCCTAACATCCTAATCCTTGCTCCCCGCCAGAAACCTTCTGCCCAGGTAAAAAAGAAAGAAAACAGTATTGGCGAAAATACAAATAACCAGTACAAAGGCCCCCCCACATTGATAACATCCGTAACCTAACAGACCGCTGTTTAAACTCAGTATGCAAAGCAGGGTTAATTGGAGACATCTATTTCCCTTCCTTATTCAGCTCACAATAGGATAAAAAATGAATCGACCTGTAGTCAAAGCTCAAACTGTAGAGAGCGACCAGTGCTTAAGAACCGCGTCCAAAATCGCTCGCTACACAGAGCAGGATGATTATTATGGATGTTAGATATGAAGTGTGACACCCTTGAGTGGTGAATTACGTTGAATTATCCTTATTCATTCGTGAATTATTCTTTGGGGTAAGAAGGGTGTTACACATGGCATGATGCTAAAGCAAAGATACATGATTAATGCATGAGGATGATTTATGCAATAACTTGAGGGCTTCCAACAATACCCCTGTGGAGGGTAATGGAAGGATTCCTTCGCAACAAGGTTTCTTTGCCGAGGGAAAAGGTTATTTGATGGGAAGTGATTCCAGCATGATTTCTCGACACTCGTTTCAAACTCAACGGTTGCTAATGCATTACAGGATTCTTGCTTGAGTATCTTGTAAGTATGGGGAGGACTTTCCCTTTTGTAGCTCTCTTACCCCAATCTGCTAGGCCTTTGAGGAGATTCACCTCAATACGAGCTTGGAAATAGCTTGCCATGACCTAATCTTGAGATGTCTTGCCCAATATTTAAACTTTTGAAGAGGTCTGTTGGAACAAGATTTGTTTATGCCCTTAAAAGGTTTTGATGATAACAGATTATTTAAAGAACTATAGGGTTTACTAATAAATGTTTAAGTGTGCAGGGTCATAAACTAAAGAATTTATCATTAATCTCGTTGAAAGCATAAGTGAAGAAGCAATACTCAAATCTGGATAATTAGAATCTGAATATGTTCATTAGAATCCGAAGGCATCATACTCTGGACTCATGACCCAACTTCTGATGATAGCTCAGTTTCTGAAGACATGGGGAGCAGTAAATGTGTACACTGCATCAAAGTAGACTTGTCTTATCAAAGCCCCAATTTTTTCCTAAGATGTCCTTTGTGGTGCTCGATTTAGTGGGTTTTTTTTTCATCTCTTTTTTTGAAAGGTTTGTAATTACCATATTATAGGTTATTGAAGAACAACCACTATAAATTCTCTTTTTTTTCGTGACTTCTTCGGTACTTCATGATGTGCGCAAAGAAAAGAATGTAGTTGAACCTCTTACTAGAAGTTGTGTAGATGGACTGATTCTCTTGAAGATTGAATGCATACCAAACTATCTGAACACAACTACCCTACCCCTGGTTAAGATTAAAGGTTTTTAATTCCGAAATAAACACCAACTTCTAGACTCAAAAAGGTTAACTAGGGATTAACTCATTATCTCTTTGGTGTTTAGGGGTTAGAAATAATGCCTTATGATAACCACGAAATATATCACATTTCTGACTCGATGCACATGACATTTTGGTCTGTTTTATTTCCTTTTTATGGTTTTATACTGGTATATTGTGTCTATTTCAAGTATTTTCTAAAGAGGGGCATCCAGGCAATAAATCGGGACGAAAATAAAGAAAAGAGAAAAATAGCAAGTTCTAGACTCATGGAGTTAACCATAGCGTTTACCATGACGTTCACCATGATGTGGCAGACATGGGAGCCACGTGCCATCCAAAGAGAAGCAAAATGGCATATTTCAGAGGTCATGGCGTTCGCCATGAGGCTATGGCGATCGCCATGGATCTTGAAGACCCAGTCCAACCCACTTTGCACTCATGGCGTACGCCGTGAGGCCATGGAACCATGGCCTTTAAGGCTAGAAAATTAGCAACTTCTAGACTCAGTAATCCCCCACTTCAGCAAATAACTCTCCCACTCCTCCTACATGATTTCAACTCTTTTCAGCTATTTCCAGCTTTATAAATAGGCCAAAGTCTTAGTTTTTTATCATCCTAGTTTTTAGTCATTAATTTTAATCAGAAATTCTATTATTTTAAAAGTTGCAGTTTCTCACATTAAAGGATTGTTGCATCTTACCATTAGGAATTTGTTGTGTACTTGGATCAACGTTGCAACAATCTTGCTAGAATTCGTTTTGCAATTTTTAATTTCAGAAGTCAATTTTATTTCAAGATTTTATTTGCAGGTTTTATTTTATTTACAAGTTTTATTTTTTGCTTTAATTTTAAGTTGTTTTCTATTTCTGCTATTATTGTTCTCATTGTTGTTCAAAGCACAATTCTATTTTATGCATACGTATCAATATGGATTTTTACTGTTCATAATGATGTCTTTACATATATAAATGTTTAGTCACATGCTAATATATATATTATTTTTGTTTCTATTTAAATTATTTATTAGATTGATTATATGTTTATTTTAATATATTCACAATATGCTTAGTTTAACAATGTGTTTCTCATAATTATGTATGGCTAAGTTAATAGAATTCGGGATGTGAGGACCGTCGTTTCGGCGAGACTCGATAAAATAAAACAACAGTGATTTTTAATATTAAAATAATTTTTTGGTTCTAAATTTTGTTTTAAAAAGTCAAAAGTTTTGTGCGACAACGAAAGCACTTAGATACCGATTAATAGCGTGACAATGTGAAATCGGTATCCGACCATAAAATTTAGATTTTTAATTTCTTAAAACAAAAATTGTGCTATATTATTTAATTAGGACTTATCAATTTTCAAAAAGTTTTACGAAACAGTAACTTGTATGTGCGACAGTAGGCAACTACAATTCTGGAATCCGACACGGGCTGCGCAAAAGTGAGTTGTGTCTTTTAATTAGTAATTCCACCGAAAAGGATTTTTAAAAACAAAGTTAGTTCTGAATTTTATGCGAGTCCCTAAGGCACATAGAAATTACATTCCGGTCTCCTTTTCAATTAATTTTAAAACAAGCATTTTTACACCGATTTCAAGAGAAATTTATACTGATAATCTGAGATTTACAAAGTGGTGATAAATTACAGTAGGTCGGCATTGGTCTCCGTGGGTTCGACATTTTTTATACTATAACTAGAATTTTTGTGCACTTGCGCATAAGCACCACAACAAGTTTTTGGTGCTGTTGTCGGGACCAACAGCTGATATTGTGATTCCATTGTTGCACCGTATAGACTAAGGTAATTTTATTTTTATTATTTTATCTAGGTTTTATACCAAGTACTTTCTCAAAAGGAGACAAGTTAGAACAATCGGTCGATGAAGTATAGAATTTCTTTTGCATAAGACGCAAGATTGAACAATACCGAGCCATATTTTCTCCTATGGCTGCACCAGATAAACATCCTCTTAAAGACTACGTTGTCTCATCCTAGGACAAGCCACACTTAATCATTATTCTACCTACAATCTAGGCAAACAATTTTGAATTAAAAATGTCTCTGCTGCAAATCGTGCAACAGAACCAGTTCTCTAGAAATCCCACAAAGGTCCCAAATTTTCGTCTTTTTGTGTTTGTACAGTATGCAGACACGTTAAAGAGTAATGGTGTCAATCCAGAAGCCATTCGACTATGTCTATTTCTATTTTCCCTAAGAGATAAAGCAAGTTCATGTCTACAGTCTCTACCTACGAACTAAATTACTACTTGGAATGGACTCAAGAATGTATTCTTGGCCAGATATTTCCCACCAAGCAAGACGACAATACTGAGAAATCACATAACTACATTTAGACAAGCTAGATATAAAGACATGATGAGACTATATCCTCATCATGGATTAGAGCAATGGATTATCATTCATACTTTTTATAATGGTATACTCTACAACACAAGAATGACCATAGACGTTTCTACTGACGGAGCCTTAATGGACAAACCCTTCAATGAAGTCTACCAGCTTATCGAAAACATGGCCCAGAACGATTATCAGTGGGGAACTAAACGAGTTCAAGTTGAGAAAGCCCAACCAAAAGGAGGCATGTTTGAAGTTAATGGTATTGATCATGTAAATGCTTAGGTCGATTCACTTACTTAAAAGATCAACAACTTAACTATTAGCCCTCCAGCCACCGTGGCTGCTATGACTCCAAACTGTAAGATCTGTGGAGTCCAAAGGCATATAGCTACTAATTGTCAACTATTAACAAAGGCTGAACCTGACCAAGTGTAACACCCCAAAATTTTCCCTCCTATTTATACCCTCATTACTGGCTTATGCTTTCCATTTCATGTACTTTTAGGTCATAAACATTTCATATGCCTCATTGGCTTTCTCAAAGCATGGTATCAAGGGTACCACTATCATTGACTGGGAAAAATCAAGAGAATAGGATGTGTTCAAATACTCAAGCCACAATGGCTCATCATGTCTCAAGACACCTCATAAGGTTCACTATTTCATCAAGAGATCGAGGTTGGCAAGTGAATTAAAGAGGATCACACCCTCCTAGTTGTTGCTCCTCAACCAGGGTTTTGGATCTCCATGTTGGGGACACCTTCATAATCAAGGATCTTGGAGCTTTAACATCATATTATCACATGAATCATCTTCCTTTAAGGCAATCTACATCATTGTCAGAGGAATTATGGCTTGAGGAATCAGTCAATTTCTCCTGACTTCTGGGGACCAAATTAGGGTTTTGCCTAAAGTCAGTTTATTTCTGATTTTTTGGGCAAAATTTGATTCCATGGTGTTCTATGTGTTCTCAAGTGTCTAATATTGGATTATGGGCCATCAATGTCATTCACAGGGGTTTTAGTTGGATAGGTGATTGAAAATCAAGAGAAAAGGTAAGTTTGACGCCTTTGCTACTAATGTGATTGGTAAGTTTAACACTATGGCTGAGACTTCTACAACTCAGCACCGTGCTCTCACCAACAACTTTAACATCCTGAATCAATCCGTGTTGGAGTTTACTGAACAGATGGATATGCAACCTCTACCACCTCATCATCCTCACCAGTATCGTGGGCGGGGCCACTCATTTAGGGGGAGGAGACCATGAGAATCATCCTTACATTTCGCATCATGTTTTTTTTGCTTTGTTTCTTGCACTGTTTTGGGTTTATGACTCCAATATGTTGATTTTAGCTATGTGTGTCTTATTTTCGTACTGCTTTATTGCTCCTTATGGCTGTTCCATGTAGTAACAATGCACTATTACTTTATTTTGTGCCTCTTAAGTGTTTTTACCTTATTTAACTTTTCATTAACTTGCATTATATGTGAATGTGTGTTAATGGTATCTGTTGCAATTATATTCAAAATGCATCTCTCGTTTTTTTTATTCTTGACACTTCATCCTTCTCTCTTTTTGATGTTGTCAAAGGGGGAGAAGAACAAGGACATAACAGGTATTGAGATGATCAAACAATAGTAGATGCATAAAGTCAGGGGGAGGACATATGACCGTTTTGCCATCATCAAAAAGGGGGAGTATGTGAGGGAAGATTCTCTCTATGTACTTGATTTTAATGATATCAAAACTATCATGATTAGAATATAGAGATTCAAGTGATAAACGTCATATAAAATGCTCATTAAGTGGTCTAAGAGTATTTGATCATGATTAGTAAATGGTCTAGGTTCATTAATATGTTTTAACACTTTTAGGAAAGTCAAAAATGGATTTTTGCATGTTCCAAGGGTGTGAGTCGACTCACAACCCTGCATTGGTCGACCTAAACGTGTGTCATATGATAGTATAATCAGCGGGAGTGCTCGCGTCGACCTACCGGTCGACTCACTCATTCTGCATTTATGTTTGCCCAAAACTGGGAGCTATGAGTCGACTCATAGCCTGCTTCGGTCGACGCATAACCTGCAGTTTTGCGCAGTGAACGTGCGGCATTGCTCAGGTCGACTATACTATTTGTATAGGTCGACCGCTCGCTGAATGTGACTAGAATTTTATTGTGTTATTCATTTCAAAACTCTATTATTTCTATTGTATTGTCTAGGATATTATATATATCATTTTAGCTCATTTTTTACACAACAAGAAACGTGAAAATTTGTGCCATTTCGCTTCATCTTCATCTTCAACATTGAGTGAATATGCCTCAATCATCTCCAATGGAAGCTGAAGTTGACCAAGGATGGGGTCAATGGCAATATAATGGATGGACCACTCTTGGTTCCAACTATATGCCAGCAACTCAAGGGTTGGACTATCAGGAGTCCTATTGTACTCCTCCCTCACCTCCGCGTCCTCAACAAAACAATGAGGATATCCTTGAACTTATGAGGACTATGCAACTTGATCAACAGAGGTTTGCCTAAAGTCAGTTTATTTCTGATTTTTTGGACAAAACTTGATTCCATGGTGTTCTATGTGTTCTCAAGTGTCTAATATTGGATTATAGGCTATCAATGTCATTCACAGGGGTTTTAGTTGGCAAAACTCTGTTGATCAAGTTGCATAGTCCTTATAAGTTCAAGGATATCCTCATTGTTTTGTTGAGGACGCGGAGGTGAGGGAGGAGTACAATAGGACTCCTGATAGTCCAACCCTTGAGTTACTGGAATATAGTTGGAACCAAGAGTGGTCCATCCATTATATTGCCATTGACCCCATCCTTGGTCAACTTCAGCTTCCATTGGAGATGATTGAGGCATATAACTAACTGTATATTGCCATTGGTTCCATTCAGGGGCTTCCTCTGACACCATAACAGACGAGTTAGGCATCCAAGCACTATTGTCTTCAACACCAATATCCATTTGTTGTTGTTGATCATTATCCCCTTGTTCCTCTTCAGAATCGCTTTGTTCATCCTTACCTTTTTCCTCATCTTCGTCGTTTTCGTCTTCTTCTTCCTCGTCGCTTTCCTCAGATTCTTCTTCCAATACCGCAGTGTTTGCTTTCACCACATACTTATACCTCTTGTCTTGGACATCCCACACATGACCCATCATAGTTAATGTTTTTTGACAAAATTCTTGACTGATAGTGATAGATTTGTACGAAATACCCGGAACAACTATTTTAGAATGGTTGAGTACCTTTTGAATAAATGATGCGTAGGACAACACAATGCCCCTGCCGGAGTCACGAAGAGAATACATTCTGCTTGCAAAATAATAGGGCCAGCTAATCCTGATTTTATTCTTCAAAACATACATCAACTGAACCTCAGGTTGATCCACCCTAGAGTAGCCTCCTATCTCCTAGTTTGCAGTTAAACATGTAATCCTCGAACTTTCCAACTAAACCAGAATAAAAGATTCGAACCAAATCTTCATTGTACTTAGTGTCACATGATAAAAACCCATGGAAATTATGAAAATCCAATAATTCTAAGATATCTCCTATGCGCATGCGTTCAACAGTACCCCGATAGCAAATGAATTGCTTAACAATAGACCGTTTGCTCAACTTTTCTTCATATAAATCAACATACTTATCAGAGAGAAGAGATGAAAGTATTACCTTTTGATTTGAGGGAGGTTGAGAAGTACCCGCTTGAGATGCAGACTCTCTTGTGACTCTTTTTCGAGATGTTCTTCGAGAAGCCATTGTAGGAGGAGATGAACAGTGACGAATTTGTTCAAATTTTTTGTGAATCCCAAATTTTATTTGTAGGAAAGTGAGATTAGGATTTGTGTAGCGAGGAGTTAGAGGAGAGGAGGAGATGAGATTATCTGATAATGTGTTGAAACAATGCATATGCCACATAGAAAATAAAAAATAATTAAAAAAAACGCATAGTGACCAAGAGATGTTTTCGCAGCTTTTTAGCGACCAGTCGACCTATAAGTCTGTGTGCGTCGACGCACACTGTAGTGTTTCTGATAATTTTGAAAATTTGAGCTATGGGTCGACCTGAGCATTCCCGGCCATACATGTTAACAATACACCAAGAATGAGTCGACCCAAACAAAAAAAAATCAAATTTCGTGACATTTAAGCTATGATATTGAATAAATAGAAAGCCAACACAAAATATCAAACATATAAATGGATAAGGTATTCTCAATATGTGCAACAAACATCAATGTAATCACTCAACATGGTACGTTTAATTAGAGAGAATCTTTGAAACAGAACGATATTACCTTGATCACTATTGACGATGAGAGCCCTCACATATAGCTTAATATTTCTTCGTATTGTTAGTTAAAAGAATAAACAAGCATGTGTATATATATATATATGTGAAGATCACTATCTTAAAAGACTATTAAGCACGATCCGAGATATCGAGAATGCCAAGTTCCCTACGGATGTGAAAGAAAGGCTCTGTAGCTAATGGTTTTGTAAAAATATCAGCAAGTTGATTTTTAGTGTCAACGTGCTCAAAAATCACATCACCTTTCTCTACATGATCCCTAAGAAAATGATGGCGTATTTCGATATGCTTGGTGCGTGAATGCAATACGGGGTTCTTAGTTAGATTAATCGCACTAGTGTTATCGCACAAAATTAGAATACGCTCAAGTTTTAAATTGAAATCAAGCAATTATTATTTAAGCCATAGGACTTGAGCACAACAACTACCGGCGACAACGTATTCCGCCTCGACTGTTGACAAAGCAACGGAAACCTGTTTCTTGCTATGCCAACTCACCAAGGAATTTGCGAAAAGGTGACACGTGCCACTAGTACTTTTTCTATCCAACTTGCACCCGGCAAAGTCGGAATCGGAGTAGCCAACTAAGGAACAAACACTACCTTTGGAATACCACAGCCCATACTTTGGAGTACCAGAGAGATATCAAAGTATGCGCTTAACTGCCTTTAGGTGGGATTCCTTGGGATGTGTCTGATACCTCGCACACATGCATACACTAAACATTATATCAGGACGTGATGCGGTAAGATAAAGAAGGGATCCTATCATACCTTTATACCTTTTTACCTCTACGTCTTTACCATTCTCGTCACGAGCAAGATTTGCACTGGTCGGCATTGGAGTATCTATTGCTTTGCAGTTTAGCATGTCGAAACGTTTTAGAAGCTCAAGAAAATATTTCGTTTGACTCACGAATGTGCCCTCTTCGAGTTGTTTGATTTACAATCCAAGGAAATAGTTGAGCTCCCCCATCATGCTCATTTCAAACTCCCCCTGCATCAAACTAGAAAACTCCTTGACCAAGGTCATGTTAGTAGACCCAAAAATAATATCGTCAACATAAATTTATACCAAAATTAAGTGTTTTCCTTGACGTTTAATGAAGAGAGTTGTGTCAACCTCCCCTCTTGAATACCCTTGATCAAGTAGAAATTTGCTTAGACGTTCATACCAAGCCCTAGGGGCTTGTTTAAGTCCGTACAAAGCTCGTTTAAGTTTATAGACATGATCAGGATATTCGTGGGATTCAAAACCCGGAGGTTGGGCTACATAGACCTCTTCATTTATGTATCCATTAAGGAACGCACTTTTAACATCCATTTGGAATAGTTTGAAGTTCTTTGTGCAAGCATAGGCAAGTAGAAGGCGTATAGCCTCGAGTCGGGCAACCGGTGCATAAGTTTCCTCATAGTCGATTCCTTCCTCTTGGTTATATCCTTGCGCTACAAGCCGTGCTTTGTTACGCGTTATTACTCCATTTTCATAAAGTTTATTCCTAAACACCCATCGGGTGCCGATTACTCGATGATCTCGCGGAGGGGGGACAAGGTCCCAAACCTCATTTCTCCTGAATTGATTTAGTTCATCTTGCATTGATAGAAACCAATGCTCATCGAGTAACTCCTCCTAAGAGTTTTTAGGTTCAACTTGTGACACAAAAGCAGAGCAATAGCAAAAATTACTAAGTTTAGAGCGAGTAGTTACTCCCTTAGAGATATCACCGAGAATGTTTTCAATTGGATGGTCTTTTGAAGAATTCCAAGCTGGAGGAAGTTCATCTTTATCAGCATGATGATCATCCTCACTTTTCACTGGTTGGTGATCCTTTTCCTCCTCAATACGCACTGCTTCAGGCTGATCAATTCCCTTATCAGTGTCCTTGAGTATGTCTTCAGTAGGTACACCTGCACCATGAAAAGAACTACCTATACTACCTTTACCAAGTATATGTCCCTTGTTGTTATCTCCGTAGGTGACAAACCCCTTTTTCTTCGCCACAAAGTCGATAAAAAGAGATATGTCTCCGGTCATGTGTCTCGAGCAGCCACTATCCAGAACCCATCTTCTTTCGGTGGTCTCAAGACTTTGTACCTACAAAAACAATCAAGGGAGAGTAGGTACCCAATTCTCATTGGGTCCTTTAAGGTGAGTGAAACCAAGACTGCACTTGGCAACCATTGGTAGATGCCTTTCAGAACAAGAAACCTTCTGAAGCGGCATTTCGCAATAGTATGACCAGGCTTACAACAGTAAAGACAATTACGGTTCATTTGGAATTTACTTTTGCTATCACTATCTCGAATCACATAGGTATACTTTTGATATGATTATTCATGCTCTCACAAAAATGTGATCGATCAATAGCAAACGTAACTTTTGGCTTAAGAGCCTTGTCCAATTCGGCCTTGAGGATTCTCACCTCTCGTTGCCAAATATGACAAGTGTCATAGCCCCAATTGAACCAAGAGGTAGGGTCCTCTTCAACCTTGGCTTTTGATGTGTCCACTATAGAGTTTTTGAGGGCTTCCAATTCCTTTTCGGAATCGGAAACCTTCTTCTCCAAATACGTGAAAATCCTTTTATTTGAGGCTAAATGTTGAAATGCTTCCTTAGCCTCATAGTGTAACATGTCAAAAGCCTTTCGTAACTCTAAATGCGACATAGTATTAACATGATCATATTTAGAATGCTTTACCTCTTTTGCTTTGTTGTGGCGTGCCATAAGACAAAAGTTAACGGATTCACTTTCGTCACTTAAGGAATCATCTTTCTCCGACTCACTATCGCTTTCCCAAGCGATGTATGCTCGTCGAGACTTGTTGGACTTTTTGTTTGAGTGACTCTTGTCATTATCCTTATCTTTTTCTTTCTTTAGAGATGGACAATCCGGCTTGTAGTGTCCGGATTTTCCACAGTTGTAGCACGTCCCTTTTACCTTGCCATTTTTATTTTTTTCTCTTCTAGATTGCTTCCTAAACTTAACTAGATTTCTATCCGAGTGTTGAATATCGTTCTTACGAACATATCTATTGTACCTCTTCACAAATAAGCCCATATCATCACCGGATTCTTCATCTTTGTCATTATTGGTTTCATCATCACTTAGCTCTTGATGTGTGGACTTTGAACAATAAGCCTTAAGAGCTATCGACTTCTTCTCCGTGTCTTTTGCCTTCTCTTTCTTGATACTCTTTTCATGTTTATCCAAGCTAATGAGCACTTGCTCATGCTCATCGAGTTTACCAAAGAGTGTTGTGAGGTCTAGTGTAGCAAGATCGTTGGCCTCCTTGATAGCGGTGACCTTTGGTTGCCATTCCCTATTAAGACACCTGCGAATTTTGTTAGTAGAAACCTCATTTGGAATTGGTTTACCAAGAACATGCAATTTGTTGATAATGTGAGTAAATCGTTTTTGCATATCTGCAATTGTTTCCCCTTGCTTCATGTAAAACAAATCAAACTCTTGCGTCAGTGTATTAATACGAGCCATCTTAACATCATTAGTGCCTTCGTGGGTTACTTGTAAACCATCCCACATGGCTTTGGCCGTTTCACAATGGGAGACTCGATAATACTCATCAACTCCCAAGGAGGAGATGATCATATTACGAGCCTTCCAATCATAGCTGTACTTTTTCTCGTCCTCCTCAGTCCATTGAGCTTCGGGTTTAGGAACGACAACGCCTTCCGCATTAGTCATAGTAATTTCCATGGGACCGTTTAAAATAACGTTCCAAACATTTCGATCTATGGAATTAATATGGACGTGCATACAATCCTTCCAGTAGCTGTAGTTTTCACCTGTAAAAACTGGAGCTCTATTATAAGCCTCCTTAGGTTCGTTCGCCATGATCCAAGAAGTTTTACCGAAGCACCAGAATTAACCGGAGCTCGTAATACCACTTGTTAGACGATGGCTATGGATCTAGAAGGGGGGTTGAATAGATCCCTTGAGTTTTACACGCAAATGGTTTTGAAAATTTAGTTTTAAAATTGTTTAACGGAAGCTACCACTGGATAGAACGTCTACAACGAACCTTCTACTAAAAGGATCGGATATGCACGAATATATCGAGAAGGAATATGGAAGAGAAAAATTCAGTTTGATTACTACACTTAAAAAACGCAGTCAACAAAATATTTCTTGCTTGATGTTTAATCCAAACCAATGAGGAAAAATGATAAGCAACTAAAAACAATGTGTTCGATTTTTGCGTTGAAACAAATTATCAAACACCTAGTGTGCGTAAACACACTAAGTGCAGAATTTCTATGGAATGTAATATAGAGCTGCTCCAAGATGCAATTCAAGGAATTGTATCGATTTAACAAATAGTTTCTCAGCTCAAAATTACACTACGACGAAAATTTCGATAGATTGCGACTTCACAAATTCGAACAAACTGAATTATAAAAGAGTTAAGGGAAAGAGAGAACAAATGAGATTTGATTAGGAAGTTCCCCAATCGTCCTCGCTTTGGGTACCTCTGGCCCCAATTCCACAATTGGAATTGAGATATATATATATATATATATATATATATATATATATATATATATATATATGTAGCTGTTGCAAATTGTTTATTACAAGAGAAAACTATATATATATATATATATATATATATATATATATATATATATATATATATATATATATATATATATATATATGTAGCTGTTGCAAATTGTTTATTACAAGAGAAAACTATGAACATCCAAACCCTCGAACGTCTTCGATCGTTGATGCAGAATTTTCTCTTCCCTTGATTTAAGATGAATCAAGTCCTTCGAATATGGTTGATCCAATTATCATCCCACACTACTAAACCGAACAAAACCTCTGTTCTTCGGTTACCTTCACTCGATCAATTGCAATCTACCAAACTTCAAACTCAAACCTCTCTTCTACGATCCTCTGATTACAGCTACTAAACCGAAAAATTGCTCCAATCGTCGGTTACCTTTGCCAGGCTGAATCCCTGCAGAACGAAATGGTTTGTGCAAAAACCCCCGAAATCTTCCCGATTCTTGGAGGAGAAAACCTATGGTTTTATTCAAGAAACACCTACCAAAAATCTCAACTTAGAAATGAAGATCACGCGCTTCCAAAATCTGAACGTTATCACCTTGAAACAATGAACAACTCAAACAAAGATTGTTATGTGTAATTGTTTGTTCACTCAATGTTGAAGATGAAGATGAAGAGAAATGGCATAAATTTTCACGTTTCTTGTTGTGTAAAAAATGAGCTAAAATGATATATATACTATCCTAGACAATACAATAGAAATAACAGAGTTTTGAAATGAATAACACAATAAAATTCTGGTCACATTCAGCGAGCGGTCGACCTATATAGATAGTATAGTCGACCTGAGCAATGTCGCGCGTTCACTGCGCAAAACTGCAGGTTATGCATCGACCGAAGCAGGCTATGAGTCAACTCATAGCTCCCAGTTTTGGGCAAACACAAATGCAGAATGAGTGAGTCGACCGGTAGGTCTACGCGAGCACTCCCGCTGATTATACTAACATATGACACACGTTTAGGTCGACCAATGCAGGGTTGTGAGTCGACTCACACCCTTGGAACATGCAAAAATCCATTTTTGACTTTCGTAAAAGTGTTAAAACATATCTAATGAACCTAGACCATTTACTAATCATGATCAAACACTCTTAGACCACTTAATGAGCATTTCATATGACGTTTATCACTTGAATCTCTATATTCTAATCATGATAGTTTTGACATCATTAAAATCAAGTACATAGAGAGAATCTTCCCTCACAAATATATTTTCAAAAGTATTAAACATACAGCTAAATAAAAGCTAAAAGACCTAAGGAGATTCCCCTAAAAGTCTCATGTTGAGCTTTTTGATTTCCTTTTCCATCTGATCCCTCTCCATGACGAGATTCTCAACAATTAACTTCCAAGGAGCAGGTTGAGCACTAGAGGAACTTGGTCCTTCACGGGTCTTTCTCTTCTTGTATGAAAGAAGCTCTTCGTTCTTGGCTAGTAGTTGCTTTTGGAGCTCCAAGTTCTTTTCAACAACCGCTTGGTATTTGAGCTTCCAGGCTTCTCCTGACTGCTGGGCTTGGCTCAACGAAATCTCCATCTCTTCT
Source organism: Lathyrus tuberosus (assembly GCA_022829125.1). Classification (NCBI taxonomy): domain Eukaryota; kingdom Viridiplantae; phylum Streptophyta; class Magnoliopsida; order Fabales; family Fabaceae; genus Lathyrus; species Lathyrus tuberosus. The sequence continues at coordinate 6,070,948 of JALAZF010000283.1, read as the reverse complement.
TCCTTTGACATCAAATACAGAACAGGCCTTCCTTCAAAGCAATTGGTTCTTGTCTAGTGTATGGCATCTTCAACTCAATGGCTCTTCTTCGGACCCATTGGAGATAGGGCTCCAAGGACACACAGTTAGGTTTTCCCAAAGAACTCCTCCCCCTCTTGTGCCTGCTACCCCAAGCATTCAGGATCAATCTTCTATGTTCTTCATTTTTGTCATATTCTTCAAAAAATATATTTTCCAAATGAATACTAAGAGGTTTATCTTTCAACGGGTACCCCAATTGTCGACGGGCCAACACGGGGTTGTAGCTGATTCCTCCTTTGATACCAAGAAGAGGTACGTTGCCAAAGTTTCCACAACTATCTGTGATTAATATTCCATCATACACACGGTTATACCAGTCAATGTCTGAATGAGAAAGAGTCATAATATTTTTAGACCACCATCCTTTCTTGGGATCCTAGAATGCGCCTGCCTTCGGTAGATGCGAAATAAACCATCTATACAACACGAGGGCACAACAAGTGATTTGTCCTCCACCATGGGCATTCCTCAAATGGACTGAGTGATAAGCCTGAGCGAGCAAAGTTGGTACAGGGTTTTTCTTCAAGAAGATCTTAATTGCATTCAGGTCCACAAAGTTGTCAATATTTGGGAACAAGAAGAGTCCATAGATGAGCAACGCAAAAATGACTTCGAAAGCATCCCTATTCGAGTGCTTAGCATAGTACTGGGCTTTTCCAAACAAAAACTTAGCAGTCAATCCAAAAATTCCTCCCTTGGAAGTCAAGTTGTTTTTTATGTCAACCAACTCCAAGTGAGCCTTCTTAGCTATTTCTTCCTCTTTGGGGTTCCTTTCAAAGATAGGAAATGGAGACTCGTCCTTAATAGGTAAACCATTATCTGAGAATACTCTTCAAGGGTAGGCAAGAGTTGATAATCAGGGAAAGTGAAGCAATGATACTTTGGGTCATAGAATTGAAGCAAAGTAGAGATGAGCCCTTCATCAACATTCTTCCTCAACAAAATCCACAACTTCCCATATCTGTCTTTGAATCCCTCGGGGTCTGTCAGCAAATCACCCAATCTCCTTAGGTCATCCAATTTAGGACTCTTGAAAGTGTATTTCACGGTATTCCTTCTTTAACTGTCCATGATATCCCTATGATATTCACAAAAAGAGGTCTGAGTTCCATGAAACTGATATGAAATGGATGTTTATGATGTATGAATGCAAAGATAAGCACATATATACACATATATTCAAAAATGTACAAGCACAAAAGCAAAAGGTCTGGGTCAAGGTCAAAAGCATGGAGCCATGGTTTACCCCTCCCATTGGTATGTACTATTGGTTTATCAACTGTAGAATAGGGTTCTAAGAAGTTCCTAGAGTCGACAACCCATCTTTCGGATATTATCGATTTCTCGAATGACTCGGTAGTCAATAATATTCTCAAGAGAGTCTCGTCTGAGTGTAGCATCACGTAGAAACCAATTCGGGAATAGACTCCCTCATAGTCCTCGCACTACATCCTAAAAAGGCCAAGTGGGGGTAGAGGTAACTAAGGTTCTCAATATCAAGGGCACCTAGGTCGAGAGTAGCACGTTTTCACGAATGGACTCGTTCAACATAACTAGACTCTCAAGAGGGCCTCAACTGAGTGATGGTGTCTCAAGTCAACTTTTTTGGGAATCGATTCCCTCAAAACCTCCTTGAATATACCATCGTCCTATAAATAAGTGCACTCAAGTCCGGGTTAGGACTTATCTCACCACTCAATAGAACCATGCCAATAGAAGAACCCAAGCAAATATACAGATATATACAGATATGTACAAATATAGCAAGCAAAACATAAATAACATAAGCAAAAACAAGGTGGGCATAACCCTTAAAGAATATTCCCCAATGAAGTCGCCATTTCTATTGCGATGAGAATCAGATAACAAGCAATTAATTAACTTGCATCACATTTCTTTGAAATTCGCCACCAAGCTTTGATTTATCCAAAGGAAAGGGTAAAGATCGAAAGAAAAACCTTTTGCGCCACGTGAAGACACAGCTAAGAGATCGGGGATCGGGGGTTGGTTATACTAAGGGAAGGTGTTAGCACCCTAAGTATCTGTAGTACTCTACAGGAACCTCTTGTTTAGTTTGTGTTAAGTTATGTTTGCTTGCTTAGGGAATCTATTAAGGCTAAAGGTAAAGACCTAAGGGTATGTACACTAAGTTTGCTCGCCAAGACGTCGCATCTTGTGCCTACATATCTGACTAAAGAATCAGAGCAACCGTAGTTCACCTAACTAAGGGTGAGAGAGGAACCATTGACTATGGCCAAAGTTCTAAGGGGGAATGAGTATGAGCTCATTTAGAGTTTAAGAAACTTTCTAAGTCTAAGTTATGATGGGTGAAAGTGAATACTCAAGGTGATGAGTTCACATAGAGTCCAAGAACTCTAACTTAATTCTAAGTTGTGATATTGAATGGATATGAGGCCAAGAGAAAGGTGGCTATGAATATGAGGTCAAAGCTGGTAAGTGGCTATGACTATGAGGTTAGAGCTGGTAGGTGGCTATGACTATGAGGTCAAAGCTGGTAGGTGGCTATGACTATGAGGTCAAAGCTGGTAAGTGGCTATGACTATGAGGTCAAAGCTGGTAAGTGGCTATGACTATGAGGTCAAAACTGGTAAGTGGCTATGACTATGAGGTCAAAGCTGGTGGCCATAACTATGAGGTCAAGGCTGGTAGGTGGATATGACTATGAGGTCAAAGCTGGTATCCTATGACTATGAGGCCAAAGGGAAAGTGGCCATGACTATGAGGTCAAGGCTGGTAGGTGGCTATGACTATGAGGTCAAAGATGGTAAGTGGCTATGACTATGAGGTCAAAGCTGGTTAGTGGCTATGACTATGAGGTCAAAGCTGGTAAGTTGCTATGACTATGAGGTCAAAGCTGGTAAGTGGCTATCACTATGAGGTCAAAGCTGGTAAGTGGCTATGACTATGAGGTCAAAGGTGGTAGATGGTTATGACTATGAGGTCAAAGCTAGTAATCCTATGACTATGAGGTCAAAGGGAAGGTGGCCATGACTATGAGGTCAAGGTTCAATTATAAGCTATCTTTGACTTTGAGGTCAATAGAAAGACTTTCCTTTGGAAGGATGGGAGTATCACGATTTCTTATGATCAAGAATGTTACAAGGGAAATGAGATTGAAATGAACACTATGAGTTCAAGAATTCAAAGAGAATGTGCAGAAATTAAGCAATGATCAAATTCAATAGTATGGTTCAAATATCAATGTGTTATCGCAAGATAATGATACAATTCACAATACCCACAAGCCTATGAGGACACAAACACCTCATCTTCATATTTGAAAACAAATACCAAGCATAAACAATGTTTAAACATGTTGGAATAAGCTCAAAATGATTCAAAAGTGTCTAGAGTCACAAGCAAATAACCCTAAAATATTTCATATAGTACACATAGATAAAAGCCTTTAAAATAAATATTTTTAGTATTTTTTAATATCATGTGAAAATAGATAAAAAATGGTGAAGGAAGCAAAAAGAATGGCTTTAAAATCATGAATAATGAAGAAGTTACGTCCATTTAAAAATGGCGAAGACAAGTAAAAAATAATGAAAGAAAACAAGTATTAAAAAAAATAGGGAAAGGTCTCTAAGGGTGTTGAACCCGTGACCTTGGGATTACAGCCTAAAATGTTTGCCAATCCAACCACTGCATGCGTGTTAGCAAGATATGACTTAGGCATATAATATATGAAAGCAGCTCATTTCAGAAAATAAAAACAAAAGGACTGGGGCGAGGGGGATTCGAACCCCAGTCCTTGTGGTTTCAGCGCATGATCACTACCACTGGGGTGGCTATACATCCGTTGTATATGCCACCCCCATAAATACTTAAGTTAGACTAGGCGTGTGAAAACTACATTGGGAGAGAAACAACATGAAAGTATGCTACGTATTAAAGTTAGCAATTGGTCAAACACCACTCTCACCAACTGCTAAAATAGCCTCATGCAATGGGCCAATCACCTCATCATGCTATCAATTTCATCATGCAGGACATGTAGAAAAGCCTATCGTGGGGCAAACATAAAATGCATGGGCAATGAAAAGGTTTCTTAATTACTCCTTCCATCATCATTCCACTCAATATCTTAACCACAATAGCAAGGATTAACAACCTATTTTCAACTACTCCAAACAAGGAACACATATGGATCAAATGCTACTTGAAATAATATTATCATTGGAGTAAAAACATCCTGATATAAACAGGTTTAGAGAATAAGACCAAAATGTTAGCATCCCTCCATCATTCAGAATTAAAGTTGGTTATCCTATGTTTCAAACTTCCAAGCTGGCAGTGCAAGAGCTTATATACAAGCTCAAACTCTCATTCAAAGTTATCTTCTCTTTACTGCCAATGATGACAAACCTGAATTGAGACTCAAGGCTTCACTCAAAAACACTATGAGTATACAATCTTGCACATAACCACAACACTAACAAAACAAACATCTGAACATACAACCTGAATTTGGTAAGGGCCTTAGGGTCATCTAAACAACTAGATATGCGTGTGATAGAGGGTGGAGGGAAAGAGTAATATCACAAACTTATTAAACCAGCATGAACCCAAACCCAACCTCTATATCATTTTTCAAAGTTTAACACAACAATCAACCTATAATTTACATGAAAGTATGAGCATTTATATATTCCAAACTAACATTAACCAACAGTATCATAATGCATACTACAAACTCACCTCTACTCACCTCACCAGCCAAAATAGGCTTAGATGCAAATGCAGAGCAAGGTGTTAGATCAAAACAAATTTATATACAAATATGAGATTAAGGATGTAGGTAAACATTCATTACTAATACAATTTTAACAAAAACTATATGTTGTTATCCTGAACCCAAAACAAAATGAACAACTTAGTAAGAATTCAAACACCCAAGATATGGTATGTACACTCAGTGCTCTAGCTAAAGACTAGTAAGGTTCAGGAAATGCCTCAAAGAATGCATCACATTATCATTTAATTTCAAAGCTAAGCAGACACGTGGTGATAGGCAATGTACCTGAACATGATCTTTGACAGGAAAAAAAATAAGTAGCCTAGAGCTAAAGTAACTAAGAAAGGGATCCTACTACCAAACATGTTAACCCAAACAAACTCCTAAGAGTAGTTTCAAATTCACTATCCTCATGTTCTTACCAAGTCTTGTGAACTAAAGAAAATGGCCATAGACTTGACAGTCATTAAGCACTTCTTATCCAAATCCATGAAGTCGGGCCAAAGTGCAGAGGGTTGGATATCTATGGCTCAAATTTAGGACTTTAAAACAAGCATGACAATAAGGTAAATGTGAGCTTTAAGATATACCTAACCAAATTCTGCCTTAACACCAAACATATACTTTGAGGGTGCTTACAAACATGTGAATATTAGCATGAGGACACCATTATCACATCATTATTTGACAGTGCTAAACCAAAATCCATAGGAACTTGACAACATCCTGCATCAATCCTACTATAACTAAATAGCAACAAAATTATAGCATTCATTCCAGCCTGTAGCATTCATATAGCAAAGCATAAACAACAACAAAAATTGGCACTAAGGTTTAGAGAAAAATAGATACAAATATCAAGTATTCTGAACTGACATATTTAACAGTTCAATATGCCTATTTCAAACTCACCCAACACTGACTTGAGTTAGACAATGTTATGATTATTTTGAAATTATATGCAAGTGTAAAATCTTGATGGGAGATAGTAGAGATACCAACAACATGACTTCCAAAAAACTATATGTTATCAATTGGCAAGGAGTAAGCAACTTAAAGAAACATGAGGACATGTATATTACACTTCAGAAATAATAAGTAACAAAGCAATGTACAAACTCATGGCCATGGATCATACAAACTAAAACAACTGTGTTCTGAACCTCTGAACACAAAGATGGACATGGTATTGATATGCACACATGGTCAAGGACATAAAGCAAAGGTGATACCAAGCAAAATCGTGCCAACACATAGTCAAGTAAGTTTTCAACATTTTGGAGAAACAAGTATCATGTTGACAGAAAACTACCAATGTAAGCAGACATGCTATCAAGTGTTCAAACAAAATCCCACATGAATCTTAACATCATATCCTTGATCAATTAACTAACATGTAAAATAAAACATGGCAGCATGGTTATGATATATAGAGCATGATAATGAAAAAGAAATGAAGATACCTAGTGGAATAAGTCCACTGCACCCTCAAGTATGGACTGAACCTTCTTTGCTCATTCTACTAGTACCAAGCTTCCAAAATGATTCCTTCCTTCTCTTCACTTACAGTACTAGAACTTAAAGATATATTAGAGTTTTTGTGTGAAATGTTGGTGTCCTTCAATGGATGGAAACCGGCCTATTTATAGGAAGAGGTTGAGACTTGAAGCATGGCCAGAATTGCAACAATTTCCAAGTTTGTCTTTTCCATCGTGTGAGTTGTACCTTGCTGAGCCAAAATCTTCCAATATCTCTGCTAACTTGATAGGGTTAGGTCTGAGCAAGTGGTGTGAAGTGATAGGACCAAGGCTCAAGGAGAGGAAAAAAGGGATAAACAATGTTTGGTTTTGGAAAGTTTCTCTCTCATAGATGTCCACTTGTATTAACTTGAATAAGCCAACATATTTTAATGTTATAACCTTCAAAGAACCGTGGCAGAGGTTTGGCAATGTTATCCTTGTGTTTAAACATCAGAAAAGTGAGGCACTTGGTGGTTAGAAGAGGTTTTGCACCATTATGCAAAAGTTGGTTGCTTAGCATTTAAGAAATGAAACCCCTAGCTTCCAAGCCTCGAAACTCACAGCTCACTCAATGGATTGAGTAGTTCTAGTACTTTTTGCCAAGCCCTCAATGTCCTCTACAACTTTCATGTTTGACTCAAGTTCTGAATCATAAGGGATCTTGGAGAAAAATGGAGTTGAAGTTGGAAGAAAATTTGGTGAAAAAACTGAAAATTTCACTAAGTCCCAAGGGTGGCTTATCTTCCAAAACCATGCATTTTTTTTAAAGAAGGCCTTCTAATACACTTTGAAGATCATGGAAAGAGCTTCCATTTGAGCTTTGAGTCACTCAATTTGGATGTGTGGTTTGAAAGTTATGACTGTTTCAATTTTTGTACAAGTAGTGAAATTTCCACATTTGAAAAGTTTCATGAACCAAATTTTTCGTCCTTTGCAAGAAACTTCTTAAAACTTTATTTCTCATGCCTTGACTCATCAATGAGACATGTCATGATGGATTGAGGACTTCGATGTTTCATTTTGGATCAAAATCTCAAAGGTTAGAGCTTTGGTCAAAACCCTAATTCCACTTGTGGATGCACTTGAATGATCTCTGAGGATCTTGCTTATTCAATCACATATAAGGCTCATAGATGGTCTCTAAGGATGTCTTTTATCATATGGACTCATGTCCTAGGGTTTGAGAATAAATCTTGATCAAAATCAAAGGCCATGATTGTCTTGTCATTACAAAATCCTAATTGGAGGCAGGGTGAACTTGTGGCTCAAGTTACTTGTGATGAGAGCCAGTCACACTTGAATTCTTGTTGAGGAAGACCTCTAGGATGTAGGTAAGTTCAATTGGTTGATGAACCAATCAAACCTTGACTGATCATAACAAACTTCCTTGGTGATTCTTCAGGTTAAAACCCTAATTCCACAATTTGGTCTGATGGTCTTTTGTTGACTTGATTTGATTCATTTTCTTGAGATCCTGGCTCTAATCAACTGGTGACTCTTTGTGATGATTGTAGGGAACTAGAGAATTCCTTAGGAGGCCTTGCCCTCTTGCTGTGTAAACCCTAGTCTTCAACACAAGAGAAACAAAATTTGCAAGATGTGGGTTAGTTAAACAATGCATACATGATTGATCCTAAATGTCAATGCCAAATGTTATGACATCTAAGAGGTAAAATTTGGGGTACAACATGACCCAATGGATGGCTTTCCTATCTGGCAACCGTACCCAGAAGACTTGGGGTAAAATAGCCAGCCCAACGATGCATATCAGCTGAGCATTTTTAAAAAGAATACATGCGTTCCCACCAAGTCATGGGATCATTACTCAGGACATTCTGAAGATATCCAGCACAATGATGAATCAGCAAAGATTGCAGGACAAGAATTCATCAACTATGCTTTTCCTGAGGTCAACGTCATCGAGAAGGATGACTCCTCTAGTCCCAAAGAAATATGGGATACCTTAGGACAGCCTAGTGGCAAGTACGACTTCTTGGTCAAGTACACCGCTCCTGAAAGCCTTCATATCAGGCTCGAAGACATCCAGCCAACTGGATGGGGAGATCCACCTGAGAGTGAAAACACTGTACAAAATACAACGGAAGAGTTCATTTATGACAACTCTGTTTGGGAGGAAGACTCCAATGATCCTGCTCCGCCAGAAATCAGCGTCATTTCTGAGGATAAATGAAGAAAAAAGGTACCAGACTTTGTGATTCACCGAGGAGTTCGCCGCCAATGGGTTGCTGTCGATGTCCCAAAAGTCGTCCATAAGTCTAAGTAATTGCTATCTTTGTTTTAACCTTTCACCCTGCCCAGGTGAAACGGGTGTTTTTATAGGGCTCACTTTCTGTAAATGTTCCTCTTCGCTTTGCCTGAAGCGACAGAGTTTTGTTTTATAGGGTTGTAGTTTCAAGAATCAACCAAATCATAAATAAATAACGTTGTTCTGTAATTTCCGCATTTACTGTTGTTTTCACTTTTCGCATTTTTAGAAAATGGTAATCCTAAAACAACCAAAAATAAAAACAAGTATTTTTCAGAAAATACATTGCACACACTCTTGCATTTCTCTTTATCTCTTCTAAAAATAAATCATCACATCATGCAAATTGCTTGTTTTAAACCCCGTTGAAACATATGATCCAATGCCTTCTCCCAACTTTGAATTCCTGGTATTTGAAGCTGAAGAAGAAGAAGACAAAGAAATTCCAGAAGAGATCTCCCGATTACTCAGACAAGATGAAAGGTCCATTGAACCTCACAAAGAGCTGTTGGAAACGGTTAACTTGGGTTCAGAAGAAGAGAGGAAAAAAGTCAAGATTGGGGCACTGCTCAGTCCGGCTATCAGAAAGGACTTGATAAAACTTCTCAAAAATTTTCCCGATGTATTTGCTTGGTCCTATTAGGGCACGCCAGGGTTGGATACCAGCATCGTGGAATATCATCTACCGTTAAGATCAGAATGCCCACCGGTAAAACAAAGACTGAGACAGACTCATCCAGACATGGCCATCAAAATCAAATAGGAGGTGCAGAAACAGATTGACGCAAGTTTCCTCGCCACCTCAAAATATCCTCAATGGTTAGCCAACATAGTACACGTTCCGAAAAAGGACGGAAAAGTTAGAATGTGTGTAGATTACAAGGATCTGAACAAGGCCAGTCCAAAGGATGACTTTCCCTTACCGCACATAGACATGCTGGTAGACAGTACAACAAAGTTCAAAGTCTTCTCCTTCATGGATGGATTCTCGGGCTATAATAAAATCAAAATGGTGCCGGAAGATATGGAGAAAACTCCATTCATCACCCAATGGGGCACCTTTTGTTACAAGGTAATGACATTTGGTCTGAAGAACGTCGGGGCAACCTATCAAAGGACCATGACTACTCTGTTTCATGACATGATGCACAAAGAAATCAAAGTGTATGTCGATGATATGATTGCCAAATCTAAAATAAAAAAGCAGCATGTAACTCACCTGTCAAAACTATTTGAGCGTCTGAGAAAATACAAACTCCGCTTGAATCCTAACAAGTGCACGTTCGGTGTCCGCTCAAGAAAACTACTAGGGTTCATCGTCAGCCAAAAAGGAATTGAGGCTGATCCTGACAAAGTCAAGGCCATTCAAGAAATGCCTTCTTCAAAGACTGAGAAACAAGTCAGAGGATTCCTGGGACGTCTAAATTACATTTCTAGATTTATATTCCTCATGACCGCGACATGCGCGCCAATCTTCAAATTAGTCAAAAAGAATCAGGAATGCGTATGGACAGAAGAATGCCAAAATGACTTCGACAGTATCAAAGAGTATCTGTTGAATCCACCTATCCTGTCACCTCCAGTGGAGGGAAGACCGCTGATCATCTACCTAACAGTCTTGGAAGACTCAATGGGGTGTGTACTTGGCCAACAAGACGAAACAAAAAGAAAAGAATCTGCCATATACTATCTGAGCAAGAAGTTTACCGACTGTGAAACTCGGTATACTGTGCTCGAGAAAACTTGCTGCGCTCTGGCTTGGACAGCCAAACGTCTTCGTCAGTACATGATTTGTCACACTACTTGGTTAATATCTGAAATGGATCCGATCAAGTACGTCTTTGAAAAACCTGCTCTCATAGGAAGGAACTCCCATTAGCAGATGTTGTTGTCAGAATACGACATCGAGTACCATGCTCAGAAAGCCGTCAAAGGGAGTATTTTAGCCGATCATTTGGCTCATCAACCGATTGACGATCATGAATCAGTCTGATTTGACTTCCCAGACGAAGATGGCATGTATCTGAAAATGAAAGATTGCCAGGTTCCCAATGGGGACTAATTTTTGATGGAGCTGTCAATAATTATGGAAACGGAATTAGGGCAATCATCGTAACACCTCAGGGTACCCACATTCCTTTCACCACCCGACTGACATTCAAGTGTACAAACAACGAGGCCGAATACGAAGCTTGTATCATGGGTCTCAAAGAAGCGATCGACTTAAGGATCAAGAACTTGGATGTGTATGGAGACTCAGCCCTGGTTATCAGTCAGGTCAAAGGATATTGGAACACATACCAATCAGGACTGATTCCTTACAAAGATTACGCGAGAAGGTTGTTACCATTCTTCAACAGAATCGAGTTTCATCATATTCCTCGTGAAGAGAATCACATAGCTGATGCATTAGCCACTCTCTCCACCATGATTAGTGTAGTTCAATGGAATGACGTACCTAAGATCGACATAATGCACCTAGAACGGCCCGCTTACATCTTCACGATCTAAGCAGTCATAGATGACAAACCTTGGTATCACGATATCAAATGCTTCCTTCAAAAATAAGAGTACCCACCTGGGGCATCAAGAAAAGACAGGAAAACCCTCAGAAGATTGGCTGGTACCTTCTTTCTGAGTGGTGATACACTCTATAAGAGAAACTTTGACATGGTCTTGCTCCGATGCGTAGACAGACCAGAAGCAAACATGTTGATGAAAGAGATTCATGAAGGATCCTTTGGCACTCATGCCAACGGACACACAATGGTGAGAAAAGTTCTGAGAGCAGGATAATATTGGTTAACCATGGAATTCGATTACTACAAGTACATGAGGAAGTGTCACAAGTGTCAAATATACGCTGACAAAATCCATGTACCGCCAACACATCTCAAAGTTCTTTCTTCTCCATGGCCTTTTTCCATATGGGGAAACGACATGATTGGAATGATCGAACCCAGGGCTTCAAACGAACATCGGTTCATCCTGGTAGCCATTGACTACTTCACCAAGTGGGTCAAAGCAGTGTCATACGCCAATGTAACCCGACAAGTGGTGGTCCGATTTATCAAATACAATATCATCTGCCGTTATGGTGTTCCAAGCCAGATCATTACAGATAATGGGTCTAACTTGAACAACAAGATGATGAAAGAGTTGTGCGTTGAGTTCAAGATCGAACACCATAACTCATCTCCCTACCGACCTAAGATGAATGGAACGGTAGAAGCGGATAACAAGAACATCAAGAAGATCATTCAAAAGTTGGTTTTAACCTATAAAGACTGGCAGGAAATGCTACCCTTTGCCCTTCACAGTTACCACACATATGTCCACACTTCAACAGGGACAACCCCTTTCTCTCTAGTATATGGAAGCAGTGCTCCCCATGGAGGTAGAGATCCCATCAATCAGGATATTGATGGAAGCTAAGCTAACAGAAGTTGAATGGTGTCAAAATCGACACGATGAACTAAATCTAATTGAAGAAAAGCGAATAACGGCTATGTGCCACGGTCAGTTGTATCAGCAAAGAATGAAGAAAACGTTTGACAAAAAGGTCCAACCCCGTGTCTTCAGGAAAGGAGACCTCGTGCTCAAAAAGATATAATCATTTCTCCCTAATTCCAAGGGCAAATGGACTCCGAATTACGATGGCCCCTATGTGGTCAAGAAGGCCTTCTCAGGCGGCGCCTTGAGACTCGCAACCATGGATGGAGAGGAGTTTACCTACCCCACGAATGTTGATGTAGTCAAGAAATGTTTTGCCTAAATGAAACGAAAAAAACCTCGGTGGATTGAAAACCCGAAAGGGCGGTCCAGGCAAAAATTAGAGACATAGGCAAAAAAAAATCAGCCCGATGGATTAGAAATCTCAAAGTACAATCCAGGCAAAAGTTAGGGATTAATGGCAAGTAACTACGTCTGATCAGATCAACTCCTCAGCGGTCATGCCATCCATCAAGAAAACTTCAGTCAAGGTGATCTTCGACAGAAGCCCAGAATGTTCATAATTCAAAGTTAGTAGAAGGATAGTGGTCGTAATGTTTCATTGTAACCCCTTTTCCCTTAATTTACCATTTTCTAAACTATGTAAATGCTCTATGGAATCACGCGCTTGGCTGATTTCCATCCTATCAATAAAATTTGAGCCCTAGTGCTTTTGTTTGCAATTCTTATTTGTTTTAGCTTTACAGAATGACATTTTTAACATGATCAACGATTCTTGAAATCAAACGAAAATGAATTTACTTGTCAAAATTTTTCCTCTTTTAAAGTAAATATGGCAATTCTTTTGACTGTTGAATATCGAAAGAACATCGACCGCTTCTCCAAAGGTGATTGAACCTCAAAATGCAGAATCAAAGTACTCCTTCTAAACCAGTGCACCTAAATGAAGGATCAACTGTTTCAGATGTGATTTTCCCATCTGATATTCCCGGCAGAGTTCTTACCTCCTAAGACCGACTGAAAAACTCTTTCTCCCACGGGGACCGTCTTTCCTAAGCAAGGCAGGATTGCTATCTTGGAACATTAATACTTTTTGTCCCCCGCAGTGGCCGAGTATCCAGTCGTGTTCATCTATTAGTCTGTATGCCGCGTCAGTTTTGTCAGCATAAACATACATACATCATGCATTATTGGTTCACATTCATATTCATATTGCATCACCATCACTTTAGTCGGTCTTATTCCCAAGTGATAAAAGTCCTCTCAATCGAGTTGTCAGTCCTTTCCTCGTTAGGAAATGCAGCGTCTGAGCAATTTCTCCCCAGTTTATTTCTGGATTGGAGTTGGTCCTCGACCACTTTGATAACTTGAACCATTGAGAAACAAGAAGACAGTCAACAGACACTTTTTGGAACATCACTCTTCACCAGTAAAGATGATATTCTCGCTTTCTCGGATTAAGGAAAATCCCAGAGAAAAACTCTCAAATGAGGACTCTCAACAATACAACACTTTCTTTCCGAAAGGTTTGCTATCAAATAAGGTCATCAGCACCTCCAAATTGGATTACATCACATGGAATTTCTCCGAAAAGATCTCGAAGAAAAGTATGATGTAGTATCCCTAAATAGAAAAACAGTCTATCAAGAGACTCGTTTTCCCCAGTAGAGTCAACAAATGACATCTCCAACAGAGAAGTTTGAACACCTCTACAACTCAGAAAAATGGGTTTCCCCAGCAAGTCTGATGACAAAACTTTTCCCATCAAATGGAATCTACCCAGGAAAATACGGTGAGAAGTTTGATGAAAGCCACTACGAAAAGTGTCCCTTGTCAAGGAAGGAACTTGACAAGAAGAAACTGAGACCAGTTCCTTGGCTGAAGCCAGGATCGAGGGGAAGTTTATCAAGAAACTAATACCAGATCCTTGGCTGAAGACCAGGATCGAGGGGAAGTTTATCAAGAAACTGAGACCAGTTATGTGGTTGAAGACCAGGATCGAGGGGAAGTTTATCAAGAAACTGAGACCAATTCCTTGGCTGAAGACCAGGATCGAGGGGAAGTTTATCAAGAAACTGAGACCAATTCTGTGGCTGAAGACCAGGATCGAGGGGAAGTTTATCAAGAAACTGAGACTAGTTCCTTGGCTGAAGACCAGGATCGAGGGGAAGTTTGTCAAGAAACTGAGACCAGTTCTGTGGCAGAAGACCAGGATCGAGGGGAAGTTTATCAAGAAACTGAGACTAGTTCCTTGGCTGAAGACCAGGATCGAGGGGAAGTTTATTTTAAAAGAAACTAAGACCAGTTCCGTGGTCGAATACCCGGATCGAGGGGAAGTTGTACCCTTTTCTAGATAACATTGCTTAGCAAGGGAAGATGGATGAGCTAGCTGCCATTCATAACCACCGTTAAAATTTTGGGTATTCCGATATTTAATCCTCTTGCACCCTGAATGTCCGAATATCTTCGATATTCACACCTTTGGGTCCAAGAAGATTAAATAGGGGCATCTGTCATACCCCAAATTTTGACCACCAAGATTTCCTATCATTGTGCAAATTGTTACCACAATATGGATGTACCTTTATGCCTCATCAATCTCCTCAAAGATAGTTGAGCTTTCAACCAAGAATTAGGATTTGAGCCCTCTCAGAGCACTTAGACAAAGGATCAATCAAGGAATGACATGATCTTCAACTTGTCTAACCTCTCAAATACCCACAAAGGATCAAGAGGACTCCCACATCAAGAATCAAGCACAAAGTTGCAACATTCCAAGTGGATCAAGCCTCAAGATCGCCAATGTCACCAAATTAGGGTATTGGTCGACCAAGGCCTCTAGATGGAAATTTTCCTCTGGGAATGAGCCAATGCTTCAAAGCACAACCTAAGATACTCCAAGGGACCTCATGGACCCAATCATCAAGTCAATTTAGCCTTAGGGGATGCATTCATAAAAAATCAGGAATTAGGGTTTCTTGACCTAATTCACCCCTAAGTTGACTTTTGGAGAAAAGCATGAGCCAAGACCTCAAGGAATGATTTGAAGGCTTTAAATACACCAGATTGATCCATTTTCAACAATGGATAGATCCAATAAGCTTGATTCATAAGTTTCAATTTCATCTGAACCACAATTAGGGTTTTAAAGGAAAAGTCAACTGTATCTTTGACTTTTGACCAAGACATGCTCCCAAACCTTGGGACATGATTCAATACACCTTATAACACCTATGGAATCCATACATTAGGTTTAAATTAGGTCAAGAACTTGATTTCACAAAGGATCGCACCATTTGGATTTCATCCGATAAAAAGTCAACTGTGCACAAAATCAAGTTTGACTTTTTGAAATTTTTCACAAATATGGTTCCCCTAAGTAAAAAATAATGTTAATGAATGGTATTGATCATCATTCATTAATAAAAATCAAGAAAAGTGAGGTTTCTTGCAAAAGGGGCAACTATAAGAAACCAAAATTTTTCAAAGTTATGGAACAAAAGTGATTTTGGTACCAACTTCCAAGGATCATAACTTGAGATCCAAGCAGCCATTTTGGGTGATCCAAAGCCTGATTTGTAGGTCTTCCTACATTCTATAAAAGATTCAACTACAAGAAACTCCAATTCTTCATGGATTTTAAGTTATGGAGTGATCAAAATGGCAAAAATGAAGAAAATGACACTTTTCCAACACTTAGTGAAAATCTGCCTAAGTTACCAGCCTTGGACATCAATGTTCATGAGTATTTTTCAGTTGGGTTCAAATAGTTTCAAGACAAACTATGATCACACATGTATTATATCATATGAGGGCTTTCTAAAAAGCACAAGAGCCTCCCATAACTCAACCTAAGCAAGGAGATATGATCCCCTCAAAATCACCATTTCCAACTGTCTTGTACAAGGCAGATTTTGGCATTTTGCTCGATTTGGCAAATTTGGACAACTCCAAGCCTTGTCATCCACTTGGACACATCAGAGGATGAAATCAAAGGGGAATGATCTGATCCCCAAGCCTCCCAAGTCCAAGAATCTACACATAGCCATAACAAACCTAAAAAGGCTAAAAAGTGCAAAAGACTCCAATTTTGTTTCCAAGCATTCAATTGATGCACCAAGGTGGCATGGACTGAGACATTCCTAACTGAATGAGTCAAGATTAAGCTCTGAAACAAAGGACCATAGGCATGTGCCCTAACCTCAAGTCAATGGCTATAGGAGACTAAAGATTCCCTTGGATCAACATTGGCCAAAGGTATGTACCAGCTGCCATTCACTATTGATGCCAAAACAAACTTGTTGCACTATAAATAGACCTCAATTCTGATCAGTTTGAGTACACCAAAGCACTACAACACTTGCTTTCCTCAAAATCTCTCTCTTTAGGCCAAAATGCCTTCTTTTGCAAGTCATCTCTGAGTTTTTGAGTTAGAGAGCAATTCCACCATAGCTCATGATCCAAACACATCCAATATGTCATATCTAAGCTATTCAAACACTCACTTGTGATCTGAAACACCAAAAGTCAACCTTCGAAACCTCAAAATTTGACTTTTTTGCATTTTTCAAGCCATGTCTTGATTCACTCACTTCCAAAACCAAACCAGGCCTCAAACAAACTCCAAATATCATCCTCAAACTGTCCCAATTCGTTTCCCTCATCTAGAACACCATTTGAGAGAGTTACTATATTGGTCACTTTTGCCCCTTTTACATGAAAAGGTATATACTTGTTCCTGAGGATTCCAGCTGGTTCTGATCATCCTAAAAGCTTCTAAGGGATCAATTGAGAGTGTTCAAATCATTGAATTACTTTTGGCATGAGGAACTTGGCAGACAGCACAAGAAGCTCCAAGAGGTAAGTGCATCACAACTTGAACTCTTTAAATCATGCATTGCTTTGAGGTCCTTTGATCATGGACCTCTCATACATATCATATGTGTTGTGTTTAAACCAATTTATCATGCTATTATTGCTTGTACCATAAGATAGCATAGAACATGCAAATCTAGGCCTATTTTGAAATCACTATCGGATTTTTAAATGGAAACATTTTCTGAATATTCCAAGGGCACCATTGGATTCCTCATGAAATTCTAGGTCAGATGCACCTAAATTTTGTCCCAATCCATGGAGAAATGAGAAAGTTAGAGGCTTCATGCAAATTGCCAAGACTAGGCCTTGCCTTGGGCAAGGGCCAGGCATGGCGCCTTGGCCAGGCCTAGAAACTTGGCACCCCATATATGTTCATGGGGTGGTTTTGATACACGGATGTATCACCACCCCAGTGGTAGCACGCATGTGTGTTTGGCTATGAGGTCGTGGGTTCAACACCCACCCAGACCATTTTATCATTTTGCCATTTTTTGCTATTTTTCATATTTTTATGGTTTTTGTTAATTAATTCTAAAATTAATTTCTCTCTCAATTTTAATTATTTTTTATTGGTTCTTTTTTTGAAAATTCCCAAAAAAGTTAAAATATTTTATTCCATAAAAGTTTCACAAAAATATTATTTATTTCATATATTTAGTATTTTTGTAAAGAATTATGTTTTATTTGTTGCTTTCAACTTCAAATGGTTTTCAAAACATTCCATGAATAAAACATGTTTTTTTCAAATATTATTCCAATATCACAACTTGTTTTTCACACATGTTTGATAATTTTGATCATTTTAATTGAATTTTTATTCAATTAAAATACATTTTAAAATCAAAATTAGGGTTTTGATTATTTTTCACCCTCACTAATCTTTTTCAAAACACTCATGGGCCTCTAATAGAGTGTAAGACCCATTCCTTGTAAATAAAAACCCTTTTTTTTGGGTCAGTCATTGTATAAGTCCCACTGTGTTTTCAAAAACCTCGGCACGATCGCCGTTTTCAAACAAAATAATTTGGGCCTCTCGTTGAGTTGTAAGCCCCATCACTTGTACAAAATCATATGGGTCTCTCCTTGAGTTGTAAGACCCATCCCTTTGTAAATAAAACCTAATTTGGGCCTCAATCATTGTATAAGCCCCAGTACAATTTTCAAATCAACGGTACGATTACTGTTTTTCATCTGGGCCTCTCCTTGAGTATAAGCCTCAATCTTCTCTTTAAAACAACTTTCCCTTTTGATTTAGGTTCAAATTCATAGTTGTTATCAAAACTTTCTTTAATTTCTTGAACAACTAACCATACAGTTGTTACAATGGAAGCTTGCTCGCCTGTAAGTTTTAAACAGCTTTCTTTTACATACTTGCATATATATATATATATATATATATATATATATATATATATATATATATATATATATATATATATATATATATATATATATATATATTTGTGCTGGAAGCTTGCTCACCTGTAAGTCCTCATTTCCTTTTTTCACATACAGTATATATTTCATTTGTACATATATACCTGTATATTATTTGCTTAGAGTTTTCCCCGGCAATTAGGTTTAGAACTAGATAAAGCGAGAGGTCACTCTTTTAACACGGTCAAAACTAGTTCCCCATAGGAATTTCCAGATACAGTCTTGCCTTCTCTTGGGCTTATACAATATAGAACGAAGAGAAAGGCATTATTCCCGGTGAAACTTTTCTCAGACTGTCACTATTAAAAAATTGTCAAAGAAACTCAATTCCCCGGAGAGGATTAATTCTCGGTGAAACCTCTCTTAAATATCTTCAAACCCTAGAACTGTTCACTACAGGAATGATGAATTTTCGGTGAAACCTTTCTGGAACTTTTCTTAAGTTTGGACCCACAGGCTTCCTAAAATCATCCCCGCCTCTTCTTGGCTTTGTACAAGGACCCTCCGGCTTCTTATAAGTTCTCATGCCTTCTCTTGGGCTTAATACAAGGATCCTGAAGACCTCTTAAATGTATAGGACAGAACTTAGTCATCCTTTGTTAGAGTAGTCTTTCCAAAGAGTCAAAACCTCGGACCAATTTAAGGGTTGAGTCTCATCCCTTAAAATACCATCCTCCTCTTGGGCATCATACAAAGATAAACTCTTCTATACCAGTAGACTTGGACAGTCTAATCTCCTCTTGGATCTCAAATACATTCTCAAGTTCCCTACAAATACATGAGAAACCCTGATCATTCGATCAATCTCCAGTAGAGTTAAAATCCTCATAGGATCTAAAACCCAATCTTTATCCTAAATTCCCCCAGCTAGGGTCATCTCATCATCAATACCATACTAGCCTATCAGAACCTCAAGGCATCTGACACCTCAACTCTTTTGTAACCCTCGGCAAGAGTTTATCCCTGGCTTGGACTGCCTCTAGATCTCAATAATCCTCAGCAGAAGCCAGCCTCCTCTTAGGCTTTGTATAATGATTTTTCCTCAGCAGAGAATTAGCCCCAAATGCCCCCTTTTGTTGAGTCCATCTTATTTCTTAAAACACTCTCTTGTTGAGTTAACCTTTTTAGCCTCAATCTTGGGCTTTGTACAAGACAAACAAAGTACTCTCTTGTTGTGTCAATCACCTTTCCACACTCTCTTGTTGAGTCAATGGTACAAAACATAAACACTCTCTTGTTGAGTCATTCTTTTTAGCCTCAATCTTGGGCTTTGTACAAGACATATATAAACTTTCTTCAACAAAGTCAAAATCTTCATAACCTTCTCTTAAGCTCTGGATAAATATCTTCCCCAGTGGAGTCAATTCCTCCCAGCCTTCTTTTAGGCTTTGAGAATTAATATCCCTAAACAGGAGTCGATCCTCTTTTCAGCCTCAATCTTGGGCTTTGTACAAGACACCCATAAATATCCTTCAGCCTCAATCTTGGGCTTTGTACAAGACACATATAAATCTCTCCAGCAGATTCAATCTTTTTCTCAGCCACAATCTTGGGCTTTGTACAAGACAGATAAAACCTCTCACCAGTAGAGTCAGTTCTCTCTTTTAGCCTCAATCTAGGGCTTTGTACAAGACAGATAAAATCTTTCCCCGAAAAATTCAATATTAGCCTCCTCTTAGGCTTTGTATAATGATATACCTAAAAGAGTCAACTCTCTTTTAGCCTCAATCTTAGACTTTGTACAAGACACATAAACACTCTCTTGTTGAGTCAGCCTTTTCTAGCCTCCTCTTAGGCTTTGTATAAGGACTTCCCCAGTGGAGTCAATTAATCTCTTAGCTTCAACCTTGGGCTTTGATTAAGGCACACAAAAACCACCATCCCCACAGAGGAAATCAAAAAACTCTTTGTAGGAAGATACTTCTCTGTATATCACACATCAAAACAGACATTCAAAACAAACACTAATCCCAGATAACTGCTATAAGTGGCACCCTTGTTGATTCAAATATCCAAGTTGTAGTCCATCTTTTATCCTAGTAAATCCTCTCTTTCATTTAATTGCTGTAAGCAGCAAGCCTCTGGATTATTTACATCTAAGCCAATGTCCCTCTCTTAGCATAAAAGATTCCTAAGGAAAAATGTCATTGCTCAACACTGAGTTAAAGTTTTCTCCTTCAGGACAACACCCATATAAAGGAAAATATGGCATTGCTGGATTCACATATCCCAGTTAAAGTAATTCTCCTTAATAATTAGTCACCCAACAATTGTGATAAACAGACGAGATGTCTCCCTTTAGGGATGACAAATTCTCTCTCAGTCAATAACCTTTTAGCTTCAATCTTGGGCTTTGAACAAGACACAAATACTCAACCATTTAGCTTCAATCTTGGCCTTTGAACAAGACACCAAAACACCTTTTTCCTCCCATAGAATAGGAGGAACTATGATTGCTCTGATTTCCTTGTTTCTTTAAAACGGGAATACGTAGGCATAAGATTGTGAAATCTTAGCGAGCAAATCAATCAAAAACTCTAGGTCCAGTACCTTCACACACTAATCAAAAACCTTAGGTCCAATACCTTACCAAAAACATCGGAAAACCCAAAATCAACAAAAACTCTCTCTCTCAAACATCTCCCAAAGGAGAAACTTTTCCAACCCACAACAGACAAACACCAGTAAGTAGAAAGCAGTAAGTACAATTGCTAACAACCTGTGGATAACCACATATAGGATGGGTAATTGACAACTCCCCATTGTATAACCTGACCCCGAACTCCCCGAATCTCTTTAGCGTTTGTTCAGTTAAACATTCGCATGCAAGGTTAGTTTTAGATAGCTTCCATTTTCCTTCCAGCTTCACGGGAAAAATAAGAAATTAGAAAGTAGCACCCCACTCCTACCATTGCGGTGAGGAGAAACCCATGGCGATAAGGTGGTCGCGTCACCGACAAAAATCGCACGCTACAATAGGTAATTCCATTTCCCCAAAAACTGATCTTTTCGATCCATCAAATGCTCGAACTACCAAGTCGTTCGGTCTGAGCACCACTCCTTCAATGTCCAACTTAATTAGTGCCTTTTTGGGAAGCACATTAAGTGAGGAACCTGTATCTACTAGCACATGAGATAGAATAGCCCCTTTGCATTCCATAGAAATATGGAGTGCTTTATTATGGTTTCGACCCTCCGAAGTCAAATCAAAGTCAGTGAAGCCCAGCCCACGGCTGGCATTAACATTGGATATTACCCCTTCTAGTTAGTAGACTGAGATTTCCTGAGGCATATACGCCGCATTCATAACTTTTAACAAGGCATTGTGGTGTGCTTCAGAACACAACAACAGAGACAAAATAGATATCTTCGATGGAGTCTGATGGAGGTGATCTATGATCTTGTAGTCACTTTTCTTGATGATTTTCATAAATTCCTCGACGTCATTTTCAAAAGACGTACCCGGCTCTGTCCTCTGCACAGGCTCTTCGTTCATCACCTACTTGCCTTTGGCCTTTGCCAAGGCATCTGCGTTATCATTTTGAAGAGTTTGTAATGCAAACAGCCTGCCGCTTCTAGTGAAGCCACCAACTCCTATATTATCAACTTTCTAATCAATTACAGCCAGAGTATCAACTTCTTGCTTTCTCACTTTCAAACGGGATTGGTCCGGGCACCGTGATGGTTACCGGAGCTTGCCTTTCAGGCACTGGAATCTATACCAGTGTAAAAGGGATGGTAATAGTTGAAACATCATTATCACCACTGGAAACCTGACAGAATTGCAAACACCCATCGTTCATCAAATTCTGAATACAGCTTCTCAACTTATCACAACCATTCTCAAGAATCAAACAATCTGAACAGCCTACATCGCACCTAGGGAATACGCCCCCTTTTAACGGACTCTCTTTCACGACCAGCAATGACGTCTTAAAAGCCCTAACATCATATACCAACCTCGAACCGTCGTCTTCTTCAACAGCGTTAACAGTTGCCCCACCGTGGGTAGGCATCGGATTCTGAATAACATTTGGAGTGGCAGGAGGAGCAAAATTAATACCCTTGGAGTCGATTAAATCTTGAACCTTATGATGAAAGGCTCTACATCTTTCGAAAGTATATCTAAGGCCATCGAAATAAAAGTCACAACTCGCCTTTGCATCTTACCCCACTGGGAGCTTTGTCGGAGGAGGACCCATTGTACGGAGCTCTATTAAATTCAATTTCAGTAATTGTGGAAGCAACATAGCATATTACATTGGTAAGGGATCAAAATGTCGGTCAACCGTTCTCTGCCTTTGTTGGTAGGCCTGTCTTGGGGCATGTTGTTGTTGTTGATTTTGTTGTTGTGTAGCAACAGGAATAGTTACAGCAGCAGTCTGATGGTATGGGGCCTGATATCCTCTATTTTTGCTCTTTTGAGAAGACGCAGCATTAGGCTCCCCTTCACGTTTTTTACTTACACCCGTAAAAGGCTTTCGCACACTAGAAGATAACCCAACACTGTCTTGAATCTTACCCATCTTAAGCAAATTCTCAATCCTCTCCCCAACAACTACAATATCAAAAAAACCGGTCAAAGGACACCCTGCCAGGCGTTCCAGGAATGGACCTTACAGGGTCCCCATGAACATGTCAGCCATTTCTCTTTCAAGCAACGATGTTTGCACCCGTGCAGCCAACTCACGCCACCGCTAGGCGTATTCCTTAAAACTTTCTTTGCTCTTCAGCATCTGGCTCTGCAGCTGAGTACGATTATGGGCCATATCAATATTATACTGATACTGTTTTAGAAACGCTTCTGCCAACTCTTTCCAGTTCCTGACATGAGCCCTCTCAAGCTTCATGTACCACTCCAGAGATGCCCCAGACAGACTATCTTGGAAAAAGTACATCCAAAGCTTTTTATCATTGGAGTAAGCTGAAATCTTCCTGAAGTAAGCTTGCAAGTGAGTTTTTGGGCAAGAATTATTGTTGTATTTGTCAAAAGATGGAGCCTTGAACTTAGGAGGGATTCTTACCCCTTGAACCAGCCCTATGTCTGCTACATTAATGCCCATAGTATTCTAACATTCTACAGTCTTGATCCTTTCAGCAAGCAATTGGTACCTTCAGTCTCCTTCACCATTGTTACTGCCCAGATCTGCATTCATCAGAGAAAACTGATCATAGTGATTATCCTCTAAATGAGGAACAGGAATATGAATGAGGATAGGACCCCTACCAGCTTGACCAACAGGAATACCACCATTAACCCCACCAACAGGAATACCAGCATTAACTCCACCAACTAGAATGCCACCATTAACCCCACCGACGAGAATACCATCTCCAACCAGAGGGTCAACTTGATTGTCAGCATTTGGAAATTTGACTTCGGGCCTCTGCACCATTTCCCTTAGCTCTTGTTGGCCTTGAGCCACCCCTTGCATTAGGTCCATAAACTGGTTCATCTGGGCCCTCATTTCAGCCATTTCTGCCTGTAGTTGTTCCATGGCTCGTTATTAGTTTTGACGCATTGAATAGTGGTGGATATGAGAATCAACAATCCTGCCTGTCAATCAAACAAGGTTAGGAAATCCAGAAATAAGCACCTGTTATGCAAAAATGAAATCTATGAATGCATGCATATTCCATGTTTAATCATTTCCAAGATTTATCTACTTTGATTCCAGTATTAATCGGGCGAGGGATCAGATACGTTGCAAGGAAAAATATTACAGGAACAGATAGATATTGCAGAGAAAAATACAGCTGAAACCACATTGTTGAGAATACCACTGAAACAATACAGCTGAAATGATCGTCTCATCATATAACATTTTTGAAAGTCATACAAATATGTGTGATACAACCGAGGGTGAGTCCATCAACAAGCCTGATGGTAATCACAATAGATAGCTTACATAGACAGATCAATCCCAAACCCCTAGCCCATATAAACTGGTCTTGACTTCTTTTAGGAGGGCTTCAGTGTGTTGGATGAGTTGGTTGTTTTAACAGCCCTTTGATCAACTTATTCCTTTTCCCAATGTCTTGATTCTGTTTGACAATATGTTTTGCGCTATCGTCGTCTTCGAAGACATCTCTGAGCTTTGACTTCTTGATCCCAGCTTGAATCTAGAGCTCTTCAATCTCCTTCTGAGCTTCTTTCAGTTTGTTAGAGAAGTGTTTCTTGCCTCTCTTCGCCTTTTGGAGCTCTTCCTTTAGTTCCTCATTTTCAGCCATGACTTCAACCCACCTATTCTGAGAATTAAAAAGCTTGACGTTTACCTGAGACAAACGTTGCTTAGTTTATTTGTGAGCCCGGGCAGAGGATTCGGCAGCCAACTTAGATTTCTGGTAGAACCAAGCTCTGTTTGCAAGGTCCTTCTCCTTCTTTGTTAGCAGCTTCGTTGCATCTTGAGCCTTCCATTCCAACCCCATGTTAATATGTAAAGCATCTTGCAGGCGGCTACTTAAGTCAGAGTTCTCTACCCGAAGCTCATTCACCAGAGCTTGCAGCTTGTTGAATTCTTCGATGGCAATGGTGGTCCTTTCTTCCATAATCTCAAGATACAAAGAAGGTGCCGGATCAAAAGGCAAGTAGAAGTCTTTAACCCTCTCCTTTATCCAGTCTTCATATGGAGGATAGGTTTCGGTTGTTGGCTTTTCCCATAATAACTTTACCTTTTCTCTGTACACTGAACCAAGCCTCAAAATCTTTCTGTGCTATTTCTAGACCATCCGTTGCTTGGAAATATAAGGACTACTCCACATCCCTCTTGACGGGTGGACCTGTTAGAGCGTATCCGAACTGTCTGATGGCCAAAGAAGGATTATAGTTGATTCCTTCTTTTCTTCCTATCAACGGAACATTAGGGAACCCACCACAATTATGAATAACGTCCTTGCAGAGCAACCCATGATCTACCCAGACAATATCTTTGGTAGACAAATCCATCAGTCGTTGGTACCATTCAAGAGAATCCTTAGTATCCGCGAAAGCGCCTGAACGAGGCAGACGGTTCGCGAACCACTTGTAAAATAGAGGTGCACAGCAGTGAACAAAACCTCCTCTTCTCTTCTCATTTCTGTTATGGACTGAGTGATAAAGGTTGTAACACCCCCAAAACTATAGCGGTAACAAAAATTCAAAATTTCATCAGAGTATATTTAAACCATTCACGGCATAGACCGAGGAGTCACATCAATTGAAACAAATACACATAAACCTGCTCATAAAGATATGCAACATTCTCAGGTAGCAAACAACAAAGGAACTTAGTTCCTAACACCCACAATTCAGGGACAGAATAAAAGCGGAAAATCTGTACTGAATCTCATATATATATATATATATATATATCACATAAAGAGTTTGTCTGTCATATACAACATCATACATGTACAAACCAAAAGATACATGTATATATAATACAAATAATCACACTCGATCCTCCGACTACCTGGTGCTACATATCAGAGCCGAGCGACAAAAGAATGAAGACCTAAGCTTCACAAAAAGACCTCCAGCATCTAATCTGCAATGCCTCGTAGAGCATTTAAAAATAGAAGAAGGGTGAGAAACACAATCATAATACAATTGCATACAATTATATAATAACATGAAAATACACATATAAAATATTCTCACCACTAATTATACCAGAATTCAAACACAAACAACACAAAGTATATCAACCAAGCACAATACACATATCGCCAACAAATAAACATATATCAACGCATCAATTTCATTCACAATTCTCACACACAATCAATCCATTCATGATTTATGAAAATGCACAGAGACCGACACAACGACTCTATGTAATGCATATGCGGTACCATCCATTCATCGTTCTCAACACTGGTTCACTCAGGAACTATTGGAATCATCGCTTGTTACTTAGTATAACTCTCCATCGGGAAAACGATGTTCCCCGTCGCTTTAGGTCCTCTTTGTATAAGGCTCACGACATTTATGGATTACTTTAGGTCCTCTTTGTATAAGGCTCACAATCCGATCGCTTTAGGTCCTCTTTGTATAAGGCTCACGATCGCCTATAATCATCGCTTTAGGTCCTCTTATTTTTTTAAGGCTCACGATGTTATAGCGGATTCCCTCTGGAACCGTTTCGTCGCTCACACCCACTAGGGCACACGATATCACCAACAGGCATATCATGATGCTTGGCATACAATGACTCATGACATTCAAATGCACACATATACACATTCCATAATCATGCATATATCATCAAATACCACACATAGCATTTTCTTTCCCTTAGACCACAAACCATCAACACAACATCTTATCACATGCATTTTCAACACACAATAGCACACAAGTCATACAATATCCATATCAACAACACATTGTACATTACACATCAAATTCACACAATTAAAACGGCAAAAGTCGACAAAATGACACTATTTCAAATCCCCGACATAATTTAATCGGCCAACAATCTCAAAACCCATTTTTATAAGAAAGAACATTTCATAAACTTTCCAACGGTATAAAGAACGTCCCGATTCGAGTTACGGATCAAAAGTTACGGAATTTAGAAAACAGATAAAATTTTTGAAGTCCCAGACCGCACTGAGCGGGCTCCGAGCGCGCTGAGCGGGCTCCGCTCTGACTCGTGAGATTGCGTTTTTTTAGGAGCGCGCTGAGCGGGCATCTGCGCGCTGAGCGGGCATCTGCGCGCTGAACGGGCTATGCGATTTTCAGATAAATCCCTCTTCGAAAATCCAACCCAAAAATTCTATTTTTCACCCAAACTCGATTCCAACAGCAAAACAAACATCAACGATTGTTCATACACAAAGTGTGATCATACAATACAATTTTTATCGATTTCCGACCGTGAAAACATCGATTTTTACTCGTTTATCTCATTTCGACCTATATTTGAAAAAACCAACATAACTTCCACACAAACATACATAATCATACACAAACATAGTATAATTGAGTTTCGCACCCTTACCCGATTAAATCGTGTTTGAAAAGTTGGTTGAATCGGTTCCTAGATTTTCCAAGTTTCCTGAAATCACATGACCAAGAAAACTCACTTTCGAAAACCAGAATTCACACTTGGACAACTTGGCAAAAAGTTTCCTTTCTTTCAAAACCTGCAACACAATGCGCAAATGCTCTGCATGCTCCTCCCGAGACTTAGAATAAATCAAGATATCATCAATGAACACAACAAAAAAACGATCCAAATGCTCGTGGAAAATACGATTCATGTACTCCATAAACACACCTGGCGCATTAGAAACCCAGAACGGCATAACCGAATATTCATAATGACCGTATCATGTCCTAAAAGCCGTCTTCTGAATATCTTCCTCTTTCACCCTTATCTGATGATACCCCGACCTCAAGTCAATCTTACTAAACACACACGGACCTACCAACTGATCCATCAGATCGTCAATTCTCGGAAGAGGATACTTATTCTTAATCGTCACCTCATTCAACTGGCGATAATCAATACACAATCACATACTTCCATCTTTCTTTTTCACCAATAAAACTGGAGCACCCCAAGGCGAGACACTAGGTCTCACAAACCTCTTTTCCAATAATTCGTTCAATTGCTTCTTTAACTCAACCAACTTAGATGCCGACATTCAATATGGTGCCATCGATACAGGTCTAGTACCAGGAACTAGATCTATAGAAAACTCCACCTCTCTCTCTGGCGGCAAGTCCAAAATATCCTCAGGAAACACTTCCGGAAATTCACACACAACAGGAAACACATCAAGTGAAACCTGACTATCCACAGTCAACGATGCAAACAACCCGAACAACTGAGCTTCATCCGCCAAAAGTTTCTTCAACTCTTTGGTAGATAAGAAACTCGAGTCTTCGTCTTCCTCAAGAGAAAGAAACCTTACTAGCTTATGATAACAATCAGTATGAACCCGATTAAACGGTAACTAATTCATTCCCAAAACCACATCTAAACCTTCCAACGGCAAACACACAAAATCCATCTCAAAGTCTTTACCATAAATGGTCAAAGGACAACTTAAACAAACTAAAGAAGTAGTTACTGACCCCATTGCTGGAGTATCAATAACCATCTCTCCACCCATCGAAGACAACAAAAGATTCAAACGCTTCGCGCACTCAGACAAAATAAATGAATGAGTCGCTCCAGTATCAATAATAGCAATTAAAGGCGTACTATTAATAAAACAAGTACCTCTGATCAGACGGTCTGCACTTGTAGTCTGAGTTCCCGCCAAGGCAAAAAAATTCCCACCAGTTGGAGCTCTCTTCGGTTTCGGACACTTTGTACTAATATGACCAGGTTCACCACAGTTGAAACACGTCACCACATTCTTCCTTGCACAATCAGCTGCGACATGTCCTAAACCTCCACAATTAGAACACTTTCTCATATCCTTCCTACATTCGAACTGCCGATGTCCTAGATCACCACACCTAAAACATCTCGGAGGATTAGACATACCTCCCCCACTTGGTCTTTTCTCAAAATTACCCATTTGTTTACCTTTATCAGCTGGTGTTACATAAGGACCACTACGAAACTGTTGCTTCTCTCTCCTCTCGCTCACACTCTTATAGTGAGTAGAACGAGCCTTACTATCCTCCTCATAAATCCTACAATAATCCACCAAATCAGAAAACCTCCTTATCCTCTGATAACCAATTGCCTGCTTTATCTCAGGACGCAACCCGTTCTCAAACTTCACACACTTAGAAAACTCCACAGTCGCTTCCGCATAATGTGGATAAAACTGCACAAGCTCCACAAACTTAGCAGTATAATCAACAACAGACATACTTCCTTGTTTCAATTCTAAGAACTCAATCTCTTTCTTTCCTCTTACATCTTCAGGAAAATACTTCCTCAGAAACTCAATGCTAAACACAACCCAAGTGATCTCTTCCTCTACAGCTTCCAACACATGACGTGTACTAACCCACCAATCATCAGCTTCTTCCAGCAACATGTGAGTACCCAGTCTCACCTTCTGATCCTCAGCACAATCCATCACTCGGAAGATCCTTTCAATCTCTTTAAGCCAAATCTGTGCACCATCAGGATCATATCTTCCTTTGAAGATAGGGGGTTTGTTCTTCCTGAACTCATCATTACCAGCAGCATTAGGTGCACCCTGCACGGCCCGAGCCATAGCTTGCATCGCAGCAGCTAAAGCAACATCATTCCTACCAGCCATATTCTGTTCATTTCCAATAACAGCAACTATGGTTAAACAAACAACTCACCGAACCACAAAGACCAACAAGGACTGACACAAACTGACACGGACTGGCTCTGATACCACTTAATGTAACACCCCCAATCTAATACCCCCAAAACTAAAGCGGTAACAAAAATTCAAAATTTCATCAGAGTATATTTAAACCATTCACGGCATAGACCGAGGAGTCACATCAATTGAAACAAATACACATAAACCTGCTCATAAAGATATGCAACATTCTCAGGTAGCAAATAACAAAGGAACTTAGTTCCTAACACCCACAATTCAGGTACAAAATAAAAGCGGAAAATCTGTACTGAATCTCATATATATATATATATATATCACATAAAGAGTTTGTCTGTCATATACAACATCATACATGTACAAACCAAAAGATACATGTATACATAATACAAATAATCACACTCGATCCCCCGACTACCCGGTGCTACATATCAGAGCCAACCGACAAAAGAATGAAGACCTAAACTTCACAGAAAGACCTCCAGCATCTAATCTGCAATGCCTCGTAGAGCATTTAAAAATAGTAGAAGGGTGAGAAACACAATCATAATA
The DNA here is from genome assembly GCA_022829125.1 of Lathyrus tuberosus. Classification (NCBI taxonomy): domain Eukaryota; kingdom Viridiplantae; phylum Streptophyta; class Magnoliopsida; order Fabales; family Fabaceae; genus Lathyrus; species Lathyrus tuberosus. Next base: position 6,040,725 of record JALAZF010000283.1, on the reverse strand, counting down.
CAATTGCATATAATTATATAATAACACGAAAATACACATATAAAATATTCTCACCACCAATTATACCAGAATTTAAACACAAACAACACAAAGTATATCAACCAAGCACAATACACATATCGCCAACATATAAACATATATCAACGCATCAATTTCATTCACAATTCTCACACACAATCAATCCATTCATGATTTATGCAAATGCACAGAGACCGACACAACGACTCTATGCAATGCACATGCGGTACCATCCATCCATCATTCTCAACACTAGTTCACTCAGGAACTATTGGAATCATCGCTTGTTACTTAGTGTAACTCCTCGTCGGGCAAATGATGTTCCCCGTCGCTTTAGGTCCTCTTTGTATAAGTCTCACGACGTTTATGGATTGCTTTAGGTCCTCTTTGTATAAGGCTCACAATCCGATCGCTTTAGGTCCTCTTTGTATAAGGCTCACGATCGTCTATAATCATCGCTTTAGGTCCTCTTATTTTTTTAAGGCTCACGATGTTATAGCGATTCCCTCTGGAACCGTTTCGTCGCTCACACCTACTAGGGAACACGACATCACCAACAGGCATATCATGATGCTTGGCATACAATGACTCATGACATTCAAATGCACACATATACACATTCCATAATCATGCATATATCATCAAATACCACACATAGCATTTTCTTGCCCTTAGACCACAAACCATCAACACAACATCTTATCACATGCATTTTCATCACACAACAGCACACAAGTCATACAATATCCATATCAACAGCACATTGTACATTACACATCAAATTGACACAATTAAAACGGTAAAAGTCGACAAAATGACACTATTTCAAATTCCCGACATTATTTAATCGGTCAACAATCTCAAAACCCATTTTTATAAGAAAGAACATTTCATAAACTTTCCAACGGTATAAAGAACATCTCGATCCGAGTTACGGATCAAAAGTTACGGAATTTAGAAAACAGATAAAATTTTTGAAGTCCCAGACCGCGCTGAGCGGGCTCCGCTCTGACTCGTGAGATTGCATTTTTTTCAGGAGCGCGCTGAGCGGGCATCTGCGCGCTGAGCGGGCTATGCGATTTTCAGAAAAATCCCTCTTCGAAAATCCAACCCAAAAATTCTATTTTTCACCCAAACTCGATTCCAATAGCAAAACAAACATCAACGATTGTTCATACACACAGTGTGATCATACAATACAGTTTATATCGATTTCTGACCGTGAAAACATCGATTTCTACTCGTTTATCTCATTTCGACCTATATTTGAAAAAACCAACAAAACTTCCACACAAACATACATAATCTTACACAAACATAGTATAATCGAGTTTCGCACCCTTACCCGATTAAATCGCGTTTGAAAAGTCGGTTGAATTGGTTCCTAGATTTTCCAAGTTTCCTCTTTTTCTTCTTTTTCATCTTCTCTTTCTCTTCTCCTTTTTCTTCTTCTCTTTTCTCTCTATTTTTCTTTTCTTTCTACTTTTCTCTCTTTCTATTTCTATTTCTATGAAAAAAATATAATATCTACCCGACAAAAGACCAAAATACCCCTACACTCAAATATCTCGTAACCGTTCCCAAAACGCGGCAAAATATAATCACGATGAAAAATAACATATTTTCCAATAAAAGTTAGAAATAAAATAATATAATAATATAATAATCAAAACGACTCGATTAAAAACAAAACTAACAAAAACTAGGGCGTTACAACTCTCCCCCACTTAGAAATTTTCGTCCTCGAAAATATTACCTGAGACGAACAACTCCGGATACGACTCCCGCATCCGACTCTCCAACTCCCAAGTCAAATTGCCCTCAGCAGCGCCTCCCCACGCTACCTTCACAAGTGCAATATCCTTGCCCCTTAACTGCTTCAATTCGCGATCCAAATTCCTAACCGGTAATGCCTCAACCGTAAGGTTCTCCCTTACCTCAACCTCGTCCATCGGAATCACATGCGATGGATCCGGAACATACTTCCGAAGCTGTGAAACATGGACCACATCATGCAAATTCGACAGACTCGGCGGCAACGCCGCCCTATAAGCCACAGCACCCACTCTCGCGGATATCTGGTAAGGACCAATAAACCGAGAAGTAAGCTTCTTCGACTTTAATGCACGACCAACACCCGTCACCGGTGTAACTCTCAAAAATACATGATTGCCCTCTTGAAACTCAAGATTTTTCCTCCTTCGATCATGATAACTCTTTTGCCTACTCTGAGAAACCTTCATTTTCTCACGAATAAGTTTTACCTTCTCTGTAGTCTGTTGAATCAATTCCGGTCCAACCACCGAACTCTCACCAGATTCGTGCCAACACAACGGTGTTCGACATCTTCGTCCATACAACGCTTCGAATGTGCCATTCCAATACTCGAATGGAAATTATTGTTATACGTGAATTTAATCAACGCAAGATAACTATCCCACGCACCACCTTGTTCAAGAACATAAGCCCGCAATAAATCTTCCAACGACTGAATCGTTCTCTCCGTCTGTCCATCCGTCTGCGGATGATAAGCCGAACTCAACCTCAATTTAGAACCCAACGCCTTTTGTAAACTTTTCCAAAATCTGGAAGTAAACCTCGGATCTCGATCCGAAACAATGCTCAACGGAACACCATGCAACTTCACAATCACACTGATATAAATCTCTGCCAACCTCTCCAAGGAAAAACTGATGTCAATCAGAATGAAATGCGCTGATTTAGTCAGCCAATCCACAACCACCCAAATCGGATTATGTCCCCTCAGTGTATTCGGCAACCCTGTCACAAAATCCATAGAAATGCTATCCCATTTCCACTCAGGAATATCCAACGGTTGCAACAAACCACTAGGCTTCAGATGTTCTACTTTAGACTTCTGACACGTCAAACATGAATATACAAATTGAGCCACATCTCTCTTTAACCCGGACCACCAAAAGATCTTCTTCAAATCTTAATACATCTTATTAGCTCCCGGATGTATACTCAAACTACTCGGCGTCCTTCCTCCAAAATCATCCTTTTCAACTCCGCATCATCAGGAATACAAATTCTACCCCGAAACCTCAAAACACCCTGATCATCCACTTTAAAGTCCTCATTTTCACTTTTATCCCCAACCGTCATCAAATTCACAAATTTCACATCCAATTTCTATTTCTCGCTAACGGTCAACAGAAAATCATTAGTAACCTTCAACATACCCAGCCTCACACTGTCAAACGTCAATTCACACACCAAACTCAAATCCCTAAACGATTCCAAAAGTTCTCACTCCTTAACCATCAAAGCAGACATATGCAATGATTTCTGACTCAATGCATCGGCTACCACATTAGCTTTACCAGGATGGTAATTCAAGCTAAAGTCGTAGACCTTCAAAAATTCCAACCATCTACGTTGCCTCATATTCAACTCTTTCTGATCAAACAAGTATTTCAAACTTTTATGATCACTAAAGACTTCGAATCTTGCACCGTAGAGATAATGCCTCCAAATCTTCAACACAAAAACCACAGCCGCTAATTCAAGATCATGAGTAGGATAATTTTTCTCATGCACCCTCAATTGCCTCGAAGCGTAAGCCACCACCTTACCTTCTTGCATCAACACACCACCTAGACCAATCAAAGACGCATCACAATACACCACAAATGGTTCAGTAGGATTTAACAAAATCGAAATCGGAGCTGTCGTCAATCTTCTCTTCAGCTCATTAAAACTTTCCTCACACCGAATATCCCAAATGAACGCTTGACCTATACAAGTCAACTGGGTCAAAGGAAGTGCTAACTTAGAAAAACCTTCAATAAACCTTCGATAATATCCAGCTAAACCCAAAAAGCTTCTAATTTCAGTAACAGATCTCGGAGCCTCCCATTGTAGAACTGCTTCTACTTTAGATGGATCCATAGCAATACCGTTACCTGAAATCACATGACCAAGAAAACTCACTTCCGACAACCATAATTCACACTTGGACAACTTGGGAAAAAGTTTCCTTTCTTTCAAAACCTGCAACACAATGCGCAAATGCTCCGCATGCTCCTCCCGAGACTTAGAATAAATCAAGATATCATCAATGAACACAACAACAAAACGATCCAAATGCTCGTGGAAAATACGATTCATGTACTCCATAAACACACCTGCCGCATTAGAAACCCCGAACGGCATAACCGAATATTCATAATGACCGTATCGTGTCCTAAAATCTGTCTTCTGAATATCTTCCTCTTTCACCCTTATCTGATGATACCCCGACCTCAAGTTAATCTTACTAAACACACACGCACCTACCAACTGATCCATCAGATCGTCAATTCTCGGAAGAGGATACTTATTCTTAATCGTCACCTCATTCAACTGGCGATAATCAATACACAATCGCATACTTCCATCTTTCTTTTTCACCAATAAAACTGGAGCACCCCAAGGCGACACACTAGGTCTCACAAACCTCTTTTCCAACAATTCGTTCAATTGCTTCTTTAACTCAACCAACTCAGATGCCGACATTCGATATGGTGCCATCGATACAGGTCTAGTACCAGGAACTAGATCTATAGAAAACTCCACCCCTCTCTCTGGCGGCAAGTCCAAAATATCCTCAGGAAACACTTCCGGAAATTCACACACAACAGGAAACACATCAAGTGAAACTTGACTATCCACAGTCAACGATGCAAACAACCCGAACAACTGAGCTTCATCCGCCAAAAGTTTCTTCAACTCTTTGGTAGATAAGAAACTCGAGTCTTCGCCTTCCTCAAGAGAAGGAAACCTTACTAGCTTATGATAACAATCAGTATGAACCCGATTAAACTGAAACCAATTCATTCCCAAAACCACATCTAAACCTTCCAACTGCAAACACACAAAATCCATCTCAAAGTCTTTACCATAAATGGTCAAAGGACAACTTAAACAAACCAAAGAAGTAGTTATTGACCCCATTGCTGGAGTATCAATAACCATCTCTCAACCCATCGAAGACAACAAAAGATTCAAACGCTTCACGCACTCAGACGAAATAAACGAATAAGTCGCTCCAGTATCAATAATAGCAACTAAAGGCGTACTATTAATAAAACAAGTACCTCTGATCAGACGGTCTGCACTTGTAGTCTGAGTTCCCGCCAAGGCAAAAACTTTCCCACCAGTTGGAGCTTTCTTCGGTTTCGGACACTTTGTACTAATATGACCAGGTTCACCACAGTTGAAACACGTCACCACATTCTTCCTTGCACAATCAGCTGCGACATGTCCTAAACCTCTACAATTAGAACACTTTCTCATATCCTTCCTACATTCGAACTACCGATGTCCTAGATCACCACACCTAAAACATCTCGGAGGATTAGACATACCTCCCCCACTTGGTCTTTTCTCAAAATTACCCATTTGTTTACCTTTATCAGCTGGTGTTACATAAGGACCACTACGAAACTATTGCTTCTCTCTCCTCTCGGTCACACTCTTATAGTGAGTAGAACGAGCCTTACTATCCTCCTTATAAATCCTACAACAATCCACCAAATCAGAAAACCTCCTTATCCTCTGATAACCAATTGCATGCTTTACCTCAGGACGCAACCCGTTCTCAAACTTCACACACTTAGAAAACTCCGCAGTCGCTTGCGCATAATGTGGATAAAACTGCACAAGCTCCACAAACTTAGCAGTATAATCAACAACAAACATACTACCTTGTTTCAATTCTAAGAACTCAATCTCTTTCTTTCCTCTTACATCTTCAGGAAAATACTTCCTCAGAAACTCAATGCTAAACACAACCCAAGTGATCTCTTCCTCTGCAGCTTCCAACATATGACGTGTACTAACCCACCAATCATCAGCTTCTTCCAGCAACATATGAGTACCCAGTCTCACCTTCTGATCCTCAGCATAATCTATCACTCGAAAGATCCTTTCAATCTCTTTAAGCCAAATTTGTGAACCATCAGGATCATATCTTCCTTTGAAGATAGGCGGTTTGTTCTTCCTGAACTCATCATTACCAGCAGCATTAGGTGCACCTGCACGGCCCGAGCCATAGCTTGCATCGCAGCAGCTAAAGCAACATCATTCCTACCAGCCATATTCTGTTCATTTCCAATAACAGCAACTATGGTTAAACAAACAGCTCACCGAACCACAAAGACCAACAAGGACTGACACAAACTGACACGGACTGGCTCTGATACCACTTAATGTAACACCCCCAAAACTAAAGCGGTAACAAAAATTCAAAATTTCATCAGAGTATATTTAAACCATTCACGGCATAGACCGAGGAGTCACATCAATTGAAACAAATACACATAAACCTGCTCAAAAAGATATGCAACATTTTCAGGTAGCAAATAACAAAGGAACTTAGTTCCTAACACCCACAATTCAGGTACAGAATAAAAGCGGAAAATCTGTACTGAATCTCATATATATATATATCACATAAAGAGTTTGTCTGTCATATACAACATCATACATGTACAAACCAAAAGATACATGTATACATAATACAAATAATCACACTCGATCCCCCGACTACCCAGTGCTACATATCAGAGCCGACCGACAAAAGAATGAAGACCTAAACTTCACAGAAAGACCTCCAGCATCTAATCTGCAATGCCTCGTAAAGCATTTAAAAATAGTAGAAGGGTGAGAAACACAATCATAATACAATTGCATACAATTATATAATAACACGAAAATACACATATAAAATATTCTCACCACCAATTATACCAGAATTCAAACACAAACAACACAAAGTATATCAACCAAGCACAATACACATATCGCCAACATATAAACATATATCAACGCATCAATTTCATTCACAATTCTCACACACAATTAATCCATTCATGATTTATGCAAATGCACAGAGACCGACACAACGACTCTATGCAATGCACATGCGGTACCATCCATCCATCATTCTCAACACTAGTTCACTCAGGAACTATTGGAATCATCGCTTGTTACTTAGTGTAACTCCCCGTCGGACAAACGATGTTCCCCGTCGCTTTAGGTCCTCTTTGTATAAGGCTCACGACGTTTATGGATTGCTTTAAGTCCTCTTTGTATAAGGCTCACAATCCGATCGCTTTAGGTCCTCTTTGTATAAGGCTCACGATCGTCTATAATCATCGCTTTAGGTTCTCTTATTTTTTTAAGGCTCACGATGTTATAGCGGATTCCCACTGGAACCGTTTCGTCGCTCACACCCACTAGGGCACACGACATCACCAACAGGCATATCATGATGCTTGGCATACAATGACTCATGACATTCAAATGCACACATATACACATTCCATAATCATGCATATATCATCAAATACCACACATAGCATTTTCTTGCCCTTAGGCCACAAACCATCAACACAACATCTTATCACATGCATTTTCATCACACAACAGCACACAAGTCATACAATATCTATATCAACAACACATTGTACATTACACATCAAATTCACACAATTAAAACGGCAAAAGTCGACAAAACGACACTATTTCAAATTCCCGACATAATTTAATCGGCCAATAATCTCAAAACTCATTTTTATAAGAAAGAACATTTCATAAACTTTCCAACGGTATAACGAACGTCCCGATCCGAGTTACGAATCAAAAGTTACGGAATTTAGAAAACAGATAAAAATTTTGAAGTCCCAGACAGCGCTGAGCGGGCTCCGAGCGCGCTGAGCTGGCTCCGCTCTGACTCGTGAGATTGCATTTTTTTTTCAGGAGCGCGCTGAGCGGGCATCTGCGCGCTGAGCGGGGTCTGCGATTTTCAGAAAAATCCCTCTTCGAAAATCCAACCCAAAAATTTTATTTTTCACCCAAACTCGATTCCAACAGTAAAACAAACATCAACGATTATTCATACACACAGTGTGATCATACAATACAGTTTATATCGATTTCCGACCGTGAAAACATCGATTTCTACTCGTTTATTTCATTTCGACCTATATTTGAAAAAACCAACAAAACTTCCACACAAACATACATAATCATACACAAACATAGTATAATCGAGTTTCACACCCTTACCCGATTAAAATGCGTTTGAAAAGTCGATTGAATCGGTTCCTAGATTTTCCAAGTTTCCTCTTTTTCTTCTTTTTTCTCTTCTCTTTCTCTTCTCCTTTTTCTTCTTCTCTTTTCTCTCTATTTTTCTTTTCTTTCTACTTTTCTCTCTTTCTATTTCTATTTGTATGAAAAAAATATAATATCTACCCGACAAAAGACCAAAATATCACTACACTCAAATATCTCGCAACCGTTCCCAAAACGCGGCAAAATATAATCACGATGAAAAATAACATATTTTCCAATAAAAGTTAGAAATAAAATAATATAATAATAAAATAATCAAAACGACTCTATTAAAAATAAAACAAACAAAAACTGGGGCGTTACAAAGGTCCCCCAATAAGGTCAGTACTGGATTCTGCGTTGTAAATATTCTAATGGCGTCAACATCAACAAAGTCTGGCACGTTCGGAAACAGAACAATACCGTATACGCAGAAAGCCAATATGGCGTTGAAAACAGTTCATTTTTTGTCTCCAGCAGCATCTTGGGCTTTCTTCGTCAAGTATCCCAGAAGCCTCCTTTGCTGGCGATGTTGGCTTCCAACGTTGATTTGCTCAAATAAAGAACACTAGCCACATCCCCGAAGTCTGGATCTTTCTTTGAACCGAAGAACGGTGCATCTTTCTTGATAGAAATCCCCAAGGTGTTTGAATACTCCTCCAAGGTAGGGAGCAACAAATAGTTTGGAAATACGAAGCATCTCAAAGGAGGGTCATAGAATTGCATCAAAGTGTGAAGACCTCTGTATTCATAATCATTGATGTTGTGGACAAAAGACAGAATCCGCCCATACTTTTCCTTAAAAGCTCCCAACACATCTGGATTAGCCATAGCTTTCAGACTATTAAGAGGGCCTAGACTTGGCTTTGGAAACCTGTAGATGATAATGTTCTTCTTCTTCTCAGTATTCATCCCAATAGAACTCACTGACCGGAATCAAAGGTAAGATATAAACCTGGAAATGAAAAACTCATATGTTAAGTATGAAATGATGCAATGCAAAGGCATGATATCAGAGTACCACATATAACTGGACGTGTCTGTGCTGAACTGTGTGAATAATGTCTGTGCAGAACTGTGAATAACAACTGAGTGAATATAATAGGATGAACTGTCCACTTCTGTAAGAATACCAGAAAACCGGGTAGGTTGGAAGTCAAAGTTACCTTTAAACCTGTAAACACCCAGCCCCTTTTACATGTGGATTCTAAAAACCAAGGATCCTCAGTGTCATGGACTCTCAGGTCGAGAAATGATGATACGTTCATCATTTCTGGTTTGGCATCATCATCAATCGAGGAGGCCTCAACTGATTCCCCTCAAAAGGTCATCCTATAGCAAGTTCTCAGCTTCGGGTCCTCGAATCAAAAAGCGTAATGGATTTGCCATTTCTGGTCTGTCATTATCGCCCATTAGGAGGAGTGCCTCAACTGAGTCCTCGGGAATGGTCACCAGAGTCGACAACCCACCATGGGAACATCCAATGACCTGCATCAACATGCAGTATCAAATATCTCATAGAGGACCCCCGTCTGGCTGTGGGTCTCGTGAACACTACACGTGGTCACCACCACGCGAGCGACACGACTATCCACTCTAAATCCTGTGTGTATACTCAAGCCTGGGTAGTGGGCTTATCTCTCAAAGCGCCCATCCCACCACAAAAAACAACAGTCCAGCACAGTCCAATATATATGGAAATAAGGAATGTGAAGCAAGTAAATGCGATAAAAGCGATAAACATGCGATAAAGTCCATAAATAAAACAGGTAAAGCATACAGATAAACACCCAATAACTAAAACAAACAAGCGCTAGGATTGACTGGCTTAGGGAACCAGATGTCCCCAGAAGAGTCGTCAGCTGTCTCATCTGTGAAAATCAACCTGCAGAAAAGACAGAAGAGTCGCCACCGAACATTATTTATCCCGACGCAGGGAAATGAAGCAATCGAAGAAAACCTCAAAAGGGAAATACTAGGTCATCGCAACCATATTCTGGATTCGGGAGTCGGTTACGCGAGAGGAAGGTTTAGCACCCCCTCGCGTCCATCATACTCAATGGGATCCACGCTTGTTGTTCTAATCAAAGGGTGTAGGTATCTGAAGCTCGAGTGCTAAAAGAAAACAGAACGGGGGAAGAAAAGAAAAGGTGACTCGATTGGACATCGTCGTCCTAGGCCTACATATTCCCTCGGGAACGGGAAAATCAAAGTCAACGTAGTTCGGAGGACTACAGGATAGTTGGGGGAAGGTTGCTCCCCAAGACATCGTCGTCTTGTGCCTACGTATCCTCAATCGTACAGGAGAGAAGAAGTCAGAGCAGTCGTAGTTCGACCTACAGGGTCTTTATTTTTTTGTGTTTTTTAAGTGGAAGACACTAACGTTCGCGTTCTAGCAGCTTATGTGTTGTCGCTCGATGCGTGGAGTCTTACGCGTTTACCTATTTGCGGTAGAACGGAAATAACGTATCCTTACGATTGGAGTGAGGGAGATGAGGAGAGAATCCCGAAGGAAAACGAGTGATTTGTCTTTGTTTTTTAGAAGAAAGTGTTTTGATTTATTGTGTTTGTGGTATGTTTCGTACTAAAGACTATGACATATGAGCGAATACTTTACAAGGTCGCTCCCATCGAAACGTTTGCAAAGCATCCTAGAAGAGTAAAGGAGACATTTACTAATCATTTCCCATGTACTTAAGGCTCGTGGCGCACTCCACACACGATATTTATTAGGTGTTTTTAGCTTTTCTTTTTAGATGAAAGAAAAGAGGGACTCAAAGGTTGAAAGAAAATAACTAAAGGGAACTAAGTCCTAATGTTGTCATGCATTGTGGCCCTATAGTTGAGGTTAAGGGGGGAGCCAACCTATTGTTGTCATGCATGGATTTCTAGCCTAATGTCTTTCCTACCTCCAACTTAATCAGAAATTAAGTGGAGCTAGGAATTCTAAGGGGTCATGTGAATAAACACACGTAAACATTATTCTAATCAATCACAAAAGAATGAAGTAAAAGAGAAGTGATATGAAAAAGGAATCATGTGAGTGTAAACAACCACATAAAGTATTACAAGTAACTTACCATCTCCAAGCCAAGCTCAACTATCAAGTAGTTGAAAGTAAAATACAAAACTATGTCCTAATGCACAAGGAAGTGCTCTAGTTCTACCCTAGGGGCAAAGTTAAACAGTAAGCAATGAGAATTGCACCCTAGAGGTACATGACATGCCAGGGGAAGTAGCTAAACCTACTCTATCCTATCTATGTTAATGTCCTAAACAATGTCAAAAGATTACAAGTTATGTTCTACATCAATACACAAACATTTGTTATTCACAAATTATGTCAAAAAAAACTTGTAAAAGTCACACAAATGGAAGTCAAGGCATGTACTCAAGTAACCTATGTGATGTAAACATGTAGAAAGCAAGCTTGAAGTATGAAGAAGTAATCAAGGAATGTACATCAATCATGTTCAAGTGGTTTGAAAGTTGCATCCAAAGATGTCATCTTAAACATGCTTTAATCATTCAAGGTTACACAACAAACAAACAAGTGTGAGATGAACTCATAAGGCATAGGTCAGAAGTGGAGACATGTATCTAATATGTAATATCAACCTCAAATTGTCACAACATTTCATGTTAAACTCAATCTCCAAAGATAAAGTAAGTAAGGGCCAACACCTTAACACCTTTCTAAAACATGTAACTTACCACTCAAGCAAAGAGAAAAGAAATAACATGGTAAAGTAACATCAAAGCATCCATAACAGAAGTAAGAGACCTATAATATCTCAAATTTAAATACCAAAAGTAATGAGCAAAGTTGACATACAAATGATGTTACAAGTAGTGGTCAAAATTCAATTTGTCTTCCACTAGAAGCAAAACAAGTTCAAGTATGTAAAAGAAAGTCCATGTTCAAGTAAATCAAGTGTTCACGTACATGAGGCAGTGGTAAATGATATATGGAATGACACATTTGAATATCAAAAGCGTTGGACAAATATTGCACATCCAAAGTTCAAGTTAAAACAACAAAGTTAAATGCACATTCATGTTCAAACTTGTGAAAGCATAAGACCAATTAGGAGCATTTGAAATAACCTATAAATCCATGTGGGCAGGTTCTAATTCATGCTAAACCACATGTGAAATGATGCACAAAAATATCCCAAAGAGGATTGCACAAATGCATAATCAAACCAAAGTATCTAAGAAAGCATCGAGTAAGATCGGGTATGCCATTTAAGGTTCAAAAGAATCATGTGAGTCATGATCAAAAAGCCACATTTAAGGATAAAAAAGGCACCTAAAATGTCATTGTGTATAGGCCTAAACATGCCTTTAAAATTGGTTTTAAAGAGCTCACACATAAGTATCAAACTTAACCTAGTTCTAGCATGTATCAAAAAATTAGTCATGTAATGAAATTGTCCATGAAAAATAGTTAGAGTCCTTGGAAAATTAGGAGGAATTAGCCATGTCATGTTAAGTTCAGTGAGTGATCATGTACAAAAAATTGGTTCCAAATTATGCACTAAGGGTGCTAAAAAAAATTGCAAACATTGTGCATATTTCACTTAATGATCACACAAACACAAGTCACAAAAAGTACTTAGAAAGTGACTCAAAAATTATTATCAAAGCATCAATTCAACATGAGAGGATCCTATAATGAAGTGTCAAAGCACACACACAAAATTGGATCACAACTATTAATGGAAAGTCATTTTTAAAGGTTTGAATCACAAGATAGGTCCATAAGGACATCCACCAATCAGAAATTGAGGAAAAATACTAAATGTGATCAAAAATAAAAATAAAATTTAAATAAAAATTAAATAAAACATCCAAGAATCATCATGAGTTATTTCAGAATTTTTGATATTGCATTCTTGAACGTGTGAAAAAAGAAATTAAAAACACAAGAAAGAATGGAGGGGGTGAGTACATAGCAAAATCCTAGTTTAATTCCCACCTGGGCCCAGAACTGGGGTGTGCAAATAGCAATTGGGTTAAGCTCAATGCTACCAAAACGCTCCTTTGTTCAGACTCATTATTGTTGTATTATTCTAGAAAAAAGAAAAAGGGAAAGAAAAAGCTGGAGCGAATTAACCACGTGGGGAAAAAGGCTCATGAATGTGTTAAGTTTCTATTGGCCAATTCAATTTTTGTCACACGCGGGAAAGAATCCTTTACATGCTGGCAGCTAAGAAAATCATGTGGACCACTAGAATTAGAACACGCATTCGCTGACCAGCCTTTGACTAGGATTTGTAAGTTCAGGTGGCCGGAGAAGACCTTCGGTCGTCTTCTCCGGTGGGATAGCCACCGTGAACTGGTGAAAACTCCCAGAAATGCAAAAAATGACCACCTCCTTACTCGTTTTTTCGTGCTCAACACGATTCTGGCCTCAAAGATAAATTAAAAAGGAAATTTTAAGATCTCACATTTTAGCACAAGTACAACACCAGCAAAGCCTACAACACTGTAGGACTTCAGATGCAAGGGATTTCATGGTTCTAACCATATGAAATGTTATGACATGGTGAAGAAAAATTCAAGAAATGGAACCTGTTTGAAGCTTCAATTTCCACGTACAAGAAACCCGATAACTTCCTCCAATTCTTCTAATCTACACTGGGAAAGCAAGATAAATGCCTAGAGTTCTTGGATTCGTGTTTGAAAATACCAGCTTGATGATGAAGATGATGAAACCGTGTAGCATCTATGGAAGCTCCCAGACCACAATTAATGCATACAGAACTTAGATGGGATCTTGGTGATGATGATTATGAAGGGAAAAGTGAAAAAACTTCAAAGAGAAATGGTATTTGAAGCTCTGAAATTTTGAGCTTCAATGGTGGATTTTTGATGATTTTTGGATCTGTTTTTGTGAGAGTAGGTGTGTAACTAAATTTGTTAGAGTTTAGGGTTTATATATGTGAGGTTAGAGAGGTTTAATCATGGTTAATAGTGGGTTAAGAGCTTGGTTATGAAAATGGAAAATGAGAGTGACATGCTTGGCACGGGTTAGATGACTTAGTGGGTGTATGGTAATATTGTTATGGCATCATGATGACAATGATGATGGTGAGATGTTGATGATCAGTGGTGATGAGATGCTGATACATGTTAAAAAGGGTGGTATCTTGCTTATTAAGTTTATTCTCTTTCTTCCACGTGAAGTAAGTGTAATGTATTGCATGGTTTGTGTAGGTTTTGGCTTGGTTTGATATTGTTAAAATGAGAGTAACATGAAGTGCATACGCATGGCAAGGTGCAGCAACAAAAAGGACATTAATTTTTGCAATTAGAATGAGTTAATATGGTTTTGAACCCTTGAGTCACATTTGCATGGTAGTGACTTTGAGCTTGTGTATCTTGATGATTATGGCATCAAATTGCATGACTTTGGTGTCAAATTAAAGCTCTCACTTCTTACAACAAGTTTGATGTGGAAAAAAGTGGGAATTGAGGTCTAAAACCTCTTGAAAAATGGAGTTGAAGGTCATGTGGTCCATGCTGACTTTTGAACTTAGAAGTTTTCTAAGTGTTTCCATGTAGAACAACTTGAAACCATGATTTTTGGAGCATCATATCTCTTTGAATATTGATCCAATCTTCAAGTTCTTGGTACCAAATTAAAGGGGACACTTGATACTACAACTTTTGTGTCAAAATCAGATTGTAAAAAGGCTTGGAACATGATGGAAATTGGTGTTGAAAACGTGGTCACAAAGCTGACTTTTAGAACTTAGAAAAATTCTAAGTTTTTTCAATTGAACAACTTGATGATACCAACTTTGATTGATCATAACTCTTGATCTAGAAATCCAAATGGAACATTCTTTATATGGTTGGAAAGCATGGAATACACACTACAACTTTCATCAGAGAAAAAAAATTCAAATGAAGCTTGGATCATATAGAAAAATGGCCATAAAGTTGGTTGCATGGCATGAAAAACTTTCCCAAAATGGAAAGTTTCAAAAACCCTAAATTTCCAAATTTAGTAACTTTCCATAATTCTTGATTTTCCTTGATTCCTTTGATATTTCTAGATCAAATCTCACCCATTGACCATATTTGACATGATGATCATGAATTTGACATAAAAAAGTCAAGAGTTGACTTTTTCCTTGATCAGTTGACTTTATTCCCAATTTGTCTGATTTTCAATCATTTGGCCATTTGGAACCCTTGTGAAAGACATTGATGGTCCATATTCCAATCCTAGATGCTTGAGAACACATAGAAAGTCATGGGATCAAGTCTTGCCCAAAAAATCAGAAATAAACTGATTTTAGGCAACACCCTAGTTTTGGCACTAGATGATAGGAGATGTTGACTGATGATCAAAACCCTAATTTCTTTGAAGATTATGGAGATCCTCTTAAATCAAGATGTTGTATGGGATGAGATGATATCAAAGCTCCAAGATACTTGCTCAGTGGAATTGTCAGATGTTCAAATGCACAAGACCGTAGTTAGAGGATCAAGGGATAGGAGGAGGTGATTCTCTTCAATTTTCTTGCACAATCTCAAGCTCTTGATGAAATGGTAGACCAAATGGGAGGTCTTGAGTCTTGAGGGGTCTTTGTGGCCTGATTGATTGAGTATATCTCATTCTTCTTGCTTGGGATCAATCAATGATGAAGCAAACCTTGATACCAGCCTTGGGAAGACCAATGATGTATGTGTAATGTTTATGACCTAAATGCATATGAAATGTGAAGCATAAGCCACTTATTGGGTATAAATAAGAGGGCAAATTTAGGGGTGTTACAACTATGAATGCATGATGCGAAACGTCATAATCATCATCATCATAGGATCATCAAAGTTGCATCATCATTCAGGAAAGTTTATCAAAAACAACATGGTATTACGTCATTATCATCATCAAAATTCTTCATATCCCCTCACAAATCATCATGATATAATCATCACAATACCACACATCAATTACCACAAGCATACGGACAACAAGACACAAGGCAGCACAAAAGAAAGAAAAAAAGACACACAACTCATGCTCGCCTGGTGTTCGCCCGACGAAGTAACTCGCTCGCCTGGGTTTTGCCCGGCGACGCAGGGGCGAATTCTATTCCCCATAGAAAAACCAAGAGCACTCACTTTTCACCCTCTTCTTACCTCTACTTTCGCCTGGCAAGGTTTGGGCTAAATTGCTTCGCCCAACGAAACGGGAAGTTCACCCGACAAATTTGCGTGAACCTGCAACTTCTCAGCTTTGATTCTGCATTAGTTCAAACCCAAAATAGCTTGCGATTTCAATCCAATACGGCAGAACATGCACATCAATCACAAGGTAACATACTACAACAACAACACAATCATACTAGACAACATATACACCATTTCCCTTCATTCTACACATCCTAAAATTACAAAATTCGTCATAATCCCTTAAAACCTCAACTACCTACATACATCTACCCTTATATCAATTATAATGACAAATGATACTCCCCATACCTTAGACAATTCGATTCCGATCCTCCTCTTAGGTTCTTCCTGAAATTTTCTGAGCCCTAGCATCCTCTTCTCCTTTTTCCTCAGAGCTCTTTCTTTCCAAAATACGATCGTACCAAAATGAGTTCCTTTCTTCTCTATTTTCCTTTTTGTCCAACTTACCCCTAGGACCTCTAATATGTCTTCCCAATTTTGTCCTCACTTATCCTCGCATAATGACCACTTAGCCCCTCCTTTTATTTAAAATAATAATAATAATTTAAATAACATTATTCACATTATTCCACTATTATTATTATCAAAATAATCCTAATAAACATACACTTCTAATTATCCTCAATACCCTATTAACATCATCAGTACCCCACAACACAAATCATCAGGTATCAAAATATTTCACCAAAATTCACCGAAAATCACGAATATTTATAATAAATCAATTAAATAAATATTTTAATTATTTTGGGGTGTTACAACTCTCCCCCACTTAAAGAATTTTCGTCCTCGAAAATTACCTGAAGGAAACAGAGTCGGATACAACTCCCTCATCTGATCTTCGCGTTCCCAAGTCCAATTCTCACCAGCTAGTCCACCCCATAACACCTTCACCAAAGCAATGTATTTACCCCGCAGTTGTTTCATTTCTCGTCCATCAATCCGCACAGGTAATGCTTCAACAGTCATGTTATCTCTCACCTGTACGTCATCCATTTGGATCACATGCAACGGATCCGAAATATACTTCCTCAATTGAGATACATGAAACACATCATGTAAATTCACAAGTGACAGCGGTAAAACAATCTGATAGGCTACCCCCTATCCTTTGCGTAATCTGATACAGACCAACGAAAGGTGGAGTGAGCTTCCTAGACTTCAAAGCTCGACTCACACCAGTCACCGGCATAACTCTCAAATAACATGTGATCTCCCTCTTGGAATTCAAATGCCTTCTTTCTCTTATCATGATAACTCTTCTGACGACTCTGCGAAGCTCTCATCCTCTCTTGGATCATCTTCATCTTTACAGTCGTCTCCTGCACAATCTCAAGTCCGAGTACCTCACTCTCGCCTGCCTCATACCAACACAATGGAATTCTACACCTTCTTCCATACAAAGCTTCATACAGCGCCATCCCAATACTAGCATGAAAACTAATTTTGTATGTAAACTCAATCAACGGCAAATGGTTATCCCAAGATCCTCCCTGGTCTAGTACACATGCCCTCAACAAATCCTCTAAAGATTGGATAGTCCTCTCTGTCTGACCGTCCGTCTGCGGATGATATGCAGAACTAATCCTCAACTTAGTAACCAAATCGTCTTGCAAACTTGTCCAGAACCTCGACGTAAATCCCGGGTCTCTATCCGACACAATACTCGAAGGTATTCCATGTAGCTTCACAATTTCCTCAATATACATCTCAGCTAACTTCTGCATAGAATGATTAATCTTCATCAGCAAGAAATGAGCCGATTTAGTTAATCTGTCCACACTCACCCAAATTGAATCATTCCCCTTCACAGTCTTCGGCAATCCCGACACAAAATCCATGGAAATACTATCCTATTTCCATTCCTGAATATTCAACGGTTGCGTTATACCCAAAAGCTTCTGATGTTCAATCTTTGACTTCTGACAAGTCAAACAGCCATAAACAAACTCTGCAATATCCTTCTTCATACCTGGCCACCAAAACAATTTCTGCAAATCCTGGTACATCTTCGTAGCACCGGGATGAATAATCAATCTACTTCGATGTCCCTCTTCAAGGATACTCTTCTTAATTTTTGGAACATCTGGAACACACATTCTATCTCTGAACATCATCACACCATTCTCATCAATCCAGAATTCACCTCCGTTACCTTGGTTAATCAAGGTCGACTGATTAACCAACCTCAAGTCGGATTACTAAACCACTCTGATTTCTTCCAGAATACCACTAGTCAGTTTCAATATAGTCAACCTCACACTGTCAAGAGTCTCTTCACATACCAAACTCAGATCTCGGAATTACTCCATTAATTCCAATTCCCTCACCATAAGCATCGACATATGCAATTACTTTCTGCTCAATGCATCCGCCACCACATTTGCTTTACCAGGATGGTAACTCAAATCAAAATCATAATCCTTCAATAATTCCAACCACCTCCTCTACCTCATATTCAACTCCTTCTGTTCAAATAAGTACTTCAAACTCTTATGATTACTAAACACTTCAAATTTAGAGCCAAAAAGATAATGTCTCCAAATTTTCAACACGAACACCACAACTTCCAACTCTAAGTCATGTGTAGGATAATTCCTCTCATACACTCTCAATTGTCTCGAAGCATAAGCAACAACCTGTCCATTCTGTATCAACACCCCACCAAGACCCATCTTCGACGTATCACAGTACACCACAAAAGATTCATTCGGATTAGGCAAGATCAATACCGGCGCGGTAGTCAACTTCTTCAATTCCACAAAACTCTTTTCATATGCAACATCCCACACATAAGCTTGATCCTTCCGAGTCAACTGAGTCAAGGGTAATGCCAACTTAGAGAAACCTTCGATGAACTTGCGATAATAACCTAACAACCCAAGGAAACTTCGTATCTCAGTAGCAGACTTCAGAGTTTCCCACTGTAACACATCATCAATCTTAGAATGATCAACAACAATTCCACCACTTGAAATCACATGGCCAAGTGTAGCGTGCGGTTTTTGTCGGTGACGCGACCACCTTATCGCCATTGGTTGGAATTGGGTGCTACTTTCTGATTTCTTATTTATCCAATGAAGCTGGAAAGGAAAGGGAAGCTATCTAAAACTAACCTTGCACGCAAATATTTTCTTTAACAAATGCTAAGAGATTGGGGGGTTCGGGGTCAGGTTATACAATGGGGAGTTATCAATTACCCATCCTATATATGGTTATCCATAGATTGTTTGGCATTTTCTTCTGTTATCTACTTATTGGTGTTTGTCTGTTATGGGTTTGGGAAAGTTTCTCCTTTGGGAGTGTTGAGAGAGAGTATTTTGTTGATTTTTGGTTTTTTTTCGATTTTTTTGGTAAGGTACTGAACCTAAGGTTTTTGTTATGTGTGCTCGCTAAGATTTCACAATCTTATGCCTACGTATTCCCCTTAAATAAAACAGGGAAATCAGAGCAATCGTAGTTCCTCCTATTCTATGGGAGGAAAGATGATGTTTGGTGTCTTGTTCAAAATCCAAGATTGAAGCTAAAGGGTTATTTGTGTCTTGTTCAAAGCCCAAGATTGAAGCTAAAGGTTTGACTGAGAGGGAATTTGTTATCTCTAAAGGGAGATTCCTCATCTGTTTATCACAGTTGTTGGGTAACTGATTCTAAAGGGAAATTACTTTAACTGGGATGTATGGAATCCAGCAATGCCATAATTTCCTTTATTAAGGATTTGTCCTGAAGGAGAAAACTTTAACTCTGTATAGAGCAATGCCATTTTTCCTTAGGAGTTTTTCATACTAAGAGAGGGACATTGGCTTGGATGTAAATAATCCAGAGGCTTGCCACTTAAAGCAATTAGATGAAAGAGGAAATTTACCAGGATAAGAGATAGATTACAGCTTGGATTTTTGAATCAACAAGTGTGCCACTTACAGCAATTATCTGGGTCTAGGGTTTGTTTGATTGTCTGTTTTGATGTGTGATTGTACAGAGAAGTATCTTCCTACAGAGAGATTTTGATTTCCTCTAAGGGAATGTTAGTTTTTGTGTGCCTTGATCAAAGCTCAAAGTTGAAGCTAAAAGGTTGACTCTGTTTAGGGAGTTTTATATTTGTCTTGTACAAAACTCAAGATTAAGGCTGAAAGAAAAAGATTGACTCTTTTGGGGAATATTTTGTCTGTCTTGTACAAAGCCCAAGATTGAGGCTAAAAAGAATTGACTCCACTGAGGAGAGGCTTCATCTGTCTTGTACAAAGCCCAAGATTGAGGCTAAAAGAGTTTTGACTGACTCAGCTGGAGAATATTTATATGTGTCTTGTACAAAGCCCAAGATTGAGGCTAAAAGTTGGTTGACTCTCCTGGGGCAGTTTTATTTGTGTCTTGTACAAAGCCCAAGATTGAGGCTAAAAAGTTGAGGGAAAATCATTATACAAAGCCTAAGAGGAGGCTGGTTGGGGAATTTCTTATATGAAGCCTAAGATGAGGCTAACTTCTGCTGAGGATTATTGAGATCCAGAGATAGGACCAAATTGGGGAATCAACTCTTGCTAGGGGATTGCAGAAGAGTTGAAATATCAGAGACCATGAGGTTCTGAGTTTTCTGAGGGTTTACTGGTAGTAATTTGACCCTAGCTGGGGAAATTTAAAGTGAGGATTTAAAGATTAAGTTTTGAAACTTGGGGAGGTTTTAACTCTGTTGGAAGTTGATGAGGTGATCAGGGTTTTTCCTGTGCTTTTAGGAAACTTGAGGGTTTCTTTGAGATCCAAGAGGATGTGAGACTGTCCAAGTCTACTGGTATGAAAAGGTTTATCTTTGTATGATGCCCAAGAGGAGGCTGATATTTTAAGGGATGAGAAATCAACCATAAGTTGGTCTGATGTTTTAACTTTTGAGAAGACTGCTCTAATAAATGATGACTAGGTTCTGTTCTATACCTGTGGGAGGTCTTTTGGGTCCTTGTACTAAGCCCAAGAGGAGGCTGAGAACTTATAAGAAGCCTGAGGGTCCTTGTACAAAGCCCAAGAGGAGGTTGGGGATGCTTTTAGGAAGTCTGTGGGTCCAAACTTAAGAAAAGTTCAAGAAAGGTTTCACCGAGAATAATCCTTTCTTTAGTGAACAGTTCTAGGGTTTGAAGAAATTCAATAAAGGTTTCACCAGGAACTAATCCTCTCTGGGGAAATGAATTTCTTGACAAATTTCTAATAGTGACAGTCTTGAGAAAAGTTTCACCGGAAATAATGTCTTTCTCTGTTCCATATTGTATAAGCCCAAGAGGAGGCAAGACTGTATCTCGAATTTTCTTTGGGGACCTAGTTTTGACTGTGTTGAAAAAGTGACCACTGGTTTTATCTAAATTCTAGACCTAATTGTCGGGGAAAACTCTAAGCAAGATATACAGGCATATATATATATATATATATATATATATATATATATATATATATATATATATATATATATATATATATAAGCAGGTATGTAAAAGAAAGCTGATAGAACTTACAGACGAACAAGCTTCCAGTGTTATAAAAATAGTTGTATGGTTAGTTGTTCAAGAAATTGAAGAAAGTTTTAATAACAACTATGAATTTGAATCTAAATCAAACAAAGAAAGTTGTTTTAAAAAAGGAGTTCGGGGCTTATACTCGAGGAGAGGCCCAGATACAAAACAGTGATCACGCCGTTATTTGAAAAACTGTATTGGGACTTATACAATGACTGAGGCCCAAAATTATTGTATTTACAAAAGAGATAAGTCTTACACTCTATTAGAAGCCCAAAAATTTATTAGAGCAATGGCAAGGAAATTGAAATGACCACATTCTTTACAAGAGATAATCCTAAGCATTCACACGAAGTTCAAATTTGAAATTCCACAAGCATAAAAGAGCAAACAAATTTTAATTAGGGAAAATAATTGTGCAAAGACATCGTTCTATTACTGCTGGCTATCGTGGGAATTTCCATGGTTATGTCTCTTC
Organism: Lathyrus tuberosus; assembly: GCA_022829125.1. Classification (NCBI taxonomy): domain Eukaryota; kingdom Viridiplantae; phylum Streptophyta; class Magnoliopsida; order Fabales; family Fabaceae; genus Lathyrus; species Lathyrus tuberosus. Next base: position 6,018,405 of record JALAZF010000283.1, on the reverse strand, counting down.
TCAATTAATCAAGTTCACGGGAGAAATACATTTTTCACTTGTCCTAGTTTTGTCTTTGAAAATGATTTATATTGTGCACACAAAGAAAATACATGCTTGAGCTAAAAGGAAAAAACAAGGAATTGGCTCTAAGAGAATTTCAATCCTTGTGCATGATGGTGGACCTTCATCGCTGATTGAACGCTGGGAACTGGTGGATCCTGTGATTGTGGCAGTTGGGGTTTGGCTTGTAAACTAAATATTCTTGCAAACAATAACCAAATGCACAGAAAATCAAGAACGTCGGAAGCTTATTTTGCAGATCAATGTGAGCTTTTCTTCCAGGAAGTTCTTGACAGTATCAAACACGGTTCATAGGTTGCCGAATTCAATGGTTTTGAATCTGAGAATCAAAAGACAAGACGCTGCTGCTGTTGATCCCTGCGAGAAATAAGGAGATGTATCAATATATTTGGCAAGAAATGAAAACCAGACCAAATCATTAATTTCCAAACGTGATCAAAACCAAAAACAAAACCGAAAACGGAAACAAAATCATCATTCCAACACAATCAAACATCATCAAAAACCAGTTCAATGTTTGTCACAAACATGTTCAGGACAAGTTTTAATACATTCCAAAACAAGATAGAAATTCATTCAACACAACCGACAAAAATTGAACATGTTCGAACCGAAAAGGAAGCGACATTTACAATCATAAGAAACGTGTTCCAAACAGATTCAGACTATTTCCAAAACCTTTTACTTGGAAAAGGAAAGCAGCATTCATGAGGAAGATCACGTAGTTATTACGGTTTAAGTCGTATAACCTATAAAAGAGACTGCTTCATTTACACAGGAGGAGGAGAAATTGATAGCATCGCATACTCAGACCAGAAGAGAAATTCACAAAAAAAAGATTACATACACACACATACACAGTTCAGAAAATCACACTCATACATACACACGGTTTGGGGGGAGAACATCAGTGAAAAAAAGAAAACACTACACCAAAGGAGTTTCACATGCACACACAGTGGCGAAAACAAGTCAATAGCACAAGCAGAATCAAGGCAAACACATGCTCAAGAGAATCGAATTGAAGCGTACCAGTATAACAGAACTTCTCCGCCGAAGACGCATCAGACGAACCCCGATAGGTAAATTCGACAAACCTTTTCCCTTTGCATAATCTGTGCAGTGTTTGATTGTTGTTCTTTTTCACCGTATCGTTTGAACATTTCTTGATTGAGGAACTTGGTGTTTGTGGTTTGCTCTACTCCGATTTGATTCGTCATGTGAATTCAAGGTAGGATGTGGGTTTAGAGACGATGGTGGTGCGACGGAGTTCACACTCCAGCATAAGCGAATGAGAAGGGATTGAGTGAAACCGATTGAGAGAAAGAGAGTACGAGAGAGGATGCAAACACGATGCGATTTGTTTGCAGATAGCGATCGTTGAGTTCGATTGAAGGTTACAATTTCGTTTGCTGGAAGTAATTGTTGAGTTTGGTTGAAGGTTCCGATGTCGTTTTGTGAAGGAATTTTGGAAAAATTGTTTCTTTGCTTGCAGTGAGGATGTTCTAACGTCTAGGGTTCCAAGTGACCCTTTTCTTTCACTCAAAACCAAACCGGGTTTGGACATGGATCCGGTCCGGTCCGGCCTCTCTTTCTTAAGTCTCATGTTATATAGTTCACACCATTTTTTTTTTGTTTTGTACTCTATTTATTTTAATATTCACACCTTAAACTTGTTATAGTTTTAATTTTAATTAAATTAACTAATTAGTTTAATTAGAAGTTAACTATTTAGTTTTTTAAATTAGTTTAGTTTTAAGTAATTAGTTTTTTAATATATTGATAATTTTAGATTTAGTTTGTTCCAATTATTTAGCTTATGCTTACTTTCTTATTGAAAATATTATTTTATTTTATATTTTTTTAGAAATATTAGAAATTATTTTGTTTAGTTATTTTGTTAAATAATCTAAATATAAACAAAAAACCTCAAAAATATTTTCTATTTCATTAATCATTTAATCCATGTCTAGATTTTATTTTCAGAATTTATTCTTTGACCACTTAGATTTCGTTTAATTACCATCAACTTCTTTGACCTTTAACGTGTGAGTTTTACAACTTAAATTCATATTGGTTTGACCTCATGATTTTGATTCTTGCATTGGCTATCTCTTTATCATTTGTTTTGTGATCACTATTTTTCATCTGACTCATGCATCTTTCATCCTGTTGTAGTATTTAATTTGACTATACTTTGTGGTTAATCGTCTCTATGTTTGGGTTTGTTTTCTCTTGTTCATCTTGACTTTTGAACCGTACCTCGATTATTTATCTGCTTATTGCTTGCATTCTCTGATTTCAAAGGAAAGGGCCCTCTCTTGTTGACTGGCATGTTACAGCTTAGCCTAAATCTTTAGGACCTCCCCTTTTATCCTAGCCTTAGGATTAGAGTCGTCGTGCTCTATGTCTTGCTATAAACATTCCCTTCCCCTTTATCCTAGCCTTAGTATCGGAGTCGTCGTACTCCATGTAAGTGTTCTGCCATGAATACTTACCTCCCTTTCAACTTAACTTTAACACTGGAGTCGCCGCACTCCATGTAAGAATCTTGCCATGGATGCTTACCTCCCTCTGGAACCTTGACCACAGTCAAGAGTTCCTCACCCTCTTTGAGGGGAACTACGAATGCTCTGATTCTTCCAATCAAGATACGTAGGCACGAGATGCGATGTCTTGGCGAGCATACTTAGAAATTAACCCCCTAGGTCTTTCCCTTAGCACAACTCCTTAGCAAGCAAACAATAAAATGACACAAATACTAACAAGAAGTTCCTGTAGAGTACTACAGATACTTAGGGTGATAACACATTCCCTAGGTATAACCAACCCCGAACCTTAGATCTCTTTGTTGTATTCCTACATAGCGCAATTAGGGTTTTCGACCTTTACTCTTTCCTTCGGATAAATCAAAGTTCAGTGGTGAATTAAGATTTGTGATTCAAGTTAATCAATAGCTTGATATCCAATTCTCACCGCGACAGTAACATCAAGTACCAAAATAGAAAACATCATTACCCAAAGGTTCTTTATTCAACAAATATTTCAATTCCACTAGATGACTTTCACCTTTATGAAAAGTTGATTATTATAATTTCTTTAAACAAACCTTTTTACTTAAACGGCTATGACAGTAAAAAGAAGAATCTTCTTCTGAATCTCAGAATCTGACAACTTTCAGAAGCTATCATCCATCAAAGTCTAGTAGATCTAGACTTAGACAGAGATATCATCTGTCAGTTATAAGTCTCTAAGATTCTATTCAAAACTAGCACTTTATCTTGAAATAAGAGTTATGAGTGATAGATGAATATTGAATTGTCTTCTTTAGACACCTAACAAGCAATAATATCAACACAAAAAGTGAAAAGTTGTTTCGATAAATATGATCATCATCTGGCTTAATAAGAAATTCAGTATAGACATACACAACAGAGTTTTCTTTTAAAGAATTTTGAAGTTCTTCCTTTTTTAAAAGAACTTCTCTAGAAGTCTAACAGAAACTTTGTAGCTACATCTATACAAATGTTTCATTGAATCAAAAGATAAGCCAGAAAAGAACAAGCATACTTTTTTTTGTTGGCCAGACTCGATTTATTGTTCAAACTTAACCAATAGAGTCTGAACAAAGCTTTGAGTGGATTCTGATTCAACGGTTGTCTAACCATTGATTCCACTACTCTCACCAAATTCAGTACCACCAGTACTTGAATCTGGGCTATTGGTTCTTCCTCCAATAAATGTTGTAAACAACCTTATGGAATTTGCCTCTGCTTCTTTCCTTGATATTTGTAGCAGATACATTATGATACTCATATTTCTATAAGACCATACATGTAAGTACAACCAGACTCTTCTTTGCCTTACATCTCAATCTAATAGAAAAATCATAAGCCACTCCAGAGTATAAGTCTAGGATGAGATATGATACGAACAAAATCTTGTACTAAGCAATGTCACTAATCTCATTGTCTGAGATTATATCTTGACTCTAAAATCATTGACAAGCTCAGAACCAGATGGTGTTAGCTATCAGAAATTGACATAAAGCAGATCAAAGTACTGTCTTAGTACAGCTGACAGAACTCAAAGAGAAGTTGAATATTTCTCATAAAAATGTCTTTTAAAACAACTTCCATGATGGTCCTCAACCAAGAAGCAATAGAGCTTCTTAAGATATCACCTTAAAGAACAAACTCCACATTATCAAATATTTTGAAGCAAGATAGCTTTAACAACATCTCTTGCTCTTCAGTACTTGATTTTTTATTTTAGAACACAGATGCTTCTTTTCATTTGTATCCTGCACTAATATCAGCTTCAAAAGATTAGACATTGAAGAGCGTCTGATATTAGGTTATGGTAGTGTTTCTTCTTACTTTCAGATCTGGGAGATTGGTTTAAATATAGATATTTCAGAAGCTTCAGAAGTTACTATTTGTCATACCCCAAAATTTTCCCTTAGATCCATTGATCGTCTGCATATCATCCTAGGTCAATCATTCGTGCTTAACTAACCATTTTATTTAGACTTTGTTTGTTTGTTTCATTTGTGAAGTTAGGTACTGCTGCAGAAGATTCAAAGATCATGGAAGCTGTCTGTGTATGTGTGTGTGCTTGTGGAGATTCTGGTCCTTGCAAGTTATGTTGGATTCCTGTGGAATGAGCATGGGAACCTGAGGATTGTTATGGCATCATTCAAAGTAATACAAAGCCATGGTTAAGGTTTAATCCTCAATACATTTCTTGATTGTATCCCAAGCCATAAGTCATATGTGGGCCACTTATGACTTCAAGATGTTTCAAGACAACCCAAGTTACTTAAGATGATTATAAAGTTAGCCAGACCTCAGGACATATTTCAAGGCATCTACGATTTAAAGGCATACATCGTTATTCATCCAACGAAAATTTAAAATCACATGTACCTCGCCCATCATTATTCAAGTGTTAGAAAAGATTAGAGGTTTGGTATTATTCATCTTAATCCTCCAAGAGTCTCAAAGCATGGTTATCACTTCCAAATTTGCTTCAAGCCAAGGATCATTGAAAAAGAGAAACTTATAAGGCATAGTTTGTTGCAAAAGAGATTAAATTCAAGATTTTACAGGCTCAGGAATTAAAGTTTACAAGATTTATGAGAATTCATACGCTACAGGTAGTACAATGTTGAGATTTTACAAAGTAAATTAATTCCAAGGTTCAAATTGGACAATTTAACTTCAAGTCTACATGGGTATTCAAAAGATATTTATAAACTAAGTTTCAATTGCAAGCCAAGAGTTCAAGTTCTAATTCCAACTTTAAGTTCAAATGATTCATTCGAATAATTGAGTTACAACGCAAGGAGATTTTATGTGATTTTCAAGGCTTAAATGCACTTAAGTGTTTTCAAGACTCTTGTTCAAAGTTAAGTCATCCAAGTTTGAATGCAAAGTTTAAGTTCAAATAACAAGTCCAAGTATAAAGGTCTCACCATCCTTTCTTATTTTAAATTTCAAAAGGGGAATTTATGCTCACAAGTGAATTCTTGACAAGGATTTCATAAATGGTACAAAAGCTCCAAAATGTTGCAAGTTCTTGGAATCATACTACCCGAATTTTAATCTAAGGAGAAATTGATAATAATTTTTCATTTGATACATGAAAGCAATTTCAAATTTACAAGTTCTTAAAGACTTACAAACCCAAAAGTCACAAGTAACTAGTATGGGTGTAAACAACATAACCAAAATTCTCATTCAAAACATACATAAGCCAATTTTGTCAAAACCCAAATCCATTACAAGTGCAAAATACAACCAAGCTACACTATTTTCAAAAGTGATTCCAAAAGAAAATGAAGAAGGAGACTTCGTATGTCTCAGCCGAGATTTGAGGTTGCACTAGAAATGAGCCATTAAGTCTACAAAGAGGTGTCTTTCAAAATTCCATTCCAAATTGGAATCAAGTCTCCAAGTGTGTTTCAATGGTTAAAACCATTCAAAGGTCATAAATTACAAAGCACTTGGAAAGAAAACTCAAGCTTTATCATGAAAATTCCGAAATTGATATATTTACAAGTGATTAGTACAAAGAATTACACGTAAAGTTTAAGCTACCATTTGAAAGAAATTAATCAAAAATCCTTAGAACTTGTAAATTGAAGGGGGTATGCTCATGACATTAATTTACATGGCACATGCTAGCATAAAGTCCTTAAAGTCTCTAGCAAATGAATTCAAATCTAAACACCCATCATGAAGGACCATTTTCAAGGTTAATTCAAGAGAAGTTTCATGAAACTTGTTCTTACAATCCAAATCCATCCAGTTTCAAATTAATATCTCAAGAAAGTTCCTGTTCTGAATTTCCAAATTTAGAGTTTAATTTTCATGACAAAGATACAAGTTCAAAAATAAAAAATAAAATCTCATGAAACAATGATGTGATTACAAATTTTAAAAATTCAATCAATGAGTCACAAGTTACAATCTTTTTTCAAAGCATAACTAGTAGAAGACCAGTGCGTCCGCACGGATAAATTCATTGATATCTTAAGATCATTTGATAAGGCTTGGTTGTTGTTTTGATATATAATTGATATTATAAAATTACTAATAACAGAAAATATTAAAAAATAAATACGTAATAAATCATCAACATTATAAATTCAATATATCTAATAACTATAAATATTTATAAATATTTAGTTGATTAAAAAAAGCATTGTGGTGATAGTGGCCCGTGAAAATAGTGAGTTTCAGTGATAAAATTCAATTTATAGTACATTGAAAGTAAACGCACATTGCAAGTAATATTTCTACAGTGAGATGTAATTGGTTGTGTCCCGTGCGACAATAATATTAATTCAATCTTATTTTCAACATTACACGTACTTTAGATAATGAATTTCTTAATTGTAAAATGAATCATGATCATATGATTTTAATTGATTAAAATAAATTAGATATTGTATTAATAGTAATCCGTGAGTTAAAACATTTGATTATTCAAAAATTGTATATCAATTTATAATACTCAAAAAAAAATTATTTGGTGTTTATAACTAGTACTCAGGGCCGTCTTAACTTGATTGGAGGCCCTGTTCTAATGCTAAAGCCTCAATAAAAAACACAAATATTAAAATAAATTTATCTATTATTTAAATCATATAAAGAATTTATAAATACCAACAATAGCATCAAAAATATATATAACTTTATAAATAACATAAATAATTTTTCAATCTCCTATCTATTTAAAAAGAATACGATTCTAATAATTTTTTAAATCAAATTGATCAATCAAGTAAGAAAAAGTGCTAAAAACATAATAAATATATTTCTTTTTTAATTATATGATAATTAGATTTTAATTGTGTCAAAAAATCTAAAATTTTCCAACACTTTAAAATTTTAGATTAATCAAGTGATGTAGAAATTTTTTTGACTAACATGTACTCATTATTTTTTTGATATAAGATTAATTTATCCAGTGTATGAGTATTTTTTTGAAATTTTTTGACTAACATGTACTCATATTTTTAAATCATTATTTTTGACTAACGTGTACTCATTACTTTCACAATCTCTTCAAATTTCAAAATTCATTCAAACTTCAAATTTCTTTTCAAAAATCCAAAGTGCAAGTTTCTTTCAAAATTCCAAATCCAATGTCTTTCCAAATCCCTTCAAGTTCATGGCCAAGTTTCAAATTCATAATTCAATTTCAAATTCCATTCAAAGTTTCAAATTCCTAATCCAATTTCAAATTCCATTCAAAGCTCCAAATTCATCGTCAAATTCAAGTTTCGCTCAAGAGTTGAAGTTGCACATTTTCATTCAAGGTTACAAATTTCATGACAAGATTTCAAGTTTCATGTCCAAATTCAAATACATTTCATGTCCATAATCCTTTCCAAAGTCCATGTCCAAATCCATTTACAACATTACCAAAATTACAAGCCCATTATGCAAAAGATAAAGAATACAAAAACCCATGATCCAAACTATTATAACACAAGCAAAAAGTAAAAAACTATCACAATACTAAATGCCAAAATACACTTCATAAGCCAAAATAAAAACAACACAAAAGTTGTACACAAAGCCAAGCTCCCATACGAAACAACTTGCCGAGCCAACTTGCAATTTTAATAAAACCCATACACTTCAGCCTGCTACTAAACTACACGTGCATGATGCCAAAACTACTACCTCCAACCACTTTCAATGCGCCAACGAAAATACACTTCAACTACATTCCAAATCCACAGCCACACCAAACCAATTTTCCAAGCTTCAACTCCAGCCAAAACTTCAGCACAAGCCTCAACCAAACCTCTATGCATACATGAGCCTTACACCAACGCCATCAACAAAAACCGAGCCAGGCCTTGTATCCATGCTACCACTCATTCAAACCAATACTCCACAACACTTCAGTCAGCAACACACATACACAGCCTTCAAGCACCATCTTTACGCATATTCAGCAGGTCACGCCAAATAAAATACCACACCTTCAAACGTACAACACGCGAAAAGGAAATACACCACACTGCTAGCTACAACGATACAAAATGTAAAACTTTCACAATACGCGACATACAAAAATCACGTATAAATCTGTAGCAACGAAAATATGAAATTAATTAAAAAGTAAAATTCAATAGTTCCAGATCAACAATATGCTCTGAATCCTCTGATGTAGGCAGACCACTGGCAAGAATAGATGCTAATTTTAGGTCCACTGAAATTTTTATCTCACTGACAAGCCATGCCTACAAGGTCTGAACCATAACCAGCAAAATTAGTCAGAATATTTAAACACACTTATTCAATATTTAATATTAAAAATTAAAAGTAAGAGAGAAAGAAAGTACTTCACAGAAAGCAAATGAAGAGATGTGTTTTCCATCAACTGCCATCTGGATTCCCTCTGATCCCACCCTAATAGTTGCGACAAATGGGTAACCTTGCTTAAAAGGAAAATATTTTCTCTTGATTGATTGCTCTTCAGCAGCTGATATTGTCTTGAAGTGTAGGAATGCATGCCGCCTATGTAAAGTTGGCTAATATTCTTGCCTACAATCATATTGCACTGTTCCAGCTCATCAACTGGCATATAAAACAGCAATAAGTAAAGGAAGTTAAAAGTAGTGTAAATGCAGTTTATGGCATATACAACATCTGGACCAGCAAGAAGTTAACAGATTAAGTTTTAGCACTACAAATTATATAGAAGAGGAGAAATAAATATTGATAGATACATAAATTGATTTTTAAGTAGAAAAGACTCAAATATGTTGCAACTGCAAGTTAATTGGCTAATAAAACTAAGCAGATGGACCTTTTTGTTATAGAACAAATACTCTTCAGCAGTCATTGAACTCAAATATCTTGAAAATTAATTTCAGAAGAGGAAGAGGAACCTTGACATTAATTATGATTTATTTCAGAATCATAAGAGGAAACTTTGGATTCAATTATGATGGACATGAATTCCAATGGATATTAAAGGAAGAGTATTTTTCACATGGAAATGATCTACATTCTAAATAATTGGAAGTTATGAATATACACGAAGACAATCAAGACAAGAAGAAAGTGACAAGTAATAACTTACTCTCTCTGCATCCCATACTCTTACAGATTTATCAAAGGAATATGTCGCAAATATAGTTGAAGCTGGTCTAAACCGAACATCTGTGATGAGAAATGAGTGTGTTTCTTCAGTAGTATAATTATTAAAAGTGTCCATCTTCCAAATAAAAACCTATAATCACAAACTGCAATTAGTTCGGAACATATTAAAGAAGTTCACAAAACATAAAAACCATAAAAAGGGAGGCCTGCATCAGAAGATCATTCCAGCTATACATGTAACATGAGAGAACTCATCATACCAACACCGGTCTTCAAGTAAACTCATCATATTATAATGAACATGTACATCGTAATGCTTCAGTTTCTCCTTTAACTAACACCACAAGTTCAATTAATTGTCATAAATTCAGCTCAATTTAGGATAAATAACTACAAACACAACCCAACCAATAAAAGAAAGTGCAAAAAGCAGGCCCAAAGGTATTATAGTTACAGCTTCCTTTGTCCATGTCTTGCAGATGTTACCTAAATAGAGGGTATCATTGTCCTGACTTGGAGTAACACCAAATTGTTTGCCATTAATCTGAAATTGCAGCCATGAAAACATGTGACTTGGAGTAATACCAATTTAGTTTGATGTAGTAATGAATGAATTTGTGAGATATTTATTGGCAGGTTTAGCAAAGGAATATGAGAAATCATCACCTTTGGTTAGTTTTGCTTTTGTTTATGAATTTGTTTCGAACACTTATTTATCTTTCGATTTGGTTTGATATTTTATCGTATGCTGGGCATTAAACTATTATGAGATTTGTGTTCGATATCCTAATAATGATAAGCATTACATTGATGTGGATGTGTTCCTTGGTCTAAAATTGAAGTTATTGTTGTTTTACTCTGACTAATTTGATATTGTTGTTGTTGAATCAAATCTGCTATTATTTCATAATCTGGCTACCACAGCGAGAGAATTGACAGAGTCGACAGACAGACTACTACCCACACTCGTATTGCAATTGACTTGATGAACACTTGAGAAATCAGATGATGTTGGCATTTCCGATGGTTGTTTCCTGCAGAAATCAGATGAGCACTTGCAACCTCAGTGGTACTTTTCAATGCAATCCAAAGCTTTGATCTCAACCAAATCAGATAGTGTGTTTATCCTTTATACGTTTCGTGTGTTTGTTCCTAGTGTCATTGGAGCCCGTTGTGTTAAATGGCTGGAAGCTATCAATATCATAGCAGAAGAATGGCAGGTATGATGTGTAACAATTTAAATTACTTTTGAAACAAATAACTATTATTTGGAGTTGTTCCGTATCTGACACTTGTTATTACTCCCTTCTGCATAGTCTTTACGATTGTTTGGGCAGTTAAACGTCATGCGTCGTATGCATGGATTGGTCAAGATATTCTTGTAAGAATAGTTTTATTAATACTACTTCATCTTTTAGTTATAAAATAGTCCTCGACTTTTGACAATGTTTTCTATATTTCTTATAATTGTTAATTAGGGTATCGTGTTGATAATTACAATTCTTCAAATTGTTTGCATTCCAAATCTCAAGGTATGATTCTAAAGTCACCTCATGCCATTTATAAACAGTCACCGACAGAATAATGAAGAGTAGAGATAATTCAGTATTTTGGAGATGAAGACAAATGTCAAATGTGAAGAGTTAGTTTTACTGACTATATGTGGTACTGAGCTTTCCTTTTCACGTGAGTCTTCAAATAGTATACCTGTCATTTCCTGTTCATTCTGCTTGAATTTCAACCTGTACAATTGACTGAATTGAAGAAGATGGAATAATAGTGTAAAAGATATTTAATATGTTGAACTATGCCTTCCACATTCATATTGCTATTTACACACATTATTAACTACAAAAACAATTCTTGCTTTCAGCTTGATCTCTTTTCGTAGTGGTTACCGACCCCATGTCAGGTATATGTTTCCGCCGTGATTTCTTACTGTTAGTAACTTGGTCTTTGTGTTATTTTATTTGTTGTTTGACATTTGTTTATATGTGAATTTTATTTCAATGCTATTAAGTTCAGGTAAGGTTGTAAAATGATCATTTTGCAAGATTACGGCATTGACTTTGACTTTGCAACCACCTTGAGCTCGAGGGGGAGTATTACAAGTATTATTTGTGGAATCCATTAGTCTAAGTTCTTAATTTAGTGTGCTACTTGTAATGACAGTTAGGAGTTAGTTTTGACAGTTAAGACTTGGTTGGATTCGGAACACAAACAGTGATAGGAAGCCATTTTCGTTCACCTTTGTTTATCATACATATCTATCTGTATCAGACATAATGTACGTGATTATAATATGTTTGTTTCACACTTTAGTATGACTGTTTTGTATTTTACTGGCTTTTATCTATTGTTACATTTAGATAATTGCTCTTAATTTGGTTTTGTTACCATGGTTAGTCTACTATCACCAGTGGCATTTCATTACTTTGGAAAATCAAATTAATATACTACTAATGGGTTAATTTTGTTACTAAAGATGTAACAATTGGTTGTAGTTTTCCAGAATTCAAATCCAAAAGTTCCATGTGTAATAACAGGCTATGTTGTCAATAGCACGCCACCTCTTGTTGCTCCCGGGATTTTTATCCAAGTACAAACGCGAAAGTGGCACCGAAACAGAGTCGCCAGCAATGTGTATTTATCCCAAGAGAGGGAAAGGAAACACTGCATAAACCTGGGAGAAAGGAAAAGCATGGTCTCACGACCAAGAGAACTGGGTTCGGGAGTCGGTTACGCGAAGGGAAGGTATTAGCACCCCCACGCGTCCATCGTACCCGATGGGATCCACGCTTGCTGTCTCGATCAAAGGGAGTAGAAAACTGGAGCTTCGCTACTACTGGAAAGGAAAAGGAACAGGAAAAGGGAAAAAAGAAAGGAGAGAGAGAACAAGAAACAAATGTAGGGAAAATAAAAGAAGTGCTCGAATGGGCCCTACCCCACTGCCTACGTATCTCATCGGGACATGAGAATCAGAGCGACGTAGTTCCCCCCAACGAGGGTCGCTTTGTTTGTGTTTTTTAGTGGAAACGTCAGAGTGCGCGTCCCAGCAGTTAGGTGTTGCAGCTCGCTGTAGGGAGACTTAGGCGTTACCTGTTTGCGGTAGAACGGACTTGACGAGTCCTTAAGGAAGAAGTGAAGAGATGAGAAAAGAATTGTTTGTTTGTTTTCATCTTTTAAGAAAGAAGTGTTTTGTTTATTGGTGTTTTGTAACACACATTGTATTTGAGTCCTTTATGTAAAATCGAATGCCTCGCATATCGACCCGGGATGGGATGTACGCTAAACATTCTAAGAAAGTGAGAGAAGACCCCTCACTATCTCATTCTTACATGAAAGGCTCAAATACAATATTTGTTAGGCCTTTATTAAGTGTTTTTTACCTTTTTGTTTTAAAGTGAGAAGAAGAGACTCAAATGGAGGAGTAAAGGTAAAAACTAAAGAGGGGGACTAAGACTCAATCTTAATGTTATCATACATGGTGATCCTATGGTTAATGAGGTTTAAGGAACCTAATCCTAAAAGAAAGGAGAAGAAGCTAGAAAGCAACTTACTTCCAAGATGGAAGTTAAGTTATTTCTAAGAGGGAAGAAAGAGGATTATGAAAGCAAAGCATCATTAAATGCTTAAACAACACAAATTGAATGATTAAAAGATGAAGGAAGAAATTAGAATGTGGATGCATATCCACACTCAAGTGACTTACCATTAGCCCCTGAAATAGTTAGTACAATTATTTTCAAGTGAAGAAACAAGTTAAGATGAACAAGTAAGGCTTAAAAAAGTCAAGAACCAAAGTAAAAGCATCTTAAAGGTTAAGGAAAGCCTAAGGTCAGAATGCACATCATAAGAATGTTCTCTAATGCTATGAGATCAAACACAAATCAAATGTACACAAACAATGCCTTAAACCACAAAGAAATGCATTATGAAAGGAGTAGATGAAGAATGAGTGGATATGCAAAGTGATCATGCATTAATGCTTCATGAAAGGTTAAAGTCAGAACCAATGCCATTTAAGAATGGTTTTACAATGCTTATGAATCATCATGTAGTTCATGGATGAAATGATGTAAGAAGAAGAGATGAGAAAGAGAAAAGAATGAGAAACAAGTTTCACTAAGATGCACAAAGTTACATATCAAAGATGCATATCATGTAAAATTATTGATGAATGCACATGGGCAGTAGTATATCATTGGTGAAATGCAAATGAAAAGAATTAAATGGCATACCAAATGCAAACACAATTCATGTTAAGCACAAGAGTAGATAAGATATGAAAACATGTCAAAAAGGTAAGTCAAAATGCATAAACACAAACCAAATGCAAGTATAAACCAACATGACCTATAATTGAGTTAAGAAAGAACTATAATATTCTAAATGAAACCTCTAATCTCACACAAAGCAAACAAGAAAGGGTGGCACAAGTGCCTCATTAAAAGTAAGCTAGAAGGAAGTATAAGAATATGCACAAAGATTACTTCAAATGTAAAGCTCTAAACAAATATCAAAAGTACATATTAAAATCATGACAATTGGCTCTAAACAACCTAAATCAGAAACAAATCAAGCATCAAAAGCTCATGGCAAAATTCAAAATGAAACATGCTCAATCAAATCAACAAAGTCCTATTGAAACACATCACAAGAAGGTGCAAAGATGAACATCAAAAGGTATGATATAATGACTTTAAAAATCAAACAAAACTTTTTTTAGACACTTTAAGATGTTATCTAATCAATGAAAAAAGAATGAATCAAAAATATGATGTGAGATGAGAGAAAGAAATCATGCAAGTGCAAGTGTCAATGAATAAGAGTATTCAAAAAGAAATTGAAAAGAAAATATGAAATAATGTGTAAAAAATTACAAAGTCAGAATTAAAAAATAGATAAAATTATTTAAATGCATAAAGAACACACATGAATTAATTTGGGATTTTTATAGATGATTTGGTATTTTTAAAAATAGGAAATCAAAACACTATGGAAAAGAAAATAAAAAATGAAAAGAAATGGGAAGGGGGTGCAGCGCAAGTAATTGGCATGTTGAAAAATCACATTGGGCTCAGCAAGGGGGTACAAACATCAATTATAAACCCAGTCCAATTATGTGTGATTGTGTGTGATAGTGCGCATGTAAGTCAAACACGTGGATACAATCATGGCCACAGAATTCAGTCAATGCAATCAATCACTTAAACATGTGTATCCAACAGTCCATGAAGCAAGTACATGATAATTCTCCTACACGCACACACACACACACACAATTAATTCAGACTAAGATAAAGAACACGTGCAAGACCACACATTCATTAATGTGTTGGCAACATAACAGACGTTGGATCAATCTCCATGCAAGATCATTACACAAATTCACGCATCAAACCAATCAGAGCTAAGGTCCACACACGATAGCATACACGCACACACACAATAGTCATTCAGGTTAAACAAGATGCGCGTGAGAGGGAGGGTACATCATTTATGCGTTGTCAACATCACAACCACACGATGCAAGCAATCCAATGGCCATGATTTAAAACCACAAGCCCTAACTGATAAATGCCACCGGCCGGAGAAGGACCTCCGGTCGTCTTCTCCGGCGAAACGCCACCACCTGCAACTCTTACATCTTCCAAAAATGCACAAAAATGGTACCAATCGAAAGCTCAAGTTACATACATCATGAATCCAAGCATAGAATCAACATATCATGCACACATAGCAAGAACAGCACCCAAACACTTTTGCCCTAATTTTCAACTATGCTCCTAATGAGCCTATCAACTAGCCAGGACTCACACAGCTTCTAATAAGCTTCAAATCAAGATGAAACAATCTCAAATCACATGAATACGAAGCAATAAGGTTGAGTAAATTAGAACCTGAAACTGTGAAGAAACTTGAGTTGTAAGAAAACCAGAGATATCTTGAGCTCTTGAACTTGTTGGGCAAAATAAATGCTACTTGTTCTTGAGATCTTGAAGAAAATCACGATGAAAACTCAACTGAACTGAAGCTACACTTGCTGAATTGAATTCCTTCTCTCTTGTTCTTGATCAGAAATGGAATAATGATGATGATGAATATGAAATGTAGAAGGAGGTTGATGAATTCGTGTGAAATCAGAGAGAGAATAGAGAGAAAAAGTGAGAAGAATTTTGGAGAGAGAGTGGAAAATAAAGTTGAAAATGAATTTGTCAGTGTGTTTTCAATTTATAGGCTGGGTTAAATGTGAACCATGGTGGTTAACTAAGTCAGTTTAGTGAGTTCAAGGTAGGTTAACTGAGTGCACCCTAGCTAACTGAGTCAAGTTAGTTAGGGGCGAGTGAAAAGAGGTTTTGCTATGGTGTGGTGTGTCCATGATGTTATGGTGAGGTGGAAGTGAAAAGAGTGGTGGTGATGGAAGCATGCTGCAATGAGGAAACTTGTAGTGTAAGCTTGTTCATTTCCTTATTTATGCATGGCACAACATGTATGTATGTGTGTGTAGGAGCATGTTTGGCTCAAAGAGGAAAAGAAAGTGACTGATTCATGAAGCATGCGTGTGAATGTTTGACAACATCAATGTTAAAACATTCTGTTCTTGACAGCTTGAAACATGGAGGTTTGTGAAGGAATTTCTCCATGATTTGTGGATGGTTTGATGAGTTTTGGGTGTCATTGGAAAGATGATACATCATAGAACAACTTTGATGTGAGAATTGACTTGAATGGAGGATTGTAGAATGGTGTAAAATTGCTTGGAATGTCAACGTTTGAAACTGGTACAAATGCGTGGCAAGTTGGTAGGTTGGCATGGCAACATGGTGCATGGAATTCAACATAATCACACCAACTTTGAACCCTTATAACTCCATCATAACTTGCTCAAATGAAAATTTGTCCAACATCAAAGTTGAAGAGGACATGGGGAGGAACAACTTTGATGCTCAACATTTTTTCATTTGAGGCATCCTTCACTAAGAAATTAAGCTTAACATTCTGCCCACCATGTGTTTGACAAAATTATGGCCGGTGGGCCTAAGCTTGCCTTGCCATGACTTGGTTTTTGCCTTGATTTTACCAAACTTTGATTGATCATAACTCCCTCAATTTTGATCCAATGGAAGGGTTCTTTATATGGATTTGAAGATTAGAACATGAACTTTAATTGGCTCAACTTGGGCCTGAGGTTTGGAGCTTTTATCATGAAGAAAGAGAGCCTCAAAGTAGGGTGCAAAATGGTCCAAACTTGCCATTTTGGAAACCCTAAAGTTTCTATTTTTGGCAATTTTGTAACTTCTTGATTTTTCATGATTCCTCCATCATTTCTTGATCAAATCTTGTCCAATGAACATATATAACTTGAATTTTATGATTTTGATCTTAAAAAGTCAGGAGTTGACTTTTTTCACTGCACAGTTGACTTTTCCCCCAATTTCTTGATTATCAAGCAACTGATCAATTGAACCTCTTCTGAAATGAATCAATGGCCAATCTTCCATCCTTAGACACTTAATATCATGTAGAAAACATTGAGATCAAGTTTGAATCAAAATTTCATCAGGAGACCACTTGAATCCAAAACCCTAATTTTGACTATTTTTGTGATAGGAGGTGATGCATTGCCCAATCTTCTTGATGATTTCCCTTCTTTCAATGACTTGTGGGATCAATTGGGATGATATATGATGTAATAGACCCTTGAGGCTTGTTGAGAAACCCTTGGCTCTTATTCTCTTGCTTTGGATGATCCATACCTTTGAGAAACAACTGATCACATGCCCTTATGCAAGATGCCATGCTAAATGCTTAATGTTTTATTTTTCTATGCTTGAATGCAATGCAATGAAATGAAAGCTCATGCTAAATGATATGAAGAAATGAGAGGGAAAATTTTGGGGTATTACAGCTGCCCCTATTCAATCACTGTAGACCTGAATGGATGATAGCGATTGCTGTCAGACTTTCAAGGTATGGAGGGATTGAATACCGAAAATAACCATAAAATTTGCACTCTGTGGAGAAGAAGAAAAGGGATATAAACCCAACCAAGTAAACTCCGTTAGCATAAAACTGATGAGAAGAATAACACTGGAGAGATGTCTTTTAGAACAACGCCAGACGACTACTGGCCCGCCACACTGCGGGTGGACTTTAGCAACGTCTTTTGTACCACTCCAGATGACTACTGGCCTGCCACACTACGGGTGGACTTTAACAATGTCTTTTGTACAACGCCAGACGACTACTGGTCTGCCACACTGCAGGTGGACTTTAGCAATGTCTTTTGTACAACGCCAGACGACTACTGGCCTGCCACACTACGGGTGGACTTTAGCAACGTCTTTTGTACAACGCCAGACGACTACTGGCCTGCCACACTACGGGTGAACTTTAGCCAATCTACGGTTGGACTTACAATTGTCTTTTGAATGGAGTCAGATGACTACTGACTTGCCACACTACGGGTGGACTTTTGCCAATCTACGGTTGAACTTGCAGCTGAATTGCCACCCTTGGATGGACTTTTGCCAATCTATGGTTGGACTTACAACTGTCTTTTTGAATGGAGTCAGACGACTACTAACTTGCCACACTACGGGTGGACTTTTGCCAATCTACGGTTGGACTTGCAGCTGAATTTCCACCCTTGGATGGACTTTTGCCAATCTACGATTGGACTTTGCCTTGTTTTGCCACCCTTGGATGGACTTTTGTCAATCTACGGTTAGACTTGCTGTTTTGCCACCCTTGGATGGACTTTTGCCAATCTGCGGTTAGACTTACAGCTGATTTGCCACCCTTGGATGGACTTTTACCAATCTACGGTTGGACTTTACCTTACTTTGCCACCCTTGGATAGACTTTTGCCAATCTACGGTTGGACTTTGCTGTTTTGCCACCCTTGGATGGACTTTTACCAATCTGCGGTTGGACTTTGCCAAAATTCCAATACTGGATAACGCTCTGCATGCACGTCAGACATTCCTGCTGACTCTGCTGAGAAACAGTAATCAATGATTTGACTTTAGAGACTCCTGAAAGGATGGTATCTCTATTGGAGAATGAATGAACAATCTGTTTACTTCAAATTGTCATGCTCGCCAAAAATAAATTGGACTTTGAGATATGGAAAATGATGACTCTGCCAGGAACTACTTCATCTGCCTGGGGACGAATTCTGGTCATAGCAACTCCGCTGGGGATGAGAATTTTCTGACTTGGCTGAGGAAAGAATGTACTAACACTCTGCTGAAGAAGACAAGTCATTAAAACTCTACTTAGGGATCTATCAAACCCGAGGAGAATATGCTAACACTCTGCTGAGGAAGAGATTCTGTTGACCTGCTAAACTTCTGCGGGGAAGAAAAATAACTCAGCTGGGGAGTATTGTTGACAAGATTCAATGCTGAACTCTGTGGGGAGTATAACTACTAGAGATACGATCTTGCTGGGGACCGGAATTACTCTGTCAGGGATACACAAATCCTGGTTAGAAGACTTTCTGTCGTGACTTGCTGGGAAAGAGTCCTTAGATCTGCTGGGAGAACACACAGGAAATTCATGGTAATCTGTTGAGGAACAAAACTGTCGAGCTTAGAATAAGAGCCACAATGTCCCATGCTAGGCAAACCTTCTGCTTGACGACTCCACTGGGGATAATGAGTTGACGACAAACTCTGCTGGGGAGAACCGCTTCAAAGCGTCTCTCGGTGGGGAATGTCTCTTAAGAGGATTTTACAGAAGACCACACATCTTCAAACTCTTGGGCAGATGCTGAGGCTTGAGAGGTCACTCTACTGGAGATAATAGATCTAGGACTTCCCTTGTCGGGGGACTTCATGATGCCCCATGTTTGGGAGGTTCCACAAACTCGCTTTTGCCCCAGATCACGCGGTGTATCTGAAGAAAACATCCCAAGAGGATTTTACTGAAGACTTGGCATCTTCAAACTCCTGGACACTCGTTGAGTCTTGAACATTAACTGCGAGGTTGGTGAAGCAACTCTACTGGGGAATTCACAACCGTTATCGACACAGAAAAGCTTGTAGCTATTGGAAGTTATGAATAGGAGAATCGACTTAATAAGATACAACACTACCCAGTTGGAAAAGACTTGTCGAGATCGAATAGTCGTGAGCGACCGACGGCTGAAGATGGATTCAATCAGTAAACGTTGTGACAAAAGGTGACGTGGGAACCCTTCTTGAACTTGACTGCCCCGGTATTCTGTATGGGAATAAGTGATTCCTCGTCTAGAAGACATGATCCATCCTCTTGGAATACTTGTACCTGTTACCTGCAACAAAAGAATATACACACGTGCCCCAGGATATTGCGTGGTTTGAATCCACCATCCAGGATTACTCAACATTCAAAGTGATTTTAAATGTTTTTCTGCGCATGTTATTTGTAAGGCCACAGTGTTATCAAATGCAATGTTTTATCAAAAATTCGGACGTTTTTGCAAACAAAACAGTAAGAACAAAATAAGAAGCTATTGACTGAAATTCAATTTATTGATTGAAAAGGCCCGAAATAGGCAAGTACAATTGGGAAGCAAACCCTGGAAAGAGGAGATTGCTGTAAATTGAGAAAAGAAACTATCCTAATGGCAATGTGAAAATGGCATTCCACTGAGTTTCAGTTTTGCTATGGCCAGTATGTCTTCAAGACTCCCCGACCTTGCCTTCTGAGGAGTGATTAGACTGATTCCTACCCTTTGGAAAGTCAGTTGCTGAAACGGTGATGGAGTACAAATAACTCAGACTGTAATCATTCGCTTAAATCCCTCTTTTGCAAGGACCTCCCTTTCAGGTTTTCAATCCGTCGGGATACCCTTTTTTGCCTGAGTTGTCCTTGCGGATTTTCAACTCACCGGGTGTACAATTTTTTTTATATCCCTAATTTTTGCCTGAACCTTTTTATTCTGTTTTTGTGGTTCGTCGGGATGCCCCTTTTTTGCCTGGACTTTTCTTTTTTTGTCCAGCGGGTCTATTTATGCGAAGTATTTTTTGACTACGTCTGAGTTGACAGGGGATGAAAAGTCTTCGCCGTCCATGGTTGTAAGTAATAAGGCTCTGCCCGAGAAGACCTTTTTAACCACGAATGGACCTTCATAGTTGGGGGTCCATTTGCCCCTGTGATCTGTACTAGGAGGAAGGATCCTTTTGAGTACCACATCTCCCACTTTGTAAACCCGAGGACGCACCTTTTGGTCAAATGCTTGCTTCATCCTCCGCTGGTATAACTACCCATGACACATAACTGCCAGTCGTTTCTCTTCAATAAGGCTCAACTGATTAAATCTGGCACGAACCCATTCAGCTTCGTCTAACTTGACATCCATCATGACTCTGAGGGATGGAATCTCAACTTCAACCGGTAGTACTGCCTCCATACCGTATACAAGTGAGAATGGTGTTGCCCCAGTGGACGTGCGTACTGACGTTTGGTACCCATGCAAAGCAAATGGTAGCATCTCATGCCAATCTTTATATGTGACAACCATTTTCTGCACAATCTTCTTAATATTCTTGTTGGCCGCCTCCACAGCACCATTCATCTTCGGGCGATACGGAGAAGAATTGTGATGCTTAATTTTGAAGTCCCGGCACAGCTCAGCCATCATTTTGTTATTTAGATTAGAACCATTATCAGTAATGATTCTCTCGGGCACTCCATAGCGACAAATGATATCCCGTTTCAGGAAACGAGCTACCACTTGCTTAGTGACATTGGCATAAGATGCTGTTTCAACCCATTTTGTGAAGTAATCAATGGTGACCAAGATGAAACGATGGTCGTTTGAAGCAGTAGGCTCAATCTTTCCGATCATGTCGATGCCCCACATGGCAAAGGACCAAGGGGAGGACATGACACTCAACGGATTTGGAGGAACATGCAGTTTATCTGCATAAATCTAGCATTTGTGACACTTGCGGGCGTACTTGTAACAATCTGCCTCCATCGTCAACCAATAATATCCCGACCTCAATAATTTCTTTGCCATTGCGTGTCCTCCGGCATGAGTATCGAAAGAGCCTTCATGTACTTCCTGCATTAACAAGTCTGCTTCGTGTCTATCCACGCATCTGAGCAGAACCATGTCAAAATTCCGTTTGTACAGCACGTCATCTTGATTCAAGAAGAAGCTACCAGACAACCTTCTCAACGTCTTCTTATCTTTGGTAGATGCCCCAGGCGGGTACTCTTGACTTTTCAAGAAACACTTGATATCATGAAACCATGGCTTGTCATCAGACGTTGCATCAACCGCAAACACAAATGCAGGTCTGTCAAGATGAGACACTTCAATCTTAGGTACATGGTTCCACCTTTGCACTTTGATCATGGAAGACAATGTGGCCAAGGCATCAGCAAACTTATTCTCATCTCGAGGAATATGGTACATCTTCACTGTTGTGAAAAATGTCAGCAATCTCCTTGTATAATCTCTATACGGAACTAGATGCGCTTGGTGCGTGTACCAACTCCCTTTCACTTGATTAATTACCAAAGCTGAATCACCGAAGATATCAAGGGTCTTAATTCGCAAATTAATCGCCTCCTCAATCCCCATTATACAAGCTTCATATTCTGCTTCATTGTTGGTGCATCCGAAAGTTACTCGGGCAGTGAAAGGCATATAAACACCTTCCGGCATAATAAGAACTGCTCCAACTCCGCACCCATCATGTTGACAGCCCCATCAAACATCAAAATCCATTTGGATTCAGGGTCTGGCCCCTCCTCCGGGAGTGGTTCCTCGCAATCTTTAGCTTTGAGAAACATGATGTCCTCATCAGGGAAATCAAACTTCATGGGTTGGTAATCATCAATTGGATGTTGCGCAAGATAGTCTGACAAGATACTTCCTTTGATGGCCTTTTGAGAAGTATAGTGGATATCATATTCTGTCAAAACCATTTGCCACCGTGCAACTCTGCCTGTTAGTGATGGTTTCTCGAAAATGTATTTGATAGGATCCATTTTTGAAATCAACAAAGTTGTGTGCCTGATCATATACTGCCTCAATCGCTTAGCAGCCCATGCAAGTGCACAACATGTCTTCTCAAGCATTGAGTACCGGGACTCGCAGTCATTGAACTTTTTGCTCAGGTAGTAGATAGTATGCTCCTTCCTACCTGTCTCGTCATGTTGACCGAGAACACAACCCATAGAACCTTCAAGCACTGTCAAATACATTATCAAAGGTCTTCTCGAAACTGGAGGCATGAGAATTGGAGGTTCCTGCAAGTATTCTTTTATTTTATCGAATGCCAATTGGCAATCGTCATTCCACCTGACCATTTGATCTTTTCTTAGCAGTTTGAATATTGGTTCGCACGTGGCTGTTAGGTGAGATATGAACCTTGCAATGTAGTTCAATCTACCCAGAAAACCCCGAACCTCTTTTTCTGTTCTCGGTTCAGACATGTCTTGTATTGCTTTCACTTTGGCAGGATCAACCTCAATCCCTTTTTCACTCACAATGAAACCCAGCAGCTTTCCAGAACGCACCCCGAAAGTGTACTTGTTCGGATTCAACCTTAAACGGAACTTTCTCAACCTTTCAAACAACTTTTTCAAGTTGATCAGATGTTCTTCCTCCGTTCGCGACTTGGCGATCATGTCATCCACATAACATTCAATCTCTTTGTGAATCAAGTCATGGAATAATGTTACCATTGCCCGCTGATACGTTGCCCCTGCATTTTTCAACCCAAAAGGCATTACCTTATAACAATATATACCCCATGGGGTAATGAACGTGGTCTTCTCCATATCCTCAGATGCCATCTTAATCTGGTTGTACCCGGAGAAACCGTCCATAAACGAGAACACTGAAAACTGAGCTGTATTGTCAACCAGCACATCGATGTGGGGTAGTGGAAAATCATCTTTCGGACTAGCTTTGTTAAGATCTCGATAATCCACACACATTCTCACCTTTCCGTCATTCTTTGGTACCGGCACGATGTTGGCTACCCAGGGAGGATAATTGGTCACAGCAAGAAACCCTGCGTCCCACTGCTTCTGAACTTCTTCTTTGATCTTTATGGCCATATCGGGATGAGTCTGACGAAGTTTCTGCTTGACTGGCGGGCATTCTTCTCTCAATGGCAGCCTATGTACAACAATATCAGTATCCAACCCTGGCATGTCTTGATACGACTAGGCGAAGATATCAACATATTCACACAACATCTCAGTCAAAGCTTTCTTCACATCTGCTTGTAGGCTGACGCCAATCTTGATCTCTTTCTTAGCATCCTCGGTACCAATATTGATGATCTCTATGGTCTCTTGATGAGGCTGGATGACCCTTTCCTCTTGTTTTAACAATCTGGCCAGTTCCTCAGGGAGTTCACGGCCTTTCTAATCCCCTTCTTCGGCTTGATAAATCGGTTTGTCAAAGTCATACATAGCCATAGCAGAACCGTTATCAATGGAATCCGAAGGATCAAGTCTGCACGAACAGGTTCATGCTTTATTTTAGAATTCATTTTTAAAACAATAAGAAACAAAACATTGCCATTTTAATATTTTTTGTGCAAAAATAAAAAAAATGAAAGACAGAGAACAAAATTTGAGTGAAAAACGTCCTTTATTGATGATTAAAATGGTAAATGCAAACAGGTGGCCCTACAAATGAATCTATACGCCTTGGGCAGAGCGCAAGATTTTAACATGCATTATGGTTAGAAAAACAAAGAAAATTACTCTGTTTGAAGAGTAACTTAAACGACTTCTTCAACGGACCAGTTCTGCAATTGTTGTCCCGGAGCACGTGGGCGTACCCAATTGTCGAAGTCACAGTCACTGTCAATGCCACCTTCTGTAGCTGTACAAGACTGATCTGGGTAAATGATTCCCCCACTGCTGAAAGTGATGGGTCCACTGTTCTCTGCAACTGAAGTCATAGAGGGTTGATAGCCAATACCAAACTTGTCCTCCTTCATTTGTGTCTCTATCAGCTTGCCCCAGCCTTGGGCATTACCTGCTCTGACAACCTCGACAGCTTGCTTATAGGATGAAATGGATGTGCCGGCTCTATCTGGTGCAAGGGAAGATTCAGGCACGTTATCAATATTCACTGCCTCGAACGACTGGCAAAGCCTTTCGTGAATTTCCCCATCCATCTCAACATACTTGAACGTGGACAAATGACTGACAAATATGTCTTCTTCACCACACACAGTCACTACTTGTCCCTCGAACTCATATTTCAGCTTCTGATGTAAGGTGGATGTAACAGCCTCGACCGCATGAATCCAAGGGCGACCTAATAAACAGCTATAAGCAGGCTATATATCCATCACGTGGAATGTAGACTTGAACACCTGAGGTCCAATTTGCACAGGTAATTCCACTTCACCGAACACAGATCCTTTCGTCCCATCGAACTCTCTGACAACCAAATCACTGGGCCTTAAAATCAAACCATCAACCTCCAGCTTCATCAGCGCCTTCTTAGGCAAGACATTGAGCGGGGAACCAGTGTCTACAAATACGTGAGACAACACTGCACCCCTGCACTCCATCGTAATGTGCAAAGCTTTGTTGTGGTTTCTTCCTTCAGGCGTCAAATCTCTGCTCGTGAAACCCAATCTGTGGCTGACATTGACATTAGAAATTACACGCCCAAGCTGATTGACAGTAATTTCCTGTGGAACATAGGCTCTCTTCAACACTTTCAGCAAAGCCTCTCGGTGCGCGTCAGAACACATCAACAATGACAAAATTGAGATTTTCGAGGGCGTCTGGTTCAATTGATCGACAATATTGTAATCACTTTTCTTTATTATCCTCATGAACTCTTCTACCTCGTTGTCAAAGGTAATCTTGGTCTCTGTTTCAGGCACAGGCACACTCTCAGCCACCTGTTTTCCTTTAGCTTTTGCCGCAGCCTCAACTTCTTTATCGTTGCGCAAAGTTTGGGGAGCAAACAACCTTCCACTCCTAGTAAAGCCACCTACACCACCCACATTATCAATATTTGAACTGGCTGATGTCCCGACTTCCTGCTTTTTCCCTTCATAATACACGTCTGCCCCATAGTGCCATGGGATTGCTTTCGTAGATGTAAACGGAATTGGTCCTGGCACCGTGATAGTAACAGGACTGGATCTTTCTTGCACAACACTTGCCACAGGAGCTGTACTTGCAGGCACCTGAATTTCAGCGGGAGTATAATAAATGGTCACAGTTGACACCTCATCAGTATCTTTCACAACTCGGTCAAACTGTAGACGGCCCTCGTCAATCAGACTCTGCAAACCGACTCTCAATTTATCGCAACCATTCTCTTGGCCCATACATTCAGAACAATCTTGATCACAACCTGGGAACACCTGTCCCTTCAACAAACGATCCTTAACCACTAGCAATGAGGTCTTCACCTGATTGATATCTGCCACCAAGTTCAATCTCTTTCCGTCCTCCATAGCGTGCACATCTGCCACACCATGGTTAGGCATGGGGTTCTGGATAACATTAGGAGGTAGCGAGAAATTGATTGCTTTAGCATCGATCAAGTCTTGCACCTTATTCTGAAATACCCAACACTTTTCAGTGGTATGCCCCAGAGCACCTGAGTGGAAATCACAGCGAGCGTTAACATCAAAATTAGGTGGCAAGTTGCCAGCGACAGGAGGTCTCATAGTACGAAGTTCAACCAACTTCAGTTGTAGTAACTGAGGTAACAATGCTGAATAAGTCATAGGGACAGGGTCAATCTTACGGTCCCTCTGCCTAGACCTTTGCTGGAAAGGAGGTTGCTGTTGTTGCTGCTGAGCTTGCTGTTGTGGTTGTTATTGCTGAACATATGGCATTGGGATCGTCACTGCCCCTACTTGGTGATAAGCCTGAGAACGTCCTCCTCCCCGTCCTCTATACACAGCGTTTGTATCGCCTTCTCTCCTTTTTTGACCATTAGCAAATGGTTTTTTTGTTCCAGAAGAGCCAGCCCCACTTATATCTTGGATCTTCCCAAGTTTCAACAGACTCTCGATCCTTTCTCCCGCAATCACAATATCAGAAAATCCGGTCGATGGACAAGCAGCCAATCTTTCAAGGAATGCCCCTTGCAGGGTGCCCATGAACATATCTGCCATTTCTCTATCCAGCAAAGGAGGTTGAACTTGAGCAACCATTTCTCTCCACCTTTGAGCGTATTCCTTGAAACTTTCCTTAGCATTCTGTGACAACCCTTGCAGTTGAGTGCGGTTGAGAGCCATGTCGATATTATACTGGTATTGCTTCAGAAACGCCTCTGCCAGATCCTTCCAGCTTCTCACAGCAGCTTTGTTCAATTTCATATACCAAGTCAACGAAGCTCCGGCAAAACTGTCTTAAAAGTAATGCATCCATAACTTCTCATCATCAGTATGGGCTGAAATCCTCCCAAAATAGGCCTGAATATGTGTCCGGGGACACGTATTGCCATGATATTTGTCAAAAGTAGGCGGCTTGAACTTTGGAGGAATTCTGACTCCAGGTACCAGACCCAAACTTGTAACATCAATACCCATAGAATTCTTGCACTCTATAGCCCTGATCTTCTCAGCCAGCTCATCATACCTTCTGTCACCCATATCAGCATCCAGCAGAGTGAATTGGTCTTCCAGAACATCTTCTTGAACACCACCAACATTTCTGCCATTTCCATTACCCAGATTACTAATAGGAGGAGGGTTGCCAACAGGGGGAGGATTGCCCTGTGTTTGTGAATTGTCATTCTGATTACCTCTCAGCGTGGCCTCTGGCCGCTCGACCATAAGTCTCAATCTCTCTTGAGTCTGTGCCATGCCAGTCATGAGAGTCATGAACTGGTCCATGCGTGCCCTCATCTCAGCCAAATCATTCTGCATTTGATCCATAATCCTTGCTTGATTTCTTCGAGTTGAGTATCAGTGAATGTGAGTATCAGCTATAATGCCTGAAACCAGATAAAGGTTAGAGACCCCGCCACAAGTACCTGAAAAACAAGCAACAAAATGCAAAATCATATGCCATGCAATGCAACTGGCATGTTTATCACTTCCGAGGTGCTCTACACTCTGATTCCAATCTTAACCACAAAAATCTGAAGATCAGAAATCGTGATATGAAGAGGCGTGTCGTGATTATGTGCTCGTGTACAAATAACAGCCAGAGGAACCTTTCTGAACAACCTGCTCATTTCAATTAAAAGGACACATATACACAGTGTTCAACAATGAGTTCAAACAACATACATCAAAAAGGTGGATTCATCAACACGCCTGATGATATCCATCAACAAAAATACATCAAGAGAAATAACAAACTATCAATCTGACAACTCTAAATCCTTCAACCTGTCACTTGAATGCTTGATATCCTTGAAGAGTATGCGAGTGCGCTGGTGATTTGGTCTTTCGATCAACTCCCTGATCAGAACATCTCTTCTCATGAGAGCTTCAGTGAATGACCCCATACACATCAGGAGAGCTTCATCATCATAAACCCCTTTGTGCCTCTTCACACCGGCTTGTATCTTGAGTTTCTCCACATCTACCCTGGCCTCATTAAGCTCGCCCTTGGAAGTCTTCAGCTCCTCTCTAGCGCTTACCAATTGCTCTTGACTTTCACCAAGGTTATCCTGATACTTTCTCTATTGTTCATGTGCCTTTTTGAGCTCCTCATCCTTGATCTTCAGTTGTTCTTGCAACTCGGCGTTTTTTATTCTAACCTCATCCCAGGCTTGTTGAAGCTTGGCTAGCATGTCCTTGGTCTGAGCTAAAGTTTGTTTGGTCTTCTTATGAGCTTGAGTGGCAGCATCGGCACCTTTACTAATTTTCTGGAAGTATTGAGCTCTTTCGGCGAAATCCTTTTCTCTCGCAGCTAAGATTCTTTCGGCGTCTTGGGATCTATGCTCCAATTCTTTGTTGGCGTGCAAATCATTTTGAAGAAGACTACTCAGATCTGAATTCTCCACCCGAAGCTCCTTTACCAATTTCTGCAGCTTGTCAAACTCCTCAATGGCCACCGTGGTAGGCTGCTCTGGCATTACAGGATAGAGAGAGGGTTCCCTTGAAAAAGGCAAGAGTAATTCATTCACCTTCATTTCAAGCCATCTTTCGTAATCAGGGTAAGATCTGCAATCCATCTTTCCAAAAACTATTTTTCCAATTTTACGTTGGTGACCCCAAGCATTCACAATTTCTTGCAACATTTCCTCATCTTCAGTCCGTATAAAGAACAAAGATTTCTCAACATCCTGGTCTGAGGGAGGAAACCTGGAAGCGTATCCAAATTGTCTAACGGCCAGGATCGGGTTATAGTTGATTCCCCCTTTCCTGCCGATTAGAGGCACATTGGGAAAATTCCAACAACTGGTGACAATCTCTATTCCCATCAGCTTACGATCGAACTAGACGATGTTATCAGCAGTTAATCCCATTATCCGCATGAACCATTTTAAGGAATCCTTTGTTTCTACAAAAGCACCCGCCTGAGGTAAATGCTTCAAAAACCAACGAGATAAAAGTTGAGTGCAACAATTGACAGGTCCTCCCCTTCTCTTTTCATTCTTGAAATGCACCGAGTAGTAAAAATCTCCTAACAAAGTGGGAACCGGATTTTTGAGAATAAAAACTCTTATAGCCTGCATATCCACAAAATCTTGTTGATTAGGGAAAAGAACAATGTCGTATATGCACAAAGCCAGGATGGAGTTGTAAACTGCCCAATTCTTTGTTTCAGCAGCCTCTTGAGCTTGGTCAGTAAGAAAGGCTAAGTGAAAACCTTTGACCCCATTTTTGATAGCCACATTCCCTTTTAACACTGATTCTTTCACCTGTACCGCAACCGCAACCTCCTCTATGCTAGGATGACTTCCAGAAAAGAAAGGCACTACTGATTCGACCGGAGTTCCCAAAATAAATGAGAACTCTTCCAAAGTAGGCATCAAGATGTAATCAGGAAAGAGAAAGCATCTCAACGAAGGCTCATAAAACTGTAGCAACATGTGAAGAGCATCATGTTCATACTGTGTGATTCTACGGACCATCTCAACCAGTTTCCCATGTTGCTTATGGAAGTTGACAAGCACACCCGGGTCAGCCATGGCTATCACCTTGTGCAGTAAGTCCAAAGCAGGTTCTGGGAACTTGTAGGCAACATTGTGCTTTCTCTCGAGAACTGTCTCTGTCGAACCCATTGATTGGAATCAGAAGTGTAATAAGCACCTGTAAATGACAAACATGAATGTTATGACATGATAATGCAATGCAAAAGGGCATGGTATCAGCGTTCTCTGTGTCTGTGCTGGACTGTGTGCACAGTGTCTGTACAAGTCTGAGAATAATATTGTAGATAGAAACTCACTGTCTGTAACAAGTTACATCATCTGTCTGTGAAAATATCAGAGTATCAGGGTATGTGGGAGGCATGGTTACCTGCAAACCTGTAAACACCTGCCCATACTCACATGTGGGTACTAGAACAGCGGTTCCTCAGTTTCGGATTCTCTATTTTGAGAAGCAAAAGCACATTCAGCCTGTAGGATACAATGCTATCCCCAAACAAAGAGATCGTCCACTGGTTCCCAAAAAATAAAGGCCATCCTATGCAAGTTCTAAAGTGGGCCCTCGGGTGCGATTGGGTTTGCCACAGAATGTGGTCTGCCACTATCACCACTAAAGAGGGATGTTTCCACTAAGGTCCTCAATGATCGGTCACCAGAGTCGACAGATTTCTAGGTTAACACTCCGAAATGCACAGGACGCGCAAATCAGAACATCTCCCAAGAAAACCTCGTCTGGTTGTGGATTTCATGTAAACCATACATAACAAGATGCAACGTAGGCCACACTACCGTCCACGCTAGTCCTATGTATGTACTCAAGCCTGTGTAATGGGCTTATCTCTCAGAATACCCATCCTGCCAAACAGAAAACCAGCACAGCACAGTCCAGTATAATAATGAATGTAATGTAGTAAATGCGATAAATACAGTAATACAGTAAATAGCAATACAGTAAAAACAGCAAATACAACATCAAAGTAAACACCCAATGAAAGAAAAACAAACAAGCGCTAGGATTGACTCGCAAAAGGGGATGGACCAGCAAGAGGTCAATCGGTCCCCAGCAGAGTCGCCAGCTGTCGTTCCCGGAATTTTCATCCAAGTATAAACGCGAAAGTGGCACCAAAACAGAGTCGCCAGCAATGTGTATTTATCCCAAGAGAGGGAAAGGAAACACTGCATAAACCTGGGAGAAAGGAAAAGCATGGTCTCACGATCAAGAGAACTGAGTTCGGGAGTCGGTTACGCGAAGGGAAGGTATTAGCACCCCCACGCGTCCAGCGTACCCGATGGGATCCACGCTTGCTGTCTCGATCAAAGGGTGTAGAAAACTGAAGCTTCGCTGCTACTGGAAAGGAAAAGGAACAGGAAAAGGGAAAAAAGAAAGGAGAGAGAGAACAAGAAACAAATGTAGGGAAAATAAAAGAAGTGCTCGAATGGGCCCTACCCCACTGCCTACGTATCTCATCGGGAACATGAGAATCAGAGCGACGTAGTTCCCCTCAACGAGGGTCGCTTTGTTTGTGTTTTTTAGTGGAAACGTCAGAGTGCACGTCCCAGTAGATAGGTGTTGCAGCTCGCTGTAGGGAGACTTAGGCGTTACCTGTTTGCGGTAGAACGGACTTGACGAGTCCTTAAGGAAGGAGTGAAGAGATGAGAAAAGAATTGTTTGTTTGTTTTCGTCTTTTAAGAAAGAAGTGTTTTGTTTATTGGTGTTTTATAACACACATTGTATTTAAGTCCTTTATGTAAGGTCGAATGCCTTGCATATCGACCCGGGATGGGATGTACGCTAAACATTCTAAAAAAGTGAGAGAAGACCCCTCACTATCTCAGTCTTACATGAAAGGCTCAAATACAATATTTGTTAGGCCTTTATTAAGTGTTTTTTACCTTTTTGTTTAAAGTGAGAAGAAGAGACTCAAATGGAGGAGTAAAGGTAAAAACTAAAGAGGGGGACTAAGACTCAATCTTAATGTTATCATACATGGTGATCCTATGGTTAATGAGGTTTAAGGAACCTAATCCTAAAAGAAAGGAGAAGAAGCTAGAAAGCAACTTACTTCCAAGATGGAAGTTAAGTTATTTCTAAGAGGGAAGAAAGAGGATTATGAAAGCAAAGCATCATTAAATGCTTAAACAAAACAAATTGAATGATTAAAAGATGAAGAAAGAAATTAGAACGTGGATGCATATCCACACTCAAGTGACTTACCATTAGCCCCTGAAATAGTTAGTACAATTATTTGCAAGTGAAGAAACAAGTTAAGATGAACAAGTAAGGCTTAAACAAGTCAAGAACCAAAGTAAAACCATCTTAAAGATTAAGGAAAGCCTAAGGTCAGAATGCACATCATAAGAATGTTCTCTAATGCTATGAGATCAAACACAAATCAAATGTACACAAACAATGCCTTAAACCACAAAGAAATGCATTATGAAAGGAGTAGATGAAGAATGAGTGGATATGCAAAGTGATCATGCATTAATGCTTCATGAAAGGTTAAAGTCAGAACCAATGTCATTTAAGAATGGTTTTACAATGCTTATGAATCATCATGTAGTTCATGGATGAAATGATGTAAGAAGAAGAGATGAGAAAGAGAAAAGAATGAGAAACAAGTTTCACTAAGATGCACAAAGTTACATATCAAATATTCATATCATGTAAAATGATTGATGAATGCACATGGGCAGTAGTATATCATTGGTGAAATGCAAATGAAAAGAATGAAATGGCATACCAAATGCAAACACAATTCATGTTAAGCACAAGAGTAGATAAGATATGAAAACATGTCAAAAAGGTAAGCCAAAATGCATAAACACAAACCAAATGCAAGTATAAACCAACATGACCTATAATTGAGTTAAGAAAGAACTATAATCTTCTAAATGAAACCTCTAATCTCACACAAAGCAAACAAGAAAGGGTGGCACAAGTGCCTCATTAAAAGTAAGCTAGAAGGAAGTATAAGAATATGCACAAAGATTACTTCAAATGTAAAGCTCTAAAAAAATATCAAAAGTACATATTAAAATCATGACAATTGGGTATAAACAACCTAAATCAAAAACAAATCAAGCATCAAAAGCTCATGGCAAAATTCAAAATGAAACATGCTCAATCAAATCAACAAAGTCCTATTGAAACACATCACAAGAAGGTGCAAAGATGAACATCAAAAGGTATGATATAATGACTTTAAAAATCAAACAAAATTTTTTTAGACACTTTAAGATGTTATCTAATCAATACAAAAATAATGAATAAAAAATATGATGTGAAATGAGAGAAAGAAATCATGCAAGTGCAAGTGTCAATGAATAAGAGTATTAAAAAAGAAATTGAAAAGAAAATATGAAATAATGTGTAAAAAATCACAAAGTCAGAATTAAAAAATAGATAAAATTATTTAAATGCATAAAGAACACACATGAATTAATTTGGGATTTTTAGAGATGATTTGGTATTTTTAAAAATAGGAAATCAAAACACTATGGAAAAGAAAATAAAAAATGAAAAGAAATGGGAAGGGGGTGCAGCGCAAGTAATTGGCATGTTGAAAAATCACATTGGGCTCAGCAAGGGGGTGCAAACATCAATTATAAACCCAGTCCAATTATGTGTGATTGTGTGTGATAGTGCGCATGTAAGTCAAACACGTGGATACAATCATGGCCACAGAATTCAGTCAATGCAATCAATCACTTAAACATGTGTATCCAACAGTCCATGAAGCAAGTACATGATAATTCTCCTACACGCACACACACACAATTAATTCAGACTAAGATAAAGAACACGTGCAAGACCACACATTCATTAATGTGTTGGCAACATAACAGACGTTGGATCAATCTCCATGCAAGATCATTACACAAATTCACGCATCAAACCAATCAGAGCTAAGGTCCACACACGATAGCATATACGCACACACACAAGAGTCATTCAGGTTAAACAAGATGCACGTGAGAGGGAGGGTACATCATTTATGCGTTGTCAACATCACAACCACACGATGCAAGCAATCCAATGGCCATGATTTAAAACCACAAGCCCTAACTGATAAATGCCACCGGCCGGAGAAGGACCTCCGGTCGTCTTCTCCGGAGAAACGCCACCACCTGCAACTCTTACATCTTCCAAAAATGCACAAAAATGGTACCAATCGAAAGCTCAAGTTACGTACATCATGAATCCAAGCATAGAATCAGCATATCATGCACACATAGCAAGAACAACACCCAAACACTTTTGCCCTAATTTTCAACTATGCTCCTAATGAGCCTATCAGCTAGCCAGGACTCACACAGCTTCTAATAAGCTTCAAATCAAATGAAACAATCTCAAATCACATGAATACGAAGCAATAAGGTTGAGTAAATTAGAACCTGAAACTGTGTAGAAACTTGAGTTGTAAGAAAACCAGAGATATCTTGAGCTCTTGAACTTGTTGGGCAAAATAAATGCTACTTGTTCTTGAGATCTTGAAGAAAATCACGATGAAAACTCAACTGAACTGAAGCTACACTTGCTGAATTGAATTCCTTCTCTCTTGTTCTTGATCAGAAATGGAATAATGATGATGATGAATATGAAATGTAGAAGGAGGTTGATGAATTCGTGTGAAATCAGAGAGAGAATAGAGAGAAAAAGTGAGAAGAATTTTGGAGAGAGAGTGGAAAATGAAGTTGAAAATGAATTTGTCAGTGTGTTTTCAATTTATAGGCTGGGTTAAATGTGAACCATGGTGGTTAACTAAGTCAGTTTGGTGAGTTCAAGGTAGGTTAACTGAGTGCACCCTAGCTAACTGAGTCAAGTTAGTTAGGGGCGAGTGAAAAGAGGTTTTGCTATGGTATGGTGTGTTCATGATGTTATGGTGAGGTGGAAGTGAAAAGAGTGGTGGTGATGGAAGCATGCTGCAATGAGGAAACTTGTAGTGTAAACTTGTTCATTTCCTTTTTTATGCATGGCACAACATGTATGTATGTGTGTGTAGGAGCATGTTTGGCTCAAAGAGGAAAAGAAAGTGACTGATTCATGAAGCATGCGTGTGAATGTTTGACAACATCAATGTTAAAACATTCTGTTCTTGACAGCTTGAAACATGGAGGTTTGTGAAGGAATTTCTCCATGATTTGTGGATGGTTTGATGAGTTTTGGGTGTTATTGGAAAGATGATACATCATAGAACAACTTTGATGTGAGGATTGACTTGAATGGAGGATTGTAGAATGGTGTAAAATTGCTTGGAATGTCAACGTTTGAAACTGGTACAAATGCGTGGCAAGTTGGTAGGTTGGCATGGCAACATGGTGCATGGAATTCAACATAATCACACCAACTTTGAACCCTTATAACTCCATCATAACTTGCTCAAATGAAAATTTGTCCAACATCAAAGTTGAAGAGGACATGGGGAGGAACAACTTTGATGTTCAACATTTTTTCATTTGAGGCATCCTTCACTGATAAATTAAGCTTGACATTCTGCCCACCATGTGTTTGACAAAATTATGGCCGGTGGGCCTAAGCTTGCCTTGCCATGACTTGGTTTTTGCCTTGATTTTACCAAACTTTGATTGATCATAACTCCCTCAATTTTGATCCAATGGAAGGGTTCTTTATATGGATTTGAAGATTAGAACATGAAATTTAATTGGCTCAACTTGGGCCTGAGGTTTGGAGCTTTTATCATGAAGAAAGAGAGCCTCAAAGTAGGGTGCAAAATGGTCCAAACTTGCCATTTTGGAAACCCTAAAGTTTCTATTTTTGGCAATTTTGTAACTTCTTGATTTTTCATGATTCCTCCATCATTTCTTGATCAAATCTTGTCCAATGAACATATATAACTTGAATTTTATGATTTTGATCTTAAAAAGTCAGGAGTAGACTTTTTTCACTGCACAGTTGACTTTTTCCCCAATTTCTTGATTATCAAGCAACTGATCAATTGAACCTCTTCTGAAATGAATCAATGGCCAATATTCCATCCTTAGACACTTAATATCATGTAGAAAACATTGAGATCAAGTTTGAATCAAAATTTCATCAGGAGACCACTTGAATCCAAAACCCTAATTTTGACTGTTTTTGTGATAGGAGGTGATGCATTGCCCAATCTTCTTGATGATTTCCCTTCTTTCAATGACTTGTGGGATCAATTGGGATGATATATGATGTAATAGACCCTTGAGGCTTGTTGAGAAACCCTTGGCTCTTATTCTCTTGCTTTGGATGATCCATACCTTTGAGAAACAACTGATCACATGCCCTTATGCAAGATGTCATGCTAAATGCTTAATGTTTTATTTTTCTATGCTTGAATGCAATGCAATGAAATGAAAGCTCATGCTAAATGATATGAAGAAATGAGAGGGCAAATTTTGGGGTATTACACCTTTATAATGGAATAGCGCATTGGTGTTAGGGTTCGGCACACACCACCGACATAGCAATAACGACCACTATTAGAACTTTGGGGATAGATTCCTTAAATTCTATTTTTAAAATAGTTGTCATATATGTAGTCTTATATAAATTCCTCAAATCCATAAGTATGCCCGATTTTCATGGAATTGTAGGTTATGTTGTAATTACTTTATGTCTCGATGTCTGATATAATTAGTCTTATATAGTCTTTGTGCTATTGCATGTACACTTCTTGCACTTAAGTTGCCATACAGTTATACTATCCACTGCATCCGTTGGTTGATGTTGCGGAAGTGTTTTTATGGCTTATGGCCGTCGGTACCATCTTACGCATCTAGCAGCTCACAACATTGACAAATGCTTAGTGGGAATTCCTAATGGCGTAGGTTTATCATCTATTTAGTTACTGCATTCTTTTTGTCTACGAAACTGCTATCCTTCAAACCAAGCTTATATTTGATGGCATTTAATTCACTGAATTTAATTGAGCAGACCAAGCTTATTGTATTGGGAAAACTGATTGCTACATATACTAATTTGTCATACTTGAACTGTTTTGCAGATTCTCTGTGACTGTCCCAACTGTGCCCAGAAATGCACTTGGTTATGGTGATTTTCTTGGATAAACAGTGATAATTATATGCAGTGTTATATTTTATCTTATTTTCTTGGTTTTTTTGATCTTATACTTCAGAACTGATGTTTTGTTTTCAACCTGTTGATTTTGTTGACAAGGCTTTGCAAAGAGAGGTGTATATCTACTGCTTTTTCTTGATTCTGTATTTATGTGTTTAATATCTAAAATTAAGACCTAATATTCTGATTTTGGGTCACTGCTTCAAGGTTTCTGGGATTGATAGTCTCGGGGGAGGAACTACGTCAGTTAAGTAGATCCTTTGATATGGCACCATCATATGTTTTCACACATTTGACTCTGGTAATTCTCTCCCCTAATTTATACTGGCTTCGTACTATATGATTAGTTATCATGTTAATTGGTATTCTGTTACTTAGTCATGACTTTACGATGTGAATGTTGTAATTAGTGAGGTTTTAAAATGTTTTCATTTCCAATGTAAATCATAAATTTGACCATAACTATTCAATAACAATTTATTAAAACGTGATTGATAAACTTGACCATCACAATTCAATAACCAACATTGGTTTTTGAATTAACCAAGCAATTATGACAGGCCACTAGAAACTTTAAGATTTCCAATGTAAAAATAATATGAAGAATCAAATAAACCATTATGAATTCCTATTTTCTCTTCTTATTATCACACAACCAGCACCTTAGGATAGGAAAAAACGAAATGAATTCAAATGATGATGTCCAGGTCGAACCAACATCAGAAGATCAACAACCACAAAATGTCCAATAGGTTCCCCAGGTAATCCCTGTGGTTGATGAGGTCCAACAGGGTGTACAGGTCCAGGTCGAGGAAGC
This sequence comes from Lathyrus tuberosus, assembly GCA_022829125.1. Lineage (NCBI taxonomy): Eukaryota > Viridiplantae > Streptophyta > Magnoliopsida > Fabales > Fabaceae > Lathyrus > Lathyrus tuberosus. Next base: position 5,980,762 of record JALAZF010000283.1, on the reverse strand, counting down.
TGCCGAGACCCAAGAAGCGGCAGCATTGCGAAGAAGACAAGCCAGGAGACGATTAAGAAGGGAAAGAAGAAGGATGAGAAGGAGACGTATATTCGATTCAGATGATGAAGATGAAGCACCTTTTTGCTGGACTAACTTTATGCAGGCTAGGGCTTTTAGATTTGATATTTAAAATTTTAGATTTTCATCTAGGGCTCTTATCAAATCTATGATAAAATAGTTTATTGTTGTCAGGATCTACTTCAACTCATGTGTATTTTGGAATCATGTTGCTACATTATATGCATTTTAATATTTTAATTGAAGTAAGTATATTGGCTATTTGTTTGATTGCATTTTTCCGCTACATATTATGTCTTCTCTGTTCAGTTGTCCATGCTTTATGTTATTTCTTGCTAAAATTTAATAACATGGAGAGTTGTTGGGTTAATGACTACTTCAAATTCTACGTATCAGGTTAGGATTACTAATGTGCTTCTGCCTGAGACTTTGATTTCCTGCATTTTTGTCTTATTGCTACTAAATGTTAATCCTTTTTTATTTTTTAACTAATTCTAAACCAACCAGAAACATATCTTAGCCAAGACAAACAAAAGGATAAGGAAGGAAGATCTTCAGGTTATATCACTTACTATCAGTTATTTTGCCTGTGTTTTATTTTATTTTACTCATTATTTTTTAAATATTAATGCTGTTCTAATTATTCCACTATGCAATTAAAATTTATACTTTATTTTGTATTCCTCAATGATGCAGATCTGAATGAAATTCGTCCTATTCTCCCTCAACTTCTTGATGGTATGTGAGCATGAAAGTTTTATCTTCACCTCATTATTATTATTTTAGGAAATTGAATTCTTCACCTCAGTTTTATCTTCACCTCAACCTATGTCCTTTGTACTGATATCCTGTTTTCATTTGCTTTCATGGAGATGGAATTTTGCTTCTTGAAGCATACAGGCTTCTGAGGGTCGGTCGCTACTTTGTTTGAGCAACACAGCCTGTATACAAACATGAAGTGAGTCTTCAAGAACAATGGAAAGGTAACTATTTTTCGTATCAAATAATTTAATCCTTGATATAGTTGACATGACTACCCATATATCTCTCAGATTAAAGCTGTTGATTTATACTCAAAATTTACAAGACATGTTTACAAAAGAGCCCCTGACTTTGTTGTTGATCAAAGCATGTATTCCTGTTGATTGCAGTGGCTAAGATTTGGACTCCCCGCAGTTGGAATATTAGCAGTCAAACTATACAGACTGTTCCATCTAGAAATAACAGCTTCGTGTTCCAACTTGAATTTTAAATGCTATATAACAAGTTTACGGTGAGTTGTGAGTTGTTCGATCTTGATTTGATGGTCTGCATTTTTTATTGCAGAAAATGCATGCTTCCCCAATTACATGGAATTTGGACCCATCCAAAAAAAGATCCAAAACACAACCGTGAGTACTAAGTGGCTTGGTTCTTTGCATTTGAAAACTATCTTTTAAGAGATGGTTCTGTGTGTGATTGGGTGCTTATCTTATATATTTGTTTTAATTGCAAATTTTCTATGGTTCCTGCCAAGAACATTACTGCATAAATTTAATGTTTTAGGTGCTCTTGGATTATATCACATTGTGAAATAAAAAGATCTTATTCAATATTTTCATATCTTACTCTTGCATGATCCGATGTAGATAAGTTATAAATTTAAAAATATGTATAATAGTATAGTTATATTCACATAAATTATTTGTTTTCCGCTTACCTCAGCGTGTATTTATATTCTAAGTTCGATTATTTTCTATACAATATGGCAGGTTTAATATATCTGTTGTATTTTATTTGAACTATGTTCTTTGATATGCACTATGGCAGGTTTGGCTTCGGAAGGTTCACATTTTGATGCTAAGTAGTAAAACTCTTCTGAGATTATATGTGAGGAGTAGGAATATCTGATGCTTACTACTGAAAGGAATGGTTATCCCAAAATTGTAAATTTAGGGAGTACCAACCCCGATTTATATAATATCATGTTCTTATTCAGTAATTGGATATGTTATCAATACTTTTTTACTCAATGTATGCTTTGATCTATTATCAATACTTTTTTACTCGATGTATGTTTTGATCTGTTATCAGTACAATGAGATACTTGTATCTAAATATTTGTGTGATACATTTTTTGGCAACATGTTCTTATTCAGTATTCTATTATAGATAAATAATGAAACTGTTTTGATACATGTCATTGGCAACCTGCAATCTGATATTTTCACCGGACACTATCACCACAATACCTTTTTTTTTATTTTAATCAACAAAATATTTGTAAATATTTATAGTTATTAATGATATTTGTAAATATTTGTAGTTATTAGACATATTGGATTTATCATCATCAACAACCAAGCCTTATCAAATAATCTTTAAGATATAAGCCAACTATTTTTCACTATGTATTGTACTCAACCAAATTTTTTGCTAATATGTTCTATAAAATGATTTATATACAAAAGGCATGAAACCAAAATTTATACTAGCAGATTATATATGTCATCTATTTTACACTATGTACTGAACCTAACACACAATAATCCTTTCAATATGGTTGTGTTGTATAATTATTTATGTACAAATACCAATAAACTTAATATAAATAGTATAAGTTTTGAAATCGCACGGGACACAACCTATTAGATCTCACTGTAAATATTACTTTCAGTGTGCATATACTTTCAATGTACTATAAATTATTAAATTTATCACTCAAACTATCAGTTTATTATTGTATTCTAAGGAAACAATGAGAGTGATATTTGTAAATTTTACCATCTCCTGTGAATTTTATCACTGAAACTCACTATTTTCACGGGTCACTATCACGACAATACCTTTTTTTTAATCAACCATATATTTATAAATATTTATAGTTATTAGACATATTGAATTTATAATGTTGGTGATTTTCTTCATTGAATACATGGACTTTCGTGTCTTATTAGTTTTCATATGCATTTTTGTCGCTCCCGGGATTTTCATCCTACGGTACAAACGCGAAAGTGGCACCGAAACAGAGTCGCCAGCAATGTGTATTTATCCCAAGAGAGGGAAAGGAAACACCGCATAAACCTGAAGAAAGGAAAGAGCATGGTCTTGCGACCAAGAGAACTGGGTTCGGGAGTCGGTTACGCGTGAGGAAGGTATTAGCACCTCCACGCATCCATCGTACCCGATGGGATCCACGCTTGCTTGTCTCGATCAAAGGGTGTCGCCAACTGGAACTTTGCAGCTGCTGGAAAGGAAAAGGGACTGCTAGCTGGAGAAACGGAAAAGGAAGGGAGAGAGTAAGAGAAACAAATGTAGGGAAAATAAAAGAAGTGCTCGCATGGGCCCTACCCCACTACCTACGTATCTCATCGGGAACATGAGAATCAGAGCGACGTAGTTCCCCTCACTAGAGGTAGATTGTGTTTTTTAGGGAACGGCTTACGTTCTAGCTCAGGTGTTGCAGCTCGCTGTATGGAGACTTAGGCATTACCGTCTTGCAAGAGAACGAGTAGGAGCGCGTTCGTACGTCGAGAGTGAGCGAGATGAGAAAAGAACTCCCGAAGGAAAGACGTTATTGTTTGTTGAAGTCTTTTAGCAAGAAGTGTTTTTTACAGTTATTTGTTACTTGCATTGCACCAAAGTCTATCATGCGGGAGCGAGTGAATCGCATGGTCGCCCCCAAATGGAACGTATGCTAAACACTCTAGAAGAGGAGGGGAGACCCCTCGTTCTTCACTTCCTACACTTAAGGCTCGAGCGCAATACACGCTAACCTTTATTAAGTATTTTTTACTTTTATTTTGAGATGAGAAGAGAAGCGACACAAGGGAAACTCTAAAGGGAAACTAAGAGACCTAATGTTATCATGCATGGATGTCCTATGGTTAGTGAGGTTTAGGAGGGAATTCTACCTAATGTTATCATGCTTGGATTGAGAGTCTAATGTCTATCCTACTCCGAGCTTAATCAGAAATTAAGTCGGACTAGGAGCCTTAAGGGAGCATGCGAATACAGAGTAATCAACAAGTAAACACCAGACAACTCAATCACAAAGAGAGAATCAAATAAGAGGCAAGTCAAATATTTAATAAGAAATTAATCAGAATAAGCAAAAATATCCAAGTTAAGATAAAATGCAAATTAAGAAAAGATTAAATTCTAACAAGAATTAAGATTAAAACTAATTTAAGATTAAACCTAAAATTAGGCAAGTTAATTTCAATTCTAATCTATTTCTAAAATTAAACCTAAAGTTAATTCAAGTTAATTCTAAAACTAAATCTAAAGAAGATTAATTCTAAAATTAATTCTAATTAATTTCTAATTAAAAACTTCTAATATTAATCTAATTAACTCCTAGAGAAATTAATTCTAATATCAAAAATAGGAATTAAGAGTAAATTGATGACATCTGAAATCTAAAACAAAACTAAACCAAGATTATTTACTAATAGTTTCAATTACCAAAGTTTAATAAAAAACAAGTTTTATAAGCAGTGTGCAATTAGTAACTCAGGGGTGTGAAAAATAAAAGTCAAGCGTGTGGAAATGTAATAGGGCGTGTGGGTTTCAGGTCTTGAGGCCCAATACTTCTTCAGCCAATAGGAGGGGGTGCCAACTAGTAACCAAACGGTGTGTAAAAGAAAAGAGGAAAAAAAACCACAAGGGCCCAATGCCCGGTCCATGATGGAAGGGATCATAGCAAAACCCTAAATCACCTTCAGCCATTACCTCCTCTCTCTTTCAAACACCGTCAACCTCTTCCAACATCATCATCGCCGGAAACCTATCCTCAACTTCTCAGCTTCGCCGACATCTCCCTCCGTCTTGCCTCCACATCATCCATTCAAACAACAACGACAACTCTCCGCTCTCCATCGGCCTTCGTCTTCCCAAACTCCGGCCGCTGTCTCTCTTCGCCGTCGAATTCAAATACTCTATGCTTATCATCCTTCTATAATAGCCATAAAACAAATCCTCCACTTCTTCTTCAGCCAAACTGCATTGCGGCCTCCGCTCTCCACACTCACTCATCAAATACCACCGTCAGAAAGCGATTACTCTGCCGCGCCGTGGTATCTCGCCGGCGACGGCAGAGGTTCCGATGCTCTCACCACAACATTTCAACTCAGCGAAGACCTCAAACTTGCTCATACGATCTCAACCTCCCTCTTAAACTCTCGACTCAGTTCGCAACAAGATTCAATAATAAGGCTCAAACAAAAAGAACAATCAAACTAAGCGGTGGTTCATTTCATCGAATTTCCATGTTAATCAAACACAAATCAGCACAATCGACATTCACACGAACAGATTTTGCAAGTTTCAAAGGATTCCAACCGAACGCAATCAAGATCATCAACAGAACATGCCCAACAAACAAATTCGAAAACAATCGGAAGAGATCTGAAATACCTATCGGAGTCGCTCCGATGGCTCTTCAACGACAAAAATCAGGTGTGCTAGCTTCCATTTCCTTCTCCTCCCGTTCTTGCTTGATCTCTTCTTCTTTGCTTTAATTCTGCTCTGAGATGTTGTGGTTGTAGGTTGATGTTGTCGCAAGTTCTACCTCATTCTTCTCTTTCTGATTTCTGCAAATCGTGTTAAGTTTATTTGGCACTGAATTCTGTTGCAGAGTTGTTGATGTGTCTGTTGGTTGAATCAATTTGCAGGTTTTGGTGATGATGAGTATGCGAAGGATTTGTGAGAAGAATATTGAAGATGATGATGGAAGATTGGTTGAATTCACAAGTGAAGTGCTGGAAAAATTGAAGGTAGCATGAGAATAGAAAGACTATCCTCCCTGATTCAGTTGTAATTTGAATTTATATCATCATGGGAAGGGTAGTTTAGGTACTTCTTCTGAAATTCTGTTAGAGTTCTTCCTTCTCAATTCTGTTAAAATTGGTTTTGGCTGTGAATTCCGTTGAGTTGTGAAAAGAGTCACGAATCGTGCACTACTGTTATGTATTTTTTTCTTTTCCATTGTTATGTAACGTTTCCTTCTTTTTCTATTATTAATTTTTCTGTTGTGACTTGTTTTTTTTTTGAAATTATCCGCTGCTACTTCCCGCGTATACTCCCTGTGACGTGTCTCTCATTCTGCTGCAAAAATTCTATTGTGTATTTTGGTTTTTGTGGAAAATTCACCTTTGTTGCTGAAAGGCGTGATGGCTTCGCTTCAGGCTAGTGTATATGGCTGGAGTTTGGTAGTGCTTCAAGTGTCTCTTTTTAGAAATAAACGTAATAATAGCATGGCTGAGAGGAGGCTCGTGAATACCATTTTGGTTTGAAGGTTCCATTGGTTTCTTTTTGGTGATAGAAACTTTTAATGAAGTGAGCTTTGGATATTTTTTGTAGAATTTTTAAACATGGGTAATTAAATGGATCTAAAATGAATTTAGATATGAACTTTTGGATATGGCCAAATGAGTTAGACAAAATGGATATGGATTTCATAAATGGATACTATGGTATGGATAAATGGGTTAAAATGGATTTGGATTTTTGTAGAAAAATGGTTTAAGAAAAGGTTAATGGATAGAAAATGAATGGGTTTAGAAAGAAAATGGTTATCTAACCGGATAAATGGGTCAAAACTTGGATGGATAAAAATGGATATTTAAAATGAAATGGATATGGACTAAGAAGTGAACTCTTGAAATGGACATGGTGAAGATTATTAGTTAGAGAAGATAGACTTGAAAATTGGATCTATGAATGAGTATTGATTATGGATAAAATGGTTTTATTTAAGGAAACGGACTAAAATGGATATTTATATGAAAATTGGATTTGAAAATGGGAGGAATGGATATTGAAATAAATTTGAATGTGGAAAGAAAATTGGTTAAAATGGTTGAAAATGGTCATGATGGATAGAAAATGGATAACCCAAAGAATTTAAAACCAATCACAAACTATTCACAAGCCTCTGATAAAATGGTCACAGCTACCACTGAACAATCTAGCCACTCACATGATCCATTGAAGAATCTCAACCGATAAACAGTCCACAAGCTCAACCATGAATAAAAACTTAAATCGCCCAGATGTACACTGATGAACTTTGCGGAAGATGACTTGCAGAATCGCCCCGAACAGGGCAACCACTTATAACAAGAAAATCCTTCGATCCCATGTCTCAGAAAACCAATGCAATGATATGATTATGAGTTAAAAATGCAGATGAACGCGAAGCAAAAGCCAGAAAAAGGTAGGGCAAATTTTGGGGTACTACAATTTTCAATACAATTGTATAGTACAAATGCTTATTCAAATCTTTACGGGTCACTACCATAATAATACCTATTTGTTTTTAAGTATATTTTTTTCAAATTTACATATCCATTTAAATATATTTTATATCATATTAGATAAATTTATCGGTGCGGATGCACTTGTATGCCGGATCATTACTATAGCCAAATATTAGATAATTTTTTATAAAAATAATTATATATCAGCAATGATCAAGCCTTGTCGAATGATCTAAGATATGAATGAACCGCACGAGTCTTTTACTAGTTTTTAATTAATAAGACCTTTTATTATAAGACTTACTTTTAATTATTAAAATCTTTTTTTAATTGGTAAAACCTTTTTAAATTTAACTTAACTTTTTTAATAAAAACTTTTTAAAAAACAAATAAAACTTCCATTTATCTAAAATAAAAACTTTTTTAAAAATAATATAAGTGCTTTTTATTATTTAGGTTATTTGTTTTTAATTTAATTCTAAATTTCATAAATGTTATAATTTAACATATTATATTTTTATGATAAAAATAAAACAGTTCTTAACGTTTATTATTCAATATTTCTTTCAAAATTAAATACATTTATGACTAAACCTTAGTGTTAACTTCTTATAAAAAAATTTGACCATACTTAATTATCTTTTTAGTATTTACGTTGTCCTTTATTTAATCAAGTATTTGTGCTAATTCAAGATTGTTATCTGTCTACTGTTCTTTTAAATAATATAGAAACTTAGTCTTGGTTTATATTAAGTCTTTCGTGCCTTTAGGCACTTTTGCTTTCTCGTTTCTTATATATGTTTTACATGATGAATGTTATGATATCTTGCTGTATAAGTTGATTGATCATTCTATTGCATGGCTCTTATGTAAATATTCAATCACGACTATGACTTTAATATTTGCTACTTTTATCTCTTATAATATAATTTCATGTGATCTTATGCCCTAATTAAGTGAATACTTAGATAACTTATAAGTTGATTCCCTTTCACTCTTAACATTAGGTTAATGTGTTCCCCATAATAATTCCAAAGGAAAGGGTCCCTCTGTTGACTGCCACGTCATAAGTTAAGATTAACCTCCTCCCCTTTTTATCCTAGCCTTAGGATTAGAGCCGTCGTGCTCTATCTCTATGCAACAGTTCCGCCGTGAACATTTCTTTTCTTTATCCTAGCCTTAGGATTTGGAGCCGCCGTGCTCTATGTCTCGCCGCAGACATTTAGTTTCCTGTTTATCCTAGCCTTAGGATCGGAGTCGTCGCACTCCATGTAAATGTTCCTCCGTGAACCCTTACCTCCCTTACAACTCAACTTCAACTTTAGAGTCGCCGTACTCTATGTAGTGTCTTGCCATAGACACTACCTCCCCCTGGAACCTTGACCACAATCAAGAAGTTCCTCATCCTCTTTGAGGAGAACTACGGATACTCTGATTCTACTCCCGTTAGGATACGTAGGCACAAGATGCGACATCTTGACGAGTATACTTAGATACTAACTCCTAGGGTTTCTCCCTTAGTACATACCCTTAGCAAGCCAACAATAGATAACATAATACTAACAAGAGGTTCCTGTAAAGTACTACAGATGTCTAGGATGCTAATACCTTCCCTAGGCGTAACCAACCCCCGACCCTTAGATCTCTTAGGTTTTTTTTCGATCTTTAACCTTTCCTTTGGATAAATCAAAGACCGGTGGTGAATATTTAAAGATTTGCGATTCAAGTTAATATAATAGATTGACATCTGATTCTCACAACAACACTCTTCTAACAATAGATATCACAATCCATTCAGTCATTATGGAAGTTTTTCTGATAAGAAACATAAGTCTCTCATCATCACTCATTCCAAGGAGCTGAGCCAAATTGAGAAGGTGATCTGTTGAATAGTTTTTCATCATTTAACTTCATTTTCTTCCTTTGGAGATTGCAAGACAAATCTTCAGAACACAACATATTCAAGTTGTAAACATAAAAAAAAAACCGTGACTTTAGATTTAAGTCAAAGAGCAATCTTCTCAGAATTTACTTGAAAAGATTAGATGAAGTGTAACTACTTCAAGCTTCAAAAATTGATCCCCACAAATCTAAGCACAAGAGTTCAAAGATAGTCCAAGCATCAGACATATCAATGATGTTGATATACTCAGAAGTAAGATAGAGAATCTACTAGAATGCAACTACCTCTGAAGATATTCAATATGCATCTTCTGAGTTGGTGAAAGAGATTTTCAAGATGATCATCTTTAACACCTTCAACTTTTATAGTAATACCTCTTTCAAGGATATTCTATAGACCTTTAGCAACCCCTTATCAAGTCCAATGAGTTAAAAATATATTTAGCTTTTCCATCATCTTACTATATAAGAAAAGTTGAGGCTCTGGAAAAGCCTCAACTGCCCTTCCTTCTAATGCTGCCACCTCACTAAAATGAGGGTAATTTTAGTCAACAATTTACTTTTTCTAACTTGTGATGTCATATCTTTATAACCCAACTACATGGTTATTACATTGTGCCTTGGTTTGTTAACTTTGAATCAAATGATGATGTCACTTGCTATTTTGGTTACAAACAAACTAATTCAATACTAACATTTTTCTGTTGCGGACCCTACTACCAATGTCTGATACACGTCCATCATTCTTTGGGTATACTATTTTTGTCTTTCTCTCTCTCGATGCTCATCTCACTGCAATGCTCATCTCTTCTTCGAACTTCTCTGTTTCTCTTCTTTCTTCATGTTCGTCTTCTATGGTGTCTGGTTTAACAGCAATGGTATAGCTGTGTTGGAGCCAACGCGTATTCGGCGACGAGGGTTGTGGTGGTTGGAATCGGAATAGATGATGAGTTTTACCGGCATCGTAGCTCCAAACTTGTCATTTCCCTTCTGAAATTTTTTGCTAAAGCCATTGTTGAAACGTATACCCATTTTTGAATCGTTTGTGGACGGTGTAGCTTCATTGTAGTTCCAGATCTGTTGTAGGTATATAGAAGAGGGTTTATCAAAGTTTGTCGTTGTATTTGATACTGTTAGATCCCTCCATAATATTTGTTAATGTTTTCCTTTTTTATGTTTTGTAGGTTGGACTGATTTGTTATGATTTGGGGTTCATTTTTTATGTTATGTTTTGTTAGGGTTGGAAACTCATTTGATGTTTTTTAATGTTTTCATCTTCATATGAAGTTTACAATTTTCTGCTAATAGTATGTGTTCATATTATCATGATACAGCTGAATATATATGTGGAAATGAAATTTAGGTCATGTCTGAAAATGAGCCTTTATGAATGTTTGATCTGTAGTGTTTGCAAACTCTGTTGATTTCTCTCATTATCGGTGTTTGAGTGCAGGTTGGGGCTGGAAGCAGACATCAAAATATACACGGTTCATCAAACATGGTTGGTGCTGTTACAGCTGTTATTGAGTCTTCTGCTTTATCCATTCAACCAAAAGTATTGTTTCTTATCATGTTGTGTATAACAGAGTTGTTCCTTATGGTGTTGGACATGGTTTACGTGCTGGTCCTATGAATGTATGAATAAAACTTAATTGCTATGAATCAAGGTGATCTGTTTAGGTTTTTTAACTATAACTGCTAACTGCTAACTCAAACTGGCACAGATACTCCACAATCACTTCAGAAAAGCCTATCCAAATGACAATCTCTTTGCACACCTAAGGTAAAACATCAGATATACTGTACAGCATATATCTATGAATTGTGGCACTGTACATAATCAGATTTGTATTCTGTGAAACTGTTAGATGAACATTACAGGATCCATGTTCTGGTTTTTGTAAATTAGATCTAAAATGCTTAGTAAGAACATAAGTTGTTTGATCTTGACAGAACTAGACTGAATTATCATTGTGTGAATGCAGAGAAAGAGAATATCACAGGTGATGAAAACTGAGAGACGTGAGATGGTGATGGAACTGATAGTGAGAACTGATGGTGATGGAACTGATATACTAAAGGCAGGTTTTTTATTTATTCAAAGTTAAGTCATTTTTATAATATGATATTAGTGACCAGGACTATAGCTTACCCAAAAATAGAATATTGATTTTCACATTGTTCAAAATCTCCTAATATGAATGCTCTAACATTTTCATTATTCTTCTGTGTGTTTTCTTTCTCACTAAGAACATTGTTCTATTGTTAAGCATGTTTTCTATTTACTTTGTTATGGTTTTGGCCATTGTTTGTGCAAGTTATAAAACAGAACCAGATAAGCCAATCAAGACGCAGGAAATTGTGGTGATGTTGCTCTGGTTGTCCGCGGAGTGACCTATTTCCAACTAGAAGTGTAATATTGGATCTTCTGCCACCTCTCCCTCACCCAACAGAAAAAAATACAGTTAAGTGTTGATTCTGACATGGAGATGTATTATTTCCTCTCGAAGTATCATTGAGGTTATGTTTTTGTAATTTGCATAGGTCCTGGCACTGAGTTGGCTCCTGTCAGAGGTTTTTAGCCCTTTTGTTATTCTCCTCCTTGATTTGTTCCATTCTTCTGAATTAGATTTATTGTTAGGGTTGTGTTCAATATGTTTCTGTTGTTGATGTAGTTAATGTTGATGTTGTTTGAAGGTGATGAAGTATTATGGATGATGGTGATGAAGCATTTCTTCTGCTACTTGACACAAAAAATGAACTCTTCCTGTAAGGCTTTATATGTAACTCTTTTGATCTTCCATTTTCTCATTTTGTTGTAGCTTGATTACACTTAAAATGCTTTTCATTCTGTTTATTGTAGCACTTTTGGGTTGCCATCTCTATGCTTTTCTTCATTACTGCTATAGTCTTCACACTCTTAAAACTGAACGGTAACTCCTTTTCTTCTACTGTTCAATAGATGGATATTTCTTTTAATATATTCCTTAGAAATTATGTCATTATCAGTTTTTAATCGTGTGATACTAATATTGTGATACAAGGCTCTGAATGTAAAACTTAAAGGTAATCCTTTCTAAACATGTATTGTATGATAGTTTAAACAGACTATTGGCGGACCAAAACTCAGAAGTGTTCACCTTAAAAGCTACACCTTTCTTTGTGAAACTCAGAGGTTTCTTGCAGGTTTGAATCAACAGACTTGATGTTCATTCTGTTAAGTGTCTCTTATATACAAGAGTCTATATGCTAATTGCCCATGTGTTTTTAATTTTTTCCTCAGGAATGATTATCTCTGAAAGAAGATGGAGCTAAACTGGGTCCCTCTGTTTTATGAGTAGAAATTAAAGGAGACTTCTTTGAGATAAACTGGGTCAGTGATTGGTGCAAATTACATTTCTTCTTCTTCTTTTTTCACTAGCGTTGTCAATATTTTGCGTTGATTTTTTAGCAGGGTAGGGAAAACATTAGGTTTTTGAATTCATATGGTACAAAAAAGGGATAATTGTGTTATTTGAATTTCTACTCTCATGTCTATCACTATTTAAAAGTGTTTTGGCTATGATAGAATTTTTGTGCATAGTTTCTATTTGATGAAAATACAATTGAATTTTGTATGGACTATTGAAGAGCCATGGTTTGATTCATCTGTAGTGTTAGACCAGGTCCTTAGTATCATTTTTTATTCCACTGGTCCTTTGTATTCTGTGCAACTATTAGATGAACATCAGAGAATCCATGTTCTGATTTTTGTAAATTAGATATAAAATGCATGGTAAGAACATAAGTTGTTTGCTCTTGGCAGAACTATACTGAATTATGATTGTCTGAATGCAGAGAAAGAGACTATCAGAGGTGATGAAAGCTGAGAGACGTGAGATGGTGATGGAACTGATAGTGAGAAGGGATCCGTCCAACTTCGCCTCTCCGACATCATGAGACGGGACACCGTCTACAAACGATTCAACAATGGCGATACCTTTCAATCTCATCAACGATATCAACGTCCGCAAAGAGTTGTGGAAGATCCCAGATAACATACATTTAGATGTGGGATCTCTCCCTATGGTGAAAAAATAGTATGGACTCAATTTCATTTCGTTTAAAATACACACATCTATTTTATGGACCATTCGATTTTAATGGTTACAGGTGACAATGGTGATTCAAAAAGTGCTAAGATTATATCCACCACATTCAAATGAGTTTAAACCAGTAGCCTTGGCCACTGATCTTCAGACAGTATCACTGGTAACTGAAACTGGCACACATACTCCACAATCATTTGAGAAAACCCTGTCCAAATGACAATCTCTTTGCACACCTAAGGTAAAACATCAAATACTATGCCTATTTTTTCATATTTTACACCATTCTCCTCCATGTTGATTGCTTTTGTTATTCGACAAATTAATTCTAAAATGCTTTATAAGAACATGAGTACTATGTTTGTCAAATGGTTTACATCTCATTTTACATTACAAATTAATTCTTCATGGTTACTTTTCATTTCATTTAATGACCAATAATTCTATACATTGTATTACGAACTACATGGTACGCTTAACCATCATTCCTCATTATTAAGTTGCCTTTGAGTATTCCAACTTTACATTTTCTAAACTATTAATTCATTTCCAATACCAATGTAGGGGGAAGGTGTAGGGTCTCAACCCTCATTATATATGCATGCCTCCTAAACTCTATAACACACCAAAGTTGAAGAATAAATCAGTTACTCTATGGCATCCAACCACAGTATCAATGCACTGGTGCCTGCTGCTGTTCAGAAACCGCCACCACAGGCTACTGATGTCCAGACACCGCCTCTCCTGCAACCTTCACCCGATTTCCAACTACCAGATGGTAACGATCATCATGTCGAGGGCCAACGGCCTCTACAGGTTTGGAATTTACAAATTGTGCACGTTTTGTTCATCAAAACATCTATGTCTGCGGTACTTAATCACTAACTCTTTCTGTACATAACATCAACAGACCCAACAAATTATTCAACCTGCTGTCGACAACGAAGCCCTTCCTGACAACCAAACATCTTCGCATGTTCAACCAGCTACGGAATTCCCCCCCCGCTGAACCCGACCAACAACCTCCCCAGTTTCAACCACTTCTGCAGGTGCGACTGGTACAGATTTCTTCATCATTGCCCTTCCTCTAAATCTTGACACTTCATCAAAATGGGGACTTTTTGAGTCCAAATAATACTTTTTCTAACCAAACTTTAGTTTCTAACGATATAGTCATATACTTTGAACGAATTACTTTGTACTTTTTCTACACAATCCTGATTTAATGGTTTTGTTCAACATGTCCTTCAGGCCCCGGCTGTGCGACAAAGAAGAAAGAGAAGAAGAATAACAAGATCCGCAACAAGGTTGAGAAGGATACAAGTCTTTGATTCAGATGATGATGATGAAGGAGACTACCAAATCTTTGATTCTGATGATGATGATGAACGGGGCTATAGCTGGAGCAACTTTCTGTCGGCTAGGAGTTTTAGATTTGGTGATTAAGCTATGGGTTTTGGAAACCATCTTTCTTTATATTACATCGCATTTGTAGTACTAGCAACCATGCACCGTTTTTTTGGGACACTTCCATAATGCTCCGTTACTATGTAGTGTGACTTTCAAATGTTAATTCAAATATCCCTTTTCTCTTCTTCAATATGCTTGACTGAAATATTATTGTATATACGGGAAAATATGTTTTTCTTTAAAAAAAAAAAAAAATAATAATAATAATACTGTAAATACAATGTTATGTTAAAAAAATAATAAGTTTTACTTTTAAAGATATAAATTTTTTTAATAAAACAATATTACTTTTCTGATTTACAATTTTATTAAAGTTTAAATTAATTTTAATGAACATTAAAATCATTTTATATGTGGAAGAAATGAGGGTTTTTTACTTTTTGGATATTTATTTGTCTCATTTATTGAACTTTATAAACCCTTTTATTATAACTCTATCAACCCTAAAAAAAAAATTGTTTTCTATTTTCACCATTTTTTTTTACAAACTATGTGTTTAAAAGTTTTTCTTAACCATAGTTGTTTTTAAAAACTTATACAAATATAACCTTTTTAATTTTCTCTTTTATAATCAATACACTCATTTTATTAGTCAATTTTGTTTTTTGAATGAAAGAAAACTCCATGAAATAAAATGCGCAAAACTTTTCAAACATTTTTAAATATATTTTTTTATTAAAAATTTGACTTTCTTTTATAAATATATACTTTATTAAAAAAATTGACTTTCTTTTATAAATAATTAATAATTTTCGTACATTATTTTTGTTTTTCTTATTAACATTTTAATTGTATTTTAAAAACACAAGCGTGCGTCCCACACAAGTTTGTGCGAAGGACCGGCTCACACCTGTACCGTATAGGCGCACGGGTAACCAGACCAAAATAAGTGTGAACGCACGGGTAATACACTGGTACTGTGTGAACGCACGGATAATATACCAATACCGTGTGAACGCACGGGTAACCTTATCAAATACACGGGTAACACATCAGTACCGTGTGAACTCACGGGTAACACACAGTACTGTGGTAATGCACGGGTTCCCAGGCCAAAATTATTGTGAACGCACGGGTAGAACACGAGTCCCGTGTAAACGCAGTAACGACCGGGGGGCAAAATCGGTGTAAACACATTGATATCTAATATTGTTTTTTTGAAATTATTTTTAATTTAACATACAATTCTTTTAAACATAATATATGAATAATTGAAATATATTTTATTGATGTCTTTCTTTTAAAAATTGGAAATTTTATACAATTTTTTTTTTTTTAAAAATATGTCTTTCATTTAAATATTTATCTTTAATTCACTTATATTTTTATCTTTTACTACTTTATGTTATTTTTTTTTAATAAAATTTAAATATTTTCTATTTATTATTTGAATTTCATAATCTAACTGGTGACAATTCCGCATTCCACTATTCTTTTGTGACTTATCAATAATTGATATTACATTTTTTTATTAACAGAGTCCTTTAAAAATTATGAATTTAAATTTTTCCCTGTCAAAATATATTGGTCCAATTTCAAAGGTCCGCAGCGGAACCCGTGCATCCGCACGGGTATCCCACTAGTTTAAATTTAGTAGAGACATCCATTTGAATATGGTAGGAAAAGTCGTATGATATTTTTCATTTGGCACTTAATTCCTTCTTGAAGAAGAAATATACTTTTCTTATTGGATCATTATCTGCGCCACTGTTAAGTGTTAAGCACAGACCATGCTCTGATACCAATTGAAGGTGTGAAAAGTACACAAGAAGGGGGGTTGAATTGTGTTTCGCGTTTTCTTTTAATTTAACTTCTGATCAGAGTTTCAGAATCAGAACTAGTGTTCAGATTCTATTTAAATTCATTGGCAGTGGATATAACAGAAGTAAATAAAATAACAGTAGAAGACACAAAAGATTTATCCTGGTTCCTCCCCTAACTGAGAGTACTCCGGTCCCCTTGCCTCACAAGAGATTTTCATTATAACCACTTCATGATTACAATCTCTTATGCTTCTGCATAAGACTTTTACACCTGCTTAGACCAACTTTTTGAGCCTTCCTTTGCTTAGAGCGCATGTCTAAGACTTTCCCTTGCTCACACCTTCTGACCGAGCCATATGCTCCAAGGTCTTCTGGTTGAGACTTCCCCTTGCTTAGAGCACATGTCTAAGACTTCTCTTGCTCACACCTTATGACCGAGCCACCTGCTCCAAGGTCTTCTGGTTGAGACTTCCCCATGTTTAGAGCACATGTCTAAGACTTCTCTTGCTCACACCTTCTTAGATGGAGACTTCCCCTCTGCTTAATCAAACTAGCTAAATAAGACTTTCACAATTCAAGCATTTAAGCAATGAGACTTACGCGGCTTAAACATCTTGGTTCAATACTTGTTGCCTGAATCCCAATGAGACAAGACTTTTGCTTAACAATATAGCAAGAGACTTAATCTAAACTACTGAAGGCTCAGCAGAATAGAGAATAATGTGTACATGATGCAAGCATCAGAGGTACAAGAAATCACCATAACAAAGACCTAAAGCTCTTAAGATTTCTAAGATATTTAATGGTAAGAAATCTTAAGGCTTTTACAATTACAACCTAAAATAGAAAATCTGCATATTACATTAGAGTTGATAATTGTTTGATAATTGTTCAGACTTCAATCTTCAACCATATATATAGCCTTTGCAGAAACTAGCCATTGAGGAAGTGACTTGATCAAGGGTCTTTTCCTTTACTCCATAGTACAAGAGACGTTGAAGATGGATGCACAGCAGATTCCTGAATCCAATGTGTAACGCGTTTAACCTTTGAGTCTTCAAGAGGTTTTGTACTGATAGAGCCGTTGAGAGCTGACATCCATAGAGCATGCCAACCTTTCTTGAGCCTTGCAATCTTGTAGACTCTAGCTGACAAACTAATAAGACAATACAACTTACTTTCTATAGTACGGATAATCCACATCTTTATCACCAACTGTGAATGGTAACAAATGCTGATATATAATTACCAAGTGTAGTAACTCATCTAAATGTTGAGGCCTTGAGCTCACAGTCTGCGCCAAGCCACACTAGCAATTGTTCTTCAGACTCTGTCACCAGAAGCTAGCAATGAAGCAACTCCTAAGTGTGTCTAAGTAAAACAGATTCTGATTACTATGTTCAAGAATAAGAACCTGCATAAATAAAACACACATCAAATAAACCATTGTTCTTTTAATACTTTTGTTATCATCAAAACTAAAAGAGAATATGTCATGAACAAATCTTGTTCTAACACCTTGTTGAGGTTCTTTTTAATCAACCAATTCATATATGGATTAACCAATTAGAGAAGAACAAAGATGTTATTTTTCAGGCACAAGCAACTGCAGCCCTTGAGGCGTCACCCCAGTTATCATTTTCTATTGTAAATGCCCTGAATAGTTTACTTACTGACTCCAAGGCTTTCTGGAAAGTAAGAATCGAAGTAGCATTTGTATTGGCGAATTCAGCATCTGAGGAAACTGATTTTTTTTTTGTCTACTCCACTTGGTGAAATTTTACAAGAGTCAAAGATTTGATTCTGACATTGGACTCCCAAAGCCAAATGATTTTCATTATTTTACCAAGTATTTTGTTCTTGAGGCCATTCCACAAGTTGTAGCTATGATTAGAGCCGCTGACAAGAATAGTCCAAGAGAGGCTATCGAATTTTTTTTACAACTATTAAAGTGTAATGACAACACTGACAACCCTTACTCAGATGTCTTATGTCTTGCTGCACTGGTCCAATGAATTGGCGAGTTTGAGTTTGGGAAATAGAGTATTATTCTATTGTCATCACTTCTCAAGCGCATTGACAGGCTTTTACAATTTTATAGTGTCATGCCAAGCTACAACGGAAGCTTGATTGTTAGTTGTGTCCAGACATTGGCCCAAATTGCCATAAAACTTTTGGGATTCATTTCTCTTGATCATATATATGAACTTTTAAATCCTTTTCTAGATCTAAAGGTGATTTGGAAAGTTCGAATAGAATCAAGCAGAGAACTCCTTGATCTCGAATTCCACTTCAAGGGCGTTAATTCAGCACTTCTTTTATTTACCAAATATGTTGAGGAGGAGTCTTCCTTGAGAGGCAAGGTAAAATTGGCCACCCATGTTATGAGGCTCTGCCAGGTGAGAGATGGTTTAATTTCAAACAATTAAATTACAATCCAAACACTTGTCTCTTTGCTCAGTTTACTGGAAGGGCGCATGTCATTTAATAACGTCTTTCTCTATCAGTAACTGTTCTACATACAACAAATACTGGCAAAACAATCCCTAACTCTTCATGGAATTTCGAGAGAAAGTAGAACGTTGCATATGAGTCTTACAGAAGTTGGTAACTATCAGAGGAAGCTATTTCTCTTTGATTATGAAAATAAACCTTTGGAGTTGCCAAATTCCACCCAAAATATTACACAAGATTTGATAATAATTGAGGGTTTTAGGGATGCACTTGTTAAAGCTCCCAAGGACCAAGTTTTTTAAGGTTCTAAGGACCAAACCTTTGAAGCTCCCAAAGAATTACAGGTTGAAGATTTAAAGGAAGTTCCCCATAAGGCTCCCAAGGAGGACTTAATAGGCTTCCCCCCTGAAGCACCAATTGAAGCTCCCATTGAGATTTACAAGGAAGCAGATATTGTATCCAATAGCCAGGAAAGAAAAAGGCTAATCAAAACCAAGGTTAAATAATTTTCTGCCACCACTAGGGATGATACTAATAATCAAATGGTTAACCGCTCTTTAGGTGGCCATAATGATATTGATCGTGGAGCTAGCAGTTTAGTTTCAGTTTCAGTAGGTGCACCTCAAAGGAATTTTGTAGAGACTGTTAGCATCGATAATCATAATATTAAAGAAGTTAATTCTTGGCATGATCTTGGTTCCCACATGACTCCTAGCATCGGCAGTGCAAAAATTTTGGGTAATGAATTGGTCAAAGAACTCCAATGCACTAATGATTCAAGTGTAGTTCATTCACAACCATAAGCTAACTACAAGTCATAACCAAAATTCAATAACTTTAAAATCAAAATCGCAACTAATTCAATCACAATTACCAAACTAACTCCTACTGAATCGCTAACCTTAAACATTCTAACTACCTTCTAAGGGTGTGATAACTCCTAACCGAATTGGACACAGATAATTTAACAGAGTTCAAACTCTGTTAATTCTAAAATCTATAAATTCATCTTCATATCACCATATTCGCTTCACCATTCATTTTTGCACAGAAAACTCACAATAATTCTCTAATTTCTCTCACTCTTAAGTCCTATCTCTTTGCTACAACTATCTCTTTGCACTCATGCATTGAACTAGCAACAACAACAATCACAAGCACTGCAACCTACAGAACGGGAAAAGAAGAAGGATATTGAAGAGGAGAAAAAGCTGAGTAATTACCTGAAGTTTTCGCTTCAGCTTCATCGCTATCAGCTACAGAAAAGGCCGGGGAAATCCTCGTTCTCGTGGGTAAGCTTTCCAACATCCATTTGTTCTGATTCAAGTTGCGACTATGTAGTCTTCAATAGGAGGAATCAAATCCCTATCGCATTAGGCTTTGATTCAATTGCAAATGCGTGTAATCGTGATTTCATAGCTTAGGGTTCTTCTTTAAATCTCTTCGATTAGGATAGTAGACTGAGAATCAAGGAAATTTGAGGACAAATTCATGATGAGGAGAGAGAAACGATAGGAATGAGGTGTAAATTTCTGGAGTAGCGTCTCTACTGCTACCAGTGACGAATTCCGGTGCGGCGGAGTTCGTTTTAGGTTGGTATTTTTTAAAGAAGCTCGTGAACTGAGAAGCAAGGTTGAAGTGAATGCATGATAGTGAGAGGTGAGGTTACTAACCTCTCTCCCTAGCTTAGCTAATTAACTTTGGCCTCAGGCCCAATTACATAGTTGTCAACACCTCAGGGTTCACCTTAGCACCCCCAAGCAAGAGCTAGCTTCCCGAACTTTGTAGCGTGCGATTTTTGTCGGTGACGCGACCACCTTATCGCTGAAGTTTGGGGTTTCCTCCTTAAGGAGAAAGGGTGCTACTTTCTGATTTCTTATTTATCCCGTGAAGCTTGAAGGGAAAGGGAAGGTATCTAAAACTAACCTTGCACACGAATGTTTAACTGAACAAACGCTTTAAGAGATTCGGGGAGTCGGGGTCAGGTTATACAATGGGTAGTTGTCAATTACCCATCCTATATATGGTTATCCACAGGATGTTAGCTTTAGGTCTCGCATTGTAATTGATAGTGTTTATCTGCTGATGGGTTGGGAAAGTTTCTTGGGAAAGTGTGATAGGGAGAGTGAGTTTTATTTTTTGTGGAAAATGATGATGATGATGGCTTAAGGATGAAACCTAAAGTTTTGATTGATATGAAGGTACAGGACCTAGGGTTTTTGATTGGTATGCTCGCTAAGATTTTGCAATCTTATGCCTACATATTCCCGTTTAAACGAAATAGGGAAATCAGAGCAATCGTAGTTCCTCCTATTCTAAGGGAGGAAAATGAGGTTTTGGTGTCTTGTTCAAAGCCCAAGATTGAAGCTAAAAGGGTATTTGTGTCTTGTTCAAAGCCCAAGATTGAAGCTAAAAAAAGTTATGACTGAGAGAGAATTTGTCATCTCTAAAGAAGAATTGTTGATTTTTGTGTGCCTTGATAAAAGCACAAGGTTGATGCTAAAAGATTAATTGACTCGGCTAGGGGATTTCTTTATACAAAGCCTAAGAGGAGGCTAGAAGTGACCGACTCAACCAGAGAGTGTTTTCTCTGTCTTGTACAAAGCCCAAGATTGAGGCTAAAAGAGACTGACTCTTTGGGGATATCATTATACAAAGCCTAAGAGGAGGCTAAAAAAAGGGGTTTTGACTCCATCGGGGAGGTTTATATGTGTCTTGTACAAAGCCCAAGATTGAGGCTGGAATGAGTTTGACTCTTGCTGGAGAGTGTTATCTGTCTTGTACAAAGCCCAAGATTGAGGCTAAAATGGAAATTTAACTGACTCTGGTGAGGACGTGTCGTGTACAAAGCCAAGATTAAGGTTGCAATGAGTTTGAATCTACTTAGGGAAATTTTTCCTCAAAGCCTAAACGAAGGCTGGAAGGAAATGACTCGGCTGGGGAAGGTATCTGTCCCCAACTTAAGAGAGGGAAATTTATGTCTTGTACAAAGCCCGAGATTGAGGCTAAAAGGGTTTGACTCAACAAGAGAGTCTGAAAAGGTGATTGACTCAACAAGAGAGTCTGAAAGTTGATTGACTCAACAAGAGAGTCTTTTATACTCAACGAGAGAGTGATTTATTGTCTCGTACGAAGCCCGAGATTGAGGCAAAAAAGTTCTTGACTCAACAAGAGAGTCTGAAAAGGTTAGCTCTGCTGGGGAGAATCATTTGTTCAAAGCCCAAGAGGAGGCAGACTTCACTGAGGAAGGATCATTATACAAAGCCTAAGAGGAGGCTAACTTTCCGCTGAGGAAAGGTCCTTATACAAAGCCTAAGAGGAGGCCAGCTTTTGTCGGGGATAATTGAGATCCCCAGGCAGGTCTAAGTGGGGAATCAACTCTTACTGAGGGTTACAGAAGAGTTGAGATGTCAGATACCTTGAGGTTCTGATTTAAGATAATGTTGACCCTGGTCGGGGAACTCTCATGAGAGAGGCTGGGTTTCTGTTGGAGATCGATCCAGAATGCCCGGGGTTTCTTCCTATGGTTGTAAGGAACTTGAGAATGTCTTTGAGACTCAAGGGGATTAGACTGTCCAAGTCTACTGGTGTGAAAGAGTTTTATCTTTTGTATGATGTCTCCAAGAGGAGGCAAAGGCATTTAAAGGATGAGAATCAACCCTAAAGTGGCCTGAGGTCTGACACTAGAAAGACTGCTCTAGCAAAGGATGACTAAGTTCTGTCTTATACCTTTAAGAGGTCATCAGGGTCCTTGTATTAAGCCCAAGAGAAAGCATGAGAACTTCTAAGAAGCCGAAGGGTCCTTGTACAAAGCCCAAGAGGAGGCGGGGATGCTTTTAGGAAGCCTGTGGGTCCCCAAACCAAGAGAAGTTCAAGAAATGCAATTCACAAAGAAGAGATCATTCCAGGAAAGTTCCAGGGTTTGGAAGAAACTCAAGAGATGCTATTCACAGAGAATAGATAAACTCTGGGGAGTAGAATTTCTTTGACAATTTCTAAGGGTGACAGTCTGAGAAAAGGTTCACCGAGAATACTTCCTTTCTCTTTGTTCCATATTGTTTAACCCCAAGAGAAGGGAAGACTGTATCTGGAAATCCTATGGGGGATCTAGTTTTGTTTGTATTTAAGAGTGACCAACATGGCTTTACCTAGTTCTAGACCTAGTTGCCGGGGAAAAATCTAAATAACTATACTAGCATATATACGGTTGATATATGACAAGTATTTTAAAAGGTATGAAAGAAGACTAACCATGCACAGCTTCCCACAATACCGTTATATATATATTTGACGTGTATTTAAAAGAATGAAAGAAGACTAACCATGCGCCGCTTCCCACAATACAGTTATATATATTAAAGCGAGTAAATGAAAGCTGTTAAAACTTACAGGTGAGCGAGCTTCCATGCTGTATTGTTAGTTGCTCAGATAAATTAAAGAAAGTTTTGATAACAACTGTATATTTGAACCAAAATCAAAAGGGTGTTGTTTGTGAAAATTTGTTGGGGCTTATACTCAAGGAGAGGCCCAAGGTTTGAACAATGATTGTATTGTTGTTTTGAATATCGTATCGGGACTTATACAATGACTGAGGCCCAAAAACTTTTCTATACGAAGGGATGGGTCTTACAACTCAAAGAGAAGCCCAAAGTTTATTTTTGTACAGGAGATGGGGCTTACAACTCAGGGAGATACCCAGATGATTTTGAAAAGGCGACGATCGCGCCGTTGTTTTGAAAATATACAGAGGGACTTATACAATATGTGAGGCCCAAAAATGTTTATTTACAAAAGGGGTTGGGTCTTACACTCTATTAGAGGCTCTAAGTGTTTAAAGAAAAGAAATGGTACTTATAGCTCGAGGAGAGACCCAGATGATTATTTGTTTGAAAAATGGAGATCGCGCCGAGGTTTGAAAACACACTGGGTCTTATACGATGACCGAGGCCCAAAAAGTTTTGGTTTTCAAAAAGGGGTTGGGTCTTACACTCTATTAGAGGCCCATGGTTTTTGAAAAAGATATGTTGGGGGGAAAATCAAAGAAACCCTAATTTCATTTTCTTTTAAAAGTAATCCTTTTAAAAATGAATAAAATGACAAAAATACCAAATAAGTCTAAATAAACTACTTGTGATTTTTGGGTAAGGTTTGAAAAATGAGGTTTTAATCACAAGATGATTTAGAACTCATTTGATTTTGATTTTTCAAGGTGAATATTCATTTTTAAAAGGTTTAAAAACAATAAAAATGAATTTATTTACAAAAATACCAACTATATTAAATAAATAATATAAATCTGATTTTTTTGTGGAATAAAATATTTCAACATTTTTGTGATTTTTTTAAAAAAGAACCAAACAAAAATAATTAAAATTAAGAGAGTTATTAATTTTCCAAATTATTTAAAAATAACATGGAAAATAATAAAAAGTGGAAAAAGTGATAAAAGAGAGGATCTGGAGCGAGGGGGATTCGAACCCTAGACCTCTAGGGTGCAGCGCGCGCCCTCTACCACTGGGGTGGTGATACATCCGTGTATCAAAACCACGCCATGAATATATGAGGCATGCCTTGTTTTTGGCCTGGCCAAGGCAAGGCAAGGCAAGGTTTTGGCTAAAAAAGTGAAGCTTGTAACTTTCTCATTTCTCCTTGGATTGGGACAAAATTTAGGTCTATCCTGCCTAGAATTTCACAAGGAATCCAATGGTGGTGGTGGTTTTTTCAGATGAGGCTCCTATTTCAAAACCCGATAGTGTTCTTGAAATAGGCCTATAATTGCATGATGAATTGGTTCAAACACAACATATATAACATGTATGAGATGTGCATGATCAGTGGACTTCAAAGCAATGCATATTTCTAAGAGTTCAAGTTGTGATGCTTACCACTTTAGGAGCTTTTTGGGCTATCTGCCAAGTTTCTTGTGCCAGAAACAATTTTGTTATTTCATTGATTCTGGGGTTGGCATTTATTTTGCTAAAACTTTTTCTAGCAGCAAGATGTTGAAACAAGATGTTCTAATTTGCTGCACTCAACATGTCGAATGAAGATGTCCCATACCTGCTTATAGGACATCGTGTCTGGATTCAGTTTAAAATCAGATTCTGTTGCTGAGATTTGTTACTGAATATTTTGTGAATATTTGGTTATCCTATGTGGCATCCAAAGCATTTTTGGATTGTGTTTATTTGTTTGTTTTTCGGATTTTCAGCTGTTTCTAATTATGGAGACATATTAGGAAACTTTAGATTGAAGACCTATTTTGTTGGAGTTTATTTTGCAGATTTGTGAGCAGTCTATTTGCTGCGTTTTTGAAGCCCAATTCAGTCCAGATTTAATGCTATATATTGACGGGTGTAAACCTAGTTTAGGTGTGGAACTTACATGTGTTTTTGTTAGGGTTTTCGTGTGTTATTTGTGAGCCTAACTGGTATCATTCTGATAACAGTATAAGGACTGGTTTTTATGTTGTAAGTTCTGTCAGTTACTCATAAGCTTTTAAGCATTGAGTTTCTTGTGTGTCAATTCTCATAAGCTTTGAAGTATTGAGAATTGTGTGTTTTGAAAGTGTGACTTTCGGTTTGTTACTTGTGTGGAAAGAAACCAATCACGGGTTGTGGTTGTAGAGGGATTTGAGGAGGGCCTCATACCTAGGTGAGTCTTAGGTAGAAGTCATAGGAAGGGTAGTGATTAAGTGAGCAGATTATAACAGGGTTTGGTTATTGTATGATCTGTGAATTGATACTATCGTATATTGGTTTCGTCCCTGGCTTGGTAGTCCCCAGAGTAGGATTGTTGATCCGAACTGGGTAAACATATCACTGTGTTATTTACTTTCTGCACTGTTATTATTATTGCTATCTTGTTCATTGTGTTGGATATCAGTGTCTCAACATCTGTGTAGAACATCTGATATCTGTGCCAGAATTTCAATTGGCATCAAGAGCTTGCACCCTTGTTTGGTTCTGGGTGAGATTCAGGGAAGGTACTTTCTGGTACAATGGACAAGGATGGAGGATTTTTGAACAAACCACCTCTGCTTGATGGCTCCAACTATGACTATTGGAAACCGAGGATGATAGCATTCATCAAATCCATGGATGATCAAGCATGGAAAGCTGTTATAAAAGGATGGGAACCCCCAAAGGTTAGAGATGGAGAAGGTAAATCTACTGATGTGGTGAAGGAAGAGGAAGACTGGGATTATGCAGATTACAAAGGGTCCTTCGGAAACTCCAAAACCATGAATACGTTGTTTAATGGTGTTAACAAAAATATCTTCAGGTTGATTGAACACTGCACCATTGCAAAAGAGGCCTGGCAGGTCTTGAAGGTTGCTCATGAAGGGACTTCAAAGGTGAAGATGTCAAAACTTCAGATTCTCACTGTAACGCCCTATTTCGATTATTTCGTTACTTGATTATTGTATAGTATTTGGTATATTTTAGTAGTAATGATAATAATATGATTGCATGAATATTATTGCTATTATTATTTGATGATTATTACTATGGGTGAAATATTAGTATTATTAATATTGTGGTGTAATAATTGTTTTTACTATGGGATGGTAATTGTAATTATTATTACCATTAGTATTATTATTACTATTAGATTTATTTTTATTAATTGTTACTATTACTATTACTATTATTATAATTAATAGTGGTGGGGCAATTATAAGTAATGGGGTAGTAAAATAAGTGGGTAGGTTTAGTGGAAAATTTAGAGAATAGTTAGTAAGAAAATTATGAAAGATATAATTATAAGAGATAATTAGAAGTTAGTGGAATTATTAGAGAGAGGAGATAGTAAGAGTTTTATGAGAATTATATATGGAAAGAAATAGAAAGGAAAAGAAAGAAAGGAAAAGGAAATAGAGAGGAAAGAAAAGAAGAACAAAGGAAGAAAAGAGAAAGGGAAAGAAGAACAAAAACCTACAAGAAGAAGGTGAAGAATCAAAGAGGTAAGGGGGAGAATTCTTGTTATTATGGGAATATATGATTGGGATCAATGGGTAGTATAACATACTAGGAGAATTGGTTTGATTTCTATCAATTTCAATTGTTAGGTTTTGTGTATGAATTTAGGAAATTGATGGTAGAAAACATGTTTTAACTAAGATTCCTAATAGTTGCTATATGATGTATATAGGTTGTATAACAATTTGTTTCATGAAAAATGATGGATTTATGAGGTTTTTATGTTGATTTTCGTAGCTGACAGTAACATTTCCGAAAACAGCAGTTTTCTGGTTTTATAACAGTATTTTTCGCAACAGTAATTTTCTAGTTTTGACAGCATTTTGTAAAACTTGTAAATTCAATAATTTTTGAACCGTAACTCCGTTTTAGGTGCCGTTTGGACCGTTACGAAGCTAAGAATATTATCTATAATGTGATATTCATTTTGATAGCAGTGGATTAATATTTATTGAGGGAATCCAATGTGGATGTATGTTGTATGTATGTTATATTTCTTGAAAATGTTTGAGAATTATAACATTTGATATGTTGAGATTTTGAGATTTGGATCCAAAACTTTTGTGTTAGAAATCAAGTTTTAAGGTTCCTAATTGTTGATACATGATAGATATAGGTTGCTATGTATTTAGTTTGTATTATAGTGATGTTTAGATGAGATTTTTAGTGGAAAATGTGCAAAACCCGTAGCTGGTGCAGGGGCAATTTTCTGGTTTTGGGAAAATTTCAAATGGGCATAACTTTTGATCCGTAACTCCGTTTTGGTCGTCGTTCGAAGCGTTGGGAAGCTAATTAAATATTCTTTCTAATAGAATTGGGTTGGAGGATAGCAGATGATTTTATTTAGGTGTGGTTGTGAAAACATTTGGGTTGTCGGATGTTTTGTTGTCTAACTAGCGTGCAATTGGTGTATTTGTGCGTATTAGGCTAATACCATATAAATGTGGATTGTTTGTGCCATTTATAGGTGTTTAGTAATTGTGTTGTGAATTGTTTCTGGGGGTAGCCTTATGGCGTGAATCCTAGTGAATAAACGATGAATGCGATTGTGTAATATCGTGCATTGATGAAACTTGAATAACATGAATCGATGTATTCTATATATGTTATTTTGTTGTGAATGTGATGGCGAACGTTATGACGATGTTTTTGATGAATAATTATGATGTTTACAAAATGTGAATTTTGTGATAACTTGATTAAATGACGTTGATGAACAACGATGAAGGCTTATGTCAATGATGATGATGATGTACATTTTGTACAGTGTTGAGAGCCGAGTGCTTAGTGTTGTTGATTGTGTTGTTGTATTTTGTTTGATGATGATGATGATGGCCTGAAAATTATGGCAAACACGATGGCTTGTTTTGGCACATGTTGTATACCGTTGTTCGGTAGTTGCATTTTGTGTTGTTGTATTTTGAGTGTCGCATACATCTCATGGCCTGAAAATTATGGCAAACACGTTGGCCTGGATTGGCAATATTTTTATGTTGGATCGAATGATCACCACGTTGGCCTGGATTGGCAATATTATTACGTTGGACCTGAGTTGGCAAGTTATTACGTTGGGAGTTCTGCTCCATTGGTACCACATGCATGGTGTCGTGTCAGCATTATGCATTGCACATTGTTTTGATTGATGTTGTAGCGACGAATCCGATTTTGATAACCGGAAATTATTCTTGATGTGTGATGATGATGTTGTATATTTGTTGTTATGTGATGTTCGATTTGGTTTTGTAACATGAGATAATTGGTTAATTATTACATGTATGTTACATTGTGGTAATTGTGCTATATGCGATAATTGATGAATTTCTATACTTGTAATGCTTATAATTAAATTACTTTGGTATATGAAATATGTGAGCCATGTTGTATAGATGTTTGAGAAGTGTGATGAATTCTTGATGTATGTATGTTGTACATTGTTCATTATTATATATTTTCATAATGATGTGAATTCTCACCCTTCTGTTGGAATATGCTTTTTACGGCATAGTGCAGGTAATCAAGAAGGATAACTGTTACTTTCGCTAGTTCGAGTCGGTGTCGTTTGCTCTGATACGTAATACTCGGGGGGATGAACGCTTGATGTTTATTTTTATTTGTTGTTTTTATGTTGAAGATTTTGAGAGTAATGTAACTCTCTTTTATTTGAATAGTTGGCATATTTTTTTATGAGAAATATGTTGTTGAATAATTATAATGTTTTCCGCTTTGTTATTAATAAAGAAGTTGAAGTTTTGAAAATTATATGATGATTTGTTTGTCGGTTCATCCAAAGTGTTATGTATCTATGTTGTTATTAATTGCAACATGTGTTTTGCTATGTCGAAAACTTGTGACATCCTGCTTCATTATGTTTGTTTTTGAAATTTTCAATTTACTCTGATATTATGCATTTAAATTGCCGACGGGGAATCAGGGTTTATACTCACTACCAAGTTTGAAAATTTGAAGATGAAGGAAGATGAGAGCATTCATGATTTTCACATGAACATCATTGAGATAGCTAATGCCTCAAGTGCCCTGGGTGAAAAGATGTCTGACAGCAAACTGGTCAGAAAAATCCTCAGATCTCTACCTAAGAGATTTGACATGAAAGTGACTGCTATAGAGGAAGCGCAGGACATAGATAAGATGATAGTGGATGAACTTGTGGGATCACTTCAAACATTTGAATTGAGGATCAGTGAAAAGACTGAAAAGAAGAAGAGTATAGCTTTTGTGTCAAAGGCAAGTGATTCAGAAGGAGAAGGTAATCTGGACAGAGATGAAGGCCTCTCAGAAGATCTGGTGTTACTTGGCAAACAATTCAACAAAGTGCTCAGAAGGATGGATTGAAAGTCAAGATCAAATGTTAGGGACAAGCCATATGACATCAGTAAAAACCAGAATGCTGGGAGAAATACCAGTACTGAAGATAATTCCAACCAAGGGAGACGAGCTCAGTGTCATGAGTGTGAAGGTTTTGGGCACATAAAATCTGAGTGCCCCACATATCGCAAGAGGCAAAAGAAGGGGCTATCAGTCTCATGGTCAGAAGATGACTCTGAAATTGAAACTGATGAGAAGTCTGGAAAGAGGGTTACAGCATTAACAGGTGTGTGTGAGTCTGATGAAGAGTCAGTCAGTGAAGATCTTACTTTTGAAGAGCTAGCTGCTTCCTATAAGAACTTATGCATTAAAAGTGAAGAAATATGTCAGCAGAAAGAAGAACAAAAGAAAGTTATTGCTCATCTAAAAGCTGAAAAGGTAGAGCATTTGGCTACTATCTCTGATCTGAAAAGTGAAGTGGTTGTTCTGAATTCAAAATTGGATAATGTTATCAAGACAGTCAGAATGCTTAATAGCAGCTCTGATGTGCTTGATGAGATTCTGAAGTCAGGGAGAGATGTTGGAGATGTTAGTGGTCTTGGGTTTGAAAGTTCTAGTGAGATGGACAAGGGAAAACGGCCTGAAGTGACACCTGCTCAATCTAAGAAAAAATTAAAGATGTCATATAACATGTTGCAACATCCTTACAGACATCAGAAGAATTTCACAAGAAGAAAGAATCAAAGATGGAAATGCCACTATTGTGGAAGGTTTAGCCATATAAAACTCTTCTGCTACAGATTATATGGCTACCCCAAGACTGGATTACAGTCTAGTAGGGAACAAGAGTGGGTTGGAGCAACGAAAGTGTGGACTCCCAAGAGTACTGTGGAAGAACACATAGCTCATAAGTCCTTCAGTGTCTCTGCAAGGGAAAAGTGGTACTTTGACAGTGGATGTTCCAGGCACATGACGGGTATCAAGGGATGTCTGTCAGATGTTAAGTCTCATTCCACTAACTATGTGACCTTTGGTAATGAATCAAAAGGGAGAGTAATAGGTGTTGGAAAACTGGACTGTACAGGTCAACCCAATCTGGAGGAGGTATTACTTGTTGAAGGCTTAGGTGCAAACTTGATAAGCATAAGCCAACTATGTGATCAAGGTCTCAAGGTCAACTTTACCAATGCTGAATGTTTGATAACAAATGAGAAGGGTATGGTTATCATGAGAGGCGAGAGAGCATCAGATAATTGTTATCTGTGGAGTTCTGAGAACACTGCAATATGCTTGGAGACTAAGAAAGCTATTGGAAAAACTATTGAGTTAGAACAGGTGCTGATCAATTGTAAAGCTACTCATAATGTGTGCATGGTGAACTGTAATAATAAGATTAAACTTGGTAAGTATGTCAGCAGGGTAAATTTAGAAGGAGAATTTGGTGAATGCACTCTTGAGGTGAATCGGGTACTCAAAGTCTGTGGATACCGCGCTTCTCTGGGCCCAACCCTCAAAAGTATAAATAGGCGGGCAAACATACTCTACCTACAGCAAACTTATTCTACAAAAATTCCTCTTGCCCTTTCTCTCCAAAGTTCACGAGTCTTAGGGTTTTCTCCTAACATTCTCAATATTGTACCGTGTGATCAATAAAAAATGTATCAACATCATGGCTCCTTTGATAACTCAGGATCTCTTCGAACCAATGCTGGAGATGATGAATCACTACGAATGATCAACCTCTCTGATCTTGTGCTTGATATTGCTCCTTTGAACGTTGTACCGGCTGACCCTAAAGGAAAACGGCAAGCTTCTCACACAACGAATGTCAATATTCCTGGTAAGAAGTCTAAACCTTTTTCACCTAGGAAGAAAGTTCACTCCATGACTAGTTTGTATGCTGACCAAATAAGCCCTAGGAAAAACGTGTCTAAAAAGGGGTCTAAGTCTGGTTTAGTTGAGAAGAAGAAGGATACTAAATCATGTGGTGTAAACAAGAATTCCACTGATGATGATGTTGTCAAAAAGGATAAGGAACTTAGGAAGTTTGTTGCCACGATTCTGAGTGGAGTTGAGGCAGATGTCGGGTCTGATGTTCCAACATCCGTGACAGGAAATATCAATAGCAACCCTACTGATAGGACTGATGATGGTGTTCCCATGCATGTGGACCGTGAAAGAATGAGTAAAAAGAAAGTTGATGTAAGAAGGACTGATGATGTTATTAATGTTGATGACCTCACTTCTGATGAGGAACCTATTGCTGGAATGCTAAGGAAAATTAAGAGAAGAAGAGAGAAAACTGTGATAAGTGAAGGCTCAAAGTCTTCGAAACTGCATGGAAAATTTGGAGGTGGGGAGGGAAGAGTTCGAGCAGGGCCTCCTAAACAATGAAGTAAGGTTGTTGTGCCCACTAAGAAGAGAAAAATCACTGATCACTGTGAGTCTGACTATGAAGTTGCAACAGATGTTCAAGACATCATTGGTATGAAAACCTCTACCTGCAAAAAGACTTATAGTGAAAGTTCTATGAGAAATACAGATAGATGGAGAATTGTGGATCAAAGGAGGATTGCTCTGGAGAGAGAGTTGGGGAAGTATTTCGATAAGTATAAAGAAATCATGGATCTTATTGCAGCTGGTGGATTGATGAGAACTGTGTCCAAGATAGGACCCTGCTATGAGAATCTAGTTAAGGAATTTATGGTGAATATACCTGAAGAGTGTGATGAGAACAGGGGTAACAACCTCAGAAAAGTGTTTGTGAGAGGAGAAGCTGTCACTTTTTCTCCTGAAGTTATCAACAACTATCTGGGCAGGTGTAAGGAACCTCAACCTGAGTTAGAGGTTACAGACAATGCAGTATGCAAGGAGATTATAGGTGGTTGTATTAAACACTGGCCAAATGAAGAAAAGCTGTCATCTGGAAAACTGAGTGTTAAATATGCCATCCTCCACAGGATTGCTGTTGTGAATTGGGTTCCTACCAATCACACATCTACTATTTCCTCCATACTTGGTAGATTCATGTATGCTATCGGGAAAAAGGTTTCTTTTAATTTTGGGTCATACATCTTTGAACAGATTCTGAAACAAGCTAGTTCAACTGCTGTCAAGATGCCTATTTGCTTCCCATCCTTGATCTGTGGTGTTATTTTAGATCAGTGTCCTAATCTTGTGTTAAGGAGTGACACTGCGCTTAAAAGAAAACCTCCTCTGTCCCTACACTACAAGTTACTTGGTGGAGCACATGTCTCAGACATTGTTGGGACATCTTCTCAGACTTCCAGTCATGCTAATCTTGATGACGAAGTCATTGCACAGCTGCAAGAAACGTGCAAGGAACTGGAAGATTCCATCAGAAGAGACACTGCTCGGAAGGCCAAACTTGAACAGTTAATCAAAACCTTCGTGGAGAAAAGGAATGCTTCTGCTGGGACAGCTGGTAAAGACCAAGGAACTGCTGAAGGTGATGCCTCTATAGAATCTGATAGAGAATGTGAACAGAGTTCAGATGACTCAGGATCTAGGAGTGGTGATACTGATACTGATGCTGTTGCTGATGGAGAGAGTGAAGACATTGCAGAATCTGACGATGATGGTGCTGCAGAATAATGGCATAATTTTTGCAGAAGATTTTTTCTTATTTTTGAATGAACACCTAGAATAGCTTTTCTATGTATCTCTTCTGAACTTTAACCTTTGTTGTGTTTTACTTATAACTGTTCTACTTGCCTTTGTCATATTTCTGGCTAAAAAGGGGGAGTAGTATGTTTGTGTGTGGTGTGCTTGTGCTGGTGCTGCAGTTGAGGGGGAGAATATGGAATGTTCGTGCTGCTGCAGTTGAGGGGGTGTTTTTTTATGTGTGCTGCAGTTGAGGGGGAGAATGTGGAATGTTCGTGTTGCTGCAGTTGAGGGGGAGTTTTTTTATGTGTGCTGTGTGTTGTATGCAGTTGAAGGGGAGTGTTGCTATGCTGTTTTTTTGCTGCTATCTGTGTTGTGTGTTGGTATTTCGCTGCTGTATCTAATATGGATTTTTTTCTTGTGCTTCTTTACAAGATTTGTTTGGTGTGTAGTTTTAGCCAAAATAAGCCAAAGGGGGAGATTGTTATTTCATTGATTCTGTGGTTGGCATTTATTTTGCTAAAACTTTTTCTAGCAGCAAGATGTTGAAACAAGTAATTTGCTGCACTCAACATGTCGAATGAAGATGTCCCATACCTGCTCATAGGACATCGTATCTGGATTCAGTTTAAAAGCAGATTCTGTTGTTGAG
The DNA here is from genome assembly GCA_022829125.1 of Lathyrus tuberosus. Classification (NCBI taxonomy): domain Eukaryota; kingdom Viridiplantae; phylum Streptophyta; class Magnoliopsida; order Fabales; family Fabaceae; genus Lathyrus; species Lathyrus tuberosus. The sequence goes on along the minus strand of JALAZF010000283.1, from coordinate 5,946,703 downwards.
ATTTGTTACTGAATATTCTGTGAATATTTGGTTATCCTATGTGGCATCCAAAGCATTTTTGGATTGTGTTTATTTGTTTGTTTTTCGGATTTTCAGATGTTTCTAATTATGGAGACATATTAGGAAACTTTAGATTGAAGACCTATTTTGTTGGAGTTTATTTTGCAGATTTGTGAGCAGTCTATTTGCTACGTTTTTGAAGCCCAATTCAGTCCAGATTTAATGCTATATATTGACTGGTGTAAACCTAGTTTAGGTGTGGAACTTACATGTGTTTTTGTTAGGGTTTTCGTGTGTTATTTGTGAGCCTAACTGGTATCATTCTGATAACAGTATAAGGACTGGTTTTTGTGTTGTAAGTTCTGTCAGTTACTCATAAGCTTTTAAGCATTGAGTTTCTTGTGTGTCAATTCTCATAAGCTTTGAAGTATTGAAAATTGTGTGTTTTGAAAGTGTGACTTTCGGTTTGTTATTTGTGTGGAAAGAAACCAATCACGGGTTGTGGTTGTAGAGGGATTTGAGGAGGGCCTCATACCTAGGTGAGTCTTAGGTAGAAGTCATAGGAAGGGTAGTGATTAAGTGAGCAGATTATAATAGGGTTTGGTTATTGTATGATCTGTGAATTGATACTATCGTATATTGGTTTCGTCCCTTGCTTGGTAGCCCCCAGAGTAGGATTGTTGATCCGAACTGGGTAAACATATCACAGTGTTATTTACTTTCTGCATTGTTATTATTATTGCTATCTTGTTCATTGTGTTGGATATTAGTGTCTCAACATCTGTGTAGGACATCTGATATCTGTGCCAGAATTTCAAATTTAATGCTTTGGACACCCTCAAATGATCCCTTAGAAGCTTTTAGAATGGTTGGAACCAACCGGAATCCTCAGGAACAAGTTTGAGCTCTTTCTTGCAAAAGGGGCAAAAGTGACCAATATAGTAACTCTCTCAAATGGTGTTCCAGATGTGGGGAACCATTTGGGACAGTTCAAGGATGATATTTGGAGTATGTTTGAGGTCTTATCTGGTTTTGAAAGTGACTGAATCAAGACATGGCTTGAAAAATGCAAAAAAGTCCAATTTTGAGGTTTTGAGAGGGGACTTTGTGATTTTGGTGTTACAGGCCACTTATGAGAGTTTGGACAGCTTAGATATGACATATTAGATGTGTTTGGAACATGAGCTGTGGTGGAAATGCTCTCTAACTCAAAAACTCAGAGTTACCTTGCAAAAGAAGGCATTTTTGCCTAGAGAAAGAGATTTTGAGGAAAGCAAGTGTTGTAGTGCTTTGGTGTACTTAAACTGAGCACAAATGAGCTCTATTTATAGTAGAGCAAGTTTGTTTTGCAAGTAATAGTGAATGGTGGTTGAGCAGGCCTTTGGCCAATTGAATCATTTTGGAATCTCAAGTCTCGCACAGGCCTATGGTTCTTTGGTTCAGAGCTTATCCTTGACTCATTCAGTTGGAATAGGCTCAGTTCTTGCCACCTTGGTGCATCCATTGAATACTTGGGAACAAAATTGGAGTCTTTGCCTCTTTTAGGCTTTTTAGGGTTTGGCATGCTACTTGGGGAATCTTGGACTTGGGAGGCTGATGAATCAATGCTTGTCCCTTGGTTGTTCTCCCTTGAGGCGTGCAGATGGATAAGAATGCTTGGAATTGCACAATTTGAGCAAATCGAGCCTTTATGCACAAATCTGCCTTGCCAAGACAGTTTGCAGCAAGGCATGTTGCAGTTGTCATAACTCCTAGCTCAGGTGGATTTTGATGGAGTTCTTGGACATTTTGGAAAGCCCTTATGGGGCACAACACATGTGTGATCATAGTTTGTCTTGAAACTTTTTGGATCCAAGTGAAAAATGCCCCTACATTTTGAAAAAAAGCAAGACAGATTCTGACTTAGTGAAAATTTCACTAAGTGTTGGAAAAAGTGACATTTCATGTTTTCAGCCATTTTGATCACTCCATAACTAAAAATCCATGAAGAATTGGAATGAGGTGTAGTTAACACTTTTAAAGTATTCCATGAGATCTACAAATCCATCTTTGGACCATCCAAAATGGTTGCTTGGATCTCAAGTTATAATCCTTGGAAGTTGGTACCCTAGCCACTTTGTTCCATAACTTAGAAAAATTCTAAGATTTTATGGTTACCCCTTTTACAAGTTATCCAACTTTCTTTGATTTTTCTTGATGAATGATGACTCAAATCACACATTAACATCATTTTAGGGTCAAAGAACCATAATTGTGAAAAATCTCAAAAAGTCAAACTTGACTTTTGTGCACAGTTGACTTTTTATCAGATGAATTCCAAACTGTGCAATCCTTTGTGAAATCAAGTCCTTGACATAAATCAAACTTGATGGATATGTTCCATAAGTGTTATACGGTGTATTGAATCATGTCAAGGTTTGGGAGCATGTTTGAGTCAAAAGTAAAAGGTACAATTGACTTTTCCCTCAAAACCCTAATTGTGGTCCTGATGAAATTGAAACTTGTAGATCAAGCTTCTTGGATCATTCCATTGAAAATGGGTCAATGTGGTGTATTAGAGACCCTCAAATTATGTCTTGAGGTCTTGGCTCTTGTTTTGTCCCAAAAGTCAACTTAGGGGTGAATTAGGTCAAGAAACCCTAATTCCTGATTTTTTATGGATGCATCCCCTAAGGCTAAATTGACTTGATGATTGGGTCCATGAGGTCCCTTGGTGTGTCTAGGGTTATGCTTTGAAGCATTGGCTCATGCCCAGATGAAGATTTCCATCTGGAGGCCACGGTCGACCAAAACTCTAATTTGGTGACACTGGCGATCTAGAGGCTTAACCCACTTGGAATGTTGCAATCATGTGCTTGATTCTTGAAGTGGGAGTCCTCTTGATCATTTATGTGTGCTGGAGAGGTTAGAAAAGTTGAAGATCATGTTATTTCTTGATTGATCCTTTGTCTAAGGCTCTAAGAGGGCTTGAAACCCTAATTCTTAATTGTAGTGAATGTTCAACAATCCTTGAGGAGACTGATGAGGCATGAAGGTACATCCATATTGTGATGATGATTTGCACAATGATGGGAAATCTTAGTGGTCAAAATTTGGGGTATGACAGATGCCCCTATTTAATCTTCTTGGACCCGAAGGTGTGAATGGCGAAGGTATTCGAGCATTCGGGGTGCAAGATGATTAAATATCGGAATACCTGAAATTTTGGCAGTGATTATGAATGGTAGTTTACGCATTCATCTTCTTTTCCTAAGCAATAATGCTTAGAAAAGGTAAAAACTTCCCCTCGATCCTGGTCTTCAGCCAGGGAACTGGTCTCAGTTTCTGATATAAACTTCCCCTCGATCCTGGTTTCATACCAAGGAACTGTCTCAGTTTTTGATATAAACTTCCCCACGATCCTGGTTTTCTACCAAGGAACTGGTCTCAGTTTCTGATGTAAACTTCCCCTCAATCCTGGTTTCCTACCAAGGAACTGGTCTCAGTTTCTGATGTAAACTTCCCCTTGATCCTGGTTTCCTGCCAAGGAACTGGTCTCAGTTTCTTTTGTCAATAAACTTTCTTGACAAGAAACGTTATTTGTAGCGGTTTTTCCTCAAACTTCTCGCTGAATTTTCCTGGAGATATGCCATTTGATGGAAAAGTTTAAGGTTAGACTCGTCGGGGAAACCCATTGGTCTGAAATGTAAAGGTGTTTAAACTTCTCTGTTGGAGACGCCATTTGTCGACTCTACTGGGGAAAAATGAGTCTCTTGAGAGACTGCTTCCTGCTTGGGGATACTACATCATACTTTTCTTTGAGACCTTCTTGAAGAAATGCCATACAATGCACCCCAATTTTGAGGTGCTGATGACTTCATAAACATTGATTTTCTGGAGAGAAGAATCAATGTGTTGCTGAGAGTCTTTGGTTGAGAGGCTTTCTCTGGGATTTTCCTTAATCTAGGAAAGCAAAGATATCATCTTCAATGGAGAAGAGTGACGTTTGTCGAGAGCTTTCTTGTTTTTTAGAGGTTCAAGTTATCAAAGTGGTCAAGGGCCTTCTCCATTCCTGAAATAAACTGGAGGAGAGATAGATCAGATGAGGCGTTTCCTGATGAGAAAATAACTAACAACTCGATTGAGAGGACTTTTATAACCAGGGGGTAAGACCTACTAGAGTGATAGTGATGCAATATGAATATGAACGTAAATCAATAATGCATGATGTATGTATGTATATGCTGACAAAACTGACGCGACATACAGACTTGTGGATGAACACGACTGGATACTCGGTCACTGCTGGGGGCGAAGAAGCACCATTTGTTCAATATAGCAATTCTGCCTTGCTAAGGAGAGATGGTCCCTGTGGGGAACAACGTTGGTCGGTCTTAGGAGGCAATAACTCTGCCGGAAACATCAAATGGAAAAATCACATTTGATATTGTTGATCCTTTGTTCAGGCATACTGGGTTAGAAGGAGTACTTTGATTCTGCACTTTGAAGCTCAATTGCTTCTGGAGAAGCGATCGATGTTCTTTCGATGTTCAACAGTCAAAAGAAATTGCCATCTTTATTTAAAAGCAGAAAAAGTTTGACAATTAAATTCATTTTTGTTTTATTTCAAGAATCATTGATCATATTAAAATGTCATTCTGTAAAGCTAAAACAAATTAGAATTACAAACAAAAGCACTAGGGCTCAAATTTTATTGATAGGATGGAAATCAGTCAAGCGCGTGATCCCATAGAGTATTTACAAAGTTAGAAAATGGTAATTTAAGGGAAAAGGGCTACATTGAAACATAACGACCACTATCCTTCTACCAACTTTGAATTCTGGACATCCTGAGCTTCTGTCAAAGATGACCTTGACTGGGGTTTCCCTGAGGGATGGCATTACTGCTGCTGGGGAATTTGCCCCTTTGCTGGACGTAGTTACTTGCCATTATCCCTAACTTTTTCCTGGATTGTACTTTGAGATTTCTAATCCATCGGGATGATTTTTTATCATGTCTCTAATTTTTGCCTGGACCGCCCTTTCGGGTTTTCAATCCACCGAGACGTTTTTTTTTAGGCGAAGTATTTCTTGACTACATCAACATTCGCGGGGTAGGCAAATTCCTCTTCATCCATGGTTGCGAGTCTCAAGGTACCGCCTGAGAAGGCTTTCTTGACCACATAGAGGCCGTCATAATTCGGAGTCCATTTGCCCCGGGAATCAGTGAGGAATAATTGTATCTTCTTGAGCACGAGGTCTCCTTTCCTGAAGACGCGAGGTCGGACCTTTTTGTCAAACGCCTTCTTTATTCTTTGCTAATACAACTGATCGTGGCATAGTGCCATGATTCGCTTTTCTTCGATCAGAATCAGTTCGTCGTGTCGACTTTGACACCATTCAGCCTCTGTTAGCTTAGCTTCCATCAATACCCGAATTGATGGGATCTCTACTTCTATGGGGAGCACTGCCTCCATGCCATATACTAGAGAGAAAGGGGTTGCCCCTGTTGAAGTGCGGACAGATGTATGATAACTGTGAAGAGCAAAGGGTAGCATCTCGTGCCAATCTTTGTAGGTTACAACTATCTTTTGAACGATCTTTTTGATGTTCTTGTTAGCCGCTTCTACCGCTCCGTTCATCTTAGGTCGGTAGGGAGATGAATTGTGGTGTTCGAACTTGAACTCAGCACACAACTCCTTCATCAACTTGTTGTTCAAGTTGGATCCATTATCCGTAATGATCTAGCTTGGAACACCATAACGGCATATGAGATTGTTTTTGATAAATCGGACCACCACTTGTCGGGTTACATTGGCGTATGACGCTGCTTCGAACCACTTGGTGAAGTAATCAATGGCTACCAGGATAAACCGATGTCCGCTCGAAGCCTTGGGTTTAATCATGTCGATTCCCCATATGGAAAAGGGCCATGGGGAAGAGAGAACTTTGAGATGTGTTGGCGGTACATGGATTTTGTCTGAGTATATCTGACACTTGTGACACTTCCTCATGTATTTGTAGCAATCGAATTCCATGGTCAACCAGTAGTACCCTGCTCTCAGAATTTTTCTCGCCATTGTGTGTTCGTTGGCATGAGTGCTAAAGGATCCTTCGTGAATTTGCTTCATCAATCTGTTTGCTTCTAGTCTGTCTACGCATCGGAGTAAGACCATGTCAAAGTTTCTCTTATAGAGTGTGTCACCACTCAGGAAGAAACCATATGCCAATCTCCTGAGGGTTTTCTGTCCTTTTTGGATGCCCCAGGTGGGTACTCTTGTTTCTGAAGGAAGCATTTAATATCGTGATATCAAGGTTTGTCATCTATAACTGCTTTAATCATGAAGATGTAAGCGGGCCTTTCTAGGCGCATTATGTCAATTTTAGGTACGTCGTTCCATTGACCTACACTAATCATGGAAGAGAGAGTGGCTAATGCATCAGCCATGTGATTCTCTTCACGAGGGATATGATGAAACTCAATTCTGTTGAAGAATGGTAGCAACCTTCTCGCGTAATCTTTGTAAGGAATCAGTCCTAATTGGTAGGTGTTCCAATCTCCTTTGATTTGATTGATAACCAGGGCCGAGTCACCATATACATCCAAGTTTTTTATTCTTAAATCAATTGCTTCTTCGAGACCCATGATACAAGCTTCGTATTCGGCCTCATTGTTTGTACACTTGAATGTCAGTCGGGCGGTGAAAGGAATATGGGTACCCTAAGGTGTTATGATGATTGCCCCAATTTCGTTCCCATAATGATTGAATGCTCCGTCAAAGATTAGTCCCCATTGGGAACCTGGTTCCGGCCCTTCACTGGGTAACAGTTCATCGCAATATTTCATTTTTAGATACATGACATCTTCATCTGGGAAGTCAAATCCGACCGATTCCTGATCGTCAATCGATTGATGAGCCAAATGATCGGCTAAAATACTTCCTTTGACGGGTTTCTAAGCATCGTACTCAATGTCGTATTCTGATAACAACATCTGCCAACGGGCAATCCTTCCCATGAGAGCAGGCTTTTCAAAGACGTACTTGATTGGATCCATTTCGGAGATTAACCAAGTAGTGTGACGAATCATATATTGGCGAAGACGTTTGGCTGTCCAAGCCAAAGCACAGCAAATTTTCTCAAGCATAGTGTATCGAGTCTCACAGTCGGTGAATTTCTTGCTTAGACAGTAAATGGCAGACTCTTTCATTTTCGTTTCGTCTTGCTGACCAAATACACAACCCATAGAATCTTCCAAGACTGTTAAGTAAATAATCAGTGGTCTTCCTTCCACTGGAGGTGATAGAATCGGTGGATTCAATAGGTATTCCTTAATACTATCGAAGGCAGTTTGGCAGTCTTCTGTCCAAATGCATTCCTAATTCTTTTTGAGTAATTTGAAAATCGGCGCACATGTCGCGGTCATGAGGAATATGAATCTGGAAATATAATTCAAACGTCCCAGGAATCCCCTGACTTGTTTTTCAGTCTTTGGAGAAGGCATTTCTTGAATGGCCTTGACCTTGTCAGGATCAACCTCAATTCATTTCTGGCTGACGATGAACCCTAGCAGTTTCCCTGAACGGACACCAAATGTGCACTTATTGGGATTTAAATAGAGTTTGTACCTTCTTAACCGCTCGAATAGTTTTGACAGGTGGGTCACATGCTCCTCCTCTGTCTTAGATTTTGCAATCATATCATCGACATACACTTCGATTTCTTTGTGTATCATGTCATGAAACTGAGTAGTCATGGCCCTTTGATAAGTTGCCCCAGCGTTCTTCAAACCGAACAGCATTACCTTGTAACAAAAAGTGCCCCATGGGGTGATGAACAAAGTTTTCTCCATGTCTTTCGGCACCATTTTGATTTGATTATAGCCCAAGAATCCATCCATGAAGGAGAATACTTTGAACTTTGTTGTACTGTCTACCAGCATGTCAATGTGCGGTAAGGGAAAGTCATCCTTTGGACTTGCTTTATTCAGATCCCTGTAGTCTACACACATTCTGATCTTTTCGTACTTTTTCAGAACTGGTACTATGTTGGCTAGCCATTGAGGATATTTTGACATGGCGAGGAAACCTGCGTCAATCTGTTTTTGTACTTCCTCTTTGATTTTGATGGCCATGTCCGGGTGAGTCCGTCTCAGTCTTTGTTTTACCGACGGACATTCTGATCTCAATGGTAGATAATGTTCCACGATGCTGGTATCCAACCCTGGCATATCCTGATAGGACCAACCGAATACATCGGGAAACTCTTTGAGAAGTTTTGTCAAACTTTCTTTGACAGTCAGACTAAGAAGTGCCCCAATCCTGACCTCTTTTCTCTCCTCCTCTAAACCCAAGTTGACTGTTTCCAACGGCTCTTTGTGAGGTTCAATGGACCTTTCCTCTTGTCTGAGTAATCGGGAGATCTCTTCAGGAATTTCTTCGTCATTTTCTTCTTCAGCCTCAAATACCGAGAATTCAAAGTCGGGAAAGGCATTGGATCGTAGGTTTCACTGGGGTTTAAAACAAGCAATCTGCATGACATGATGATTTGTTTTTTAGAAGAGATAGAGAGAAGGCATTGTAATTTTTTTGAAAATTACTTTTTTTTTTATTATTTGAGTTGTTTTTTAGGATTACCATTTTCTGAAAAAGCGAAAAGAGAAAATAGCAATAACTGCAGAAATTACATAACGACGTTATTTTATTTATGATTTGGTCGATTCTTGAAACTACAACCCTATAAAGCAAAACTCAGTCGCTTTGGGCTAAGCGAAGAGGTACATTTACAGAAAGTGAGCCCTATCAAAACATCTGTTTCACCTGGGCAGGGTGAAAGGTTAAGATAAAGACGACAATTACTTCGACTTATGAACAACTTTCGGAACGTTGACAGCAACCCATTGGTGGCGAACTCCTCGATGAATCACAAAGTCTGGTACTTTCCTTCTTGATTTGTTTTCAAAAATAACACTGATTTCTGGTAGAGCAGGATCATTGGGATCTGTCTCCCTAGCAGAGTTGTCGTAGGAGGATTCCTCTGTTGCATCTTACGCATTGTTTGCACTCTTAGGTAGATCTCCCCATCCAGTTGGCTGAATGTCTTTGAGCCTGATACGAGAGCTTTCAGGAGCGGTATACTTGACCAAGTAGTCGTACTTTCCACTTGGTTATCCTAAGGTGTCCCACACTTCTTTGGAACTGGAGGAGTCATCTCTCTCGATGACGTTGACCTCGGGAAAAGCGTAGTTGATGAATCCTAGTCCTGCAAGTTTTGAAAATTCATCGTCGTGCTGGATATTTTCAGAATGCCCTGAGTGTTGATCCCATGACATGGTGGGGACGCAGGTATTCTTTTCATTGATGCTCAGCTAATATGCATCGTTCGGCTGACCCTTTTGTCCTGAGTCTCCTGGGTACGACTGCCAGATAGGCAGACCATCCATTGGGCCATAATAGTCATGGTCAAAGCTGTCTTTCATCAGAGTGTCCTCCTCTAATGAGTTTGGTGGAGCACGACATCCTTCCAGATCGCAATCTCCGTATATCATTTTGACATCTGACCTTGGTATAAATCTCGGACTCTGCGTCGGAAAGCAAAATGGCGTAGGCACCTCTTCCTGAGACATATAACCGTCCTCGTTAAGATAGGACTTCCATTCTTCATCTATATCGGAGGAATCTCCCTCGTTGATGGTATGTACTTCTTGAGACACTGGGTGAAGGAAACCTCCACTATGGAAGAAGTTCTGAATGGGATGAAGACTTTCATCGTTAGTAGCTGCCTGGGTACAGGTTGAAGAAAAATCAAGACCCTTCTTTTTCTTATTGTCAGTAGGAATGACAAGCTATCCCCATCCTTTGGTATTGTTACTTTTAATCACTTCGAGAGCATCTCTGTACGAGGAAACCGACTTTCCTCTTTCTGATTGATTGTCATTGCTTACCAAAAGTGCTTGGAACTGGGTTCCAACAACCTCCTCTGGTTCTACACAAGTGGACAACGATAAGTTACTCACGATCAAGGCTTGTTCTCCACAGACTGTGACTAGTTGGTCGTTTTTGACAAACTTCAGTTTCTGGTGAAGCGTCAAAGTGACTGCCCCAGCCTCGTGTATCCAAGGTCTTCCCAACATATAGTTGTATGTTGCTCGTATGTCCATGACTAGGAAAATGACTAGGAAAGTGTGAGGACCGATAGTTATGGGAAGGTTGACTTCGCCGATAACTGTTTTCCGGGATCCGTCAAATGCTTTGACGGTGACCTCACTGCCTCTCATCAGAGATCCTTTAAATGATAGTCGCATTAATGTGGACTTCAACGTGACATTTAAAGTTGATCCGGTATCCACCAATACGCTGGCTAAAGCATCGTCCTGGCAGTTAACTGTAATATTGAGCGCCATGTTGTGACTTTTGCCTTCTTCTGGCAATTCCTCATCACTAAACCCCAAGTTGTTGCAGGAAGTGATGTTGGAGACGATGCTGTCAAATTGTCTTATTGACACATCTTGTTCCACAAAGGCTTGCTCTAAGACTTTCTGTACAGCTGATCAACAATGTTGTACTCCATCTTCTGGATGAGCTTCAGCATCTCATCGTTGTTCTTTGAAAGGTCGGGATCACAGGATTAACCGACTGGTTGATTAGGAATTTCCGTTTGAGGTTCCTTTTCTCGGGTAGGTTCTCCAACTCGTCGGTTGAAGATTCGACCACTCCGAGTTACTCGACTGATGTCTGCAATATTCACGACGGAGGATAATGGAATTTCCTTTCCATTCTTAATTGTTGTTGCACCATATTTGTAAGGGATAACCTTAGTTGATTCATACGGTAACGGTTCCGGTAGATAAATAACTACAGGAGCCTTCTGATTCTTCTGACCATTGTAAGTAATTTCAATCAGTTCCTGGTTGGGAACTTTTCTACTGTCCAAAGGAATTCTTGATTCGTCAAGTAGAGGGATTACGGTACAAACATCTTTGGTCCTCTTATGATCAGAGATTACGACAACATCCTTGATCTGATCAGTAAAATAGTCGGGCATTAAGTTGATTGACCCAGAACTTGGATATGGTCGAACCTCTTTGTGGTCCAACTAACTCTGAAGGGCTGCTCGCACGAGGTAACATCCTTGATTATCTTCAGAGCAAACTCTACAGCGTTCATAGTTGTGTGGTGGCACTTGGCCACGTCCGCTCTGTATGCAGTGTAACCTCACTAGATCTGATTCCATTGATCGAACATCATGACTTTGATGACTAGTAGGGTTCCCATTAATCATATTGACTTGTTATGTGTCTTCGTCTAAATAGATCAGAAGCCACTAGTGGTTTAACAAGTGTTGCAAAGTTCTTTGAATGAGAGCGCATCCTTGGTCGCTCTCACGACAACCCTTATAGTTCTGATAATTATGCGAAGTCAGAAAACCGAGCCGGACTTGCTTAGCATGTAACTCCACCAAGCTGGTATTCATCAAGCGAATATCAAAGATTTGAATCATATTCACTTGATACTGATTTCTATCGCGATAATCCTGAATCCATCCAAGATCCATCTGACGCTGGAGGATCTCTTGTACCAAAGAGCATCCCTGATTATTTACTGAGCAGATAGGATAGGAATTGTAATCATGTTGTGTCAGTTTATGATGTTGGCTTTGCCTTAAGTGCATTGCCACCAAGTTAACATTCATTTCCAGAATGTTGTGGTTCTGAATGATGTTGGAATTTGTATAAGTCATGTTGACTTCACGAATTCGGTGATCTTGGATCCATCCAAGATCCAACTGTTCCTGTAGAGCTTATTGCATGACAGAACACCCTTGATTGTTTTTAGAGCATATATCACACTGGGGAGAGTGATGAGATGGTATATGCCCATATCCGCTCTGTCTATGATGCATTTTGACCAGGTTGGCCCTTAACAAGAGTACATCATGAATTTGATAGCTGTGGTTAGATTCTCCCTCTATCAAATTTACCGCAGCTTTCTCGTGTTGAGGCAGCGGGTTCGTCTGAATGTTTGGATTTGTATCCTTGAAGGATAAGACCCCGCTCCTAACAAGCTTCTGTACATCGGATTTGAAGCTGAGACAATTTTCTATGTTATGCCCCGGTCCTCCTTGGTGGTAAGGGCAAGTCTGATCTGCCTTGAACCAAAAAGGCAGATTCTCCGGCACTGTAAGAGGAGCCCTGGTTTGGACATGCCCCTTGACCAGTAGTGGAAACAGTTCTGTGTACAACATTGGTATAGGGTCAAACCCTGGTGGTCATGTTGTACGGTTGTTGTTTTACTGAGGACGAGCCTGTTGAAGAGGTTGTTGTGTCCTTTGCTGATATTGTTGTTGATTCGGTTGACTTTGAGCAACCTGAGGTTGATACGTAGGAACGGGCGCAGAGTTGATAGCAGGAGTTACAGCTGCTACTGGTTGGTATCATCGCCTTTGCTTTCCGAGAGGGATATTACCAATATCTTGCTCTTTTTTCTTAGGGAGAGCACTACTGTATCTTTTAGTACTGCTTGATGGTCAAGCGTCTTTAACTAAATGTCCTTCTCGGACTGCTTCCTCAAGACGAACTCTCATGCCCACCATCTCAGTGAAGTCACTGGGCGCACTGGCAACCATTTTGTCGTAGTAAAATGAGCTCAAGGTTTTCAAAAAGATCTTTGTCATCTCTTTTTCCTCAAGAGGTGGACAAATCTGGGCGGCAATTTCACGCCATCCCTGAGCATATTCTTTAAAGGTTTCCTTGTCCTTTTGTGACATTGATCTGAGTTGATCTCTGTCCGGTGCCATGTCCAAATTGTATTTATATTGTTGAACGAAAGCAGCGCCAAGATCTCCAAATGTGCCGATCGTAGCGCGGTTTAAACCCATGTACCATTTTAATGTGGCACCGGTTAAACTATCCTGAAAGTAATGAATTAGTAGCTCCTAGTTCTTTATCTGAGCTGACATTCGCCGAGCGTACATCACCAAATGGCTTTGAGGGCAAGAGTTACCCTTGTACTTTTCAAAGTCGGGTACCTGGAACTTGTGCTGAACTTTCACATTGGGGACCAAACAAAGGTTCGCGGCGTCCTTTCCAAATAGATCCTGATCCCGAATGGCTTGCATTTCTTTCTGCATCTCCAGGAACTGTTCCTGGAATTCCCTCATTCTCTCGTCCATACTTTCGTTTCCACCAGAAGGTATCTGTGGAATCTGCCCTTCCTGGACAGTGTGTACCACGGGTTGTGGTATAGTCATTACAGCAGTGACTCTTGGTACTTCCCTCTCCCGAAGTTTGTAACCTTCAGGAGTTGCTGTCATGCCCCTGGCATCTTCGTTTTCCCGAAGTTTGTAACCTTCAGGCCCAGCGGTTCCTACTGCAGTTTCTGGATCTTCCGTGATCGGTGGAATATATCCTTCCGGGATGTAGTTGAGTGGCATGCCCCAGGGACGATCTTTAGGCATGGTATATCGAGGATCATTGGGCGTAGATGGGATCTCTGAGATCACGGTCCTTTGTTGTTGCATCTGGGCTGCTGCCAGAGCTTGCATATCGTTGTGAAGCTTTCTCAAGTCTTCTTTCAGAGTGTCGAGTTCTTCTCTCAACTCTCTATTCTCTTCCTCGAGATTATCCATTTTCTTTTGTTGACTGGCCCGAGTATTGTACGAATGAGACAGTTTGACTCTAGAATCGAGACACAAACGTGAGATTCGTAGGTAAGAAAAATGTGTTACGTGAGAATGATGAATGATATGCAATGATTATATTAATTTTATTTTTTTGTTTAATCAAAATAAACTTCGACAATTGGATTGCAAATATCAAACAGTGGGGAAACCCCGTTTTATTGAATTCAAAGATTGCGGAAATGGAAATACAATAATTTACATAGTGTTGTAAAAGGAAATGTCTAAGCTAATGGATCCGGAGTCCTCTCTGAGGAGAGCTCAGGTGCTGGTTCTGGTATTTTCCTTTTCTTTGACCGGGGTTGTCGAGCCATTGTCGGGTTGTCATTCCTTTTCCAAGTGAAAGGAGCGAGCAAATTCCTTTGGTCATCTTGGATTTCTACAGCATGTTGCTCTAAAATATCGATCAAAGCGTCTTTTTCTTTTAACAGTTGCTGTATTTTCTTACACTCCACATTGAGAATACGATACTTGTTCTTCCAAGACCTCTTCTCCTGTTGAACTCTGTTGAGAGTAACCTGAAGTTTTTCCGTATCGGACATAAAATAAAGGGCAGATTCCTTTAACGGAAGAACTTCCTGACGAGGGTAAGGCATCTTCAGTTTGAGAGCTCTAGTTTGTACCCAGTGGAGATAAGGTTCCACAGAGACACAATCCGGTTTTCCTAGAGACTCTCTTCCTTTCCTGTGAACATGTTTCCAAGCATGCACTATTTCTGTCTTTAGTGCTCTGTCATTTTCTCTTTCCTTGAAGAAAAGACCTTCCAGATGAGCATTACGTGGGACATGCCTCATCGGGTATCCGAATTGATGACGAACTAAAATTGGATGATAGTTGATTCCTCTTTTAGTTCCTATGAGGGGTACATTAGGGAAGTTTCCATAACGGTCAATGATTCTGATTCCGTCATAGATTCAATTGTACCAATCGATGTCAGAGTTGGTAAGAGACATGATTCTCTGCGACCAACGTAAAGTACTCTTAGGATCCCAAAATGCAGCAGACTTGGGTAAGTGGGAAATGAACCATTTGTATAGCAGGGGTACACAACATGTGATCATTCCTCCGCTATACAAATTCCTTAAATGTACAGAATGATAAGCATCTGCGAGCAAGGTTGGTACAGGGTTTCCAATCAGAAATATCTTAATGGAATTGATATCTATGAATTTATCTTTGTTGGGAAACAAAAATAACCCGTAGGTGAGCAAAACAAAGGTGCTCTCGAAAGCAGCCACGTTCCCTATATTGGCAAAGTACAGGGCTTTCTTTATAAAAAACTGGGCGGGTAAACCTTGGATTCCACCCTTAGTGGTCATGTGAGTCCTAACTTTTGACTCGTCCAAATAGATTGCTCTTACAATGGTTTGATCTTTTGGAATTTCTTCCAGTCCAGAAAAGGGAGCTTGGTCAGTGATATGTAAATCAGTCAGGTGAGAGTACTCCTCCAGTGTTGGTGCTAGTTGATAATCCGAGAATGTGAAAAGTGATAGACCAGATCGTAGAACAGAATGAGCGTAGCCAGTATTCCTTCAATTACATGGACCCTTAATAGAGACAGCAGTCCTCCGTACTTGGCTCTGAAAGCATCAGGGTTGGTGATCATCCTCTCCAAACCTCTCAAATCCTCTAGTTTTGGAACCTTCAAGGTGTACTTGTGAATCTTCCTTCTACCGAAATCCATAACGCAAACTCCTTTTCTTTGATATTTGTAATCATTGTCTTAGTTTAGTTTGAAAAAAGAGAGAGTAGAAGAGAAAACTTTCTTTGTTTTAATGTTTTTTAATAACATGAATGCATGAATGTAGCACACAAAAACATAGAAAAAACATGGGGCCAAATTTTTTGGTGTCATGAAGTCATGGCTCTACCCATCCCCAAAGGTTATACTGGTGATTTTTGTACCTGTCCTCACAATCATTGACCCCTCTTGGGATAACAACAGCAGGATGGTTCACCCGAGCGAACTGCAGTATCTTAGAGTAATCTCAAATGAGGGTAGTATCGCGTGACAAATATTTCCAATAACTTCCGCACTACAAAATAGTAACATGGTTTCAGTCTACTAAAATCCCCAGCTTCTCAGATAACCCAATCAAACAATCTGCTTTCAACAACCGAAGTCGTATAGGCATTGAATCCGCAAAGGGCATCTTCACCGATTCGATGGTCGACCGGGACTTCTTATTTGGGAGTCACTCCCTGTAAGATTAACTGTCTAGTGCCATCACTTATCTTAGGTGTATACTCAATCTTTCCAGATGTGACATCACTCGTAGTCCCATTAGCAGAAAAATAAACACGGATATCAATTAGGAAAAGCGATATATATATTTGTCCAAAAACTAACATCTTAGACCTCTTAAGAGCTATAGCCTATTCCTATACAGTCAATGACTCCCCAGCAGAGTCGCCATTTTCCTGTAGTGAGCAATTTTTGTCGGTGACGCGACCACCTTATCGCTGAAGTTTGGGTTTTCCTCCTTAAGGAGCAAGGCTGCTACTTTCTGATTTTTTATTTATCCCGTGAAGCTGGAAGGGAAAGGGAAGGTATCTAAAACTAACCTTGCACGCAAATGTTTAATTGAACAAACGCTTTAAGATATTCGAGGAGTCGGGGTCAGGTTATACAATGGGTAGTTGTCAATTACCCATCCTATATGTGGTTATCCACAGGATGTTAGCTTCAGTGAGTTTTGTTTTCTGTGGAAAATGATGATGATGATGGCTTAAGGTATGAAACCTAAAGTTTTGATTGATATGAAGGTACAGGACCTAGGCGTTTTGATTGGTATACTCGCTAAGATTTCAGAATCTTATGCCTACGTATTCCCGTTTAAACGAAACAGAGAAATCAGAGCAATCGTAGTTCCTCCTATTCTAAGGGAGGAAAATGAGGTTTTGGTGTCTTGTTCAAAGCCCAAGATTGAAGCTAAAAGGGTATTTGTGTCTTGTTCAAAGCCCAAGATTGAAGCTAAAAGGGTATTTGTGTCTTGTTCAAAGCCCAAGATTGAAGCTAAAAAAAGTTATGACTGAGAGAGAATTTGTCATCTCAAAAGAAGGATTGTTGATTTTTGTGTGCCTTGATTAAAGTACAAGGTTGATGCTAAAATATTAATTGACTCGGCTAGGGGATTTCTTTATACAAAGCCTAAGAGGAGGCTAGAAGTGACCGACTTAACCAGAGAGTGTTTTATCTGTCTTGTACAAAGCCCAAGATTGAGACTAAAAGAGACTGACTCTTTGGGGATATCATTATACAAAGCATAAGAGAAGGCTAAAAAAAGGGGTTTTGACTCCATCGGGGAGGTTTATACGTGTCTTGTACAAAGCCCAAGATTGAGCCTGGAATGAGTTTGACTCTTGCTGGAGAGTGTTATCTGTCTTGTACAAAGCCCAAGATTGAGGCTAAAACGGGAAATTTAACTGACTCTGGTGAGGATGTGTCTTGTACAAAGCCCAAGATTGAGGCTGCAATGAGTTTTACTCTGCTTAGGGAAATTATTCCTCAAAGCCTAAATGAAGGCTGGGAGGAAATGACTCGGCTGAGGAAGGTATCTGTCCCCAACTTAAGAGAGGGAAATTTATGCCTTGTACAAAGCCCAAGATTGAGGCTAAAAGGGTTTGACTCAACAAGAGAGTCTGAAAAGGTGATTGACTCACCAAGAGAGTCTGAAAGTCGATTGACTCAACAAGATAGTCTTTTATACTCAACAAGAGAGTGATTTGTTGTCTCGTGCGAAGCCCGAGATTGAGGCAAAAGGGGTCTTGACTCAACAAGAGAGTCTGAAAAGGTTAGCTCCGCTGGGGAGATTCATTTGTATGAAGCCCAAGAGGAGGCAGACTTCTCTGAGGAAGGATCATTATACAAAGCCTAAGAGGAGGCTAGCTTTCCGCTAAGGAAAGGTCCTTATACAAAGTCTAAGAGGAGGCCAACTTTTGCCGGGGATAATTGAGATCCCCAGGCAGGTCAAAGTGGGGAATCAACTCTTGCTGAGGGTTACAAAAGAGTTGAGATGTCAGATTCCTTGAGGTTCTGATTTAAGATAATGTTGACCCTCGTTGGGGAACTCTCATGAGATAGGCTGGGTTTCTGCTGGAGATCGATCCAAAATGCCTGGGGTTTCTTCCTATGGTTGTAAGGAACTTGAGAATTTCTTTGAGACTCAAGGGGATTAGATGTCCAAGTCTACTGGTGTAGAAGAGTTTTATCTTTTGTATGATGTCTCCAAGAGGAGGCAAAGGCATTTGAGGGATGAGAATCAACCCTAAAGTGGCCTGAGGTCTGACACTGGAAAGACTGCTCTAGCAAAGGATGACTAAGTTCTACCTTATACCTTTAAGAGGTCGTCAGGGTCCTTGTATTAAGCCCAAGAGAAGGCATGAGAACTTCTAAGAAGCCGAAGGGTCCTTGTACAAAGCCCAAGAGGAGGCGGGGATGCTTTTAGGAAGCCTGTGGGTCCCTAAACCAAGAGAAGTTTAACAAATGCAATTCACAGAGAATCGATCATTCCAGGAAAGTTCGAGGGTTTGGAAGAAACTCAAGAGATGCTATTCACAGAGAATAGATCAACTCCGGGGAGTAGAATTTCTTTGACAATTTCTAAGGGTGACAGTCTGAGAAAAGGTTCACCGAGAATACTGCCTTTCTCTTTGTTCCATATTGTTTAACCCCAAGAGAAAGGAAGACTGTATCTGGAAATCCTATGGGGGATCTAGTTTTGTTTGTATTTAAGAGTGACCAACATGGCTTTACCTAGTTCTAGACCTAGTTGCCGGGGAAAACTCTAAATAACTATACTAGTATATATATATAGTTGATATATGACAAGTATTTTAAAAGGTACGAAAGAAGACTAACCATGCGCAGCTTCCCACAATACAGTTATATATATGTTTGACGTGTATTTAAAACAATGAAAGAAGACTAACCATGCGCCGCTTCCCACAATACAGTTATATATATTAAAGCGAGTAAATGAAAGCTGTTAAAACTTACAGGTGAGCGAGCTTCCATGCTATATTATTAGTTGTTCAGAGAAATTAAAGAAAGTTTTGATAACAACTGTATATTTGAACCAAAATCAAAAGGGAGTTGTTTATGAAAAATTGTTGGGGCTTATACTCAAGGAGAGGCCCAAGGTTTGAACAGTGATTGTAATGTTGTTTTGAATATCGTATCGGGACTTATACAATGACTGCGGCCCAAAAAGTTTTCTATACGAAGGGAATGGTCTTACAACTCAAAGAGAAGCCCAAAGTTTAATTTTGTACAGGAGATGGGGCTTACAACTCAGGGAGATGCCCGGATGATTTTGAAAAGGCGGCGATCGTGCCGTTGTTTTGAAAATATACAGAGGGACTTATACAATATGTGATGCCCAAAAATGTTTATTTACAAAAGGGGTTGGGTCTTACATGGTAACCTTTTGCGTGTAAAACTCAAGGGATCTATTCAACCCCCCTTTTAAATCCATAGCCATCGTCTAACAAGCGGTATCACGAGCTCCGGTTAATTCTGGTGCTTCGGTAAAACTTCTTGGATCATGGCGAACGAACCTAAAGGGGCTTATAATAGAGCTCCAGTTTTTACAGGCGAAAATTACAGCTACTGGAAGGATTGTATGCGCGTTCATATAAATTCCATAGATCGGAAGGTTTGGAACGTTATTTTAAACGGTCCCATGGAAATTACTATGACAAATGCGGAAGGCATTGTCATTCCTAAACCCGAAGCTCAATGGAATGAGGAGGACGAGAAAAAGTACAGCTATGATTGGAAGGCTCGTAATATGATCATCTCCTCCTTAGGAGTTGATGAGTATTATCGAGTCTCCCATTGTGAAATGGCCAAAGCCATGTGGAATGCTTTACAAGTAGCCCACGAGGGCACTAATGATGTTAAGTTGGCTCGTATTAATACACTAACGCAAGAGTTTGATTTGTTTTACATGAAGCAAGGGGAAACCATTGCGGATATGCAAAAACGATTTACTCACATTATCAACAAATTGCATGTTCTTGGTAAACCAATTCCAAATGAGGTTGCTACTAACAAGATTTTAGGTGTTTAAACTGGGAATGGCAACCGAAGGTCACCGCTATCAAGGAGGCCAACGATCTTGCTACACTACACCTCACAACACTTTTTGGTAAACTCGATGAGCATGAGCAAGTGCTCATTAGCTTGGATAAACATGAAAAGAGTATCAAGAAAGAGAAGGCAAAAGATACGGAGAAGAAGTTGATAGCTCTTAAGGCTTCTTGTTCAAAGTCCACACATCAAGAGCTTAGTGATGATGAAGCCAATAATGACAAAGATGAAGAATCTGGTGATGATATAGGCTTATTTGTGAAGAGGTATAATAGATACGTTCATAAGAACGAGATTCAACACTCGGACAGAAATCTAGTCAAGTTTAGGAAGCAATCTAGAAGTGAAGGAAATAAGAATGGCAAGGTAAAAGGGACGTGCTACAACTGTGGAAAATCCGGGCACTACAAGCCGGATTGTCCATCTCTAAAGAAAGACAAAGATATGGATAATGACAAGAGTCGCTAAAAAAAAGTCCAACAAGTCTCGACGAGCATACATCGCTTGGGAAAATGATAGTGAGTCGGAGAAAGATGATTCATCAAGCGACAAAAGTGAATCCGTTAACTTTTGTCTTATGGCACGCCACAACAAAGCAAAAGAGGTAAAGAACTCTAAATATGATCATGTTAATACTATGTCGCATTTAGAGTTACGAAAGGCTTTTGACATGTTACACTATAAGGCTAAGGAAGCATTTCAACGCTTAGCTTCAAATAAAAAGATTTTCTCGTATTTGGAGAAGAAGGTTTCCGATTCCGAAAAGGAATTGGAAGCCCTCAAAAACTCTATAGCGGACACATCAAAAGCCAAGGTTGAAGAGGACCCTACCTCTTGGTTCAATTGGGGTTGTAGCACTTGTCACATTTGGCAATGAGAGGTGAGAACCCTCAAGGCCAAATTGGACAAGGCTCTTAAGCCAAAAGTTACGTTTTCTATCGATCGATCACATTTTCGTGAGAGCATGAATCATCCATATCAAAATTATACCTATGTGATTCAAAATAGTGATAGCAAAGGTAAATTCCAAATGAACCGTAATTGTCTTTACTGTTGTAAGCCTGGTTATACTATTGCAAAATGCCGCTTCAGAAGGTTTCTTGTTCCGAAAGGCATCTACCAATGGTTGCCCAAGTGCGGTCTTGGTTTCACTCACCTTAAAGGACCCAATGAGAATTGGGTACCTACTCTCCCTTGATTGTTTTTGTAGGTACAAAGTCTTGAGACCACCGAAAGAAGATGGGTTCTGGATAGTGGCTGCTCGAGATATATGACCGGAGACATATCTCTTTTTATCGACTTTGTGGCGAAGAAAAAGGGGTTTGTCACCTACGGAGATAACAACAAGGGACAAATTCTTGGTAAAGGTAGTGTAGGTAACCCCTCATCTACTACTATCTCTGATGTACTTCTTGTGGAAGGCCTTAGACACAACCTTTTAAGCATTAGTCAACTATGTGACAAGAATTATAAAGTATCTTTTTCAAAGGATTGTTGCATAGTTGAAGATAGTGACAAAAAGAATGTGTTTTAGGGCTTGAGGGTGAACAACGTTTATATGCTAGACTTAGATGAAGTATCGTTGAATGGAGACAAATGTCTTGTCACTATGAATGAAGATTCATGGTTGTGGCATAGACGGTTGGCTCACATCAACTTTGATTTGCTTAACAAAATAGTCTCTAAAGACCTAGTCATCGGTTTGCCCAAAATCAAGTTCACAAAGGATCGCCTTTGTGATGCGTGCCAAATGGGGAAGCAAACAAGGATCTCATTCAAATCTAAAAACATCGTTTCAACTATGAGACCCCTTGAGCTCCTCCATATGGACCTCTTTGGACCATCTAGGGTTAAAATCCTAGGTGGTAACTATTATGATTTTGTAATAGTCGATGACTTTTCTAGGTTTTGCTGGACTATTTTCTTAACAAATAAGAGTGATACCTTTTCGGCCTTTGAATGATTTTCTAAGTTATCTCAGAATAAGTTAAACACAAACATTGGGTCAATTATAAGTGACCATGGGGGTGAGTTTGAAAATCATTTGTTTGAAGCATTTTGTGATTCCAACGGAATTGATCATAATTTTTCCGCACCACGTACCCCTCAACAAAATGGGGTAGTGGAACGTAAAAATAGAGTGTTGGAGGAACTTGGAAGGACTATGATCAATGATAGTGGAATACCAAAATACTTTTGGGCCGATGCCATAAGTACGGCTTGTTATGTTTTGAATAGGGTGCTCATCCGGCCTATTCTAAACAAGACACCGTATGAGCTTTTAAAAGGGCGTAAGCCAAATATCTCTCACCTTCATGTATTTGGTTGCAAATGCTTTGTGTTAAACAATGGGAAGGAGACTCTTGGTAAGTTTGATGCCAAGGCCGAAGAGGGTATTTTTCTTGGATACTCTCAGTCAAGTAAAACGTATAGAATTTATAATAAGAGGTTACGTGTAGTTGAAGAGTCAGTTCATGTTACCTTTGATGAGTCATATCCGAGAAATGTCGGAGAAGGTAGTTCTTTTCATGGTGCAGGTGTATCTACTGAAGACATACTCAAGGATATTGATAAGGGAACTGATCAGCCTGAAGCAGTGTGTATTGAGGAGGAAAAGGATCACCAACCAGTGAAAAGTGAGGATGATCATCATTCTGATAAAGATGAACTTCCTCCAGCTTAGAAGTCTTCAAAAGACCATCCAATTGACAACATACTCGGTGATATCTCTAAGGGAGTAACCACTCGCTCTAAACTTAGTAATTTTTGCTATTACTCTGCTTTTGTATCACAAGTTGAACCTAAAAACGCTAAGGAGGCATTACTCAATGAGCATTGGTTTCTATCAATGCAAGATGAACTAAATCAATTCATGAGAAATGAGGTTTGGTACCTTGTCCCCCCTCCGCAAGATCATCGAGTAATCGGCACCCGATGGGTGTTTAGGAATAAACTTGATGAAAATGGAGTAATAACACGTAACAAAGTGCGGCTTGTAGCGCAAGGCTATAACCAAGAGAAAGGAATCGACTATGAGGGAACTTATGCGCCGGTTGCTCGACTCGAGGCTATACGCCTTTTACTTGCTTATGCTTGCACTAAGAACTTCAAATTATTCCAAATGGACGTTAAAAGTACTTTCCTTAATGGATATATAAATGAAAAGGTTTATGTTGCCCAACCTCAGGACTTTGAATCCCATGAATATCCTGATCATGTCTACAAACTTAAACATGCTTTGTACGGACTTAAACAAGCCCCTAGGGCTTGGTATGAACGTCTAAGCAAATTTTTACTTGATCAAGGGTATTCAAGAGGGAAGGTTGACACAACCCTCTTTATTAAACGTCAAGGAAAACATTTAATCTTGGTACAAATTTATGTTGATGATATTATCTTTGGGTCTACTAACATGGCCTTGGTCAAGGAGTTTTCTAATTTGATGCATGAGGGAGTTTGAAATGAGCATGATGGGGGAGCTTAACTATTTCCTCAGATTGCAAATCAAACAACTCGAAGAGGGTACATTCGTGAGTCAAATGAAATACTGTCTTGAGCTTCTCAAACGTTTCGATATGCTAAACTGCAAAGCAATAGATACTCCAATGCCTACTTGTGCCAATCTTGATCGTGACGAAAATGGTAAGGATGTAGAGGTAAAGAAGTATCGAGGTATGATCGGGTCTCTTCTTTATCTTACCGCATCACGACCCGACATTATGTTCAGTGTATGCATGTGTGCGAGGTATCAAGCACGTCCCAAGGAATCCCACTTAAAAGCAATTAAGCGCATACTTCGATACCTCTCCGGTACTCCAAAGTATGGGTTGTGATATTCCAAAGGTAGTGTTTATTCCTTAGTTGGTTATTCCGATTCCGACTTTGTCGGGTGCAAGTTGGATAGGAAAAGTACTAGTGGCACGTGTCACCTTTTTGCAAATTCCTTGGTGAGTTAGCATAGCAAGAAACAGGTTTCAGTTGCTTTGTCAACAGCCGAGGCGGAATACGTTGCCGTAGACAGTTGTTGTGTTTAATTCTTATGGCTTAAACAACAATGGCTTGATTTCAATTTAAAACTTGAGCGTATTCCCATTTTGTGCGATAACACTAGTGCAATAAACCTAACTAAGAACCCCGTATTACATTCACGCACCAAGCATATCGAAATATGCCATCATTTTCTTAGGGATCATGTAGAGAAAGGTGATGTGATCTTTGAGCATTTTGATACTAAAAATCAACTTGCTGACATTTTTACAAAACCGTTAGCCACTGAGCCTTTCTTTCACATCCGTAGGGAACTTGGCATTCTCGATATCTCGGATCGTGTTTGATAATCCTTTAAGATAGTGATCTTCACATATATACATGCTTGTTTATTCTTTTAACTAATGCAAAGAGATATTTATCTATATGTGAGGGCTCTTATCTTCATGGTGATCAAGGTAATATCGTTCCGATTTATAGATGTTTAACATATTTTGTGCCATATTAAGTACCTTAAACTTGATGTTTATTGCGTTTTGAGCACATATTGTTCATGTGAATGTTTGTTCTATGTGTGTGCATGTTTATATATCCTTTGGAACTTATGTTTGCAAAATTTCAATTTTTTCTCATTTTTGCCTTGCATGCGTCGACCGGACCATATCATGGGTCGACTCATAAACTGATGCATTTGTTAAGGGAAACAAACGGGTTAGTGCAGGATAACCTGCCGTCGGCGCATCCTTATATGTTTAAAAAAAATTTAGTTCCAGCACTTGCATGCGTCGATGCACCCTGTACATAGGCTGATGCATAACTGTTGCGATCAGAATTCCTGCTTTAATTGGGATGTGTGCGCCGACCTAGTGTTACCTATTCCCACTACATATCTGCATAACTCTTAATTCCTTGTTCATTGCATGTAAACATATTAGATTTTGTGGTCTCTCTCTCTCTATTTCTTCCACTAAACCTCATCAATACCCGTTAATCTCCATCAAAACCCCTAAAAATAAAAACCCACAAGAATGAATCCTCAAGAGTATAACAACAAGGGTTTCTAACGGCTGATCATCATCCTCTCTACTTTCGTGCACTGTTCATCATCCTCTCTACCACTGTGTGCACTGTTCATCTTCTTCAAACCTTCATCAAAAATGGCTTCCAGACGAACAACCAGTAAAAGAACAACCAGAGCTTCATCTGCCAGAACCTCTTCACAACCGGTAACTGTTAACTCTTTAATTTATGATGCATTGTCTGGTCCTTATGAGGCATTGTTTAGTAATCGTGATGTTATACCACAACATGGTTTCTATGTATTGATGGGTCCAGATTATCACATTCCTGAGATAACTGAAATGCTCAATGTTCAGAATCTTGGTGAGTTTCTGGAATGTGATGATAAGTACATGATCACGTAGAAAATGATGTCGAATGTCTATGTGTTTGGTTCTTGAGTGCATGACCGGATTCTTTTTAATATTGATAACACTTGTGTTGTCGCATCGAAGTGGTATGCATCCAAGATCGATTCCATAGTCACTTAATTGTTGCTTTAGCCAAAGGTTTTGTGTACAACAACTACCCGCTGCTATGTATTCTGCTTTAGCCGTACTAAGAGCAACACATGCTTGTTTCTTACAGGACCATGAAACTAAAGCATTACCTAAAATGTGACATGTTCCACTCGTGCTTTTTCTATCAGTTTTGCAACCTGCATAATCCGCGTCAGAATAACCAACCAAATTACACATACTACCTTTTGGATACCATAGGCCAACGTTCGTCATTCCCTTGAGATACTTCATGATTCTTTTCACAGCGGTGAGATGTGACTCCTTTGGATTTGCTTGAAAACGAGCACATAAACACACACTAAACATTTTGTCAGGACGGCTTGCCGTCAAATATAATAAATAACCAATCATACCTCGATACTTCGTAATATCAATGGAAGCACCCGATTCATCTTGATCAACATAGGTTCCGGATCCCATTGGTGTAGCCAAGCCTTGCAACAATCCATGTCGAATCTTTTCAATAATTCTTTGCAATACTTGGATTGGTTGATGAATATACCGTCCGTTAGTTGTTTGATATGAAGTCCAAGGAAGTAATTCATTTTTCCCATCATTGACATTTCAAACTCTCCTTGCATCATCAATGAGAATTCTTTACAGAGATCTTCATTCATTGATCCGAATATGATGTCGTCAACATAGACTTGGACTAACAAAGTATTACCTTTTGCTTTCTTAGTGACCAATGTCTTGTCAACTTTGCCTTTTACAAATCCCTTTTCACAAAGAAAATTGCTAAGACGATCATACCATGCTCTTGGTGCTTGCTTTAAGCCATAAAGAGCTTTCTTCAATTTGAAGACATGAGAGGGATTCTTGAAGTCTTCAAAGCCCGGGGGTTGTTTGACATAGACTTCTTCATTGATGTAGCCATTCAAGAATGCGTTTTTGACATCCATTTGATAAAGTTGAAAATTTAATGAACATGCGTAAGCAAGTAATAAACGGATAGCTTCTAACCTTGCAACCGGAGCGAATGTTTCCTCAAAATCAATGCCTTCCTCTTGATTGTAACCTTGAGCCACCAATCTTGCCTTGTTTCGAATAATTATCCCATTCTCATCAAGTTTGTTCTTAAACACCCATTTGGTACCGATGATGTGTTTATCACTTGGTCTAGGAACAAGTTCCCAAACTTGATTCCTTTCGAATTGGTTTAACTCTTCTTGCATAGCAATTATCCAATGGTCGTCACTTAAGGCTTCACCAACTTTGGAAGGTTCAATTTGTGAGACAAACGCCATATTTAAGCAAGCATCTTTAAGATTTAACCTTGTTGCTACACCTTGACTAATATCACCAATGACTTTGTCAATTGGATGATCTCTATGAGTCCTCCATTCTTTAGGTAGATCATTTAAGTTTGTCTCTTGTTGAATCGGTTCTTCTTGGAGTTCCACTTGATTCCTTTTTGAAGTATCTTCTTGGGGAACTTCTACAATTTCATCATCATCATCACACAAAACAATATCCTCCTTGGAGGGGTTAGATTCATCAAACTTAACATGCATAGATTCTTCAATTGTTAAAGTTCTTTTATTATAAATTCTATAAGCTTTACTAGAAAGTGAATATCCAAGAAATATACCTTCATCCGATTTTTCATCGAACTTACCAAGATTGTCTTTGTCATTGTTTAAGACAAAACACTTGCATCCAAAAATGTGAAAATAAGTAATGTTTGGTTTCCTCCCTTTGAAAATTTCATAGGGGGTCTTCTTTAGAATAGGTATAATGTTAACACGATTACTTACAAAACATGCCGTGCTCACCGCATCCGCCCAAAAGTATTTCAGAAGATTTGAATCGCTAAGCATTGTTCTTGCAAGTTCCACCAATGACCTATTCTTTCTCTCCACCACTCCATTTTGTTGAGGAGTCCTTGGTGCCGAGAAGTTGTGAGATATTCCATGTTCTTCACAAAATTCTTCAAAGGAAGCATTTAGGAATTCTCCACCATGGTCGCTTCTTATGGAGGCAATTGAAAGTGACTTCTCATTTTGAATTTGCTTTGCATATTTCTTGAATGCTTTAAATGCATCACTTTTCTGCACTAAAAAGAAAGTCCAAGTATATCTAGAGAAATCATCAACAATAACTAAAGCATATACATTACCTCCGAAGCTTCTTGTTCTTGATGGACCAAATAAGTCCATATGCAACAATTGTAGTGGCCTTGAAGTGGACACCACATCTTTAGATTTGAAAGTTGACTTGGTTTGTTTCCCATTTTGACATGCATCACACAACTTATCTTTGACATATTTTATCTTTGGTAATCCAATAACTAAATCATGCTTAATTAATTTATTCAAATGCTCCATGTGAATGTGAGCAATCCTTTTGTGCCAAAGCCATGAATCATTATTGCTTGCCATAAGACTTTTAACCTTCAAAGAAGTGTTATCAAGGGAAATCATAAAAATATTGTTAATTCTATTACCTTTAAGCATTACCTCATTAGTGACTTCGTCTTCTATCAAACATTCATCTTTAGTGAACTTGATTTTGAATCCTTTGTCACAAAGTTGGCTTATGCTAATAAGATTATGCTTTAAGCCTTCAACATAAAGCACATCTTCAATTGTTGTGAAAGGTGGTGAACCAACATTGCCTACGCCAAGAATCTTTCCTTTATTGTTATCTCCATAAGTAACATAACCCTTGGCCTTAAGCACTAGACTTGAAAATTTGTTTATATTTCCGGTCATATGCTTCGAACAACCACTATCAAGATACCATAGATTAGAAGTGGTCTTCAAGCACACCTACAAAACAAATTAAGTTTTGTTAGGTACCCAAATAGCCTTGGGTCCTTCATAATTAGTACCTTTCTTTACCCACACATAATGCCCACTTGCAACACTAAAGTTTCTTACATAGCAAGCATTAGGTGTATGTCCAATAATACCACAATAAAAACAAGTAGGAACAAAATTGCTTTTATATCTAGGAACATATGATTTCTTTTTAGGAAATCTCTTCTTAATGGGAGTTCTTTTCTTTTTAGGATAAGGATGCACATTTTTAGGTTTGTTCGCTTTCTCCTTAGAAGTTTGGTCACTAGCCTTAACAAAGATTGTTTTACTAGAACTTGGTTTAGAAAATTTAGAGTAACCAAGTCCACTTTTATCATTCGAATATCTTTGTTGACTAAGGACCGCTTCTAAACCAATTTGTCCTTTATCATATCTTTCTAAGACTCTTTTTAATTGAACAATTTGGAATGAAAGTGACTCACAATTTTTACACACCAACTCTTGTTTTTCTTCACTTGCTCTCTTTTGTTTTTCATCTTTTGACTCTTTTTCCATAACATCGACTTTTTCTTCTAAAGATGTTATTTGTCTTTTTTGTGAAGAAATTGTTTTACATAAGACCTTACATTCATTTAAGAGTTCATTTATGGCTTCTTGTGCATCATTATCATAAAGAGAAAATTTAGTACTAACCTCGTCATTTTCATCTTCGGAGTTATGTGTAGCCATAAGTGCTAGTTTTGCGCTTTCATCGCTCTCCGAGTCGGATGATGAACTAATTTCGTTGTCTTCCCATGCAATGTATGCCTTCTTATTTTTTGATTCCTTCTTGCCTTTAAAACTTCCTTTCTTTGCAAGTTGTGGACATTCGGGTTTTATATGACCTTGCTTCCCACATTCATAACATGTAATGTCTTGAGATGAAGTTGAAGTTTCCTTTTTCTTAAAGTGTTTCTTCCTTTTAGCATAAAAGGACTTATCTTTATTTCCAAAGAATTTTCCAAGTCTTTTTACTAGAAGCATGAAATTTTCGTCTTCCTCCGATGAGTCGTCATTTTGTTTTCCTTTTGCATCTACCTTTAAAGCAATACCTTTGGACTTTTTCTCTTGAAGTTCATGTTTTTCAAGTTGTCCAAGTTCTAACTCATGTTCTTGAAGTTTTCCAAATAGAGATGCGGAAGTCATCATAGAGAGGCTTTTCTTTTCCGATATTGCTGTTACTTTTGGTTGCCATTCTCTTGTCAAAGATCTTAGAATTTTGAGATTTAGTTCATCATTTGAGAATGTCTTACCAAGTGATATTAAGTGACTAGTCAAATGAAAAAATCTTTTCTGTAATACAACAATGGTTTCTCTGGGCTGCATTCGGAACATTTCATATTCTTGACTTAGAGTATTTAGTCTAGATCTTTTAACTTCAGCCGTTCCTTCATGTGTTTCTACCAAAGTATCCCATATTTCTTTTGCCGATTTACATTGACAAACACAAAAGAACTCATCAATACTTAAGGCACTTTGAAGAAGATTGATAACTTTCTTTTCATTTAGAATTTTTCTCTTATCTTCTTCATCATATGTACTTTTTAATTTTGTGGTACCAACACCATTGACTACATTTACAGGATTTTGTGGACCATTCTCAATAGCTTCCCATATACCTTCTCCTTGTGCTTCAAGATGTGCTCTCATACGAATCTTCCAAAAATCAAAATACTCTCCAGAGAAAAGTGGGGGCTTGTTACTACTTCCACCGTCTTTGAAAACCGGGTTCGTGCTTGTGGAAGCCATGCTGGATCTTGTCGGAACAGGTTACCTAACCTGCTCTGATGCCAATTGTAAGTTATATGTGAGCCTAAGAGGGGGGTGAATTAGGTTCTTAGAATATTATCCCGATTTTTGACGATTGTATGATCTTTACTTTCCTAAAGATTTCTAAGTGTTGAAATGGTAAATGCGGAAAGTAAATGAACACCGAGACGTATAGTGGTTCCCCTCACACGTCGAGAGTACTCCACTCCCCTTTCAACTTGAAAGAGAATTTCACTATAATGTTAGATTCCTAGACAAGACAAAACTATGTCTTTCTATACTACTCTAACAACCAAGAACACTCCTCTTGAATTTACAAATGTTTAAAGTCCAATCGAGAATAAATATCTCACAAATGGACCTCTTGTATCCACAATCTGGATCACAAGGAAAACCTTACAAACTTATCTTTAACAATCCTAAAAATAAGTTGTAATCAAAATATAACAAATCTGAATTTTGTACGTGTGCAGAAAGTTTGAGTCTTCAATGTATCAATCTAAAGATTGATCTTCCCCTTAAATAACAATCACTCTAATAAGGTTTATACAAGTGTTCAACACAATGAGGATGAAACAAATGCAACGTATATGAAGGTTTATGTGCAGAAGTTTCACTTAGAAAAGTTTGAAGAACACTTTGATAGAAAAAGTAAGAATTGAGAAGAATGATTGTTTGAAAATTTTTAGCAAAGGAGGTGAGTTAAAAATCTGACAATTTTATGCTTTTATAATGCTTAAACACCTCTACAAACAGATATAATTAATTAAGGGATGCCATGGTTCAGATGGAAAAGGTTTGTGAAAGAAGCATGAAGAGTTGCATTTATTTTGAAATTTGTTCAGTGGTAACTGGTTACAGCATAACTGCTAACCGGTTATCACGCTGCAACGTAACCAAGAAATTCAAATTTTCTTCATGTTAACCAGTTATCAGTTAAGCTGTAACCGGTTACATGCGTCCAGTTTTGAAAAAAAACTTAATTTTATGAAATGCAATCTTCATGACTATGAATCAAAACCTTTTTATATGATAAATGCAATAAGTAGAAAATGTATTGAACACTTGTATGTACCAAATAATGAGTGAAAGTTTAACCTTGATTATTTCTTGAGAATTTCTTCAAGTCTTGTAATATGTAAAAACTTTGAGTTCTAGCTTGTATACACATTTGATCCACTTCCTTTTTGAGCATGATTATATTCAAGTAATATTTGTTGTCTTCATCAAAATCATTTGAAAAGCTTGAAAATACACCAGATATTCCTTACATTGAGATTACATCTGAACAACAAGTTCAACCCAAAACTCTCACCATGATGGGTTACAATTGGGATCCCGTTAATAAGAGATTCAACTACCGACACAGGTCCACTCATCCTTTTCAACCTGAACCTGAAGAACCTATTCATTATGAAGAAAATGATGATGAGGAAGTACATGATAGTGACAATCAAGATGTTAACAATGTTGATGTGGTTATGCAAGAGGAAGACAACGAAGCATGGATGGGCGATCAACATGAGTACAATTCTGAGAATCAGGGCTGGGGAGATTGGCAAAACAACTGCTGGACTACTCTTGGTGACGCATATGTTCCTCCCACCTATGGCGAGGAGTATGGTTGGCAGCAACCTGATTATTTGGCACCTCCAACTCCACAACCTCAGTATGATTTCCAGGTATCTGAAGAGATTCTGGCAAGGTTAAATGAAATGAATCTTCAACAGCAAGAATTCCAAGCATTGCAAGAGAGCCGCTACAATGCTCAGGAAGAAAGGTTCACAAACTTATCCGATCAAGTCTCGGCTCACATCACTAACTTCAACAGGTTTGCTGACGCCTCTATGAATCGATTCACTCAATAGAATCTGAATCTTGCTAATAGTCTTGCTACTCTCAATCGCACGCTGATCGAACTTAACCTGCACCTAGAGGATTTGCCACCACCCGGCCAACATTATGGGGGAAGAGGTTATCCATATAGGGGGAGGAGACCATAGAGATTAGGGCATCATATTACTTTTGTTTTTCATTTATGTTTTGTTATTTGGTTTGCATGTTTTATCCTATTGTTTAAACTTTGACTTTTGCTTCAGTTTGTTTTGAAATTCTTACGTATGGAATGAATTGTCTTTGCGATTTATGTTCCGTATTTATCCGGTTCCATTTTTACATTAACTATATCATATGTGCATGCGTGTTAATGTTGCTGTGTTGGAAATATGTGATGGATTCTTACGTGTTATAGTTTTATTTTGACCACCTTCTTCTCTTCTTTTTGATGTTGACAAAAGGGGAGAAGGATATCAAGCAGAAAATTAGCAGGAAATTAATCAAATGTTAAAGACAGGGGGAGCTTGTTCGTTCACAAATTACAAATCACGTGAAAGCTAAAACAGTGTTACCATCATCAAAAAGGGGGAGTATGTTAGGGCTATGGTCTTTCATCTATTTCTTTTTAATGATGTCAATAAATACGCTGAGTATTAGATTGTAATTTGAGCGGTTTCACTTCACTTGTCGGGCAAATTGCATCTAGTCATTGTTGTTCATGTGTCTAGACATATAGGACTTTGTCTTATCCATAAATATATGTGCATGATCATTATACTGGTGTCTAGTATATTTGTCTGGGTCTTGGTCAGTTACAATGTGCAAAAAATGCATTTTATGTAAAAATACAAGTTATGCACTGACCTACCATATGTGTAACACCCCATTTTAATTTATTAAATCGTTGGGTGTTATTTTATTTATTTGGCCTTATTAAGGGTGTGTGTGGTTGAGCGCGTAGGCGTGTGGTCCTTAGTGGGACGGGTAGATTAGAAATGTCGGAAGTAATTCTTGGGGTATAGGTAGTAATAGTAATATATTTTATTATTATTATTATTGTTATTTTTAGTATTATCATGGTTACTAATATTAGTATGACTATTTTTCCTTATTAATATTACTATCCTAAGTATCAAATATTATTAATATCATTTTTTATTTTTTTTTAATAATTAAAAGTCAGATTTAATAATAATATGGGTTAGTGGAGAAAAATAAGGACAGTTTGGTCATTAAGCTAAGATTAGTGAGAACCAGTGAGAGGGGTTAGTCATAATCAGAATTTCACAAGAGAAGGGCTAGGGAGAGGAAGAACAAGGAAGAACTAGGGCTTTGAAGAATCAACTTTCGCAGGAATTTTCTGAGTAATTTCGAGGTAAGGGGGAGAATATATTTCAATATTGGTGGTATGATCATGAGAGGGTAGTGGGGAGTCCTTAACCCCATAGGAATTCGTATGAATCTATGCTGTTTATGAATCTGTTGTGCATAAATGAATCTGTGATGAAAATTGTGTGAATCGAATTGTTGCGATTCTGAATTGTGTGATATCTTGATGTTGTTGCTGCTGTAGGTATGTATATGTTGCAGAACTGGTTTTTGTGCAGGTTGAGAGAACGAAATTAGATCTAAGACCTGTAATTTTGAGTAGTAATGATAGGTGAAAGATGTAAGATGAAAGATAGGGCCTAAAATTGATGTAGAAACAAGTTTAGGACTGAATTGGAGTGGAAAAGTGAGGATCCCGTAGCAGAACATGGACTGGTGTGGAGAAACCCAGTTCGCGTAATAGATCTGGCAATACGCGTATCAGGTAGGTCAATACGCGTATGGCTGTGGTTAATACGCGTATGGGAGGGCCAAAAGGAGGCTTGGCACGACCCTCTGCCGTACGCGTAACAGTTCGCGTATGGAAGTTTGGGCATTACGCGTACTGGGGGAGGCATTATGCGTAATGGTGTAGGGAATTGGGCATTATGCGTATGGTCTGGGTGAGCGAGCTGGAAATACGCATATGGCATAGGGCAATACGCATATGGCTAGTGAGAGTGCAGAGTTTTGCCTTTTCGCGATTTCTCCCGATTTCGCGTCTGATGTAATTTCTTGTGGTTTGTGAGACTAGTAGGAATGTAATTGAACATGTTGAGACTAGTAATAGTAGTACGAATGAAAAAAGGAGAGTTTAACCTATCAAGTATATAAGTAGGCAATTGAGGCCATTTGGCGTGTTGTTACGGATCGTGTGATTATCTTGGTACAAGGTGACAGTCGCAGTAGGATTTAATTGAGCAGGGTTGGCTAGCGTTGGCGGGTGATAGGATGAATTGTAGTTAGTGTGGATTAGTCCTGTTATAATTAATTAATATTGCGTGATAGGTTAATTGTGTTTAATAATTGTGGTGAGGCATTAGGGTTGTTTTCCCCAGGCATGATTGATACTTGTATGTTGAATGGTGATTATGAGATAACTTCTGTTGATGCAGGAATAGTAATTCCAATAGGAATTACGGTGAACGTTTAGCTCACGTGAGATCATGAGGATCGTACATTATGATTGATAATAGTATCTGGTGTATATTTTGGTTTGTATTAATATTGTATTACATGTGGGTAATTCCAGTGGGAATTACGGTGAGTGTAACTCACGTGTGATCAGGAGGATCGTGAAGATGTATAATTGTTATTATACATATATTGTATGCATATTTATTGTCATGCATTCATGGTGTGTCTGGTGGAGATGAATCATTGCTCAGTAGGAGTGTATGTGATTCATCCGAACTCCAATATGGAGTGTGGTGGAGATAGGTCATTGCCAAGTAGGGGTGTATGTGATTTATCTGGATTCTATTATGAATCGGGTTCGATTGAATGAACCATGGTGTATTGGTACTACATGCATTGTGTCAGTTGTTGAGTCACATTGAATTTATGTATGTTGATTAATGGGTGATTGGAAATGACAAGTAGCATCGTGACTGTGTGTTGTTATGCTGATTGGTGTGTTGTACTACTCCTTAGCATGTATTTTTCACCGTTAAATTATTGAATGTAATTCTCACCCCTTTATTGTTTTGTGGCGTCTGTGCTCCTTGGGGAGTACAGATAAGCAGGTACCTAAGTAGTACGTGGAGCTTGAGTTGCTCGATCGAGTCGTAGGAGTCGCTCTGATACGTAACATGGGATACTGGGGATTTATTATGTTGTATACCATTGTATTTTGTTACATATCTTATTTATTAACCTTTTATGAGACCACTTAATTATGTGGAGAGTATTGTAGTGAAGGCCTTAGTGCCATGGATTGAATTAGATTATGATTCCGCTGTAAAAACTATTTTTATGAATAATAAAGTGAATGAAGTAATTGAGACTTCTTTGTGGGTTTTAGTTGATGTGACATCCTGTTGTGTTATAACTCTGATTATTTTCTTATAATTTTCGTATTTTGAAAAATGGGAAAGTGGGGTGTTACAATTGGCATGAGTCGACGCGTGATTACTGGTGCAAGAGTTGTGAAATAACCGGGTAAGCGCATGATTCTGGGAATGCAGAAATTGCACTCATGCGTCGATGCATGATGCCTTTATGTCGTCGCATACCTACCAATTTTTCCCAGTATTTTCCACGGGTCAGCGCACGCCGACCCTCATTTAAGTATGAGTCGACCCATAACCTGCCTGAACTGATTTTTTCACTTAAATTTTTTTCTGTTATTTCTGTTATAATTTTTAGTGGGTCAATTTATTCTCTATAAATAGTTTGGTCATCTCATTATCCAAAATAACAAGAAACGTGAAAATAGATACCATTTTTCTCTTCATCTTCATCTTCTTCATTGAGTACACATAATCATCTTTGTTTGTGTCGCCCATTGATCGAAGTGATAACGTTCAGAATTTAGGAAGTGTATGATCTTCATTTTCTGGGTTGAGAGCTTGGTAGGTGTTTCTTGAATAAAACCAGTTGGTTTTATCCTCCAAGAATCGAGTAGACTTTGGGGGTTTTTGCACAAACCGTTTCGTTCTACAGGGATTCAGCCGGGCAAAGGTAACCGAAGATTGGAGTAATCGTTCGGTTTAGTAGCCGTAATCGGAGGATCGTAGAAGAGAGGTTTGGGTTCGAATTTTTGGTAGATCGGAATTGATCGAGTGAAGGTAACCGAAGAACGGTGGTTTCTTTCGGTTTAGTAGCATGGGACGGCAATTGGATCAACCATATTCGAAGCACTTGATTCATCTTGAATCAAGGGGAGAGAAGATTCTGCATCAACGATCAAAGACGTTCGAGGGTTTGGATGTTCATTGTTCTTTTCTTGTAATAAACAATTTGCAACAATTTCATATATATATCTCAATTCCAATTGTGGAATTGGGGGCAGAGGTACCCAAAGCGAGGACGATTGGGGAACTGCCTAATCAAATCTCGTTTGTTCTCTCTTTCCCTTAACTCTTTTACATTTCAGTTTATTCAAATTTGTGAAGTCACAATTTATCAAAATTTCTGTCGTAGTGTAATATTGAGCTGAGAAACTGTTTTGTTAAATTGATACAATTCCTTGAATTGTATCTTGGAGCAGCTTTACATTACATTCCATAGAAATTCTGCACTTAGTGTGTTTACGCACACTAGGTGTTTGATAATTTGTTTCAAAGCAAAAATCGAACGCATTGCTTTTAATTGTTTATCGTTTTTCCTCATTGATTTGGATTAAACATCAAGCAAGCGATATTTTGTTGATTACGTTTTTAAGTGTAGTAATCAAACTGAATTTTTCTCTTCCATACTCATTCTTAATATATTCGTGCATATTCGATCCTTTTAGTAGAAGGTTCGTGGTAGACGTACAATCCAGTGGTTGCTTCTGTTAAACATTTTAAAACTAAATTTTTAGTAACCTTTTGCGTGTAAAACTCAAGGGATCTATTCAACCCCCTTCTAGATCCATAGCCATCGTCTAACATTACACTCTATTAGAGGCCCTAAGTGTTTAAAGAAAAGAAATGGGACTTATAGCTCGAAGAGAGACCCAGATAATTATTTGTTTGAAAAATGGCGATCGCGCCGAGGTTTGAAAACACAGTGGGTCTTATACGATGACCGAGGCCCAAAAAGTTTTGGTTTTCAAAAAGGGGTTGGATCTTACACTCTATTAGAGGTCCATGGTGTTTGAAAAAGATTTGTTGGGGTGAAAATCAAAGAAACCCTAATTTCATTTTCTTTTAAAAGTAATCCTTTTAAAAATGAATAAAATGACAAAAATACCAAATAAGTCTAAATAAACTACTTGTGATTTTTGGTTAAGGTTTAAAAAATGAGGTTTTAATCACAAGATTATTTAGAACTCATTTGATTTTGATTTTTTAAGGTGAATATTCATTTTTAAAAGGTTTAAAAATAATAAAAATGAATTTATTTAGAAAAATACCAACTATATTAAATAAATAATATAAATCTGATTTTTTTTTTGTGGAACAAAATATTTCAACATTTTTGTGATTTTTTGCAAAAAGAACCAATAAAAAATAATTAAAATTGAGAGAGTTATTAATTTTACAAATTATTTAAAAATAACATGAAAAATAATAAAAAGTGGAAAAAGTGATAAAAGAGAGGATCTGGGGCGAGGGGGATTCGAACCCCAGACCTCTAGGGTGCAGCGCACGCCCTCTACTACTGGGGTGGTGATACATCCGTGTATCAAAACCACCCCATGAATATATGAGGCATGCCTTGTTTTTGGCCTGGCCAAGGCAAGGCAAGGCAAGGTTTTGGCCAAAAACGTGAAGCTTGTAACTTTCTCATTTCTCAATGGATTGGGACAAAATTTAGGTCTATCCTGTCTAGAATTTCACAATGAATCCAATGGTGGTGGTGGTTTTTTCAGATGAGACTCCTATTTCAAAACCCGATAGTGTTCTTGAAATAGGCCTATAATTGCATTTTCTATGCTACCTCTTGTTACAGACATGAATTACATGATGAATTGGTTCAAACACAACATATATAACATATATGAGATGTGCATGATCAGTGGACTTCAAAGCAATGCATATTTCTAAGAGTTCAAGTTCTGATGCTTACCTCTTTAGGAGCTTTTTGGGCTATCTGCCAAGTTTCTTGTGCCAGAAACAATTTGATGCTTTGGACACCCTCAAATGATCGCTTAGAAGCTTTTAGAATGGTTGGAACCAACTGGAATCCTCAGGAACAAGTTTGAACTCTTTCTTGCAAAAGGGGAAAAAGTGACCAATATGGCAACTCTCTCAAATGGTGTTCCAGATGTGGGGAGCCATTTGGGACAGTTCAAGGATGGTATTTAGAGTGTGTTTGAGGTCTTATCTGGTTTTGAAAGTGACTGAATCAAGACATGGCTTGAAAAATGCAAAAAAGTCCAATTTTGAGGTTTTGAGAGGGGACTTTGTGATTTTGGTGTTACGGGTCACTTATGAGAGTTTGGACAGCTTAGATATGACATATTGGATGTGTTTGGATTATGAGTTGTGGTGGAAATGCTCTCTAACTCAAAAACTCAGAGCTACCTTGCAAAAGAAGGCATTTTACCTAGAGAAAGAGATTTTGAGGAAAACAAGTGTTGTAGTGCTTTGATGTACTTAAACTGAGCACAAATGAGCTCTATTTATAGTAGAGTAAGTTTGTTTTGCAAGCAATAGTGAATGGTGGCTGCAGCAGGCCTTTTGCCAATTGAATAATTTTGGAATCTCAAGTCTCCTCTAGCCATTGACTAGAGGTTAGAGCATAGGTCTATGGTTCTTTGGTTCAGAGCTTATCCTTGACTCATTCAGTTGGTATAGGCTCAATTCATGCCACCTTGGCGCATCCATTGAATGCTTGGGAACAAAATTGGAGTCTTGGCCTCTTTTAGGCTTTTTAGGGTTTGGCATGCTACTTGGGGAATCTTGGACTTGGGAGGCTGATGAATCAGTGTTTGTCCCTTGGTTGTTCCCCCTTGAGGTGTGCAGATAGATAAGCATG
Source organism: Lathyrus tuberosus (assembly GCA_022829125.1). NCBI lineage: Eukaryota > Viridiplantae > Streptophyta > Magnoliopsida > Fabales > Fabaceae > Lathyrus > Lathyrus tuberosus. The sequence goes on along the minus strand of JALAZF010000283.1, from coordinate 5,907,983 downwards.
CTTGGAATTGCACAATTTGAGTAAATCGAGCCTTTATGCATAAATCTGCCTTGCCAAGACAGTTTGCAGCAAGGCATGTTGCAGCTGTCATAACTCCTAGTTCAGGTGGAGTTTGATGGAGTTCTTGGACATTTTGGAAAGCCCTTATGTGATACAAAACATGTGTAATCATAGTTTGTCTTGAAACTTTTTGGATCCAAGTGAAAAATGCCCTTACATTTTGAAAAAAAGCAAGACAGATTCTGACTTAGTGAAAATTTCACTAAGTGTTGGAAAAAGTGACATTTCATGTTTTCAGCCATTTTGATCACTCCATAACTAAAAATCCATGAAGAATTGGAATAAGGTGTAGTTGACACTTTTAAAATATGCCATGAGAGCTACAAATCCATCTTTGGACCATCCAAAATGGTTGCTTGGATCTCAAGTTATGATCCTTGGAAGTTGGTACCCTAGCCACTTTGTTCCATAACTTAAAAAAATTCTAAGTTTTTATGGTTACCCCTTTTACAAGTTATCCCACTTTATTTGTTTTTTCTTGATGAATGATGATTCAAATCACACATTAACATCATTTTAGGGTCAAAGAACCATAATTGTGAAAATTCTCAAAAAGTCAAACTTGACTTTTGTGCATAGTTGACTTTTTATCAGATGAATTCCAAACTGTGCAATCCTTTGTGAAATCAAGTCCTTGACCTAAATAAAACTTGATGGTTATGTTCCATATGTGTTATAGGGTGTATTGAATCATGCCCCAAGGTTTGGGAGCATGTCTGAGTCAAAATTCAAAGGTACATTTGACTTTTCCCTCAAAACCCTAACTGTGGTCCTGATGAAATTGAAACTTGTAGATCAAGCTTATTGGATCAATACATTGTTGCAAATGGATCAATGTGATGTATTAGAGACCCTCAAATCATGTCTTGAGTTCTTGGCTCATGTTTTGTCCCAAAAGTCAACTTAGGGGTGAATTAGGTCAAGAAACCCTAATTCCTGATTTTTTATGGATGCATCCCCTGAGGCTAAATTGACTTGATGATTGGGTCCATGAGGTCCCTTGGAGTATCTAGGGTTATGCTTTGAAGCATTGGCTCATTCCTAGATGAAGATTTCCATCTGGAGGCCATGGTCGACCAAAACCCTAATTTGGTGACACTGGCGATCTGGAGGCTTAACCCACCTGGAATGCTACAACCTTGTGCTTGATTCTTGATGTGGGAGTCCTCTTGATCCTTTATGTGTGCTGGAGAGGTTAGACAAGTTGAAGATCATGTCATTTCTTGATTGATCCTTTGTCTAAGGCACTAAGAGGGCTTGAAACCCTAATTCTTAATTGTAGTGAATGTTCAATAATCCTTGAGGAGACTGATGAGGCATGAAGGTACACCCATATTGTGATGATGATTTGCACAATGATGGGAAATCTTAGTGGTCAAAATTTATGGTATGACAACCTTGTGCCAAAATCCCAGGCCCAAGCCAGAATGCTCGATCCACACAACAAACCAGTGTTGCCCCCTAGTCTCGCCATGTTCTCCTTTTCTGATTTTTATTTTACTTTAATTGTTTTAGTACCATTTTGCATACTTTTTTTAATTCTTTCTAATATTGAAATACTTAGAAAATAATTTGATTGCATGTTTTATTTTGTTTTTTCATTTTATTTTTGCATCTTGAAAAATAATCAAAAATATTGATTGTTAGAATTAAATCTCGTTTTTTATTAATTGAATTTTAACCAAATTAGAGTTTTGTTAGAATTTTGATGTAATTCTTAGAATTTGATTCGTAGTTAATTAATAACATTGCCATGTTCCCATAGTCTTAGGGTTAACTTTTAATTAGAAGACATTAATTGGTTTTTTTTTGCATCTATTCTTAGACGCGTTTTTATGAATCTGTGGTTGTGAATGTGCTTGATTGTCTTCTTTCCACTTGAATGATTTTGCGCATGATTGATGGTGTATGATTGCATGGATGCACCTCTTGCATGGCTTGTGATTCATCCCTCCATTATGGGAAAAGTGTTCCCAATCCCATGAAATTGTATTGGTTTATGATTATCCCCCCATAGTGGGTAAAATATCCCCCACTCCCATGAACATGTAATAGCGTAGGATTTACTTTTATTTACTGTTTTCCTTTGCATGTTAATAATCAAGATAAAACCAAAGCGATAAAAACAACCTTTTCAAAAGATAAAAATAAACTTGATCTAACGTCAAGTATTCTCCAAATCAAACTCCATTGAACGCAACGCGAGTGCTTGATCCAACGTCAAGTATCTATTCCTTTTCATCTACACCAAATTCAGATTTTCAACCTTCAAACACTTTGGTTCGATATCATGTCATTTTCAAACCATTTTGCAAATAAAACTCAAAATCACTTTAAAATACGGTTGGAATTGTGCGCCATGAGCCTTAAGTATTGGAGAAGGAATGAGATTGGAGCATTCCTACTCTCATTTTGAATATTTCGAACACGGGACGCTTGTCCCGGTCGTTCGAGGTATTCGTCTCCACTTATAGACTTTAGTGCAATTCAGATCAAAACAAACCTTCTTTGCAAATCTAAAATCAACCTCAACTCATCAAACTCTTTTTCGCCTTAGAGCATCACTTTCTGAAACCTTTTCAAAAAGGACATGTTACTCCCATTCTACAGCAATACAAACAACTCTTAAGCCTCCAATGCGCGAGCATACAAGCAACATTTTATTGCTAGAATGTGATCCAAGTGCAGCTATTCTACCGCAAACAAACAAATGCTTAAGTCTCCCATGCGCGAGCATACAAGCAACATTTAATTGCTAGAATACGAACGTGAACATTTCCCACTAAAATCAATCAACAAACACACTTTTTCTACTCCACACTACAAAGCCCTGATTTCGTCATTGCACTATGAGGATACGTAGGCACGGGATTGTGAGATCTTGGCGAGCACACTAATTTAAAAGCTCTTTTTTCTCCCCTTCGCAAGTAGCCTTTAGATAGTAATACCCATCCGTGCAGGAACAATTAAAAGGGTTTCCATTGAGTATAATGGATGTGAGGGAAGCTTATACCTTCCTCTTGCATAACCGACTTCTGAACCCGAATTGGTTGCGGCGACCATTTTCTTCACCTTTTGGGGTTTTATCGATATTTTCCCTTTCCCTTGGAATAAATAAAGTTTGGTGGCGACTCTATTTTTCACGTAGTGACAACACATATGAAGAATATGATCATAGAGAGCAAGGTTCTCTTGTGCCTGAACCATCCCCACAACATTCCCCCATGTTCTTGATTCACCTGCACACACCACACCATATTTTTCTGACCCTTTTGCTGGTACTTCTACCGGAGCAACACATACTACACTGGATGATTTTCTTTGTGAGGTGCACGCCCTGAATGCCATTTATGTTGAGTATGACAACCTGTTCTCTGCCATGCATCACCAGCAAACAGATATGATGCAACATATGCATTAGATGCAGGCACATCAAATAGATATGATGGAGCATATGAGTTAGATGCAAGTGTTGGGGAGTTTTTCAATTAGGAGCATTGAACATTGTGGGACTTTCTTTTTTTTAGAGCAACACACCTTTGTGAGAGACACACCACATATTCACCCAAAACCTTAAGGTGATAGGTGTATGGGTTCTCCCAATTATAAATGCTCAAGTCTCCACATTTCTAGCCAATGTGGGACTATTACCCATACTAATCACACTTGCTATACTCAACACTCCCCCTCAAGGGTGAGTATATTCACAATGCTCCCCCTTAAGAGGAAGCTCTTTTCATCCACATACACTTGTACCGCCGTCGACACTCTTCAACGATAAACCTTATACCCACCATTTGTGGGGAGTACTTTCAATACAAGTGAGTCGGTCCCTTCCTCGAACCAAAGGCTCTTGATACCATTTGTTGGGGGAGATTTTTTTCAACTAGGAAGCATTGAACATTGAGGGGCTTCTTATTAGAGTAACATCTTTATGAGAGACACCACATGAGCACCGCTTCCATACTGTCACGGTGAGAATCGGAGACCAAAGCTATTGACTAGCTTGAGTTGCAAAGATAGGATATCACCACCGAAATTTTATTTTTCCAAGGGAAGAGAGAAAAGATCGAACAAAACCCATAATAAACATGCAAAGCAAAAAAGCAAGGCCTAAAGCTAAGCATCGAGAGATCAAAGGTACAAGGTTTGGTTATACTAAGGGAAGGTACTAGCACCCTAAGCATTTGTAGTACTCTATAGAAACCTCTTGAAAACTTTGTGTTTTGGCTAAAAATTGTTTGATAAAGGATAAAATATGGGTAAGGCAAAGCAACAGGCATACAATGGACATGCACATAACAATAAGTCAACACACACTCCCTTTCCCTTGGATTAGGTCAAAGCATCAAAAGAAAACAACAGATACATGGCAAAACATCATGTAATCAACAAATGCATGGAATTGACAAGTACATGGCAAATCATCATGTATGATAAAACAATAAATAGAATCGACAAAGTACATGGAAAATCATCATGTATGATAAAATAACAAATAGAATCGACAAAGTACATGGCAAAGTATCATGTATGATAAAACAGCAAATAGAATCAACAAAGTACATGGCAAAACATCATGCGTGATAACATGACAAATAGAAAACAACAAGTACACATGGCAAAGCATCATGTAATCATCAAGAAATAATCAAGGAAAAGCATCAAGAATTAATCAAGGGAACTAATTGGCAAGAAATCAAAAGTTAGAAATACTAATATTTTTGGTACTTTTTTTAATATTTAACAATCAATTAACAAACTAATTAAACTAAAAATGAACATTTAATATAAATAATCAAGAAATATGATTAAAAATAAGCATAAAAGGGGGTGTAAGGCTTAATGACATTACTAAGAAGTAAAGTGGGCTTAACGCCCATTCTAAACAATAACCATAAAAGAAATACCTGATAAAAATAAAAATAAAGAAAAGGGAAAAAAAAGTGCAAGATAGATAAAGGGGCGGTAGTGCTACCTGATTCTAAACATTTATCATTATTTTTCTATAAAAAAAACAATTTTAACAACCATTCAAAAGTTGACATGTGGCGTTATTGTAATAATAAAATAAAATGATACAAAGTTCTCCCCCCTCGTCACTTGTGAAACCGCAGAGGAAACAAAATATGCATCTCATACTTTTTTTATTAAACAAACTCTCTCTCTCTCTCTCTCTCTCTCTCTCTCTCTCTCTCCCTCTCTCTCTCTCTCTCTCTTGTGTCTCTTTCTTGGTCACAACAAAATAAAATAAGCAAACTCTACACTCTCATTCACATTTACAAAGCAAAACAAATTTAAGAAAATCAAAGAAGGGAAAGAAATGTTGAATCGAGAAGGTGATGGTACAGCGGCGCTCGCGATGATGATCTTGAGATGTTGTAGTTGAGAGCCTGAGCAGGAAAATCTACGACAACGTGATTTGTGAGTTAAAACTTTTGTAGTGAGACAAAGATGGAGGTGGGTAAAGTTGAACGAAGGTGAAGAAGAGGTTTGTTTAGTAGTGGTAAGTTTTGTGTTCTTTAAAGTGAGAGCAAGGGAATGGAGTTTGTGTTAATGTAGGTGATTTATTTATGGTGGTGGTGAAGGTATTCGCAGAGCAGACGACGGAAACACAAATGTTGGGGATACGCAGTGGTTATGGTGTTACCGGAGATGAAGGAATGTTGGCTTTGTGGTTGCAAAGGAATGAGTTAAGTTGATGAAGAGAATAGTGAAGTTTTGGAATTGCAGGCAGTTATGGAGGTGAGAGTATGGTTGTGATGATATTTTACAATGAGAAAGAGGGTGTATGGGTGAGGTTTAAGGGCGAAAAAGTGATAGGAGGTTTTTTTGGATGTGCAAAGTATGGTGATGGTGAAGAGTGGGTGTGAAGGGGGTTAACGTGAAAGAGGTGGTTGTTAAGAGGATGAGACGTGGTTTATTGGTGTGAATGAATTTCGTGTCGCCGGAGCTGCTAGCTTGTGTCGATGCAAGAGTAATGCACGATGAAGGTCAGTTATGGAGGTAATTTTGAAGGCCAAAAATCGCGGTCGTTTGTATTTGGTGTGGTGGTTTGGTCGTGCTTGAAGGGTGGTTTGTGGTCACAGTTCAGTGATGGTCGAAAAAAATTGCTAAGGTGAGTTAACGATGATGATGAAGACGAGTGTTGAAGGAGGTTGAGGTCTGTGTTTCAAGGTGAAGTAGTGGTGATTTGGATGCGTGTAGAGAAGTGCAAGCGGTTTAGGGTATGTAGCTGATGGTTACTGCAAATTGTTGTGCATGAAAAGGTTGCAGAAGGTGTGGGTTTATGGTGCAGTTTACATGGTTGAGGAGGGAGTCTTTTTTTACGTGAATTTTTTTTATGAGGGAGCTTTTGAAGCCAATGATGTGTCTAGACCAAAAATTTGTGAAAGAGAAACATTTTTTTGTTTAACATGAAGACCACCTTTTAACATGTTTCTTTTGCCATCTTATGTATCAATGAGAGAGAGGGGTATTATGGGTCAACAAAATGGCTAGTGAGGTGTCGTTTTCACTATCTTTGATGTTATGTTATGTACAATAAAATGAAGTAAAAAGAAATAACTTTTTGAAACTTAATTGTTAAGTGATACTCAAAAATACATAAAAACAAAATTTTATATTTTAATTGAAAAAGAAAATGATAAATAAATTAAAAATAAAAATAAAATATTTAAAATAAAACCTAAATTAAAAAACCTGATTAAATAAAAAAATGACCATTTAACTAAAAATTAAAATAAAATTGATTAAAAACGAATAAAAAAGCTGGTATCGAAGTGGTCGAAAAAATAAAATGAATGCACCAAAATGATCAGCACGAAATAAACGACTCGGAAAAATACAAAGTTTGGTCAAATTTCAAAATAAATTTTCCCCGATTAGAAGGCTCAGACATATCAAAATGCGACTGAAAAGAAGTCGAAAAATTAAAAACGGGCACGCCATGTTAAACTACGCTGAACATAGATTAACATAACTGACGTCTGCAAGCTCGATTTTGAAACTATTGATCCACTAATTTTATGCACAGTTGACTTTTAGTTTGGCATATTTGACTGTAAATCCGACAAGTTTATTCTAGCTGATAATTTGGGCATTATGTGTGATGAAAGACATGATAGGCTACGCAGATGAGGCTAAGAGAGGCAAGATTTTAGGGATAAAAATTAGGGTATGACACATGCCATATACAAGTGAGAAAGGGTTGCCCCTGTTGAAGTGTGGACGGATGTACGATACCCGTGTAAAGCAAAATGGAGCATCTCATGTCAGTCCTTGTATGTGACAACCATCTTTTGAATGATCTTCTTAATGTTCTTGGGGGAGTTTTTCACTGGGGAGCATTGAACAATGTGAGACTTTATTTTTTTAGAGCAACACACCTTTGTGAGAGACACACCACATATTCACCAAAAACCTTAAGGTGATAGGTGTATGGGTTCTCCCAATTATAAATGTTCAAGTCTCCACATTTCTAGCCAATGTGGGACTATTACCCATACTACTCACACTTGTTATACTCAACAGTCTCCCTCAAAGGTGAGTCTATTCACAATGCTCCCCCTTAAGAGGAAGCTCTTTTCATCCAAATACACTTGTACCGCCGTCGACACTCTTCAACGGGACACCTCATACCCACCACATGTGGGGAGTACTTTCGATACAAGTGAGATGGTCCTTTCCTTGAACCAGGATCCGATACCATTTGTTGGGGGAGTTTTTCACTAGGGAGCATTGAACATTTTGGGACTTTCTTTTTTTTAGAACAACACACATTTTGGGACTTTCTTAATTTAATATAAAGCATAATTAAAAGTATTAATTAATTTATTAGTCAATAAAAAAATATTAAGTAATATATTAACCCAATCGCTAATGCTACATTCATGGACCAAATAACTGATTTTTAAAATGGGACTAAAAGTTTAAAAAAAAACATTAAAGTATAGGGACCAAAAATACATTTAAGTCATTTTTTAATTAATAACTCTTCTAAAAATGATTTTTAAATCAAAGTAAAGTGCTGAATTTCATCTGAGCCTCGAAGATACTCAGAAATTACATTATGATATTCACTTAAATCAATTCTAAATTCAATTATTTTAATCCATTTTTAAGCAAAACTTGTACCGATAGCCTTAAAATTAGAGAGTTTCTTATCACACCACCCTTGTTTCTTAGGCACCACCTGAATTTTCGTTTTTGCCCTCAATTTCCGGATGTGCATATCCGGACGCACCCTTTCTCTAAAATTTTTCAGTTTTTTCCGGATGTGCACATCCGGAAGAATTCCTGATCTGCAAATCCGAAAAAAATCAAAAGAATTCCATAAAATCATTTACTTCTAAATATAATTAAATCCAATATAATTAAAATCCAACATAATTAAACTTAATATGATTTTTTCAATATAATTAAATCCAATTTAATTAAATCCAATATAATTAAAATTAATATGATTAAAATTAATATGATTTTTTCAATATAATTAAATTCAATATAATTAAATTAATTTTAGAAGTAAATACCATATAATTTTAATTATAATTTAGAAGTAAATACCATATAATTTAGAAGTAAATACCATATAATTTTAAATACCAATATAATTAAATCCAATTTTAGAAGTAAATACCATATAATTTTAAATCCAATATAATTAAATTAATTTTTTCAATATAAAAAAATCATTTAAAATTAAATTCCATATTAATCATATTAATTATATTGAAAAAAATTAATCATATTAAGTATCATATTAATTTTAATTAATATAGATTTTAATTATATTGGATTTAATTATATTGTATTTAATTATATTGAAAAAATGATATTAATTTTAATTATATTGGATTTTAATTATATTGGATTTAATTATATTTAGAAGTAAATGATTTTATGGAATTCTTTTGATTTTTTTCGGATTTGCAAATCAGAAATTCTTCCGAATGTGCACATCCGGAACATATCAGCGTTTTTTAAAAATTTTGTGCGTCCGGATGTGCAAATCCGAAATCTGAAGGCAAAAATAAAATTTCACGTGGTGGTTAAAAAATTTGGGTGGTGTATTAAAAAATTCTCTAAAATTATAAAACGATAATAAATAACGGTAAATTAACATTAAACTATATGGATTTGATATTTTTTATACTATAATTGATATTTATGTACACTTGCAAGATACGCATCAGGAAACAACGGGAAATCAATGTAATTTCTCGCGGGCCATGATTGTCATGTATGGCAATGACGATATGCATGACTCTCCAAAAAATAAAGGATTTTAAAGGAGGAATGGAGAGTTGCCAAATGGTTTGGCTCAACTAACTTATACATGATCATTACTATGACATTCATATGCATCTTTATACGAGTATACGACCTTGAATTAAATCTTGGATAGTAGTAATTTTCAAATACTTAATTAATCCAAAAATGTTTTTGTTATTCCTTATTTGCCACATAAAATGCAATAATCTTCCATATCATTCAAATAACTTAAAAACCTACATATTGATTTAAAATTTTAAAAAAATAACAGTTTACTCATCTAATTACATTTTTATCAGATTAAAAATCTGTTTTTTTTTTTAAATAATTAAAAAAAACCTACTTATTAATATAATTTATATTTGGTACAAATTTGTGTTCAATTCCAAAATATCTATACCAGCAAACATATCGGCACATTTTTATGAAATTATCCATACCATACTCTAATAAATATTATCCTAATAAATTTGATTCCCAAGCCGTTTGAATACATATTTCCAAAAACATTTCATGTTTTTTTAGTAGCAAGTTGAGAGGAAAACCTCACCCAAAATAATATTCTATTATCCAATTCAAATTCTCAACCGAGTTTACACACCACAAGACAAAAAAACCATGGCAAAGAAAAAAGTAAGAAATATTGGTCATTATTTAATGAAAGCAATAGTGAATTACTGCAGCATTTGTCACACTCACCTTGACTTTGGATTCCAAATTAGGTTTCACAAAATGACAACAATTTTGTCCTTAACATATTTTGGTACACTCCTTAAGATTCAATTTATAAAAATATACAACAATAAGTAATAATATTTATCTACCAGCAATAATCATTCATAATATAACTATTATTATCATCATGGATTTCCATGCTCAATCTTCTCTTATCTCTCTCTATACACCAAAATGAAATGCAAAAGAGATGATTAAAACATTTTTCTTTTATGACAAAATCGAATCTCATAGTGTCGCCGTGATTTTGTCAAACTTCCTGTGAATCTAAACGCGCTAAAATGAGGCGGCTTCTTTTGCTATGTGGTGGTGTCGCTTTCCACGGCGGTGCCTTCCATTACCGAATGTGACAGGGTCGAATTTTCTTAGTTTTTCCGCTTGTCGCGAATCGATCACACACTCGGGTAGAGGGACTTTGTATCTGGTTTTGTCGTAACAGTAAGAATATGTCATGTGCTTTAACCTAAAGTTGTCCATTTTGATTTTTTCGACTTGTGTTAGATCAGAAGAAGGAAGTGTTTCAGAAGTTTGAAGACCGTTGTCACAGTTAGTCACATGTTCAATAGGATCAACTGCACAACCATGTAGGACAAAGTCAGAGAATTGAGCAACAAAAGGTGCATATTTGTAGTTTACTTTGTATTTTCCTCCATTGGTAGCCCATGTAGATGCATCCCATATGGTTGAATACAATGTCATTGGTTTTGATGGGAAATCTCCTCCCATTGATTCTGTTCTCTTGATTTCTCTTATAGGAACTTCATCTACATAAAATCTGCAAAAGTAAAAAAATTACATGAGAATCTAAGTCAAAAGCGCACCCTTGCAATCGAATGCCCTTTTATACGTATCAACTAGACTGACTTAACGAAATAACTTAACGGGAATGAATATTAATCACTACTGTTTTTTGTCTAATAGTCGGGCAAATATTCCACTCTTAAAGAGTGAATAAGTGGGATGTCGTAAATTCAAACGCACGCTCCTACAAACGAATGTCTTTGGACAGCTATCAACTAAAATGACTTAACCGAATGAATATTGATTCCTAATTGAAGAACTTAGGTAGACAAAAATAGTTATCCTACTACTAAATTTTATAAGGATTTCAATACCTAAGAATTTATCCAATGGTCACATGCCATCAACTTTATATCTTGTGGGTTCCTCCTCTTAAGGAAAACATACAATTTAATACATAGTTCTGATGACAAGATTTTTACACATTCTGAGTAAACCATCAATGCACAGAATTGTACATAGTAATAGTCCCACTAAAAGCAAAAACCAGTTTTCACAAAACTGTGGATGTACTAAAAAGTAAAAGAAGAAAACCGAAGACATCTTTGAACAAAAAGTCGTCAAATTACTAAATACAACCAAGAAAATGCTTCAATAGAAAAGGTAATAAAACAACTCAAAAGAAACTTTTTCTATAAAAAGTAAAATGTAAATCCAAAAGGGTATATGAAATAATCAAAAAATTAAATTTTATAGATTAGATTTTGCTTACATGATCTTAGAATCTGTCCAGAGAATGCTGTAGTGGTGAAAACCCTCAGAAGGATCAAACCATAGACCATATCTTTCTTCTCTTCCAATGTTTGTACTTCCATTTCCATAAATATTGGTTTGAACCCTCCAATCTTTGCCTCTTATGTTTCCCAAAAATTCAAAGTCAATTTCATCATGGTTCTTCTCATACATGTCACCATTTGATAACTACAACAAAAATATAAAATTTGATGAATAAATTAAATAATATCTTTAAACTTCAACAAAATTGCACTAATCACTCAGTCGGATAGAAGCACACTACATCAATAAAACTCTATTAAAATATTTAACAATATCTGAAACTATGGTTAGTTTCGAACTCAGAACTCATCCCACCTTAAAAATTAAAAAACTAGAAAATAAGAACTGGACAGATGGCAGTTTTTCTTTTTTCTTTCCAGAATTTCAAACAAAGCAATAAACTTTTACAGGAAAAAAGGGTCAAAAGCAGAAAACGTAATAATGATAATTAATTTTTTTGTCACAAATTTTACAACCAAGCTTCAAATCTCCAACTTGACTGATGAGTTTAAAAAAAATTACACACTTTATAAATATAATTAAAATAAAAAATTAATAAAAATAAAATAAAATAAAAAGTATTGTTACTGACATAGAATGCAACAACAACTCCGGCAGTGTAATCAGAAGGTAATTTAATGGAAGCACTGAAATACCCATGAAGGTAAATATCATGAGAAGCAAATCCAGAGCCTGAAAACATAAAAAAATAATAATAAAATAAAATAAAAACAACAAAAAATATATAAAAATTAGAATTTTATTAATAATAAAAGAGAGAGAGAGAGAGAGAGAGAGAGAGAGAGAGAGAGAGAGAGAGAGAAATTTGAAGAGATTGTTGTTTTTAGATGAAGAAGAACCTGAAGACTCATCAAGAGAGATATGAACAGTTTTGGAATCAGAATGAATGATCAAGTTATTGTCTCCAAACAAAGGTGAATAGCCTTCATCGAAGGGTATAATAGGAAAAATTCTGGGTGAGACAGATGAAGAAAGTAGAAGAAAGAGAAAAGAATGGAAGAAGATGAAAAAGAACGTTCCCATGTTAATTGTTGCGGGTAAGGAAAAATAATAAATAAAATAAATAATAATAAAGAGAGAAGAGAAAGTGAAGAAGAAGAAGAGAAATGGAAAGGAATATAACGAGAGGAGAAGAGTGAGGAGTTTTTGGGATGTGTTCTCTATTCTGGAGCGGTTGTTATGTAGACAATTTTTTATTTTTATTTTTAATTATTTTTTTATTTTTTATATATAAATTATTTTTAAAAATTGACTCGATATAATTATTACTACTTTTTTAAAAAGTTTTTTTTCAAATAATATATAAAAAAAAGTTTGTTTGAAACAATTATATAAAGTAAAATGTTGTATTTAAGCTTTTTTTTAATTCATAAGTTTTTAGAAAATAATAGAGATTAAAGATGGTACATTTGTCATTTAATAAAAATATATTATTTAGTTAAATTATACAATTAATATAAAATGGTGATTGATTGATAATAATACTATTTTATATATTATTTCTCAATTATTAATTATTTAGTGTTTGGTAGTACGATTTAAAATTTGACTAAAAATTATTTTAATTATAATTTAAATTCTTTTAAATAATCAGTCCAAGTTAATTAATTACATGATGTTACTCATTTAATTTAAATTTGAATATGAGTATTTTTATTAATTTATTTTTAATTAAAATTCGTGAATACTTTTGGTTTTGTGTTAATGTCTAATAAAAATTCACAAATTTGTTTTTTTATAAGAAAATTTGTTTTATAAATATGGTTTTAAATTTTATTTGCATGAATATATGTAAACTTATTTACATTTATTGGTAATGCATCTCCATTAAATACATTGATTAATATGTTAAAAAATTTAAATACATTAATGAATAGGTAATAGGAGTTATTTAATAATATTGACTAAAATAGTTTTAGATGTAGACCACCCCACTTGCTTGAAAATCATTCCCAGAATGGATTAAGCTTTCACTTTGGTTTACCGCCCGGGGTCAACCGGACGTCCCAATTGGTGGTGGTAATCTTATGGCCTCCTTCTAAATCTCTTGATCTTATCTCGACCATGCTTCCAAACCCTAGCGATGTATTTGATACATAGGAATTTTATTAATAAATTACATTTTTATTCTTATGATTTTAGATAAGTTATCTGATATTCAAAAAATGAAAAATTTATAATTATTTTTACGGTGATAATATATGCATAAATAATTAAACACAAATTTTATATTTTTAAGTGATTAAAAAATTTATAATTTAATACATAATGTTAAAAAAATTGAATACACTTAATTTACAATATAATTCTTCAACATAAATTAAACTATGTATTGATAATAATTTTTGAATCGTGATGAACCATCTAATAAAAATATATATAAAATAATTTATGTAATAGACAATAATATAAAATAAATAATTTAAAATTTGATATAAAAAAATATAACAAAATAACAAAATAAAAAACGAATGAACCTTAATAAACATAAAAATAAATAAATAAAATGATTATAATTTATATTAAATAACAAAAATACGAAAAATAATTTGAAGGTGGAGAACAATTATAATAATTTGATGGAAACAACAAATAAAAATCACACAAAAAAGAAGCAGTAAACGAAAGATAATGAATAATATTGAAATACCATAAAATAAAATAGAGGATATTCTAGTAAATGTAATAATTTTTTAAATATCAAAGTTCAGATCCCCTTCTCTCCCCTAAAAATCCCCCAATTTGAGGGGACGCAAAAAGTTTGTTTTAGAGGGGATTTGCTTCTCTCCCTTCCCCCTCCCCCTCATAAATTTTGAACCAAACACATTTAATTGAAAATATTTTCTCCCCCCTCCCCCTCCCTTCATTTACCTTGAACCAAACACATCTTAAACTTGAGAAATTTTTCTCCTAAGCATTAAATGTGAATGGTAACTTTATCCAGATTCAAACTCCATAACTTTCACATCTCTGTTACAAAAGTGATAGAATCGTCATCCTAATCTCTAAAGCGGAATATAAAGCAGAACTCAAAACGTGTAAACATAACCTTTATGAATGTGTCATTTGACTTAAAGGGTAAACATCGTTGATCATGGTTAAATTGAAAAATAAGTTATCTCTATTGTGGAAGAACTGGGATCGTTGGGGAATCACTTCTTTTGAGAAAGATTTCTATGAATTTTCCTTTTCTTCTTTTGAAGACGTCAAAAAGTCGGGTCTAACGTGTCGTGGAATCTAGAACAAGAGCCATTAAAGCTCTTCACTTGGACCATAGATTTCAACCTTAACTTGCAAAGGTTCTCAAATGCTCAGTTTAGATCAGGCTATTTGGTTTGGCTCAAGAGTATTGGCGCTCTAATAATTTGTTTACAAATTCTAGCAGTGTGGAAACTCCCATTTGTACTAATGTAATTGCTTTCAAACCAATGTTTGATCGTACCTTTGGACACTTTGCCAAGGCACTAATGGATATGAATCTATTGGCACAAAAAAATTGCAATGTTTTGGTTGAGAGACGTAGTTTTTGTGTTTTTTGTGGACATCGAATATGAAAAGATACCCCACTTTTGCACCAATGCTAACATGACTGGTCACTCCATTGAGGCTTGTAAGAAAGTTAGGATTGATCCTAAAGTCTTGACATAAAGTTCAAGTTACGAAATTCCAAGGTTTATGTTCAGATTGCAGATGACAACAAAAACAAGAACCATGTTGATAAGGGCAAGGAACATGTGGTTGATGAAAATAATGAAGACATAAAGCATGGCACCGACAAAGGAAAATAATCAACTCAAACTATTGAAACTGAGCCAGAATCAAGTGTTAATTTTGTTTTCGTATGTAAACATAATTTTAATTAAATATTAATTCATTTTTTATATAATCTATTATTTTAAGAAAAACATAATACACACTGACGCCAGATGAATTGGCGCCACCATTAAAAGTTTGTACACTGGTGTCAATTGGATTGACAATATTACATGCAGACGCCAATTTAATTGGCATCACCATTGAAAAGTAGGTGAAGCCTTTGTTTGGCAAGACAATTTTTGAGCTTATAGCTTATAAGCTCATATGACAATAAAAGACCTGTTTGATAACAGTCTTTTCATCACAGACTTATAGCTTATTTTATTAGCTTATAGCTTACTTTTCAGACGTTATTTCAAATAGAATTTTAGCTTATAGCTTATAGCTTATCATTTTTTCTTCCACTTTTGTCCTTATTATTTTAATTAAAATCCACTATTATAATTTAAAATAAAATAATAATTATTAAATATCTTTTATGTCATTTTATTTTATCTGTTAATTAAACCATTAATTTTACCAAACACTTCAATTAGCTTATCAGCTATAAGTCATCAACCATTAACTATAAGCTATAAGCTATCGATCATCAGCTATCAGTCATAAGCTATAAGCTATCAGCTACCTTATCAATCAACCGCTATTTTTATCAAACGGAGCTGAATTCTCTAATTCGCCTGGTGCCACCACTGCGTCTCAATTTATTTTGTTTGAAAATGGAGTAGATTGGGATTTTATTTAAATCTGAATTATTTTGGAAATAAAATTGAAAATGTGAATTATTTGGGTAAAAAAACTTGATATTATTATTTATATTTTGTATACATTGAATTAGGGGTGTACACGGGTTGGATTGGATAGGGTTTGGCCTAACCTGTTACCCGACCCGTTTAAATTTGAATGGGTTGGGTTCGTCGTCCAACATGCAATTTCATCATCAAAACGACCCAAACCGATCCTTTCATTTATGAGTTGGATTGATTTGGGTTAACGGGTTGTGTTCAAATTAAAATGATTAATACATTTTTATATTTAAAAAAAAATTGTAACACAATACAATCCGGTTATACTAATTTATAACACTCAAATTGAATGAGACACATGATATAATTTTTAATAAAATTCATCAACACGACATAACACTTGATAAATAATTCAAAAGAAAATAAAAAACAACGTTTGGTATTAGAATTACGTAAATTTATTGGTGGAGGATAAAACTTTTTTTGAAAAAATTATGTTTATTAATGAGATATTAACTATAGATTTTTTATTTAAAATAATAATAAAAAATTTATAATTCCACAGCAATGGATTGGATTAACGGGTCTGCTGTAATGCCCCGGTTTTGTCTTATTTATTTAATCGAGTCGATTTAATTAGTTTCGTTTTATATTATTTTATTTTTTACTTTTATTTGACAATATATTATTTTTCATCGATGTTTATGTTTTATCGCGTTTTGTGAGCGTTTGCGAGATATTTGAGCTGAGGGGTAAAATAGTCTTTTAAGGGTTTAGATATTTATATAAATAGAAAGTGGAGAGAAAAAGAGAGAAAAGAAAAGGAAAGAAAAAGAAGAGAAAGAAAAGGAGAAGAAAGAAAGAGAGAAGAGGAGAAAGAGGAAAAATCGACATAACTCCGTTTCGAGCGTGATTAATCGGGTAAGGGTGAGAAGTTTCAATTATATCTTGCTTGTGTATGTATATGTGTTGTTTGTTGTAATTGTTTTGGTTGTTTCGCAACTTTTCGTATCAGTTGGAATTAGGAGCAATTGATAGAAATCGATGTTTTTGCGGATGAAATTCGATAAAAACTGAGTAGAATACTTGTTGTTAGGTTTGGATCATGTTTTGGTTGTTATAGTATGTTTTGGAAGTGTTTGGGTGGAAGAAATGATGTATTTTAACCCCAAATGACCTATTTAATCGCTGCTGGAAATTCTGGGTTTCGCAGGTTCGCATTGCGAGCCAAAGCGAAGGAATTAGCGAGCGTTCGCATTGCGAACTTCAGGTCTTTTTGCTTCTGCCACGGTTCGCTGGGAGCTTCGCACTGCGAACGTGACAGATTTTCAGTTTTTGTTTTCTTCATAACTTTTGATCCGTAAATCGGATTGAGGCACGGTCGGATGCGTTGGAAAGCTCTTTCAATGCTCTTTATGATAGTGGAATAGAAACATATGTTTAAGCCATGTATTGATAAGAAAATATGGGAAAGTAATGTATGTGTGAAAAGTGCGGTTTATGTTTCCACCATAACTCCCGAATCGCGAGTCCGATTGATGTGGGACTTGAGGAATTAGATAGATAACTTAAGATGCTATTAAATGGTGATGTTAGACCATGATTTAACCAAGAATATTTGGTAGAGGATGATTAGTGGTTTGTAGGTTTTGTTGTGTTTGTTTGTGTCCGATGCGAATTGTTATCTTCATATAAATGCGAGGCTTTTGTGCTATTTATATGATGTTGATGCGTGTGATAATGATGTTGTTACGATGTTGTTGTGTGGTAAAATACAGTGTTTGATTGAATATCAATGCATGTTGTTATGATGTTGCTGTGGGTAGCTTTTGTGGCGTGAATCCTAGTGTTGTGAATTGATATGAATGTATATGATAAAATGCTAATTGTTGTGGTTTGTGGTTTATGATGAAATGCATTATTTGTGTGAAATTCAATGTATGTGGTTTGGTGGCCTTTATGGTTTGAAATGCATTGTTTGAAGTGTTTTCAATGCATGAATAATGATGATGAGATAATTCATATGGTTGAATTGTGGTGATGCATTTGATTGTCATGAGTTCTTGTGTGTCAAGCATCATGATATGCATCTTGTGATGTCGTGTGCCCTAGTGGGTGTGAGCGACGAAACGATTCCAGAGGGAATCCGCTATAACATCGTGCACCTTATACAAAGAGGACCTAAAGCGATGATTATAGACGATCGTGCGCCTTATACAAAGAGGACCTAAAGCGATCGAATTGTGCACTTTATACAAAGAGGACCTAAAGCAATCCATAAACATCGTGCGCCTTATACCAAGAGGACCTAAAGCGACGGGGAACATCGTTTGCCCGACGGGGTGTTACATGAGTGATCCTCAGTAACAAGCGATGGTTCCAATAGTTCCTGAGTGAACTGGTGATGAGAAATGATGGATGGATGGTACCGCATATGCATTGCATAGAGTCGTTGCGTCGGTCTCTGTGCATTTGCATAAATCATGAATGGATTGATTATGTGTGAGAATTGTGAATGGATGCATTATGTGTGGGGAATTGTGAATTGATGTGCATATGTGATAAATGCATCGTTTATGGGTGATATGTTTTATGTATAGACATATGTTATGTTTTGTGGGGACGTTGTACATTACCATGATTGTATTACTTATCTATAATATGCTATGTATGAATATATGTGATGTGGTGGTGTGTTTTCATAAGTCATAACTTTGGTGTGCATTATGTGTGAATAGGTTATTATGTTGGTATAATTGATACGTGTTATACGTGTTAGTATGTGATTGTATGGGCGAGTTTATTTATACATGTGATTAAATATGTTTTTGCATATTATTATGCAATCTTGATTTAGTTGTTATT
The DNA here is from genome assembly GCA_022829125.1 of Lathyrus tuberosus. NCBI lineage: Eukaryota > Viridiplantae > Streptophyta > Magnoliopsida > Fabales > Fabaceae > Lathyrus > Lathyrus tuberosus. The sequence goes on along the minus strand of JALAZF010000283.1, from coordinate 5,888,889 downwards.
TCTCACCCTTCTGTTGTGGTTTGTTGCTCTATGAGGCAATTGCAGATTTGTAGTCTTGGAGGCTTTTGGGGAGATTAGTTCTCCATTCTTTTGTCGGTCTTGGTATCTGCTCTGATACGTAGCACGGGAGTCGGGAAACGATTATGTTATATATGTATACCTTTGTTAGATTTATTTTGTATTACCTTTATATGTATATTTTGATGTTATAAAATAATTTATTTTGTAAAACAAGTCAGTTATGGATCTTTCCGCTTTATTCCATAATTGAACTTTCCTTTTTTATGAAAGAGGTTCCCTTTTACGTTTATTCCATTTTGTGTTATGTATCAAATAATTGAGCAGGGATTGTATTTTCTTCATTTAAATGTGGCATCCTTGTTTCTGTCGGAAAAATAAATTTTTATTTACTCTGATTTATATATGTATTATTTATTTGCGATGGGAATTTGGGTGTTACATCTGCGAGTTGCAAAACTCAAACTCGATACACGAACCAAAACTATGCGTGTTGTTGCGCGATGGGTTAGGTATACCCGTAAATGAACTAAATGAACGAGTTCGATAAATTTATGGGTTGGTTCGGTTTGGTGCAGCGGGTCAACCCGCACCTATGAACCTTTGACTTTGGGTCCGCAGGTAATATATATATATATATATATATATATATATATATATATATATATATATATATATATATATATATATATATATATATATATATATATATATATATATATATATATATATATATTACTTTTTTGAAATAATTGATAATAATAATAATTTATATATTTTTAAGTTGATAAATAATTATTTTAGTTTAATATTAAAAATATTTTATATTATATTATATTTTAATTTTGTATTTTTTTAATTATATTTTTTAGAGATAAATTATTAAATTAGTTCTTTTGAGTACATAATTTATTAGTTTCTAATTCTATCAAATTTAGGATAAATATTTGAATTAGGAATATGATAAATTTTATGGTTTATTTATCTTATTTTATTATTGCATAAAATAGAAAATAATACATTTATTATATTGTGTCTCTTATCTCTTGGATTTTAAATTTTCATAAATTTTGTTGTCGTTTATTTTTAATTTAATATTTTAATATTTTATAACATTTTTATTTGTTTTGATATTCATAAAACACTCTCTTTAGGTTCTACATAAATTTTGCGAATTTATATAATTTTTAATTAATAAAAATAAGCTAAATTTTTGTTAAAAATGTATTTTACTTAAAAATATATATATTTAATCTGCAATGGCTGCATTATTCTAACATTTAAAGTAGTTTAAAGTCCATCTCTTCAACCGCAAGCTCCTCAAAGTCAAAGGTTGTAACTTGTAAAGATAACGTTAAAATATAAAATTAAAGTAACTTTTATTTTTTGGGTAAAAAACAGTAACACTCCATGGTTTCTCACCTGTGAGGAAGGTGCGGTTAGTTACCCCATATCTTAACCACTTGTGACAATTTGGTTGCCTAACTATTAGGTAATAAATCATTTTTATTAGGTAATAAAAAAGTGTCTTTGATATACTAATTACAGAGATATACAAATTTAAAGTTGAATATAATATCAAATACTCTTCTGTCAATAATATTTTTAATTATTTATCGCAATAGATTAAATAGATTAAATGAGATGATAAATAATTAAAATATTATAGAAAAGATAAACTATAAAAAAGGTTTTTAATTTATAAATTCATACAATTATGAAAAAATATATAAAAAATTCATCTCTTGATCAACGGTTGATATAGTTTAGCCCACTAACAAATTGTAGAAAAGATAAATAACTTTTTATGAAGATTTACAAACTTTATTATTGAATTTTTCAACATGTATAAATTATTTTAAAATAATAATTGAAGATATTTAGTTGAATTTTTTTAATTTGGTTTTGTAATAAACCCACTCAATTTCACAACATTTATGATGCTGAACTCTTAAATGGAGGAACTAGCCATCTTTAAAGCAATATTATTAATGAAAGCAACCTCGATAAGGATTTGATTAAGAGTTTTCTTCCAATATTATTAATGAAAGCAATATTATTGATAATGTGAATGATGAAAGCTTGAATACTGACCCTGTACTTCGGGCTCCAATTCCTGTTACAAATATTCAGAATATTTAAAATATTAGACACAAAATGAATGTTTATCATATTAAAGAACTAATGCCAAATAGGCAAAGTCATGTTGAATCCGCCAAAAATTCCGAGAATCATTGAAATTATTTGCAACACCCTATTGATGGTTGGTTGAAATGCAACATAAATGACTCATTCTCCGGTGATATTACATCACGTGGAGGTTTGTTCAGAAACTCTTTAGGTGATTTTTTTTTGGTTTTGTTGAAAAGCTCGACTGCTCTGCCTCCATTTATGTTGAGCTTTTTGGGGTCATTAAGGTTATAGATTTTGCTATTCGTTTTGGCTGGAATACAGTTTGCCTCAAAACGATTCTTCTTTTGTTTTGTTGGCTGCCCAGAATCCTAAGATAATTCCTTGGAATATTAGGACTATGTGGCTTAATTGTTTAGTCAAAATTAGGCAGTTAAGATTTCATATTTCTCGTATTTAGATAAAGGAACCAATGTGCACATTTGTTAGCATCTTTACCTATCCATTTTTCTTTGTCTCTGTTTTGGGATAAGCCTTCTAAGACTCTTATTTTCTTAGTTGTGCATAACAAATTAAAACTCCCTAACTATCATTTTGTTAATCACTGAGAGGATCTTGATATAATCCTCCCTCTTTTATTTTAAGTTGTTTCTTTAATTGAGTTTCTTAAAAAAAAGTAACAACACTTTACATTTATATTTGAAGAGAACATTTTAATGTGCTAAAATATGTATTTATGAAATTATGGCTAAAATTAAGTATTTTCTAGTTTTAATATTTCAACAATTTAAAAAAAAAATCAAACATTCATTTCAAATAAAATAACTTAAAGCATAAGACACAAAGTACAAATAAATATGAAACAAATCTCTTACCTCAACACAAATACACAGAAGTATAATGCTTAAACACACAACTAATTTAAAGCAAAAATGAAACCATTCATGCAAAATTTGAGTCAAATTCAATATAACAGCTTAATAAGTAAAAAATTCAGGTTATATTTTCGTTGATATTAATTTAGTCAATATTTTGTTTGTGAATGCAAACAACATATATCCAATAAATATAAAAAGAAAACTTGGTTACAAATTTCTTTTTTATTTAATAGGTTAGGTATGTTGAATTGTAATTCTTTGTGTCGAAGTAGGTTGTTCGACAAAGATAAGAAAGTTATTGAATAGTCTAGTATATGTGTCGAAATTAATTCGTTATCAAAGTGTCGGGGAGTTAGCCTCGACATGAATTTTTCCTTAAACCTAATTTTGTAGTGTTGGCAGAATTAGGTATTTTGTGCTTTTGCTTTCGAGCTTTACTTAGGGAGCAAGCAAGCTAAATCTATAAATAGAGAGTAACCCTATTATTGTAAAGTGTGATTAACTGGAATAAAATTGCAGTTTTGAGAGAAAATAGTTACTCTACACAAATTCTTCTTCTTCCCCAATTCAATTTTCTTTTCTTGTTTTCATCACCATTGTATAGCGATACAATCTTGCAACCAAGGTTGGTTGATTCACTCAAGTGAATAGTTAAGAACAAGAGGAAATTCGATCGGTATGATTGAATCTTGTTCATCGAGTTTGATTCGGAATTACTTAAAGTCTCTGGTTTAATTCAAACATCTTGCATCTAGAACACTGACTGAGCAAACAGTGGGAAGCAAAACATGATGGCAATGGCGATGAATTATCCGAATGGACATTTTTCGACCATTCTCTCAAATCTGAAGGGTCAGAATTATGAGAATTGGTGTAAGCAGCTGAAGGTAGATTTCTGTTGTCAAGATCTTTGGGATCTTGTGAAGGAAAGAGCAACACCACTTGCAGAAAACGGGTCGGTGAAGAAAATGATGCATACAAAGAATTGAATAAGAAAGATTATAAAGCTCTCTTTATAATTCACCAATGGGTTGATCCAGACAATTTCAAAAAGGTTAGTGATGTAGAATTAGCAAAAGAAGCATGTAAAATCTTGGAGAAATCGTTTAGAGGCGCAGAGAAGGTGAAAGAGGTGAGGTTATAAATTAAAAAAAAAAGACATAATGAATTGCTTCAGATGGAAGACAATGAAAGCATAACAAATTTTTTCACTAGGGTTACAAAACTGGTGAATCAAATCAAGGTATATGGAGAAGTGTTGACATTAAGATTAGGTGTTGCAAAAATTTTGAGGTCATTGGCTCCAAAGTTCGACCACGTGGTAATAGCCATAGAAGAGTCGAAAGATTTGTCAAGTTTGACAAAGGAAGAACTTCAAGGGATGCTTGAATCTCATGAATAAAGGATGGTTGAAAGAGTTGTAGGCAAGTCGAAGAGTGATGTGGCTCTGCAAACGCAATCACCGAAAGAAAAAAAGGGCAAAGAAAGTTGGAAAGGTAGATGAGGCTACAATAATTCAACTGGTTGAAATCGGCAAGAAAGAGGTTGTTCGAATCATAGAAAGTCCTCATACCAAAGCAACCAAAAAGGTGGTGCAACAGGTAGAGGAAGAGCTGGTGGTCAAAACCTGACAAAAGTCACATCCAGTGTTTCAATTGTCAGAAGTATTGATTGTCCTAAAAAATAAAAAACCAAGATAATGATGCAAAGCTGGAAAAGCATGAAGAACAAGAGATGTTGTTGAAGGTCACAAAAAGAGATGAAGAAAGATTCCAGGACCAATGGTACTTAAACTCAGGATGCTCATCACACATGACTGGTAGGAAGGATTGGTTTGTTAACATAAAACCCTCAATGAAGAACATGGTGAAATTTGCAAATGACAATACTCTAGAAGCTGAAGGTATTTGTGATGTTATAATTATGAGGAAAGATGGCAAGAGGTAAGTAGTTTCCAATGTATTGTACATATCATATATGAAGAGTAATTTGTTCAGGCATAAAGCAACTTGTCAAAAAGAACTATATAGTGTCGATTGAAGACAAGATGATGAGAGTTCTCGACTCAGATGAAAGGTTAATCTTGAAGGCTCCTATGTCTCAAAATAGAACCTTCAAGATTGAACTTAACGTGTTGAAGCACAAGTGCCTTGAAACTGTAGCTAGCAGGGATGAATGGATATGGCACTATATACTTTTCCATATCAATTTCAAAGACATCAGAGATCTGAAAAGAAGAAATATGGTTTCAGGGTTACCAGAAATCGACATTCCAAACAAAGTGTGTGAAGAATGTGTGCATGAAAAGCAGCGCAAGAACAACTTTAGCAAGGATGCAGGAAGCATGTCGAAGGCAATTCTTGAAGTCATAAACTCTAATGAGTGTGGATCTATCCAGGTGGATTCGATTGGAGATAACAGATACTTGGTCACTTTCATAAATGATTTCAGTTAAAAATGATGGACTTACTTGATTAAGAAGAAAAGCAAAGTGATCGAGGTATTTGCCAAGTTTAAATCTATGGTCAAAAGACAAAGTGGTTGAAAGCTCAAGATTCTGAGGACCGGTGGTGGTGGAGAGTATGTGTCAAAAGACTTCGACACATTATGTGAGAAAGAATGGATTGTGTATGAGGTGGTGCCACCCTACACTCCACAGCATAATGGAACTGCAGAAAGGAAGAATAGAATCATCATGAATATGGTGAGAAGTATGTTGAAAGGCAAACATCTACCTAAAGAATTATGGGGAGAAGCTGTGTCGACTGCAACATATATTTTGAACAGATGTCCGACAAAGAAGATAAAAGGAATTATGCCAAAAGAATGATGGTCTGGTGTCAAGCCTAGCTCGAGTCATCTGAAGGTATTTAGATCTATATCATATAAACATGTGACATATCAGTTGAGAAGAAAGCTTGATAACAAGTCGAGTCAAATGATCCTGATAGGATATCATTCGATTGGAGGTTACAAGTTGTTCGACCTGGTGAACAAGAAAGTAGTGATCATAGATGATCTTAAGGAATGAGATTGGACTGAAAATGTCAAGAAAGATTAAGTGAGAATCTTATGTGAAGAACCATCAAGTGAAGTCGAAAGAGAAGTTCAACAAGAAGAAGTTAAAGGCCAAGAAAGCACAAGCAGACCTCAAAAAATGAGGCACATGCCAGCAAGGTTGTAAGAATGTGTGATTACATCAGGTGATGTGGTCGATGATGAAGGCGAGCTGGTACACTATACTTTCTATGCAGATGTGGAACCAGTCAATGCAGCTGAAGCATTGAAGGGTTAGAAGTAGGTGAAAGCAATGAATGAAGAACTGAAGTCCATTGAAGTCAACAACACTTGGTTATTTGTCGAATTTCTTCAAAACAAGAAGGCAATTGATGTGAAGTGGGTATAGAAGTTGATGTTGAATCTCAAAGGAGAATTAACTTGACACAACGTGAGACTTGTGGCGAAAGGATTTCTTCAGAAAGAAGGAATCGACTTTGATGAAGTTTTAGCACTTGTCGCTAGGATCAAAACAATCAGGTTTGTTGTTAGTCTAACGAACATGAAAATTTGGCACATATTTCAGATGGATGTGAAATATGAATTCCTGAATGGCTCCTCAGATGAAAAAGTTTATGTTGCACAACCAGCTGAGTTTGTGAAACAAGTCGAAGAAAACAAGGAATACAGGCTGCATAAAGACCCTTATGGACTTAAGTAAGCTCCAAGAGTTTGGAATAAGAAGATAGATAGCTTTCTAAGGGAGAAGGAATTTGTGAAGTGCACAACTGGGCATAGAGTATATGTAAGAAGAAGCAATAGTGAATTGCTTATACTATGTCTTTATGTCGATGACCTGTTGATAACAGGAAGCTACAAGAAGGAAATCGAAGATTTCAAACATGACCTAAGTGAGGAGTTTGAAATGTCAGACTCGGGAAAATTCTCATATTTCCTTGGCATCGAATTCTACAAGAGTGGTTAAGGTTTAATTATGCATCAGAGAAGATATGCGGGCAAAATACTCAAGAGATTTGAGATGCAAGATTGCAACCCAACTTTTACTCCAGCGGAGCCCAGAATGCAACGGTCGAAAGACACAGATGAAGATTAAGCCGATCCAACACAGTACATAAGACTCATTGGATCACTTAGATACCTTTGTCATACAAGGTATGATCTAGCATACAGTGTAGGTATGGTAAATAGGTTCATGTAGAAGCCAAAGGTATCACACCTATCAGTGACGAATAAGATACTAAGGTATCTCAAAGAAACTCTTGACTATGGAATTTTGTTTCATGCAGCTGATGAAGGAAAAAAATGCAAATTAGTGGGATACACCGCCTCAAGTAGGTGTAGTGATGCTAAGGATAGAAAATCCACAGCTGATTATGTGTTTATGTTAGGTGGTGCACCAGTTGCTTGGAGTTCAAGAAAAGAACTAGTCGTAGAATTATCATCATGTGAAGCAGAGTATATACCTTATTCTCTCTATGCATGTCAAGCAAAAAGGATTGTGAATCTGGTCAAAGAGATTACATGAAAGAATCATGAAGTAATTACCATGAAGATTGACAACATTGTGAGTGCATTCTTCAACTTAGCCATGTTTTGAATGATGTCAAAACTAGGAGTATGACTTAGCATTTTTGTATATTGGACGGTATCAACCAAAGTTTAGATGTGTATTAACCTATTTTAGCATTAGGATATATACAAATGTTTTTGAAAAGCCTTAAGCATGCCATACACATCAAAAACCAAGTTATATGTGTAAGCACAATTGCATAGGCCGACCTATACGATCTCAGGTCGACCTATACGAGCTCAGGCCGACCTATAGAAGCTTTTGCTTCAGTACATGTCGACACATAGAATTACAAGTCGGCTCCCACACATCAGTATTAAAGCATGTGGATTCTGTCCATTGGTCGCCTCATTCAGGCCGACCTATTTCTTTCGTAGGCCGAGTTATAGCCTTCAAAAACTCAAATTTTGTTTTACATCTTATTTTTTCTTGTGTCCTTTTTTCCAAATTCCACACCCCCCCCACACACAAACACACACACACACGTGTGTATATATATATACTCATACATGCACCCACTTCTAGCAAGGCACTAGTGAATTACCTAAATGAAACCAGATTACAAAGCATTCCCATCATCTCTTTTATGCATACACACAATTGAACTACACATAATCATTTTTCGATTGGGTGACCATCTAGATAAGGGTTGATAATGTCCAATTAGGTTGGTGTAACCGAGAATATTAGGTTGAGATCTTTGTGTGTTTCAAATAAGAAAACAAAGGTGGGGTTTTCCTTCAATATCATTGGGATTTAAAGGTTTTGGCCAAGATCATGTCAACACGGATTCGACCGAGTGAAGGCCTTGGGACAAAGTGGTTTCCTTATAAGGGAGTAACGTGAGACGATGAATCATGTTCGGGAATCTTAGGTTCAACAAGTGTGTGCTCGGGATAATCATAGGATTGTAGCCGCATTGTTGGTGACTTGATCAAGCTTTAATCAAGGGTTTAGAGGTGGTTTAATCAACAACAAACCATAGGGTTTGTGGGGTTAGAGTTCTTCACCTCTTGTATAAACATTTTTGCAAAGATAAGGTTAATTGAAGGTATCTCAATTCGATTTCAGATTAAGGGTAGACGTACCCATAGTGAGGCCGATTAGGAAACTTCCTAAACAAATCTTTGTGTCTCTTTATCGCTTTATTTCTATTTGATTATTGGTCTTACAAATTATCGATTTCGTTGTTGTTTCGATTAATTCGATTGGAAATTGTTTTCAATTTTTTTTTAAAGTGTTGTTGTTGATATAATCATAATCACTTTGATTGTGATAGGCTTTTAACATCAACAAAATAAATAGAATTTTCAAATGTGATCAATCGCACACAAAGTGTTCGATAAATTGTCTTTAAGTATTTTTATCACTTTGTGTTCATTGGAAATAAGTTTTACGAATAGTGTTGCATTTGATTGATCAGTGAATTAATCGTAGTTGAACAATTTGTGTTCATTATCATTATATCGGTTTTCATTACGCATATCCAAGCTTTTTGATAGTAGGTTTAGTTAGACTATTTGATTCGGGTTGTTTCCGTTGTGCCATATTTTTTTTTGAAAACAAATTTTTGCCAAGAGTTTTTGGTTTTAAATTTGTGATCTATTCACTCCCCTCTAAATCGAAGCCTATCGTCTAACAAGTGGTATCAAGAGCTCTAGTTAATTCCATGCTTGAGATTTACTCTTTAAAAGAATGGCTACCGACAATAGAGCACCAATTTTCACCGACGAAAATTATGGCTATTGGAAAGCTCTTACGTGTATTCACGCCAACTCCGTTGGCAAAGGTATATGAGACACTATTCAAAATGGTCAAAATGAAATAACTATGTCCAATGAAGGTGTTACCGTACCTAAACCAGAAGCACAATGGGATGCTAATGATTGGAAATTGTGGTCACATGATTGGAAAGAGAAAAACATTCTAACACCCGTTTTGGGTGTTGATGAGTTTTATCGCGTTTCTCATTGTGAGACCGCCAAAACTATGTGGGACGCATTAGAGATTTCCCATGAGGGAACTAATGATCTAAACAAGCTAGGATCAACACATTAAATAAAGAGTTTGAGTTGTTCCATATTAAGCATGGTGGAACCATTACGGATATGCGAAAATAGTTCACACATCTCATAAATTGATTAAATGCACTAGGTAATCCTGTTTCCAATGAACTTTCTACTAACAAATTTTTGAGGTGTTTAAGTAGGGAATGATAGCCCAAGGTCACCGCCATCAAGGAGGAAAATTATCTTAAGTCGCTTGATCTCACGACTTTGTTTGGTAAGTTGGAAGAGCATGAGCAAGAGCTCACTTGCTTAGCAAAATACAAGAAAAAATGTGAAAATAAAGTGAAGAAAGAGAAAGGGAAAGACAAAGAAGAATGTAATAAGTCCATAGCTCTAAAGACTTATAGTTCAAGGCCTTCTCATAATGAGCAAAGGGATTGTGAATCTAAAGTTAACAACGAATCCGACGAGAAGATATGAGACTGTTTATTAAGAGAGTTAACAAATACATGTTGAAACATGGTAATAAATATCCTGACAAATATCATGACAAATCAAGAAGGTTATCAAGTTCCTCAAAAGAAGATGAGAACAAAAAGGGTAAGTCTTGAAGTATGTGTTACAACTGTGGTAAACCCAGTCATTTCAAACCGGAGTGTCCTAAAATCAAGAAAGAAAAGGTAAGGGGACATCACAATTCATATAGAAAATCTAGAAGATCATATGCCGCTTGGGAGAGGAAAAGTGATTCATCAAGTGATGATAGCTCTACTTCAAGTGATGAATCGGCCAAGCTTTGCTAAATGGAAAACAACGGGAAGGAAAAAAGTTGTAAGTCACTCTAAACTTAAAGCTTCTCATGATATAGCCTTTTCTCAACTTCAAGAATCTTTTGAAAATCTACAAAGACAAGCCATAAATGCTTTCAAAAGATTAGCTTCAAATAAACAAATTATTTCTTATTTAGAAGCTAAGATTTTAGAAAGTGAAAAGTGTAACACCCCAATTTTAGCAATTATTTATTTATATTACTTAATTGAGTGATTTATGAATTATTTGATTTAGGTGATTTATTTGATTTACTTGATTTATTGAATTTATATGAATTGTCTGATTTATATGAATTATTGGAATTATATAAATTAATTGGTTTATTTAATTTATTTGAATTAATTGATTTAATTGATTTAATTGAAATATGTGATTTATTGAATTATTTGAAATAATGAATTGTTTGGATTTATTTGAAATAATTGATTTATTTAGTTACTTGATTTATTTGGATTATTTAAATTAAGTAATTTACTTAATTGATTCTATTTGATAGAATTTTATAGATTTACTAGATATTGGTTGCGCTTAAGGTGGTGTGTTAATATTAAGTGTGATGGGTTGGTTTAGGCCCAACAACTTTAAGACAAGTTAGAGTTTAATGAATAGTGTAGAAAGTTAGTAAGAAGAAGATATTGGGAACAAAAAGAGAAAAATATAAGAGAAGAGAAGAAAGAGAAGAAGAGTGGAGAAGAGGAGGAAATCAAACCCAACTCAAGAAATCATCCAAAAATAAGGTAAGGGTGAGTTTTTATATGATTATTGGGATTGTATGATAGTGTATGATAGGTAGTATCATATTTAGGATCAAAATCCCTAATTTCCATGGTTTTAAAATTGATGATTACATGATGTATGATGGTAGGACCCTTAAATATGTGTTGTGGGCTGTTATAATTATCACATAATGGTAGTATTTCGAATTCTGGGACTGGAACTTTTTACGGAATCGAAATCGGAGGTCCGAAAGGCCTCCGACAATGAAAATTGGTTTTTTTAGGTTCTGACACGGGCCGTGTCACCTGACACGGGCCGTGTCAGCCCCCCTGTTTTGGAGTGCAAAAACGTGATTTTCTGACTTTGGAGTGACACGGGCCGTGTCCCCTGACACGAGCGGCCGTGTCAGCTCGCTAGAATTTATAACCGGGATTGTCTCGATCATAACTTTTAATCCGTAAGTCTGTTTTGGTCTCTGTTCGAAGCGTCGGGAAGCTAATGAATAGAGCTATAACATAGTATAGATAAGAGAATTGTTTGACCAATATTTTTATATCTAATATGTTTAGGGATCCAATTGTGTATATGTTCTATTAATGGATTGTTGTGTTGTTTGCTGCCGGTTGTGAAATTAATTATGAATAATTTATCGAATACTTGTGTGTGTGCTTGTATAAGTATATTTTGGGTGTGACAACATGAAATGCATGATAGATATTGCTTGTTGTAATTATAATATAGTTGTGATTGTATTGTAAAATATGTTATATACCATTGAAAGTGAATCGTGTATGTATGATTCATAAAAATGTGTTTGTGTGTGCAATTGTGTGATAATTCAAGTTTGATGAATTATTGAAGATATGCATGATATTAAGATTAGGGAATGGTCTTAATTGCATACGGTTGTTGATTGCATACGCATCATTTGTGTCAAGAGGCAATGCTTGCTAGTTCCGTGGGAGCTAGTGACTTGTCCTAAACCTAGAGTGGTGTTTGAAAGCTTAGGGGACGTGCTTTTGTTTGTTATTGGTCTAGGGGACGAACCCGGTTTAAGTGTAAAACTGAAAAATAATAACAAGTGTTGGTACCACATGGCATGAGTTGCATTGAGTCTTGCATTGAGTCTCATTACGTATATGTTTATGATATGAGATTTATGTGTATTTATGTGAATTGTTGAATTGGTGAAATTGTGGATTATGTGTATATACTTGTGAATGATATGGTTACTTGAGTGATACATTATTGATTGAAACTTTGAAGTGTGAGAATAATTGTGATTATGCTGGTATGGCTTAAATTAATTATTATCTTATGATTTCAATAATTATGCGATTTCTCTCCCTTCTGTTGGAATGATGTTTTATACGACATCGCTCAGGTACTGAGGAGTATAGTTGCTCGTAGCGCGAGGTAGCCGTTGGAGTAGCTGATTAGTTTCTTTATTTATGTTGGGTCGAGTCATGCTCTGATAATGTAACACTGGGATCGTGTCAGTTTATGTTTTAGAGATACATTATGTACTCTACCTTATGTTTTTATGTTTATTTGAATTGTATGAAGTTTTGGATTTTATGGCTAAGTATTGATTATGAATGAGATGAGCATGGGACTTTCTTTATGTCTATCATGATTGAATTAAATCCGCTGCTACATGCTAATGTGAAAGTTTTTGAAACGCATGACATTATTTAAGTATTAATGAGCATGACAGGTGTTGTATGATGTTTTGAAAAAGTATGTGACACCCTTTTTTGAAAGGCATAATATTTACTCTGATTTATTTATATAATTTACGCGGGGGTTTAGAAGGGTGTTACATTAGTGGTATTAGAGCAAGTCGGTCCATCCGGCCAGGTTGTCTAATCTTGTTTGTTCCCTAGTATGCGACATGTGTGTGAAAACACTGTCGATACACATTTGTTTTTCTAACATTTGTCTGCAGGAGTGGGATTGAAACAAGTGAGGGAGAAGCATGTTCTTCTCCAAGATGCTTCAAGTGTGGAGTGGTGGCTCAGTGTGTCGTTGAACGCTATTATAGTTTGGTAAAGATGATTTATGCCCCATCATAATTGTCGACCGTCTATTGACAAATTGAGGAACTGATCACCCTTAATCTCTTGTTGATAGTAGACGGGATCATGTTGGATGGAATAGATGTGCCTTGCGAGCTTAGATGGTGTGTGCAATGAATTTTTTGGAATTAAGCCAAGTGCTTACAAATTGTTTTGATGAGTTGGTGCAAGATGGTGCCAAGATGTTTATGTTGATGGCAACTTCGAGTTTTGGTGAAAGTGGAGTAATTGATGCTTTACCAATTGTGTGTGACTTTCCGGAAGTTTTTCCTGATGAGATAAGTGATTTGCCGCCAGAACGTGAGGTGGAGTTTACGATCGACTTAGTTCCTGGAACTAGTCCGGTATCGATGGCTCCATACCGTATGTCCGCATCGAGATTGAAAGAGTTGAAGAGTCAACTTGAAGATCTGCTTGAAAAGAGGTTTATTCGTTCGAATGTGTCACTGTGGGGTGCACCAATTTTGTTGGTTAATAAGAAAAAAGGTTCTATGAGGCTTTGTGTGGATTACAAACCATTGAAAAAGGTGACTATCAAGAACAAGTATCCACTTTCGAGGATTGATGATTTGATGGATTAGTTGGTTGGTGCAAGTGTGTTCAGTAAGATAGATTTTAGATCTGGGTATCATTAAATTCGCGTGAAAGCTGAAGATATTCAGAAGACTGCTTTTAGTATAAGGTTTGAACATTATGAGTATTCCGTGATGCCATTTGGTGTGACTAATGCACTAGGTGTATTTATGGAGTACATGAACAATATTTTCCATCCTTATTTGGATAAGTTTGTGGTTGTGTTCATTGATGATATTTTGATCTATTCAAAAAGTGAAGAGGATCATGCTGAGCACCTAAGAATTATGTTATCTGTGTTGGAAAAGAAGCAGTTGTATGCTAAGCTTTCTAAGTGCGAGTTTTGGTTGAAGGAAGCGAGTTTCCTTAGCCATGTGATTTCGAGTAGAGGTATTTCAGTTGATCCGTTGAAGGTTGAAGCTGTATCGCAATGGAAAGCTCCAAAATCAGTTTTGAGATTAGAAGTTTTCTTGGGTTGGCAGGTTATGATCGGAAATTCATGGAAAGAGTTGCCAAGTTATCTTTGGCATTGACGCAGTTGACTAGGAAGGGCCAAACTTTTGTTTGGGATGCAAAGTGTGAAGAAATTTTTCAAGAGCTTAAGATAAGGTTGACGACAGCTCATGTTTTGATTTTGCTAAATCTGTCAGAACCATTTGTTGTGTATTGTGATGCTTCTTTGATGGGGTTGGGAGGTGTGTTGATGCAACATCGGCAAGTTGTAGCTTATGCTTCAAGGCAACTTAAAGTGCATGAGAGGAATTATTCGATGCATGACTTAGAGTTGGCCGTTGTCGTGTTTGTATTGAAACTTTGGAGGCATTATTTGTTTGGTTCGAGATTTGAGGTGTATAAGGATTATAAGTGTTTGAAGTATCTCTTTGATTAGAAGGAATTGAATGTGAGGCAGAGGAGGTGGTTGGAACTTCTGAAAGATTATGATTTTGGTTTGAATTATCATCCGGGTAAAGCAAACTTGGTAGCTGATGCATTGAGTAGGAAATCTTCGCATATGTCAATGATGATGGTAAGAGAATTGGAAATGATTAAGCAATTTTGAGATATGAGTTTGGTTTATGAAGAGACTTCTTATGGATTTAAGCTTGGTATGCCGAAGCTTACTAGTGGTATTCTTGATGAGATTCGAGAAGGTCAGAAATCTTATTTGAGTTTGGTAGATCGGTTGACTTTGATCAATCAAGGTCGAGGTGGTGATTTTAGGATTGATGAGAACGATATCATGAGATGTCGTGATAGAGTTTGTGTTCCGAATATTGTTGAGTTGAAGAAGACTATTCTGGAGGAAGGGCATCGTAGTGGATTGAGTATTCATCCCGGTGCTACTAAGATGTATCAAGATTTGAAGAAAGTATTTTGGTGGCCTCGTATAAAGAACGATGTTGCAGAGTTTGTGTATTCTTGTTTGACTTGTCAGAAGTCGAAGGTTGAACATCAGAAACCGTCGGGTTTGATGCAACAATTATCTATTCCTGAGTGGAAATGGCATAGCATATCTATGGATTTTGTGTCTGGTTTACCTAGAACACCGAGTAATTATGAAGCTATTTGGGTTATTGTGGATAGATTGACGAAATCTGTTCAATTTATTCCAATGAGAATGGATTACTCGTTGGAGAGGTTAGCAAAGTTGTACATTGAGAGGATTGTCAGTTTGCATGGTATTACATCTAGCATCATGTCAGATAGAAATCCAAGGTTTACTTCGAGATTTTGGGAGAGTTTGCAAAGTGCCTTGGGTACGAAGTTGCGTTTGAGTTCAGCTTATCATCCGTAGACCGATGGTCAGTGTAACACCCCAAACTTCGTAGAATATTTATTCAATTTACTTAAATATTATATTCGTGAATTTCTGTGATTTGTGTCGATGTCGGTGATTTTGGGAAGTTTTGGTTATTTAATTAAATAATCGTATATATTACGGAATATATTGTATTATTATTTATTTTAAATAATATTAGAGGAATTAAGGGCAAAGTGGACATTTCAGGAGAATTAATGAGAGCATTATGGAGAAAGCCCAATTTTGAGGCCCAAGGGTTAGTGTGAATATAAAAGAAGGATTTTGAGAATAAGGTTCACTTTTTTTAGAACGTGAAAAGAAGGTGAGAGCTCTGAGGAAAAGGAAAAAGGCAAGGAATACGAGAAGGTTTCTAAAGACTCGGAGAGAAGCTTCGAATCGACAATCTAAGGTATGGGGAGTAATTACCTTTCATTGTTTTCATTATAGGATTCGATGTAATTAAAGTGGATTTTGGGGATTTTGGGGTTTTTGAAGGGTTTATGAGTTGTTGATGATTTAGAGGTATTTTTGAGAATCGATGATGGATTATTAAGGGTTGAATTGATTCGGGTAAAAATAAGCCTTCGTGGCAAATCCCTCTTTGATGATATGTGGGATCTTGTATGAGAAATGATTCATGGGGTTTATAGAAAGCTTGAGAGTTTTGAAGGTTTAGGGATTTAAGGTTTCCCCGAGGTGTCCTGACCTAATAGACGTGGGTTTTATGCCTTTGATTTCCGTGATGCATTAGAGTTGTTATAGGGATGTTTTTGGGTCATTTGGAGCTATAATCGCAGATACCTTTGAGGTTGTGGAACCACTGGTGCGTAGCAGCGATTTGTTGTAATCGCAAGTTCGCAAAGCGAACCATCACTTCGCTAGGCGAATGTTCGCCAAGGTTCGCAAAGCGAACAGCACAACGAGTGCGCGATAACATGAGTGTAGGTACTGAGATGATTCTGGAGTGGAAGTGGGGATTCGCTGGAAGTCTTGCTAAGCGAATGAATCAGCGAGTAGCTTCGCCCAGCGAATAACCCAGCGAGTATGATAGAGAGTGTTTTCTGGTGTCTTGGTGTGGTGTCTGTGGGATTCGCTGGCCGCTTCGCCGAGCGAAGGTTTTAGCAAACAGGTTCGCCTAGCGAATCCTGGAGCGAACGTCTTCTATTCAAGAAATTTTGTTTATGTTGCTGTGTTGTTCTGGTGTTTGATGTTGTGATATTTATGATGATTTATCATGATGTTCTTGATGATATTAAGGTGCTGATTTGTGATGTTTTGATGAATATATGATGACATAATTTATATGAGAATTGATGAATGATGATGCACATTATGATGTTTATTAGATGATGATGATTAGTGATGTCGTGTATCATACATTCATATGCATACTCTGTGACAACGCTTCATTCCTATTGTGTGGATATGAGGTAATTATGACGTGCTCCGGTTCCAATTGCGGGATCGATCCTATTGACGGGGATCTTTAGAGGGGTGATGGCCTAGTGTCCATCGATTATGATGATTGGTACCACATGCATGGGTCTTGTTATGCATTGCATTTTATGTGGCATTGATGAATTTGTGATATGGTGCTTCCTGATGTTTTCCTTGATGATGACCCTGATGATGTTGTGTATGAAGTTAATGCCATTTTATGTATATCTTGTTTTATAATGATTGTTATGAATTGTGATTACTCACCCTGCCTGTTCAAATGTTGCCTGCATGTGGGTAACGTGCAGGTGATCAGGTTTAGCTGTGGATGCTTTCGAGGACCTTGAAGTTTATTTGCTTTTGGTCAGTTTCGATGGTCTTGCTCTGATAGTGTAACATCGGGTTGGGGTCCTTTGAGTCGAACTATGTTGTTTCCTTATTTTTGTTGTCATTTAATGATATAGTTTTATTTGATTATTATGATGTTTGTTGAAAACCTTTTATTTGAAAATTTTGAGTTCCGCTGCCATGTGAAGGCTTTTTTATTTAATTTGAGGAAATCCTTTGTTTACAGCGCAAGTGTATTATTTTGATTTTAAATGAGAAATGTGCACCCTTTGAGGGATTTTTATGTTTTACTCTGATATTTGAGTTGTTTCTGCTGCAACATTATTGGGGGTAGAAAAGGGTGTTACATTAGTGGTATCAGAGCAGGTCGGTCCGTCCGGCCAGGTTTTTACGTGATGTCAGTCCCCTGTCAGTCGACGAGTGTGTACACTGTCGATGTTTTAGTTATTCTAACCTTGTTGGTGGTGTGCAGGATGACTGGAAGAAATGATCGTGCGATTGCTGATGCGTTGGAATCGGTTGCTAATTTGGTGGCGCAGCTGAATCCAAATGGTGGAGCTCCTGATGAGTTTCGTGCTTTGGGGAAGTTTCAAAGGAACAATCCACCGACTTTTGTGGGTACACATGATCCAGCAAGTGCACACAAGTGGCTGAAGGCGATCGAGAAGATCTTCCGGGTGATGGGGTGTTCTGATGAGCAACAGGTTCAGTTCGGAACGCATATGTTGGAAGAAGAGGCTGAGGACTGGTGGGATAACACCCGTTAGAGACTTGCAGATGTGGGCACCGTGATAACTTAGGCTATGTTTAAGCAGGAGTTTCTGGGGAAGTATTTTCCAGAGGATGCTCGTGGCAAGAGAGAAGTGGAATTCCTTGAGCTGAAGCAAGGAGATATGACTGTGGCAGAGTATGCCGCGAAGTTTGAGGCTTTGGTGAAGTTCTATCCGCATTACAATCGTGCTGATGCTGAGATGTCTAAATGTCTCAAGTTCGAGAATGGGCTGAGACCAGAGATTAAGCAGGGTATTGGGTATCAGCAGATCCGCAGGTATGCTGAGTTGGTTGACAAGAGCAAAATCTACGATGAGGACAGTCGAGCTCGATCTGCTCACTATAAGCAGTTGAGTGAGAAGAAAAGGCAGTATAGGGGTAAGCCTTATACAACTTCAGTTGACAAAGGGAAGCAGAAGGCTTCAGATGGGAAAAAGTCAAGTGGGGGAGCAGCTCCCGCGTTTGGAAAGTGTCATAAGTGTGGCGAGCAAGGTCATCATGCTGATGTGTGCACCAATAATGTGGTGAGGTGTTATCGATGTGGTAAGAAGGGGCATAGAGCTACTGACTGCAAGGATGAAGGTCCGACCTGTTTCAATTGTGGTGAGAAAGGTCATATCAGCCGAAGAAGATTGCTACTGCTGCCCAGACCAGTGGCCGTGTGTTTGCTTTGAGTGGTGCAGAAGTGCCAGAGAAGGACAACCTGATTCGAGGTATTTGTTTTATTAATAATATCGAGTTGGTTGCTATTATTGATACTGGTTCTACTAATTCTTTTATCTCGCTTGAATGTGCTAATAGATTGGGTTTAAAGTTATCTGATATGAATAGGAATATGGTAATAGAAACTCCAGCTAATGGTTCTGTTACTACTACCCTTGTGTGTTTGAGATGTCCTGTGACAATTTTTTAGAAGAGTTTTGTGATGGATTTGGTGTGCTCACCCTTGCACCAAATTGACGTGATCTTTGGAATGAACTGGTTGGAGTTCAACCGTGCTTATATCAATTGTTATAACAAGACTGTAGAGTTTCCTGAGATTGATGATAGTGGGGAGTTGACGTTCTTGTCTGCAAAGCAAGTAGACGAACTTCAAAAAGACGAAGCTTTGGTGTTTTCAATGTTTGCATTGTTGCAAATTGATCATGAAGTTGCGAGTGTGGAGTTGCCTGTTTTCTGTGAATTCCCAGATGTGTTTCCAGATGACATCAGTGATTTTCCTCCAGAGCGTGAAGTGGAGTTGGCAGTGGACTTAATACCAGGTACGAGTCCAGTGTCGATGGCTCCTTATCGGATGTCAGCTTCTGAGCTAAGTGAATTGAAGAAACAAATGGAAGAATTGCTTGAGAAGAGATTTGTCCGACCAAGTGTTTCCCCGTGGGGTGCTCCTGTGTTGTTAGTGAAAAAGAAGGATGGAAGTATGAGGTTGTGTATTGATTATCGGCAGCTGAATAAAGTGACTATCAAGAATAAGTATCCGCTACCGAGAATCGACGATTTGATGGATCAGCTAGTAGGTGCCTGTGTGTTCAGCAAGATTGATTTGAGGTCAGGTTATCATCAGATTTGAGTTAAGCCTGATGATATTCTGAAGACGGCTTTTAGGACGAGGTATGGACACTATGAATACACTGTGATGCCCTTTGGTGTATCTAATGCACATGGTGTGTTCATGGAGTACATGAATCAGATTTTTCATGAGTATTTGGATAAGTTTGTGGTGGTGTTTATCGATGATATCTTGATATACTCTAGATCTGAAGAAGAATATGCCGGGCATTTGAGGACTATGTTGCAAGTGTTGAAAGAGAAGAAGTTGTATGCAAAGCTGTCGAAGTGTGAGTTTTGGTTGAAGGAAGTGAGTTTCCTTGGCCATGTGATTTCAAGTGGTGGTATTGCTATGGATCCTTCTAAGATTGATGTTGTGTTACAGTGGGAGACTCCGAAGTCTACTACTGAGATACGAAGTTTTTTGGGATTAGCGGGTTATTACCGCAAGTTTATTGAAGTCTTTTCTAAGTTGGCATTACCTTTGACTCAGTTCACTCGAAAGGGTCAAGCTTTTGTATGGGATGCAACTTGTGAGGAGAGTTTTATGGAATTGAAGAAGAGATTAACTACTGCTTCAGTGTTGATTTTGCCTAATTTGAGCGAATCTTTTGTGGTGTATTGTGATGCGTCGAAGATAGGCCTTGGTGGAGTATTGATGCAAAACGGACAAGTTGTTGCCTATGCTTTGAGACAATTGTGAGTTCATGAAAGGAATTATCCTACACATGACTTGGAATTGGCCGCTGTGGTGTTTGTGTTGAAGATTTGGAGACATTATCTGGTTGGATCTAAATTTGAAGTGTTCAGCGATCATAAAAGTTTGAAGTACTTATTTGATCAGAAGGAATTGAATATGAGGCAGAGAAGGTGGTTAGAGCTGTTGAAGGATTCTGATTTTGATTTGAGTTATCATACTGGAAAAGCAAATGTAGTGGTCGATGCATTGAGCAGAAAGTCATTACATATGTCGATGCTTATGGTGAAAGAGTTGGAACTAATTGAGCAATTCAGAGATTTGAGTCTGATATGTGAAGTGACTCCTGACAGTGTGAAGTTGGGAATGTTAAGGTTGACAAGTAGTATTCTGGAAGAAATCAGAGTAGGACAACAATCTGATTTAAAGTTGGTTGGCCAATTGACATTGATTAACCAAGGTAACGGAGGTGACTTCCGGATTGACGAGAATGGCGTAATGATGTTCAGAGACAGGGTGTGTGTCCCAGATGTTCCCGATATTAAGAGGAGTATTTTTGAAGAAGGGCATCAAAGTAGGTTGAGCATTGATCCCGGTGCTACGAAGATGTACCAAGATTTGAAAAAGTTATTTTGGTGGCCAGGTATGAAGAAGGATGTTGCGGAGTTTGTTTATGCGTGTTTGACTTGTCAGAAGTCGAAGGTTGAGCATCAGAAGCCTTTAGGTATGATGCAGCCTTTGAGGATTCCAGAATGGAAATGGGATAGTATTTCCATGGATTTTGTGGTGGGATTGCCGAAGACTGCTAAGGGAAATTATTCCATTTGGGTGATTGTGGATAAATTAACTAAGTCGACTCATTTCTTACCGATGAGGATTAATCATTCTATGCAGAAGCTAGCCGAGATATATATTGAAGAGATTGTGAAGTTGCATGGAATACCTTCGAGTATTGTGTCAGATAGAGATCTGAGGTTTACATCGAGGTTCTAGAAGAGTTTGCAAGATGCGTTGGGTACCAAGTTGAGGATGAGTTCTGCCTATCATCCGCAGACGGACGGTCAGACAGAAAGGACTATCCAATCTTTAGAGGATTTGCTGAGGGCTTGTGTGTTGGATCATGGAGGATCGTGGGATAGCCATTTTCTGTTGATTGAGTTCACGTACAATAATAGTTTTCATGCTAGTATTGGAATGGCGCCCTATGAAGCTTTGTATGGGAGAAGGTGTAGGACTCCGTTGTGTTGGTATGAGTCAGGCGAGAGTGATGTACTTGGACCTGAAATTGTGCAAGAGACGACTGAGAAGATTAAGATGATACGAGAGAGAATGAAAGCTTCGCAGAGTCGTCAGAAGAGTTACCATGATAAGAGGAGGAAAACACTTGAATTCCAAGGGGGAGATCACGTGTTTTTTAGGGTGACGCCAGTGACTGGTGTGGGTCGAGCTTTGAAGTCTAGGAAGCCCACTCCACGTTTTGTTGGTCCATATCAGATATCGCATAGGATATGAGAGGTAGCCTATCGAATTGCTTTACCGCCGTCACTTGCGAATTTGCATGACGTGTTCCATGTGTCTCAGTTGAGGAAGTACATTCCGGATCCGTCGCATGTGATTCAGATGGATGATGTACAAGTGAGGGATAACCTGATAGTGGAAGCATTGCCTGTGCGGGTTGATGGTCGAGAGATGAAGCAATTGCGGGGTAAAGACATAGCTTTGCTGAAGGTGTTGTGGTGTGGACCAGCTGGCGAAAGTTGGACTTGGGAACGTGAAGACCAGATGAGGGAGTCGTATCTGACTCTATTTCCTTGAGGTAATTTTCGAGGGCGAAAATTCTTTAAGTGGGGGAGAGTTGTAACACCCCAAACTTCGTAGAATATTTATTTAATTTACTTAAATATTATATTCGTGAATTTCTGTGATTTGTGTCGATGTCGGTGATTTTGGGAAGTTTGGGTTATTTAATTAAATAATAGTATATATTACGGAATATATTGTATTATTATTTATTTTAAATAATATTAGAGGAATTAAGGGCAAAGTGGACATTTCAGGAGAATTATGAGGGCATTATGGAGAAAGCCCAATTTTGAGGCCCAAGGGTTAGTGTGAATATAAAAGGAGGATTTTGAGAATAAGGTTCACTTTTTTTAGAACGTGAAAAGAAGGTGAGAGCTCTGAGGAAAAGGAAAAAAAGTGAGGAATACGAGAAGGTTTCCAAAGACTCAGAGAGAAGCTTCGAATCGACAATCTAAGGTATGAGGAGTAATTACCTTTCATTGTTTTCATTATAGGATTCGATGTAATTAAAGTGGATTTTGGGGATTTTGGGGTTTTTGAAGGGTTGTTGAGTTGTTGATGATTTAGAGGTATTTTTGAGAATCGATGATGGATTATTAAGGGTTGAATTGATTCGGGTAAAAATAAGCCTTCGTGGCAAAACCCTCTTTGATGATATGAGGGATCTTGTGTGAGAAAGGATTCATGGGGTTTATAGGAAGCTTCAGAGTTTTGAAGGTTTAGGGATTTAAGGTTTCCCCGAGGTGTCCTGACCTAATAGACGTGGGTTTTATGCGTTTGATTTCCGTGATGCATTAAAACTGTTATAGGGATATTTTTGGATCATTTGGAGCTATAATTGCAGGTACATTTGAGGCTGTGGAACCACTGGTGCGTAGCAGCGATTTGCTCTAATCGCAGGTTTGCTAAGCGAACCATCACTTCGCTAGGCGAATGTTCGCCAAGGTTCACAAAGCGAACAATGCAGTGAGTGCGCGATAACATGAGTGTAGGTACTGAGATGATTCTGGAGTGGAAGTGGGGATTCGCTGGAAGTCTCGCTAAGCGAATGAATCAGCGAGTAGATTCGCCCAGCGAATAAACCAGCGAGTATGACAGAGGGTGTTTTCTGGTGTCTTGGTATGGTGTCTGTGGGATTCGCTGGCCGCTTCGCCGGGCGAAGGTTTTAGAGAACAGGTTCGCCTAGCGAATCTTGAAGCAAACGTCTGTTGTTCGCGAAATTTCGTTTCTGTTGTTGTGCTGTTCTGGTGTTTGATGCTGTGATATTTATGATGATTTACCATGATGTTCTTGATGATATTGAGGTGCTGATTTGTGATGTTTTGATGAATATATGATAACATAATTTATATGAGAATTGATGAATGATGATGCACATTATGATGTTTATTAGATGATGATAATTAGTGATATCGTGTATCATACATTAATATGCATACTCTGTGACGACGCTTCATTCCCATTGCGTGGATATGAGGTAATTATGACATGCTCCGGTTCCAATTGTGGATCGATCCTATTGACGAGGATCTTTGGAGGGGTGATGGCCTAGTGTCCATCGATTATGATGATTGGTACCACATGCATGAGTCTTGTTATGCATTGCATTTTATGTGGCATTGATGAATTTGTGATATGGTGCTTCCTGATGTTTTCCTAGATGATGACCCTGATGATGTTGTGTATAAAGATAATGCCATTTTATGTATATCTTGTTTTATAATGATTATTATGAATTGTGATTACTCACCCTGCCTGTTCGAATGTTGCCTCAACGTGGGTAATATGCAGGTGATCAGGTTTAGCCATGGATGCTTTCGAGGACCTTAAAGTTTATTTGCTTTTGGTCGGTTTCGAGGGTCTTGCTCTGATAGTGTAACATTGGGTTGGGGTCATTTGAGTCGAACTATGTTGTTTCCTTATTTTTGTTGTCATTTGATGATATGGTTTTATTTGATTATTATGATGTTTGTTGAAAACCTTTTATTTGAAAATTTGAGTTCCGCTGCCATGTGAAGGCATTTTGATTTAATTTGAGGAAAACCCTTTGTTTACAGGGCAAGTGTATTATTTTGATTTTAAATGAGAAATGTACACCCTTTGAGGGATTTTTATGCTTTACTCTGATATTTGAGTTGTTTCCGCTGCAACATTATTGGGGTTAGAAAAGCGTGTTACAGTCAGATTGAGAGGATGATTCAGTTACTCGAGGATCTTTTGAGAGCTTGTGTGTCGGAGAAATGCAGAGATTTGGATAGCTACTTGCCGTTGATTGAGTTTACTTACAACAACAATTTTCATTCGAGTATTAGAATGGAACCGTTTGAGGCACTGTATGATAGGTGGTGTAGGACGCCATTGTGTTGGTATGAGTTGGGCGAGAGTGTCGTGGTTGGACCCGAGATAAACAGAATACTGATAAGATTAAGATGAATCAAGAGAATATGAAGATTTCTCAGAGTTGTCAGAAGAGTTATCATGACAAGAGGAGGAAAGCACTTGAATTTCAAGAAGGAGATCATGTGTTTCTTCGAGTTACTCCGATAACTGATGTTGGTAGAGCATTGAAGTCACGTAAGTTGATGTCGCGTTTCATTGGTCCTTATCACATTTTATTAAGGATAAGAGAGGTAGCCTATCGGGTTGCTTTGCTGCCGTCACTTGCTAATCTCCATGACATATTCAATGTATCTCAGTTGAGGAAATACATTGCAGATCCGTCTCATGTAGTCCAAGAGATGATGTGCAGGTGAGAGATAACCTGACTGTGGAGACATCACCTATGAGGATTGAGGATTGGGAGTTGAAGGAACTTCGAGAGAAAGAGATCGCTTTGGTGAAGGTCGCTTGAGGAGGACCAGCCGGTGGAAACGTGACTCGGGAGCTTGAGAGTCAGATGAGGGAGTCTTATCCCGAGTTGTTCGTTTGAGGTAATTTTCGAGGGCAAAAATCTTTTAAGTGGGGGAGGGTTGTAACACCCCAAATTTAGCAATTATTTATTTATATTACTTAATTGAGTGATTTATGAATTATTTGATTTAGGTGATTAATTTGATTTACTTGATTTATTGAATTTATATGAATTGTCTGATTTATATGAATTATTGGAATTATATAAATTAATTAGTTTATTTAATTTATTTGAATTAATTAATTTAATTAATTTAATTGAAATATGTGATTTATTGAATTATTTGAAATAATGAATTTGTTTGGATTTATTTGAAATAATTTATTTATTTAGTTACTTGATTTATTTGGATTATTTAAATTAAGTAATTTATTTAATTGATTCTATTTGATAGAATTTTATAGATTTACTAGATATTGGTTGGGCTTAAGGTGGCGTGTTAATATTAAGTGTGATGGGTTGGTTTAGGCCCAACAACTTTAAGACAAGTTAGGGTTTAATGAATAGTGTAGAAAGTTAGTAAGAAGAAGATATTGGGAACAAAAAGAGAAAAATATAAGAGAAGAGAAGAAAGCGAAGAAGAGTGGAGAAGAAGAGGAAATCAAACCCAACTCAAGAAATCATCCAAAAATAAGGTAAGGATGAGTTTTTATATGATTATTGGGATTGTATGATAGTGTATGATGGGTAGTATCATATTTAGGATAAAAAATCCTAATTTCCATGGTTTTAAAATTGATGATTACATGATGTATGATGGTAGGACCCTTAAATATGTGTTGTGGGCTGTTATAATTGTCACATAATGGTAGTATTTCGAATTCTCGGACATGAACTTTTTACGGAATCGAAATTGGAGGTCCGGAAGGCCTCCGACAATGAAAATTGGTTTTTCTGGGTTCTGACATGGCCCGTGTCACCTGACACGGGTGGCCGTTTCAGCCCCCCTATTTTGGAGTGCAAAAACGTGATTTTATGACTTTGGAGTGACACGGGCCGTGTCCCCTGACACGGGCGGCCGTGTTAGCTCGGTAGAATTTATAACCGGGATTGTCTCGATCATAACTTTTAATCCGTAAGTCTGTTTTGGTCCCTGTTTGAAGCGTCGGGAAGCTAATGAATAGAGATATAACATAGTATAGATAAGTGAATTATTTTCCCAATATTTTTATATCTAATATGCTTAGGTATTCAATTATGTATATGTTCTATTAATGGATTATTGTGTTGTTTGCTGCCGGTTGTGAAATAAATATGGATAATTTATCGAATACTTGTGTGTGTGATTTTATAAGTTTATTTTGGGTATGAAAACATAAAATGTATGATAGATATTGCTTGTTGTAATGATAATACCGTTGTGATTGTATTGTAAAATATGTTGTATACCATTGAAAGTGAATCGTGTGTGTATGATTCATAAAAATGTCTTTGTGTGTGCAATTGTGTGATAATTCAAGTTTGATGAATTATTGAAGATATGAATGATATTAAGATTAGGGAATGGTCTTAACTGCATATGGTTGTTGATTGCAAACGCATCATTTGTGTCAAGAGGCAATGCTTGCTAGTTCTGTGGGAGCTAGTGACTTGTCCCAAACCTAGAGTGGGGTTTGAAAGCTTAGGGGAGTGGATTTTGTTTGTTATTGGTCTAGGGGACGAACCCGGTTTAAGTGTAAAAACCGAAAAATAATAACAAGTGTTGGTACCACATGGCATGAGTTGCACTGAGTCTGGCATTAAGTCTCATTGCGTATATGCTTATGATATGAGATTTATGTGTAGTTATGTGAATTGTTGAATTGGTGAAATTGTGGATTGTATGTATATACTTGTGAATGGTATGGTTACTTGAGTGATAATTTGTTGATTGAAATTTTGAAGTGTGAGAATAATTGTGATTATGCTGGTATGTCTTAAATGAATTATTATCTTATGATTTCAATAATTATGTGATTTCTAACCCTTCTGTTGGAATGATGTTTTATACGAGAACACTCAGGTACCGAGGAGTAGAGTTGCTCGTAGCGCAAGGTAGCCGTTGGAGTAGATGATTAGTTTCTATATTTATGTTGGGTCGAGTCATGCTTTGATAATGTAACACTGGGATCATGCCAGTTTATGTTATAGAGATACATTATGTACTCTACCTTATGTTTTAATGTTTATTTGAATTGTATGAAGTTTTGGATTTTATGCCTAAGTATTGATTATGAATGTGATGAGCATGAGACTTTCTTTATGTCTATCATGATTGAATTAAATCCGCTGCTACATGCTAATGTGAAAGTTTTTGAAAAGCATGACATTATTTAATTGTTAATGTGCATGACAGGTGTTGTATGATGTTTTGCAAAAGTATGTGACACCCTTTTGTGAAAGGCATGATATTTACTCTGATTTATTTATATAATTTCTGCGGGGTTTAGAAGGGTGTTACATTAGTGGTATCAGAGCAGGTCGGTCCATCTGGCCAGGTTGTCTAATGTTGTTTGTTCCCTAGTATGCGACATGTGTGTGAAAACACTGTCGGCACACGTTTGTTTTTCTAACATTTGTCTGCAGGAGTGGGATTGAAACAAGTGGGGGAAAAGCTTGTTCTTCTACAAGATGCTTCAAGTGTGGAGTGGTGGCTCAGTGTGTCGTTGAACGCTATTATAGTTTGGTAAAGATGATTTATGCCCCATCATGATTATTGACCGTCTATTGACAAATTGAGGAACTGATCACCCTTAATCTCTTGTTGATAGTAGACGGGATCATGTTGGATGGAATAGATGTGTCTTGCGAGCTTAAATGGTGTGTGTAGTGAATTGTTTGGAGTTAAGCCAAGTGCTTACAGATTGTTTTGATGAGTCGGTGCAAGATGGTGCCAAGATGTTTATGTTGATGGTAACTTTGAGTTTTGGTGAAAGTGGAGCAATTGATGCTTTACCAATTGTGCGTGACTTTCTGGAAGTTTTTCCTGATGAGATAAGTGATTTTCCGCCGGAACGTGAGGTGGAGTTTACGATCGACTTAGTTCCTGGAACTAGTCCGATATCGATGGCTCCATACGGTATGTCCGCATCGGAATTGAAAGAGTTAAAGAGTCAACTTGAAGATCTGCTTGAGAAGAGGTTTATTCGTCCGGATGTGTCACTGTGGGGTGCACGCGTTTTGTTGGTTAAGAAGAAAGAAGGTTCTATGAGGCTTTGTGTGGATTACAGACCATTGAAAAAGGTGACTATCAAGAACAAGTATCCACTTTCGAGGATTGATGATTTGATGGATCAGTTGGTTGGTGTAAGTGTGTTCAGTAAGACAGATTTGAGATCTGGGTATCATCAAGTTTGTGTGAAGGCTGAAGATATTCAGAAGACTGCTTTTAGAACAAGGTTTGGACATTATGAGTATTCCGTGATGCCATTTGGTGTGACTAATGCACTAGGTGTATTTATGGAGTACATGAACAATATTTTCCATCCTTATTTGGACAAGTTTGTGGTTGTGTTCATTGATGATATTTTGATCTATTTGAAAAGTGAAGAGGATCATGCTGAGCATCTAAGAAATGTGTTATCTGTGTTGAAAGAGAAGCAGTTGTATGCTAAGCTTTCTAAGTGCGAGTTTTGGTTGAAGGGAGTGAGTTTCCTTGGCCATGTGATTCGAGTAGAGGTATTTCAGTTGGTCCGTTGAAGGTTGAAGCTGTATCGCAATGGGAAGCTCCGAAATCAGTTTTGAGATTAGAATTTTTCTTGGGTTGGCAGGTTATGATCGGAAATTCATGGAAGGATTTGCCAAGTTATCTTTGGCATTGACGCAGTTGACTAGGAAGGGTCAAGCTTTTGTTTGGAATGTAAAGTGTGAAGAAAGTTTTCAAGAGCTTAAAAGAAGGTTGACGACAACTCCTGTTTTAATTTTGCTGAATCCGTCAGAACCATTTGTTGTGTATTGTGATGCTTCTTTGATGGGGTTGGGAGGTGTGTTGATGCAACATCGGCAAGTTGTAGCTTATGCTTCAAGGCAACTTAAAGTGCATGAGAGGAATTATTCGACGCATGACTTAGAGTTGGCCGCTGTCGTGTTTGTATTGAAACTTTAGAGGATTTATTTGTTTGGTTCGAGATTTGAGGTGTATAAGGATTATAAGTGTTTGAAGTATCTCTTTGATCAGAAGGAATTGAATGCGAGGCAGAGGAGGTGGTTGGAACTTCTGAAAGATTATGATTTTGGTTTGAATTACCATCCGGGTAAAGTAAACGTGGCAGCTGATGCATTGAGTAGGAAATCTTTGCATATGTCAATGATGATGGTAAGAGAATTGGAAATGATTGAGCAATTTTGAGATATGAGTTTGGTTTATGAAGAAACTTCTTATGGAGTTAAGCTTGGTATGCTGAAGCGTACTAGTGGTATTCTTGATGAGATTCCAGAAGGTCAGAAATCTGATTTGAGTTTGGTTGATAGGTTGACTTTGACCAATCAAGGTCGAGGTGGTGATTTTAGGATTGATGAGAACGGTATCATGAGATGTCGTGATAGAGTTTGTGTTCCGGATATTGTTGAGTTGAAGAAGAGTATTCAGGAGGAAGGGCATTGTAGTGGATTGAGGATTCATCCCGGTGCTACTAAGATGTATCAAGATTTGAAGAAATTATTTTGGTGGCCTCGTATGAAGAAGGATATTGCAGAGTTTGTGTATTCTTGTTTGACTTGTCAAAGTCGAAGGTTAAGCATCAGAAGCTGTCGCGTTTGATGCAACCGTTATCTATTCCTGAGTGGAAATGGGATAGCATATCTATGGATTTTGTATCTGGTTTACCTAGAACACCGAGTAATTATGAAGCTATTTGGGTTATTATGGATAGATTGACGAAATCTGCTTAATTTATTCCAATGAGAATGGATTACCCGTTGGAGAGGTTTGCAAAGTTGTACATTGAGAGGATTGTCAGTTTGCATGGTATTCCATCTAGCATCGTGTCAGATAGAGATCCAAGGTTTACTTCAAGATTTTGGGAGAGTTTGCAAAGTGCCTTGGGTACGAAGTTGTGTTTGAGTTCTGCTTATCATCCGCAGACCGATGGTCAGACTGAGAGGATGATTCAGTCACTCGAGGATCTTTTGAGAGCTTGTGTGTTGGAGAAATGAGGAGATTGGGATAACTACTTGCCTTTGATTGAGTTTACTTACAACAATAATTTTCATTCGAGTATTAGAATGGCACAGTTTGAGGCACTGTATGGTAGGCAGTGTAGGACGCCATTGTGTTGGTATGAGTCGGGCAAGAGTGTCGTGGTTGGACCCGAGATAGTCCAACAGATTACTGATAAGATTAAGATGATTCAAGAGAAGATGAAGATTTCTCAGAGTCGTCAGAAGAGTTATCATGACAAGAGGAGGAAAGCACTTGAGTTTCAAGAAGGAGATCATGTATTTCTTCGAGTTACTCTGATAACTGGTGTTGGCAGAGCGTTGAAGTCACGTAAGTTAACGCTGTGTTCCATTGGTCCTTATCAGATTTTCAAAGGATAGGAGAGGTAGTCTATCGGGTTGCTTTGCCGTCGTCGCTTGCTAATCTCCATGACGTATTCCATGTATCTCAGTTGAGGAAATACATTGCAGATCTGTATCATATAGTCCAAGTAGATGATGTGCAGGTGAGAGATAACCTGACTGTGGAGACATCACCTATTAGGATTGAGGATCGGGAGTTGAAGCAACTTCGAGAGAAAGAGATCGCTTTGGTGAAGGTCGCTTGGGGAGGACCAGCCGGTGGAAATGTGACTCGGGAGCTTGAGAGTCAGATGAGGGAGTCTTATCCCGAGTTGTTCGTTTGAGGTAATTTTCAAGGGCGAAAATCTTTTAAGTGGTGGAGGGTTGTAACACCCCAATTTTAGTAATTATTTATTTATATTACTTAATTGAGTGATTTATGAATTATTTGATTTAGGTGATTTATTTGATTTACTTGATTTATTGAATTTATATGAATTGTCTGATTTATATGAATGATTGGAATTATATAATTTAATTGGTTTATTTAATTTATTTGAATTAATTGATTTAATTGAAATATACAATTTATTGAATTATTTGAAATAATGAATTTGTTTGGATTTATTTGAAATAATTGATTTATTTAGTTACTTGATTTATTTGGATTATTTAAATTAAGTAATTTATTTAATTGATTCTATTTGATAGAATTTTATAGATTTACAAGATATTGGTTGGGCTTAAGGTGGTGTGTTAATATTAAGTGTGATGGGTTGGTTTAGGCCCAACAACTTTAAGACAAGTTAGGGTTTAATGAATAGTGTAGAAAGTTAGTAAGAAGAAGATATTGGGAACAAAAAGAGAAAAATATAAGAGAAGAGAAGAAAGAGAAGAAGAGTGGAGAAGAAGAGGAAATCAAACCCAACTCAAGAAATTATCCAAAAATAAGGTAAGGGTGAGTTTTTATATGATTATTGGGATTGTATGATAGTGTGTGATGGGTAGTATCATATTTAGGATCAAAATCCCTAATTTCCCTGGTTTTGAAATTGATGATTACATGATGTATAATTTTAGGACCCTTAAATATGTGTTATGGGCTATTATAATTGTCTCATAATGGTAGTATTTCGAATTCTGGGACTGGAACCTTTTACGGAATCGAAATCGGAGGTCCGGAAGGCCTCCGACAATGAAAATTGGTTTTTCTGGGTTCTGACAAGGCCCGTGTCACCTGACACGGGTGGCCATGTCAGACCCCCTATTTTGGAGTGCAAAAACGTGATTTTATGACTTTGGAGTGACACGGGCGATGTCCCCTGACACGGGAGGCCGTGTCAGCTCGCTGGAATTTATACCCGGGATTGTCTTGATCATAACTTTTGATCCGTAAGTCCGTTTTTGTCCCCGTTCGAAGCGTCGGGAAGTTAATGAATAGAGCCATAACATAGTATATATAATTGAATTGTTTGCCTAATATTTTTATATCTAATATGTTTAGGGAGCCAATTGTGTATATGTTCTATTAATGGATTGTTGTGTTGTTTGCTGCCGGTTGTGAAATTAATTATGGATAATTTATTGAATACTTGTGTGTGTGCTTGTATAAGTATATTTTGGGTGTGAAAACATGAAATGCATGATAGATATTGCTTGTTGTAATGAAAATACAGTTGTGATTGTATTGTAAAATATGTTGTATACCATTGAAAGTGAATCGTGTGTGTATGATTCATAAAAATGTGTTTGTGTGTGCAATTGTGTGATAATTCAAGTATGAATTGTTGAAGATATGCATGATATTAAGATTAGGGAATGGTCTTAATTGCATATGGTTGTTTATTGCATACACATCTTTTGTGTCAAGAGGGAATGCTTGCTAGTTCCGTGGGAGCTAGTGACTTGTCCCAAACCTAGAGTGGGGTTTGAAAGCTTAGGGGACGGGCTTTTGTTTGTTATTGGTCTAGGGGACGGACCCGGTTTAAGTGTAAAAACCGAAAAATAATAATAAGTGTTGGTACCACATGACATGAGTTGCATTGAGTTTTTCATTGAGTCTCATTGTGTATATGTTTATGATATGAGATTTATGTGTATTTATGTGAATTGTTGAATAGGTAAAATTATGGATTGTGTGTATATACTTGTGATTGGTATGGTTACTTGAGTGATACTTTTTTGATTGAAACTTTGAAGTGTGAGAATAATTGTGATTATGCTTGTATGCCTTAAATTAATTATTATCTTATGATTTCAATAATCATGTGATTTCTCACCCTTCTGTTGGAATGATGTTTTATACGACATCGCTCAGGTACCGAGGAGTAGAGTTGCTCGTAGCGCGAGGTAGCCGTTGGAGTAGCTAATTAGTTTATTTATTTATGTTGGGTCGAGTCATGCTCTGATAATGTAACACTAGGATCGTGTTGGTTTATGTTTTAGAGATACATTATGTACTCTACCTTATGTTTTTATGTTTATTTGAATTGTATGAAGTTTTGGCTTTTATGCCTAAGTATTGATTATGAATGAGATGGGCGTGAGACTTTCTTTATGTCTATCATGATTGAATTAAATCCGCTGCTACATGCTAATGTGAATGTTTTTGAAAAGCATGACATTATTTAATTGTTAATGTGCATGACAGGTGTTGTATGATGTTTTGAAAAAGTATGTGACACCCTTTTG
The DNA here is from genome assembly GCA_022829125.1 of Lathyrus tuberosus. Taxonomy (NCBI): domain Eukaryota; kingdom Viridiplantae; phylum Streptophyta; class Magnoliopsida; order Fabales; family Fabaceae; genus Lathyrus; species Lathyrus tuberosus. The sequence continues at coordinate 5,855,582 of JALAZF010000283.1, read as the reverse complement.
TGAAAGGCATGATATTTACTCTAATTTATTTATATAATTTCCGCGGGGTTTAGAAGGGTGTTACAAAAAAATATGGAAGCACTAAGGAAGTATATGTTAGATATTCTAAAGGATCAAGATGAGGATCCTAAATCTTTGTGGTTTGGTTGTGAAACTTGTCTTATTTGGCAAAAGGAGTCAAGGATTCTTAACGCTAAATTAGATAAGGCTTTGCAACCTAAGGTTAATTTCGCTATAGATACTTCCAAATATGACTTACCATATTATAATCCTTATCGAAAGTATAGGTACGTTAAAAAGGAACCAAATAGAAAATGATTATCTTCTCTTAACTTGTATCATCACTATTGTTGCAAAAAGGGTCACACCATTGCAAAATGCAAATTTAGGAAACTTTTCATTCACAAAGGTGCCTTTCAATGGATGCCTAGTTGTGACCCAACTTTTACTAATCCCCAAGGACCAAATGAAGATTGGGTACCTAGAACTAGTTGTTAATCATGCAGGAAAAATGTCTTGACTCTATGAAGAGTATGAGATCTCGTTTGTGGAGCATGAAGGCACAACACGGTGACATGTCCTTATTATTTTGATCTTTGTGACTAATAATGTGGATTGTTTTACCATCCAGGTTAACTTTTAGTGTTTTTCTTTAAGTGGTAAAAGTGTGTGAATGATTGCTAATGTTCTATCCGAGAAGTGTCAAAAAGGTATTATATTCAATAATGTAGGTTTATCTTCAAGAAGACATACTCAAGTGCATCAAATTAGGAGTGATCAAGCTAAGATGATGAACATGAGGAGGAGTACGATAATCATCATGATTGAACAAGATTGAGAGTCTAACATCAAGGATAATCATCAATTCAATCACATACTAGACACATTATTAGTCACACTTTCAAATACTTGTACAAGAATAAAATTGGTAAGAGAGTTTTGGTCTCGATTGTGTTTTGTGGCACGTGTTGTATTTATTTCAACTTTTGTTCGAAAGTTCTTCGTAGAATTCAAGTGCATCCTACGTGAAAGCTCAAATGATTTGGACAAATTTTGGTAAAACTCAATGCTAAAGAAGATGTTCCAACACGAAGACCAAAGTAAATAATTCTGCCAAAGATCACAGATGTCGAATGAGATGTCCCAGCATGCAAACGCGACATCCTGGATTGTTATAACAAATTGATTTAAATCTGTTGTTAGACTCAAGGAGAAATCGCAAGAGTAGATCAAGGACCAAAGATGGAAAGCCCAAGACAGAAGACTATATAAGAAGACTTAGTCCTAGGGTTTTATTGTATGTACCTTGAATGTAACTTTTGTAACCTAGTTCTCTTGTGTAAAAATAAGGGTTTAGGGTTTTGAGACGTTGGCTCTTAGGATTGTAAGTCTCCCTCTGTATCGATTTGATACACTGTGGAAGACATAGGTACTGTATAGATTCAGAAGCCTTTAGGTAATGAATCTTGTATCGTTCTTGGATGAAGCTTTGAAGCAAGTCCAAGGTAATTTGTTTGTCAAGTATGCCTGATAGAATTTTGTATTGACAGAGAGGGTTTAGATATCACAGGTTGTGATTAAGGGAAGTGAGTTGTGGTTCTCATATCAAAGAAGATGTCTTTGATAAATATTTCATTGGGTAGTGTTTAGGAGATAAAGTTGTAAATGAGGGAGTTTAGCTTTATGGTAATACTACAGATAATGGAGTCTTCTTTCTGGATTGGTATCCCCTAGAGTAGGTGAATTGCACCGAACTGGGTTAACATATTCTGTGTTCTTTTATCATTCTGCAGATTAACTTATTCTGTTAGTGTTCTTGATAAACATGTTGGAACAGATGTCAAAACATCTATTTTCTCCAGTTACTGATATTTTTGGAATTCAGTCTGCAGCTGTTGAACCCTAATTTTTTACCCCTTAGATTTCCCACATCTCATTTGCATCTCATACCACAAACACAATCATGCTTTGGTTCCTTTATCCCTCTCTTCTTTGGGTTTATGCCTTGCAGTGATCACCGAGCATCTGCGTGTTTCTTATTTGCCTTTATTTGCTTATGTTTACTAACCTTTAATCAAAATCCAAAAATATGTTTGTTTCCCTTTTACTAACTTTTTTCTGGAAGGATTTGGATCAAGAATATCAAATACCAGTCCCTCAGCTCGAATGAAATTCATCTGAACAAAGTCAAAGTTGATCTGCGAACAATTCAAAATCATCTGATCAAGAGTTTCCAAGATTTAATTGATTATTATTCAAGAGACTCCAAGGTTCATGTGTGTCGCTCCCGAAAGATTCGTATCCAACGGTACAAACGCGAGAGTGGCGCAGAAAACACAGAGTCGCCAGCAATGTGTATTTATCCCGAGAGAGGGAAAGGAAACACTGCATAAACCTGAAGAAAGGGGGAAAGACATGGTCATCGCAACCACAGTCCGGGTTCGGGAGTCGGTTATGCGAGGGGAAGGTGTTAGCACCCCAAGCATCCATCGTACTCGATGGGATCCACGCTTGTTGTCTAAACGGAGGATGAGTTGTCCTACTATCTATGGTTGAACAAAAGAAAACGGGGATGGGGGTGACTAAGACGGACTCGGTAGGACATATTCGATGCCCTAGGCCTACGTACTCCCTCAGTACAATGGGAAAGTCAGAGTCAACGTAGTTCGGACGGGAACTGTGGGGGAAGGTTGCTCGCCAAGACAATCGCTGTCTTGTGCCTACATATCCTCAATCGAACGAGAGAGAGGAATCAGAGCTAATGTAGTTCGTGGGTACGACCACGGATGGGTAAGTGTTTTTTACGTGAGCGACGATCTCTTTTCTGAAAATGAAATTTGAAACCCAACAATCCCGAAGGATAAAAAGATTTGAATTTGTTTTTGTGTTTTTTAGACAGAAGTATTTTTTAAGTTAGTTCATAACTTGCATTGCACCAAAGTCTAGGGCACAGAGACGAATACTTAACGAATCGTCCCAAGACAGGACACTCGCTAAGCACTCTAGAAAGATGAGAGGAAGCCCCTCATTTCTCATTCCCCACGCTTAAGGCTCGTGCGCAATACACTTTATCTTTATTAAGTGTTTTCAAGAAGTTTTGAGATAAGAAGAGAGAAGACCCAAAGGGAACTCTAAAGGGAAACTAAGAGTCCTAATGTTATCATGCATGGGTAACCTATGGTTAGTGAGGCTTAGGAGGGACGACTACCTAAAAACTAATGCTAATCCTACTCCAAGCTTAATCAAAAATTAAGTTGGACTAGGTAGCTCTAAAGGGAGAGAATCCAAGACTTAAACAAGTCTTGAGATCCATGGGAGGAAGAGAGTGAAAGAGAAGAATGAGAAAGAGAAGGATGAGATAAGAAACAAGATAGGGCAGCAAGCACATCATATCAAGTATATCCAACTTACATCCATAAACAAGTCTCAAAGATCATGCAAAACATCTCAAGTAAGCATGCAAAGGTAATCATGAAAGAATGCAAGCATACTTATATAAAATGCACAATTAAGCACCAATGAACTTCATATCAAGATGAAATGAGAAATATAAGATGAATATGAAAGAAAGTCAGAACCAAGATCATACCATCATCAACAATTCTCATGTGCAAGAGAAGATCAAAACATGAAACAATATGCACCAAAGAAAGTCCACAAAAGGAACTCAAAGTATAAGCACTTAAAGCATACTCAAACATGATGCACAAATTACAAAATTTGGTCACAAGTGACCTAAACCAGGGGTAAACATCATACCAAATGCTCATGCAAAGAATCACAAAGAAACTCAATCAATTAGGCATGGTAAAACAATTAGGGTTAAGAGATGTCAAGAGATGATCATGCATAATTCACTTAAGCACAAATAATAAAACATATATAAAATGACATTAAAAAATTTAGAAATTAAAACCCAAATGACCTAAGTCAGAGGCTAGCAACATACCAAAAGATCACACAAAAATTCACAAGTTAAGTACCTCAAACAATGTTTCAAAGTTGCATAAGAACAAAGAAGAACAATGCACAAATAGAGGGACTAAAATGCAATATGAAAAGAGTTTAAAAATATGAGAAAAATATTTTTAAGGACCTCAAGATGTCCTCTGAAATATACAAAAATAATGGGATGCAAATCATGAACCAATGATGAGAACAAAAACGAACAAGACAAGGTGTGCACAATTGAAGAAATTCACAAAGGAAATTAATCAAACAATTAATTCAGATGCACAAAATAAAATAAAATGGAAAAATAAATTTTTTCAAAATTTTATAAAATTCCAAAGATGCTTCATGATTTTTTTCATAATTTTTAAATGCATAAAACTAATTTTAAAAATTAAAATGCAAAACTATGCAAAAAATAAAATAAAAAAGGAATAAAATGAAACCCAGGGGGTGCAACAAGCAACAAATCCACATTAAAAATATAAAATGGACTCAAGGAGGGGGTGGGAAAAGCAAGCCCAGTCCACTCAAATAGTCAGCGCATACCAAACAAAAAAACAAGGACCCAGTCAACATGATTGACTCACACCAACCACAAGATTAATCCAACACTCCACATTCAGTCAATCAAAATCACAAGTAATCAAGATGAAAGGCCAGGATTAAGAGTCCATGGTAGCAACAACACACACGCGCACATCCAATCATCAAAAATTAAAACAAAAGCACGTGAATAGCACACGGTAATTTAATGCGTTGGCACAACAACAACCATCAGATTCATCAAATGTTCCAGATCAAGTCAACAAAACACAAAGCATGCAAGATGTGTGGCTCAGATCTGTGTGTGCACAATAACAACCATGGGTTAAAAACACACAATCAACAAAATAAGAGGGGATTTTAAATGACGTGGCTACATATGGACCATCAGATCTGGACCATCAACGGCTATGATTTCATCTTCAACCTCCATCCCTCAGACCACCTGAAAAATAATCAGGTACCGGAGCCCTAGCTCTGGTCACCTTCTCCGGCGAGCACAACCTCAAAATTTTCTAGAAATAAAAAACAAATACACCAATCCACTCAGATTTCAACAAGGATCAAGAATATCAACTTCATTTCAACAGATCATCAACACATAATGCAAATCGAAGGAAAAAAGTTTAGATCTAAAAACTTTAGATCTACAATACAGCCATGATACACGTCCAAAATCAAATCCAATTACATCAGGATGATCAGCAATTCTCAAAGAACACAATGCACACCATAAAATCAAGTTATATGATGATGAATTTCACACTAACCTGAGAATTGCAAAGCTTAAAATACACCAAGAAAACCCTCTAGAAGCTGCAGATCTACTCCTTAGAACCTCTTATTGCAAAATAAATGCAATTAGAGTTTGGAATCGTGCTAGATCTTGAGGTTTGAACTTGAACCTTCCAAAATTGAATCTGATGAAAAACTCACTCTCAGCTTCAATCAATGGTTGATTCTTGCTCTATTTACTTCACTGATCAAGAATGTGAAATAAAATCTCAAAGAAACTCCAAGGAGAGTGAGTTTCGAAGAGAGAAAGAGTGAGAGTAATAATTGGAATTCTGAGAAAATGAGAGTGCATGAGGTGTGAATGAATGTGTCAGTCTTCTTATATACACTTGGTTAGACCTCTGAGTATGATTAGGGTTTCATTAATCCCTTGATTAAGGCTATCCAAGGTGATTTGCAAAAATGCAAGTTGTGATGCACACACTAATCCACACATGCCAAGGTCATGAAATAAGTATGATTCACTCACATTTCTTCTGTTGATCACAAATAGAATGGGTTTGGGCTTTGTAGTGGCTTGATTCATGAGATTTGATCCATCTTGCAAAAATGCATTTTGTGAAATAAGTGAGAAACATGGCATGGATTCACTTGATTCATGGGTCAAAAATGATCCTTATGATGTGTACTTGAATATGGAAATGTGACTTGAGTCATTAAAACCAATTACAAGTCATTTTGAACCAAAATGCAAAAGGTGGAAAAATGAATACATGAGGAAACCTTAAAAAGCACCTTGCCTTCTTTTGATCATAACTTGAGAACCATAAATGATATGGAGACAATCTAGTACTTTTTGGAAATGGGAGAGAAAGATCTTCAACTTTCATGTTTGAGGAAAATACATTTGAAGCTTCTTTGGTGATGAAAAGTTAAGTTGAAGATGGTTTGAAAAGTTGCCAAAAATGGAAGTTTCACATTATAGGTCATTTTCCAAAAATAGTAACTTTTGCACAAACTCTTGATTCTTGATGAATGATGCCATCCATGCATTTCCTTGACCAAATAAAGGTACATGGACTTGGGAAACATGACTTGAACCTTTGAAAACCCATGGTTGACTTTCCTTTTGAACTGTTGACTTTTGCTTACTTCACAAGTAACTGATCCACTGAACATCTTCCACAATGAACCACTAGCCAAGCCTTCCTCTATGAGTGTTTGTGAGCATATCGAACCCATGAGAGCATGCTTGAATCCACAAAGTCCTTCAAGAAGTCCTCTGGGACAAAAATCCTAATTGGTCCCTCTGGTTAGGAGGGAAAGATTCACTTGAAATCCTTAGCCATTCTTGATCTTATGAAGATATGATGAACCCCTCAAACCACCTTGAGGCTTGAGACTCCTTTGAGATGAACCAAGTACCTTGATACCATGCTAAGAACCAATGCTATGCATAAATGATAATGCAAGAAATGCAAAGAAACATAAGCCAGTTAGCTAAAAACAAGAAGGCAAATTTTGGGGTGTTAGAGCTGCCCCTATTCAATCAACTTGGTCCTGAAGGTATGATAGCAACGGGTGTCATGCGTTCAAAGGATTCACGGAGATTGAATACCAAAAGAAACCTGAAATTTGCAATCCTCAAAGGAGGAACGACTCCACTGGGGAACAAGCAATAAATGATGCACTGTCACAACACGGACGAGTGTTAGCTATGCTGGGGATAAACACGGACGGGTGTCAAGGAATCAAAGATATCAGATACAGACGGGTATCGAAAAGGTACACGAACGGGTGTAAAAAGGTTCAATACGGACGGGTATCAAAAAGGTACACGGACGGGTGTAAAGAGGTTCAATACGGACGTGTATCGAAAAGGTACACGGACGGGTGTAAAAAGGTTCAATACGGACGAGTATCGAAAAAGTACACGGACGGGTGTAAAGAGGTTCAATACGGACGGGTATCGAAAAGGTACACGGGCGGGTGTAAAGAGGTTCAATACGGACGAGTATCGAAAAGGTACACGGACGGGTGTAAAAAGGTTCAATACGGACGGGTATCGAAAAGGTACACGGACGGGTGTAAAGAGTTCAATACGGACGGGTATCGAAAAGGTACACGGACGGGTGTAAAAAGGTTCAATTTATTGGGGATTGGCCTTATCGGGGATTAAAATGATGAACTGAACACGGACGGGCGTTATCAACAGGTCAATACGGACGGGTATTGAAATCAAAGGTTCGAACACGGACGGGTGTTAAGGTAAAAACCTTGAAGGGATGAATCAAAAGACCACCTGGACGAAAGGGGTGAAAAGAGATCACGGGTTCACAATCCTGGCAAAACACTCTGCCGTGGGACTGTCAAATATTGCTTTGAATGACTAACCCAACACTTGTGGAGTAAAGTCGAATGATATTCTCCTGAAATCCGGTTTTTTTGACGAGGAAAAACCTCAAACCTGGCTTATGCTTCAGATGCATATGTTTGAATTTTGCCGTAATGCTCCACACAAAGTGGAAATGCTACGCGTTTAGGAGGATGCCATGCAAAAAAATGCTTATGCAATGCAAAAGACCGTCCCAGTGAAATAAACGCTGAGAACAGAAGCAGCTCCACCGAGGACGACAAACTACATTGTCATCAAACCTAATAAATCACGTTGAGGAAAACTTCACCCTGCTGGGGAAGATCACAATCACCAATTCTGCTGGAGATGGACGAATCTCCGAGAGAGAAAACCCACTCTGTTGGGGATAGAAACCAAATACTGAAAATGGAAACTCCTCCGCTGGGGATCACCAAATACTTCAGAACTTGGCTTTGACGCCTGCCAAAAATGATTGGACTTAAGACCTGCTGGAGGTACCAATCACCACCAGACTCTGCTTGGGGATATCAATCACCACCAGACTCTGCTTGGGGATAAACAAATGTTTCCCGACTAGCTGAGGAAATAAAACGACTGCCCCATATTCTGTGGGGAAACACCATCTTTGATCAAAGAAGATGCTCCAATAATCTCTTGCAAGAGAGGCTGTAAAAATGACAACTTCTGGCTACATGCTGAGGAAAGATGAGCCAAATTACAACTCTGGCTGGGGGAAAACCTGTTATATCCTGCTAAAGGGGACGATCCTTAACGACTCCGCTTGGGGAATTACTTCTTTATACTCTGTTGAGGAAGACGATCCTCGATACTCTGATTGGGAAGAGTAATAAACTGCTGAGGACGATCAGACTTCAAAGTTGGGGAGCAAAGCTCTACTGGGGAGGTACACCTGTCATCCTGCAAAACCAACAGAAAGTTCTACGTGCCAAAATGATTACTTTGATTATCATCATAATGACTATCGTCTAAGCAATTGCCACTGTTTTCCAACTTGTTTCGCAAAGCTCAACATTTTAGCATGTAATGTTTATAAAAAATATCGGACATTTTCAAAAACAAAACAGGTAAAACAAAAAACAAAAGCTCTCTGACTGAAATGCAAACTTTATTGAATGATCAGCCTGTAAATAGGCATTTACATTTGGAAGAAATTCCTGAAAAGAGGTAATTGCGCAAAAAGTAAAAGAAAATACACATGTCGACAATGTGGGGAACAGACATCCACTATGACTCGACTCAGCTATAACCCATATGACTTGTTTATCCGCATATGCTTTGGCCTTTGAAGATGACTGACTGGACTGATTCCTTTCCTTTGAATTTTCCAAGTGTGAATAGTGATCACAGATCGAACGCGGATCGTAGTCTTTGCTTTTAAATCTCTAACTTTTGCCTGGACCGCCCTTTTCGGGTTTTCAATTCACCAGGATACCCATTTTTGCCAAAGTTGCCTTTTCAGGTTTTCAACCTTGCGGGTTTATTTCTTTTTCCTTTTTATCCCTAACTTTTTCCCGAACCTTTTTTTTTATGGTTCGCCAGGATGCCCCATTTTTGCCTGAACCTTCTTTTTATGTTCAGCGGGACTATTTTTTTTATGCAAAGTATTTTTTGACTACATCCGCGTTCACAGGGGACGTAAAATCTTCGCCATCCATAGTTGAGAGTAATAAGGCTCCACCAGAGAAAACCTGTCTTACTACATATGGCCCTTCGTAATTCGGAGTCCACTTGCCCCTGTGATCTGTTTGAGGAGGAGTGATCCTTTTCAGGACTAATTCACCAGCCTGAAAACACCGAGGGCGCACTTTCTGATCAAATGCTTTTTTCATCCTGCTCTGATATAACCGGCCATGCGCAATGGTTTTCAATCTCTTCTCTTCAATGAGGTTCAGTTCATTCAGCCGGGGACACACCCACTCAGCTTCATCAAGCTTCACGTCTGTCAGAATTCTCAAATAAGGAACTCAACTTCTAATGGTAGAACTGCTTCCATACCATACACTAGTGAGAAAGGGGTTGCCCCAGTTGATGTGCGTACCGAAGTACGATATCCGTGCAAAGCGTAAGGCAACATCTTAGGCCAGTCCTTGTACGTCACTACCATCTTCTGCACAATCTTCTTTATGTTCTTATTAGCCACTTCAACAGCCCCATTCATCTTCGGGCGATAGGGAAAAGAATTGTGATGCTCAATCTTAAAGCTCTGACATAGCTCCTTCATCATCTTATTGTTCAAGTTTGAACCATTGTCAGTAATGATCCTTTCCGGGACCCCATAACGACAGATGATGTCCTTCTTAATAAACCGGGCTACCACTTGTCTTGTGATGTTGGCATACGATGCTGCTTCCACCCACTTCGTGAAATAATCAATAGCCACCAGGATAAAACGATGTCCATTCGAAGCAGTCAGCTCGATCTTCCCAATTATGTCAATGCCCCACATGGCAAAAGGCTAAGGTGATGACAAAACATTTAGAGGAGTAGGCGGTACGTGCACCTTATCAGCATAAATCTGGAATTTATGACATTTTCGGGCGTATTTAAAACAATCAGACTCCATAGTCATCCAATAATACCCCGCTCTTAACAATTTTCTTGCCATAGCATGCCCATTGGCATGAGTACCAAAGGAACCTTCGTGAACCTCTTCCATTAACAGGCCTGCCTCGTGTTCATCAACACAACGTAGCAAGACCATGTCAAAGTTTCCATTGTATAACACACCGTCTTTGTTCAAAAAGAAGTTTCTTGATAACCTCCTCAATGTCTTCTTATCCTTGGAAGATGCCCCAGCTGGGTATTCCTGACTCTTCAAAAAGACTTTGATATCATGATACCAAGGCTTGCCATCTGATACACCTTCAAATGCAAACACAAAAGCAGGTCTGTCCAAGCGCATGATTCTGATTGAAGGAGTTTCATTCCAACGATTCACTTGATACATTGATGACAACGTTGCCAACGCATCAGCCATCTGATTCTCTATCCGGGGAATGTGATGGAAGTCCACCCTGTCAAAGAAAGGTAACAACCTTCTGGAATAGTTGTTATACGGAACAAGATATGCTTGACGAGTCTCCCATTCACCTGTAATCTGATTAACCACCAACGCAGAATCACCATAAACATCGAGGTTCTTGATTCTCAAATCAATCGCTTCTTCTAACCCCATGATGCATGCTTCATATTCTGCCTCGTTATTGGTGCATATGAATGCTAATCGGGCAGTGAAGGGTATATGAGAACCCTGTGGAGTCGTAATGATTGCCCCAATTCCGTTACCATATGAATTAACAGCTCCATCAAAAACCATATTCCACTGAGATCCAATCTCAGGTCCTTCATCAGGCAAAGGTTCTTCACAATCCTTCATCTTCAGATACATGATATGCTCATCCGGAAATTCAAACTTCATTGGTTGATAATCCTCAATTGGCTGTTTGGCAAGATATTCTGACAAAACACTTCCCTTAATGACCTTTTGGGAAACATACTGAATATCGTATTCCGTCAGAACCATCTGCCAACGGGCTATTCTACCAAAAAGTGCTTGCTTCTCAAACACATACTTGATCGGATCCATCTTTGAAATCAAGAGGGTTGTATGGTTTAACATATACTGCCTCAAACGCTTAGCGGCCCAAGCGAGTGCACAACATGTTTTCTCCAGCACCGAGTACCTTGACTCGTAATCAGTAAACTTTTTACTCAAGTAGTAGATGGCATGCTCCTTTCTACCTGACTCGTCTTGTTAAACGAGCACACAACCCATTGAATTCTCAAGAACCGTGAGATACATAATCAAAGGTCGTCCTGGCACTGGTGGCATAAGGACTGGAGGTTCCTGCAAATATTCTTTTATCTTTTCAAACGCCGTTTGACAATTTTCATTCCACCTGACCGCTTGATCCTTTCTTAACAACTTGAAGATTGGTTCACACGTGGCTGTGAGATGCAAGATGAACCTAGCAATGTAGTTCAATCTCCCCCAAGAAACCACGAACCTCTTTTTCTGTTCTCGGCACAAGCATTTCTTGTATGGCTTTTACCTTTGCAGGATCAACCTCGATACCTTTTTCACTAATAATAAACCCCAGCAATTTTCCTGATCTCACCCCGAAGGTGCATTTGTTTGGATTCAACCTCAGTCTGAATTTTCTCAATCTTTCAAATAGCTTCTAAAGATTCACCAGATGTTCTTCCTCCGTCTGTGACTTCGCAATCATGTCATCAACATAGACCTCAATCTCTTTGTGAATCATATCATGAAAGAGAGTCACCATCGCCCGCTGGTAAGTTGCCCCTGCCTTTTTCAATCCAAAGGGCATCACTTTGTAGCAAAAAGTTCCCCACGGTGTTATGAATGTTGTTTTCTCCATGTCCTCTGGGGCCATCTTGATTTGGTTATACCCAGAGAAGCCATCCATGAAGGAAAACACCGAATACTGAGCAGTATTGTCAACTAACACGTCAATGTGAGGGGGCGGGAAATTGTCCTTTGGGATTGCTCTGTTCAAATCCCTGTAATCAACACACATCCTGACCTTCCCATCCTTCTTAGGTAAAGGCACGATGTTAGCAACCCATGGAGGATAATTTGTCACGGCATTTCAATCAATCTTCCCTTGACACTGTCTTCCAATGCAGCCCTTATCCTTACTTATTTTCTGGCGTCCTCGGTTCCCAGATTCACAATCTCAATTTCCTCCTGATGAGGTAGGATGACTCTCTCCTCTTGCTTTAACAATCTGGCCAACTCTTCGGGCAGTTCACAATCTTCGCCAGTCTCTTCTTCAGCCTGATAGATTGGATTGTCAAAGTCATACCGAGCTATAGCTGAGTCATGGTCGGTGTCATCTGAACAAAGAGACCTGCATGATTGATGAGGTATGTTTTATTATGTATGCAACAAAAGAAACACATTGCCATTTTGATGTGGGTTTTTAATGCATAAAAATAAAACAGAAAGACAGAGATCAAAATATTTGAGTGTGAAAAGTCCTTTATTGATGATAAAGCAAAACATGCAACAGTTAAAAGCCCTACAAATAAAATCACTACGTCTTGGACAGAACACACGATTAACATAACAGGAAAACAAAGCAATTACTCGAAGCCAGTCACTTGAATGACATTTTCAGAAGACCAGTTGCACAGAGGTTTGGATAATGGTTACACTTTGGAATCTCAAGTCTCCTCTAGCCATTGACTAGAGGTTAGAGCACAGGCTGTTGGTTCCCTAGTTCTTGGATAAGTCTTGACTGAATTCAGTTGGAAATGGCTCAGTCTATGCCACCTTGGTGCATCCATTGAATGCTCCAAAACAAAATTGGAGTCTTGTCCCTCTTTTAGGCATTTCTAGGTTTGGCATGCTACTTTTGGTTCCAAAGACATGGGAGGCCGATGGATCAGTGTTTGTCCCTCCTTGGTCTCCCCTTGAGGTGTTTAGATGGATAGACTTGCTTGCCCTTTGCAAATTTTGAGCAAATCGAGCAAAACTCCCAAATCTGCCTTGTTATGACAGTTGCAGCAAGGCATATTGCCACAGTCATAACTTCTTGCTCAAATTGAGTTTGGTGAAGTTCTTGGCCATTTTGGAAATCTCTCATATGATACAACATATGTGTGATCATAGTTTGTTTTGACACTTTTTGGATCCAAGTGAAAAATGCCCTTACATTTAGAAAAAAGTGAAGGTAGATTCTGACTTAGGGAAAATTTCACTAAGTGTTGGAAAAAATGACATTTCATGTTTTCAGCCATTTTGATCATTCCATAACTCAAAATCCATGATGAATTGGAATGAGGTGTAGTTGAAGCTTTTGTAGAGGGCCATGAGAGCTACAAATCCAGCTTTGAATGGGGAAAAATGGCCTTGTGGTTTAAGAGATATGATCCTCCAAAGTTGGTACCCTAGCCACTTTGTTCCATAACTTAGAAAATTTCTTAGTTTTTATGGTTACCCCTTTTACAAGTTATCCCACTTTTCTTGTTTTTTTTTGAGGAATGATGATACCAATCACACATTAACATCATTTTAGGGTCAACAAACCATAGTTATGAAAAATCTCAAAAAGTCAAAGTTGACTTTTGTGCACAGTTGACTTTTTATCAGATGAATTCCAAACTGTGCGATCCTCTATGAAATCAAGTCCTTGACCTAAATCAAACTTGATGGATTGATTTTATAGGTATTATAGGGTGTATTGAATCATGTCCCAAGGTTTGGGAGCATGCCTGGGTCAAAAGTCAAAGGCACAGTTGACTTTTTCCGCGAAACCCTAACTGTGGTTCTGATGAACTTGAAACTTGGGAATCAAGCTCCTTGGATCAATCCATTGTTACAAATGGATCAATGTGGTGTATTGGAGACCCTCAAATCCTCTCCTGAGGTCTTGGCTCATGTTTTGTCCCAAAAGTCAACTTAGGGGTGAATTAGGTCAAGAAACCCTAATTCCTGATTTTTTGTGAATGCATCCCCTGAGGTTAAATTAACTTGATGATTAGGGTTCGTGATGTCCCTTGGAGCATCTTAGGTTATGCTTTGAAGCATTGGCTCATGCCCAGAGGAATAATTCCATCTGGAGGCCCTGGTCGACCAAAACCCTAATTTGGTGACATTGGCGATCTTGAGGCTTAATCCACTTGGAATGTTGCAGCCTTGTGCATGATCCTTGATATGGGAGTCCTCTTGATCCATTAGGGATGTTTGAGAGGCTACACAAGTTGAATATCATGTCATTCCTTGATTGATCCTTTGTCTAAAACTCAGAGAGGGCCTGAAACCCTAATTTTGATTGTAGTGGATGCTCACCCATCTTTGGGGAGGCTAATGAGGCATAATGATACACCCATATTGTGATGATGATCTGCACAATGATGGGAAATCTTAGTGGTCAAAATTTGGGGTATAAGAGATGCCCCTATTTAATCTTCTTGGACCTGAAGGTGTGAATGGCGAAGGTATTCAAGAATTCAGGGTGCAAGAGGATTAAATATCGGAATACCCAAAATTTTGATGGCGGTTATGAATGGTAGCTTACACATTCATCTTCTTTTGCTAAGAAATGATACTTAGAAAAGGTAAGCTTCCCCTCGATCCTGGTTTCCTACCAAGGAACTGGTCTTAGTCTCTGAAATAAACTTCTCCTCGATCCTGGTTTCCTACCAAGGAACGGGTCTCAGTTTCTTTTGTAAACTTCCCCTCGATCCTGTTTCCTACCAAGGAACTGGTCTTAGTTTCTGAAATAAACTTCCCCTCGATCCTGGTTTCCTACCAAGGAACTGGTCTTAGTTTCTGAAATAAACTTCCCCTCGATCCTGGTTTCCTACCAAGGAACTGGTCTTAGTTTCTTTTGTCAATAAACTTCTTGACAAGGGACGCTATGTGTAGCGGTTTTTCTCAAACTCCTCGCTGAATTTTCCCGGGGAGATGCCATTTGATAGAAAAATTTTGATGTCAGAGTTGCTGGGGAAACCCATTCGTCTGAGCTGTAGAGGTGCACAAACTTCTCTGTAAGAGACGCTATTTGTTGACTTTACTGGGGAAAACGAGTCTCTTGAGAGACTGTTTCCTGCTTGGGGTTACTACATCATACTTTTCTCGGGATCTTCTCGGAGAAATGCCATATGATGTGATCCAATTTTGAGGTGTTGATGACCTTTTTGTCAGCATATTTTTCGGAGAAAAACGGTTGCATTGCCGAATCTCAGATTAAGAGGCTTTCTCTTGGGATTTTCCTTAATCCGGGAAAGCGAAGACATCATCTTTAATGGCGATGAGTGACATTGGCTGAAGGTTCTCTGGCCTTTCAGAGGTTCAAGTTATCAAAGTGGTCAAGGACTGTCTCCAATCCAGAAATAAACTGGAAGAGATATCGTTTAGATAGTTCCCCTCCTGACGAGAAAAGAGCCCACAACTCGATTGAGAGGAATGTTATCACTAGAGGATAAGACCGACTAGAGTGCTGGTGATGCAACATGATTATGAATGTAAATCAACCATGCATGATGTATGTATGTATATGCTGACACAACTGACGCGACATATAAACTAATAGATGAACATGACTGGATACTCGGACACTGCTGGGACGAAGAAGTACCGCTGGTTCAAGATAGCAATTCTGCCTTGCTTAGGAGAGATAGTCCCTGCGAGGAACACCGTTGGTCGGGCTCAGGAGGTAAGAACTCGGCCTAGGGGTGTCAGATGAAACATGGTCTCTAACACAATTGATCCTTCGTTCAGGTGTACTGGTTTAGAAGGAGTACTTTGATTCTGCACTTTGAAGCTCACTTGCTTCTGGAGAAACGATCGATGCTCTTTCGATGTTCAACAGTCAAAAGAAATTGCCATCTTTATTTAAACGCAGAAAAAGTTTGACAAGTAAATTAATTTTTGTTTCGTTTCAAGAATCGTTAATCATGTTAAAACGTCGTTCTGTAAAGCTAAAACAAATAAGAATTGCAAACAAAAGCACAAGGGCTTAAATTTTATTGATAGGATGGAAATCAGCCAAGCGCGTGATTCCATAGAGTATGTACAAAGTTTAGAAAATGGTCACTTAAGGGAAAAAGGGCTACATTGAAACACGACGACCGCTATCCTTCTACCAAATTTGAATTCTGGATATCTTAAGCTTCTGTCAAAGTTGACCTTGATCGAGATTTCCTTCGATGTATGATGTAACTGCTGCTGAGGGACTTGCCTATGTTGGACATAGTTACTTGCCATTATCCCTAATTTTTGCCTGGATTGTACTTTGAGATTTCCAATCCACCTGGAAGATATTTGATTATGTCTCTAATTTTTGCCTGGATCGCCCTTTTGGGTTTTCAATCCACCGAGACGTTTTTTTAGTTTAGGCGAAGTATTTCTTGACTACATCAACATTCGTGGGGTAGGAAAACTCTTCTCCATCCATGGTTACGAGTCTCAAGGCACCGTCTGAGAAAGCTTTCTTGACCACATAGGGGCCGTCATAATTCGGAGTCCATTTGCCCCGGGAATACGTGAGAAACGATTGTATCTTTTTGAGCACGAGGTCTTCTTTTCTGAAAATGTGAGGTCAGACCTTTTTGTAAAACACCTTCTTTATTCTTTGCTGATACAACTGACCATGGCATAGTGTCGTTATTCTCTTTTCTTCGATCAGATTTAGTTCGTCATATCTGCTTTTACACCATTCAGCTTCTGTAAGCTTAGCTTCCATCAATACCCGGATTGATGGGATCTCTACTTCTATGGGGAGCACTACTTCCATGCCATATACTAGAGAGAAATAGGTTGCCCCTGTTGAAGTGCGGACAGATATGCGATAATCGTGAAGAGCATAGGGTAGCATCTTGTGCCAGTCTTTGTAGGTTACAACCATCTTCTGAACAATCTTCTTGATGTTCTTGTTAGCCGCTTCTACTGCTCCGTTCATCTTGGGTCGGTAGGGAGATGAGTTATGGTGTTCGATCTTGAACTCAACGCACAACTCTTTCATCATCTTATTGTTCAAGTTGGATCCATTATCAGTAATGATCTGGTTTGGAACACCATAACGACAGATGATATTGTTTTTGATAAATCGGACCACCACTTGTTGGGTTACATTAGCGTACAACGCTGCTTCGACCCACTTGGTGAAGTAGTCAATGGCTACCAGGATGAACCGATGTCCGTTCAAAGCCTTAGGTTCAATCATGCCAATCATGTCGGTTCCCCATATAGAAAAAGGCCATGGGGAAGAAAGAACTTTGAGATTCGTTGGCGGTACATGGATTTTGTGACATCTCCTCATGTACTTGTAGCAGTCGGATTCCATGGTCAACTAGTAGTACCATGCTCTTAGAAATTTTCTCGCCATTGTATGTCTGTTGGCATGAGTGCCAAAGGATCCTTCGTGAATTTATTTTATCAGCATGTCTGCATATGGTCTGTCTACGCGTCGGAGCAAGACCATGTCAAAATTTCTCTTATAGAGCGTATCACTACTCAGGAAGAAGCTGCCTGCTAGTCTTCTAAGGGGTTTTCTGTCTTTCCTTAGTGCCCCAGGTGGGTACTCTTGTTTCTGAAGGAAGCATTGGATATCATGATACCAAGGTTTGTTGTCTATGACTACTTCAATCGTGAAGATGTAAGCGGGTCTCTCAAGGCGCATTATGTTAATCTTAGGTATGTCATTCCACTGACCCACACTAATCATGGAAGAGAGAGTGGCTAATGCATCAGCCATGTGATTCTCTTCACGAGGAATGTGATGAAAATCGATTCTGTTGAAGAAAGTTAACAACCTTCTTGCGTAGTCTTTGTAAGGAATTAGTCCTGATTGGTATGTTTTCCAATCTTCTTTGATCTCATTGATAACCAGGGCTGAGTCTCCATATACATCTAAGTTTTTGATCTTTAAGTCGATCGCTTCTTCGAGACCCATAATACAAGCTTCGTATTCGGCCTCGTTGTTTGAACACTTGAACGTAAGTCGGGCGGTGAAAGGAATGTGGGTACCCTGAGATGTTATGATAATTGCCCTAATTCTGTTTCTGTAATGATTAACAGCTCTGTAAAAAATTAGTCCCCATTGGGAACCTGGTTCTGGCCCTTCGCTGGGTAGTGGTTCATCACAATCTTTCATTTTTAGATACATGACATCTTCGTCTAGGAAGTCAAACCCTACTAATTCTTGATCGTCAATTGGTTGATGAGCCAAATGATCGGATAAAACACTTCCCTTAACGACTTTTTAAGCGTGGTACTATATATCGTATTCTGATGACAACATCTGCCAATGGGCAATCCATCCCGTAAGAGCAGGCTTTTCAAAGACATACTTGATTGGATCCATTTCGGAGATTAACCAAGTAGTGTGATGAATCATATACTGGCTAAGACATTTGGCTTCCCAAGCCAAAGCACAATAAGTTTTCTCGAGCATAGTGTACTGAGTCTCGCAGTCGGTGAATTTCTTACTTAAATAGTACATGGCCGACTCCTTCCTTTTGGTTTCGTCTTGTTGGCCAAGCGCACAACCCATTGAGTCCTCTAGAACTGTGAGGTAGATGATCAGTGGTCTTCCTTCCACTAAAAGTGATAGAATCGTTGGTTTCAACAGGTATTCCTTAATACTGTTGAAGGCGGTTTGGCAATCTTTCGTCCAAACGGTGTCCTGATTCTTTTTGAGTAATTTGAAAATTGGCGCGCATGTTGCGGTCATAAGGAATATGAATCTGGAGATGTAGTTCAAACGTCCCAGGAATCCTCTGCTTGTTTTTCAGTTTTCGGAGAAGGCATTTCTTGAATGGCCTTGACCTTGTCAGGATCAACCTCAATTCCTTTCTGGCTGACGATGAACCCTAAAAGTTTTCCTGAACGGACACCGAACGTGCATTTGTTGGGATTCAAGCGGAGTTTATATTTTCTCAACCGCTTGAATAGTTTTGACAGGTGGGTCACATGCTCCTCTTCTATTTTAGATTTGGCAATCATGTCATCGACTTATACCTCGATTTCCTTATGTATCATGTCATGAAACAGAGTAGTCATGGCCCTTTGATAGGTTGCCCTAGCGTTCTTCAAACCGAACGGCATTACCTTGTAACAAAAAGTCCCCCATGGGGTGATAAAGGAAGTTTTCTCCATGTCTTTCGGCACCACTTTTATCTGATTATAGCCCAAGAATCCATCCATGAAGGAGAAAACTTTGAACTTTGTCGTACTGTTAACCAGCATGTCAATGTATGGTAAAGGAAAGTCATCCTTTGGACTAGCCTTGTTTAGATCTTGGTAATCGACACACATTCTGACCTTTTCGTCCTTTTTTGGAACGGGTACTATGTTGGCTAACCATTGAGGATATTCTGAGGTGGCGAGGAAACCCGCGTCAATCTGTTTCTGCACTTCCTCTTTGATTTTGATGGCCATGTCTGGATGAGTCCGTCTCAACCTCTGTTTTACTGGCGAACATTCTGATCTTAACGGTAGATGATGTTCCACGATGCTGGTATCCATCCCTGGAATGTCCTGATAGGACCAAGCGAATACATCGGGAAACTCTTTGAGAAGCTTTATCAAACTTTCTTTGACAGTTGGACTGAGCAGTGCCCCAATCCTGATTTCTTTTCTCTCTTCTTCTGAACCTAAGTTGACCGTTTCCAACGACTCTTTGTGAGGTTCAATGGACCTTTCCTTCTGTTTGAGTAGTCGGGAGATCTCTTCTGGAATTTCTTCATCATCTTCTTCTTCAGCCCCAAATACCGGGAACTCAAAGTTGGGAGAAGGCATTAGATCGTATGTTTCAACGGGGTTTAAAACAAGCAATCTGCATGACGGTATGATTTGTGTTTAGAAGAGATAGAGAAAATTCGAGTGTGTGTAGTGTATTTTTTTTGAAAAACAGCTTGTTTATTTTGAATTGTTTTTTAGGATTACCATTTTCTGAGAAAAGCGAAAAGAGAAAACAACAATTAATGCGGAGATTACAGAACGACGTTATTTTATTTATGAACAAGTCGATTCTTGAAACTACAGCCCTATAAAACAAAACTCTGTCGCTTTGGGTGAAGCGAAGAGGGATAATTACAGAAAGTGAGCCCTATCAAAGCATCTGTTTCACCTGGGCAGGGTGAAAGGTTAAGATAAAGACGGCAATTACTTTGACTTATGAACAATCTTCGAAACATCGACAGCAACCCATTGGAGGTGAACTCCTCGGTGAATCACAAAGTCTGGTACCTTCCTTGATTTGTCTTCAGAAATAACGCTGATTTCTAGTGGAGCCGGATCATTGGAATCTGTTTCCTAGGCAGAGTCGCCGTAGGAGGATTCCTCAGTTGTATTTTGCAGAGTATTTGTGCTCTAAGGAAAATCTCCCCATCCAGTTGGCTGGATGTCTTCGAGCCTGATACGAGAGCTCTCAGGAGTGGTGTACTTGACCATATAGTCGTATTTTCCACTCGGTTGTCCTAAGGTGCCCACACTTCTGTGGAACTGGAGGAGTCATCTCTCCCAATGACGTTGACCTCAGGAAAAGCATAGTTGATGAATCCTTTCGGCAAATGTTGCAAATTCATCGTCGTGCTGGATATTTTCTGAATGACCTGAGTGTTGATCCCATGACATGGTGGGGACACATGTATTCTTTTCAATGATGCTTAGCTGATTTTCATTGTTCGGCTGATTTTCTTGCCCTAAGTCTCCTGGGTACGGCTGCCACATAGGCAGGCCATCCCTTGGGCCATAATAGTCGTGGTCAAAGTTGTCCTTCATCAGAGTGTCTTCTTCTAATGAGTTTGGTGGAGCACGACATCCTTCCTTGTGAGTGATTAACATAACCCATGTGAGTGGATAATTCCTTTGTGGGGAATTAGAGGAGTGTTACCTACGGTGATGGTAACGATCTTGTTGTGTTCTGGTTCAAGAGTGAACCTGTGTGTTCGTAACTTGGGTTTTCCTTGAGTCGTGTGTTGGTCGTCAAGTGCATTGTATGGGCTTTGCATCTTGTCGTTGTAGTTGTCGTCATTGTCGTGTCGTTGTATTAGTTGCTGTTACCGAGGTGGTTTGTCAGTTTGTGTTATTCGTGGTGTGCTTTTGTTGGCATGTTAGTTTGTTGGGCAGATGCGAGAGTCGTATCCGGAGTTGTTGGTATCGGTTATATTTTTGAGGACGAAAGTTTCTAAGTGGGGGAGAATTGTAACGCCCCGGTTTTGTCTTATTTATTTAATTGAGTCGATTTAATTATTTTTGTTTTATATTATTTTATTCTTGACTTTTATTTGACAATATATATTATTTTCATCGTTGTTTATGTTTTATCGCATTTTGAGAGCGTTTGCGAGATATTTGAGCTGAGGGGTTAAATGGTCTTTTAGGAGTTTAGATATTTTATATAAATAGAGATTAGAGGGAAATAGAGAGAAATGAAAGAAAAAGGAAAGAAAGAGAAGGGAAGGAAAGGAAGAGGAGTGAAAAGGGGAGAAAGAGGAAAATCGACATAACTCCGTTTCGAGCGCGATTAATCGGGTAAGGGTGAGAAGTTTCAATTATATCTTGCTTGTGTATGTATATGTGTTGTTTGTTGTAATTGTTTTGGTTGTTTCGTGATTTTTCTTACCGATTGGAATTAGGAGCAATTGATAGAAATCAATGTTTTCACGGATGAAATTCGATATAAACTTAGTAGAATACTTGTTATTAGGTTTGGATCATGTTTTGGTTGTTATAGTATGAATTGGGAGTGTTTGGGGTGGAAGAATGATGAATTTGGACCCATTATGACCTATAACAGCGTTGCCGCGAATCCCAGAATTCGCAGGTTCGCATTGCAAACGGCAGCGAAGTGGAAAGCAAACGTTCGCGTGAGGTTCGCACTGCGAACGTTGTGTTGTTTTTCTTTCTGCCACGGTTCGCTGGGGAATTCGTACTGCAAAGGGGACAGCGAAGGTTCGCTGGGAGTTTGCACTGCGAACTGTAGGCTATTTTCCTTTCTGCCATGGTTCGCTGGGGTAGTCGCACTGCAAATGAGGAAGCGAAGGACTCGCTAGGAGCTTCTCATTGCGAACATGACAGCTTTTTCCAACTTGTTTTCTTTATAATTTGTGATCCGTAAGTCGGTTTGAGGCGCGATTTGATGCGTTGGAAAGCTTTTGACATGTTCTTTCTTATTAAAATGGTTTTGAGATTGTTGGCCGATTAAATTATGTCAGGGGTTTGGAAATGTGTCATTTGGTAGACTTTTACCGTCGTAATTGTGTGTATTTGATGTGTTATCATGCAATATACTTTTGATATACATCGTATGACTTGTGTGCGGATATGTGATATGAATGCATTTGATTAAATGATGTGATGATGGTTTGTGGCCTTATGGCAAGTAAATGCATTGTTTTGGGTTAAACTTCGATGCATGATTAATGATGTTGTTGTGTGGTAAAATACATTATTGGATTGAATATCAATGTATGTTGTTATGATGTGTTGTGGGTAGCCTTTGTGGTGTGAATCCCTTGTAGAAGTAATTGTGATTGCATGATTTTTGTGCTTTGTGGTTTGTGATGAAATGCATTGTTTGAAGTGTTTTCAATGCATGAATAATGATGATGAGATAATTCATATTGTTGAATTGTGAATGTATGGAATTGATGAGTTGAAATATATGCATGATGATGGTTGCATTATGTGTGCATTTAAATGTCATGAGTCATTGTATGCCAAGCATCATGATATGCATTCTTGTGATGTCGTGTGCCCTAGTGGGTGTGAGCGACGAATCGATTCCAGAGGGAATCCGCTATAACATCGTGAGCCTTATACAAAGAGGACTGAAAGCGATGATTATAGATGATCGTGAGCCTTATACAAAGAGGACCGAAAGCGATCGAATCGTGAGCCTTATACAAAGAGGACCGAGAGCGATCCATAAACGTCGTGAGCCTTATACAAAGAGGACCGAAAGCGACGGGGAACATCGTTTCCCCGACGGGGAGTTACGCTAAGTAACAAACGATGGTTCCAATAGTTCTTGAGTGAACTAGTGTTGAGATGATGGATGGATGGTACCGCATATGCATTGCATAGAGTCGTTGTGCCGGTCTCTGTGCATTTGCATAAATCATGAATGGATTGATTATGTGTGAGAATTGTGAATGGATGCATTATGTGTGGAAAATCATGAATGGATTGATTATGTGTGGAAATTGTGAATTAATTGAATATATGTTGAGATTTATGTTTGAATTGGTGAATTGATGTGCATATGTGATAAATGCATTGGTTGTGGATAATATGTCTTATGTGTAGGCATGTGTTATGTATATGTGGCATGATATATGTATTAGTATGTGATGCTTGTGGTGAGAATAACTGTGCATGTGAACTATTATGTGTTTGCATATTATTACGCAATCTTGATTTAGTTGTTATTTCTCACCCTTCTGCTGTGGTTTGTTGCTCTACGAGGCAATTGCAGATTAGTAGTCTTGGAGGCTTTTGTGAAGATTAGTTCTCCATCCGTTTGTCAGTCAGTCTGCTCTGATACGTAGCACGGGAGTCAGGAAACGCTGTTGTTATATATGTATACATTTGTTGTATCTATGTTGTATTACTTTTGTATGAATATTTAATGCTACAAAACGATTTATTTTGTAAAACAAGGCAGTTATGGATCTTTCCACTTTATTCCATAATTGAACCTTTTCTTTTATATGGAAAAATTTTCCCTAGTATATTTATTCCATTTTGTGTTATGTATCAAATTCATGAGCATGGATGTGTTTTCTTCATTTAAATGTGGCATCCTTGTTTCTGTCGGGAAAAATAAAATTTTAATTACTCTGATTTATATATGTATTATTTATTCACGATGGGAATTGGGGTGTTACACAAGACGTAGGCTAAAAGTGTTTGACTCAACAAGAGAGTCTTTTATACTCAACAAGAGAGTGTTTTCTATCTCATATGAAGCCCGAGATGGAGGCTAAAGTGTTTGACTCAACAAGAGAGTCTTTTATACTCAACAAGAGAGTTTTTCTATCTCGTACGAAGCCCGAGATGGAGGCTAAAAGTGTTTGACTCAACAAGAGAATCTTTTATACTCAACAAGAGAGTGATTTTCTATCTCGTACGAAGCCCGAGATGGAGGCTAAAGGTGTTTTACTCAACAAGAGAGTCTTTTATACTCAACAAGAGAGTATGAAAAGGTTAGCTCTGCTGGGGAGAATCATTGTACAAAGCCCAAGAGGAGGCTATCTATGCTGGTGACTGTTTCAGTTTAGTGACAGGTCCAATATGTTGGATAAAAGAGAAAATCAGTTCTTATGAAGGATGTCAGATACCATGAGGCTCCGATGGGTTGATGACAGTAAAATGTCCTGAGTTGGAATCTTTATTGTATTGTGACAGTTGATTTCTTTTCTCTGGTGAGAATTTCTGTGAGTTTACAGTAATTGACCCATGCTGGGAAAAATTAAAGGTAAGGTTGTGCTTTGGTACTGATAAGAGGATCAGGGTTATTTCATGTTCTTTGAGGAAATGGGAAATCCAAAGGGTATTGAGACTGTCTAAGTCTACTGGTGTTGTGAGAAATCGATTCTCAGATAGTGAATGATCTTTGTATAATGCCCAAGAGAATGCTGGTAAATTAAGGGATGAAGGTCAACCCATTAACTGGTCTGACACTTGACTCAGAAAGAAAGCTCTAGCAAATTGATGACTAGGTTCTGTTCCTATACCTGTAGAGGTCCCTGGGTCCTTTTACTAAGCCTAAGAGAAGGCATGATAGCTTTTAAGAAGCCGAAGGGTCCTTGTACAACGCCCATGAGGAGGCGGGGATGCTTTTAAGAAGCCCGTGGGTCCCCAAACCCCGAGAAGTTCAAGACATGCCATTCACCGAGAATAGATCAAGCCAGGAAAGTCCGAAAATTTGGAAGAAACTCAAGAGATGCCATTTTCGGAGAAAAGATCATCTCTGGGGAGTTAGAGTTTCTTTGACAATTTCTAAGGGTGACAGTCTGAGAAAGGGTTCACCGAGAATGCTGCCTTTCACGTCTCCATATTGTTTAACCCCAAGAGGAGGGAAGACTGTATCTGGTAATCCTATGGGGGATCTAGTTTTGTTTGTATTTAAGAGTGACCAACAGGGCTTTACCTAGTGCTAGACGTAGTTGCCGGGGAAAACTCTAAATAACTATACTAGTATTACACAGTTGAGATTTGACAAGTATATAAAAGGATGTGAAAGAAGACTTACAGTGAGCAGCCCCACTATACAGTTATATATATATATATGAAAGCGGATAAAGAAAGAGGGTAAACACTTACTCGGTTGTAGAGCTTCCATGCTGTTTTGTTTGTTTGTTCAATAAAGAAAGCTTTGATAACAATATTATATTCTAAACCAAAGGAGAAAGTACTTTAAAAAGATTTTTGGGGCTTACAGCTCAAGGAGAGGCCCAAGGTTTTATCAGTGATTGCACTGTTGTTTTAAAATTATACAGGGACTTATACAAGTGACTGAGGCCCAAAATGGTTTTCTGTACAAAGGGATGGGTCTTACACTCTCTCAAAAGGCCTAAAGGTGTTTAAAGGAATGAGGCTTATAACACGAGGGTAGGCCCAGATGATTTGATTTTTGAACTGGCGATCGCACCGAGATTTCTTTAATATACTGGGTCTTATACAATGCATTGAGGCCCAAAAAGGTTTTGGTTAAAAAAGGGTTTGGGTCTTACACTCTATTAGAGGCCAAAAGTTTTTAAAAGAAAAGATGGGGCTTACAACTCAAGGAGAGGCCCATATGATTTTGTCTGAAAAATGACGATCGCGCCGAGATTTCTTTAACGTATTAGGTCTTATACAATGCATTGAGGCCCAAAAAGGTTTTATTTACAAGGGATAGGTCTTACACTCTATTAGAGGCCCAGATGATTTTTGTTAAAAAGCGACGATCGCGCTGAACTTTTTGATGGTGTCGGGACTTATGCAATACACTGAGGCCCAAATCATTTTGGTTTTCAAAAAGGGTTGGGTCTTACACTCTACTAGAGGCCCAAAGGTTATTTAAAAAGTTTTGTTTGGGTGAAAATCAAGGAAACCCTAATTTCATCATTTTAAAAGTAAATTCTCAAGAAAAATCAATAAAGAATGATAAAATACCAAATAAGTTTGAATAAACAACTTGTGATTTTTGGTTGAGATTTGAAAAATGATGTTTTAATCACAAGATGAATTAAAATTAATTTAGTTTTGATTTTCAACATGAGAATTCAATTTTAAAATGTTTAAAAAACAATTAAAATGAATTTATTCATAAAAATACCAACTATATTAAATAAATAATATATACTTGATTTTTTTGTCGAATAAAATATTTCAACATTTTTGTGATTTTTTGCAAAAAGAACCAATAAAAAATAATTAAAATTGAAGGAGTTATTTATTTTTCAAATCATTAAAAATAATATGAAAAATAGTAAAATATGAAAAAAGTGGTAAAAAAGAGGATCTGGGGCGAGGGGGATTCGAACCCCAGACCTCTTGTGTACAGGGCGTGCGCCTTACCACTGGGGTGGTGATACATCCGTTGATTGAAACACAACCACAAATATACAAGGCTTGCCTTGTTTTTGCCCTGGCCCAAGGCAAGGAAAGGCAAAATTTTGGTTAGAAACATGAAGGCCATAACTTTCTCATTTCTCCATGGATTGGGACAAAATTTAGGTCTATCCTGCCTAGAATTTCACAAAGAATCTAATAGTGGTGGTGTTTTTTTTTTTCAGATCATGCACCTATTGAAAAACCCGATAGTGGTTTTGAAATAGGCCATGATTTGCATTTTCTGTGCTATCTCTTGGTACATGTATGAATTACATGATAAATTGGTGCAAACATAACACATATAACATGTATAAGAGATACATGATCATTGGACATCAAAGGAAAGCAAGATTCAAAGAATTCAAGTTGTGATGCTTACCTCTTTTTGGAGCTTTTGTGCAATCTACTAAGGGCTTTGTTCCAGAAATGATTTGATGCTTTGGACACCCTCAAATGATCTCTTAGAAGCTTTTAGGATGGTTGGAATCAGCTGGAAACCATAGGAACAAGTTTGAGCTCTTTCTTGCGAAAGGGGCAAAAGTGGCCAAAATAGCAACTCTCTCAAATGGTGTTCCATATTTGTGGAACCATTTGGGATAGGTCAAGGATGATATTTAGAGGGTGTTTGAGGTTTTATCTGGTTTGGAAAGATACTAAATCAAGACATGGTTTGAAAAATGCACAAAAGTCCTATTTTGAGGTTTTGAGAGGGGACTTTGTGATTTTGGTGTTACAGGTCACTTGTGTAGGTTTGGACAACTTAGATATGACATATTGGATGTGTTTGGATGATGAGCTATGGTGGAATTGCTCTCTAACTCAAAAACACAGAGTTACCTTGCTAAAGAAGGCATTTTTGCCAAGAGAAAGAGATTTTGAGGAAAGCAAGTGTTGTAGTGCTTTGGTGAACTCAAACTGAGTACAAATAAGCTCTATTTATAGTAGAGCAAGTTTGTTTTGCAAGCAATAGTGAATGGCAACTGCAGGAGAGGTTTGGCCAATGGTTACACTTTGGAATCTCAAGTCTCCTCTAGCCATTGACTAGAGGTTAGAGCACAGGCTGTTGGTTCCCTAGTTCTTGAATAAGTCTTGACTGAATTTAGTTGGAAATGGCTCAGTCTATGCCACCTTGGTGCATCCAATGAATGCTCCAAAACAAAATTGGAGTCTTGTCCCTCTTTTAGGCATTTCTATGTTTGGCATGCTACTTTTGGTTCCAAAGACATGGGAGGCCGATGGATCAGTGTTTGTCCCTCCTTGGTCTCCCCTTGAGGTATTTAGATGGATAGACTTGCTTGCCCTTTGCAAATTTTGAGCAAATCGAGCAAAAATCCCAAATCTGCCTTGTTATGACAGTTGCAGCAAGGCATATTGCCACAGTCATAACTTCTTGCTCAAATTGAGTTTGGTGAAGTTCTTGGCCATTTTGGAAATCTCTCATATGATACAACATATGTGTGATCATAGTTTGTTTTGACACTTTTTGGATCCTAGTGAAAAATACCCTTACATTTAGAAAAAAGTGAAGGAAGATTCTGACTTAGTGAAAATTTCACTAAGTGTTGGAAAAAATGACATTTCATGTTTTCAGCCATTTTGATCATTCCATAACTCAAAATCCATGATGAATTGGAATGAGGTGTAGTTGAAGCTTTTGTAGAGGGTCATGAGAGCTACAAATCCAGCTTTGAATGGGGAAAAATGGTCTTGTGGTTTAAGAGATATGATCCTCCAAAGTTGGTACCCTAGCCACTTTGTTCCATAACTTAGAAATTTTCTAAGTTTTTATGGTTACCCCTTTTACAAGTTATCCCACTTTTCTTGATTTTTCTTGAGGAATGATGATCCCAATCACACATTAACATCATTTTAGGGTCAAAGAACCATAGTTATGAAAAATCTCAAAAAGTCAAAGTTGACTTTTGTGCACAGTTGACTTTTTATCAGATGAATTCCAAACTGTGCGATCCTCTATGAAATCAAGTCCTTGACCTAAATCAAACTTGATGGATTGATTTTATAGGTATTATAGGGTGTATTGAATCATGTCCCAAGGTTTGGGAGCATGCCTGGGTCAAAAGTCAAAGGCACAGTTGACTTTTTCCGCGAAACCCTAACTGTGGTTCTGATGAACTTGAAACTTGGGAATCAAGCTCCTTGGATCAATCCATTGTTACAAATGGATCAATGTGGTTTATTGGAGACCCTCAAATCCTCTCTTGAGGTCTTGGCTCATGTTTTGTCCTAAAAGTCAACTTAGGGGTGAATTAGGTCAAGAAACCCTAATTCCTGATTTTTTGTGAATGCGTCCCCTGAGGTTAAATTGACTTGATGATTGGGGTTCATGATATCCCTTGGAGCATCTTAGGTTATGCTTTGAAGCATTGGCTCATGCCCAGAGGAAGAATTCCATCTGGAGGCCCTGGTCGACCAAAACCCTAATTTGGTGACACTGGCGATCTTGAGGCTTAATCCACTTGGAATGTTGCAGCCTTGTGCATGATCCTTGATATGGGAGTCCTCTTGATCCATTGGGGATGTTTGAGAGGCTAGACAAGTTGAAGATCATGTCATTCCGTGATTGATCCTTTATCTAAAACTCAGAGAGGGCCTGAAACCCTAATTTTGATTGTAGTGGATGCTCAGCCATCTTTGGGGAGGCTAATGAGGCATAATGATACGCCCATATTGTGATGATGATCTGCACAATGATGGGAAATCTTAGTGGTCAAAATTTGGGGTATGAGAGATGCCCCTATTTAATCTTCTTGGACCTGAAGGTGTGAATGACGAAGGTATTTAGGAATTCAGGGTGCAAGAGGATTAAATATCGGAATACACGAAATTTTGATGGCGGTTATCAATGGTAGCTTACACATTCATCTTCTTTTGCTAAGCAATGATACTTAGAAAAGGTAAGCTTTCCCTCGATCCTGGTTTCCTACCAAGGAACTGGTCTTAGTCTCTGAAATAAACTTCTCCTCGATCCTGGTTTCCTACCAAGGAACTGGTCTCAGTTTCTTTTGTAAACTTCCCCTCGATCCTGTTTCCTACCAAGGAACTGGTCTTAGTTTCTGAAATAAACTTCCCCTCGATCCTGGTTTCCTACCAAGGAACTGGTCTTAGTTTTTGAAATAAACTTCCCCTCGATCCTGGTTTCCTACCAAGGAACTGGTCTTAGTTTCTTTTGTCAATAAACATCTTGACAAGGGACGCTATGTGTAGCGGTTTTCCTCAAACTCCTCGCAGAATTTTCCCGGGGAGATGCCATTTGATAGAAAACTTTTGATGTCAGAGTTGCTGGGGAAACCCATTCGTCTGAGCTGTAGAGGTGCACAAACTTCTCTGTGAGAGACGCCATTTGTTGACTCTACTGGGGAAAATGAGTCTCTTGAGAGACTGTTTCCTGCTTGGGGTTACTACATCATACTTTTCTCAGGATCTTCTCGGAGAAATTCCATATGATGTGATCCAATTTTGAGGTGCTGATGACCTTTTTGTCAGCAGATTTTTCGGAGAAAAATGGTTGCATTGCCGAATCTCAGATTAAGAGGCTTTCTCTAGGGATTTTCCTTAATCCGGGAAAGCGAAGACATCATCTTTAATGGCAAAGAGTGACATTGGCTGAAGGTTCTCTGGCCTTTCAGAGGTTCAAGTTATCAAAGTGGTCAAGGACTGTCTCCAATCCAGAAATAAACTGGAAGAGATATCGTTTAGATAGTTCCCCTCCTGACGAGGAAAGAGCCCACAACTCGATTGAGAGGACTGTTATCACTAGGGGATAAGACCGACTAGAGTGCTGGTGATGCAACATGATTATGAATGTAAATCAACCATGCATGATGTATGTATGTATATGCTGACACAACTGACGCGTCATATAAACTAATAGATGAACACGACTGGATACTCGGCCACTGCTTGGACGAAGAAGTACTGCTGGATCAAGATAGCAATTCTGCCTTGCTTAGGAGAGATAGTCCCTGCGAGGAACACCGTTGGTCGGGCTCAGGAGGTAAGAACTTGGCCTAGAGGTGTCAGATGAAACATGGTCTCTGACACAATTGATCCTTCGTTCAGGTGTACTGGTTTAGAAGGAGTACTTTGATTCTGCACTTTAAAGCTCACTTGTTTCTGGAGAAACGATCGATGCTCTTTCGATGTTCAACAGTCAAAAGAAATTGCCATCTTTATTTAAACGCATAAAAAGTTTGACAAGTAAATTCATTTTTGTTTCGTTTCAAGAATCGTTAATCATGTTAAAACGTCGTTCTGTAAAGCTAAAACAAATAAGAATTGCAAACAAAAGCACAAGGGCTCAAATTTTATTGATAGGATGAAAATCAGCCAAGCGCGTGATTCCATAGAGTATGTACAAAGTTTAGAAAATGGTAACTTAAGGGAAAAAGGGCTACATTGAAACACGACGACCGCTATCCTTCTACCAACTTTGAATTCTGGATATCTTAAGCTTCTGTCGAAGATGACCTTGATCGAGATTTCCTTCGATGTATGATGTAACTGCTGCTGAGGGACTTGCCTCTGTTGGACATAGTTACTTGCCATTATCCCTAATTTTTGCCTGGATTGTACTTTGAGATTTCCAATCCACCGGGACGATATTTGATTATGTCTCTAATTTTTGCCTGGATTTCCCTTTCGGGTTTTCAATCCACTGAGATGTTTTTTTTTTTAGTTTAGGCGTAGTATTTCTTGACTACATCAACATTCGTGGGGTAGGAAAACTCTTCTCCATCCATGGTTGCGAGTCTCAAGGCACCGCCTGAGAAAGCCTTCTTGACCACATAGGGGCCGTCATAATTCGGAGTCCATTTGCCCCGGGAATCAGTGAGAAACGATTGTATCTTTTTGAGCACGAGGTCTTCTTTTCTGAAAATGCGAGGTCTGACCTTTTTTTTAAACACCTTCTTTATTCTTTACTGATACAACTGACCGTGGCATAGTGTCGTTATTCTATTTTCTTCGATCAGATTTAGTTCGTCATGTCTCCTTTGACACCATTCAGCTTCTGTAAGCTTAGCTTCCATCAATACCCGGATTGATGGGATCTCTACTTCTATGGGGAGCACTACTTCCATGCCATATACTAGAGAGAAATAGGTTGCCCCTGTTGAAGTGCGGACAGATGTGCGATAACCGTGAAGAGCATAGGGTAGCATCTCGTGCTAGTCTTTGTAGGTTACAACCATCTTCTGAACAATCTTCTTGATGTTCTTGTTAGCAGCTTCTACTGCTCCGTTCATCTTGGGTCAGTAGGGAGATGAGTTATGGTGTTCGATCTTGAACTCAACGCACAACTCTTTCATCATCTTATTGTTCAAGTTGGATCCATTATCAGTAATGATCTGGTTCGGAACACCATAACGGCAGATGATATTGTTTTTGATAAATTGGACCACCACTTGTTGGGTTACATTAGCGTACAACGCTGCTTTGACCCACTTGGTGAAGTAGTCAATGGCTACCAGGATGAACCGATGTCCGTTCAAAGCCTTAGGTTCAATCATTCCAATCATGTCGGTTCCCCATATAGAAAAAGGCCATGGGGAAGAAAGAACTTTGAGATTCGTTGGCGGTACATGGATTTTGTGACATCTCCTCATGTACTTGTAGCAGTCGGATTCCATGGTCAACCAGTAGTACCATGCTCTTAGAATTTTTCTCGCCATTGTGTGTCTGTTGGCATGAGTGCCAAAGGATCCTTCGTGAATTTATTTTATCAGCATGTCTACATATGGTCTGTCTACGCATCAGAGCAAGACCATGTCAAAATTTCTCTTATAGAGCGTATCACTGCTCAGGAAGAAGCTGCCTGCTAGTCTTCTGAGGGTTTTTCTGTCTTTCCTTAGTGCCCCAGGTGGGTACTCTTGTTTCTGAAGGAAGCATTGGATATCGTGATACCAAGGTTTGTTGTCTATGACTACTTCAATCGTGAAGATGTAAGCGGGTTTCTCAAGGCGCATTATGTTAATCTTAGGTATGTCATTCTACTGACCCACACTAATCATGGAAGAGAGAGTGGCTAATGCATCAGCCATGTGATTCTTCACGAGGAATGTGATGAAAATCAATTCTGTTGAAGAAAGGTAACAACCTTCTTGCGTAGTCTTTGTAAGGAATTAGTCCTGATTGGTATGTTTTCCAATCTTTTTTGATCTCATTGATAACCAGGGTTGAGTCTCCATATACATCTAAGTTGTTGATCTTTAAGTCGATCACTTCTTCGAGACCCATAATACAAGCTTCGTATTCGACCTCGTTGTTTGTACACTTGAACGTAAGTCGGGCGGTGAAAGGAATGTGGGTACCCTGAGGTGTTATGATAATTGCCCTAATTCTGTTTCCGTAATGATTAACAGCTCTGTAAAAAATTAGTCCCCATTGGGAACCTGGTTCTGGCCCTTCACTGTGTAGTAATTCATCACAATCTTTCATTTTTAGATATATGACATCTTCGTCTGGGAAGTCAAACCCTACTGATTCTTGATCGTCAATCGGTTGATGAGCCAAATGATCGGTTAAAACACTTCCCTTAACGGATTTTTAAGCGTGGTACTCGATGTCGTATTTTGATGACAACATCTGCCAACGGGCAATCCATCCCGTGAGAGCAGGCTTTTTAAAGACATACTTGATTGGATCCATTTCGGAGATTAACCAAGTAGTGTGACAAATCATATACTGGCAAAGACGTTTGGCTTCCCAAGCCAAAGCACAACAAGTTTTCTCGAGCATAGTGTATTGAGTCTCGCAGTCGGTGAATTTCTTGCTCAAATAGTAAATGGCAGACTCCTTCCTTTTGGTTTTGTCTTGTTGGCCAAGTACACAACCCATTGAGTCCTCTAGAACTGTGAGGTAGATGATCAGTGGTCTTCCTTCCACTAGAAGTGATTGAATCGTTGGTTTCAACAGGTATTCCTTAATACTGTTGAAGGCAGTTTGGCAATCTTTCGTCCAAACGCTGTCCTAATTCTTTTTGAGTAATTTGAAAATTGGTGCGCATGTTGCGATCATAAGGAATATGAATCTGGAGATGTAGTTCAAATGTCCCAGGAATCCTCTGACTTGTTTTTCAGTTTTCGGAGAAGGCATTTCTTGAATGGCCTTGACCTTGTCAGGATCAACCTCAATTCCTTTCTGGCTGACGATGAACCCTAAAAGTTTTCTTGAACGGACACCGAACGTGCATTTGTTGGGATTCAAGCGGAGTTTATATTTTCTCAACCGCTCGAATAGTTTTGATAGGTGGGTCACATGCTCCTCTTATGTTTTAGATTTGGCAATCATGTCATCGACATATACCTCGATTTCCTTATGTATCATGTCATGAAACAGAGTAGTCATGGCCCTTTGATAGGTTGCCCTAGCGTTCTTCAAACCGAACGGCATTACCTTGTAACAAAAAGTCCCCCATGGGGTGATAAAGGAAGTTTTCTCCATGTCTTTCGGCGCCATTTTTATCTGATTATAGCCCGAGAATCCATCCATGAAGGAGAAAACTTTGAACTTTGTCGTACTGTTAACCAGCATGTCAATGTGTGGTAAAGGAAAGTCATCCTTTGGACTAGCCTTGTTTAGATCTTTGTAATCGACACACATTCTGACCTTTCCGTCCTTTTTTGGAACGGGTACTATGTTGGCTAACCATTGAGGATATTCTGAGGTGGTGAGGAAACCCGCGTCAATCTGTTTCTGCACTTCCTCTTTGATTTTGATGGCCATGTCTGGATGAGTCCGTCTCAACCTCTGTTTTACTGGCGAACATTCTGACCTTAACGGTAGATAATGTTCGACGATGCTGGTATCCATCCCTGGCATGTCCTGATAGGACTAAGCGAATACATCGGGAAACTCTTTGAGAAGCTTTATCAAACTTTCTTTGACAGTTGGACTGAGAAGTGCCCCAA
This sequence comes from Lathyrus tuberosus, assembly GCA_022829125.1. Lineage (NCBI taxonomy): Eukaryota > Viridiplantae > Streptophyta > Magnoliopsida > Fabales > Fabaceae > Lathyrus > Lathyrus tuberosus. The sequence goes on along the minus strand of JALAZF010000283.1, from coordinate 5,820,946 downwards.
TCCTGATTTCTTTTCTCTCTTCTTCTGAACCTAAGTTGACCGTTTCCAACGGCTCTTTGTGAGGTTCAATGGACCTTTCCTTCTGTTTGAGTAGTCGGGAGATCTCTTCTGGAATTTCTTCATCATCTTCTTCTTCAGCCCCAAATACTGGGAACTCAAAGTTGGGAGAAGGCATTGGATCGTATGTTTCAACGGGGTTTAAAACAAGCAATCTGCATGACAGTATGATTTGTGTTTAGAAGAGATAGAGAAAATTCGGGTGTGTGCAGTGTATTTTTTTTGAAAAACTGCTTGTTTATTTTGAATTGTTTTTTAGGATTACCATTTTCTGAGAAAAGCGAAAAGAGAAAACAATAATTAATGCGGAGATTACAGAACGACGTTATTTTATTTATGAACAAGTCAATTCTTGAAACTACATCCCTATAAAACAAAACTCTGTCGCTTTGGGTGAAGAGAAGAGGGATAATTACAGAAAGTGAGCCCTATCAAAACATCCGTTTCACCTGGGCAGGGTGAAAGGTTAAGATAAAGACGGCAATTACTTTGACTTATGAACAATCTTCGGAACATCGACAGCAACCCATTGGCGGTGAACTCCTCGGTGAATCACAAAGTCTGGTACCTTCCTTGATTTGTCTTCAGAAATAATGCTGATTTCTGGTGGAGCCGGATCATTGGAATCTGTTTCCCAGGCAGAGTCACCGTAGGAGGATTCCTCAGTTGTATTTTGTAGAGTATTTGTGCTCTCAGGAAAATCTCCCCATCCAGTTGGCTGGATGTCTTTGAGCCTGATACGAGAGCTCTCAGGAGTGGTGTACTTGACCATATAGTCGTATTTTCCACTCGGTTGTCCTAAGGTGCCCACACTTCTGTGGAACTGGAGGAGTCATCTCTCTCGATGACGTTGACCTCAGGAAAAGCATAGTTGATGAATTCTGGTCCGGTAAATGTTGCAAATTCATCGTCGTGATGGATATTTTCTGAATGACCTGAGTGTTGATCCCATGACATGGTGGGGACACAGGTATTCTTTTCAATGATGCTCAGCTGATTTTCATTGTTCGACTGATTTTCTTGCCCTAAGTCTCCTGGGTACGGCTGCCACATAGGCAGGCCATCCATTGGGCCATAATAGTCGTGTACAAAGTTGTCCTTCATCAGAGTGTCTTCCTCTAATGAGTTTGGTGGAGCACGACATCCTTCCGGATCACAATCTCCGTACATCATTTTGACATCTGACCTTGGTATAAATCTCGAACTCTGTGCGGGATAGAAAAATGGCGTAGGCACTTCTTCCTGAGACATATAACCGTCCTTGTTAAGATATGACTTATACTCTTTCTCTGTATCGGAGGGATCTCCCTCGTTGATGGTATGGACTGCTTGAGGCACTAGGTGAAGGAAACCTCCATTGTGGAAGAAGTTCTGAATGGGATGATGACTTTCATCGTTAGCAGCTGTCTGGGTGCAGGTCGCAGAAAAACCAAGACCCTTCTTTGTTTTATTATCAGCAGGAATGACAAGCTGTCCCCATCCTTTCGTATTGTTACTTTCAATTGCCTCGAGAGCATCTTTGTATGAGAGAATAGAGGTTCCTTTCCCTGATTGATTCTCATTGCTCACCGAAAGTGCTTGGAACTGAGTTCCAACAACCTCCTCGGGTTCTATACAAGTAGATAATGACAGGTTACTCACGATCAAGGCTTGTTCTCCAAAGACCGTGACGAGTTGATCTTTCTTGACGAACTTTAGTTTCTGGTGCAGCGTCGAAGTGACTGCCCCAGCCTGGTGTATCCAAGGTCTTCCTAATAAACAGCTGCATGCTGCCCGGACGTCCATGACCTGGAAAGTGATTAGGAAAATGTGAGGACCGATAGTTATGGAAAGGTTGACTTCGCCAATAACTGCTTTCTGAAATCTGTCAAAGGCTTTGACGATAACCTCACTGCCTCTCATCGGGAGTCCTTTGAATGGTAGTCGCATTAAAGTGGACTTCGGCATAACGTTGATGGCCGATCCTGTGTCTACCAGTACGCTGGCTAAAACATCGTCGTGGCAGTTGACCGTGATATTGAGGGCCATGTTGTGACTTTTGCCCTCATCTGGCAAATCCTCATCACTGAATCCTAAGTTGTTGTAGGAAGTGATGTTAGAGATGATGCTATCGAACTGTCGTATTGACACATCCTGTTCCACAAAGGCCTGCTCTAAGACTTTCTGTAGAGCCTCTCTGTGGGCTTCGGAACTAAGTAAAAGTGATAACACAGAGATCTTCGAAGGAGTTTGTAACAGTTGATCAACAATGTTATCTTCACTTCTTTGGATGAGCTTCAGCATCTCATCATTGTTTTTCAAAAGGTCGGGATTACAGGACTGACCGACTGATGGATTAGGAACTTCTGTTTGAAGTTCCTTTTCTCTGCCGGGTTCTCCAACTCCTCTGGTGAAGATTCTACCGCTCCGTGTTACTTGACTGATGTCTGCAATATTCACGGCGGAGGGTAATGGAATTTCCTTTCCATTCTCAATTATTGTTGCACCATATTTGTAAGGGATCGCCTTAGCTGATTCATACGGTAATGGTCCCGACAGATAAATAACTACAAGAGCCTTCTGATTTTTCTGACTGTCGTAGGTAACTTCAATCAGTTCCTGAATAGGACATTTGATTCGTCCAGTAGAGGGATGATGGTACAAACATCCTTGTTCTGTTGATGATCAGAGATTATGACAACGTCTTTGATTTGATCAGCGAAGTAGTCCGGCGTCTAATTGATTTGCTCAGAACTCGGACACAGGTGAATCTCTTTACGATCCAACTGACCTTAAAGAGCTGCCCGCACAAGGTAGCATCCTTGGTTATTCTCTGAGCAGACTCTACAGCGTTCATAGTTGTGTGGTGGCACTTGGTCACGCCCGCTTTGAATGCAGTGCAACCTTACCAGGTCAGTTTCCATATATCGGACATCCTGACTTTGACGCCGAGTAGGGTTCCCGTTAAGCACACTGATTTGTTGCGTGTCTTCATCCATATAGATCAGAAGCTACCAGCGGTTTAACAAGTGTTGTAAAGTTATTTGAACGAGAGCGCACCCTTGGTTACTCTCACAACATACTTTACAGCTCAGATAATCATGTGACGTGAGAAAACTGAGTTGGACCTGTCTGGTGTGTAACTCCACCAAGCTGGTATTCATCAAACGAATATCGAAGATTTGAATCATTTTGATCTGATAGGAATTTCTATCACGGTAGTCCTGGATCCATCCAAGATCCATCTGACGCTGGAGGGCCTCTTGTATGAAAGAGCATCCCTGTTTGTTTATCGAGCAAGTCAGACAGGAATTATAGTCATGCCATGGCAGATTATGATACTGGGTTTGCCTTGACTGCATCGCCACCAAGTTGACATTCATTGCACAGATGTCGTGGTTCTGAATGATGTTGGAATTCGTATAGGTCATGTTGACTCCATGAACTCGATGCTCTTGGATCCACCCGAGATCCAATTATTCCTGTAGAGCTGATTGCACCACAGAACATCCTTGATTGTTTTTAGAGCAGATATCACACTGGTGATAATTGTGAGGTGGTATATGGCCATACCTGATCTGTGTGCGATGCATCTTGACCAGATTGACCCTTAATAAGAGTACATCATGAATTTGATAGATGTTGTTAGACTCCCCCTCTATCAAATTTACCTTAACTTTCTCGTGTTGAGGTAGCGGGTCTTGAGAACATTTAGATTCGTATCTTTGAAAGATAAGACCCCAATCCTAACAAGTTTTTGTACGTCGGATTTGAAACTGAGACAGTTTTCTATGTTATGCCCTGGTCCTCCTTGATGGTAAGGACAAGTTTGATCCGTTTTGAACCAAAAAGGCGGATTTTCCGGTACTGTAAGAGGAGACTTGGTTTGGACATGCCCCTTGACCAGTAATAATGGAAACAGTTATGTGTACAACATGGGTATAGGGTCAAACCCTGGTGGTCGCGTTGTACGGTTATTATTGTTGTACGGTGGACGAGCCTGCTAAAGAGGCTGTTGTGTCCTTTACTGATATTGCTGTTGATTCGGTTGGCTCTGCGCAACCTGAGGTTGAAACGTAGGAACAGGCGCAGAGTTGATAACAGGAGTTACAACTGCTACAGGTTGGTAACGTCGCCTTTGCTTTCCGAGAGAGATATTCCCAATATCCTGCTCTTTTTTCTTAGGGAGAGCACCACCGTATCATTTTGTACTGCTTGATGATCCAACGTTTTTAACTAAACGTCCTTCCCGACGGCTTCCTCAAGACGAACTCCTATGCCCACCATCTCGGTGAAGTCGCTGTGCACGCTGGCAACCATTCTATCGTAGTAAAATTAGCTCAGGGTTTTTAAGAAGATCTTTGTCATCCCTTTTTCCTCCAGCGGTGGAGAAATCTGAGCGGAAATTTCACGCCATCTCTGAGCATACTCCTTGAAAGTTTCCTTGTCCTTTTGTGACATCGATCTAAGCTGATCTCTGTCCGGTGCCATGTCCAAATTGTATTTATATTGTTGAACCAAAGCGGCGCCAAGATCTCTGAGAGTGCCGATCGTAGTGAGGTTTAAACCCATGTACCATTTTAATGCGGCACCGGTTAAACTATCTTGGAAATAGTGGATCATGAGCTCCTGGTTCTTTGTATGAGCTGACATTCGCCGTGCGTACATCACCAAATGGCTTTGAGGGCAATATTTACCCTTGTACTTTTCAAAATCGGGTACCTGGAATTTGTGCGGAACTTTCACATTAGGGACCAAACAAAGGTCCACGGCGTCCTTTCCAAATAAATCCTGACCGCGAAGGGCTTGTAGTTCTTTCTGCATCTCCAGGAATTGTTCTTGGAATTCATTCAATCTGTCGAACATACTTTCGTTTCCACCAAAAGGTATCTGTGGAATCTGTCCTTCCGGGACAGTGTGCACCACGGGTGGTGGTATAGTCATTATGGCCGAGACTCTCGGTGTCTCCCGAAGTTTGTAACCTTCAGGAGTTGCTGTCATGCTCCTGGCATCTTCGCTTTCCCGAAGTTTGTAACCTTCAGACCCAGCGGTTCCTACTGCGGTTCCCTGATCCTCAGTGATCGGCGGAACATATCCTTCAGGGATATAGTTGATAGGCATGCCCCAGTGACGATCTTTCGGCATTTTGTACCTAGGATCATACTTCTACACTATGGGCGTTGATGTGATCTCTGAGATCACAGTCCTTTGTTGTTGCATTTGAGCTACTGCTAGAGCTTGCATGTCATTATGAAGCTTCCTCAGATCCTCTTTCAGAGTGTCGATCTCTTCCCTCAACTCTCTGTTCTCTTCCTCGAGATCATCCATCTTTTTCTGATGATTGGCCCGAGTATTGTATGAATGAGACAGTTTGACTCTAGAATCGAGACGCAAATGTGAGATTCGTAGGTAAGAAGAATGCGTTTATGCGAGAATGATGAATGATACGCAATGATTATGTTAACTGTATATATTTTGTTTAATCAAAATAAACTTCGACAATTGGATTGCAAATATCAAACAGTGGGGAAACCCCGTTTTATTGAATTCAAAGATTACGGAAATGGAAATACAGTAATTTACATAGTGCTGCAAAAGGAAATCTAAGCTAATGGATCCTGAGTCCTCTCTGAGGAGATCTCAGGTGCTGGTTCTGGTATTTTCCTTTTCTTTGACCGGGGCTCTTGGGCCGTTGTCGGGTTGTCATTCCTTTGCCAAGTGAAAGGAGCGAGCAAACTCCTTTGGTTATCCTGATTCTCCACAACATGCTGCTCTAAAATCTCAATCAGAGCATCCTTTTCTCTTAACAGTTCCACTCCACATTGAGAATACGGTACTTGTTCCTCCAAGACCTCTTCTCCTGCTGAACTTTGCTGAGAGTAACCTGAAGTTTTTCCGTCTCAGACATAAAATAAAGGGCAGAGTCCCTTAATGGAAGAACTTCCTAGCGAGGGTAAGGCATCCTCAACTTGAGAGCTCTAGTTTGTACCGAGTGGAGATAAGGCTCCACCGAGACACAGTCTGGTTTTCCTAGAGACTCTGGTCTTTTCCTGTGAATGTGTTTCCAGGCATGCACTATTTCCATCTTTAAAGCCTTGTCATTTTCTCTTTCCTTGAAGAAAAGACCTTCCAGATGAGCATTACACGGGACATGCCTCATTGGGTATCCAAATTGACGACGAACTAACACCGGATGATAGTTGATTCTCCCTTAGTTCCTATAAGGGGTACATTTGGGAAATTTCCACAATGGTCAATGATCCTGATTCCGTCATAGATTCGATTGTACCAATCGATGTCAGAGTTGGTAAGAGACATGATTCTCTGCGACCAACGTAAAGTATTCTTTTGATCCCAAAATGCAGCAGACTTGGGCAAATGGGAAGTGAACCATTTGTAAAGCAAGGGTACACAGCATGTGATCATTCCTCTGCTGTATAAATTCCTTAAGTGTACCGAATGATACACATCTGCGAGTAAAGTCGGTACAGGGTTTCTAATCAGAAAAATCTTAATGGCGTTGATATCTACAAAGTTATCGATGTTGGGAAACAAAAATAACCCGTAGGTGAGCAAAACAAAGATGCTCTCGAAAGCGGCCACGTTCCCTATACTGGCAAAGTATAGAGCTTTCTTTGTCAAGAACTGGGCTGGCAAACCCTGGATTCCACCCTTAGTGGTCATGTGAGTCCTAACCTCTGACTCATCCAAACAAATTGCTCTTGCAATAGTTTGATCCTTTGGAATTTCTTCCAGTCCAGAAAAGGGAGCTTGATCAGTGATATGCAGATCAGTAAAGTGAGAATACTCCTCCAGCGTTGGTGCTAGTTGATAATCCGGGAATGTGAAATTGTGATAGACCGGATCATAGAACTAGATTAGTGTGGACAAGATTCCTTCGATTACATGGACCCTTAATAGAGACAACAATCCTCCATACTTGGCTCTGAAAGCCTCGTGGTTGGTAATCATTCTCGCCAAACCTCTCAAATCCTCTAACTTCAGAACCTTGAAGGTGTACTTGTGAGTTTTCGTTCTACCAAAATCCATTATCGCAATCTCCTTTCTCTGACATTTGTAATCATTGTCTTAGTTTAATTTGAAAAAGAGAGACTAGAAGAGAATATTTTTCTTTTGTGTTAATGTTTTTTATATGAATACATGAATGCAGCACACAAAAACATAGAAAAAACACGGGGTCAAAGGGTCGGTGTCATGAAGTCAAGGCTCTACCCCCCCCAAAGGTTTATACTGGTGTTTTTTTATACCTGTCTGCAAAATCATTGACCCCTCTTGGGATAACAACAACAAGCGGATCGCCAGCGAGCTGATGTATCCTAGAACGATCTCAAATAAAGGTTGTATCGCGTGACAACTATTTCCGATAGCTTCCGCACTACAAAATGGTTTAAGTCTACTAAAAACCTCAGCTTCTCAGATAACCCAGTCGACCACACTATTTTCAACAACCGAAGTCGTATAGGCAATGTATCTACAAAGGGAGTCTCCACTGAGTTTGATGGTCGACCGGGGACTCTTAACTGGGATTCACTCCCCGCAAGATTACCCATATTGCCATCACCTATCTTAGGTGTATACTCAATCTTTCCACATGCGGCATCACACGCATTCCCATTAGCAGAAAAATAAACACAGATATCAATTACGAAAAGTAGTATATATATTTGTCTTAATCATCCTAGACCTCTAGTATTATGATCCTATACAGACAATGACTCCCCAGTAGAGTTGCCATTTCGATGCCATTTTGTGAACTCAAGGTTTTCACCGAAGATTGTAAGAAAGAGAAGACGGCCCCACGGTGGGCGCCATTTTTTCTGTAGCGCGATTTTTGAGGTCCTGAGTCACTATCGCTTGGGTACTACAGTTCGATTCATTTTTTATCCTATTGAGCTGATTAAGGAAGGGAAATAGATGTCTCCAATTAACCCTGCTTGCATACTGAGTTTGAACAACAGTCTGTTAGGTTACAAATGCTATGTGGATGTGGGGCCCAATCTTTGGTTTTTTTGTTAAGAACACAGTGTCTGGATTATTTGTGAGGTTTTTGGTAATGTGTTTAGATTTGATGTTTTTGGGTTGATTTGGTGGAGATACTGGATTTTGGGTTTTTGATTAGTATGCTCGCTAAGATTTTTTCAATCTTATGCCTACGTATTCCCGTTTGATGAAACAGGGAAATCAGAGCGATCGTAGTTCCTCCTATTCTAGGGGAGGAAAAAGGTTGTTTTGGTGTCTTGTTCAAAGCCCAAGACATGAAGCTAAAGGTGGTTTGTATCTTGTTCAAAGCCCAAGATGTGAAGCTGAAGGGTTGGATGAGAGAGAATTTGTCATCTCTAAAAAGGAGTTGTTGATGTTTGTATGCTGTGAACAAGGCACAACTTTGATGCTAAAAGGTTGATTGACTCAACCGGGGTTTTCTTTATACAAAGCCTAAGAGGAGGCTAGAAGTTGACTTTTCTGGGGAAAATGTTCTTTCTGTCTTGTACAAAGCCCAAGATTAAGGCTAAAAGGGTTTGACTCAACAAGAGAGTCTTTTATACTCAACAAGAGAGTTTTTTGTTGTGCCTTGAATGAAGCCCAAGACGGAGGCTAAAAGTGTTTGACTCAATAAGAGAGTCTTTTATACTCAACAAGAAAGTGTTTTCTATCTCGTATGAAGCCCGAGATGGAGGCTAAAGTGTTTGACTCAACAAGAGAGTCTTTTATACTCAACAAGAGAGTTTTTCTATCTCATACGAAGCCCGAGGTGGAGTCTAAAAGTGTTTGACTCAACAAGAGAGTCTTTTATACTCAACAAGAGAGTGATTTTCTATCTCGTACGAAGCCCTAGATGGAGGCTAAAATGTTTGACTCAACAAGAGAGTCTTTTATACTCAACAAGAGAGTGATTTTCTATCTCGTACGAAGCCCGAGATGGAGTCTAAAGGTGTTTTACTCAACAAGAGAGTCTTTTATACTCAATAAGAGAGTATGAAAAGGTTAGTTCCACTAGGAAGAATCATTGTACAAAACCCAAGAGGGGGCTATCTATGCTGGTGACTGTTTCAGTTTAGTGACAGGTCCAATATGTTGGATAAAAGAGAAAATCAATTCTTATGAAGGATGTCAGATACCATGAGGCTCCGATGGGTTGATGACAGTAAAATGGTTTGAGTTGGAATCTTTACTGTATTGTGACAGTTGAGTTCTTTTTTCTGCTGAGAATTTCTGTGAGTTTACAGTAATTGACCCATGCTGGGAAAGATTAAAGGTAAGGTTGTGCTTTGGTACTGATCAGAGGATCAGGGTTATTTCCTGTTCTTTGAGGAAATGGGAAATCCAAAGGGTGTTGAGACTCTCCAAGTCTACTGGTGTTGTGAGAAATCGATTTTCAGATAGTGAATGATCTTTGTATGATGCCCAAGAGAAGGCTGGTATGTTAAGGGATGAAGGTCAACCCATTAAATGGTCACTTGACTCAGAAAGACAGCTCTAGCATATTGATGACTAGGTTCTGTTCCTATACCTGTAGAGGTCTCTGGGTCCCTGTACTAAGCCCAAGAGAAGGCATGCGAGCTTTTAAGAAGCCGAAGGGTCTTTGTACAACGCCCAAGAGGAGGCGGGGATGCTTTTAAGAAGCCCGTGGGTCCCCAAACCCCGAGAAGTTCAAGACATGCCATTCACCGAGAATAGATCAAGCCAGGAAAGTCTGAGAATTTGGAAGAAACACAAGAGATGCCTTTCACAGAGAAAAGAACATCTCTGGGGAGTTAGAGTTTCTTTGACAATTTCTAAGGGTGACAGTCTGAGAAAGGGTTCACCGAGAATGCTGCCTTTCACGTCTCCATATTGTTTAACCCCAAGAGGAGGGAAAACTATATCTGGTAATCCTATGGGGAATCTAGTTTTGTTTGTATTTAATAGTGACCAACATGGCTTTACATAGTGCTAGACGTAGTTGCCGGGGAAAACTCTAAATAACTATACTAGTATTACACAGTTGATATTTGACAAGTATATAAAAGGATGTGAAAGAAAACTTACAGTGAGCAGCCCCACAATACAGTTATATATATATATGAAAGCAGATAAAGAAATCAGGTAAACACTTACTCGGTTGTAGAGCTTCCATGCTGTTTTGTTAGTTTGTTCAACAAAGAAAGCTTTGATAACAATATTATATTCTAAATCAAAGGAGAAAGTACTTTGAAAAGATTGTTGGGGCTTACAGCTCAAGGAGAGGCCCAAGGTTTTATCAGTGATTGCACTGTTGTTTTGAAATTGTCAGGGGCTTATACAAGTGACTGAGGCCCAAAAAGGTTTTCTGTACAAAGGGATGGGTCTTACACTCTCTCAAGAGGCCCAAAGGTGTTTAAAGGAATGAGGCTTATAACACGAGGGTAGGCCCAAATGATTTGATTTTTGAACTGGCGATCGCGCCGAGATTTCTTTAACGTACTGGGTCTTATACAATGCATTGAGGCCCAAAAAGGTTTTGGTTAAAAAAGGGTTTGGGTCTTACACTCTATTAAAGGCCCAAAAGTTTTTAAAAGAAAAGATGGGGCTTACAACTCAAGGAGAGACCCATATGATTTTGTCTGAAAAATGACGATCGCGCCGAGATTTCTTTAACGTATTGGGTCTTATACAATGCATTGAGACCCAAAAAGGTTTTATTTACAAGGGATGGGTCTTACACTATATTAGAGGCCCAGACGATTTTGGTTAAAAAGGCGACGATCGCGCCGAAGTTTTTTATGGTGTCGGGACTTATACAATACACTAGGGCCCAAATCATTTTGGCTTTCAAAAAGGGTTGGGTCGTACACTCTACTAGAGGCCCAAAGGTTATTTAAAAAGTTTTGTTTGGGTGAAAATCAAGGAAACCCTAATTTCATCATTATAAAAGTAAATTCTCAAGAAAAATCAATAAAAAATAATAAAATACCAAATAAGTTTGAATAAACAACTTGTGATTTTTGGTTGAGATTTGAAAAATGATGTTTTAATCACAAGATGAATTAAAATTCATTTATTTTTTATTTTCAACATGAGAATTCAATTTTAAAATGTTTAAAAAACAATTAAAATGAATTTATTCACAAAAATACCAACTATATTAAATAAATAATATAAACTTGATTTTTTTGTGGAATAAAATATTTCAACATTTTTGTGATTTTTTGCAAAAAGAACCAATAAAAAATAATTAAAATTGAAGGAGTTATTAATTTTTCAAATCATTAAAAATAATATGAAAAATAGTAAAATATAAAAAATATGAAAAAAGTGGTAAAAAAGAGGATCTGGGGCGAGGGAGATTCGAACCTCAGACCTCTTGTGTACAGGGCGCGCGCCTTACCACTGGAGTGAAGATACATCCGTTGATTGAAACACAACCACAACTATACAAGGCTTGCCTTGTTTTTGGCCTGGCCCAAGGCAAGGCAAGGCAAGATTTTGGTTAGAAACGTGAAGGCCATAATTTTCTCATTTCTCCATGGATTTGGACAAAATTTAGGTCTATCCTGCCTAGAATTTCACAAGGAATCCAATGGTGGTGGTGTTTTTTTCTTCAGATCATGCTCCTATTGAAAAACCCGATAGTGGTTTTGAAATAGGCCATGATTTGCATTTTCTGTGCTATCTCTTGGTACAGGTATGAATTACATGATAAATTGGTGTAAATATAACACATATAACATGTATAAGAGATGCATGATCAGTGGACATCAAAGGAAAGCATGATTCAAAGAATTCAAGTTGTGATGCTTACCTCTTTTTGGAGCTTTTGTGCAATCTGCCAAGGGCTTTATTCCAGAAATGATTTGATGCTTTAGACACCCTCAAATGATCTCTTAGAAGCTTTTAGGATGGTTGGAATCAGCTGGAAACCTTAGGAACAAGTTTGAGATCTTTCTTGCAAAAGGGGCAAAAGTGGCCAAATCAACTCTCTTAAATGGTGTTCCAGATGTGTGGAACCATTTGGGACAGTTCAAGGATGATATTTGGAGTGTGTTTGAGGTTTTATCTGGTTTGGAAAGTGACTGAATCAAGACATGGCTTGAAAAATGCACAAAAGTCCTATTTTGAGGTTTTGAGATGGGACTTTGTGATTTTGGTGTTACAGGTCACTTGTGAAGGTTTGGACAGCTTAGATATGACATATTGGATGTATTTGGATCATGAGCTGTGGTGGAATTGCTCTCTAACTCAAAAACTCAGAGTTACCTTGCTAAAGAAGGCATTTTTGCCAAGAGAAAGAGATTTTGAGGAAAGCAAGTGTTGTAGTGCTTTGGTGTACTCAAACTGAGCACAAATGAGCTCTATTTATAGTAGAGCAAGTTTGTTTTGCAAGAAATAGTGAATGGAAACTGCAGCAGAGGTTTGGCCAATGGTTACACTTTTGAATCTCAAGTCTCCTCTAGCCATTGACTAGAGGTTAGAGCACAGGCTGCTGGTTCCCTAGTTCTTGGATAAGTCTTGACTGAATTCAGTTGGAAATGGCTCAGTCCATGCCACTTTGGTGCATCCATTGAATGCTACAAAACAAAATTGGAGTCTTGTCCCTCTTTTAGGCATTTCTAGGTTTGGCATGCTACTTTTGGTTCCAAATACTTGGGAGGCTGATGGATCAGTGTTTGTCCCTCCTTGGTCTCCCCTTGAGGTGTTTAGATGGATAGACTTGCTTGCCCTTTGCAAATTTTGAGCAAATCGAGCAAAACTCCCAAATCTGCCTTGTTATGACAGTTGCAGCAATGCATATTGCCACTGTAATAACTTCTTGCTCAAATTGAGTTTGGTGAAGTTCTTGGCCATTTTGGAAAGCTCTCATATGATACAACATATGTGTGATCATAGTTTGTTTTGACACTTTTTGGATCCAAGTGAAAAATGCCCTTACATTTGAAAAAAGTGAAGGCAGATTCTGACTTAGTGAAAATTTCACTAAGTGTTGGAAAAAATGACATTTCATGTTTTCAGCCATTTTGATCATTCCATAACTTAAAATCCATGATGAATTGGAATGAGGTGTAGTTGAAGCTTTTGTAGAGGGCTATGAGAGCTACAAATCCAGCTTTGAATGGGGAAAAATGGCCTTGTGGTTTAGGAGATATGATCCTCCAAAGTTGGTACCCTAATTTTGATTGTAGTGGATGCTCACCCATCTTTGGGGAGGCTAATGAGGCATAATGATACACTTATATTGTGATGATGATCTGCACAATGATGGGAAATCGTAGTGGTCAAAATTTGGGGTATGACAGTCAAATGATCTATTTAAAAGGATGATAAACCTCCCCTCGCCTCGTGTCGCAAGCCACAGACTGGTCTCAGTTTCTTCTTTGATCAAGGTCTTTCACTTGAAAAGGGTAAACAAACCTCCCCTCGTCTCGGGTCATAAGCCACAGACTGGTCTCAGTTTCTTTTTTAATTAAGGTCTTCGTTTGATAATGCTTAACAAACCTCCCATCGTACTGGGTCATAAGCCGCAGACTGGTATTAGTTTCTTCTTCAATCAAGGTCTTCGCTTGAGAAGGGTAAACAAACCTCCCCTCGTACCGGGTCATAAGTTGCGGACTGGTCTCGATTTCTTCTTGGAAAGATGAATCATTATGGGAGAGTATCTTCACAAGGGATTGGAACTTCACAGGAGATTTTATGACTTCAGTGGGAATCCGTAACTTATTGGAGATTTGGAAGTTTCACCGGGGATCTTCAAAGGAGATGCTAACCGGTTGACTTATAAACACATCTTCTCAAATAAAGAGAAAGATCGACTGTAAGAATCTTCGCCAAACTTCTCGAAGAGATGCCATTTGATGGAGTTAGCTTTGAATAGTGGACTCACTGGGGAGAACATCACTGAGGAGCAATATTGCTTGTAGTTTGAAATTGAATTGAAGTAAATAACATCCTTGTATAAGGAATTCTCACTCGTAAAGTCTTCGACAAACTTCTCTAACTGATTTCCGAAGAGATGTCATTTGATGGAGAACAAGTTGATAATCTTGATAATTTGTTGGGGATAGACAAACTGTCTTGGAATGAGACTGCCATTTTCCATCCGAATAGAAAACCTGAGAACAAAACAAGCTGCTCAAATAAAGAGGCTGCCACTTGTTGTCCGGGTATGAATTCCAAGAAGATGTTATACTAACACTGCTGGAGAAAGATTTTGTCTTCAATGGTGATCTTCAAAAAGGTTCTTCCTGGGGAGACAAAGTGCAAAATAAATGCACACTCGATCTAGGTTTAACAACCTGGAGAGATTCAAAATTGTGATTGTCAAGGACCAAAGTTCAATTCAGGAAATAACTGAAGAGAAACGGTCAAGCAAGACTTTATCTAGTGAGGAATGAACTCAACTGGGGTTTATCTTTATCCAAAAATGGAAAAGAAAACTAAATCAACCATATTCCATGAGGATCAAACTTAGTGAGGAAACTGGAAAGGATGTGTTATTTCTGCTTAGGGCTGACGACTCTACTTGGAGGGAGAAGACAAACCCAGTCACTCGGGGGATAAACACGACCAAAATGAAAGAACAAACAAACATCACAAAATTCAAAATGCACAAATGCCATGTATATCTGTATGAATGAATGTATGTCATGTTATGCTTATGCTGACAAAATAAACAAAGAGAAGTAATTTGGAGATGAAACAAACATCTCCACAAGGATACTCGGCCAATCTTCACAAGATAGAAACATTGCTGGAGGATGAATGGAGAGCCACATCTGGGATCCACGGTCCTGTATTAAGGCTTCAAACTTCTCTGGGGAAGAGAGTACTCCACTTGGGGATGAACATCATGACTTCATTTAGGGGATTGTCAAGATGAATTTGGCTTCCTGTTGGAGATGAGAAAGATCCACTGGGAAAGGATCAAACTCATGATTGATGAAACTTCATGGGGATAAAATAAATATACACAACAAACCGAAGTAGTCTGGATGAAAGTTGTAATTGGGGATACTAGAGCTGAAGCTATGCAGAGGATAAAAATATATCCACTTCATTGGGGGAAGCTCAGATTAATGTCATTGTTGCAGATGTCAAAGTTGAGACTTCATGGGGATGAAATAAACATCCATTTTGCCGAGGAAGATTGAATTTGTAAGAAGTTCACTGGGGAGTGAAATAACATTCACTTCACATGGGGAGGTTGAAGCTAAGGAAATTCACTAAGGAATTCTTAGGTCACCAACAGGGGAAATCTTGCATCAATCATGCCATAACTTCTTGAAGTAGAGATTCACCGAGGAATTGTCATGACCACCTGAAGTAGATCTTATTGGGGACATGGGTGAAGAATACAATGAGAATAATGTAGTTCTGCTTGATGAACTGCGTGGTATTCGCCATTTCGAACAATGGTTGTTGTGAATGGATGAAAGTCTTCAATTCTCAAATGCACCAGTTCACATGGTTTATGAGAAGAAGTCATCTCAAGAGGAATTTACAGAAAACTTGGCATCCAAAATGCTCAAATGCCTTCAAACTCTTGGAGAGATTTATCAAATCCTAACATAACTGCCCCAGATTGACTGTATTCTGTAACTGAGTCTTCAAACTTGCTCCTTAGTGAATCAAGATGTGGAAGCAACAACTGAGAAAAAACTTGCCCCTGTTTGGCAGAATCTTTAGGCATCATGCCCTTGGATATGATCATCCTTCTAAAATGACTCTCCATTTTCATCAGAGTTTCAAGTCTCAAAAGATTGAGCTCATCACTGATGTTCATATGCAAGCTTCTATGATGTCAAGCAATGTTATCAAGCAGGAAAATGTTAATTCTGGAATTGCTAATGCAACACAAATGTTTGTCTTGAAGTTTTTATTATTGAAAAGGATATCGCAATAACCTGTGACCGAATCACTAGTTAGGATATGAAATTAATTTTACAAAGCCAACATAAATTTAAGCATAGCTCCTAGGAGTCAGGAAACGTTATCTCATTGAGAATGCTTTCGAAATAAACCTTGCTTCAATTAGGTCTTTTTATGGTTGTATTGTGGCTTGGTTCATGGTTTATGAAACAAAGGATAAAGGCTCAAAGTTTATTAGTACCCTACCCATTCTTCGTGATGTTCTCAAATCCTATGCCCAGTTAACTCAGACTATACATTCAGGTTCCAAGAGGTTTGGAATTTGTATTAGTGATAGTAATGATGGTTTAGAAGACAAGGGACTTTTTAAATGGCAATCACTACTTTCTTACCAAAATGTTTGCCATTGAGGATTTTCATGGTGAAAGTTTTGAAGATTTCCTCTTTCTGGTTGCCATACAAACCCTTTTGTATAAGTCAAGGTCATGAGCTTCCCATCTTTCTTAGCTTTTCCCTTGAAAGGGACTCGGCTCATTCTTTGAGTGAGGAAAGTGATTAACCAGCTTAATGATTACGGTGAACCATCATTAGCAGTTGACTTGAAAGACATCTTCGACACTGGCTTGATGTGTACGAAGGAAAGTTTGTGAGTGCAACCTTTATATGAAAGGTGTCTTGCATGAACGCACAACCAAGTTAACTGAGAACTACCCTGCCCCAGGTTAAAATTGGGTTTTTTTATTTGGAAGGAAACTCCTACTTCAAGGCTCAAAGGGGTTAAAGAGGGTCTATCTCCCTTATATCTCCGGTGTTTGGGTATTTGAAACAATGCCTTACATCATCAGCAGGGTTTATTTAAAACCATACGATAAGTGATCTTGCGTTTTCAATTTCGTCATCCTCCTACCAATTCTCTATCAAAGCAAGATATTGGGTGGCATTGGTATTATAAAACAGAAAAAGCATTTTATGAGTGAATACAAATGGATTTCCTCAAGACAAACATATTCATTGCGTTAATCATTCAAAACAAACAAGTTCTTACATGTAAATCATGCTTTTACAATCAAAGGGATAACAAAAAATGCAAGCAAACAAACAATTAACATGATGATCTTAGGAATCATCTCTCCTCTTAATTTCACCGGCTTGGAAATGACTCTCTTGAGTCTTCATATTCATCAACATAAAGGCTTTCCATTCAAAAATGATCTTCCTCCCTAGAAGGTCAGCACTTCATCGTCGATCATCTCTTGAACCTTTTCCTAGAAAACCTTGCACTCTTCAATCAGATGCCCCACTGCTCCATCATGAAACTCACAACTGGTATCTGGATTGTACCAAGGAGGGCGAGATTTCATAGCTCTAGTCTTTCTGGGCGTCATCACTGAGTTTTGGGCAAAATAAGACCATAGTTGACTGTAAGTCATTGGGATTGGATCAAACCAGTGAGTCTCTCCTTCTAGACTATTCAGAGGTCTCTGTTGATTCTGGCACTGATTATGATAATTCAGATTCTGAGCTTGTCAATTCTGACATTGATCTTGAGGAACCAACCTTTGTTGTTGATACGGAAGTCCACGAGGTAGTGATTGCTGGCCCTAAACAGGCGTTGTATACTGATATTGGTGATAAGGCACCTGAACTGGAGCTTGCAAAAGCTGAGGAGAATCCCAAATTGCATCAACATCAACATTTCCTTCTTTTTAGGAATCACTAACAGATTTCTCTTCACTAGCTTGGCTGTTCGAGTCATCTTGGATTTTTCCACATTTGAATGCGCCCTCGATGTTACTCTGACTTTCAAAATTTTGGAGAACTCTAATGGCACAATGCCTACCATCCTGGCATAATAAGGGTCTGACAGCGTTCTTAGAAACATCTTGGCCAACTCTTTCTCTTGGATTGGTGGATGAACTTGGACTGCCAATTCTTTCCACCGCTGTGCGTACTCCCTGAAGGATTCATTGTCCTTCTGACTCATGCTCATCAATTAATCGCTGCCTGGAGCCATGTCTATGTTGTAATTGTACTGCTTCACAAAAGCGTCAGCTAGGTCTTCCCAAGACTGAATATGGTTCCTTTCTAGCTTCATATACCACATCAAGGATGCACCATATAAACTTTCTTGAAAGCAGTGAAGCATCAGCTTGTCGTTGTCGATATAAGCGATCATCTTTCGACAGAACATAGTCAAATGGTGTCTCGGACAGCTAACACCCTTGTATATTTCAAAGACAGACAATTTGAACTTCAGAGGAATAACCACGCTCGGAACCAGACACAAGTAATGAGCCTTAAGACTAGATGCGTTAAGTCCTTTCATCAACTTCAGTTGTTCCTTGATGTCACAAATTCCTTCCTCGATTTCCACAACTCTAGGATCATTCACCTTTGTCACAGGATGGACATTCTGAGGATTTGGCGTATACCTTGGGAATCGGGAATCTCTTTCATCAACTTGAACAACCAGGTTATCTTGCACAGGTTGAGATTGAGTAGGAAAATCCACTTGTGGAGCATTATCGTCAGGAGGAAAACCGTACATCAGGTTATTCATCACTCTAAAGCCTGACATGGGATCAATATTCTCTGTTCTCTCCATTATCCTTTAGTAACTACTTCAAGCTCGGTACAAATACCAGGAAATCAGCTGATTGATACAAGGACAAAAGGCTGAATGAGTCTATGTTTAGGGAAATCATGTATGCAAATGATGAAACATGATGCATGTTGTGCAAATGCAAATGAGCTTCAAGGAATTCAAAAGTTATGTTTGCAAACACCATAAAGTGGATAACACTTTGAGTGGCTGAAAAAAGTCTCATTTCATTGAAAATATTGAAGGACCACAAAATAGAGTATAACTTCCAAAATCCATGGCAAAACCTATGGTGTTTTTAAGATAACTCTAAGTTCCTTGAAGAGTTAGAGATGGTGCATGAATGCAGGGATGGATGAATGCGCAAACACACATATACACATATTCACATATTCACATATATACATGCAAACAAACAAGGGCCTAGGTTTGAAGATCACGAGCATGGATCCATGGTCTACCCATTCCAAATGGTGTGTACTATGGGTTCATTTGTCTCTGTAGAACATGGTTCTAAATAGTTCCCAAAGTCAACAACCCATCTTTCGGATATTATCGATTTCCCAAATAACTCGGTAGTCAATAATATTCTCAAGAGAGTCTCGTTTGAGTGTAGTATCGTGTATCAACATTTTTTGGGACTACTCCCTCATAGTCATCGCACTACGTCCTAAGAAGCCAAGGGGGTAAAAGGGTAACTAACGGTCCTCAGTGTCATGGGCCCCTAGGTCGAAAATGGTAATGCATTCACGATTACTCGTTCAACATATACCACCCTCAAGAGGGCCTCAACTGAGCATGGAATATCAAGTCAACTCCTTTGGGATTACTCCCTCAAAGTCTCCTTGACTATATCCACCATCCTATCATAAGTGTACACTCAAATTCCAGTTAGGATTTGTCCTCACCACTCAAAGTACACACCTTGCACACATAAAAACCCAAGCGCAACAGGTATATATAAATATGTACAGATATACAAGCAAGAAAACATGTAAGATAACACAAATATAAACAAGGTGGGCTTAACCCTCTTAGGGGACCTAAGCATCCCCAGTGAAGTCGCCATTTCTGTCGCGGTGAGAATCAGATATCAAGCTATTGAATTAACTTGAATCACAAATCATTATTCACCATTGATATTTAATTTATCCAAAGGAAAGGAAAAAGAACGAATAACCCATAAGTATGCAATGCAAAAAACAAAGCAAAAGAGAATCTAAGGTTCGGGGGTTGGTTATACCTAGGGAAGGTGATATCATCCTAAGTATCTATAGTACTCTACAGGAACCTCTTGTTTTATTGTGTTATTTGTTATTGTTTGCTAAGGGTAAAGATGGGTAAAGTAAAAGGTGGGAAAAGAAAAAAGGTAGCTTGCTAGGATCATCGCAATCCTATGCCTACATATCCTATATAGGAAGTCAGAGCAATCGTAGTTCGGCTGACTAGGGTGAAAAAAGAAAAGAGTGTAAAAAAGAAAAGTGTGCTCGCCAAGGAATGTGACCTTGTGCCTACGTATTCTCAAAAGGAACTTTAGAAATCAGAGCGTCCGTAGTTCGGAACACTACGGATAAAAGCAATGCTTGTTGGTTGGTTTTAGGAGAAGAGACAAGTTGTCATCTTAAGGAGAATACTCAACTAAACCATCACAAACATGTGAATTTGGGTTGGCCCATCATATTTGGTATCACCACCATCTCTTAATATCTCTACACATCCTCCTTTTTCTTTTTTAATTATTTATTTAAATTACTTTCTTTTTAATTTAATTTCTTTCCTTAAGTGTTTTATTTTATTTTTTTATCATTATTTGCTTCCATTTGTTTTAATTGCTCAACATTAAAAAAATAAAAAAAAATCTTTCTTTCTTCCTTTATTTAATATTTAAAAATGCCAAAAAATATGTTAACATTTTAATTTAATATTTTTCTTTGAGTTCTTGTTATATTATAAAAAAAATCCAAAAAATATTTCATTTTGTGTTTATTTTTATTTTAGTCATACGATTTATTATATATTCATTAGCATGACATGGTTTTAGGATTGAATTATTGTTGGCCTCTTATTACATGCCTTGATCTCTCTGTCTACATACACTGTTATTTGTTCATGCGCTAAATTTTGCTGTTTGCACATTGTACATTATTTTCATTATGCCTGTCTTGTTTGATATTTACTCGTGGCTATTGAATTTATCTGATTGCTTATGCTTATGTCCAAGGGAAGAACTTGTTGTTGACTATACAGTCATACATTGCATTTTATTCATTTTTATTTACTCACTCTTTGTTCGATCCCTGTTTCCCCTTTAGGTTTATTCCCTCTAGGATGTACATACTTAGATTCTTGAATTTAGACAGATGCCTCTTAGGTAGTTTCCTTTAGGATAGTTTCCCTTATGATGTTCAACTTATTCAACTCACAGTTAGTCTCTCTTTTTCTCCCATGAGAGAATTAGACATGAGTCATCCCTATTTAAGATGTAATTCTCCTACTCCATGACATAGTTGAGAAAGACGTTGATTCTTTTCCACTTGAGAGAGGTATGTGGTATACTCGTCGATTCTATATTCGAGTCAGATCCCTTCTCCTAATGCGAAGCAAAGATCCATCTTCCACATGTTTGTGGCGGTTCAGTCGAGTATTCTCCTTAAGATGACGACTTGTCCCTTCTCCTGAAACCAACCAACAAACATTGCTTTTATCCGTAGTAGTCCGAACTACGGACACTCTGATTTCTCAAAGTTTCTTTTGAGAATACGTAGGCACAAGGTCAATCCTTGGCGAGCAACCTTTTCTTTTTACACCCTTTTACCCTTATTGAGGGGAACTATGAATGCTCTGATTCCATTCCCGTCAGGATACGTAGGCACGAGATGCGATGTCTTGGCGAGCATACTTAGGAATAGCACCTTAGGTCTTCCTTTACCCATCTTTACACCTTTAGCAAACAAATAACAAATAACACAAATACTAACAAGAGGTTCCTGTAGAATACTACAGATACTTAGGATGCTAGCATCTTCCCTAGGTATAACCAACCCCCGAACCTTAGATTCTCTCTTTGCTTTGCATTGCATTGCATATCTATGGGTTATTCATTCTTTTTCCCTTCCCTTGGATAAATTAAAGATCAGTGGTGAACTTCATGATTTGTGATTGAAGTTAATCCAATAGCTTGATATCCAATTCTCACCGTGACAGAAATGGCGACTTCACTGGGGATGCTTAGGTCCCCTAAGAGGGTTAAGCCCACCTTATTTGTATTTGTGTTACCTTACATGTTTGCTTGCTTGTATATGTGTACATATTTATATATATCTATTGTGCTTGGGTTTTTATGTGTGCAGGGTGTTTACTTTGAGTGGTGAGGATAAATCCTAACACGGATTTGTGCATACACTTATGATAGGATGGATATAGTCAAGGAGACTTCGAGGGAGTAATCCCAAAGGAGTTGACTTGAGATTCCTCGCTCAGTTGAGGCCCTCTTGAGGGTGGTATATGTTGAACGAGTAATCGTGAATGCATTACCATTTTCGACCTAGGAGCCCTTGACACTGAGGACCGTTAGTTACCCTTTACCCCACTTGGCCTCTTAGGACGTAGTGTGATGACTATGAGGGAGTAGTCCCAAAGTAGTTGATACACGATACTACACTCAGATGAGACTCTCTTGAGAATATTATTAATTACCGAGTAATTGGGAAATTGATAATATCTGAAAGATGGGTCGATGACTTTGGGAACCTCTTAGAACCCTGTTCTGCAGTTCATAAACCCATAGTACATACCATTTGGGATGGGTAGACCATGGCTCCATGCTCGTGATCTTCAAACCTAGGCCCTTGTTTGTTTGTATGTATATATGTGAATATATGAATATGTGTATACCTGTGTTTGTGCATACATTCACCCATTCATGAATTCATACACCATTTTTCTAACTCTTTCAAAGAACTTAGAGTTATCTTGCAAACATCATAGGTTTTACCATGGATTTGGAAATTGTACTCCATTTTGCAATCCTTCAAATTTTTAATGAGATTTTCAGCCATTCAAAGTGTTATCCATTTTATGGTGTTTGCAAATATAACTTTTGAGTTCCTTGAAATTCATTTGAATTTGCACAACATGTATCACTAGCATTGCATTTATCATTTGCATACAGGTTATTCCCTAAACAGAAACTCATTCGTCCTTCTGTCCTTGTGTCTGTTTAGCTGATTTCTTGGAATTCGTACCAAGCTTGAAGTGGTTACTGAAGGATAATGGAGAGAACACAGAATGTTGATCCTCTGTCAGGCTTTAGAGTGATGACTAACCCGATGTTTGGGTTTCCTCCTGACGACAACGCTCCACAAGTGGATGTTCCTACTTGATCTCAGCCTGTGCAAGATAACCTGGCTATTCAAGTTGATGAAAGAGATTTCTGATTTCTGAAGTGTATGCCAAAACCTCATAATGTCCACCCAGTGACAAAGGTGAATGGTCCTAGAGTTGTGGAAATTGAGGAAGGAGTTCGTGATCTCGAGGAACAATTGAAGATGATGAAAGGACTCAATACATCTGGTCTTAAGGCTCATGACTTATTCTGGTTCCGGGTGTCGTTATTCCCCGAAGTTCAAAATGCCTGTCTTTAAAATATACAAGAGTGTTATCTGTCCGAGATACCATTTAACGATGTTCTATTGAAAGATGACCGCTTATATCGACAACGACAAGCTGATGATTCACTGCTTTCGAGAAAGTTTATGTGGGGCATCCTTGATGTGGTATATGAAGCTAGAAAGGAACCATATTCAGTCTTGGGAAAACCTAGCTGACACTTTTGTGAAGCAGTACAATTACAATATAAACATGGCTCCAGACAGTGATCAGTTGATGAGCATGAGTCATAAGGACAACGAATCCTTCAGGGAGTACGCACAGCGGTGGAAAGAGTTGGCAGCCCAAGTTCATCCACCACTCCAAGAGAAAGAGTTTGCCAAGATGTTTCTAAAAACGTTGTCAGACTCTAATTATGCCAGGATTGTAGGCGTTGTGCCATTAGAGTTCTCTAAAATTGTGGAAGTCGGAGTAACCATCGAGGACGCATTCATAAGTGGAAGAATCCAAGATGACTCGAATAGTCAAGCTAGTGAAGAGAAATCTATTAGTGTTTCCCAAGAGGAAAGAAATGTTGATGTTGATGCAATTTGGGATTCTCCTCATATCTTGCAAGCTCCAGTTCTGGTGCATTATCGCCAATATCAGTATACAACGCCTGTTCAGTGCCGGCAACCACTACTTCGTGGACTTTCGTACCAACAGCAAAGGTTGGCTCCTTAGAATCAGTGCCACAATCAGCAGAGACCTCTGAATAGTCCAGAAGGAGAGAGTCACCAGTTTGATCCAATCCCAATGACTTACAATCAATTGTGGTCTTATTTTGCTCGAAACTTGGTGATGACACCAAGAAAGACTAGAGCTATGAAATCTCGCCCTCCTTGATACAATCCAGATACCAGTTGTGAATTTCATGATGGAGTAGTGGGGCATCCGATTGAAGAGTGTAAGGTTTTCCAAGAAAAGGTTCAGGATATTATCGACGATGAGGTGCTGACCTTCAACGGTGGAAGCCCAGTTGTGAATGGAACGCCTTTAGGAGGATGGATATGAAGACTCAAGAAAGTCCTTTCCAAGCCGGTGAAATCATAAGGAGAGCTCATTCCCAAGATCATCAGGGTGTTTCTATGTTTACTTGCGTTTGTTGTTATTCCTTTGAGTTTAAAAGCATGATTCGTATGTAAGAACTTGTTTGTCTTGAATGATTAATGCAATGAATATATTTGTCTTGAAGAAATCCATTCGTATTCACTCTTAAAATTCTTTTTATGATTTATAATGCCAATGCTACCCAATCTCTTGCCTAGATAGAGAAATGGAGGGAGGATGACGAAAGTGAAAACGCAAGATCTCTTGTTGTATGCTTTTGAATAAAACCCTACTGATGATGTAAGGCATTACTTCATATTCCCCAAACACTAGAGATATAAGGGAGATAAACCCTCTTTAACCCCTTTGAGCCTTGAAGTAGGAGTTTCCTTCCAAATCAAAAAAACCCTCAATTTTAACCTAGGGCGGGGTAGTTCTCAGTTAACTTGGTTGTGCGGTAATGTAAGACACCTTTCATATAAAGGTTGCACTCACAAATTTTCCTTTGTACACATCAAGCAAGTGTGGAAGATGTCTTTCAAGTCAAATGCCATTGATGGTTCACCTAATCATTAAGCTGGTTAATCACTTTCCTTACTCCAAGAATGAGCCGAGTCCCTTTCAAGACAAAAGCTAAGAAAGATGGGAAGCTCATGACATTGCCTTATACAAAAAGGTTTGTATGATAACCAGCAAGAGGAAATCTTTAAAACTTTCACCATGAAAATCCTCAATGGTAAACTAATCGGAAAAATAGCAAGTGTACTATTATGCCAATGTAGTAATAAAAGGGAATTTCCCCGAATGTCGATCTCAAGGACTGCTTGACGATATAGAGTTCTGGTTTTATTTTAGTTAAACAAAAGCTTTGGGGGTTTGGAATTGTTTGGTTAAAATATAAAAATAATTTCTAAAACAAGAAGGAAATTGACTAAGTGGTTTCAACAAATATGAGTAAACTATGCTAGAGATGGTGTATGATCCGACTTAGTAACAACTCTAAATTAACACTGCAACAACTTATTTAAAATAATTAATTACCGGTTCTTTAGAATGTTTACCCCTAAGTCCTTAGTGAGAAAACCTTTGATTTCATAACCTAATTACTATGTTCATAGATAATCACATTTAAAATCAAGCAATCAATTATCAAGAATATTCCTGTTTCTATAGGGTATCCTTAGTCCTAGGTGATATCTACTATAGTATAATCTAAAGCAAAGCATTAGCAACGACGGTCCAGCCTAATCTTTAATCATAAATCAAACTCTATTTGTTCGACATGGCAAGCATTAAGAATAGATAAAGATCAAATCAATTATGAAAAATCAAGATTGTTATTGTAATACTAGTATCAAAGTCATTACATATCTGGATCAGGGACACCTCCCTAGAATTAGGGTCTAGCTACTCATATTATTCAAAAGAAAATCAAAACAAAGATTATACATTACAAGATAATAGGATTGCTTCGGTCTTCAATTGCTTCCGCTCATGAAAACCTTCAGTTCTCCAATTGCCTTGATCTCTCCAATCTTTGATCGTCAAATTCTTTTGCAGCCAAAAAGTCCCTTTCTCTCTTGCCAAAACTCATCTAAATAGTAGAAAATCACTCAGATCGGTTGGAAATACCCAAAGCGCCCACACAACTTAACATATGGCAAAAATATCAAAAAATCAGGAAATCAGCGTCACCTGCTGACACGAGCCGTGTCAGCCAACACGGGCGGCTGTGTAAACTCACTGGATTTTATAACCGGAATTATTTCGATCATAACTTTTAATCCGTAAGTCCGTTTTGGTCCCCGTTCGAAGCGTCCGAAAGCTAATGAAGAGAACTATAACGTAGTATAGATAAGGTAATTGGTTGCCCAATATATTTTATGTTTATTGATTTTTTTGGTCCAGGCATCTTGACACGGGCCGTGTCAGGTGACACGGGCACCCGTGTCAGCCCACTGTCTCTCATCAACTTGACATCCTCTTGGCCTCTTCCTCACATGGCCCGTGTTAGGAGACACGGGTGGCCGTGTCAGGCTCTCTGCTTTCTTCCAAAAACTCTTTTGAATTCCTGAAACTTCCATTTTCTTCGCACGAGTCCTCTGAGCTTTTCCAGTTAGACCTGAAACCATCGAAAACTACCAAAGCAAAGCATAAAGCGCAACATAATTAAAATAAAACAACAAATCATAAAATGCGAGGATAAAATACGAAAAGTAAATGTAACTTGAAAAAATAATGAAAAGACAAAACAAAGTGTTACCTATTTTATGGATTTATACCGAATAAGTGACGGAAACATAGTAGAAATGGTGACCAATCATAACCCCAAACTTAACTCATTGCTTGTCCTCAAGTAATGCTCGAGACAGTAGATAGGTAACCCCCAAAGTATTCACAATCATCTTACCACAATACCACTGAGATCTTTCGCAACTCTCTTTTCATTCTCATTTCAACGTTTCCTTCCTCCCCGATTTGACGTTCCGTTACACTTCCACATCAAAGTACCTCTTTACCTGTCAGCTTTTTCACACTCTCACCCAAATCTCTCCGGGTTAAAGTGTTTACACTCAAATGTCAAAGCATGCAATATCGACTCGTAAGCTTGAATACAATCTATTTTCATCTCTCACACACACCACACACACTTTTTGAGGTCTTTTCGGGTTGTAACGGGGCTTAGGGTCAAGGTGGGATAAACAAGAAAACGTGAAAACAAATGGTTTTGGGCTCAGAATCAGTGTTGTCATTCTTGTCACTGTGTTATTTTGTATTGTTCATGATCAGGGGTATCAGACATCTTTCCAGTTGGATTTTTAGTTCCTACTCAAGAATTTCTATTGAGCTTATCTTTTTAATTTTCAAACTAAATCTCCACTGGGTAAGTGCATTTTTCTCATATATTCTCTTCTTTTTTTTTCTTTTGATAATTCAATCGAAAATCTTTTTTTTCTTTTTCAATCACAAACCTCTTTTTCTTTTTTTTTTCTCTTTTGTTTCAATTGCACTTATCTAGTTATTATAGGTGTCACAACCCCAAACTTAGAATTTTTACACAGATTAAAAACTAACAACACCTATCTGAGAGGGTATGGAAGTGTTTAGGCTTACGGTTTACAAGATGTGGTTATAAACAAACAAAAGAAAAATGGCTCAAATTGGGTTAACAACGGATAACTACAAAGGGTGGCTAGAAAGGCTCAGGGTTAAACAAAAAATAATGCCTCAGTGTGTATAAGTGTGCGGTCAAAATCCAACAGACAATACGCAAGCTTAGAGTGATAGAGACATACCTAAACAACTCTCATGATGATCATGCATTTGGATTTTTAAACTCGATATGTTTGGTATAGCTTGACAGGTTCCGAAGTACTCCTAGTGTGGTGCAACTTCCTATCTGGCTCAGCTGCACAATACTCCAATATCAGTCCAGTGTCAGAAAGTTGCGTCTAATCAATCATCTTCAGCGGTATCAACTTTAGGGGGCTTCCAAAATAGCAAGCCAAGGTTGAATCTTTCATCCATTGGTACCAATATTGTCACTCATAAGACACTAAAATCCACAAATCTGTAACACAGCAACGCAAAACACCAAAACAACAACAAAATAAAAGTAAAACTGAAAGGAAAGGAAATACCAGAAATGATAACAAAAACACTAAAACCCCCCCACACTTGAACTAAACATTGACCTCAATGTTTAAGAACAAGAGCGAGAATGGTCACTCACAGAGATCCTTACTGAGGAGGTGGAATGTAGTGCAACACCAACTGCTGCATCATAGTTTGCACCGGTAAGGTATTGTTTATTACCTGCAGAAGAAACAAAACAAAAAACAAAAAGAAAATGCTTAATTATTAAAAGCGTGGGTTGCCTCCCCCGTAGCGCTTCGTTTAACGTCGCATGGCTCAACGGTTCATTCTTTGTTAAGGTGGCATATATGAAACGAAGAACACATCATCTTTTTTCTTTCTTTTGTTTGGTAGCAATCCCATGAACTTGAGGTATTGATGATGTTGCTTCCAAATCCTTTTCAGTGGGATTTTTGTGAACAAGGTGTAGCGGTAAAAATTGTGAGTGTAAGCTATTGATTAACTTAACTTATAAAAGCAGGAGTCGCCACTGCACTTTTATTTTATCCAAAAAAAAAGGAAAGGAAAAAGAGCGAACAAAACCTAAAGAGTTCTGAAAAAACAAGAACAAACAGAGAATGGGTAAGGGGGTTTGTTACGTTAAGGAAATGTATTAGTACCCAAAACGTCTATAGTACTCTATAGGAGCCCTTTGAAATATCTATCGCTTTTTGGTTTGAAAATGGTTTGTTTGAAAAGAGAATGGGGAGATGAGAAGAGAAATATTTTTTTTAGATTTTTGTGTTTGGAGAGATTTATCGCCTCATGCCTACGTACCCATAAAGTGCAATATAGGATCAAAACCTCATAGTTCGTAGTACAAATAACAAAAATTTATTGGTTATGATTCATTTTATCTGGAAAAGACAACCCGTCATTCTCAAGAGAGAATACTCAACTAATTACCTAAAGGTATGGGAAAGAGGCATTTGCATCACATTAAGATGGAGGATTTGCTTGGATTAACATCAACAAGACTATCGCTTCAACATCTAATTGGAAAATGGCCATACTTTACACAAAAACACCATGGTTAGGAGCTTTACATCTCATCAACGAAGATGACTCATGTCTAATCTTTTTGAAAAGTTTAAAAGAAAAAGATGCATAAAAGCACAAAAAGTTTGAATGAATTTTGTATTTTTTTATGTCTTTTTGAAATGGTCAAAATGTGATTAACATTGATTGACATTTATTAAAGAAAAAAAAGTTTGAAAATCACTTGACCAAAGTCAAGGTTTTATTATGAAAGCGGTTTTAAGTTTTTGAAAACAAGAAGGTTTTAAAAAAGAGAGGAGATTTTGAAAATTTAAGAAGGGGTGGAGAAGAAGAGACTATCCTAGTGCATAAAATAAAAGCTAAGGTAAGAAAGATCTAACCACATGGAGGCACTCTTCAAAGCATAATAAGAAAAGAATTCCATCGTATTGAGCCAATAAGCAAGCCAAATAAAGGCTAGAATATCAAACTCCATAATGATCCAAAGCATAAGGGAGAGAATCCTAATTCTAAGTCCATAAGTCCATAATCAAGCCAAGAAGTCTAAGAGTAGAGATCCTCAAATGCAAGGGATAGTGGTCATAGTCCAACAATAAGAGCACAAGTCTTTTAGTGGTTTAATCCTTTATTAATGTTTTGAGTCTGAATGGTCAAAAGAAAAACAAAAGCATAAGATAATATGGTCCAAATGGACAAAAGAAAAATGACATAAACATAAACATGATATGATATAATGAGCAATGAGCAAATAAAAAAAATAAAGAGAGATAGGGAGCAAGAAGGAAACATAAACAATATAGTAATATAGTATAATAGTATATACATAACAGTAGTGTAGCGCGATTTTTGTGGTCCTGAGTCACGATCGCTTGGGCACTACAGTTCGATTCATTTTTTATCCTATTGAGCTGATTAAGGAAGGGAAATAGATGTCTCCAATTAACCTTGCTTGCATACTGAATTTGAACAGCGGTCTGTTAGGTTACAGATGCTATGTGGATGTGGGGCCCAATCTTCGGTTATTTTGATAAGAACACAGTGTCTGGATTATTTGTGAGGTTTTTGGTAATGTGTTTAGATTTGCTGCTTTTGGGTTGATTTGGTGGAGATACTGGGTTTTGGGTTTTTGATTAGTATGCTCGCTTAGATTTTTTTCAATCTTATGCCTACGTATTCCTGTTTGATGAAACAGGGAAATCAGAGCGATTGTAGTTCCTCCTATTCTATGGGAGGAAAAGAGGTTGTTTTGGTGTCTTGTTCAAAGCCCAAGACATGAAGCTATAGGTGATTTGTATCTTGTTCAAAGCTCAAGATGTGAAGCTAAAGGGTTTATGGATGAGAGAGAATTTGTCGTCTCTAAAGGGGGATATTTGGTCTGTTTATCACAATTGTCGGGTGACTGATTATAAAGGAGAATTACTTTAACTGGGATATGTGAATCCAACAATGCCATAATTTCCTTTATAGGGGATTTTTTAACCTGAAGGAGAAGACTTTAACTCAGTTTAGAGTAATGCCATCTTTCCTTAGGAATTTCTCATGCTAAAAGAGGGACAGTGGCGTGGATGTAAATAATCCAGAGGCTTGCCGCTTACAGCAATTAGATGGGGGGGGGGGGAGGAGTTGTTGATGTTTGTATGCTGTGAGCAAGGCACAAATTTGGATGCTAAAAGGTTGATTGACTCAACTCGGGTTTTCTTTATACAAAGCCTAAGAGGAGGCTAGTGACCCAACAAGAGGGTGCTAACGAGTGACTGACTCAAAAAGAGGGTGCTTTTATGTGTCTTGTACGAAGCCCAAGACGGAGACTAAAAGGGAAGTGACTCAACAAGAGAGTCTGTTTGACAGGTGATTGACTCAACAAGAGAGTCTTTTATACTCAACAAGAGAGTGTTTTGCTGTCTCGTACGAAGCCCGAGATAGAGGCTAAAAGGAGATTGACTCAACAAGAGAGTCTTTTATACTTAACAAGAGAGTGATTTTTATCTCGTACGAAGCCCGAGATGGAGGCTAAAAGTGGTTGACTCAACAAGAGAGTCTTTTATACTCAATAAGAGAGTGTTAAAAGGTTAGCTCCGCCGGGGAGAATCATTTGTACAAAGCCCAAGAGGAGGCTACACATGCTAGTGACTATTTCAGTTTAGTGACAGGTCCGGTATGTTGGATAAAAGAGAAAATTAGTTCTTATAAAAGGAAAGATTAAAGGTATGGTTGTGCCTTGGCACTGATCAGAGGATCAGGTTTATTTCCTGTTCTTTAAGGAAATGGGAAATCCAAAGGGTATTGAGACTGTCCAAGTCTACTGGTGTTCTGAGAAATCGATTCTCAGATAGTGAATGATCTTTGTATGATGCCCAAGAGAAGGCTGGTATGTTAAGGGATGAAGGTCAACCCATTAACTGGTCTGACACTTGACTCAGAAAGACAACTCTAGGAAATTGATGACTAGGTTCTGTTCCTATACCTGTAGAGGTCTCTGGGTCCTTGTACTAAGCCCAAGAGAAGGCATGAGAGCTTTTAAGAAGCTGAAGGGTCCTTGTACAACGCCCAAGAGAAGGCGGGGATAGTTTTAAGAAGCCTGTGGGTCCCTAAACCCCGAGAAGTTCAAGACATGCCATTCAACGAGAATAGATCAAGCCAGGAAAGTCCGAGAATTTGGAAGAAACTCAAGAGATGCCATTCACGGAGAAAAGATCATCTCTGGGGAGTTAGAGTTTCTTTGACAATTTCTAAGGGTGACAGTCTGAGAAAGGGTTCACTGAGAATGCTGCCTTTCACGTCTCCATATTGTTTAACCCCAAGAGGAGGGAAAACTGTGTCTGGTAATACTATGGGGATCTAGTTTTGTTTGTATTTATGAGTGGCCAACAGGGCTTTACCTAGTGCTAGACGTAGTTGCCGGGGAAAACTCTAAATAACTATACTAGTATTACACAGTTGATTTTTGACAAGTATATAAAAGTTTGTGAAAGAAGACTTACAGTGAGCAGCCCCACAATACAGTTATATATATATGAAAGTGGATAAAGAAAGCGGGTAAACACTTACTCGGTTGTAGAGCTTCCATGTTGTTTTGTTAGTTGTTCAACAAATAAAGCTTTGATAACAATATTATATTTTAAATCAAAGGAGAAAGTACTTTGAAAAGATTGTTGGGGCTTACAGCTCAAGGAGAGGCCCAATGTTTTATCAGTGATTGCACTGTTGTTTTGAAAATGTACAGGGACTTATACAAGTGACTGAGGCCCAAAAAGGTTTTCTGTACAAAAGGATGGGTCTTACACTCTCTCAAGAGGCCCAATGGGTTTAAAGAAAAGGAATGGGGCTTATAACACGAGGGTAGGCCCAAAGGGTTTTGTTTGAAAAATGACGATGGCGCCGAGATTTCTTTAACGTACTGGGTCTTATACAATACATTGAGGCCTAAAAAGGTTTTATCTACAAGGGATGTAACGCCCCAGTTTTGTCAGTTTTTATTTAATCGAGTCGTTTTGATTATTTTATTATTATTTTATTTTATTTTCGACTTTTATTTGGAAATATGTTATTTTCAATGTTGTGATATTTTATCGGGTTTTGGGAACGTTTGCGAGATATTTGAGTGTGGGGGTATTTTGGTCATTTCATCTTATTTTTCCTTAAGTTAGAAAATGGAAAATAGTAAGAGAGAAAAATAGAGAGAAAGAAAAAGAGAAGAAGGAAAAGGGAAAGAAAAGAGAAGAAGGGAAGAAAAAGAGAGAAAACTTGGAAATCAAGAAATCAATCTCCCGACTTTTCTAAACACGATTAAATCGGGTAAGGGTGCGAAACTCGATTATTATATGCTTGCATATGATTATGTATGTATGTTTTTGATTGTTATTGGATTGAAATAGAAATATATAGGAAAACCATATTATGTAAAAATTGATTAGAAATCGATTAAATTGTGTCGGAAAGTATGTTTTCAGGTCCATTATTGTTGATACATGGTAGATACATGTTGTTAGGCATTGTATTGGTAATTTTTCTGGTGTATAGGTGAAAATGGGTTGATTTGGGGTGGAAAACGCAGAACAAAGTTCTGCAGAATTTTGTGGATTTTTCCACTGCCCATACGCGTATCACTCAAGGCAATACGCGTATTGGTCAAGGCAGTACGCGTATGGCATTGAAGAAAACCGGGTAATACGCGTATGGAAGCTTCATTTTCTCGGCCATCTGTCCATTTGCGTATGGTACGTGTAACGTTTAGGGTAATACGCGCATGAGGAATGGCACTACGCGTATTGGATTTTTAATGGGAATTTTAGGGGGAAAATGGTCTCTGCCCATACGCGTATGACCTTGGGCAATACGCGTATGGAATGGGCGAGGAATCAGGGCAATACGCGTATGGCTCAGGGCAATACGCGTATTGTCAGGAAAATTGCAAAAATGTAGTTTTTCGCGATGTCTTTTCTTGTTTAGTCCGTAACTTGTGTTCCGTTGATCCGTTTTTAACATTCTTGGTATCGTTGAGTAGCTATTGAACTGTACTTTCGTATTATAATAATTTTGAGATTGTTAGCCGATTTAATTATGTCGAGAATTTGGAATAGTGTCGTATTGTCGACTTTTGTCGTTTTAATTGTGTGTAATTGGTGTGTATCATGCAATGTGATGTTGATGTGGTTATGGTATGATTTGCATGCTGTTGTGTGGTATAAATGCATTGTTTTGGGCTTAAATTGCAAAGCATGATTTAATATAAGTGAGATGGCTGCATATATGTGTGCATTTGAATGCCATGAGTCATTGTATGCTGAGCATCATGATATGTATTCTTGTGACGTCCTGAGTGACGGATTGATTCCAGAGGGAATCCGCTATAACGTCGTGTGCTCGTGTGGGGTGTGAGCGATGATTATAGACGATCGTGTGTCTTATATAAAGAGGTGTGAGCAATCGAGTCATGTGCCTTATACAAAGAGGTGTGAGCGATTCATAAACGTCGTGTGCCTTATACAAAAGAGGTGTGAGCGACGGGGAACGTCGTATGCCCGACGGGGAGTTACATTAAGTAACGAGCGATGGTTCCAATAGTTCCTGAGTGAACTGGTGTTGAGAATTGATGGGAGTCGGTACCGCATGTGCATATGCATAGAGTCGTCGTGTCGGTCTCTTGCATTTGCATAAATCATTAATGGTTTGTTTATGTGTGGAATTGTGGATAATTGATATATAGATACGTGTTGGTGATACTTATGTTGTGTATGGTTGGTATACCTTGGTGATGGAAATATGAATTATACATTGTGTTGCCTTGTGTTTGAATACTGGTATGAGTTGTGGTGAGAACAGTATATATGTGTATTTTTGGTGTTATATATAATTGTATGCAATTATATGATGATTGTTTTTCTCACCCTTCTGCTGTTTTATAATGCTCTATGAGGCATTGCAGATTAGATGCTGGAGGTCTTTTTGTGAAACTTAGGACTTCATTCTTTTGTCGGTCGGCTCTGATATGTGGCACCGGGTAGTCAGGGGGATCGTTTTGTAGTTTGATGCGTATATGTATATATATATCTTTTGGCCTGTGCAAGTATGACTTGATGTATAACAAACTTTTTTTATGATATATATATATATATATATATATATATATATATATATATATATATATATATATATATATGAGATTCAGTACATATTTTCCGCTTTTATTCTGTAGCTGAATTGTGGGTAGTAGGAACTAAATTCCTCTGTTTAATTGCTACCTGCGAGTGTTGCATATCTTTATGAGCAGGTGTTGTGTGTTTGTTTCAAATTGATGTGACCCCTCGGTCTATGATGTGAATTTTTAAATATACTATGAGGAAATTTTGAATTTTCTTTTACAGCTTTATTTAATTAGGGGTATAGATTGGGGGTGTTACATTAAGTGGTATCAGAGCCAGTCCGTGTCAGTTGTGTCAGTCCTTGTCGGTCTTGGTGTTTGGATGAGCTGTTTGTTTAACCATAGTTGCTGTTATTGGAAATGAACAGAATATGGCTGGTAGGAACGATGCTGCTTTGGCTGCTGCTATGCAAGCTATGGCCCGAGCTGTGTAGGGTGCACCTAATGCTGCAGGTAATGATGAGTTCAGGAAGAACAAACCGCCTGTCTTCAAAGGAAGATATGATCCTGATGGTGCACAGATTTGGCTTAAAGAGATTGAAAGGATTTTCCGGGTGATGGATTGTGCTGAGGATTAGAAGGTGAGACTGGGTACTCACATGTTACTGGAAGAAGCTGATGATTGGTGGGTTAGTACTCGTTGTGTGTTAGAAGCTGCAGAGGAAGAGATCACTTGGGCTGTGTTTAGCGTTGAGTTTCTGAGGAGGTATTTTCCTGAAGATGTAAGAGGAAAGAAGGAAATTGAGTTCTTGGAGTTAAAACAAGGTAATATGTCTGTTGTTGATTATACTGCTAAGTTTGTGGAACTTGTACAATTTTATCCTCATTATGCTGAAGCGACTGCGGAATTTTCTAAGTGTGTAAAGTTTGAGAACGGATTGCGTCTTGAGATAAAGCAGGCAATTGGTTATCAAAGGATTCGGAGGTTTTCTGATTTGGTGGATTGTTGTAGGATTTATGAGGAGGATAGTAAGGCTCGTTCTACTCACTATAAGAGTATGAGCGAGAGGAAAGGGAAGCAACAGTTCCGTGGTGGTCCGTATGTAACACCAGCTGATAAGGGTAAACAAAGGGGAAATTTTGAGAAATGGTCAAGTGGAGGAGTAATATCTGGTCCTTTGAGATGTTATAGATGTGGTGATGTGGGTCATCGTCAGTTCGAATGTAAGAAAGATTTTAGGAAGTGTTCTAACTGTGGAGGTGTAGGACACATTGCAGCTGAATGTAAGAGGAACGTGGTAAAGTGTTTCAATTGTGGTGAGCCTGGACATGTTAGTACAAAGTGTCCGAAACCAAAGCAAGCTCCAGCTGGTGGGAAAGTTTTTGCCTTGGCGGGAACTCAGACTTCAAGTGCAAATCGTCTGATCAGAGGTACTTGTTTTATTAATAGTACTCCTTTAGTTGCTATTATTGATACTGGAGCAACTCATTCGTTTATTTCGTCTGAGTGCGCGAAGCGTTTGAATCTTGTGTTATCTTCGATGAGTGGTGAAATGGTTATTGATACTCCACCAATGGGGTCAGTAACTACTTCTTTGGTTTGTTTAAGTTGTCCTTTGACCATTTATGGTAAAGACTTTGAGATGTATTTGGTGTGTTTACCATTGGAGGGTTTAGATGTGGTTCTGGGAATGAATTGGTTGCAATTCAATCGAGTTCATATTGATTGTTATCATAAGCTGGTAAGGTTTCCTTCTCTTGAGGAAGACGAAGACTCGAGTTTCTTATCTACCAAAGAGTTGAAGAGACTTTTGGCGGATGAAGCTCAGTTGTTTGGGTTGTTTGCATCATTGACTGTGGACAGTCAAGTTTCACTTGATGTGTTTCCTGTTGTGAATTTCTGGAAGTGTTTCCTGAGGATATTTCGGACTTGCCGCCAGAGAGAGAGGTGGAGTTTTCTATAGATCTAGTTGTTGGTACTAGACATGTTTCTATGGCACCTTATCGTATGTAGGCATCTGAGTTGGTGGAGTTAAAGAAACAGTTGAGTGAGTTGTTGGAAAAGAGGTTTGTAAGACCAAGCGTTTCTCCTTGGGGTGCTCCAGTTTTGTTGGTGAAAAAGAAAGATGGAAGTATGCGGTTGTGTATTGATTATCGCCAGTTGAATAAGGTGACGATTAAGAATAAGTATCCTCTTCTAAGGATTGATGATCTGATGGATCAGTTAGTTGGTGCGTGTGTGTTCAGTAAGATTGACTTGAGGTCAGGGTATCATCAGATTAGGGCGAAAGAGGAAGATATTCAGAAGATGGCCTTTAGGACACGTTACGGTCATTATGAATATTCTGTGATGCCGTTCGGGGTTTCTAATGCGCCAGGTGTGTTTATGGAATACATGAATCGTATTTTTCACGAGCATTTAGATCGATTTGTTGTTATGTTTATTGATGAAATATTGATTTATTCTAAGTCTCGAGAGGAGCACGTGGAGCATTTGCGTATTGTTTTATAGGTTTTGAAAGAAAGAAAGCTTTTTGCCAAATTGTCCAAATGTGAGTTCTGGTTGTCGGAGGTGAGTTTTCTTGGACACGTAATTTCAGGTAATGGTATTTCTGTGGATCCATCTAAAGTAGAAGCAGTTCTACAATGGGAGGCTCCGAGATTTGTTACTGAAATTCGAAGCTTTTTGGGTTTGGCCGGATATTATCGAAGGTTCATAGAAGGTTTTTCTAAGCTAGCACTTCCTTTGACCCAGTTGACTTGTAAAGGGTAAGCGTTCATTTGGGATATTCGGTGCGAGGAAAGTTTTAATGAGCTGAAGAGAAGATTGACGGTAGCTCCGATTTTGATTTTGCCGAATCCTAATGAACCATTTGTGGTGTTTTGTGATGCGTCTTTGATTGGTCTAGGTGGTGTTCTGATGCAAGACAGTAAGGTCGTGGCTTATGCTTCAAGGCAGTTGAGAGTGCATGAGAAAAATTATCCTACTCATGATCTTGAACTAGCGGCTGTAGTTTTTGTGTTGAAGATTTGGAGGCATTATCTCTACGGTGCAAGGTTTGAAGTCTTTAGTGATCATAAAAGTTTGAAATATTTGTTTGATCAGAAATAGCTAAATATAAGGCAACGTAGATGGTTGGAATTTTTGAAGGACTACGACTTTGGTTTGAATTACCATCCTGGTAAAGCTAATGTGGTAGCCGATGCATTGAGCCGGAAATTGTTGCATATGTCCGCTTTAATGGTTAAAGAGTGGGAACTTTTGGAATCGTTTAGAGACTTGAGTTTGGTTTGTGAAGTGACATCGGATAGCGTGAGGCTTGGAATGCTAACGATTACTAATGATTTTCTGATGATGGTTAGTGAGAAACAGAAGCTGGACGTGAAATTTGTGGATTTGATGTTGGTTGGAGAAAAAGATGCGAATAGTGATTTTAAAGTGGATACTAATGGTGTTTTGAGATTCCGAGGTAGAATTTGTATTCCGGATGATGTGGAGTTGAAAAGGATGATTTTGGAGGAAGGACACCGGAGTAATCTGAGTATACATCCGGGAGCGAATAAGATGTACCAAGTTTTGAAGAAGATCTTTTGGTGGTCTAGATTGAAAAGAGATGTGGCTCAGTTTGTTTATGCATGTTTGACTTGTCAGAAATCAAAGGTGGAACATCTGAGGCCTAGTGGTTTGTTGCAACCGTTGGATATTCCTAAGTGGAAGTGGGATAGCATTTCCATGGATTTTGTAACAGGGTTGCCGAATACACAGCGAGGGCATAATGCTATTTGGGTGGTTGTGGATAGGCTGACTAAATCGGCTCATTTCATTCCGATTGACATCAGTTTTACTTTGGAGAGGTTGGCGGAGATTTACATAAGTGTGATTGTGAAATTGCATGGGGTTCCATTGAGTATTGTTTCTGATCGAGATCCGAGGTTTACTTTGAGATTTTGGGAAAGTTTAAAGAAGGCGTTGGGTTCTAAATTGAGATTGAGTTCGGCTTATCATCCGCAGACGGATGGACAGACGGAGAGAACGATTCAGTCGTTGGAAGATTTGTTGAGAGCGTGTGTTCTTGAACAAGGTGGTGCGTGGGATAGTTATCTTGCATTGATTGAATTCATGTATAATAACAGTTTCCATTCAAGTATTGGAAAGGCACCGTTTGAAGCACTATATGGACGAAGATGTAGGACACAGTTGTGTTGGCACGAATCTGGTGAGAGTTCGGTGGTTGGACCAGAGTTGGTGCAACAGACTACGGAAAAAGTGAAGCTTTTTCGTGAGAAAATGAAGGCTTCTCAGAGTAGGTAAAAGAGTTATCATGATCGGAGAAGAAAAGATCTTGAGTTCCAAGAAGGCGATCATGTATTTCTAAGGGTTACACCGGTAACGGGTGTGGGTCGTGCATTGAAATCGAAGAAACTTACTTCTCGGTTTATTGGTCCTTACCAAATATCCGCGAGAGTGGGTGCTGTGGCTTATAGGGTGGCGTTGCCGCC
This sequence comes from Lathyrus tuberosus, assembly GCA_022829125.1. Classification (NCBI taxonomy): domain Eukaryota; kingdom Viridiplantae; phylum Streptophyta; class Magnoliopsida; order Fabales; family Fabaceae; genus Lathyrus; species Lathyrus tuberosus. Next base: position 5,782,055 of record JALAZF010000283.1, on the reverse strand, counting down.
GAATCTGTCGAATTTGCATGATGTGTTCCATGTTTCACAGCTTCGGAAGTATGTTCTGGATCCGTCGCATGTGATTCCGATGGATGAGGTTGAGGTAAGGGAGAACCTTACGGTTGAGGCATTACCAGTTAGGATTTTGGATCGCGAGGTGAAGCGGTTGAGAGGCAAGGATATTGCACTTGTGAAAGTGGCGTGGGGAGGCGCTGCTGAGGGCAATTTGACTTGGGAGTTGGAGAGTCGGATGTAGGAGTCGTATCCAGAGTTGGTCGTCTCAGGTATATTTTCGAGGACGAAAATTTCTAAGTGGGGGAGAGTTGTAACGCCCCAGTTTTGTCAGTTTTTATTTAATCGAGTCGTTTTGATTATTTTATTATTATTTTATTTTATTTTCGACTTTTATTTGGAAATATGTTATTTTTCAATGTTGTGATATTTTATCGGGTTTTGGGAACGTTTGCGAGATATTTGAGTGTGGGGGTATTTTGGTCATTTCATCTTATTTTTCCTTAAGTTAGAAAATGGAAAATAGTAAGAGAGAAAAATAGAGAGAAAGAAAAAGAGAAGAAGGAAAAGGGAAAGAAAAGAGAAGAAGGGAAGAAAAAGAGAGAAAACTTGGAAATCAAGAAATCAATCTCCCGACTTTTCTAAACACGATTAAATCGGGTAAGGGTGCGAAACTCGATTATTATATGCTTGCGTATGATTATGTATGTATGTTTTTGATTGTTATTGGATTGAAATAGAAATATATAGGAAAACCATATTATGTAAAAATTGATTAGAAATCGATTAAATTGTGTCGGAAATTATGTTTTCAGGTCCATTATTGTTGATACATGTTATATACATGTTGTTAGGCATTGTATTGGTAATTTTTCTGGTGTATAGGTGAAAATCGGTTGATTTGGGGTGGAAAACGCAGAACAAAGTTCTGCAGAATTTTCTGGATTTTTCCACTGCCCATACGCGTATCACTCAAGGCAATACGCGTATTGGTCAAGGCAATACGCGTATGGCATTGAAGAAAACTGGGCAATACGCGTATGGAAGCTTCATTTTCTCGGCCATCTATCCATTTGCGTATGGTACGCGTAACGTTTAGGGCAATACGCGTATGAGGAATGGCACTACGCGTATTGGAATTTTAATGGGAATTTTAGGGGAAAAATGGTCTCTGCCTATACGCGTATGACCTTGGGCAATACACGTATGGAATGGGCGAGGAATCAGGGCAATACGCGTATGGCTCAGGGCAATACGCGTATTGTCAGGAAAATTGCAAAAATGTAGTTTTTCGCGATGTCTTTTCTTGTTTAGTCCGTAACTTGTGTTCCGTTGATCTGTTTTTAACATTCTTGGTATCGTTGAGTAGCTATTGAATTGTACTTTCGTATTATAATAATTTTGAGATTGTTAGCCGATTTAATTATGTCGGGAATTTGGAATAGTGTCGTTTTGTCGACTTTTGTCGTTTTAATTGTGTGTAATTGGTGTGTATCATGCAATGTGATGTTGATGTGGTTATGGTATGATTTGCGTGTTGTTGTGTGGTCTAAATGCATTGTTTTGGGCTTGAATTGCAAAGAATTATTTATGTTAAGTGAGATGGTTGCATATATGTGTGCATTTGAATGCCATGAGTCATTGTATGCTGAGCATCATGATATGCATTCTTGTGACGTCCTGAGTGACGGATTGATTCCAGAGGGAATCCGCTATAACGTCGTGTGCCCGTGTGGGGTGTGAGCGATGATTATAGACGATCGTGTGCCTTATAGAAAGAGGTGTGAGCGATCGGGTTGTGTGCCTTATACAAAGAGGTGTGAGCGATCAGGTCGTGTGCCTTATACAAAGAGGTGTGAGCGACCGGGTTGTGTGCCTTATACAAAGAGGTGTGAGCGATCCATAAACGTCGTGTGCCTTATACAAAAGAGGTGTGAGCGACGGGGAACATCGTATGCCCGACGGGGAGTTACATTAAGTAACGAGCGATGGTTCCAATAGTTCCTGAGTGAACTGGTGTTGAGAATTGATGGGAGTCGGTACCGCATGTGCATATGCATAGAGTCGTCGTGTCGGTCTCTTGCATTTGCATAAATCATTAATGGTTTGTTTATGTGTGGAATTGTGGATAATTGATATATGGATATGTGTTGGTGATACTTGTGTTGTGTATGGTTGGTATACCTTGGTAATGGAAATATGAATTATACATTGTGTTGCCTTGTGTTTGAATACTGGTATGAGTTGTGGTGAGAACAGTATATATGTGTATTTTTGGTGTTATATATAATTGTATGCAATTATATGATGATTATTTTTCTCACCCTTCTGCTGTTTTATAATGCTCTACGAGGCATTGCAGATTAGATGCTGGAGGTTTTTTTGTGAAGCTTAGGACTTCATTCTTTTGTCGGTCGGCTCTGATATGTGGCACCGGGTAGTCAGGGGGATCGTTTTGTAGTTTGATACGTATATGTATATATATCTTTTGGCCTGTGCAAGTATGACTTGATGTATGACAAACTTTTTTTATGATATATATATATATATATATATATATATATATATATATATATATATGAGATTCAGTACAGATTTTCCGTTTTTATTCTGTAGCTGAATTGTGGGTAGTAGGAACTAAATTCCTCTGTTTAATTGCTACCTGCGAGTGTTTCATATCTTTATGAGCAGGTGTTGTGTGTTTGTTTCAAATTGATGTGACCCCTCGGTCTATGCTGTGAATTTTTAATATACTCTGAGGAAATTTTGAATTTTCTTTTACCGCTTTATTTAATTGGGGTTATTGATTGGGGGTGTTACAAGGGATGGGTCTTACACTCTATTAGAGGCCCAAAGGTTTATTTTTGTACAAGTGGCGGGGCTTACAGCTCATGGAGAGGCCCAAAGGTTTTTGTTAAAAAGGTGACGATCGCGCCAAATTTTTTGATGGTGTCGGGACTTATACAATACACTGAGGCCCAAAAAGGTTTGTATTTACAAAGGATTAGGTCTTACACTCTACCAAGAGGCCCAAAGAGTTTTGAAAATGATTGATGAGGTTTGAAATCAAAGAAACCCTAATTTTCTTTCCCTTTAAAAGTAAATATTTAAAGAAATTCAATAAAAATGATAAAAATACCAAATGAGTTTGAATAAACCACTTGAGATTTTTGTTTAAGGTTTGAAAAATGAGGTTTTAATCACAAGATGAATTAAAAACTCATTTGATTTTGATTTTCAAGGTAAATATTCACTTTTAAAATGTTTAAAAATAATTAAAAAGGAATTTATTCAAAAAAATACTAATCATATTAAATAAATAATATAAACTTAATTTTTTTGTGGAATAAAATATTTCAACATTTTTGTGATTTTTTGCAAAAAGAACCAATAAAAAATAATTAAAATTGAGAGAGTTATTAATTTCCCAAATTATTAAAAATAATATGAAAAATAGTAGAAAAGTGGAAAAAAAAAGAAAAAAAAGGGTCTGGGGCGAGGGGGATTCGAACCCCAGACCTTTTGTGTATAGGGCGCGCGCCTTACCACTAGGGTGGTGATACATCCGTTGATTGAAACACAACCACAAATATACAAGGCTTGCCTTGTTTTTGGCCTGGCCCAAGGCAAGGCAAGGCAAGGCAAGATTTTAGTTAGAAACGTGAAGGCCATAACTTACTTATTTCTCCATGGATTGGGACAAAATTTAGGTCTATCCTGCCTAGAATTTCACAAGGAATCCAATGGTGGTGGTGTTTTTTTTCAGATCATGTTCCCTTTTGAAAAACCCGATAGTGGTTTGAAATAGGCCATGATTTGCATTTTCTGTGCTATCTCTTGGTACAGACATGAATTACATGATGAATTGGTTCAAACACAACACATATAACATGTACAAGATGTGCATGATCAGTGGACCTCAAAGCAATGCATATTTCAAAGAGTTCAAGTTGAGATGCTTACCTCTTTTTGGAGCTTTTGTACAATCTGCCAAGTGCTTTATTCCAGAAATGATTTGATGCTTTGGACACCCTCAAATGATCTCTTAGAAGCTTTTAGGATGGTTGGAATCAGCTGGAATGCTCAGGAACAAGTTTGAGCTTTTTCTTGCAAAAGGGGCAAAAGTGGCCAAAATAACAACTCTCTCAAATGGTGTTCCAGATGGGGGGAACCATTTGGGACAGTTCAAGGATGATATTAGGAGTGTTTTTGATGTTTTATCTGGTTTGGAAAGTGACTGAATCAAGACATGGCTTGAAAAATGCACAAAAGTCTAATTTTGAGATTTTGAGAGGTGACTTTGTGATTTTGGTGTTACAGGTCACTTGTGAGTGTTTGGATCACCTCTATAAGATATTTATGAGGTGTGTGTGTGATTGGTTTGGTTGGAATTGCTCTCAAACTTAAAAACTCAGAGTTACCTTGCTAAATAGGGTATTTTTGCCTAGAAAAAGAAATTTTGAGGAAAGCATCAGTTTGAGGGCTTTGGTGTACTCAACCTGATCACAAATGAGCTATATTTATAGTAGAGCAAGGTTGTTTTGGGAACAATAGTGATTGGTAACTGCAGCAGAGGTTTGGTCAATGTTGATCAATGAGAATCCAAGTCTCCTCTAGCCATTGACTAGAGGTTAGGGCACATGCTGCTAGTTCCTTTGGTCTTGGATATGTCTTGACTGAATTCAGTTGGAAATGGCTCAGTCCATGCCACCTTGGTGCATCCATTAAATGCTCCAAACCAAAATTGGAGTCTTGTCCCTCTTTTAGGCATTTCTAGGTTTGTCATGCTACTTTTGGTTCCAAAGACTTGGGAGGCTTATGGATTAGTGTTTGTCCCTCCTTGGTCTCCCCCTGAGATGTTCAGATGGATAAGTGTGTTTTTCATTTGCACAAATTTGGAAAATCGAGCAAAATGCACAAATCTACCTTGCTTTGACAATTTTCAGCAAGGCATGTTGCCATTGTCATATCTCATGGCTCAAGTGGACTTTGATGGAGTTCTTGGCCATTTTGGAAATCCCTCATAAGATACAACAACTGTTTGATCATAGTTGGTTTTGATACCATTTGGATCCAAGTGAAAAATTCCCCTACATTTGGAAAAAAGTGAAGGCAGATTCTGACTTAGTGAAAATTTCACTAAGTGTTGGAAAAAAGTGACATTTTCACTTTATGTGATTTTGATCATTCCATAACTTAAAATCCATGAGGAATTGGAATGAGTTGTGTGTGAAGCTTTTGTAGAGGGCCATGAGAGCTACAAATCCAACTTTGGATGGGGAAAAATGGCCTTGTGGTTTAGGAGATATGATCCTCCAAAGTTGGTACCCTAGCCACTTTGTTCCATAAATTAGAAAAATTTCTAAGTTTTTATGGTTACCCCTTTTACAAGTTATCCCACTTTTCTTGATTTTTGTTGATGAATGATGATTCCAAGCACACATTAATATCATTTTAGGGTCAAAGAACCAAAATTGTGAAAAATCTCAAAAAGTCAAAGTTGACTTTTGTGCACAGTTGACTTTTTGTCAAATGAACTCCAAACTGTGTGGTCCTATATGAAATCAAGTCCTTGACCTAATCAAACTTGATGGATGGATTTCATAGGTGTTATAGGTTGTATTGAATCATGTCCCAAGGTTTGGGAGCATGCCTGGGTCAAAAGTCAAAGGCACGATTGACTTTTCCCGCAAAACCCTAATTGTGGTTCTGATGAAATTGAAACTTGTTGCTCAAGCTTCTTAGACCAATCCATTGTTGCAAATGGATCAATGTGGTGTATTAGAGACCCTCAAATCCTCCTTTGAGGTCTTGGCTCATGTTTTGTCCCAAAAGTCAACTTAGGCGTGAATTAGGTCAAGAAACCCTAATTCCTGATTTTTTTATGAATGCATCCCCTGAGGCAAAATTGACTTAATGATTGAGTTCATGATGTCCCTTGGAGCATAATAGGTCATGCTTTGAAGCATTGGCTCATTCCCAGAGGAAAATTTCCATCTGGAGGCCCTGGTCGACCAAAACCCTAATTTGGTGACACTGGCGATCTTGAGGCTTAATCCACTCAGAATGTTGTAGCCTTGTGCTTAATCCTTGCCGTGGGACTCCTCTTGATCCATTGGGGATGTTTGAGAGGCTAGACAAGTTGAATATCATGTCATTCCATGATTGATCCTTTGTCTAAGAACACTAAGAGGGCTTGAAACTCTAAGTTTGATTGTAGTGAAGACTCACCCATCTTTGGGGAGACTAATGAGGCATGGTGGTTCATCCATATTGTGATGATGGTTTGCACAATGATGGGGAATCTTAGTGGTCAAAATTTGGGGTATAACAGATGCCCCTATTTAATCTTCTTGGACTCGAAGGTGTGAATGGTGAAGGTATTCGAGCATTCGGGGTACAAGAGGATTAAATATCGGAATACCCAAAATTTTGATGGTGGTTAAGAATGGCAGTTCACGCATCCTTCTTCTTTTGCTAAGCAATGATGCCTAGAAAAGGTAAACTTCCCCTCGATCCTGGTCTTTGTACCAAGGAACTGGTCTCAGTTTCTGAACTAAACTTCCCCTCAATCCTAGTTTCCTACCAAGGAACTGGTCTTAGTTTCTGAACTAAACTTCCCCTCGATCCTGGTTTCCTACCAAGGAACTGGTCTTAGTTTATGGAATAAACTTCCCCTCGATCCTGGTTTCCTACCAAGGAACTGGTCTCAGTTTCTTATATAAACTTCCCCTCGATCCTGGTTTCCTACCAAGGAACTGGTCTTAGTTTCTTTTGTCAATAAACTTTCTTGACAAGGGACGCTATGTGTAGCGGTTTTCCTTAAACTTCTCGCCAAATTTTCCTGGGGAGATGCCATTTGATGGAAAAAGTTTTGAGGTCAGACTTGCTGGGGGACCCATCTGTCGACCCTACTGCGGAGAACGAGTCTCTTGAGAGACTGCTTCCAGCTTAGGGATATTACATCATACTTTTCTCGGAGATCTTCTCGGAGAAATGCCCTATGATGTGATCCAATTTTGAGGTGCTGATGACCTTTTCGTCAGCGGATCTTTCGGAGAAAAAATGATGTATTGCCAAATCTTTGATTAAGAGGGCTTTATATAGGGATTTTCCTTAATCCGGGAAAGCGAGGATATCATCTTCAATGACGAAGAGTGATGTTTGTCGAAAGTTCTCTGTTTTTTCAGAGGTTCAAGTTATCAAAGTGGTCGAGGACCAACTTCATCCCAGAAATAAACTGGAGGAGAGGTTGCTCAGACGCGACATTTCTTGATGAGGAAAGAACTGACAACTCGATTGAGAGGACTTTTATCACTAGGGGATAAGACCGACTAAACTGATAGTGATGCAATGTGAATATGAATGTAAATCAATAATGCATGATGTATGTATGTTTATGCTGACAAAACTGACGCGACATACAGACTAATGGATGAACACGACTAGATACTCGGCCACTACAGGGGACGAAGAAGTATCACTGGTTCAAGATATCAATTTTGGCTTGCTTAGGAGAGATAGTCCCCGTGGGGAACACAATTGGTCGGGCTTAGGAGATAAGAACTCTGCCGGGGGTGTCGGACGGAATATTCGCATCTAACACAGCTGATCCTTCATTCAGGTGCATTGGTTTAGAAGGAGTACTTTGATTCTGCACTTTGAAGTTCAATTACTTCTGGAGAAGTGATTGATATTCTTTCGATGTTCAATAGTCAAAATAAATTGCCATCTTTATTTAAAAGCAGAAAAATTTTATCAAGTAAATTCATTCTTGTTTTATTTCAAGAATCATTGATCATGTTAAAATGTCATTCTGTAAAGCTAAAACAAATAAGAATTGCAAACAAAAGCACAAGGGCTCAAATTTTATTGATAGGATGGAAATCAGCCAAATGCGTGATTCCATAGAGTATTTACAAAGTTTAGAAAATGGTAATTTAAGGAAAAAAGGGTTACATTGAAACATGGCGACCGCTATCCTTCTACCAACTTTGAATTCTGGGCATCCTGAGCTTCTGTCGAAGATAACCTGGACTGGAGTTTTTCTCGGATGGTGTAACTGCTACGGAGCTGAACTGATCAGGCGTAGTTACTTGCCATTAATCCCTAACTTTTTCCTGGATTGTACCTTGAGATTTCCAATCCACTGGGATGATTTTGGGATTATGTCTCTAATTTTTGCCTAGACCACCCTTTCGGGTTTTCAATCCACCGAGACGTTTATATATATTTTTTATTTAGGCGAAGTATTTCTTGACTACGTCAACATTCGTGGGATAGGCAAATTCCTCTCCGTCCATGGTTTCGAGTCTCAAGGCGCCGCCTGAGAAGGCTTTCTTGACCACATAGGGGCCGTCATAATTCGGAGTCCATTTGCCCCAGGAATCAGTGAGAAATGATTGTATCTTTTTGAGCACGAGGTATCCTTTCCTGAAGACGCGAGGTCGGACCTTTTTGTCAAACGCCTTCTTCATTCTTTGTTGATACAACTGACCGTGGCATAGAGCCGTAATTCGCTTTTCTTCGATCAGATTTAGTTCGTCGTGTCGACTTTGACACCATTCAGCTTCTGTAAGCTTAGCTTCCATCAATACCTGGATTGATGGGATCTCTACTTCTATAGGGAGCACTGTTTCCATGCCATATACTAGAGAGAAAGGGGTTGCCCCTGTTGAAGTGCGGACATATGTACGAAAACCGTGAAGAGCAAAGGGTAGCATCTCGTGCTAGTCTCTGTAGGTTACAACCATCTTTTGAACGATATTCTTGATGTTCTTGTTAGCCGCTTCTACCGCTCCGTTCATCTTAGGCCGGTAGGGAGATGAGTTATGGTGTTCGATCTTGAACTCAGCGCACAACTCTTTCATCATCTTATTGTTCAAGTTAGATCCATTATCAGTAATGATCTGGCTTGGAACACCATAACGACAAATGACATTGTTTTTGATAAATCGGACCACCACCTGTCGGGTTACATTGGCGTATGAAGCTGCTTCGACCCACTTGGTGAAGTAATCAATGGCTACCAGAATGAACCGATGTCCGTTCGAAGCTTTAGGTTCAATCATGCCAATCATGTCGATTCCCCATATGGAAAAAGGCCACGGGGAAGAGAGAACTTTGAGATGCGTTAGCGGTACATGGATTTTGTCTGAGTATATCTGACACTTGTGACACCTCCTCATGTACTTGTAGCAGTTGGATTCCATGGTCAACCAATAGTACCCTGCTCTTACAATTTTTCTCGCCATTGTGTGTCCGTTGGCATGTGTGCCAAAGGATCGTTCATGAATTTCTTTCATCAGCATGTTTGCTTCTGGTCTGTCTACACATCGAAGCAAGACCATGTTAAAGTTTCTCTTATAGAGTGTATCACCGCTCAATAAGAAATCGCCAGCCAGCCTTCTGAGGGTCTTTCTGTCCTTTCTTAGCCCCCCAGGTGGGTACTCTTGTTTCTGAAGGAAGAATTTGATATCGTGATACCAAGGTTTGTCATTTATGACTGCTTCAACCGTGAAGATGTAAGCGGGCCGTTCAAGGCGTATTATGTCGATCTTAGGTAGTTCGTTCCATTGACCTACACTAATCATGGAAGAGAGGGTGACTAATGCATCAGCCATGTGATTCTCATCACGAGGGATATGATGAAACTCGATTCTGTTGAAGAAAGGTAACAACCTTCTTGCATAATCTTTGTAAGGAATCAGTCCTGATTAGTATGTGTTCCAATCTCGTTTGATCTGATTAATAACCAGGGCTGAGTCGCCATACACATCCAAGTTCTTAATCCTCAAATCAATTGCTTCCTCGAGACCCATAATACAAGCTTCATATTCGGCCTCGTTGTTTGTACACTTGAATGTAAGTCTGGCGGTGAAACAAATGTGGGTACCCTAAGGTGTTATGATGATTTCCCTAATTTCGTTTCCATAATGATTGACTGCTCCGTCAAAAATTAGTCCCCATTGGGAACCTGGTTCTGGCCCTTCACTGGGTAGCGGTTCATCGCAATATTTCATTTTCACGTACATGACATCTTCGTCTGGGAAGTCAAAACCGATTGATTCTTGATCGTCAATTGGCTGATGAGCCAAATGATCGGCTAAAATACCCCCCTTAACCCGTGAGAGCATGCTTTTAAAAGACGTACTTGATTGGATCCATTTCGGAGATTAACCAAGTAGTGTGACGAATCATATATTGGCGAAGACGTTTGGCTGCCCAAGCCAGAGCACAACAAGTTTTCTCGAGCTTAGTGTACCGAGTCTCACAGTCGGTGAATTTCTTGCTCTGATAGTAAATGGCAGAGTCCTTCCTTTTGGTTTCGTCTTGTTGGCCAAGTACACAACCCATCTAGTCTTCCAAGATTGTTAGGTAGATGATTAGTGGTCTTCCCTCCACTGGTGGTGATAGAATCAGTGGGTTCAACAGATATTCTTGATACTGTCGAAGGCGGTTTGGCAGTCTTCTGTCCAAACGTAGTCCTAATTCTTTTTGAGTAATTTGAAAATTGGCGCGTGTCGCGGTTATAAGGAATATGAATCTGGAAATGTAGTTCAAACGTCCCAGGAATCCTCTGACTTGTTTTTCAGTTTTCGGAGAAGGCATTTCTTGAATGGCCTTGACCTTGTCAGGATCAACTTCAATTCCTTTCTGGCTAACGATGAACCCTAAGAGTTTCCCTGAACGGACACCGAATGTGCACTTATTGGGATTCAAGCGAAGTTTGTACTTTCTCAGCTGCTCGAATAGTTTTGACAGGTGGGTCACATGCTCCTCTTCTGTTTTAGATTTGGCAATCATGTCATCGACATATACCTCGATTTCCTTGTGTATCATGTCATGAAGCAGAATAGTCATGGCCCTTTGATAGGTTGCCCCGACGTTCTTCAAAGCGAATGACATTACCTTGTAACAAAAAGTACCCCCTGGGGTGATGAAGGAAGTTTTCTCCATGTCTTTCGGCGCCATTTTGATCTGATTATAGCCCGAGAATCCATCCATGAAGGAGAATACTTTGAACTTTGCTGTACTGTTAACCAGCATGTCAATGTGTGGTAAAGGAAAGTCATCCTTTGGACTAGCCTTGTTTAGATCTCTGTAATCGACACACATTCTGACCTTTCCGTCCTTTTTTGGAATTGGTACGATATTGGCTAACCATTGAGGATATTTTGATGTGGCGAGGAAACCCGCGTCAATCTGTTTCTATACCTCCTCTTTGATTTTGATGGCCATGTCCGGATGAGTTCGTCTCAACCTTTGTTTTACTGGCGGACATTCTGACCTTAACGGTAAATGATGTTCCACGATGCTTGTATCCAACACTGGCATGTCCTGATATGACCAAGCAAATACATCGAGGAATTCTTTAAGATGCTTTGTCAAACTCTCTTTGGCAGTTGGACTGAGCAGTGCCCCAATCTTGACTTGTTTTCTCTCTTTTTTCGAACCCAAGTTTACTGTTTCCAACGGCTCTTCGTGAGGTTCAATGGACCTTTCCTCCTGTTTGAGTAGTCGGGAGATCTCTTATGGAATTTCTTCGTCAACTTCTTCTTCAGCCCCAAATACCGGAAATTTAAAGTTGGGAGAAGGCATCGGATCGTACTTTTCAACGGGGTTTAAAACAAGCAATCTGCATGACGTGATGATTTGTGTTTAGAAGAGATAGATAAAATGCAAGAGTGTGTGCAGTGTATTTTTTGATAACTGCTTGTTTTTATTATTGAGTTTGTTTTTTAGGATTACCATTTTCTGAAAAAGCGAAAAGAGAAAACAACAATAAATGTAGAAATTACAGAATGACGTTATTTTATTTATGAACGGTCGATTCTTGAAACTACAGCCCTATAAAACAAAACTCTGTCGCTTTGGACGAAGCGAAGAGGGATATTTACAGAAAGTGAGCCCTATCAAAACATCCATTTCTCCTGGGCAGGGTGAAAGGTTAAAGATGGCAATTACTTTGACTTATGAATGATCTTCGGAACATCGATAGAAACCCATTGGCGGCAAACTCCTCATTGAATCACAAAGTCTGGTACCTTCCTTGATTTATCTTCAGAAATAACACTGATTTCTGGCGGAGCAGGATCATTGGAATCTGTCTCCCAGGCAGCATTGTCATAGGAGGATTCATCAGTTGTATTTTACAGATTATTTGTGCTCTCAGGTGGATCTCCCCACCCAGTTGGCTGAATGTCTTCGAGCCTGATGCGAGAGCTCTCAGGAGCAGTGTACTTGACCATATAGCCATGTTTTCACTTGGTTGTCCCAAGGTGTCCCACACTTCTTTGGAACTGAAGGAGTCATCCCTTTCGATGACGCTGACCTCTGGAAAAGCATAGTTGATGAATTTTAGTCCTGCAAACTTTACGAATTCATCGTCGCACTGGATATTTTCTGAATGACCTGAGTGTTGATCCCATGACATGGTGGGGATGCAGGTATTCCTTTCAACGATACTCAGCTGATTTTCATTGTTCGGCTGATTTTCTTGCCCCAAGTCTCCTGGGTACGGCTTCCAGATAGGCAGGCCATCCATTGGGCCATAATAGTCGTGGTCAAAGTTGTCTTTCATCAAAGTGTCCTCCTCTAATGAGTTTGGTGGAGCACGGCATCCTTCAGGATCATAATCTCCGTTTATTGTTCTGACATCTGACCTGGGTATAAATCTCGAACTCTGTGCGGGATAGCAAAATGGTATAGGCACCTCTTCCTGAGACATATAACCGTCCTCGTTAAGATAGGACTTCCACTCCTCATCTGTATCAGAGGGATCTTCCTCGTTGATGGTATGGACTGCTTGAGGCACTGGGTGAAGGAAACCTCCACTGTGGAAGAAGTCCTGAATGGGATGAAGACTTTCATCGTTAGCAACTGTCTGGGTATAGGTCGCAGAAAAACCAAGACCCTTCTTTGTTTTGTTATCGGTAGGAATGACAAGCTGTCCCCATCCTTTTGTATTGTTATTTTTTATCACTTCGAGAGCATCTCTGTATGAGGAAATCGAGGTTCCTTTCTCTGATTGATTCTTATTGCTCACTGAAAGTACTTGGAACTGAGTCCCAATAACCTCCTAAGGTTCTATACAAGTAGATAATGACAGGTTACTCACGATCAAGGCTTGTTCTCCACAGATCGTGACGAGTTGGTCATTCTTGACGAACTTCAGTTTCTGGTGCAGCGTCGAAGTGACTGCCCCAACCTGGTGTATCCAAGGTCTTCCTAATAAGCAAATGTATGTTTCCCGGATGTCCATGACCTGGAAGGTGATTAGGAAAGTGTGAGGACTGATAGTTATGGGAAGGTCGACTTCGCCGATAACTGCTTTCCGAGATCCGTCAAAGGCTTTGACGATAACCTCATTTCCCCTCATCGGGGACCCTTTAAATGATAGTCGCATTAAAGTGGACTTCAGCATAACGTTGATGGCTGATCCGGTGTCTACCAGTACACTGGCTAAAGCATCGTCCTGGCAGTTGACTATAATATTGAGCGACATGTTGTGGCTTTTGCCCTCCTTTGGAAAATTTTCATCACTGAATCCTAAGTTGTTGCAGGAAGTGATGTTAGAGATGATGCTATCAAACTGTCGTATTGACACATCCTGTTCCACAAAGGCCTGCTCTAAGACTTTCTGTAGAGCTTCTCTGTGGGCTTCGGAACTGAGTAAAAGTGATAGCACAGAGATCTTTGAAGGAGTCTGTGACAGTTGATAAAAAATGTTATATTCACTCCTTTGGATGAGCTTCAACATCTCATCATTGTTTTTCGAAAGGTCGGGATCACTGGATTGACTGACAGGTGGATCAGGAGCTTCTGTCTGAAGTTCCTTTTCTTTGTTAGGTTCTCCAGCCCCTCGGTTAAAGATTCGACCGCTCCGTGTTACTCGACTGATGTCTGCAATGTTCACGACGGAGGGTAATGGAAGTTCCTTTCCATTCTCAATTACGGTTGCACCGTATTTGGAAGGGATCGCCTTAGCTGATTCATATGGTAATGGTCCTGGCAAATAAATAACTACAGGAGCCTTCTGATTTTTCTGACTGTCGTAAGTAACTTCAATCAGTTCCTGGCTAGGAACTTTTGATTCGTTGAGTAGAGGAATGACGGTACAAACATCCTTATTCCATTGATGATCAGAGATTATGATAACGTCTTTGATTTGATCAACGAAGTAGTCCGGCGTCCAATTGATTGGCTCGAAACTCAGACACGGGTGAATCTCTTTACGATCCAACTGACCTTGAAGGGCTGCTCGCACGAGGTAACATCCTTGATTATTTTCCGAGCAGTCTCTACAGCATTCGTAATTGTGTGGTGGCACCTGGCCACGTCCACTTTGACTGCAGTGCAAACTTACCAGGTCAGTTTCCATAGATCGGACATACTGACTTTGATGCCGAGTAGGGTTCCCGTCAACCACACTGATTTGTTGTGTGTCTTCATCCATATAGATTGGAAGCCACCAGTGGTTTAACAACTGTTGCAAAGTTCTTTGAAAGAGAGCGCACCCTTGGTTACTCTCACAACATCCTTTATAGCTCAGATACTCGTGAAAAGTGAGAAAACCGAGTTGGACTTGCCTGGCGTGTAACTCCACCAAGCTGGTATTCATTAAACGAATATCGAAGATTTGAATCATGTTGAACTGATAGGGATTTCTATCATGGTAGTCCTGGATCCACCCAAGATCCATCTGACGCTGGAGGGCCTCTTGTATAAAAGAGCATCCCTGTTTGTTTACCGAGCAAGTCAGACAGGAATTGTAATCGTATCGCGGCAGATTATGATACTGGCTTTGCCTTGAGTGCATTGCCACCAAGTTGGCATTCATTGTACGGATGTCGTGGTTCTGAATGACATTGGAATTCGTATAGGTCATGTTGATCCTACGAACTCGATGCTCTTGGATCCACCCGAGATCCAATTGTTCCTGTAGAGCTGATTGCACCACAGGACATCCCTGATTGTTTTTAGAGCAGATATTACACTGGTGATAGTTATGAGGTGGCACATGGCCGTATCCGCTCTGTCTACAATGCATCTTGACAAAATTGGCCCTTAATAAGAGTACATCATGAATTTGATAGATGTTGTTAGACTCTCTCTCTATCAAATTAAATGTAGCTTTCTCATATTGAGGCAGCGGGTTTGTGAGAACATTCAGATTCGTGTCTTTGAAGGATAAGACCCTGCTCCTAACAAGTTTTTGCACATCAGATTTGAAACTGAGACAATTTTCTATGTTATGCCCTGGTCCTCCTTGATGGTATGGACAAGTCTGATCCGTTTTGAACTAAAAAGGAGGATTTTCTGGTACTGTAAGTGGAGACTTGGTTTAGACGCGCCCCTTGACCAGTAGTAATGGAAACAGTTCTGCGTACAACATGGGTATAGGGTCAAACCCTGGCGGTCGCATTGTACGATTTTTGTTGTACTGAGGACGAGCCTGCTGAAGAGGCTGTTGTGTCCTTTGGTGATATTATTGTTGAATCAGTTGGCTCTGCGCAACTTGAGGTTGATATGTAGGAACAGGCGCAGGGTCGATAACAGGAGTTACAACTGCTACTGGTTGATATCGTCGCCTTTGCTTTCCGAGAGAGATATTCCTGATATCTTGCTCTTTTTCTTAGGGAGAGCACTACCGTATCGTTTTGTACTACTTGATGATCCAGCGTCTTTAACTAAACGTCCTTCTCGAACTGCTTCCTCAAGACGAACTCCCATGCCCACCATCTCGGTGAAGTCACTGGGCGCACTGGCAACCATTCTATCGTAGTAAAATGAGCTCAAGGTTTTTAAGAAGATCTTTGTCATCTCTTTTTCCTCCAGAGTTGGAGAAATCTGAGTGGCAATTTCACGCCATCTCTGCATGTATTCTTAAAGGTTTCCTTGTCCTTTTGTGACATTGATCTAAGTTGATCTCTGTCTGGTGCCATTTCCAAATTGTATTTATATTGTTGAACGAAAGCAGCGCCAAGATCTCTGAATGTGCCGATCATAGCGCGGTTTAAACCCATGTAGCATTTTAATGCGGCACCGGTTAAACTATCCTGAAAGTAATGAATTAGTAGCTCCTGGTTCTTTGTCTGAGCTGACATTCGCCGAGCGTACATAACCAAATGGCTTTGAGGGCAAGAGTTACCCTTGTACTTTTCAAAGTCGGGTACCTGAAACTTGTGCGGAACTTTCACATTGGGGACCAAACAAAGGTCTGCGGCGTCCTTTCCAAATAGATCCTGACCGCGAAGGGCTTGCAGTTCTTTCTGCATCTCTAGGAATTGTTCCTGGAACTCATTCATTCTGTCGAATATACTTTCGTTTTTACCAGAAGGTATCTGTGGAATCTGTACTTTTGGGACAGTGTGTACCACGGGTGGTGGTATAGTCATTATGGCCGAGACTCTCGGTGTCTCCCGAAATTTGTAACCTTCAGGAGTTGCTGTCATGCCCCTGTCATCTTCGCTTTCCAGAAGTTTGTAACCTTCAGGCCCAGCGGCTCCTGCTGCGGTTCCTTGATCCTCATTGATCGGGGGAACATATCCTTCCGGGATATAGTTGATAGGCATGCCCCAGGGACGATCTTTCGTCATTTTATACCTAGGATCATACTTCTCCATTATGGGCGTAGATGTGATCTTCGAGATCACAGTCCTTTGTTGTTGAATTAAGCTTCTGCTAGAGCTTGCATGTCATTATGAAGCTTTCTCAGATCCTTTTTCAGAGTGTCAATCTCTTCCCTCAACTCTCTGTTCTCTTCCTCGAGATCATCCATCTTTTTCTGACGATTGGCCCGAGTATTGTATGAATGAGACTGTTTGACTCTAGAATCGAGACACAAACGTGAGATTCGTAGGTAAGAAGAATGCGTGAAGTGAGAATGATGAATGATATGCAATGATTATATTAATTGTATATATTTTTGTTTATTCAAAGTAAACTTCGACAATTAAATTGCAAATCTCAAACAGTGGGGAAGATCCCGTTTTATTGAATTCAAAGGATTGCAGAAATGGAAATACAGTAATTTACATAGTGCTGCGGAAGGAAATCTAAGCTAATGGATCCTGAGTCCTCTCTGAGGAGAGCTCAGGTGCAGGCTCTGTTATTTTCCTTTTCTTTGACCGTGCCTCTTGGGCCGTTGTCGGGTTGTCATCCCTTCGCCAAGTGAAAGGAGCGAGCAAGTTCCTTTGGTCTTCTTGATTCTCTACAGCGTGTTGCTCTAAAATCTCAATCAGAGCATCCTTTTCTTTTAACAGTTGCTGTATTTTCTTACACTCCACATTGAGAATACGGTACTTGTTCTTCCAAGACCTCTTCTCCTGCTGAACTTTACTGAGAGTAACCTAAATTTTTTCCGTCTCAGACATAAAATAAAGCGCAGAGTCCCTTAATTGAAGAACTTCCTGGTGAGGGTAAGGCATCTTCAGCTTGAGAACTCTAGTTTGTACCCAGTAGAGATAAGGCTCCACCGAGACACAGTCTGGTTTTGCTAGAGACTCTCTTCTTTTCTTGTGAACGTGTTTCCAGGCATGCACTATTTCTGTCTTTAGTGCCCTGTCATTTTCTCCTTCCTTGAAGAAAAGACCTTCCAGATGAGCATTATGCGGGACATGCCTCATCGGGTATCCAAATTGGCGACGAACGAGAATTGGATAATAGTTGATTCCTCCCTTAGTTCTTATAAGGGGTACATTTGGGAAATTTCCGCAACAGTCAATGATTCTGATCCCATAATAGATTTGATTGTACCAATCGATGTCAAAGTTGGTAAGAGACATGATTCTCTGCGACCAACGTAAAGTATTCTTTTGATCCCAAAATGCAGAAGACTTGGGCAAGTGAGAAGTGAACCATTTGTACAACAAGGGTACACAACACGTGATCATTCCCCCGCTATACAAATTCCTTAAGTGTACCGAATGATAAGCATCTACGAGCAAAGTCGGTACAGGGTTTCCAATCAGAAAAATATTAATGGCGTTGACATCTACGACGTTATCAATGTTGGGAAATAAAAATAACCCGTAGGTGAGGAAAACAAAGATGCTCTCGAAAGCGGCCACGTTCCCTATACTAGCAAAGTATAGAGCTTTCTTTATCAAGAATTGGGCTGGCAAACCTTGGATGTCACCCTTAGTGGTCATGTGAGTCCTGACTTCTGACTCATCCAGATAAATTGCTCTCGCAATGGTTTGATCCTTTGGAATTTCTTCTAGTCCAGAAAAGGGAGCTTGATCAGTAATATGCAAACCAGTCAGGTGAGAGTACTCCTCCAGTGTTGGTGCTAGCTGATAATCTGGGAATGTGAAACAGTGATAGACCGGATCGTAGAACTGGATTAATGTGGACAGGATTTCTTCAATTACGTGGACCCTTAACAGAGACAATAGTCCTCCATACTTGGCTCTAAAAGCCTCGTGGTTGGTGATCATTCTTGCCAAACCTTTCAAATCCTCTAGTTTTGGAACCTTGAAGGTATACTTGTGATTTTTCCTTCTACCGAAATCCATTAGCGCAATCTCCTTTCTCTGTCATTTGCAATCATTGTCTTAGTTTAATTTGAAAAAGAGAGACTAGAAGAGAAGATTTTTTTTGTTTTAATGTTTTTTAAATGAATGTATGAATGCAGCACACAAAAACATAGAAAAAACATGGGGTCAAAGGGTCGGTGTCATAAAGTTAAGGCTCTACCCCCCCCAAAGGTTTATACTGGTGATTTTTTGTACCTGTCCGCAAGATAATTGACCCCTCTTGGGATAACAACAGCAAGCGGATCACCAGCGAGCTGATGTATCTTAGAGTGATCTCAGATGAGGGTAGTATCGCGTGATAACTATTTCCGATAGCTTTCGCACTATAAAATGGTTTAAGTCTACTAAAAACCTCAGCTTCTCAGATAACTCAGTCGACCACACTACTTTCAACAACCGAAGTCGTATAGGCAATGTATCTGCAAAGGTAGTCTCCACTGAGTTTGATGGTCGATCGGGGACTCTTAACTGGGTTTCACTCCCCGCAAGATTACCCGCATTTCCATCACCTATCTTAGGTGTATACTCAATCTTTCCACATGCAGCATCACACGCATTCCTATTAGCAGAAAAATAAACACAAATATCAATTAGGAAAAGCAGTATATATATTTGTCTTAATCATCCTAGACCTTTAGTCTTATGATCCTATACAAACAATGACTCCCAGTTTAGAGGGGATTAGGAAAAGCAGTATCTTAGGTGAATCCAACAATGCCATAATTTCCTTTATAGGGGATTTTTTAACCTGAAGGAGAAGACTTTAACTCAGTTTAGAGCAATGCCATCTTTCCTTAGGAATTTCTCATGCTAAAAGAGGGAGAATGACGTGGATGTAAATAATCCAGAGGCTTACCGTTTACAGCAATTAGATGGGGGGGGGGGGAAAGGAGTTGTTGATATTTGTATGTTGTGAGCAAGGCACAAATTTGGATGCTAAAAGGTTGATTGACTCAACCAGGGTTTTATTTATACTAAGCCTAAGAGGAGACTAATGACTCAATAAGAGGGTGCTAACAAGTGACTGACTCAAAAAGAGGGTTCTTTTATGTGTCTTGTACGAAGCCCAAGATTGAGGCTAAAAGGGAAGTGACTCAACAAGAGAGTCTGTTTGACAGGTGATTGACTCAACAAGAGAGTCTTTTATACTTAACAAGAGAGTGTCTTGTTGTCTCGTATGAAGCCCGACATAGAG
Organism: Lathyrus tuberosus; assembly: GCA_022829125.1. Classification (NCBI taxonomy): domain Eukaryota; kingdom Viridiplantae; phylum Streptophyta; class Magnoliopsida; order Fabales; family Fabaceae; genus Lathyrus; species Lathyrus tuberosus. The sequence goes on along the minus strand of JALAZF010000283.1, from coordinate 5,762,315 downwards.
GCTGAAAGGAGATTAACTCAACAAGAGAGTCTTTTATACTCAACAAGAGAGTGATTTTTATCTCGTACGAAGCCCGAGATGGAGGCTAAAAGTGGTTGACTCAACAAGAGAGTCTTTTATACTCAACAAGAGAGTGTTAAAAGGTTAGCTCCGCTGGGGAGAATCATTTGTACAAAGCCAAAGAGGAGGCTACTTATGCTGGTGACTGTTTCAGTTTAGTGACAGGTCCGGTATGTTGGATAAAAGAGAAAATAAGTTCTTATAAAAGGAAAGATTAAAGGTATGGTTGTGCCTTGGCACTGATCAGAGGATCAGGGTTATTTCCTGTTCTTTAAGGAAATGGGAAATCCAAAGGGTATTGAGACTGTCCAAGTCTACTGGTGTTTTGAGAAATCGATTCTCAAATACTGAATGATCTTTGTATGACGCCCAAGAGAAGGCTGGTATGTTAAGGGATGAAGGTCAACCCATTAACTGGTCTGACACTTGACTCAGAAAGACAGCTCTAACAAATTGATCACTAGGTTCTGTTCCTATACCTGTAGAGGTCTATGGGTCCTAGTACTAAGCCCAAGAGAAGGCATGAGAGCTTTTAAGAAGCCGAAGGGTCCTTGTACAACGCCCAAGAGAAGGCGGATGCTTTTAAGAAGCCTGTGGGTCCCCAAACCCTGAGAAGTTTAAGACATGCCATTCACCGAGAATAGATCAAGCCAGGAAAGTCCGAGAATTTGAAAGAAACTCAAGAGATGCCATTCACGGAGAAAAGATCATCTCTGGGGAGTTAGAGTTTCTTTGACAATGTCTAAGGGTGACAGTCTGAGAAAGGGTTCACTGAGAATGCTGCCTTTCACGTCTCCATAATGTTTAACCCCAAGAGGAGGGAAGATTGTGTCTGGTAATCCTATGGGGATCTAGTTTTGTTTGTATTTAAGAGTGGCCAACAGGGCTTTACCTAGTGCTAGACGTAGTTGCCGGGGAAAACTCTAAATAACTATACTAGTATTACACAGTTGATTTTTGACAAGTATATAAAAGTTTGTGAAAGAAGACTTACAGTGAGCAACCCCACAATACAGTTATATATATATGAAAGCGGATAAACACTTACTCGGTTGTAGAGCTTCCATGCTGTTTTGTTAGTTGTTCAACAAAGAAAGCTTTGATAACAATATTATATTCTAAACCAAAGGAGAAAGTGCTTTGAAAAGATTGTTGGGGCTTACAGCTCAAGGAGAGGCCCAAGGTTTTATCAGTGATTGCATTGTTGTTTTGAAATTGTACAGGGACTTATACAAGTGACTGAGGCCCAAAAAGGTTTTCTGTACAAAGGGATGGGTCTTACACTTTCTCAAGAGGCCCAAAGGGTTTAAATAAAAGGAATGTGGCTTATAACATGAGGGTTTTGTTTGAAAAATGACGATCGCGCCGAGATTTCTTTAACGTACTGGGTCTTATACAATACATTGAGGCCTAAAAAGGTTTTATCTACAAGGGATGGGTCTTACACTCTATTAGAGACCCAAAGGTTTATTTTTGTACAAGTGGTGGGGCTTACAGCTCAAGGAGAGGCCCAAAGGTTTTTGTTAAAAAGGCGACGATCGCGCCGAACTTTTTGATGGTGTCGGGACTTATACAATACACTGAGGCCCAAAGAGTTTTGTAAATGATTGATGAGGTTTGAAATCAAAGAAACCCAATTTTTCTTTCCCTTTAAAAGTAAATATTTAAAGAAAATCAATAAAAATGATAAAAATACCAAATGAGTTTGAATAAACCACTTGTGATTTTTGTTTAAGGTTTGAAAAATAAGGTTTTAATCACAAGATGAATTAAAACTCATTTGGTTTTTATTTTCAAGGTAAATATTCACTTTTAAAATGTTTAAAAATAATTAAAAAGGAATTTATTCACAAAAATACTAATTATATAAAATAAATAATATAAACTTGATTTTTTTGTGGAATAAAATATTTTAACATTTTTGTGATTTTTTGCAAAAAGAACCAATAAAAAATAATTAAAATTGAGAGAGTTATTAATTTTCCAAACTATTAAAAACAATATGAAAAATAGTTGAAAAGTGGAAAAAAATTAGCAAAAAAAGGGTCTGGGGCGAGGGGGATTCGAACCCCAGACCTCTTGTGTATAGGGCGCGCGCCTTACCACTAGGGTGGTGATACATCCGTTGATTGAAACACAACCACAAGGCTTGCCTTATTTTTGGCCTGGCCCAAGGTAAGGCAAGGCAAGATTTTGGTTAGAAACGTGAAAGCCATAACTTTCTCATTTATCCATGGATTGGGACAAAATTTAGGTCTATCCTGCCTAGAATTTCACAAGGAATCCAATGATGGTGGTGTTTTCTTCAGATCGTGCTCCTATTGAAAACCCCGCTAGTGGTTTTGAAATAGGCCATGATTTGCATTTTCTGTGCTATCTCTTGGTACAGACATGAATTACATGATGAATTGGTTCAAACACAACACATATAACATGTACAAGATGTGCATGATCAGTGGACCTCAAAGCAATTCATATTTCAAAGAGTTCAAGTTGAGATGCTTACCTCTTTTTGGAGCTTTTGTGTAATCTGCAAAGTGCTTAATTCCAGAAATAATTTGATGCTTTAGACACCCTCAAATGATCTCTTAGAAGCTTTTAGGATGGTTGGAATCAGCTGGAATGCTCAGGAACAAGTTTGAGCTCTTTCTTGCAAAAGGGGCAAAAGTGGCCAAAATAGCAACTCTCTCAAATGGTGTTCCAGATGGGGGGAACCATTTGGGATAGTTCAAGGATGATATTTGGAGTGTGTTTGAGGTTTTATCTGGTTTGGAAAGTTACTGAATCAAGACATGGCTTGAAAAATGCACAAAAGTCCAATTTTGAGGTTTTGAGAGGTGACTTTGTGATTTTGGTGTTACAGGTCACTTGTGAGTGTTTGGATCACCTCAATATGGTATTTATGAGGTGTGTGTGTGATTGGTTTGGTTGGAATTACTCTCAAACTTAAAAACTCAGAGTTACCTTGCTAAAGAAGGTATTTTTGCCTAGAGAAAGATATTTTGAGGAAAGCATCAGTTTGATGGCTTTGGTGTACTCAAACTGATCATAAATGAGCTCTATTTATAGTAGAGCAAGTTTGTTTTGGGAGCAATAGTGATTGGCAACTGCAGCAGAGGTTTGGCCAATGTTGATAAATGAGAATCCAAGTCTCCTCTAGCCATTGACTAGAGGTTAGGGCACAGACTGCTGGTTCCCTTGGTCTTGGATATGGCTTGACTAAATTCAGTTGGAAATGGCTCAGTCCATGCCACCTTGGTGCATCTATTAAATGCTCCAAACCAAAATTGGAGTCTTGTCCCTCTTTTAGGCATTTCTAGGTTTGGCATGCTACTTTTGGTTCCAAAGACTTGGGAGGCTTATGGATCAGTGTTTGTCCCTCCTTGGTCTCCCCATGAGGTATTCAGATGGATAAGTGTGTTTGTCATTTGCACAAATTTTGCAAATCGAGCAAAATGCACAAATCTACCTTGCTTTGACAGTTTTCAGCAAGGCATGTTGCCATTGTCATATCTCATGGCTCAAGTGGACTTTGATGGATTTCTTGGCCATTTTAGAAAGCCCTCATATGATAAAACAACTGTTTGATCATAGTTGGTTTTGATACCTTTTGGATCCAAGTGAAAAATGCCCCTACATTTGGAAAAATGTGAAGGCAGATTCTGACTTAGTGAAAATTTCACTAAGTGTTGGAAAAAAGTGACATTTTCACTCTTTGTGATTTTGATCATTCCATAACTTAAAATCCATGAGGAATTGGAATGAGTTGTGTTTGAAGCTTTTATAGAGGGCCATGGGAGCTACAAATCCAGCTTTGGATGGGGAAAAATGGCCTTGTGGTTTAGGAGATATGATCCTCCAAAGTTGGTACCCTACCCACTTTGTTCCATAACTTAGAAAAATTTCTAAGTTTTTATGGTTACCCCTTTTACAAGTTATCCCACTTTTCTTGATTTTTCTTGATGAATGATGATTCCAATCACACATTAACATCATTTTATGGTCAAAGAACCAAAATTGTGAAAAATCTCAAAAAGTCAAAGTTGACTTTTGTGCACAGTTGACTTTTTGTCAGATGAACTCCAAACTGCGTGGTCCTCTATGAAATCAAGTCCTTGACCAAAATCAAACTTGATGGATGGATTTCATAGGTGTTATAGGGTGTATTGAATTATGTCCCAAGGTTTGGGAGCATGCCTGGGTCAAAAGTCAAAGGCACATTTGACTTTTCCCACAAAACCCTAATTGTGGTTCTGATGAAATTGAAACTTGTTGATGAAGCTTCTTAGACCAATCCATTGTTGCAAATGGATCATTGTGGTGTATTAGAGACCCTCAAATCCTCCTTTGAGGTCTTAGCTCATGTTTTGTCCCAAAAGTCAACTTAGGGGTGAATTAGGTCAAAAAACCCTAATTCCTGATTTTTTTTATGAATGCATCCCCTGAGATAAAATTGACTTGATGATTGGGTTCATGATGTTCCTTGGAACATCATAGGTTATGCTTTGAAGAATTGGCTCATGCCCAGAGGAAAATTTCCATCTGGAGGCCCTGGTCGACCAAAACCCTAATTTGGTGACACTGGCGATCTTGAGGCTTAATCTACTCAGAATGTTGCAGCCTTGTGCTTAATCCTTGCTGTGGGAGTCCTCTTGATCCATTGGGGATGTTTGAGAGGCTAGACAAGTTGAAGATCATGTCATTCCATGATTGATCCTTTGTCTAAGAACACTAAGAAGGCTTGAAACCCTAAGTTTGATTGTAATGAAGGCTCACCCATCTTTGGGGAGACTAATGAGGCATGGTGGTTCATCCATATTGTGATGATGGTTTGCACAATGATGGGGAATCTTAGTGGTCAAAATTTGGGGTATGACAAGTAGCACAAAGGCACAAGTGCCAAGAATCCTCAAAAAGGAAACACCGAATATTCTGTCTCGCGTCTTGAACTATATGGTTGAACAATGTGCTTAGGTCAAGGTTAATGAAGACTTGTCAGAAGATTGATAGAATCAAGGCCTCTAGGCAACAAACTTCAAAGATTATGAGCCTAATACAAAAGAACAACCATGCTTGGGCGGACGATCATAAGTTCGGGCCACGAAAGTTCAAGTTCCGATTCGGATGGGGAGGGACAAATGTAGCGCTATGACATCAATAATCCCAAAGGAGCCTCCACTTAGCGAGGGATCTCAAGTCAGCTTAGTAAGGACTACTCCACGTAAGCCGAACAAGACTATACCACCCTTCTATCATAAGTGCACTCAAGTCTGGGTATAGGACTTATCTCAGCAAGCAGATCACCAAGCACCCAAACAGAACAAGCAATAACAAACAAATCAAACAAATAAGCATAAATAAATCTAAATAGGCTGAACCCGCTAAGAACCAGAGTCCCCAGCAGAGTCGTCAGTTTTCTGTAGCGGTAAAAAATGTGAGTGTAAGCTATTGATTAACTTAACTCATAAAAGCAGGAGTCGCCACCTCACTTTTATTTTATCCAAAAAAATGAAAGGAAAAAGAGCGAATAAAACCTAAAGATTTATAAAAAACAAGAACAATCAGAGAATGGGTAAGAGGGTTGGTTACGTTAAGGGAAGGTGTTAGCACCCAAAACGTCTATAGTACTCTATAGGAGCCATTTGAAATATCTATCGCTTTTTGGTTTGAAAATGGTTTGTTTGAAAATGGTTTGTTTGAAAATGGTTTGTTTGAAAAGAGATTGGGGAGATGAGAAGAGAAATATTTTTTTAGATTTTTGTGTTTGGAGAGACTTATCGCCTCATGCCTACGTACCCACAAAGTACAATATAGGATCAAAACCTCGTAGTTCATGGTACAAATTAAAAAAAAAATTATTGTTTATGATTCATTTTATCTTGAAAAGACAACTCATCATTCTCAAGTGAGAATACTCAACTAATTACCCAAAGGTATAGGAAAGAGGCATTTGCATCACATTAAGATGGAGGATTTGCTTAGATTAACATTAACAAGACTATCGCTTCAACATCTAATTGGAAAATGGCCATACTTTACACAAAAATACCATGGTTAGGAGTTTTACATCTCATCAACGAAGATGACTCATGTCTAATCTTTTTGAAAAGTTTAAAAGAAAAAGGTGCATAAAAGCACAAAAATTTTGAATGAGTTTTGTATTTTTTATGTCTTTTTGAAATGATCAAAATGTGATTAACATTGATTGACATTTATTAAAGAAAACAAAGTTTGAAAATCACTTGACCAAAGTCAAGGTTTTATTATGAAAGCGGTTTTAAGTTTTTGAAAACAAGAAGGTTTTGAAAAAGAGAGGAGATTTTGAAAATTTAAGAAGGGGTGGAGAAGAAGAGACTATCCTAGTGCATAAAATAAAAGCTAAGGTAAGAAAGATCTAACCACATGGAGGCACTCTTCAAAGCATAATAAGAAAATAATTCCATCCTCTTGAGCCAATAAGCTAGCCAAATAAAGGCTAGAATACCAAACTCCATAATGATCCAAAGCATAAGGGAGAGAATCCTAATTCTAAGTCCATAATCAAGCCAAGAAGTCTAAGAGTAGAGATCCTCAAATGCAAGGGATAATGGCCATAGTCCAATAATAAGAGCACAAGTCTTTTAGTGGTTTAATCCTTTATTAATGTTTTGAGCCCGAATGGTCAAAAGAAAAACAAAAGCACAAGATAATATGGTCCAAATGGACAAAAGAAAAATGACATAATCATAAACATGATATGATATAATTAACAATGAGCAAATAAAAAAAAGAGAGATAGGGAGCAAGAAAGAAACATAAACAATATAGTAATATAATATAATAGTATATACATGTCGTAACCCAAAATTTGACCTCCCCCTTCTGCCTTTTGGATGAGCATGTGCATTCGCATCGCCAACATACGCATTCACACTTTTTCTCTGTGGTTTTGTTGCAGGAATATTCAGGTTTTCCAAGCCCGATTAATCACATCCTCACAAAGTCATCACATTATCAAAACAAGCACAAAATAAGGATTTATTTGCCTATTCATCAAAGCAAGAGGTTGAAAATCGAAACCGTGGACACAACACCATTTTTCAGGCAAATGTGGGGAATTTTGGCCTGGTTAATCGATTAACCATTTGTAGTGCAAATCTGTTAATCGATTAACACATGCAAATTTGGTAGATTCTGCTGCTTTTTATGACAGCAACCTACCACTCCACATTTTGGGATTCTACATTGTTCTAGCAGCATGTGGAACAATCTAGACATCTCTAGACATTTCAAGATTATTCAAGACACTCCAAGTGCATTTATTCCAATGCATCATTTTCAAATAAGTGCACCATGTTCCTTGATTCCAAGCATGTCAACCTTTGGATGTGAAGCTTTCCTTGGGATTGCTACCGAGTTAACTTCCTAACTAACCGAGTTAACCGCTTGACTCTGTGAGTCAAGTGTAACTAACTCCTAGCCTAATTCCAAACCATCCAAAGCTAAGTCCAAACCAAATGCCAAAGTTCTCACACTCCAAACCAAAACTCTATATAAATAAAGCTTCACTATTACCACAAACCTTCAACCATTTTCAATCATTTCTCAACCATTTAACACATTTCACTCCCAATTCTCTCACATTCTCTCTGAAATTTTCTTTTATTTCTTCTTCTTCACCTACATTTTCTTCCCAAGCCTCACCATAGCTCTTCACCATTGAAGAATAATCACTTCTACATTGGAAGTGATTATTTCTTGAGCTTAACCTTCAACATCTTGCAATTATACTTGGATTTCTAGATTTTTATAAGCTTTTGGATTTATCTCAAGTGTTTGCTTCAAGATTCAACGGTTCGAATTCGTATTTCAGAGTTTCGTCGCAATTTGCTCGGTTTTTGTACGATTCGGCTATAATTGAAGATTCTTATGGTTTTCTTTGATTATCTTCATCAAGATCACTTTGCAACAATCATCAAGGCACATCTCAGCCTTGTAGGTTGGTAGCTCTCATTCATCTTACTGTTTCGAACGTTTTCGTATCAGTCACGATGTAGTTTCGATGCTTTTTGTGTGTGAATTGATTATGCCATTGCTTGATCCATGATCTTGATGATTTAATTGATTCCATTACTGATTATCTCTGTTATTAAACTTGATTTTTTGTGCCTAATTGTTTACCCTAGTATTAGAGTGATTGCACAATCAATAAGTGGCCAAAAGCACTTTTGAAAACTGTTTTTCTGCCACTGCTTTAGTGTTAATCGATTAACACTTTGAAATGCAAAAGTGTTAATCGATTAACCAGTGTAATTTTTCTGTTTTTCAAGTGTTAATCGATTAACAATTTGCAGTACAAAAGTGTTAATCGATTAACACTGAACCAGAGGGCCTTTTTCATGCTTTTTCAAGTATGTTTGCCATGCTTTCTTCCTCTAACTTCCATGGATTGATATGCTTGATTTTTATGGATGTTTTAAGTGTCATTTGACTTCTGCTTGAAGCATATTCATGAATTTTTTATGCATGTTTTTGATTATTCAATTTGTTCACATTCTTGGCATTGTATGAACATGATCATTCTTGCACTTTCTTTGATCACATGATACATGATGTGTGATACATGCTAATTGATCGTTGGTACTGTTTTGCACTTTCATTCATGTTAACATTAAGTTTATTCTTCAAAGAATAAGCTTAATCTTGTACAATCGATAATACACCATTTGCTTTAATGATTTTTCAATTCATTTTGGAAAATTATTATCATTTTCCTCCCTTTTAATTAAATAATCGAGACTACGTTTCGATTATTGATCTCTCCCTTGGCGCTTCTCTTTAGGTTTCCTTTAGAGCTTTCTTTCTCTCTTCCCCTGCTGAGTCGGAGTTTCGCACGCCACACTAGAGCACTATACAAATTGGAGTTGTCGCGCTGTCCGTTTCAATTTCCGCACTATACTTTGAGTGTTAGAGAAGGTTTGAGGATGGATTTGTCCTACCATCATTCGGGCTATTTCTTGGGTAAGGGCATTTTGCCATCTCACTGAGAATAGTCACCTCTATCCTCAAGTTGTAGTGTTTTTCCCTCCCCAGTCGGGTCGATCCTTGATCACCTGTGCTCCTCTCAATCTCTCTTTTGATCAATCACCTTTCTCTTTGTTAAAGATCATTGTTCCTTGGGTTAGTAAACTCTCTTCATTTCAATACCCTACTCCTTTTCTTGTGGCCAATCATTACTTTTTGATTCCCCTGAAGAGTCTTAATCCCTTTTCTTCAGTTAAACACAGTCTTCCTATTAAACACAGAAACTTTTTCGGAGTTCGCGACCTTCTCTTGGTTCTTCTCCTTTGTTTGGTTAACCACTGCATGTCAGTTAAAACACCAATTTGCACCCCTTCTCAGTTAACCACAGTCTATATGTTAACATACTGAGTTGCTCATTGGGTTAATCACCTTCTCTTGGTTAATCACCTATTTTTTTCAATTAACCACAACCTGCCTGTTAAAATACTGAGCCTTTTTGAGTTAATCACCTTCTCTTGGTTAATCACTTGTTTTCTCTTCGGTTAATCACAGTTTCTATGTTAACATCGAATCCTCAGCAGTTAGCAACCTCTTTTGGTTCAATACCTTTTTTCGTTGGTCAAGTACTGTTTGTTCGGTCAGTACCAACATCCCGAGTGGGTCACAACCTTTGCTTGGTTCCACACCCATCCTTTGGGTCATAACCTTTGCTTAGTTCTACACCCGTTCTTTTGGTTGATCACAGTTTATCTGTTGAAACCTTTTCTCTCCCCCAGAGTTGCAATCTTTTCTTTCTTCTCTTAACCACTGTTTATCAGGTAATATACCAAATTCTCTTCAGAGTCAAACACCTTCTCTTGGTTCAGTACTCTCTTCTTTTGGTTCTTCACAACCTGCCTGTTGACACAAAATCCTTTGTCCCCACCAGAGTCTTAATCTCTTTTTTTCGGCTAACCACTGCAAATCAGTTAATATACCGAATCCTTATTCTTTTTTTTCCCAGTAGGGTCACTACCCTCTGATTCCCAGCATAATTCTTAGCTCTTTTTACCTCCTCAGTGGAGTCTCTTTTATCTTTTTGCTCCTTTATTCTCTTGGTTTCGACACCTCTCTTGCACTTTATCCTCAGCACTGTTTTCTTTCCTTTGCACTCCTTTTTTGGTTCTGACACCAATTCTTTTGCATCCCCAGCGGATCGTTTTCTACTTCTTTTGCCCTTGGTTTTGACACCACCCTTTACTTTTCTTCTTCTGTCTTGGTTTCCCGAACTATGGAAGCTCTGATTTTGCATTCTCTCGAATGTCAGATACATAGGCACGAGATCGCGATGATCTTGGCGAGCACACTTCCACCTTCTTCCATTTTCCTTTCTTTTCCCTGGTTCCATGAACTACGGAGTTCTGATTTCCTCATTGCACTATGAGGGTACGTAGGCATGAGGGCCCCAATCCTCCGCGAGCACTCTACTTTCTTTCTTTCTTTTTTTTTCTCTCTCCTATTCTTTTAGCTAGAAGCCTTTAGATAGATAACCCATCCAAGCCTAGAAGCAAGCGAAATGGTTCCTGTCGAGTACGATGGATGTGTAAGGTGCTAGTACCTTCCTTTTGCATAACTGACCCCAGTTCCCGTTTCTCTTCCCCTTGGGTTTTATCGATATTTTCCCTGTCCTTTGGGACTAAATAAAGTTTGGTGGCGACTCTGTGTTATCTTTGAGTGTGCGATTCACTCAGGCATAAACCAGCCATCTTCAGCTGGCGACTCTTCTGGGGACTCCTTGCTTCTGAGAGTTGGGGTCTCGCCTAGTTTTGTTTGCTTTCTTGCTTGTTTAGGTGTTTATCTTTGGCGCTTTACTAGCTTTATCTTTACGCTTTATTTGCTTTGTGTTTATTTATTGCATTTCTTTACTACTTTGAATAATCATATGCTGCATATTCTGGATATTTGCTATATTCTCTGCTGTTGTCGGTTGGGTTGCTACTTGAGAGATAAACCCAATACACAGGATAGAGTACACACATAGGACTAGAGTAAAAAGTAGTGTGGCCTACGTAGCATCTTGGTACGTTTGGTTAACATGAAACCCACACCCAGACGAGGTTTTCTTGGGAGATGTTCTGATTTGCGCGTCTTGTGCATTTCGGGGTGTTAACCTAGAGAGTTGTCAACTATGGCGACCATTCCCGAGAACTCAGTTGAGGCACTCCTCCCAAGAGGTGATAATCGAAGACCAGAAATGGCAAACCTATTGCGCTTCTTGATCCGAGGACCCAAATCTGAGAACTTACTATAGGGTGACCCTTTTGAGGGGAATCAGTGGAGGCCTCCTTGAGGAGTAATAATGCCAAACCAGAAATGGTGAACATATTATTACCTCTCGACCCGAGAGCCTAAGAAGCTGAGGACCATTGGGAATTCTTGACTGGATCATACCTGTGAGGGGGATATTGGGCTTTCTGTAGGAAACCAAGACTCTTCCAACCTTTGTTCTCTCACCGTGTCAGATTTTGCACCGACACAAAATTACCCTTGTAGATGTTTAGATTGTCCAGATTCGATTATTCAGACTGTGCTGGCTTCTTGATTCTGGTGTTTCATATCATTTCATCATGTCAAATTAATCTTTTTGCATATGCATTAAAAATCTTTATTTTTGCATACATTGCATTCAATCATGCCCGCATATGCACGTCCCTTCATCCAGGAAACCATTGCTTACTCTGATCATCTCCATTTATAGCAAGACGACGACTCAACATCGGTGTTTCACTCGCTCAAGAAAATCCAGAATCATGGCTGACTTCAAAGCTGAGAACGCTGCTTATAAGAAAAATTTGGCTCAATTCCGAGGCCGGATGGATCAGTTTCAGACAAACATGGACGTTATTATGGAACTCCTTCGCGCTCAGAAGGATATTGCCGCTGGTGCCGCTGTTGTTGTAACTGTTATCGACACAACCATTGTCACTCCTGTTGTGGTTGTGTCTCTTGTTGTCACTACTACTCCTGTTGTTCTTCCTTCTCCTGCTACTGTTGAAGTGCCATTTGAGCCTGTGAATCGGCCTGTTGTTCATCCATTAAATTCTCAGTCTGGTTTGAACAAGATGCATGCTGCTTTTCCTTGGGGCATGCCTCAGAATTACACTCCTCAGATTGCAAATAATGGTGGTGCCTTCGTACCATATCAGCCTTTTGTTGTGCCTATGCCTAATGGGAATGTTGCTGCATATCCGTGGGGTATGCCTACTCCGGTCCCACCTCCAGTGGTGAATGATGATCATGAGAATCTTCAGGGTCAGACTCGTCAGACTCCTGGGTTGGCTGACATTGAAACTCCTGATGAAGAAGAGCATATGTATAGAGGTCCTCCTTTTTAGATTTCAGATTCATCCCAAGCTGCTCAAACTGCTGTTCAGAATGTTCATCCTGGAATGTTCTACCCGGGGGAATCCTCAGTCGCCATGATGCCTCCTCCAAATTATCCATTTGGGGTTCAGATGGGTCAGAACGCTGGTCAGATGGTTAATTAGGGATTAGTGTATCCTTGTCAGTTTGCTACTCCGCAAGTGCATGCTCCGGCCGCATCTCAGCCGCCAAATCCTCAGATTCTTGTCAGGCCCACTAATCAGAATAGACCTGCTGACTACAAGTTGTTGGAAGACCATATCAGAGCTATTGAAGGGTTTTCTGCTTTTGGCATGGAGGCCAAGGACTTGTGTTTGGTTTCGAATGTTGTACTGCCACAGAAATTTAAGATACCTGAGTTTCCAAAGTATAAAGGTTTGAATTGCCGGCGTAGTCACATCACTATGTACTGCAGGAAGATGGCATCCTATATTGATAATGACGAATTGCTAGTTCATTGTTTTCAAGATAGTTTGTCTGGTGCTTCATTGGATTGGTAGCAAAATATGTACTTAGAGGGATTTGTCTGAAGCGTTCTTGAAACAGTACAAATACAATCTTGATCTGGTGCCTACCAAATTACAGTTGCAAAACCAATCTTACTGCTCAGCTGAATCATTTAAAGAGTATGCACAAAGATGGTGTAAGATGGCATCTCGTGTCCGACATGCTCTCTCTGACAACGAGTTGGTTGACATCTTTATGGGTACATTGCAAGGATCCTATTATGAGAAAATCGTGGGTAATTCTTCATCAAACTTTGTTGATATCGTAACCATTAGTGAAAGGATTGAGAACGGTTTGAAGACTGGAAAGATTTCTGGAGCTGCTTCCCAACAGCCGACCAATAGAAAATCTCAGAACATTCAGTCAAAGAAAAAGGAAGGTGAAGTCAACGCTGTGACAACTCAAGTTTCTTCTCAGTATCAAGCTCCCATGGCTCCCATGCCATACTATCCATATCCATACATTGCTGCTGCACATTATCAACAACTTCCATTATCAGTATCATCCGCAACAACCAGTTCAGAATGCACAGAATCAGTAACAACCGCAACGTCGGCAACAGACTCAACAGAACAACAAAAATCAGCAGAATCAAAATCGGCAAAATAACTACAATCAAGGAAATTGCAAGCATCCGAATTTCGACATAATTCCGGTGTCATACACTGAGCTATTTCCTTACTTGGTTCACCAAGGGGCAATTGTTCCCAAAGAGATCGCACCTACAATTCTTCCATTCAACCCGAAGCATAATCCAAATGCATCTTGTGCCTATCATGCTGGATACATAGGACATGCGACAGAAGACTGTTTTGTTTTCAAAACCAAGGTTCAGGAACTCATTGATCAAAAGATTTTGACTTTTGCTGAAGAAGGTCCTAACATTCAGCATAATCCATTGCCTAATCATGGTAGACCTGTGGTGAACATGGTTGAGGATAGTTCAAGGGCTGAATTGATCATGGATGTTGATGAGGTAAAGACCCCAATGACCGTGGTTATCAAGAAATTGCATGAACATGGACTGTTGAAAGGGCTGCAAGGTAAGTGTCAATTTTGTGATGATAATCCCAACCAGTGTCGAAGGCTGAAGGGTTGTGTTCAAATTTTGATGAATCGAGGTGAAGTCCAATTTGCTAGATCTAAACCTACTGAAAAAGTTACTTCTATCGAGCCATTCACTATCGTCTATAGGAAGGTTCATGTTGAATCCCCTAAAAAAAGATACAACCTATTGTTGTTTGCCCGCCAAAACCGTTTCTGTATCAGAATTCTAAGGAGGTGCCTTGGAGGTATGGGTCTACTGTATTTTCTGAAGGTCAATGTCATACCTTAAATCTTGACCACTAAGGTTTCCCATCATTGTGCAAATCATCATCACAATATGAATGTACTTACATGCCTCATCAATCTCCTCAAGGATTGTTGAGCATTCACCACAAACAAGAATTAGGGTTTCGATCCCTCTCAGAGCACTTAGACAAAGGATCAATTAAGAAATGACATGATCTTCAACTTGTCTAACATCTCAAACATCCACAAAAGATCAAGAGGACTCCCACATCAAGAATCAAGCACAGGGTTGCAACATTCCAAGTGGATCAAGCCTCAGGATCGCCAGTGTCACCAAATTAGGGTTTTGGTTGACTGAGGCCTCCAGATGAAATTTTTTTCTCTGGGCATGAGCCAATGCTTCAAAGCACAACCCAAGATACTCCAAGGGACCTCATGGACCCAATCATCAAGTCAATTTAACCTCAGGGGATGCATTTATCCAAAAATCAGGAATTAAGGTGTCTTGACCAAATTCACCCCTAAGTTGACTTTTGGGACAAAACATGAGCCAAGACCTCAAGACATGATTTGAGGGCCTTAAATACACTACATTGATCCATTTGAAACTATGGATTGATCCAAGAAGCTTCATCTACCAGTTTCAATTTCATCAGGACCACAATTAGGGTTTCGAGGGAAAAGTCAATTGTACCTTCGACTTTTGGCCCAGATATGCTCCCAAACCTTGGGAAATGATTCAATACACCCTATAACACCTATGGAATCCATCCATTAGGTTTGATTTAGATCAAGGGCTTGATTTCACAAAGGATCGCACAATTTGGATTTCATCCGATAAAAAGTCAACTGTGCACAAAATCAAGTTTTACTTTTTGGAAATTTTCACAATATATGGTTCTTTGACCCTAAAACAATGTTAATATATGATTGGAATCATCATTCATCAATAAAAATCAAAGAAAGTGAGTTAACTTGTAAAAGGGGTAACCATAAAAAACTTAGAGTTTTTCTAAGTTATGGAACAAAGTGGCTAGGGTACCAACTTCCAAGGACCATAACTTGAGATCCAAGCAACCATTTTTGGATGGTCCAAAGCTGGATTTGTAGCTCTCATGGCATACTTTAAAAGCTTCAACTACAAATCATTCCAATTCCTCGTGGATTTTAAGTTATGGAGTAATCAAAATGGCTGAAAACATGAAAATGACATTTTTCCAACACTTAGTGAAATTTTCACTAAGTTAGAATCTGCCTTACTTTTTCCAAAATGTAGGGATATTTTTCACCTTGATCCAAGTCAAACCAGGTCTAGGGGTGGACATCAAAGTTAAAGAATGCCATGAGGTCTTTCCAACAAGTACCAGATCATCTCCAAATTCCATTTGAGCAAGGAGATACAACCCTTGAAACATGGCATCATGAACTGATTTTTTCAAGATGTATTTGGAAGATTTTGTGCATTTTACTTGATTTGTCCAAATATGATGAATCTAAGCCTTGTCATCAATTTGGACACATCTGAGGACCAAATCCAAGGGGGATGATCTGATCTCCAAGCCTCCAAAGTCCAAGAATCTACAAGTAGCATGCCAAACCTAAAAGAGCTAAAAAGGTGCCAAGACTCCAATTTTGGTGCAATGCATTTAATGGATACACCAAGGTGGAATGGACTGATACATTCCTAACTGAATGAGTCAAGGATAAGCTCTGAATCAAAGAACCATAGGCATGTGCCCTAACCTCTAGTAAATGGCTAGAGGAGACTTGAAATTCCTTTTGCATAACATTGGCCAAAGGCCTCCTGCAGTTGCCATTCACTATTGCTTGAAAAACAAACTTGCTCTACTATAAATAGAGCTCATTGGTGCTCAGTTTGAGTACACCAAAGCAACCAAACTGATGCTTTCCTCAAAATCCCTCTCTTTAGGCCAAAATGCCTTCTTATGCAAGGTATCTCTGAGTTTTTGAGTTAGAGAGCAATTCCATCACAGCTCATGATCCAAACACATCCAATATGTCATATCTAAGCTGTCCAAACTCTCATATGTGACCTGTAACACCAAAATCACAAAGTCCCTTCTCAAAACCTCAAAATTGGACCTTTTTTGCACTTTTCAAGCCATGTCTTGATTCAGTCACTTTCAAAACCAGATAAAGCCTCAAACGCACTCCAAATATCATCCTTGAACTATCCCAAATGGTTCCCCACATCTGGAACACCATTTGAGAGAGTTGCCATATTGGTCACTTTTGCCCCTTTTGCAAGAAAGAGCTCAAACTTGTTCCTGAGGATTCCAACTGGTTCTAACCATTCTAAAAGCTTCTAAGGGATCAATTGAGAGTGTCCAAAGCATCAAATTACTTATGGCACAAGAAACTTGGCAGATTGCACAACATGCTCCAAGAGGTAAATGCATCTTCACTTGAACTTTCTAAATTATGCATTACCTTGAAGGACACTAATCATAAACATCTCATACATGTTATATATGTTGTGTTTGAACCAATTTGCCATGTAATTCTTGCCTGTATCATGTGTTAGTATATAAAATGCAATTATAAGCCTATTTCAAAAACACTATCGGGTTTTTAAATAGGAACCTCATCTGAATAAACCACCACCACCATTGGATTCCTTGGGAAATTCTAGGCCAGATGCATATAAATTTTGTCCCAATCCATGGAGAAATGAGAAAGTTATAGCCTTTACATTTTTGGTCCAAAACCTTGCCTTGCCTTGCCTTGGTCAGGACTAAAACAAAGCATGCCTTATGTATTTCTAGGGTGGCTTTGATACACGAATGTATCACCACCCTAGTGCTAGAAGGCGTGCACTGCAACCTTGAAGTCTGGGGTTCGAATCCCCCTCGCCCCAGACCCCTTTTTAACACTTTTTCCACTTTTTAAAATATTTTTCATATTATTTTAAATGATTTGAAAAATTAATTTCTTTCTCAATTTTAATTATTTTTTATTGGTTCTTTTTGTAAAAAATCACAAAAATGTTAAAATATTTTATTCCATAAAAAAATCCAATTTATATTATTAATTTAATATAATTAGAATTTTTGTAATTAATTTCATTTTAGTTGTTTTAAAACATTTTAAAAATGGAATTCACACTTTGGTCTTTCAAAATTAATTGGATTTTAAGCTTTCATATGATTAAACTTGATTTTCCAAAATATTTTTCAAAGTGTACAACTTGTTTTTGAATATAATTGATATTTTATCATTTATTATTTAAATTACCTTTGAAAAATGCCTTTTTAATTCAAAAATTAGGGTTTCTTTGATGTTTACCCTATCAAATCTTTTTCAAACACTCATGGGCCTCTAATAGAGTGTAAGACCCAACCCTTGTTGTACATAAACCTTTTTTGGGCCTCAGACATTGTATAAGTCCCGACACGATGAAAAATCTCGGCACGATCACCATTTTCAAACAGAAAATCCTTGGGCCTGTCCTTGAGTTGTAAGCCCCACCACTTGTACAAAAATAAATCTTTTGGGCCTCTAATAGAGTGTAAGACCCAATCCCCTTTTAACCAAAATCTTTAGGCCTCAGATATTGTATAAGTCCCTCGGCGTTAAACGAATCTCGGCGCGATCGTCATTTCCGAGCAAAAACAATTTTGGGTCTACCCTCGTGTTGTAAGTCCGACTTTTCTTTTTCAAAACCTCTTTGGGCCTCTTGAGAGAGTGTAAGACCCAATCCCTTTGTACCGTAAACCTTTTTTGGGCCTCAGTCGTTGTATAAGTCCCGATACAATATTCAGAACAACGGTACGATCACTGTTAAAACTTGGGTCTCTCTTTGAGTATAAGCCCCAATAATCTTTTCAAACAAACTCCTTTTTGATTTAGATTCAATATACAGTTGTTATCAAAACTTTCTTTAATTTCTTTGAACAACTAACCATACAGCACGGAAGCTTGCTCGCCTGTAAGTTTTAACAGCTTTCATTTATTCGCTTTCATATATATATATATATATATATATATATATAACTGTATTGTGGGAAGCTGTGCACGGTTTGTCTTCTTTCATACCCTTTTAGATACTTGTCATATATCAACTGTATATATACTAAGTATAGTTATTTAGAGTTTTCCCCGGCAACTAGGTCTAAAACTAAGTAAAGCCATGTTGGTCACTCTTAAATACAGACAAAACTAGATCCCCATAGGATTTCCAGATACAGTCTTGCCTTCTCTTGGGCTTAAACAATATGGAACAAAGAGAAAGGCAGTATTCTTCGTGAACCTTTTCTCAGGCTGTCACTTTAGAAATTATCAAAGGAATTCTACTCCCCAGAGTTGATCTATTCTCGGTGAATAGCATCTCTTGAGTTTCTTCAAACCTTCGAACCTTCACTAAATAATCTATTCTCGGTGAATAGCATTTCTTAAACTTTTCTTGGTTTGGGACCCATAGGCTTCCTAAAAGCATCCCCGCCTCCTCTTGGGCTTTCTACAAGGACCCTCTGGCTTCTTAGAAGTTCTCACGCCTTCTCTTGGGCTTAATACAAGGACCCTGATGACCACTTAAAGGTATAAGACAGAACTTAGTCATCCTTTGCTAGAGCAGTCTTTCCAGTGTCATATATCATATTTTAGGGTTGATTCTCATCCCTTAATACCCGTGCCTCCTCTTAAAGGCATCATACAAAAGATAAAACTCTTCCAAGCCAGTAGACTTGGATGGTCTAATCCCCTTGAGTCTCAAAGACATTCTCAAGTTCCCTACAAATACAGGGAGAAACCCCGGTTACTCTGGACCAATCTCCAGCAGAGCTATATCCCAGTCTCTCTCCCAAAAATCCCAACTCAGAACCTCAAGGCATCTGATACCTCAACTCTTCTGGAACCCTCAGCAAGAGTTGATTCCCCACTTGGACCTGCCTCGGGATCTGAATTATCCCAGGTAAAAGCTAGCCTCCTCTTAGGCTTTGTATAATGACTTTTCCTCAGCAAAGTTAGCCTCCTCTTGGGCTTTGTACAATGGTTCTCCCCAACAGAGCTAACCTTTTCAGACTCTCTTGTTGATTCAATTACTTTTTAGACTCTCTTGTTGAGTCCATTACCTTTCAGACTCTCTTGTTGAGTCACTCACCCTTTCAGACTCTCTCGTTGAGTCAAACTTTTCAACCATGATCCTGGGCTTTGTACAAGACAGATAAAAGCACTCTCTTGTTAAGTCAACATTTTCAGCCTCAATCTTGGGCTTTGTACAAGACATAAATCTTCATAACCTTCTCTTAAGCTTGGGACCAACATCTTTTCCAAGCAGAGTCAAACTCACTTCATCCTCAATCTTGGGCTTTGTACAAGACAGATAATACTCTCGAGCAAGAGAAAAACTCGTTCCAGCCTCAATCTTGGGCTTTGTACAAGACACATACAAATCTCCCCGGCGGAATCAAGACCCCTTTTAGCCTCAATCTTGGGCCTTGTACAAGACAGATAAAACATTTTCCTGAAAAAGTCAAGCTTTTAGCCTCCTCTTAGGATTTGTATAATGATATCCCTAAAGTGTCATCCTCTTTTTGCCTCAATCTCAGGCTTTGTGCAAGATAGATAAAAACACTCTCTGGTTGAGTCGGTCATTTCCAGCCTCCTCTTAGGCTTTGTATAAAGACTTCCCCTAGTGGAGTCAATCAACCTCTTAGCTTCAACCTTGGGCTTTGATCAAGGCACACAAAAAATCAACAATCCTTTTTTAGAGATGACAAATTCTCTCTCAGTTAAAACCTTTTTAGCTTCAACTTGGGCTTTGAACAAGACACCAAAACATCTTTTTCCTCCCTTAGAATAGGGGGAACTACGATTACTCTGATTTCCCTGTTTTGTTTAAACGGGAATACGTAGGCATAAGATTGCGAAATATTAGCGAGCATACTAATCAAAAAATTTAGGTCCAGTACCTTCATACATCAGTCAAAGACTTTTGGGTTTCATACCTTAGTCATCCTTCATCCCCATTTTCCACAGAAAACATCAACTCAGTCACTCACTCATACTTCCCAAGAAACTTTCCCAACCCATTAATAGATAAACATTATCAAGTACAAAGCAAAACCTAAAGCTAATATCCTGTGGATAACCACATATAGGATGGGTAATTGACAACTCCCCATTGTATAACCTGACCCCGACTCCCCGAATCTCGTTTAAGCATTTGTTCAGTTAAACATTCGCGTGCAAGGTTAGTTTTAGATAACTTCCCTTTCCCTTCCAGCTTCATGGGATAAATAAGAAATCAGAAAGTAGCACCCCCTCTTCCTCATTGCGGTGAGGAAAACCCAGCGATAACGTGGTCGCGTCACCGACAAAAATCGCTCGCTACAGTCAAGAGATAAGATTTGCTGAATCCGAGATTGTGAATGTTACAGCCTCTAGAGGTATGACTCGTAGTGGACGTGTGTTCGCTCCGAAGGTCACTACAAATCTGGTACAAATTCCAACCGTTGTTCCTCCTAAGGAGAAGCCTATATCTATAACCCCTGTTGTTCAGCAAGGGGCATCTACCGCCGTACCAGTGCCAACTATGTCGTCTGAGGATGTTGTCAAGAACAAGGAGACACTTGATGACAAAGAGTTCCTAAAGTTCATTAAGAAAAGCGACTTTAAAATTGTTGATCAGCTGGGGCTGACTCCCTCGAGGATCTCAAGCTTGTCCTTATCCGTCGTCGAGTTCGATGATGTTGTGGCTAATATAATAGCAAGCAGATACTTGGGTTTTAATGAATCAGAATTGCCTCCTGAAGGAGCTGCCCATAACAAAACACCGCACATATCCGTAACTTGCATAGATGCCTTACTATCTCGTGTTCTAGTGGACACCGGTTCTTCCCTAAATGTGATGCCCAAGGGCACATTGAGTCAATTACTGGTAGAGGGAAGCGAGATGAGGCCGAGCGCCTTAGTTGTCAGAGTCTTTGACAGTTCTCGAAGGCAAGTTATAGGAGAGGTGGATTTACCCATCAAAGTTGGACCGCATTTGTTCACCATTACTTTCTAAGTGATGGATATCAATCCCGCGTACAGTTGCTTATTGGGTCGTCCATGGATTCACGCCTCAGGGGCAGTTACATCCACTTTACATCAGAAATTGAAATTCATGCTCGACGATCAGCTGGTCATCGTCTGTGGTGAAGAGGATCTGATTGTGAGCGAGTTATCGTCTTTTCGATACGTCAAGACCGAGGAAGGCATAACTGAGGTGCCGTTATAGTGTCTCGAGTTCGAAGATGTTAGATTTGCTTCAACTAGTCAAAGTAGATCGCCAAAAATGACCTTGGCATCTACCAAGAGTGCTAAAGAGACCATCGAGAAAGGTACCTTGCCAGGCTGGGGGCATGTGATTGATGTGGTTGAAAAGCATAATCGTTTTTTATTAGGTTATCATCCTAGCCAACAATCCAGTGCGCATGGTCAGAAGCAGTGCAATTTAATCAAGTTCAGTAATGCTGGTTTTCAAAAGGGTGACATCGTGGCAGCTATTGATGATGCTGGTCTTGGTACCCAGATTTCAAACTTTGTGCGCAAGTGCCCGCCGGGTTTCAGGCTCAACAACTGGACATCTACCATGATTCCTGTGGTTTTTCAAAATAACTGTAATGCATTTTGCTTTCTCATTCCCTCGTCCTCGCCCGAGACGAGTGGATAGCTTGTAAAGGGTCTCACGCTTTTGCAATATTATGTGATCAATAAATAAAAGTTTTTGCATTCAAAATTTTACTCTATTTTCTTTCTTTATTTTAATTTTTCACAAACAAATGGTAAAAGTTTCTTTTATTTTCACCTTTTAAAATAGCTTATTCTAAACATATTCATAAACATGCAGAATTAATAAATGCATTGATAACAACATGGAAAACATCCATTGTAATTCTAGGATTCCAATCGACCAAGCCGAGGAAGATGGTGAGGGAGATTGTGAATTACCAGCTGAACTAGCGAGGCTCCTTGAGCACGAGCATAAAGAGATTCAGCCGCATAAAGAGCCAGTGGAAGTTGTCAATCATTGTACCGTTGAGGTCAGAAGAGAAGTGAAGGTTGGCGCGTCCCTTGCAAACATGTACACTCTGAGTTGGTCAAGTTATTGAAAGAGTATGTTGATATCTTTTCCTGGTCCTATCAAGATATGCCTGGGTTGGATACCAACATCGTTGAACATCACTTGCCACTCAAGCCCAGATGTCCTCCTGTCAAGCAGAAACGCAGGAAGACTAGACCCGACATGGCACTTAAAATCAGAGAAGAGGTGAAGAAGCAGCTTGACGCTGGATTCCTCGCGACTTCCGAGTATCCTGAATGGATTGCCAACATCATCCCGGCTCTGAAGAAAGACGGGAAAGTCAGAATGTGTGTGGATTATCGATATCTCAACAAGGCAAGCCCAAAGGATGACTTTCCATTGCCTCATATTGATGTCTTGGTGGATAACACAGCGCAGTTCTCTGTCTTTTCTTTCATGGACTTTTTCTCAGGATATAATCAGATCAAAATGTCCCCAGCTGATATGGAGAAGACTAACTTCATCACGCCATGGGGTACATATTGTTACAAAGAATGCAGGGGCAACATACCAACGTGCCATGACAACCCTCTTTCATGATATGATCCATACAGAGATTGAGGTTTACATGGACGATATGATTACCAAGTCCAAAACTGAAGATGATCACTTGGTTCATCTGACTAAATTGTTTGACAGACTCTGGAAGTTTAGACCGCAGTTGAATCCTATGAAGTGAACCTTCGGAGTTCGATCTGGTAAATTGTTGGGCTTTATTGTGAGTCAAAGGGCATTAAAGTTGATCCTGACAAGGTTCGGGCAATTCAGAACATGTCGCCTCCCAAAACAGAAAAAGAAGTCCGTGGCTTTCTGGGCAGACTTAATTACATTTCATGATTCATTTCACACTTGAAAGCTACCCGTGAACCAATGTTCAAATTGCTAAGAAAAAGTCAATTGGTCGAATGGAACAATGATTGTCAAGAAGCATTTGACAAAATAAAACAATACTTGCAAGAACCACCGATCTTAGTACCGCCGGTTCCAGGCAGGCCTTTAATCTTTCCGTTCTCGATGAATCAATGGGATGTGTATTGGGTCAACATGACGACACTGGTAGAAAAGAACATGCAATTTACTATCTGAGCAAGAAGTTCACTGATTGTGAGACCAAATACTCACTTTTTGAGATAACTTGTTGTGCTCTGGTCTGGGCTGCTTGACGCCTAAGACAATACATGATTTGCCATACTACTTTGTTGATATCCAAGATGGATCCAGTAAAGTACATATTCTAAAAGCCTGCTGTCTCTGGAAGAATTGCTCGGTGGCAGATGGTGTTAACTGAGTATGATATCCAACATGTTACCCAGAAAGCGTTAAAAGGGAGTGTCTTGTCTGACTACCTTGCTCATCAACATGTAGAGGGTTATCAACAATTGAAGTTTGACTTTCCCGATGAGGATGTTCTGTTTATCAGAGATTATGAGACTCCAGACCCGAACATAGGACCTGAACTAGGGGCGCGATGGACGCTTGTGTTCGATGGTGCCTCTAATTCTAAAGGTTGTGGAATCAGTGCTATCCGCATCTCTCCAACAGGTTTTCATCTTCCCTTCACTTCCAGAATATGCTTTTCATGCACCAATAATATGGCTCAATACGAAGCATGTATCGACGGTATTGAAGTGGAAATTGACATGAGAATCAAGATTCTTATGGTCTACGGGGATTCTTCTTTGGTTATTGGCCAAGTCAGAGGGAACTTTGTGACTCAGGATTCCAAATTGGTTTCATACCAACAACACATTGCGAAGTTGATTCCTTACTTTGATGAGATTTTTTTGCATCATATCCCCAGAGAGGAAAATCAACTAGCTGATGCACTTGCCACTCTAGCATCCATGTTCAAAGTCAAGTGCAAAAATGAAGCTCATTCTATCCGCATCGATCATTTGAACGAACCAGCTCACTGTTTAGCAATCGAGGACGAGTCTGATGACAAGCCTTGGTTCTACGATATTAAAATATATCTGGAAAAACAGGAATATCCTGAGGGTATTACTATCACTGATAAGAAGGCTCTTCGATGGCTCTGTGCCAAATTCTTCTTAAGTGGTGTTGTACTGTACAAGAGTAATTATGATTCTGTGTTGCTCAGATGTGTGGATAAACACGAAGCAAACACGATCATAAAGTCCATACACGAGGGTTGCAAGGGTGTACATGCTAAAGGTCCAGCTATGGCCAAAAAGATCCTTCGAGATGGGTATTATTGGACAACAATGAAATTAGATTGTTACAACTTTGCCAAAAGGTGTCACAAGTGCCAAATATACGGAGACAAGATTCATGTGTCTCCAACTCCATTGAATGTTTTGACTTCACCTTTGCCATTCTCTATGTGGGGTATAGATATGATTGAAATGATCGAACTGATGGCTTCCAACAGTCATCGATTCATTCTAGTTGCTATCGACTACTTCACCTAGTGGATTGAAGCTGCTTCTTACGCAAACGTTACACGACAAGTGGTTGCCAGATTCATCAAGAAAGAGATAATCTGTCGTTATAGCATTCCTAGCAACATTATCACTGACAATGCAAGCAACCTAAACAACAAGATGATGAAGGAGATGTGTCAAGAATTCAAGATCGAGCACCACAACTCTTCACCATATCGGCCCAAGATGAATGGTGTCGTCGAAGCAGCAAATAAAAACATCAAGAGGATTGTCCGAAAAATGGTCAAGACATACAAAGATTGGCATGAAATGCTTCCCTTTGCACTGTATGGCTATAGAACTTCAGTCCGCACTTCTACAGGGGCAACGCCGTATTCGCTTGTGCATGGTATGTAGGTTGTTCTACCCATTGAAGTTGAGATTCCTTTGCTAAGAGTCATCATGGAAGCAAAACTTGATGAAGCTGAATGTGTCCAATCTGAAATTCTGGTATCAGATATGTGATGTCAAGTGAGATGTCATAGCATCAATATCTGTTGTATGAACAAGGCAATAAAAATAACAGATAAAAGCAGTAAACAACACAAAGGATTGTTCACCCATTTCGGTCTAACAACCTACGTCTGGGGGCTACCAAACCAGGGAGGAAAATCACTATTAGTAGTAACAATTTATACACTCCACAATCAACACACATGTTGATAATCTACTCACTTAATCACTACCCAATGAAACTTCTACCTAAAACACTCTTAGGTATGAGACCTCTCTCACTCCCCCTCAATCACAGCAGTGATAAAACCAGAAAATAACAAAGTAAGAAGACACACAAGAAAGACACACCTTGATTTTTCTTAAAAGCTTTGATCAAGAACAAACACTCGTGCTTCAAAGCTTAGAGTGGACAAGTTACAACCCAATTAAACAGTCCAATTCAAACATCAAAGAGAAAAGTGAATGGCTCACAAATAACACAAGACGCACAAGGACTCAAACCCTAACACAAGTAATGCAGCTCTTCAATTAAACTTCTCTGACCAACAAGTAGGTTTGATACGTCTTTTTATAGAAACTCTCTTCGTGGGCTTGGGCAGCTTTTACACCCAGATTTGAATCTCACTTTAAAACATAATTACTCTTCAAATCTTTTTGCCCTAAAACTAGAAACATAATATATTTCAAAGGAAATATAAAACGATTGCATCAGACAAAATCTCCTCCAAGAATCACGCTTGCAATCTCTCAAGATACATCAAAGAAAAGTGCAGCCCTAATAAAACATAACAGACTGAACCTGATATTCTGTCAACAGATGTTAAGACATCATGTTTGAAATCAGAACACAGACCTGCAACACTGGTCAAAAACTAACACCAGAAGATAGAAAGACCACCATGTCAAAACATCAAGTAAGACATCTTGATGCAAACATTGTTTTACCAAAATTGATGCCAATTCAGAACTTATAATCTCCCCCTTTGGCTAATTTGGGCTAAAACAACCAATAAGCACACAAACCAGACCATAAAGCCATACTGCTTAGAAAACCCTACAGCAGAAGCAACATACAAGCCTGACAATCTGAGTTAACACTGATCACTCAAAAACTACTGCAACTCCCCCTTAAGCATATGAAAACCATTTGTACACAAAACCAAAAACTAGTCTACTCTCCCCCTTTTTAGCCATAATTGGACAAACTAAAGAAGAAGTAGTCAGAGTTAGAAGAAGTAGTCAGTCACACACAGTCAATGTTAGACAGCAGTCAGTCACACAAACTTTCTCAAACAGCAACAAGAATAGACAAACACAAAATACAGCTAAATATATCAAACTGAAGCTGTCATCAATAGCAGTACCACTATATAAAGTCACAAAATAAGCACACACAGGTGCAAACAGAAACGAGCATCCAAAAGAGCTTAAATAAATCCACCGAAAAGAAAGCATTAGAACCCACCAGAACCTGCAGAATCAATCTTCATCAGAAGCATCAGAAACCTCTTCATCACCCTCATCATCAGTTGATGAACCACCCTCCTCAGAACCTGGATCATTATCAACTTTCTTGACATTATCATCCTCACCATCTTCACCCTGTTCTAAAGACTTGATCAATTTTTCAAATTTCATCTTCCTGGCAATGCTGGTGTTGATAACAATATCCAGATCTTTACAAGCTGACTTTAACTCATTGATCAGTTCACCTTTGGTGCATGTCTTGTTGTCACCAGAACCTGATGTTGAGACAATATCTGGGACATGATTCCCTATAAACAGCTTAGGATACAAAGACAATGCAGCCTCCCTCTTGCAAGCAATATCAGAGTTGGTTAAAATTCCAGGATGTTGATTCAATATCATTCCACAAATAAGGGATGGAAATGCTATAGGCATCTTAACAGCATTAGTTGTAGCATGCTTCACAATCTGATCAAAGATGTACTTCCCATAATTAAACTTGACCTTGTTGCCAACAGCAAAGATGAACCTTCCTAACCCTACAACTATGGTAGTTTTGTGATTTGCAGGTACCCAGTTTGCAGCCCCAATCCTATGCAAAATTGCATATTTGACACTTAGTTGGCTTGCAGGCAATTTACCTTTCAAGGGCCAACTAGTTACTTGACTGACAGTGATCACCTTGCACACATGGTTGTCAGTAACCTCCAATTCACACTCCTCTTTATCACTCCTTCCCAAGTACTTGTTGATGGCACTAGGAGAGAAATTAATACATTTTCCCCTAACATAAACCTTCATGAAATTCACACTTCCACCATCAGCAATATTAGCAGGAATGTTCACAATGAATTCCTTAACCAGCACATCATAACACTTTGAAAAATCTGACACAGTCTTTAATAATCCTGCAGCATGAATCAACTCCATGATTTCCTTGACCTCCAAGGCATCTTTACCAAACTCCCTCTCCAGAGCAATTCTCCTTAGATAAACATACTCCCACTTACTCACATTTTCAACAGAATGGAAAGAAATATTGTCTAGAGGGACATCAGGAACTTTGTTAACAATCTTCTTGCTAGCAGCCTTCTTTTCAGGATTGATGTCCTGGACATCTTCCTCAACATCAAAGTCAGAGTCAGAGTCAGACCTAGACTTCCTTTTCTTGGAGCTGGTAGCCACCTTGCTCCATGATTTTGTAGGACCAACCACAGACTTCTTCTTACCACTACCAAGAGACCCTGTCATAGCAACAACCTTCTCTTTTCTTGTCTTCATCCTTTTTGCTATCCCAGGCACCACATTAGCTATAATCTCATTATCTGACAAATCATCCACATCTACCACATCAACTGGCTTCTTTCCTCTAGGACAAGAGGTACCTTTCTTAGCTGGTGATGTTCCAACATCTGTTTCAACATCAGCTCCACCTTCAGTTTCAGCATCTTCAAGAACAGACATAGCCAACCTGTGAAGATTGTCTTCAGCAGTTTGCTTATCATCTCTCTTACCCTCAGAGTGAGAGGCAGACATTTGAGCGAGTGGCCTCGATATCCCAGCCACAGAAATACCCTTTTCAAGATCCTTGGTAACTATCCTGTCAAGACTCTTATCTACAGAATACTCCTCTTCCTCACTTAGATTTTTATCACCTTGAGTAGAGTTCCCAGGAACAGATTTTTCTCCAAACAAAATTCCAGTGACAACCCTCCTAGCTTCACTATCATCAAACTTTCTAGACTCAGAAGGATCAGAAGGTTTACCTGTACTAGGACGTGAAGACCTCTTCGCCTGCAGCTTGCTTGGTCGTATCTTTTCAGAACTAGGGAGAGGAACCATAGATAGAGGCTCAATATCTAGACAATCATCAAGCGAGACCTTTTCAATAGAAACCCTAGATTTAGCATGCAAAGGATTTTTTGTAGCAGATTTCTTGGATGGTGAAGGTTGTTGTTGAGACATTGTTACTTTCTTGCAGTTGATTGTCAAACGATTGGAAGAGCTTCTTTCTCCGATAGGGAAAATGAACGAGCAGAGTAAATGAGGTGTGAGACGTGTGTTACGTGTGGGAGCACTACGTTGAAATGATTGCCTAAAATAGGTGAACTGCTTTTGGAAACATAAAAGGCAATTAATGATATTTCTACAAACCAATAAATGACTTTTAAAATTTAAAAAGGTTTTCCCACATGCCTTTAATTGCTATGAGTTTTCACAAATGTGGATACCCAATTTTTTCTTTGAGAATTCGAACTTACTAGCATCCACAATCTCACCCAACTTTCATTCAGTGGCAACAAGTTTCAAAGTTATCACATTATCTCCCACAAGACTTCTGATCAATATGCTCAGGATGTCATAATGTAATGTCATGACATCTTGCTTGACATTATGCTTAATCAGACTTTGTTTCACCTCTTTCAGATGTAGATGTCCACGTCTTTGATGGTCCAAATCCACATCATCATCTTTGGCAATAATACATATGGTGGAGTAACTGGACTCCTGAGGAACCCACAAGTAGCAGTTATCTTTAGATCTAACTCCCCTCATAACAACTTCACTCTTTTCATTTGTCACTAAACATTCAAATTTTGTATAGCTGACCTCGAAACCTTCATCACACAATTGACTGATGCTAATTAAATTAGCAATCAACCCTTTAACAAGCAACACATTATCAAGACTAGGCCCAACTGAACAATTCAGCTTTCCAATCCCTTTGACCTTACCTTTGACTCCATCCCCAAAAGTCACATAACTTGTGGAATAGGATTTAACATCCACCAACAGGTTCTTGACACCTCTCATATGTTTAGAACACCCACTGTCAAAGTACCAATCTTCCACAGCTGAGGCTCTACTAGACATGTGAGCTAATAAGCTTGTAACAACAACCTTGGGAACCCATTGTTTTCCATGTGTAGGACTGCTTTAATTTGTTCTAGGTTAAGGATCAGGTTCAGGAAATCCATGCAATCTGAAGCAAAAAGGTTTTATGTGACCAAACTTACCACAGTAATGACATCTCCATCTTTGAAATCCTCCTCTAAAATGGTTGGGATGTCTTCTCCCTTGAGGATGTCTTCTCCCATACTGTGGAGGCTATCTTCTCCCATGATGATGAGGCACAAAATGATTAGGTCCAGAAACATGAACCTTCCCATGATGTTGCGACATCTGATGGAACATGTTCCGCTTGGGTATAGGAGTATGAACTTTCTCATGTTGTTGAGACATCTGATGAGACAGGTTCTGTTTAGTACCAGAAGAACTAGCATCTAAAGAAGATTTCTTCTCACCCTTAAATCCCAGCCCATTCATGTCTCCGGTCTGTTTTCCAGCTTGAAGGATTTTATCCAAAGAGTCAGTTCCATTGTTCAACATTCTGAGAGATTTGGACATTTGATCAAGATTGCATTTCAGTAAACTGACTTCATTTTCCAGTTCAGCCTTGTTAGCCTTGAGTTGGATTATGAGTTCCTTTTGCTTCTCCCCTTCTTGACACTCTTCTTCACTTCTGATACATAGCTCTCTATATGATGCAGCTAGTTCCTCGTAGGTAATCTCTCCATCACTAGAATCTTCATCAGAATCACATATTCCAGTCATAGCTCTGACATGCTTGGAAGATTCATCCTCACTTTCAGTGTCCTCATCAGACCAAGTGACAGACAAACCCTTTTTCTGTTTAAGGTAAGTAGGGCATTCAGCTCTGATGTGACCAAAACCTTCACAACCATGGCATTGGATCCCTTTGTCATTATTAGTCTTCTCCTCTGCTTTGGTTTTCTTCTGATCACCTGACCTGTAGATGTCAGACGTGATGTTCTTGACATAGGGTTTATGCCTCCTTTCCATTCTTTTCCACACCTTATTAAACTGTCTTCCCAGCAGAACAATGGCATTGGATAGCTCCTCCTGAGTTTCAAGACCACACTCTTCCTCATCATCTTCTGTACTAGACACCAAGGCTATGCTTTTAACCTTCTTTTCAGATCTACCATTCAATCCTAATTCAAATGTCTGAAGTGAACCAATCAATTCAACAACCCTCATCTGGCTGATGTCTTGAGCTTCCTCTATAGCAGTCACCTTTATATCAAATCTCTTGGGAAGAGATCTGAGAATTTTTCTTACAAGCTTCTCATCAGACATCCTTTCGCCTAGGGCACTAGAAGCATTTGACAGTTCAAGTATATTCATGTGAAAGTCATGAATGGTCTCTTCATTTTTCATCTTCAAGCTTTCAAACTTTGTTGTTAGCAGCTGAAGTCTTGACATGTTGACCTTGGAGGTTCCTTCATGAGTTGTTTTTAGAATATCTCAAGCCTCCTTAGCCACTTCACATGTATTGACCAGCCTGAAGATGCTCTTGTCAATACCATTAAATAAGGCATTCAAGGCCTTAGAATTCCCAAGAGCAAGTTCATCTTCTTCCTTGGTCCACTCCTCTTCAGGTTTCAGCTTTGACAAACCATCTTTTCCCACAATGACAGGGTGTTTCCATCCTGTCAAAACAGCCTTGCAAGCCCTGCTGTCTAAAGACTTCAAAAAGGCAACCATGCGAGGTTTCCAATAGTCATAATTTGATCCATCTAGAATAGGGGGCCTATTCACAAATCCACCACTCTCCTTGTCCATTGCACCAGAAAGTAACAGCCCTAGATCTCACCCAGATGCAGAGCAGGATGACCTGCTCTGATACCAATTGTAATTCTGGTATCAGATATATGATGTCAAGTGAGATGTAATAACATCAATATCTATTGTATGAACAAGGCAATAATAGTAACAGATAAAAGCAGTAAACAACACAAAGGATTGTTCACCCAGTTCGATCTAACAACCTACGTCTGGGGGGTACCAAGCCAGGGAGGAAAATCACTATTAGTAGTAACAATTTATAGACTCTACAATTAACACACAAGTTGATAAACTACTCACTTAATCACTACCCAATGACACTTCTACCTAAGACACTCTTAGGTATGAGACCCCTCTCACTCCCCCTCAATCACAGCAGTGATAAAAACAGAAAATAACAAAGTAAGAAGACACACAAGAAAGACACACCTTAATTTTGCTTAAAAGCTTTGATCAAGAACAAACACTCGTGCTTCAAAGCTTAGAGTGGACAAGTTACAACTCAATTAAATAGTCCAATTTAAACATCAAAGAGAAGAGTGAATGGCTCACAAATAACACAAGACGCACAAGGACTCAAACCCTAACACAAGTAATGCAGCTCTTTAATTAAACTTCTCTGACCAACAAGTAGGTTTGATACGTCATTTTATAGCAACTCTCTTCATGGGCTTGGGCAGGTTTTACACCCAGATTTGAATCTCACTTTAAAACATAATTACTCTTCAAATCTTTTTGCCCTAAAACTAGAAACAGAATATATTTCAAAGGAAATATAAAACGATTGCATCAGACAAAATCTCCTCCAAGAATCACGCCTGC
This sequence comes from Lathyrus tuberosus, assembly GCA_022829125.1. Lineage (NCBI taxonomy): Eukaryota > Viridiplantae > Streptophyta > Magnoliopsida > Fabales > Fabaceae > Lathyrus > Lathyrus tuberosus. Next base: position 5,730,125 of record JALAZF010000283.1, on the reverse strand, counting down.
AATCTCTCAAGATACATCAAAGAAAAACGCAGCCCTAATAAAACATAACAGACTAAACCTGATGTTCTGTCAACAGATGTTAAGACATCATGTTTGACATCAGAACACGGACCTGCAACATTGATCAAAAACTAACACCAGAAGATAGAAATACCACCATGTCAAAACATCAAGTAAGACATCTTGATGCAAACATTGTTTTACCAAAATTGATGCCAATTCAGAACTTACACAATCCATATATGACTAGCTGAACCTAATCGAATAGAAGCGCCTTACAGCCATTTGTCATGGTCAATTGTATCAGCAACATCTCAAGCGAGGTTTTGACAAGAAAGTTCTCCCTCGAGGTTCCCCTGTTCACTTGGATCCACGCGGCAAATGGACTCCTAATTATGAAGGACCTTTTGTTGTCAAGAAGGCCTTCTCAGGCAGAGCCCTGATCCTTACTACCATGGATGGGGAGGAGTTGCCATCGCCCGTGAACTCCGATGCAGTCAAAAAATATTATGCCTAAAAAAATGGATTAAGAGCCCGCTAGATTGACATCCGCAAGGATGATCTAGGCAAAAATGGGCGTCCCGATGGACCAAAAAAAGAAAATGTCCATGTAAAAGTTAGGGACAATGAAAAAATAATAATAGCCCGCTAAGTTGAAAACCCGAAAAGGGCGGCTTAGGCAAAAATGGGTATCCCAGTGGACGAAAAAAAATATAGAAAAATGTCCAGGAAAAAATTAGGGATAAAGGAATTTGACTGTGAACACTTGAGCCTTTCTTCATCATAGTTGGACTTTAGACGGTAATAGAGCAGCCCAATCATCATCAACTGGTGCAAGGCGTTGGAACCTAGACTTACAGGGGATGGTAGCCAATGTTGTAATCAATGCAAAGTATGATTTCCCTTTGCCATTTACATTTGTTTTTCAAATTTTATTGCAAATTTCCTCATCAAGGATTTTTGCAACCTTGTACACATCTTATGTACAATATTTTCACATTCAATAAAAATACATCATTTGTTTTCTCAATAGTTTTCTTTCCAGTATTTTGTTTGCAAAATACACAATTATTTGTGATCACATAATATTATAAAGCGTTGAGAACAATAATAAACTAAATCAATGGAGAAAGCATTATGCATTGCACATTTTACTGGAGACTCATACAGGATAATCGGTAATATCCATTGGCAAGCCTAATGCCTGACTCACACCGTGATGGTTCTTCGAAGAAGTGGTTTTTTCCTCAGCGGAGCCATCATTTCCCCAGTAGTCGCCATTGTGGTTTTCCGGAAAGGGTGATTACATTCCATTTCCCCAATAGATCCATGAGGTCCTCAGTAAAGTTGTCACAATTGTCATACCCCAAATTTTGACCACAAAGATTTCCCATCTTTGTGAAAATCATCATCACAATATGGATGTACTTTCATGCTTCATCACTCTCCTCAAATATGGGTGAGCATTCACCATAATCAAGAATTAGGGTTTTGAGCCCTCTCAGAGCACTTAGACAAAGGATCAATCAAGAAATGACATGATATTCAATTTTTCTAACCTCTCAAACACCTATAAGGGATCAAGAGGACTCCCACATCAAGAATCAAGCACAGGAGTGCAACATTCCAAGTGGATCAAGCCTCAAGATCGCCAGTGTCACCAAATTAGGGGTTTGGTCGACCAAGGCCTCCAGATGAAAATTTTCTTCTGGACATAAGCCAATGCTTCAAAGCATAACCCAAAATACTCCAAGAGACCTTATGGACCCAATCATCAAGTCAACTTAGCCTCAGGGGATGCATTCACACAAAAAATAAGGAATTAGGGTTTCTTGACCTAATTCATCCCTCAGTTGACTTTTGGGACAAAGCATGAGCCAAGACCTCAAAACATGATTTTAGGACCTAAAGTACACTACATTGATCCATTGGCAGCAATGGATTGATCCAAGAAGCTTGATTTACAAGTTTCAATTTCATCTGGACCACAATTAGGGTTTTGAGGAAAAAGTCAACTGTACCTTTGACTTTTGACCAAGACATGCTCCCAAACCTTGGGATACGATTCAATACACCCTATATCACCTATGGAGTCTATCCATTAGGTTTGATTTAGGTCAAGGACTTGATTTCACAAAGGATCGCACAGTTTGGATTTCATCCAATAAAAAGTCAACTGTGCACAAAATCAAGTTTGACTTTTTGGAATTTTTCACAAATATGGTTCCCCTAAGTCAAAAATAATGTTAATGTGTGATATTGATCATCATTCATCAAGAAAAATCAAGAAAGTGAGGTTTCTTGCAAAAGGGGCAACCTTGAGAAACCAAATTTTTTCTAAGTTATGGAATAAAAGTGGTTTTGGTACCAACTTACAAGGATCATAACTTGAGATCCAAGCAACCATTTTGGGTAATCCAAAGCTGGATTTGTAGGTCTTGCTACACTCTACAAAAGCTTCAACTACCTCCAAATCTAATTCCTTATTGATTTTAAGTTATGGAATGATCAAAATGGCAAAAAACATGAAAATGACATTTTTCCAACACTTAGTGAAATTTTCAACAAAAGTCAGAATCTGCCTTACTTTTTCCAAAATGTAAGGACATTTTTCACCTTGATCCAAGTCAAACCAGGTCTAGGGATGAACATCCAAGTTAAAGTATGCCATGAGGGCTTTCCAACAAGTACCAGATCATCTCCAAATTCCATTTGAGCAGGGAGATACAGCCCTTGGAACATGGCATCATGAACTGGTTTTTACAAGGCAGAATTTGTGCATTTTTCTCAATTTGTCCAAATCTGATAAATCTAAGCCTTGTCATCAATTTGGACACATATGAGGATAAAACAAGAAGGGAATGATATGATCCCCAAGCCTCCAAAGTTTAAGAATCTACATTAGCCATAACAAACCTAAAAAGGCTAAAAAGGTGCCAAGACTCCAATTTTGTTGCAATGCATTTAATGGATACACCAAGGTGGCATGGACTGACACATTCCTAACCGAATGAGTCAAGGATCAGCACTGAATCAAAGAACCATAGGCCTGTGCCCTAACCTCAGGTCAATGGCTAGAGGAGACTTGAGATTCCTTTTGCTTAACATTGGCCAAAGCCCTGCTGCAGCTGCCAATCACTATTGCTCCCAAAAAAACTTGTTCTACTATAAATAGAGCTCATTTGTGCTCAGTTTGAGTACACCAAAGCACTACAACACTTGCTTTCCTCAAAATCTCTTTCTCTAGGCCAAAATACCTTCTTTTGCAAGTAATCTCCGAGTTTTTGAGTTAGGGAGCAATTCCACCACAGCTCATGATCCAAACACATCTAATGTATCATATGTAAGTTGTCTAAACACTCACTGGTGACCTGAAACACCAAAATCACAAAGTCCACTTCCAAAACCTCAAAATTGGACTTTTTTGCATTTTTCAAGCCATGTCTTGATTCAGTCACTTCTAAAACCAAACCAGGCCTCAAACACACTCCAAATATCAACCTCAAACTATCCCAAATGGTTCCCCTCATCTGGACACCATTTGAGAAAGTTGCCATATTGGTCACTTTTGCCCCTTTTACAAGAAAGTGCCACAACTTTTTCCTGAGGATTCCAGCTGGTTCCAACCATCCTAAAAGCTTCTAAGGGATCAATTGTAAATGTTCAAAGCATTGGATCACTTCTGGCACAAGGAACTTGGCAGATAGCACAAGGAGCTCCAAGAGGTAAGTGCATAACAACTTGAACTCTTTGAATTATGCATTCCTTTGATGTCCATTGATCATAAACATCTCATACATGTTGTATATGTTGTGTTTGAACCAATTTGCCATGTAATTCTGACCTGTACCATGAGTTAGCATAGAACATGCAAAAATAGGCCTATTTTGAAACCACTATCGGATTTTGAGGAGGAGTCATTTTCTGAAAATTCCAAGGGCACCATTGGATTCCTCATGAAATTCTGGGTCAGATGCACCTAAATTTTGTCCCAATCCATGGAGAAATGAGAAAGTTAGAGGCTTCACGTAAATTGCCAAAACTTGCCTTGCCTTGCCCAGGCCTGAAAATAAGGCACCCCATATATGCACATGGGGTGGTTTTGATACACGGATGTATCATCAACCCAGTAGTAGCACACATGTGTGTTTGTGTATGAGGTCGTGGGTTCAAACCCCTCCCAGACCTTTTTTGCTACCTCTCTTATTTTGCTATTTTTCAATATTTTCATGTTTTTGTTAGTTAATTAAAAATTAATTTCTCTCTCAATTTTAATTATTTTTTATTGGTTCTTTTTTTGAAAATTCCCACAAATGTTAAAATATTTTATTCCATGAAAATTTCACAAAAATATTATTTATTTCATATATTTGGTATTTTTGTAAAGAATTATATTTTTATTTGTTTTTAAACATTAAAAATATTTCTTTCTCTTGGTTTTGCAAAATTCAAATGATTTTTAAATCATCCCATGGATGAAACATGATTTTCCAAATATAAATCCAAAATCACAACCTTTTTTCACATGTATGATTATTTTAATTGAATTTTTATTCAATTAAAATACATTTAAAACCAAAAATTAGGGTTTTGATCACTATCACCCTAACAAATCTTTTTTTCAAACACTTGGGCCTCTAATAGAGTGTAAGACCCAACCCCCCTTTTGTACATATACCTTTTTGGGCCTCAGTCAGTGTATAAGTCCCGATACAATTTTAAAATCTCGGCGTGGTCGTCGCATTTTAAACAAAAACCTTTGGGTCTCTCCTCGAGTTGTAAGCCCCATCACTTGTATATTAAATAAAACTTGGGCCTCTCCTTGAGTTGTAAGACCCACCCTTTTGTACAGAAAACCTTTTTGGGCCTCAGTCGATGTATAAGCCCCAGTACAGTTTATAGAACAATGGTACAATTACTATTTTTCATCTGGGCCTCTCCTTAAGTATATGCCCCAACAACCTTTTCAAAATAACTTCCTTTTGATTTAGGTTCAAATCCATAGTTGTTATCAAAACTTTCTTTAATTTCTTGAACAACTAACCATACAGCTGTTACTATGGAAGCTTTCTCGCATGTAAGTTTTTATCAGCTTTCTTTACATGCTTTCATATATATATATATATATATATATATATATATATATATAATTGTATTGCTAAAAGCTTGCTCACCTGTAAGTCCTTCTTTCATATCCTTTTAAATACTTGTCGTATATCAACTGTATATATACTAGTATATCTGCTTAGAGTTTTCCCAGGCAATTAGGTCTAGAATCTAGGTAAAGCCAATTGGTCACTCTTAAATACAATCAAAACTAGATCCCCATAGGATTTCCAGATACAGTCTTGCCTTCTCTTGGGCTTAAAAAAATGGAACAAAGAGAAAGGCATTATTCTTGGTGAAACTTTTCCCAGACTGTCACTATTAGAAATTGTCAAAGAAATTCAATTCCCCAGAAAGGATTAATTCTCGGTGAAGCCTTTCTTGAATTTCTTTAAACCCTAGAACTGTTCTCTAAAGGATTAATACTCGGTGAAACCTTTCTTGAAATTTTCTTAAGTTTGGATCCACAGGCTTCCTAAAAGCATTCCCCGCCTCCTCTTGGGCTTTATACAAGGACCCTCCGGCTTCTTAAAAGTTCTCATGCCTTCTCTTAGGCTTAGTACAAGGACTCCGAAGACCTCTTAAAGGTATAGGACAGAACTTAGTCATCCTTTGTTAGAGCATTCTTTCCAGTGTCAAAACTTCAAACCAATTTAGGGTTGATTCTCATCCCTTAAAACACCTTCCTCCTCTTGGGCATCATACAAAGATAAACTCTTCCATACCAGTAGACTTGGACAGTCTAATCTCCTCTTGAATCTCAAAGACATTCTCAAGTTCCCCACAAACATAGGAGGAACCCTGGTTATTTTAATCAATTTCCAATAGAGTTAAAACCCAGTCTTTCTCTTAAAAATTCCTCTACCAGGATCAGCTTACTATCAGTATAACATTATCCCAAATCAGAACCTCAAGGCATCTGATATCTCAACTCTTCTGTAAACCCTCAGTAAGAGTTGATTCCCCATTTGGACCTGCCTTTGGATCTCAATAATCCTCAGCAGAAGACAACCTCCTTTTAGGCTTTGTATAAATATTTCTCCTTTTGTTCTTCCCCAGCCAAGATAGCCTCCTATTAGGCTTTGTATAATGATCCTTCCTTTCCTCAGCACAGTTATCCTCCTCTTGGGCTTTGTACAAAAATTTTCCTCAGCTGAGCTAACCTTTTCAGACTCTCTTGTTGAGTCAATCACCTTTTCAGACTCTCTTGTTGAGTCAAACCCCTTTCAATACTCTCTTGTTGAGTCAACCCTTTTAGCGTCAATCTTGGGCTTTGTACAAGACAGATAAAAACACTCTCTTGTTGAGTCGGTCTTTTTGAGCCTCCTCTTAGGCTTTGTATAATGATTTCCCCTAGCAGAGGTTAGCCACCTCTTAGGCTATGTATAATGATTTCTCCAGCTTGGTCAGCATCAATCTTGGGCGTTGTACAAGACACCATATAAATTTCCTAGGCAGAGACAATCCTCTTTCAGCCTTGTTATACCCCAAATTTTACCCCTTAGATGTGATAACATCTAGCATAGACATTTAGGATCAATCATATATGCATTGTTTAACTAACCCATATCTTGTAGCTTATTTCTCTTATATTTAAAATTAGGGTTTGCACAGAGAGATTCAAGGCCTCCTAAGGTATTCTACGGCTCCATACAATCATCACAAAGGTTCACTAGTTGATTGGAACCAAGATCTCAAGACTTTGAATCAAGTCAAGTCAGCAAAGGATCACTAGACTAGAATGTGGAATTAGGGTTTCAATATGAGGAATCACTAAAGAATTTTGCCCTATCAAGTCAATATTTGCTTGGTTCATCAGCCATTTGAGTTACCTACATCCAATAGGTCTCACTCAACAAGTATTCAAGGTCATCTGGCTTTCATCATGATTAGTTTGAGCCACAGTTTCACCATGTCTCCAAATTAGGGTTTCTGTTAAGACAAGTGGATCATTGCCTTTGATTTTAATCAAGAGGTGCTTTCAAACCCTAGGACTTAACTCCATATGATTGAAAACATCCCTAAGGACCATCTATGAGCTTTAGATGTTATGTAAGAAGCAAGATCATAAGAGTTTTCCCCAGTGCATTCACAGTTTGAAATTAGGGTTTTGACTGAAACCCTAATCCATGAGATTTTGATCAAAATGAAACCTCCAAGGCCTCAATTCATCATAATGTGCCTCATTGATGATTTAGGGTATGAGAAATTAAGTCTCAAAAGTTTTCTTGCAAAGGAAGTAAGGTTTGGTTCATGAAACTTTTCATATATGGAAATTTCCCCTCTTGTGCCAAATTGAACTGGTCATAATTTTCAAACCACACATCCAAATGGAGTGACTAAAAGCCCAAATTAAATCTCTTTCCAAGATCTTCAAAGTGTTCAATATGACGTTTCTCCTGAAAATGCGTGGTTTTTGAGTTATGAAGCTTATAAGCTAAACTAACCCAAGACTTGGTGAAAATTCAGCACTTTTTGCCTTAATGAACAACCAACTTCAACCCAGTTTTTCACCAAGTTCCAGGCCTCAACTAAAAAAACTTTTGACATGAAAGTTGTAGAGGGTATTGAGAGCTTTCCAAAGAGTACTAGAAATCATCCATCCATCAAGTGAGCTAGGAGTTTCGAAGGTCCAAAGTTGAGGGTTTCACTACTTAAAGTGCAAGAAACCAACTCTTGAGTTTTGACTCAAACACTTCCCTAATCACCAATTTTCCTTATTTCTGAGTTCTAATGATGCATTTAACATAATTTAAGCCTTGGCCACGAAATCCAACTTGTATGGCATTAAAATAATGATTCATGTCTTGTTATGCAAGTGGGAGGGAGAGAGAAATTTTCCAAAAGTAGAAAAATAGTTGTTTATTCCTTGAGCATTGGACCAATCACCTCTCAATAGTCATTGCTCAGATGTTCAAAGATTTTAGAAGATTTTTCTCTGCATTTGGAATACTTCATACAAAATTACAAGGGGCATTGTTGGCATTTTTTGCAAGTTGGCCATACCTTGAGTTCTCTTGCTTTCCCTATAAATAACAGTCCATTATGCTTGTATTTCTCACCAACAATCTCTCACAAAACACTCTAAATACAATCTGAATTTGAAGCCTTGCAAATAAAGGAAGATAAGTAAGCTTGGCTTTGGGAGTTGGTGTTTGTTTCAGCAAGAAAGGAACTTGTGTATATTGGAAGTTGCAGTGGACATATTCCACTTGGTGAGTGCTCTTTCCTTACTCATTATTCATACTCATAATATTTTTTATCATATCTATGTCATATATGTTCATATATCATGCGTCTTGTATGATTTCCTCCATTTATCAACAATGTAGAAACCATGTGTATTGGAGCTTTACTTAGTTTATGTCCCTGAACTGCAATCTTGAGATGAGATAGGGTTGGTTATGGTTGGTTGAGGTAAGGTAGATATTGGCATTACTTTCTGGTCTTGTTATCATACCATAATGTACTTACAATAATCTTTCATTGACTTTTTGAATATGTGTAACCTTGTTGTTGTGTGAATCTGTCAAATATATGTGGTAAGTGCTAACAAGTTTGGTTTGTTCTAAGGCTGGGAAGTTGTTATAATAAGAAACAAACTCTTTAAAATATAGCCCACTCCTTGCTGATTTGAGACATTTGCATGACTTATGAGTTTTATGATTGAGTTATCCATGTTGGCATGGTTTCAAGGGTACAACAAACTTTGTTAGCAATGAAACCATGTTTATTCCTAAAAAAAATGACTGATATCATTTGTTGTCATCACTGTCCTTTTTTAGTAAGGCTGCATACAAGAACTCATGTTATATGTTGTAAACAAGAGGCTTTATTTTAAGTTTTGCTTTTAAGCAGGAAACTTGTTATTTACTCAGTCTGTTACAAGCATGTTCTTTTGTATTTGTTCATATGCTTATCCATATCTTGATGTGTATACAACTTTGACATGTCATTGATATTGTATTGTGAACTAAATTGGTTTTTTTGTGCTTGTGCTTGGATATTTAAACTGTTAACTTACTGAAGTTATGTAACTGGCTTTGATTAGTTGTTTTTTACAACCTGCTGACATGGTTGGTTTCTCCTTGTGTGCTAAAACTTGTGCTATGTGTTCAATCTTGTTTCAATATGCTATCTGATGTACCTTAGGGTCGAGCAACTACAGCCTTTCTATCTGTTCATGTCATGTGTGTAAGCTTCTGTGAAACAAATCATTTGACCTAAGTACTAGAGCACATCTTCCATATTTGTTTAGGTGAAAAGTAACATGATGCTACTTTGTGATAACTGACTGTTTGTGTGTATGTATCTGCTGATGTTTGTCTCTAAACTAAAACGCTGGTTGTGAACTCATTTTGACATAGTGCCACATTCATACACTTTTCACATCTTATTGGGCACATAAATTGCCATACCATGTTCACATTGTTGATTGATGATTAGTTAACCTATCTGAACTCATAATGTGCATTTTACTTTCCTTGTTGAGTTTGTTTTGCACATGTGCTTGCTTAAAACCCATAATAATGCACCTTTACTCATATCTGTTGCCTTGTTTAGTGCTCACAATGTATCATGGTGTGTGGAGTTTGGTACTCAGAATTAAGATAAATTGGTATGCTAAAATTGGTAGGTGCATTTGAGAATCCTTTGAACTTATTGCCTTGTGGTATGTACAAGAACTGCCCTAAATGACATATTGTTTGTCTGCACACTGACTACTTGTTATTGTTGATACTTTATTCTCACATGTCATCAATATCTAGCTGCTATTGCCTTTTTTTTCTATTTTGTTTGGTCAGTGATAATGACAAGGAAAATTGATATCTGCTGTCTCTGTTGCATTAGTCATCATGCCATGAATATAGCTCACAACCTGCCCTTGTCTTTGCACTAAGTTGTTAGTCAATGTTAAACTTCTGATGGTTGCTACTACCATGCCTGGCCTGATGTATTCTATATATGTGTCAATTTGATTTGAGTTTTGTCAATATGTGTGTTATGTATGCCTGCCTGGTTGAAACTTTCTCATTGGTGATCATTACCCAAGTTAAGAACTACTATGCTATACCATAAGCATATGTCTGATACCATAATGCCATTTGTTTTACTTTCAAAACATACATATCCATGTTAACCTATTTCATTGGACTTGTCTCTGAAGATATGTATGATATCCCTTTCATATGATTTGTCTAGCCTGTGCTCAAGTTGTGCCAACTGTCATTCATATTTGTGCTCAACTTATGTGAACCAGCCTGCTAACAAGCTATTTTGCTTTGGCTTTCAACCTACTGACTGCTTGTGTATAACATTGTTGATCTGTTTACAACCTGCTAAGTTATCTCTTGACATCTTATTTTGAATAACCATGGTGCACATAAACTCAAGTTGTTCATCATTCAAAAACACCATTTATGCTTTTGTTCTGACTTCTGCTTATTGATTGCCAATTGATGACTTGTATTCTTGAATCTCTCTATTATGGATTGATAGGTTGTTTACATTTGAAATTAACATGTTCTTTCATTTCTTGCACTTATGTATTATGGCATATGTGTTGGTTGTGTCTTCACTTCAGTTATGCTTCTACTGATAATGTTGTGGTTGGTATCAAACAAGAATGAAGTTTGTTCTCCTTTGTTTTGGTCTGTCCACATTCTGGTTTGAGTTTCCTATAGGGATCAACTCTCATTCTCATTTCCCCATGATAACAGCTCTTAGCTTGGCTCACCATATTGTGATCAAACAACCTATAATTGTACTCCAAGCTGGTTCCATGTGTGTAATGTATATTCTTTTTGCTCTGTAACCTTGGTCAAGAAGCCATGGGGGTTGTTCAAGTAGCAGCTCCTCTCCCCATCCATCTATGCATAATAGGGAGTAATGGATTTTCATTCATAGATTATAATGTGAATTTCCTGATTGTGTTTTTGGACTGTTTGATAACTTGTTTGTGTATGTTTAGCTATGGTGCACTTCTGGTTTCGTTGGTTTTAATCATGGTTGTTAGCAGCCAGGCTTTGGTTTTATGAATCATGCTTCATGGATTGTGAAAATCTTCGCTTTCCTAGACTTAAGTGTTTATGAAATGAGGTTAATGACCAGATGTAACAGCCACCCCAATGGCAAGCACACACATACACGCGCACATTTGACCCTTAGAACTAGGGTTCGAATCCCCCTCGCCCTAGTCCTTTTATTTTAATTTTCCAAAACAACCTTGCTTCACGTATATTCTTGTTGCTTCTATATTTGTTAGCACACGCACAATAGCATGGTTAGTAAGGATTTTGGGCTATACGTGCAGGGTCCTGGGTTCAATACCCATGGGGGAGCTCTCTCTTTATTTTTATTACATGTGCTTTGAATTTTGTATGGTTTATGCTCAAACTTCAAACATTCATAACTCACCCATTGTTCACCCTTTTTCACTCATTCTTTTTGCTAAATATTCCTAAATGAATTTACTTTTTGAACATAAAAGAGGTTCAATACCCTTAGGTCTTTACCTTTACCCTTAGTACAGATTTCTTTAGCAAACATAACATAACACAAACTTAAACAAGAGGTTCCTATAGAGTACTACAGATATTAAGGGTGCTAATAGCTTCCCTTAGTATAACCAACCCCCGAACCTTAGATCTCCCCCCTTTAGGTTTTCTCGATCTTGAACCTTTCCTTTGGATAAATCAAAGTCGGTGGTGAATTCAAAGAAATGTGATGCGAGTTAATTAATAGCTTGTTATCCGATTCTTACCGCAACACAAATGGCGACTTCACTGGGGAATGAATTTCTTTAAGGGTTAAGCCCACCTTGTTTATTTGTGTTATTATATGTTTTGCTTGCTTATTTGTACATACATCTATATATATCTGTATACTTGCTTGGGTTCTTCTCTGTGCAGGGTTGCTACTATTGAGTGGTGAGATAAGTCCTAACCCGAACTCGAGAGCACATATATGATAGGATCGTGGTGTAATCAATAGTCAGTTGTTGGGAGTAGTCCTAACAATCTATGGCATATGATGGCCACACTCAGATGAGGCCCTTTGGGATTGTTGATGTCTGATGTGAGCAGTCGCATTGATATTACTTTTTTAATTAAGAGCCAAGGATTCTGAGGATCGTAGTTACCTTCACCCCACTTGGCCTTTTAGGATGTAGTGCGGTGGCTACGAGGGAGTAAGTCCTGAGTAGTTGTTACGCGATACTACACTCAGACGAGTTTATCTTGAGAATATTATTAACCCACGTGAGTAGTCATGCAGGTCGATAATATCCAAAGGATTTACGTAGACTCTGGGAAATTTTAGAACCTCGTTCTACAGTTGATGAACCTATAGTCCACACCTTGTTGGGATGGGTAGACCATGGCTCCATTCATGAGACCTCTAAACCTAAGACTCATGTGCTGGGCTGTGTACTTTTATCTGTGTATTATTTTCCCATGTTTGCGCATTGCTTACATCTCATTGCATCCATTATTGGTTTCAAGGAACTCATTCATATTTTTTTCCTTTGAATAATCATAGGTATCATGGATATTGATAAGAGAAACACTAAAAAGTTCAATTTCAAAAGGCCTGATATGGTTAAACTGAAGAAGTTAGCAACCTTGGTGACCGGACATGAAAGTTTTCGAAAGCGGTATGGAAGGTTGATTGGCCTTCTCAGAACTGAAATGGAGGAAGGAGTTCTTGACACTTTGGTCCAGTTTTATGATCCTCTCTATCATTGCTTCACTTTCCCTGATTACCAACTTATTCCGACCTTGGAAGAATTCTCTCATTGGTTTGGCTTACCTGTGAAAAAACAAAGACCTTTCAGCGGCCAGGAGAAAATTCCTACACCAAAAGAGATCGCCGATTGTATCCAAATGGAAATGTTAGAAGTTAAACCTCATATCACTACCAAAGATGGTATTAATGGGCTACCATCTAAATTCTTGTATGAAAAAGCCTATCAATTCTTCAAAGCAAACAGTATAGCTGCCTTTGAAGCAACCTTTGCCTTATTGGTCTATGGTCTATTTCTGTTCGCCAACGTGAAAGATTTTGTCTATGTCAATGCCATCAGAATCTTTATCAGTAGAAATCATGTGCCTACACTACTTGGTGATGCATACTGTCGCTCCCGGGATTTTCATCCTAGTACAAACGCGAAAGTGGCACCGAAACAGAGTCGCCAGCAATGTGTATTTATCCCAAGAGAGGGAAAGGAAACACCGCATAAACCTGAAGGAAGGAAAGAGCATGGTCTTGCGACCAAGAGAAAGGGTAAGGGGGTCGGTTACGTGAGAGGAAGGTATTAGCACCCTCACGCGTCCATCGTACCCGATGGGATCCACGCTTGCTTGTCTCAATCAAAGGGTGTAAGGAACGGATACTGAAAAAAGAACTGGAAAAGGAAAGGAAAAAGAAAGATAACAAATGTAGGGAAAATAAAAGAAGTGCTCGCATGGGCCCTACCCCACTGCCTACGTATCTCATCGGGAGCATGAGAATCAGAGCGACGTAGTTCCCCTCACTAGGGAAAGTTGTTTGTGTTTTTTAGTGGAATACGTCAACATTCGCGTCCTAGCAGTTTAGGTGTTGCAGCTCGCTGTAGGGAGACTTAGCCGTTACCTGTTTGCGGTAGAACGGAAATGACGCATCCTTAAGGAATGAGTGAATGAGATGAGGAGAGATATCCCGGAGGAAAGACGTTATTGTTTGTTTTTGTCTTTTAAGAGTTTTTTCATTTGTTTGCATATGATAGTGTATCCAAATCTTAGCCATTGGAATGTGTACATTCTCACATTCCAAGATGGAATGAGTAAGAAAGCACACTAAGGGTGAAGAAGACCCCCACACTTAGTTCCAGTTGTCAAGGTTCAAACACACTAGCATACTTGTGTTTATTAAGTGTTTTTGTTGATTATGACATGAAAAAGTGTTTTTTATTTGTATCTTCAACAAGTATTGCATTTAAGTCCCTCATACAAGATCAAATGTTTAACACATTGACCCAAGATGGGACATATGCTACACATTCTAAGATTATAAGAGAAGACCCCTTATAATCTTTTCTTTATATGAAAGGCCTAAATGCAATAAGTGCCTACCTTTATTAGATATTTTGAATTTTCTTTAAGATGAGAAGATGAAGAACTCAAGAGGAGAAAGGTAAAATCTATGTGATCTAAGACTCAATCCTAATTGATTATTAAAGGGAGTGATCCTAATGGTTTGTGAGGTTTAAACCTAAAGTCTAAAGAAAGAATGAATTAAACAATTCACTTCTAAGTTAGAAGATGAATTGTAATTCAAAAAGGGAAAGTGATGAGTTATTAAAAGAAAGCACATAAGTGCTTAACAAAACACAAAATGGAATTGTAAAAGAGATAAGAGGAAAGAAATTTGAATGTGGATTCCTTATCCACACTCAATTGAAACTTACCAAAGCCCCTACATGGTTAGTAAACATGTGTAAGAAGTATAAGAAGTAAAAGAACATTTAATGCACCATAAAACTCAAAAAAATTAGATGAGAAATCAAATCCTATTGGTCACAACCAGAATGTGCATCAAATGATTATTATCATGCAAGTCTAAGTGGACAACCAACAATCATCATCCATGACATTAGCACATGCTACCATAAGAAAAGGGAGAATGAAAGGTGAAAAGAAAGAGAAGAAATATGCATAAATGAAACATGTGATCTAAGGATCAGAATTGAAATGAAAGGAAAAATGATTCACAAACCTCTCACAAGTGTTCATGCATAACACATCAAGACATCTAAGAAGTGATAGAAGAAGTAGAATTGAAATGGAAGTTCAAAAAAAAAAAAAAGGAAAGTGCAAACACAACATGTTAAAGGTGCACAAAGTTCAAATGACAATCAACATGCAAAGATGACATATAATATGCATCAATGACTTATTATATCACATGAAAGGTTCACCAAATATGCAAATGATCATGCAAGTATGTACAAAAGAAATCATGTAAACATGCACAAAAGTTAAGATGATATGACATGTTATTATGCTTCAAAGGTAATGCATTAAACAAAAATTAGATGGACTCGTGGAAATTAAGCAAGCATGGTTTAAAGATACACAAATCAGAAGTGAATCATATACCAAAATAGCATACAAGAAATCAAGTCAAAGAGTCTTTATACAATGCACTTAGGTCAAGTATACACATCATACAAAGTAACACAAAATGAACACTAAACATGCCATAAACTGACCTAGAAAAATCAAATAAAAATCATTCAACATACTTCAAGATGCTAATGACTCAATACAAAAAGAAGAGCATCAAAACAATTTTTAATGATCGAGAACAAAAATACACAAAATCATGTACCACATTAAGAATACACACAAAAGAAAATCAAAGAAAATTGTGGCACAGGGGGAAAAAGTCATAAAATCAAAAAATAAAATCATCAAAAATTTCCTAAATGTTTTATTGCTGTTTATGAATTTTTGTGGAATTTTATGATGATGTTTGATATTTTTTAAAAATTGAAAAGTAAACGTGTATACAAATGGAAAATAAAATGAAATGGAAATAAAGAAGGGGGTGCATCCATAACAATTGTTTAGTTCAGATGATTTGGGCTTTAGAAATACAAGGTGCGAATAGCAATTCAGCTTAAGTCCAATTACACGCAGAACACGATAACAAGCATGCACTTCAGTCAACAATAGTCAAAACACTACATGCCATTGGATTATGTCAGGGTCAAACGAAAGTCAAAGTAAACAACATCAACGCGCACATGTGAATGTCCACACTCCCTATCGTGTACCATGCCACACAAAGCTTAAGTGAGTTCAGAAAATTGGCATGTGACTTGCACGCTTTTTTTTATGTGTTGGCACATTTTGGAGTGTAGGATTAAGAACAATCAAAGGCCACGATTAAAACATAGTGAAACCCTAGCAATTACAGTCACCGGCCGGAGATGACCTCCGGTCACCTTCTCCGATCACACCGCCACCGTCTGCAACCTCAATTCTCACCAAAATGCGCAAATGTGGTATCAAAATGAAGCTTACGCTATGCACATCGTGAATCTAACATCATTTTCCACATAACAATCAGACACAGAGAAAACAGAGGAGATTAAAGCAAGCCCTAAGTTGTACACTATACCTCTAAAGGCCTATCAACTAGACGGACAAGTTCTTGAGCTTATAAGAAGCTTCAAGAACCTGTAAACAACTTCACATTAGGTCTATAATGGTGGAGATTCGTACCTGAAGTTTTGAAACCTTGAAGTGTTCTTCAGAAAACCAGAGGTCTTGTCTCTTCTACAATCTTCACTTGGCCAAATAAAGGCTGAGATGTAGAACTTGATGATGATTCAATGGAGAAGAGGTTGAAACCAAGCTCCAAACAAGTATCACTGTGGAGAACTTGAGAGAGAATCAGAGAGAGTGTTGAAGTGGAATGAACAAGGTAAAGCTCAAGAATCAGTGGCAATGGTGGAATCGAGAGAGAAGAAGAGAGTGTTTCTGAAGTGAATGTGTGAAAATGAAGTTAGCACTGAAGTTAGAGTGTGTGATTTCTATTTATAGTGATAGCTAACCATGGTTTAGTGAGTTGGTTAGAGTGAGTCAAGGTGGTTAAACTGAGTCCATCCTAACTAACTGAGCCAAGTTAGTTAGGGGACGAGTTATGCTATGGCTGTGATGTTATGGTGATGACCTATGGTGTATTATGGTGGAGCAGCAAGAGAAATGAATGGCAAAGGCTATTGCATTAGAAACTTGCTCAGCAAGCTTGTTTTTTCTATTTCCATGCAAAGCACGTGCTATTGTGCATAGTGTAGATGAGATGTGCTTGGTTAAAAGAGGAAAACTGAGGTGATGAAGTGTTTGTTGTGTGTGTGAACCAAACTGCAAATTCTGATGTGAAACATGATGAGATCAGTTGGTGTTTAAAGATGGAATTCTCCATGCATTGTGAATGGTTTGATGAGCTTTTGGAAACATTTGAAAGAGGAGATGTGATAGAGCATGTTTGGCATGAGAAATGATTTGAAATGATGCTTGGAAAAGGTTGGAAAATGACTCACAACACAAAGGTTTGGGAACTGTATAAGGGCGTGGCAAGGAGGTTGGTTGGCAAGGCAAACATGGCATGGCATTTCAACAGGATCATAGCACATTGGACTCAACATAACTTCTTGACCTTTGATCAAATGAAAAAATCATGAACACCAATTTTGAAGGTCTCACATAGAGGAACAACTTTCATGTTGAAAGATTTTCATTTGAGGCCTCTAACCATGAGTAATTGATCAATACATTTGGCCCACCACATGCTTGTGAAAATGACACGCGCGTGACCTGAAAGTTCTTGGTCATGACATGGTTTTTGCCCTACTTTCCTCCAACTTTGATCCATCGTATCTCCCTCAATTTTTATCCAATGGAGATGTTCTACACATGGATTTGAAGCTTAAAGCAAGACCTTTTGTTGTGGCTGAGTGGAATTTTCATTTGGTGCTTCAATTTTAAATGGACTTGGTTCAAACTCTGATGCAAAATGGCCAAAACTTGCTATATTTAGTAACCCTTCTTCATCCAAAAATGGCAACTTTCCACATCTTGATTTTTTCATGATTCCTTTGGAGTTTCTTGACCAAATTTTGCACATTGGACATATGTAACATGAATTTCATGAATTTGGCCTCAAAAAGTCAAGAGTTGACTTTTCCCACTGATTATTTGACTTGGTCCCAATTTCTCTGATTTTTTATCTTTCTTCCAATTGAACCACTTCTAAAACCAATTGAGAGGAAATTTTCCACACTCATACACTTAAGGACCTATAGGACCATGACATCAAGTTTTGTTCAAAAAATCAAAGATTCCCTGATTTTATTGAAAACCCTAATTTTGGTACCCTCCTCCTAAGAGAAAAATGTGCATTCTTCAATTTCAAATTCCTCAGAGTATGATGTGCATCCTCTTAAAGGATGATGAGATATGCCACTTGAGGGTGATTTTGAACCAAAGAACCATCTCTTTTGAGGATTTTCCTTCAGTTTTTTTTGAACCTCTTGCATGATGAAGTATGTATTGTTTCAATCTCTTATTGAATCTCACTTCCTTGAGATATTGGATGGTCAATTGAGATGGTGTGAGACATGGGAGACCTCTTGGCTTGCCTTGAGGCAACTTGATTGACCTTTTGTGCTTTGAATGATCCCTTGATTGCCCACCTTCCACCTGATCACATGCCCTGATGGTAAGAGGGATGCTATGCTTCATTTTTCTATGTTAAATGCAATGCAATTATGAGATGGATATGATATGATATATGATAATGCCATGCTATGATGTAAAAAAAAAGAGAGAGCAAATTTTGGGGTATTACAGCTGCCCCTATTCAAACACTGTAGACCTGAATGCCTGAAAGCGATTGCTTTCAGACTTTCAAGGCATATAGTGATTGAATACCAAATATAACCAAAAATTTGCTCTGGATGATGAAGAACAAAAGGGATATAAACCCAACGACACTGTTGGATTGATTCTTCAATAAACGTCGTCGGAGAGATCTGTCTTTTGAACGAAGTCAGGCGACTACTGGCTTGCCATACTGTCGATGGACTTTCAACAATGTCTTTTTGAACGACGCCAGACGCCTACCGGCTTGCCATACTGTCGATGGACTTGCAACAATGTCTTTTTGAACGACGCCAGGCGACTACTGGCTCGCCATACTGTCGATGGACTTTAGCTGCTCTGCCAATCTGTCGTTGAACTTTCTGCCAAACTGTCGTTGGACTTTCACCAATTTGTGTTGGATTTCTGCCAATCTGTCGTCGGACTTCTTCCAAACCGTCGTTGGACTTTCACCAATCTGTGCTGGATTTCTGCCAATCTGTCGTTGGACTTCAAAGATTACCAAACCGGCGTTTGGGATCTCAAACTTGCCATCTTTAGATGGACTTTTGCAGCTTTTACCAAACTGTCGTTGGATTTCAGTGCTTACCAAACAGTCGTGGGAAGCTTTGCCAAACTGTCGTTGGACTTCGGGGCTTACCAAACTGTCGTTGGACTTTGGTGCTTACCAAACTGTCATTGGAAGCTTTGCCAAACCGTCGTTGGACTTTTGTGCTTACCAAACTGTCGTTGGATGCTCAAAATTGCCAAATGATCACTCCACCTACTGGAATAACATGAACAAACTGTACGCATGCCAAAATAAATTGGACTTTGGATTGTAAATGAACACTGCTGAGAATTATACCACCTGCTGGGTAATATCATATGTTGACACCTTGCTGAAGGAGAGATTCTGTCGATCTCTTTAAACCTTGCTGGGGAAACTACCGCGACTCGGCTGGGGAGTATAGCAGACAAGATTCAATGGTGAACTCTGTGGGGATACCATTACCGGAGATGCGATCTTGCTGAGAATTAGGGCAATCCATTGCAACATGCTGAGAAAGAATCCCCAGAGATCTGTTAGGGAAACCCAAAGCAATTCCTCGGTAATCTGCTGAGGAAGATGACTGTCGAGTTTAGGATAAATGTCACAATGCCCCATGTTGGGCAAACTTTCCCTTTGACGATTCCGCTGGGGATAATGAGTTTACAACACACTCTGCTAGAGAAAACTGCTTTAAAGCGTCTCGTGCTGGGGAATTCCCTTTTAAGAGGATTTTACAGAAGACCAAGTGTCTCCAAACTCTACTGGGGATATTAGATCTAGAATATCTTTTGCTGGGGAGATAACATGCCCCATGCATGGGATGGTCAACAACTCCGCTGGGGATTGATCTTTGACAAATTTCACCTGCTGAAACCTGCGAGATATATGATACTACCAGTTGCTGGTACCTCCTGCCAAGAGTAAACTCCACGAAGGATGTTAGTACTAAAAATTTCGTCTCCTAAGAGGATTTTATAGAAAACCAAGCGTTTTCAAACTCTTAGACAAACACTCTGCCTTGAACCACTCTTCACATCGTCTGCAAGGTACTGGAGGATTAGCACTTGTTATTGACCCGGAGTCTTCACTACATTAATAACCGTTATCAACACAGAAGAAATCCATCTTCGACCACCGTTGCCGTCACGAAACTCGGTGGGAACTCTTGAATAGAAGAAACGACTTAATAAGATACAACAGTATCAAGTCAAAGCGAATATCTGTCGATTGTGCTGAGAGATAACTTTCGTGCTGCTTGGGTCGATCGTACTCATTACCTGCAACAGAAAAAGAATATGCACATGCCCCAGGATATTGCGTGGCCTTTTGAGTCCACCATCCAAGGTTGTCCAACAAGCAAAGTAATTTCAGTTGTCTTTGCGCATGTTTTTGCGAGGCCAAGATATTTTCAAAATAACTTTTTATTATAAAAAATCGGACGTTTTTGCAAACAAAACAGTAAAATGAAAATAAAAGCTCGTGACTGAATATTCAATTTTATTGATGAAATGCCAAAAATTGGCGACTTTACAATCAGAAGCAAACCCTTGAAAGAGGCGATTGCCATAAAATTGAGAAAAGAAATCTATCCTAATGATGATGCGGAAATTGGATTCCAACTGATTTCTGATTCTGTTATAACCAGTATGTATTCCAACTCTCCCAATTATCTTCGCCTTCAGAAGTTCGTGGTCGGACCAATTCCTCCTTTGGAATTTTGCCAGTTCGTTGAAGAGTAGAAAACGTACAGATTAATTCAGACTGCAGTCATTCGCTTTAATCCCTCTTTTGCGTGGATCGCCTTTTCAGGTTTTCAATCCACCGGGACACCCTTTTTTGCCTAAGTTGCCCTTTTGGGTTTTCAACTTACCGGGTGTACAATTTTTTCAATTATATCCCTAATTTTTGCCCGAACCTTTATTCTGTTTTTGGTTCGCCTGGATGCCCTTTTTTGTCGGATTCCTTTTTTCTTTTATCCAGCGGGTCTCTTTATACGAAATATTTTTTAACTGCATCTGAATTAACAGGGGACGAAAAGTCTTCACCATCCATGGTTGTCAGCAATAAGGCTCCACCTGAGAAAACCTTTTTAACCACGAATGGACCTTCATAATTAGGAGTCCATTTGCCCCTGTGATCTGTACTCGGAGGAAGTATTCTCTTGATTACCACATCTCCAACCTTGTAAACTTGAGGTCGAACCTTTTGATCGAATGCCCTCTTCATTCTGCGCTGGTATAGCTGGCCATGGCATACCGCTGCTAATCGCTTCTCCTCAATAAGGCTCAGCTGATCAAATCTGGCTCGTACCCATTCAGCTTCATCTAGCTTAACGTCCATCAATACTCAGAGAGAAGGAATCTCCACTTCTATTGGTAGAACTGCCTCCATAACGTATACAAGTGAGTACGGCGTTGCCCCAGTGGACGTGCGGACTGATGTTCGATACCCATGCAAAGCCAGTGGTAACATCTCATGCCAATCTTTGTACATGACTACCATCTTCTGCACAATCTTCTTGATATTTTTGTTGGTCGCTTCAACCGCGCCATTCATCTTCGGGCGGTATGGAGAAGAATTGTGTTGCTCAATTTTGAAGTCCCGGCATATCTCAGCCATCGTCTTATTGTTCAAATTAGAACCATTATCAGTAATGATTCTTTCGGGCACTCCATATCGACAAATGATGTCCCTTTTCAAGAAACGAGCCACTACTTGCTTAGTGACATTGGCATAAGATGCTGCTTCAACCCATTTAGTGAAGTAATCAATGGCGACCAAGATGAAACGATGGCCGTTTGAAGCAGTAGGCTCAATTTTCCTGATCATATCAATGCCCCACATTGCAAATGGCCACGGAGAGGACATGATACTCAACGGATTTGGAGGAACGTGCACTTTATCTGCATAGATCTGGCATTTGTGACACTTGCGAGCATACTTGCAGCAATCTGACTCCATGGTCAGCCAATAATACCCCAATCTCAGCAATTTCTTAGCCATCGCATGTCCTCCGGTATGGGTACCGAAAGAGCCTTCGTGCACTTCAATCATCAACAGATCTGCCTCGTGTCTATCCACACATCTGAGCAGAACCGTGTCAAAATTCCTTTTATACAGCACGCCATCTTTGTTCAAGAAGAAACTACCAGCTAGCCTTCTTAATGTCTTCTAGTCATTGGAAGATGCCCCAGGCGGGTATTCTTGATTTTTCAAGAAGCACTTAATGTCATGGTACCAAGGCTTATCGTCAGACATTGCATCAACATCAAACACAAAAGCAGGCCTATCAAGACGAGATACATCAATCATGGGTACAAAGTTCCAACCATGCACTTTGATCATCGAAGATATAGTGGCCAAGGCGTCTGCAAACTTATTTTCATCTTTGGGAACATGGTACAACTTGACAGTTGTAAAGAATGTCAGCAATCTCCTCGTGTAATCTCTATACGGAATCAAATTTTGCTGATGTGTGTGCCAAGTTCCCTTTACTTGATTGATTACCAGTGCTGGATCACCAAAGACATCGAGGGTCTTGATTCGTAAATCAATAGCCTCTTTAATCCCTAGTATGCAAGCTTCATACTCTGCTTCATTGTTGGCACACCCGAAAGTTACTCGGGCAGTGAAGGGCATGTGAACACCCTCTGGCGTAATGAGGACTGCACCAACTCCGCACCGATTCATATTAACTGCCCCGTCAAACATCAAACTCCATTTGGATTCAGGGTCGGGCCCCTCCTCCAGAAGTGGTTCCTCGCAGTCTTTCGCTTTGAGAAACATGATGTCCTCATCAGGGAAATCAAATCTCATGGACTGGTAATCATTAAGAGGCTATTGTGCAAGATAATCTGACAGTATACTTCCTTTGATTGCTTTTTGCGAAGTAAATTGAATATCGTACTCTGTCAGTACCATCTGCCACCTTGCAACTCTGCCTGTAAGTGCTGGTTTCTCAAAAATGTACTTGACCAGATCCAATTTTGAGATCAACAGGGTTGTATGTGTGAGCATGTATTGTCTCAAGCGTTTGGCGGCCCATGCGAGTGCGCAACATGTCTTCTCAAGCATTGAATAACGCGACTCACAATCTGTAAATTTCTTGCTCAGGTAGTAGATAGCATGTTCTTTCCTACCTGTCTCGTCGTGTTGACCGAGAACACAACCCATGGATCCTTCGAGCACTGTCAAGTACATAATCAGTGGTCTCCCTTGAACTGGAGGTATCAGAATCAGAGGTTCCTGCAAATATCTTTTTATCTTATCGAATGCATTTTGACAATCATCATTCCACCTGACCGTTTGATCTTTTCTTAGCATTTTAAATATCGGTTCACAAGTGGCAGTTAGATGAGATATGAACCTTGAAATGTAGTTCAACCTCCCTAGAAAGCCGCGAACTTCTTTCTCAGTTCTCGGTACAGGCATATCTTGTATAGCTTTCACCTTAGCAGGATCAACCTCTATCCCTTTTTCACTGACAATGAAACCAGGCAATTTTCCGGACCACACGCCGAAAGTACACTTATTAGGATTCAGTCTCAACCTGAATTTCCTCAGCCTCTCAAACAACTTCTTCAAGTTGATCAGATGTTCCTTCTCTGTCTTTGATTTAGCGTTCATGTCATCCACATAGCACTCGATCTCTTTATGAATTAGATCGTGGAATAATGTCACCATTGCTCTTTGATAAGTTGCCCCTGCGTTTTTCAACCCAAAAGGCATTACTTTGTAACAGAAGGTACCCCACGGGGTAATGAATGTCGTCTTCTCCATGTCTTCAGGCGCCATCTTTATCTGATTGTACCCGGAGAATCCATCCATAAATGAGAACACTGAAAACTGAGCGGTATTATCAACCAGCACATCAATATGAGGGAGTGGAAAGTCATCTTTGGGGCTCGCCCTGTTGAGATCTCTGTAATCCACACACATTCTGACTTTGCCATCTTTCTTTGGCACCGGTACTATATTGGCCACCCAAGGAGGATAGTTAGTTACTGCCAGAAAACCTGCATCTAACTGTTTCTGTACTTCTTCCTTGATCTTCAAAGCCATTTCTGGTTTCGTTCTGCGCAGCTTCTGTTTGACCGGTGGACAATCCTCTTTCAACGGTAGTCTATGCACAACTATGTCTGTATCTAAACCTGGCATATCTTGATATGACCAAGCAAAGATGTCAACGTATTCACGTAGCATGACTATCAGCTCTTGCTTTACATCAGCCCGCAGATTTGTACCGATCTTGATCTCTTTCTTGCTTTCCTCCGACCCAATATTGATAACCTCGAGAGCTTCCTGATGAGGCTGAATGGCCTTTTCTTCCTGTTTCAATAATCTAGCCAATTCTTCCGGGAGTTCATAGTCTTCATCACTTTCTTCCTCGGCTTGATAGATCGGATTGTCGAAATCATACGTGGGCATAACATAATCATTTTCAGAGGAATTCACATAATCAAGTCTGCATGATTGGATTTATGCTTTATTTTAGATTATTTTGCTTGAAAAAAAAAGAAAAGAAAGTGCATTATCATTTTTATTTTCTTTGTGCAAAAATAAAAAATAAAGAAAGAATAAAGGAACACAAATTTGTAAACAAAAACGTCCTTTTTATTGATATTTGAACATTATATGAGAAAATATGGTGGCCCTACAAATGGATCCTCACACCTTGGGCAGAGTGTGGGATTTTATGCATTATGAAAGACAAGAATTATTACTCTGAATGGTGTACAACATGAACGATTTCTTCACTAGACCAGTTCTGCAATACTTCGCCCAGAGCCAGTGCATATACCCATTTGTCCAGATAATCTGAGCTTTCAGCGTCATCCTCTATTGCTGAGCAGGACTGATTGGGATTGCTAATTCCTCCACTGTTGAAATTGATTGGCCCACGGAATCGGGGAACTGGCGTTCGGCCCGGCTGGTATCCAATGCCAAACTTGTCTTCCTTCACAAACACAACAATAACTTTACCCCAACCCTGGGCATTTCCGCTTTCAACCACTTCTCTGGCCTGCTTGTATGATGCAATTGATGCGCTCGGCCCACCTGACACATTCGACACCACTGCGGCTAAAGTAGATGCTGGTAGGTTATTGATATTCAAGGCTTCGAAAGACTGGCACAGGGTTTCATGAATTTCTCCATCCATTTCCACATATTTGAAAGTGGATAGATGACTCACAAATATATCTTCCTCACCGCAAACAGTAACCACTTGACCCTCGAACACATACTTGAGCTTCTGATGTAGTGTGGAGGTAACTGCGCCCGCTGCGTGAATCCATGGTTGGCCCAACAAACAGCTATAAGCAGGCTGAATGTCCATAACATGAAAGATCGTCTTGAATATCTGTGGACCAACCTGTATAGGTAGCTCTACCTCTCCAAACACCGATCTTTGGGATCCATCAAAAGCTCTCACAATCAGATCACTGGGTCTCAGAACCAATCCATCTACTTCAATTTTCATCAGGGCCTTTTTGGGTAACACATTTAAGGAAGAACCTGTGTCAACCAGCACATGCGACAAAACAGCTCCTTTGCATTCAAGTGTGATGTGCAAAGCCTTGTTGTGATTACGTCCATCTGGAGTCAAATCCCTATTCGTAAACCCCAACCCGTGGCTCACATTCACATTAGAAATTACTCCCTCCAACTGATTCACTGTAATCTCTTGGGGAACGTATGCCATATTCAGAACCTTCAACAAAGCAGCCCGGTGTGCATCTGAACTCATTAACAGGGATAATATCGAAATTTTAGAGGGTGTTTGATTAAGCTGATCAATGATCTTGTAATCACTCTTTTTGATAACCCTCATAAATTCCTCAACATCATTATCAAAATTGACTTTAGGGTCTTCTTCCTGAGCAGACACCTTGTCATCAACAACCTGTTTTCCTTTTACTCTTGCAGCGGCTTCAGCTTCTTTATCATTCCTTAGAGACTGGGGAGCGAACAGTCGACCACTCCTAGTGAAACCACTTGGTCCACTGACATTCTCAACACTGGTACCAACAACCTCTGCTCCCTGTCGACTTCCTCCTTGATGAGTATCAGTTCCATATTGCCATGGAACTGCCTTATTAGACACATAAGTAGCCGATTCAGGGACTATAATCGTAACTGGTCTCGGCCTCTCGGGCACGATGATAGCAACAGGCTCCTCAACAGGCACCTGTATCTCAACTGGATTATAGTAAATAGTAACGGCAGCAACATCTTTTTCTTTCTCTATCTTATCAAACTGAAGTCTTCCTTCGTCCATAAGATCCTGCAGTCCAACTTTCAACTTACTGCAGCCATTAATCTGTCTTGAACATTCTTCACAATCAGAGCCACATCCAGGAAACACTTTTCCTTTTAACAAACGCTCTTTTACAATCAACAGCGGAGTCTTTACTAAATTCACATCAGTAATCAAATTCAGTTTTTCACCATCAAAAATAGCATTCATGCTTGCACCTCCATGATGGGGCATTGGATTATCACGCACATTCGGCGGCTTAGAGAAATTAATAGCTTTCGCGTCAATCAGGTCTTGAACCTTATGGTGAAAAGCCCAGCATTTCTCTATCGAGTGACCTTGCGCGCCAAAATGAAATTCACATCGAGCGTTGGCATCATAACCCTGAGGAAATTTTCTGGAGTCTAGCGGTCTCATAGTCCGTAGCTCAACCAACTTCTCTTTGAGCAATTGCGGTAACAAAGCAGTATATGACATAGGCAAAGGATCAAATTTACGGTCCCTTGGTCTGTTATTCTGGAATCGGGGTCTACCTTGCTGATCTGGAGCTTGCTGTCCAGCTGGAACCGGAATGGTTACAGCATCCACCTGATGATAAGACTGATTCCTACCTCTGCCCCCTCCTCTATACACAGCACTGGACTCCCCTTCTCTTTTCCTTGATCAGTTGGCAAAGGGTTTTCTCGAACTCGAAGCACCAGTCCCACCGACGTCTTGAATCTTACCCAGTTTCAGCAGACTCTCTATTCGTTCCCCAGCAACAACAATATCAGCAAACCCTGTGGGAGGACACGCAGCCAATCTATCCAAATACGACCCTTGGAGTGTGCTTATAAACATATCAGCCATCTCACGATCACCCAAAGGTGGTTGAACTCGTGCAGCCAACTCCCTCCATCTTTGTGCGTATTGCTTAAAGCCTTCCTTAGGATCCTGAGTCATACTCTGCAGCTGAGTACGATTAGGTGCCATATCCAAATTATATTGATACTGCTTCAGAAACGCAGCGCACAAATCTTTCCAACTCTTGATATGAACCCTGTCCAGCTTAACATACCATTCCAGGGAGGCGCCTGACAGGCTATCCTGGAAAAAATACATCCAGAGCTTCTGGTCATCAGTATAAGCGGCAACTTTGCGATTGTAAGCTTGCAAATGTGTTTTGGGACAGGTACTGTCGTTGTACTTATCCAAAGCAGAAAGCTTGAACTTGGGAGGGATTCGCACACCCTGCACGAGACCCATGTCTTCCACATCAATTCCCAGAGGATTTTGGCTCTCAATAGCCTTGAGTCTTTCATCTAACCCTTCGTACTTCCGATCGTCATTATAGAAACCCATGTCATTGTTGAATGCAGTGAACTGGTCATCTTGACCATCCTCATTATTGTCAAATCCCAGATGTACCCCACCAGCAGGGATTGTGCCAACAGGAGGAGTGCGCACAGTCGATTTGGGATTTCAGTTTCCAGCCTCTGGATAGTGGTTCTCATAGCTTCTTGTCCAATCCTTATGTTTTCTTGACCTGTCCTCAGCTCTTGTTGACCTTGAGCAATCCCCTGCATGAGGTTCATGAACTGTTCCATCCTTCCCCTCAAATCAGTTAATTCCGTCTGAACTTGTTCCATTACTCTTGCTTGATTGCGTTGGGTAGAATATCGGTGAATTGGGGTATCAGCTATCGTGCCTGAAAACCAAATAAACGTTAGCAGGCGCCTGCAAAAGGAAAACCTGCAATGCAAAAATGATATGCTATGCAAATGCAAATGCACAATTATGTTTGTCATTTCAGGATACTTTTTACATTCTGATTCCAATCATAACCACAAATTCATGACGACCAGAAATCATGATTAGTGAGTTTTGCTCTGAAGAGATATTTATATACACCCACCACAAATATCTGACGACCAGACATAGTGATTTTGTAGTGTGCCAGTGTGCAGATATCTTATCACATATATCTGAAAACCAGAAATTGTGAACAGAAATAGCTCTTTTCATACAAATTCCCAGAAGTTTTCAAGTACATTAGTCATAGTTTCAGCGACAGAATAAGAAACAAGCAGTCAAATGGATCCGTCAACAATCCTGATGGTAACCATTACAAATTACAAAGAACCGACAAAAATCACTAATCTGATAGCTCTACGTCTTTCAGCTTCTGGCTGGAATACTTAATCTCTTCAAATAGGATGCGAGTACGCTGATGATGTGGCTTCTCAATCAGCTCTTTGATTACGACGTCCATTTTTTCCAACGCATCCTCCAACGAACCCACGTGCATCAGCAAGGCTTCATCTTCACCGGCTCCTTTGCGCCTCTTAATTCCAGCTTGAATTTTAACTAGCTTCAGATCCGCCGTGACATCTTCAAGCTCTTTATTGGCGATTTTTAGCTTATCTTCAGCGTTCCTTGCCTGTTCTTGGCTTCTGTCAAGGTCTTCTCGATGCTTTCTTCTTGCTTCATGTGCTTTCTTCAGCTCTTCATTTTTATCTTTTAACTGGGTCATCAATTCAGAGTTCTCAATTCTGACTTCATCCCAAGCTTGACGGAGTTTAGCTAACGAATCCTTGCTTCGGGCTAGAGCCTGCTTTGTAGCCTTATGAGCCTGACTAGTATCATTTGCTCCCAAGGTAAGCTTTCGGAAGTATCGAGCTCTCTCATCAAAGTCTTCTTCTTTATCTGCCAGGGTTTTTTCTGCTTTCAATGCTCTCTTTTCCAACTCTTTGTTGTCCGCTAGAGCTTTCTGAAGACATCTGTTCATTCCAGAGTTCTCTATCTGCAGCTCTCTAACCTTTTTCTTCCATTTCTCGCACTCTTCAATAGCCACCATGGTGGGTTGTTCAGGCTGTACTGAACGTACAAGAGGTCTCCTTGAAAAGGGCAAAAGCAAATCCTTTACTTTCGTCTCAATCCATTTGTCATATTCAGGATAAGACCTACAATCTCCTTTCCCAAAAACCGCTTTTCCAATTTTATGCTTGTCTTTCCAAGCATTCACTACTTCTACTACCTTCTCATCTTTAGTTCCTGTGAAGAACAAAGATTCTTCCACGTCTTGCTCTGTAGGAGGACCCCTTGAAGCATACCCGAACTGTCGGATGGCCAAAACTGGATTATAATTGATCCCTCCTTTTCTGCCAATCAGAGGTACATTTGGAAAACTTCCGCATCTGGTTATAAGCTCAATTCTCAGCAATCGATGATCGAACCAGACAATATTATCAGCAGTTAAACTTATCATTCGCTCGGACCATTTCGCAACATCTATGGTTTCCACAAAGGCACCTGTTTGAGGCAAATGCTTGAAAAGCCAATGACATAGCAGTGGAGTGCAACAACTAACAGGGCCTCCCCTTCTTTTCTCGTTCTTGTAGTGCACGGAATAATAAAAATCCCCCAACAAAGTAGGGACTGGATTTTTAAGAACGAAAACTCTCGTAGCTTGCATATCCACAAAGTCTTGCTGATTGGGAAAAAGAATTAGGCCATATATGTAAAGAGCCAAAATGGAGTTGTAAACCGTCCAGTTTTTAGCATTAGCGGCCTCTTGGGCTTGATCAGAAAGGAATTCCAGATGAAATCCGTCAACTCCATTTTTGTTACTCACACCACTTTTGATCACTGACTGGTCCATTTGCGTTGCAGCGGCAATTTCTTTTACACTAGGAGAGCTACCAGAAAAGAATGGTATTGTTGACATGATCGGAACCCCCAAAATAAATGAGAATTCTTCTAGCATCGGCATCAAAATGTAATCTGGAAAGAGGAAGCATCTCAGCGAAGGCTCATAGAACTGCAGTAGGGTGTGTAGAGCATCATGTTCATACTTCGTGATAGTACGGACCATCCTAACCAAATTCCCATACTTCTTTTGAAACCTATCAAGAACATCGGGGCCGATCATGTCTATAACTTTGAGCAACGAATCCAAGGTAGGGTCTGGAAACTTGTAAGAAACATTGTTCTTCCTTCTCTCGTCATTCTCCGTTGAACCCATGGATTGGAATCAGAAGTATATTATGCACCTGAAATTGACAAACATAACCGTTATGATATGATAATGCAATGCAAAGGGCAATGTGATAAGGTAATCAGGTGTCTGTGCTGAACTGTGTGCGGTGTCAGTGTAGCCCTGGGAATAATATGGAACCACAAATAGGAACTGTCTGAATATAATAAGATGAACCCTTCCTTTGTGTAAAGTCAACAGAAAACCGGGTATGTAGGAAGTCATGGTCACCTGCAAACCTGCAAACAACCCCCCTCTCACATACGAGTTCTAGGATGTTCAGTATCCCGGGCTCTCAGGTCGAGAAATGATGATACGTTCACCATTTCTGGTTTAGCATCATCATTAATCGAGGAGGCCTCAACTGATTCTCCAAGACGAAAGGTCCTCAGCTTCTGGCACTGAGGTCGAGAAGCAATAGTACATTCATCCCTCGGGGTACAATACTATCGCCAATTGAGGAGTGCCTCCACTGATTCTCTTTCAAAAAAGGATGTCCTAAAGCAAGTTCCCAGCATTGGGTCCTCGGATCGAGAATGTGCAATGGGTTTGCCACAGAATGTGGTCTGCCACTGTCACATCTCGGGAGGAGTGCCGCAACTGAGTCCTCGGGAATGGTCACCAGAGTCGACAGCTCTCTAGATCGACATCCTGGAATACGCAAGACGCGCATGCCATGATGGGTCCCAAGATAGCCTCGTCTAGCTGTGAATTTCGTGAATACCCAACGTACTCCAGACGGCACGTAGGTCCCACTACTCTCCACTCTAATCCTAAGTGTATACTCAAGCCTGTGTAATGGGCTTATCTCTCAGAAATCCCATCCCGCCAAACAGAAAACAGCATAATCCAGTATAGCATAATATATGAAATAAAAATGCTAAAATGCAGTAAATACAGTAATGTACAGTAAAACAATAGATAAACATACAATAAAACGGTAAATACAACACAACAATAAACACCCAATGAAAGAAAAACAGACAAGCGCTAGGATTGACTCGCTAAGGATGGACCAGCAAGAGGTCAATCTGTCCCCAGCAGAGTCGCCAGTTGTCGCTCCCGGGATTTTCATCCTAGTACAAACGCGAAAGTGGCACCGAAACAGAGTCGTCAGCAATGTGTATTTATCCCAAGAGAGGGAAAGGAAACACCGCATAAACCTGAAGGAAGGAAAGAGCATGGTCTTGCGACCAAGAGAAAGGGTAAGGGAGTCGGTTACGTGAGAGGAAGGTATTAGCACCCTCACGCGTCCATCGTACCCGATGGGATCCACGCTTGCTTGTCTCAATCAAAGGGTGTAAGGAACGGATACTGAAAAAAGAACTGGAAAAGGAAAGGAAAAAAAAGAGAACAAATGTAGGGAAAATAAAAGAAGTGCTCGCATGGGCCCTACCCCACTGCCTACGTATCTCATCGGGAGCATGAGAATCAGAGCGACGTAGTTCCCCTCACTAGGGAATGTTGTTTGTGTTTTTTAGTGGAATATGTCAACGTTCGCGTCCTAGCAGTTTAGGTGTTGCAGCTCGCTGTAGGGAGACTTAGGCGTTACCTGTTTGCGGTAGAACGGAAATGACGCATCCTTAAGGAATGAGTGAATGAGATGAGGAGAGAAATCCCGGAGGAAAGACGTTATTGTTTGCTTTTGTCTTTTAAGAGTTTTTTCATTTGTTTGCATATGATAGTGTATCCAAATCTTAGCCATTGGAATGTGTACATTCTCACATTCCAAGATGGAATGAGTAAGAAAGCACACTAAGGGTGAAGAAGACCCCCACACTTAGTTCCAGTTGTCAAGGTTCAAACACACTAGCATACTTGTGTTTATTAAGTGTTTTTGTTGATTATGACATGAAAAAGTGTTTTTTATTTGTATCTTCAACAAGTATTGCATTTAAGTCCCTCATACAAGATCAAATGTTTAACACATTGACCCAAGATGGGACATATGCTACACATTCTAAGATTATAAGAGAAGACCCCTTATAATCTTTTCTTTATATGAAAGGCCTAAATGCAATAAGTGCCTACCTTTATTAGATATTTTGAATTTTCTTTGAGATGAGAAGATGAAGAACTCAAGAGGAGAAAGGTAAAATCTATGTGATCTAAGACTCAATCCTAATTGATTATTAAAGGGAGTGATCCTAATGCTTTGTGAGGTTTAAACCTAAAGTCTAAAGAAAGAATGAATTAAACAATTCACTTCTAAGTTAGAAGATGAATTGTAATTCAAAAAGGGAAAGTGATGAGTTATTAAAAGAAAGCACATAAGTGCTTAACAAAACACAAAATGGAATTGTAAAAGAGATAAGAGGAAAGAAATTTGAATGTGGATTCCTTATCCACACTCAATTGAAACTTACCAAAGCCCCTACATGGTTAGTAAACATGTGTAAGAAGTATAAGAAGTAAAAGAACATTTAATGCACCATAAAACTCAAAAGAATTAGATGAGAAATCAAATCCTATTGGTCACAACCAGAATGTGCATCAAATGATTATTATCATGCAAGTCTAAGTGGACAACCAACAATCATCATCCATGACATTAGCACATGCTACCATAAGAAAAGGGAGAATGAAAGGTGAAAAGAAAGAGAAGAAATATGCATAAATGAAACATGTGATCTAAGGATCAAAATTGAAATGAAAGGAAAAATGATTCACAAACCTCTCACAAGTGTTCATGCATAACACATCAAGACATCTAAGAAGTGATAGAAGAAGTAGAATTGAAATGGAAGTTCAAAAAAAAAAAGGAAAGTGTAAACCCAACATGTTAAAGGTGCACAAAGTTCAAATGACAATCAACATGCAAAGATGGCATATAATATGCATCAATGACTTATTATGTCACATGAAAGGTTCACTAAATATGCAAATGATCATGCAAGTATGTACAAAAGAAATCATGTAAACATGCACAAAAGTTAAGATGATATGACATGTTATTATGCTTCAAAGGTAATGCATTAAACAAAAATTAGATGGACTCATGGAAATTAAGCAAGCATGGTTTAAAGATACACAAATCAAAAGTGAATCATATACCAAAATAGCATACAAGAAATCAAGTCAAAGAGTCTTTATACAATGCACTTAGGTCAAGTATACACATCATACAAAGTAACACAAAATGAACACCAAACATGCCATAAACTGACCTAGAAAAATCAAATAAAAATCATTCAACATACTTCAAGGTGTTAATGACTCAATCCAAAAAGAAGAGCATCAAAATAATTTTTAATGATTGAGAACAAAAATGCACAAAATCATGTACCACATTAAGAATGCACACAAAAGAAAATCAAAGAAAATTGTGGCACAGGGGTAAAAAGGTCATAAAATCAAAAACTAAAATCATCAAAAATTTCCTAAATGATTTAACGATGTTCATGAATTTTTGTGGAATTTTATGATGATGTTTGATATTTTTTAAAAATTGAAAAGTAAACGTGTATACAAATGGAAAATAAAATGAAATAGAAATAAAGAAGGGGGTGCATGCATAGCAATTGTTTAGTTCAGATGATTTGGGCTTTAGAAATACAAGGTGCGAATAGCAATTCAGCTTAAGTCCAATTACACGCAGAACACGATAACAAGCATGCACTTCAGTCAACAATAGTCAAAACACTACATGCCATTGGATTAAGTCAGGGTCAAACGAAAGTCAAAGTAAACAACATCAACGCGCACATGTGAATGTCCACACTCCCTATCGTGTACCATGCCACACAAAGCTTAAGTGAGTTCAGAAAATTGGCATGTGGCTTGCACGCTTTTTTTTATGTGTTGGCACATTTTGGAGCGTAGGATTAAGAACAATCAAAGGCCACGATTAAAACATAGTGAAACCCTAGCAATTACAGTCACCGGCCGGAGATGACCTCCGGTCACCTTCTCCGGTCACACCGCCACCGTCTGCAACCTCAATTCTCACCAAAATGTGCAAATGTGGTATCAAAATGAAGCTTACGCTATGCACATCGTGAATCTAACATTATTTTCCACATAACAATCACACACAGAGAAAACAGAGGAGATTAAAGCAAGCCCTAAGTTGTGCACTATACCTCTAAAGGCCTATCAACTAGCCAGACAAGTTCTTGAGCTTATAAGAAGCTTCAAGAACCTGAAAACAACTTCACATTAGGTCTATAATGGTGGAGATTCGTACCTGAAGTTTTGAAACCTTGAAGTGTTCTTCAGAAAACCAGAGGTCTTGTCTCTTCTACAATCTTCACTTGGCCAAATAAAGGCTGAGATGTAGAACTTGATGATGATTCAATGGAGAAGAGGTTGAAACCAAGCTCCAAACAAGTATCATTGTGGAGAACTTGAGAGAGAATCAGAGAGAGTGTTGAAGTGGAATGAACAAGGTAGAGCTCAAGAATCAGTGGCAATGGTGGAATCGAGAGAGAAGAAGAGAGTGTTTCTGAAGTGAATGTGTGAAAATGAAGTTAGCACTGAAGTTAGAGTGTGTGATTTCTATTTATAGTGAGAGTTAACCATGGTTTAGTGAGTTGGTTAGAGTGAGTCAAGGTGGTTAAACTGAGTCCATCCTAACTAACTGAGCCAAGTTAGTTAGGGGACGAGTTATGCTATGGCTGTGATGTTATGGTGATGACCTATGGTGTATTATGGTGGAGCAGCAAGAGAAACGAATGGCAAAGGCTTTTGCATTAGAAACTTGCTCAGCAAGCTTGTTTTTTCTATTTCCATGCAAAGCACGTGCTATTGTGCATAGTGTAGATGAGATGTGCTTGGTTAAAAGAGGAAAACTGAGGTGATGAAGTGTTTGTTGTGTGTGTGAACCAAACTGCAAATTCTGATGTGAAACATGATGAGATCAGTTGGTGTTTGAAGATGGAATTCTCCATGCATTATGAATGGTTTGATGAGCTTTTGGAAACATTGGAAAGAGGAGATGTGATAGAGCATGTTTGGCATGAGAAATGATTTGAAATGATGCTTGGAAAAGGTTGGAAAATGACTCACAACACAAAGGTTTGGGAACTGTATAAGGGCGTGGCAAGGAGGTTGGTTGGCAAGGCAAACATGGCATGGCATTTCAACAGGATCATAGCACATTGGACTCAACATAACTTCTTGACCTTTGATCAAATGAAAAAATCATGAACACCAATTTTGAAGGTCTCACATAGAGGAACAACTTTCATGTTGAAAGATTTTTCATTTGAGGCCTCTAACCATGAGTAATTGATCAATACATTTGGCCCACCACATGCTTGTGAAAATGACACGCGCGTGACCTGAAAGTTCTTGGACATGACATGGTTTTTGCCCTACTTTCCTCCAACTTTGATCCATCGTATCTCCCTCAATTTTTATCCAATGGAGATGTTCTACACATGGATTTGAAGCTTAAAGCAAGACCTTTTGTTGTGGCTGAGTGGAAGTTTCATTTGGTGCTTCAATTTTAAATGGACTTGGTTCAAACTCTGATGCAAAATGGCCAAAACTTGCTATATTTAGTAACCCTTCTTCATCCAAAAATGGCAACTTTCCACATCTTGATTTTTTCATGATTCCTTTGGAGTTTCTTGACCAAATTTTGTACATTGGACATATGTAACATGAATTTCATGAATTTGGCCTCAAAAAGTCAAGAGTTGACTTTTCCCACTGATTATTTGACTTGGCCCCAATTTCTCTGATTTTTTATCTTTCTTCCAATTGAACCACTTCTAAAACCAATTGAGAGGAAATTTTCCACACTCATACACTTAAGGACCTATAGGATACCATGACATCAAGTTTTGTTCAAAAAATCAAAGATTCCCTGATTTTATTGAAAACCCTAATTTTGGTACCCTCGTCCTAAGAGAAAAATGTGCATTCTTCAATTTCAAATTCCTCAGAGTATGATGTGCATCCTCTTAAAGGATGATGAGATATGCCACTTGAGGGTGATTTTGAACCAAAGAACCATCTCGTTTGAGGATTTTCCTTCAGTTTTTTTTGAACCTCTTGCATGATGAAGTATGTATTGTTTCAATCTCTTATTGAATCTCACTTCCTTGAGATATTGGATGGTCAATTGAGATGGTGTGAGACATGGGAGACCTCTTGGCTTGCCTTGAGGCAACTTGATTGACCTTTTGTGCTTTGAATGATCCCTTGATTGCCCACCTTCCACCTGATCACATGCCCTGATGGTAAGAGGGATGCTATGCTTCATTTTTCTATGTTAAATGCAATGCAATTATGAGATGGATATGATATGATATATGATAATGCCATGCTATGATGTAAAAAAAAAGAGAGAGCAAATTTTGGGGTATTACACATACCATTCCATCCACCATAGGACTCTTCAAGGGAAGGATACTATTTTATGTCGTGCACCATTGCTTTACCAGTGGTACATCACTCATCTGCCTCGAACATCTGAATTCAGAGATAACCCAGATAAGTTGTGTTGGTCTCAAAGGATTATTTCTCTCACCCATAATAACATCTTTTGGTATGATCCTGTCTATGACAAAGAGGTATACATTGACAATTGCAGTCCATTCCCTAACGTACCGATTCTTGGTATTCATGGTGGGATCAACTATAACCCTGTTCTTGCCAGACGCCAATTTGGATTTGCAATGAAAGAAAAGCCTAGGAGAATTCATGTATCCGGTTTCTTCTACCTTAATTAAAAAACCACTAATGAGACCAAAAGTGGAGTTTAGTGTGCTTGGGACAAATTCCACGAAAGCACCAAGAATGATCTAGGAAAAAGGAACTGTGTAGCTTTGGAGCCGTTCCTCCATTGGGTTCAATCTCGAGCTCGTGACCTCAAAATGTCTTATCTTCCCATAATACTTCATCAACCGACTATCGTACCTCCATCTACTATTCCCATTGAGGGCATGGAGAATACCAGGAAACTCTAGCAAGGATGAAGCTTGAAAGAGACACGTGGGAATGGAAGTATCATACCGTCTGCATTGAGCAAGAAGAGCTGAAGAAGAAGATGAAGGAGAAAGATGATCTGATCGAATGGCTGGAAAAATGTGTGATAGATGAACCTTTGGCATAAGAGAATTTATTTTTCTCTAGCGTGCAACCTACTTCTAGAACTCACGAGCACACCAACATTCCTCCAACATCTGGCGCGTGGAAAGGAATTGTGGACAAGCTGGTCATAGAGAATGACAAGTAGAAAAGACAGAAGAGGAGGCGTGAAGGGGAACGCTCTTAGATAGGGTAGCTTTTCTAGGCTTAGTTGTTGTTCTCATCTTCTTGTATTTTGAGCCTTTTCGAACTATTGAAGTGTACTATTTGTAACTCTTCCCAATATTTTATGAAATGAGGCTTATTTTGAAAATTGTCTTTCTTGAGTTCCTTAAAACCAATCGCATTTGCATTGCACCTTGCATTTTCGCTAAGCTATCAAGGTACTAACGTTGTTTTGCGGGTTTTGTAGACATGGACGCTGCAGGGAAAAGAGTCTGGCCTTACTTCTTTGAGAT
The DNA here is from genome assembly GCA_022829125.1 of Lathyrus tuberosus. Lineage (NCBI taxonomy): Eukaryota > Viridiplantae > Streptophyta > Magnoliopsida > Fabales > Fabaceae > Lathyrus > Lathyrus tuberosus. The sequence continues at coordinate 5,692,291 of JALAZF010000283.1, read as the reverse complement.
CCCAGAGCTAGAGCAATTGTTGTGGTTGGGGGACATGGTTGAAGACCAATCGGCCTCCGCTGACAGATATGGGTGTATTCTTCCCTTGATGAGACTCTCGGTGACTGAAGGGCCTCTTGAAGTCCTGGTTCAACTATATCATCCAGCATATCGCTGCTTCGTGTTCCCAGAATTCCAAGCTGGTGCCAACTTTGGAAGAATTCTCTGCTATGATAGGGATTCTTGTCAGGGGAGATCCTATCTTTTCTGGAATTGAGGGAATGCCCTGCCTTAGAGGCATCGCCGGGACAACAAGAATCAGAGTGTCTGACATCCAGGCTAATCTGACTATCAAAGGAGGACAACACGGACTACCTGCCCAATTCTTGCTGAAAAAGCTCTTTATTTCAAGAACAGAGGGCATGAGGCACTGTTTGAATCAACTTTAGCTCTGCTAATCTATGGTTTATTTATGTTTCCAAATGAAAAGCACTTTGAGGATGTTCAGGCCATCCATATATTCACATTCAACAATCCAGCTCCAACACTGCTAGCAGATGTCTACCATGTCGTGCAGACTAGGTATACAAGAGGTAGTGGGAAAATTGTCTGTTGTGTGGCCCTTTTCGACAAATGGTTTATGTCCTATTTGCCAAAGACTCCAGCCTTTTGGGAGGTTGAGGATTGTAAAATCTGGTCCAAAAAGCTGATGGAACTGAAGCATACCGACATCGAATGGTATGATTCAACTGATGAAGGGATTGTTGTAATCCATAGCTGTGGGGATTGCCCCAATGTACCTCTTATGGGAAGGAACAGTTGTATCAATTACAACCCTGTCCTAGCCCGCTGCCAACTAGGCCATTTGAAAGAGGGAATTCCATATGATGATCACATGCAGATGATGTATTATGAGGAAGAAGAAGGATTTGAGATGAAGCTGCGATTTGAGCGCGCCTGGCGACAAATCAACAAGAAACTGTGGAGGGCTGAATGCCCTGTCACCGAGGCTCACCTACAATGGTCTCGTGACATAGCATGAGGAAACCACTCCCTCGCTACGAATCACCCCCTAAAACCAAATAGAAGATGATGGTCGATTTAACAGATTTGTCTCTTGAGAAAGAGAGGATCAAAGAGCGCATTGATGGACTGAAGAAGAAGATCAATGAAGGAGAGGGGACATCAAATAGTAGGTCCAACTTTTAGTTTCCCTGGTGTTGCTGCTATTTCCCTTTTTGTTCTGTTGTTATTTCCTATTGTTGTTGTTGCTATTTCCCTTTTTGTTGTGGGTGTAATCCCACTTATGTACTCGGAGTATGAAGATGCATTGCTCCTAATGTAATGTTCGCCAGATTTCTTAATGAAGAAGTTTGTTTTGTTGAAGACTCCATTGTCTACATTATTTGCAAAATCTCTTTGGTTGCTTGATAGTTTAGGTCACATTTGCATCAGTATCCTCATTTGCATCATGTCATAACATATGCATCTTCCTCTTTGTCCTTATCTTATGTCACCATCATTCTCTCCAGAATGGTCACACTGAATCTCAGACATCACTATAACACTCGGGCCCAAGCTCGATTAAAGATGTCAAAATCATATGGAGAAATAGGCAGAGTCAATAACGAATTGAATGAAATACGAGGAGGGATGGGACAGATCCTTGAGGCTATTAATGTTATGAAGGCAAAAATGGACACCCAGGCCACTGTGGTTTCCGAAATCATCACTACAACGGGGGAACCCCCTGTTATCCCCACCGTGAACCCCACTTTGGGCATGCCCTTTGAATTTATCCGTGCCACGGTTCCTCAGTCTACTCAGCAAACAGTCCCTCTGGTTAATTAAACTCTGCAGGTTGTTCCCACCTTTTCTCTGCGAGCAGTACAAACACAGGTGCACCCGGTTTTCTAGAACCATCATCCTTATGATTACATTGACGTGTCAGAAGAGGGGGATGATCAGAACGAAAAATTGAAAGAGAGTGTCGAGGCAATGCAGAGAAAGATAAAAGCGATAGAGGGAAGTAATACATTTAGCACTGATGTTAGAGACATGTGTTTGGTTTCAGACTTAGTGATTCTGCCCAAATTCAAACTGCCAAATTTTGAATTGTACTCAGGTGCCACATGTCCTAGGTCTCATCTGATCATGTACTATCGAAGAATGGCTGCACATGTACGTAATGACAAACTGATGATCCACTGTTTTCAAGATAGTTTAAAAGGGGCTGCTGCTTAGTGGTATTTAAGTTTGGAATAGTCTCAGGTCCGTTGTTTTCAGGATGTGACTGATGCTTTTGTGAAACACTATAAGTACAACATGGATTTAGCTCCTGACCGTAGGCAGTTGTTAAGTATGACCCAGAGCAATACTGAATCCTTCAAAGAATATGCACAACGATGGAGAGAAACGGCGTCTCAATTTGAACCACCCTTGACTGAGAAAGAATTGGCTGATTGGTTTGTAGATATGGTAAAGCCAGAGTTTTATGAAAGAATGATCTGCAGTGTCAATGCCAATTTCGCTGATATTGTTGCAGTTGGCGTAAAAGTGGAGGCTGGATTGAAGAGTGGGGAAGTAGTCAGTGCCTCAAGCAGTTCAACCAATACCAGTGCCAAGAAAGCTCTTAGCCACTTCCACAAGAAGAAAGAGGGAGAGACTAATGCCATCATGGCGGGTAAGAAAAATAATCCAAGGTGGAAACAGCCTATGTACCAACAACAGTCGGTTTCAAACTTTACTCAACAGTCGATCTACCATATGCAGTATGCTCAGCAACCTTATATAGCAGTTGTGACGCCTACCTTTAATCACCAAGCATCGCAGTAGGCGTCGGCCTATCAGCAGCCAGCTTATCAGCAGATGCCAAATACCCAACAATACCAACAACAGAGACCGCAAGCTCCTCAGCAGAACACTTCTTACAAAAGACAGGGGCAAAAGCCTTCATTACCATCCATACCTATGACTTACACTGAATTATATCCTTCTCTGGTTCAACAAGGTTTTATTGTCACTAGACCTTTGGGTCCACCCTCAGAGAAATCTATGAGATTCCATAATCTGAATGTAAATTGTGCCTTTCATCAAGGGGCAACTGGTCATGATTTGGAGGGTTGTCTTACTTTGAAGTATGTAGTAAAAGGTTTGGTAGAAAAGAAAATCTTGTCTTTTATGGACAACCGGCCGAACGTGAAAAGCAATCCTTTGCCCACCCATGGGACTACTAATGCCATTAAAGATGAAAATGATGAGGTGTTGGTTTTGGACGCAACAAAGATCAAAACTCCTATCAAAGCCTTTCATGCTAGGTTGTTCAAAGCTGGTCTGGTCAAAGTTTGTCATGATGATTGTGAAGAATGTCATACCAGTATCAAGGGATGCCGTTTAGTTCAAGACGATGTTCAGTGTTTGATCAACGAAGGTTTTCTACAAGTATTCAGCAAGGAAAAAGAGAGTAAGATCGCAATAATTGAACCTGCGTTTAATCTACCAAAGCCAAGAGAGCAGGTGCCTGCGTCCAACATACCTAAGTCAGGTTCTGTGATTCTTGTATTCAACAAACCCGTACCGGTTTTCAATAATTATGAGCCTGTTGTTGCTTCCACTACCAATCATTCCAAGTAATACGACACCAGACAACCTATTCCATTCAGGTTCAGAGGGACAAATGCCGTACCGTGGATTTATGAGAATGTTATGGGTAATAAAGGGCAAGAAGACGTGATTCCAAGGAATGAGGTGGGAATCACCATTGATGACGTGGTTCTAAAGAATGAGGTGGGAACCACTGTTGAAGAGGTGACAAACCTAGTTAGAACAGGAAAGATAACCCGAAGCGGCAGAATTTACACTCCTTCTTTCAAAGAAACTGCACCCAAAGAGACCATTGTTTCTATACCCCCTAAAGACAAAAGAAAAGAGGTAATTTCTAAAAGAAGAAGATGAAGAGTTCTTAAGGATTATAAAAAAAAGTGATTACAAGGTGGTATATCAGCTCCATTAGACTCCATCCAAGATTTCAATCTTGTCTCTGCTAGTCAATTCACCTGTTCACAGATCAGCCTTACAGAAGGTATTGGCCCAAGCACATGTGGCCGAAGATATTACTGCAGGACAATTCAACCATGTTGTTGCTAACATCACAGCTTGTAATACACTTAGTTTCAGTGATGAGGAGTTGCCTCGAGCAGGTAAGAACCATAACCTTGCCCTACACGTGTCAATAAAATGTCAAGAGGATACATTGGCCAGGGTTTTTATTGATACCGGTTCATATTTGAACGTTCTACCGAAAAAAACCCTTGAAAAGTTGTCTTACTGAGGAGCTGTGATGAGACCCACTTCACTTGTTGTTAAAGCCTTTGATGGCTTAAGAAGATCAGTGATGGTCGAAATTGAGTTGCCTATTTTGATCGGTCCTCAAGTATTCAACATCCTTTTCAAAATCCTGGACATCAACCCTGCTTACAGTTGTCTGTTAGGTAGACCATGGATCCATGAGGCTGGCGATGTGACCTCTACTCTGCATCAGAAAATGAAGTTTTTGGCCGAAGAGAAATTGGTTATTATACACGATGAGGAAGACCTGATGGTCAACAACTTGTCCTCTTTCCGTTATATTGAAGCTGATGAAGATGCTCTGCAAACTTCCTTCCAGGCTCTTGAGATAGCAAATGTCGTTATGCTCGATGATAAGGAACTAGTGGTCTCCAACTGTCCATCCTTTGCCTTCTTCAAAAGCATTCAATCTGCCCTACAAAATGGTGTACCAGAAGGCTGGGGCAAAGTCGTCGAAGTCCAAGAAAGAGAAAAGTACCAAGGGTTGGGTTACAAACCAACTCCTGAGGAAAAAGCTGCTCAAACAATGGGAATATTGAAGACCATTCAAGAGATGTTCGTCAGTGGAGGACATCAGGTCCATGCCATTATCGAAGATGCTGAAGACGAAGACATCAACCATTTGGTTTTTCAGTGTGACGCCGCATTGAGCAATTGGGAGGCTATTGAGATCCCTGTCTTGTACCCTATGTCGAAGTAATTTGTTTGCTTTTGTTGTTGTTTTCAATTCCCTAGCCTTGCACGAGGCTAGTGGATTATTTTGTATGGGCCACCGCTTTCATTTCCTATTAATCAATGAAAATGATGTTTTGTTAATCTTTACTTTACTGTTTTTGGTTTTTAGGAAAAATGGAAATCTTTTCAAAACTACAAAAACTTTTTTTCTGCATTTGATTTCTGTGCATTTAATAAAATAAATCCCTCCATCATGCAGAATAAATCCCAAACTCGTTGTATTCAATGACCCTACTCTCATTATTGACTTTGAATCGCCTATCTGTAAAGCTGAGGATGAGGAGCATTATGAGGTCCCTAATGATTTTGCAGAAATGTGTGAGTATGAGTACACGAATCTTCAACCAAATGAGGAACAAGTTGACACCATCAATCTTGGTACCGAAGAAAGAAAGAAAGAGGTCAAGGTTGGGGCAACACTTAGGGCAGAAATCAGACAACGGTTAGTACTGCTTATTGAAGAGTATATGGATGTGTTTGCTTGGTCTTATCAGGATATGTCTGGTTTGGATAAAGACATCGTAGTTCAAAAGCTACCGATCAAGCCCGAATGTCCTCCAGTGAAACAGAAGCTTCGCAGAAGTCGACCTGACATGGCTCTCAAGATCAGGGACGAGGTTAAAAGACAACTGGATGCAGGTTTCTTGGCAGTTTCAAAATATCCTGAATGGGTAGCCAATATCGTGCCAGTAATGAAGAAAAATGGTAAAGTGTGTATGTGTGTAGACTACAGAGATCTCAACAAAGCCAGTCCTAAGGACAATTTCCCTCTGCTGCATATCGATACTCTTGTGGACAATACAACTAGTTTTGCAGTTTTTTCCTTTATGGATGGTTTCTCAGGTTACAATCAGATTAGAATGGATCAAGCTGATATGGATAAAACTACATTCATCACCCCATGGGGAACCTATTGCTACAAAGTCATGCCTTTCGGTTTGAAAAACGCAGGGGAAACTTATCAAAGAGACATGGTGACCTTATTCCATTACATGATCCATAAAGAAATTGAAGCGTATGTGGATGATATGATTGCTAAATCTCAGAGTGAGGAGGAACATTTGGACCATCTTCTGAAGTTATTCAAGAGACTCCGGAAATATCAGCTGAAGTTGAATCTTGCTAAATGTAATTTCAGTGTCAGATCAGGAAAGTTACTTGGTTTTATCGTCGGTAAAAGAGGAATTGAAGTAGATCCTGATAAGGTACGACCTATTCAAGAGATGCCAGCTCCGCAAACTGAATCTCGAGTGAGAGGTTTCTTGGGTCTTTTGAATTATATATCAAGATTCATCTCCAACATGACTCATATTTGTGAACCAATCTTCAAGCTGCTTCGCAAAGATCAGGCCATAGAGTGGAATTCTGATTGTCAGCAAGCCTTTGAGAAACTCAAGAATTATCTATAAGAACCACCTATCTTGGTTCCCCCGGTTCCTGGAAGACCTCTATTCATGTATATGACTATTTTAGAAGGATCCATGGGCTGCGTCTTGGGCCAACATTATGAAACTGGTCGCAAAGAACATGCCATCTATTACTTGAGCAAGAAGTTTGCTGATAGCGAGAGTCGTTATTCACTACTCGAGAAGACCTGTTGTGCTCTAGCATGGGCCGCTAGACGTTTGAGGTAGTATTTGATTTGTCACACTACTTTGTTGATCTCAAAAATGGATCCAATAAAGTACATCTTTGAAAAGCCTGCTCAAACAGGAAGGCTTTCTCGTTGGCACATGCTGTTGTCAGAGTATGATATCCAATATGTTGCTCAGAAATCTATCAAAGGAAGTGTCTTATCAAAGTATCTTGCAGATCAGCCTGTTGAAGATTATGAACCTCTCAAGTTTGACTTTCCCGATGAGGATATCATGGTAGTAAAAGATTGCGAAGAGCCAGACCCTGACGAAGGTCCTGAACCCGGTTCTAGATGGAAGATGATGTTTGATGGTTCTTCTAATTATAAAGGACATGGTGTGGGGGTGGTGTTAATAACCCTGATGGCGGTTACACTCCTTTCACCACAAGGTAAGACTTTGGATGAACAAACAATGTTACTGAATATGAGCGTGTATCTTGGGTTTAGAAGCTGCAATTGATCTTAGAATCAAGATTCTAGAAGTCATGGGTGATTCGGCTTTGGTTATCTACCAAGTCAAGGGTGAATCGGAAACTAAAGATGAGAAACTGATCCCATATCGTGCTTATATTGTGGAAATGATCAAATACTTTGATGAGATTACTTTCCGTCATATTCCTCGCTCAGAGAACCACATAGCCGACTCCTTAGCCATGCTAGCTTCAATGTAGAGAGTTAACTTTGTTAATGTAGCACCGCTCATCAGTATTGAGCGCAAGACCGAAAAAGCTTACTGTCAGTCAGTTGAAGAAGAGGTAGATGGTAAACCATGGTTTCACGATATTATGAATTATCTGAAGACTCAAGAGTATCCTGCTAATGCTTCTAGTCGTGATAAGAAAACTTTGCGACGGTTGTCATCCAAATTCTTTCTCAGTAATGATATACTTTACAAAAGGAATCACGACATGGTCCTTGTAAGGTGTGTTGATAAACGAGAAGCGGACCTGTTGATTCATGATATCCACGAAGGAGCCTTTGGTACTCATGCCAGCGGGCATGTTATGGTTAAGAAGACCTTGAGAGCCGGTTATTTTTAGTTGACTATGGAGGCTGACTGTATCCAATACGCCTGAAAGTGTCATAAGTGCCAGATCTATGCTGATAAGATGCATGTTCCTCCGACCTTGTTGAATATGTTGTCGTCTCCTTGGCCTTTCTCTATGTGGGGCATTGATATGATTGGGGCTATTGAGCCAAAAGCTTCTAATGGTCATCATTTCATTCTAGTGGCCATTGACTATTTTACCAAGTGGGTTGAAGTTGTTTCTTATGCCAATGTGACCAAGCAAGTGGTTTCCCGTTTCATCAAGAATAATATCATCTGTCGTTATGGAATTCCTAACAGAATCATAACTGATAATGAAATAAATCTGAACAACAAAACAATGAAGAAGCTGTGTGACAATTTCAAGATTGAGCATCACAATTCTTCACCCTATCATCCCAAGATGAATGGAGCTACCGAAGCTGCTTACAAAAACATCAAAAAGATCTTGCAGAAGATGGCCAAGACTTATAAGGATTGGCATGAAATGTTACCGTATGCTTTGTATGGATACAGAACTTCAGTTCGAACTTTGACAGGGGAAACCCCCTTTTCTTTGGTTTATAGAATGGATGTTGTTCTCCCCATTGAGGTTGAAATACCATCTTTGAGAATCCTGATGGAAACCAGGCTTGACGAAGCAGAATGGGTCAAAGAGAGATATGACCAGCTGAACCTCATTGATGAGAAACGTCTGAATGCTATGTGTCATGGTTATTTGTATCAGAAGAGAATGAATAGGGCATTTGACAAGAAGGTCCATGTTCGAGAATTTCGAGAAGGAGAGCTTGTACTTAAGAAGATCCTGCCATCTCAAAGGGATGTTCGTGGAAAATGGGCGCCTAACTATGAGGGTCCATTTGTGGTAAAAACTGTGTTTTCAAGAGGTTCCTTATTCCTCACAATGATGGATGGTGAACAACTCGCACACCCTGTGAATGCTGACTCAGTACGAAAATATTACGCCTAAAAAACCCGCTAAGTCGAAAACCAGAAATGGCGACTTAGGCAAGAAAAGGGTATCCCGGTGGATCATAACCTATGAAGGAGACTCAGGCAAAAGTTAGGGATTAAATAAAAAAAAGAAAGAGCTCGCTAGGTTGAAAACCCGAAAGGGCGGCCTAGGCAAAAAAGAGCGTCCCAGTGGATTGAAAACCCAAAAGGGCGGTCCAGGAAAAAGTTAAGGACAAAGGCGTCTCACTGTGTCAGATAGGGATGTCACCTACACCCAGAGATTCATGAAGAAATTTAAGTTTCAGTCGCCTTTATCAGCACCAAAGATCTTTAGGACTCTTAGTCATTAAGGATGGTAGTGGTCATTGAATATGATGTAACCTTTTCCCAAATTGCCATTTTTCAATTGTAATGCTTCGTGGAACTTTGCTATTGGCAAGTTACCATTCTAATGAAATCAAATCTTTGAGCCATTCTTTGCTTAATATTTATCATTACTCTGATGTTTTTCTTGTTATGCAAAACTTCACTTATTCATTAATAACGGTTTTGAAAGCGAAAAATGTTTTGAAAAATCTTTTTGAGAAAACACAATGAAATATATAGCTTGCATAGGCATTAGGAACGATTTAGTGAAATTATTTGCCTCCCTTAAAAGCTCTGGTTGCGACGAAAACACTGATAAATCATCTGGTGCGAACTTGTTGTTAAAGAGCGTTTGGCAATACTTCCCTGAATTAGACATTTCAGTAATAACTGACCACCGATACAAAGGACTTCTCCCCAGTATCTTCACAGATGTTTGTTGAAAATGTGAATTTTATTTCCCCAGTGAAGTGAAGACATCCAGGGAATAACTCCAGAACCCATGGCCGTCATATCTCAGTATGATGGATGTGTCACCTTTCCTTTCGCTATTTCCAGTCTGTCGTCTCTTGTTAGAGTCGTCCCTTGCATATCAGTAAGCATTCGCATCATACCATGGCATTGTGCATCTTTGCATTTTGGTGTTTGTTGGTGAGGTCTTTATCTCTCTTTTTATCTCCGTTTGTTGGTCTTAGGACTTTAGTCTGTGTCTTGCTCGCGTCCGGTCTTCACCTTTGTGCGCCAGATTCCAACTCTTTATGCAGTTATTCCCCCAGGAAGTCTAACTTGCAACCCCAGTATTGACATATCTGATACTTAATCTCCTCATATGGTATCCTAAAATCTAGCTCATACTGGTATCCAAAACTCCAGCTCATACTGGCATTGAAAAATCCAGCTCATACTGGCGTCCTAAAGTCCAACTCATACTGGCATTCAAAATCTAGCTCATACTGGTATCCAAAAGTCCAGCTCATACTGGTATCCTAAAATCTAGCTCATACTGCCATTCAAAAATCCAGCTCATACTGGCGTCCTAAAGTCCAGCTCATACTGGCATTTAAAATCCAGCTCATACTGGTATCCAAAAATCCAGCTCATACTGGTAATCAAAATCCAGCTCATACTGGTAATCAAAATTCAGCTCATACTGGTAATCAAAATCCAGCTCATACTGGTATTCAAAGTCCAGCTCATACTGGTAATCAAAATCCAGCTCATACTGGTAATCAAAATCTAGCTCATACTAGTAATCAAAATCCAGCTCATACTGGTAATCAAAATCCAGCTCATACTGGTGTCACTCCCGAGATTTTCATCCTAGTACAAACGTGAAAGTGGCACTGAACAGAGTCGCCAGCAATGTGTATTTATCCCAAGATAGGGAAAGGAAACACCGTATAAACCTGAAAGAAAAGGATAAGCATGGTCTTGCGACCAAGAGAACTGGGTTCGGGAGTCGGTTACGCGAGAGGAAGGTATTAGCACCCCCACGCGTCCATCGTACCCGTTGGGATCCACGCTTGCTTGTCTCGATCAAAGGGTGATAGAAAAGGATACTGGAAAAGGAAACTGGAAAAGGAAAGGAGAGAAGAAAAGATAGAGAAAGAGAAACAAATGTAGGGAAAATAAAAGAAGTGCTCGCATGGGCCCTACCCCACTGCCTACGTATCTCATCGGGAGCATGAGAATCAGAGCGACGTAGTTCCCCTCACTAGGGATGGACTGTTTGTGTTTTTTAGGGAACAGCTAACGTTCTAGCTCAGGTGTTGCAGGCTCGCTGGTCCGAGTGCGTTACCATCTTGCAAGAGAACGAGTAGAAGCACGTTCGTACGTTGAGAATGAGTGAGCTGAGAAAAGAATTCCCGAAGGAAAGACGTTATTGTTTGTTTTTGTCTTTTAAGAAAGAAGTGTTTTGGTTGTTTTTTGTGTTTTGTAACACGTATTGCATTCAAATCTATCGTGTAAGATCGAATGCATCGCATGGTCGTCCTAACAGGCCGTATGCTAAACACTCTAGGAAGGTGGAGAGAATCTCCCCTCCTTCCATTTCCCACACTTTAGGTTTAAGTGCAATATGTGTTTAACCTTTATTAAGTGTTTTTTTACTTTTATTTTGAGATGAGGAGAAGAGACTCAAGAGAGAGGTAAAGGTGGAAACTAAGGGGAAGACTAAGACTCAATCTTAATGTTAGCATGCTTGGAAGTCCTAAGGTTTAGTGTGGTATGAGAACCTAATCCTAAAAGAGAAAGAGGGATAGCACTACCTAATGCATATCCTACCTCACTTTAATCAAAGATTAAAGTTGAGCTAGGATCCCAAGGGGTGTGAGAAAATTCTACACACATAGCATTATATCATGCTATTCATAAAGTAAAAGAGACAACTCAAGTATTAATCAACATGAACATCAAAATCAAGATTTAAAATCAATCAAGAATATTCACAAAAATTAAAATGCTAATCAAGCCAGATTAAATTCTAAGTAAAAGTTAGTCTAAAATTAGTACTAGGATTAATCCTAAAATTAATATCTAAATCTATTGTTTATTCAAGTTAATTCCTAAAAATCTAATTCTAAAATTAGACCTAAAGTTAATTCAATCTAAAATCTAAACTAATTCTAAAATTAAATCTAAAGACAACTAATCCTAAAATTAATTCTAGAATTAAAACCAATATTATCCTAAAATTAATTCCAATTAACTTCTAATCTAATTCTAATATTAATCTAATTAAAAGAACATTAATTCTAAAATCTATTATTAAAGGTTCATTAAAACTAGAATTAAAATCTAAATAAAAAAAACTAATTCTAATCACGAACTAAATCTAATTAACCCAAATCAATATTCAAAACAATTAATCAATTATTTAAAATTCAATTAAACAAAAAAACAACTAACAAACAATTAAAACAATTAACAATGAGGGCGCAACAGGAAACTGGGGGGTGCGTGTGGAAATTAGGCACTGGGCTCTTGGCCATCGGGTCCAACGGTTTATCAAAAAAGAAGTCAAGAAATGGGATGAGTGAGGGAGACACGGGGGTGTGAAAAGAATTCAAGTGGGCCCAAAATCAATGTTGTGGGAAACAAGCCTAACCAAACTAAAAACCCTAGAGGGATTCAGCAAGATCAAACACTCCCATCGCCCTCCGCCGTCACCATTATCTCCTTCTAAATCAAGTGACAACTGAGAGAAAAGAACCCACGCCGGAAAATTCCACCGCCCTCACCTCTCTCGCCCAACCTACTTCTCTAAATCGACTTTGCTTCCTTCATCTCCATCACCTTCGTCATTGCGCCGCTGCCTTCTCTTCTTCATCAACCGCCGTCACAACATAACCACACCGTATCAAAGAAAAATGATGCTTCACCTAAATCTCCTTCCTCCGCCTCATCGTTCTTCAACGTCATCGTCCTCTCTCCATCTTCATCGCGTTCAACTTACCGCCATCATCCTCGCCGTCAAAACAACACGGTCTCCATCACAATAACCTCACCGGAGATCACTCTTCCCGCCGCGATTCTTTTCTCTGTCGCGACCTCAACCTCCTTCGCACGTGGCTCCGTCTGGACTTCGCTCGTCATCTTCTTCTCCGCGGCGCCAAAAGCTCTCTGCCTCTCTCAAACCTCACTCCTCCGGTCACCTCTTCTCTCTCAACACCTCAACAACAACGAACTTCGTCCGTTTCTACTATTCTCTCGCTTCCACTCACATCTCTCGCTCAACATTTACGCAATCGAAAACGCTGAAGAAACAGAAGTACGCAATATTCGTAGCACATCCAATACTAATGACGCAACTCGCTCAAATTCAAAAGCAATAGTAAGGAGGAAGAGGTTTGGAATACCTATCGGAGTCCGTCCGATGCGTCTTCAAATCGGAGCATATGAAGAGAAAACCAGAGATAATTTTCAGGTATGCGTAATTTCGCTCGAATCCGTTCCTTGTTCTGCTAAATCACTTCTGAGTATTATCGCGTTGATTACGATTGTTGCTCTCGTTCTTGAGTTCACAAATTCTTGTGTTGCGTGAATCGTCACGTGAATCGTTGTTTTGAATTGTGAACTCTTCTCCGATCTGAATTATGCTAAATTGACTTGTTGATGTTGTGAATTGTTGATTTCTGCAGGTTGAATTGATGAAGGTTTGTGAGATTTGGTTGAAGATTGAAGGATCAAAGTGAGATTGTATTCGAAAGTTAAAGATGAAGCAGAGAAGATTGTTTAACAAATTCGGTTAGGAACTGTTGGTGAATCAATTTGCAGGTTTTGGTAATGATGAGTATGCGAAGAATTTGTGAGAAGAATATTGAAGATGATGATGGAGATTGGAAGAGAATCAAGAAGAATGAAGATTGAAAAGTTGCAGAATGAATCAGAGAGAGTGAAGAATGAAAAGGATGATGCTTTTATACCAGAATTAGGGAGGGTAATTTGGTCTTTGCAGGTGAAATCGGTTGTTAGAGACTTGTTGGAGAAGTTAGAGTGTTTAGAAAGTTTCTGTTATCAATTGGAATTGATGAATCTGCTAGAGGTTTTTTTTTGTTAAGAACCTGTTAAAAGAATTGTTAGAAGTGGTGAATTGGCTTCTCTGTTATGTATTTTTCTCGTTTTTTTTCGATTCAGGTGTGAACTTGGTTGGATTTGAAACTCACTTTCTGTTATAAATTTCACTGCAAAATTTTATTATGCATTATTCCTTGCGCCTTTGATAGCATCTCCAACTTCTCCTCTGAAGGTTTATGATTTTTCAGAGTTTTCTTCATGGTATCCAACGAAAGATTTGTCAAAAGAAAACTGGCCTCTGTGATTGATGACGATATGTGCATAATGAAGTCCAAGTCGTATAGGACTATGATCTTCCAACAGAATCTCTTTTCTCTCAGGTTGACCACCACTCTAATGTCCTTAGCTAAATTCTGTACCACTTTCCATACCAAAAATATTATGTGGCTCCAGTGAAAAGGTGTCCTCCTTGGAATAGCACAAGACCACCTCAACAGCATCCAAGTTCAGATGATTGGATGGTTCATTAAGCTATATTATGCGTGGCTTCTTTAATGGTCTTATGGTAGAAGTGGATAATTGAATTGGGAAAATAGATACTAAAAAGGTTATGGATACTTGGTCTAGAGTAGGGATTTAAAAGAATGGTTTTATTTGAAATGAATATGTACCAAAAAGTGGTTTTGGATATTATTTGAATGTGAAATGGATTGGATAAAATGAATTGAGAATTGGTAAATGGATGTTGGACAATAATTTTGGTTAATGATGCGAAAAATGGGCAATTGATTTAGTAAATGGACATTGGCCTAAAATTTGGATTAAAATGAATTTGAAACGAAATATGGTTAAATGGATAATAGAAAAGGTAAAAATGGTTTTTGGTTGGTAATATGAAATGGATCTAAAATAGCCATGGGTCGAAATGGATTCTAATATGGATTATGGGTATTGAAATGAATAAAAATGGTTTTATGTAAGGAAACAGACTAAAATGGATATTTGGATATTAATGAAAATGATGCATAACCAAAATCAGTCCCAAACTCCTTTCACAAGCTTTGGGAAGGGTGCACACGTCTACTACTGAACAATTCACAATTGGAGCCATGGCCATCTGAATCAATTATCATCTACATTTACCCTGACTTTATGAACCTACACCTCACATGGCCCACTGTTTGTTGACCTGATGAGTTCCACCCATCACAACCTGGCCTTGAATATACCCCGTCTGAGAAATAACCACTTTGAATGTACACTGACAATCTTCTGAATACGGAAAGCTCAAACCAAAGGAAGATGCCTTGATCACACGTCTTATGAACCTAATGCAAATGAAAGAATGAGTTATGACCTAATGGATAATGCAGATGAATGCGAAACAAAAGCCAGAAAAAGGTAGGGCAAATTTTGGGGTGCTACAACTGGTAATCAAAATCCAGCTCATACTGGTACCTAAAGTCCAGCTCATACTGGTATTCAAAATCCAGCTCATACTGGTACCTAAAGTCCAGCTCATACTGGCGTTCAAAATCCAGCTCATACTGGTATCTAAAAATCCAACTCATACTGGTATCCGAACTATAATCCCAAAACGTTAGTCCTTTCCAACTCATATTGGTTCCTTAACTTTATCCCCATCCAAAAGTCCAGTCATATTTTGTTATCTGGCGTGCGAATTCATCTCTGTCTTTTCTGGCTTTTCTTGAAGATCCCGTTTGAACTCTTCAGTATAGGAAATCCCCAAAAAATCTTTTGTTGGACGCTTATCCTTTTATTTCAAACTAATCCCCAATGGAGATCATGTCTTCTTTCTGGTTTCATGCCCAGTAAGAATGCGTCTTATTTCCCCAGTGTCGTCCGGTCACCTATGAACCTGTCATCCATCTCCCTGGATCTTTCCCCAGTGGAGAATACCTTTCTGGCTCTCATCTCCAGTGGGGATCTGTAGGTTTTCCCCTCAGCTCTATCTTCACTATCCCCATTATTTCCTCAGAGTCTCCACAGTGAGTCTCTTTTGTTGGTCAGCCTGTAGCCCCAGTGAGTTTTCCTCATGGATACTAATCTTCATCCTTCCCCAGTGTTACTCACCTATGGTTGTTTGCTCTTTATCTCTGGTGTCTGGTCTGTCTGCATCTTTGCACTATCATGGCATCATATCATCATACTAGAATTTCATGGCATGTCAGTATTGTAGCGAGCGATTTTGGACGCGGTTCTTAAGCGCTGGTCGCTCTCTGCGGTTTGAGCTTAAACTACAGGTCGATTCATTTTTTATCCTATTGTGAGCTGACTAAGGAAGGGAAATAGATGTCTCCAATTAACCCTGCTTTGCATACTGAGTTTAAACAGCGGTCTGTTAGGTTACGGATGCTATCAATGTGGGGGGGGCCTTTGTACTGGTTATTTGTATTTTCGCCAATACGGTTCTCTTTCTTTTTTACCTGGGCAGAAGGTTTCTGGCGGGGAACAAGGATTAGGATGTTAGGACTGATGCTTTTGAATTACTACTTTTAATTGATGGAGATATGGGATTTGGTTTTTTTTGTTGATTGCGCTCGCTAAGATTTTTTCTTTCGATCTTATGCCTACGTATTCCCGTTTACCGAAACAGGGAAATCAGAGCGTTCGTAGTTCCTCCTATTCTATGGGAGGAAATGGGTGTTTTTGGTGTCTTGTTTAAAGCCCAAGACGTGAAGCGAAAGGTGGTATTGTGTCTTGTTCAAAGCCCAAGACGTGAAGCTGAAGGACCTCGACTTTAGAGAGAATTTGTCATCTCTAAAGAGGGGGAAGGAGAATTACTTTAACTGGGATACGCGGATCCGAGCAATTCCATAATTTCCGAAGAAAGGGTTTTAACCTGAAGGAGAAGACTTTAACTCAGTGTAGAGCAATGCCATCTTTCCTTGGGAATTTCTCATGCTAAAAGAGGGACAGTGGCATGGATATAGATGATCCAGAGGCTTGCCGCTTACAGCGATTAGATGAAAGGAAAGGAGTTGTTGATGTTTGTGTACTGTGAACGAGGCACAGCTTTGATGCTAAAAGGTTGATTGGATCAACCAGTGGTTTTCTTATACAAAGCCTAAGAGGAGGCTAATTTCCGCTAGGAAAATCATTATACAAAGCCTAAGAGGAGGCTATTTTGTGTCTCGTACAAAGCCCGAGAGAGAGGCTAAAAGATTTTGACCCGACGATGGAGTCTTTTGGTATCTCGTATAAAGCCCGAGATGGAGGCGATTATTTGTTTGGCTCAATAAGAACCTTTTTGTATCTCGTACAAAGCCCGAGATGGAGGCGAAAGGGGGATTGAATCAATGAGGGAGTCTCCTATGTGTCTCGTACAAAGCCCGAGATAGAGGCTAAAAGTTTGACTCAACAAGAGAGTCTTTGATACTCAACAAGAGAGTGTTTTTATATCTCGTACGAAGCCCGAGATGGAGGCTAAAGGTTTGTTTCAGTTGAGTGACAGATCCAATATACTGATTTTAAAAGAGAAAATCAGTTCTTATATGAGCAACAATGTACTTAGGGATTTGATCTGAGGGTCAGGGATATTTCCTTCTCTTTGAGGAAACGGGAAATCCAAAGGGTATTAAGACTGTCCTAGTCTGCGGGTTTCCTTCCTATTTAACGAAGGGGTCACTTGAGAATGTCTTTTGAGACTCAAGGAAATTAGACTGTCCGTGTCTAGAGTTTTATCTTTCGTACTATGCTTTGAGAAACAGTAGTAGACTCTATGAAAGGACTGTTCTATGAGGATGATTAGGTTCTGTTCCTATACCTCTAGGAGGTCGTCGGGACAATTTGTACGAAGCCCAAGAGGAGGCTGGAATCTTTTAAGAAGCCGAAGGGTCCTTGTACGAAGCCCAAGATGAGGCTATCATTCCCGGAGGAAGAGATCATTATACAAAGCCTAAGAGGAGGCTGTGAATACTTCTAAGAAGCCGTAGTGTCCTTGAATAATGCCCAAGAGGAGGCCGATGCTTTTAAGAAGCCCGTGGGTCTTATCATCTCCTTTCCATTAGGAGAGATAACTCTTTTAAAGATAAAAACCACTGGTAAACGTGGGAGGTTTACTATCCAGCGACTTTTAACTTTTAAAGAGGGTTCCTTAGTTAAGGTCCAAGATTATGACCGTAGTGGGTACCCAAACCCCGAGACATTCAAGGCATGCTATCCACAAGGAATAGATCAAGTCAGGAAAGTTCGAGAATTTGGAAGAAACTCAAAGATGCCATTCACGGAGAATACATTCATCTTGGGGAGTAGAGCTTCTTGACGATTCCTAAGGAGGACAGCCGAAGAGAAGACTGTATTTGGTGCTCCTATTGGGGATCTAGGCGTCTATTTCTACGAATAAATGAAACGGCGTCACCTAGTTCTAGACGTAGTTGCCGGGGAAACTCGAAATATCTATACTATTATTACACAGTAGATATGAGTTTATGAAAGGAGACTTACAGTGAGCAGCCCCACAATACAGTTTATAATATGAAAGCAGTAAATGATAGCGATAACCACTTACTTGGTTGTAGTGCTTCCATGCTGTTTGGTTAGTTGTTCAACAAAGAAAGATTGAAAACAACAGTATATTCAAAATCAAAAGAGAAAGTGCTTTGAAAAAGAAAGATTTGGGGCTTACAGCTCAAGGAGAGGCCCAGGGTTTTATCAGTGAGCGCACTGTTTGACTTTGTACAGCGGGACTTATACAAGTGACTGGGGCCCAAAATGGTTTTCTGTACAAAGGGATGGGTCTTACACTCTCTCAAGAGGCCCAAAAAAGGTTTAAAGAAAATAGAGGGGCTTATAACACGAGGGTAGGCCCAAATGATTTTTCGTTAAAAAATGGCGATCGCGCCGAGGTTTTCTTTTAATGCGGAGGGACTTATAAAATAAGTGAGGCCCAAAATGTTTTGGTTAAAAGGGGGATTGGGTCTTACACTCTAATAGAGGCCCAAAGTGTTTTGAATGGGTCTTATAGCTCAAGGAGAGACCCAGATGATTTTTATTTTTAAACGGGCGATGATCGCGCCGTTTACTTATACAGAGGGACTTATACAATGAGTGAGGCCCAAAAAGTTTTTGTACAAGGGGGGATGGGTCTTACACTCTCTCAAGAGGCCCAAAGTGTTTTGAAAATGATTTATGAGGGTTGAATTAATCCAAAACCCTAATTTGTTTTCAAAATGTATTTAATTGAATAAAAATTCAATTAAAATGGTCAAAAATTGTTTAACACATGGAAAACAAATTGTGATCTTGGATTAATGCTTCAAAAATTAAGTATTGACCTACAAAATAATTAGAAAGCATTAAAAGTTGCAAAATCAATGTAGAAAAAATATTTAAAATGTCAAAAACAATTAAAATATTAATTCTTTGCAAAAATATCAATTATATGAAACAAATAATATTTTTGGGATTTTTTTTATAAAATAAAATATTTTAACATTTTTATGAATTATTAAAAAAAGAATCAACTCAAAATCATTAAAACTCAGAGAGAAATTAATTTTTGAATCAATTAAACAAAATCACAAAATTCAAATATTCAAATTTCTAAAAATGGCGCCAAGAACAGGCTGAAGAACACGCGCGTGTTCTTGAATTCTCATATTTGCATTTTCTATCCAATCTCCATGAATACTTAATCATATCATGCAATCCACATATCATTATGCTCGCCTCAACCTCACGATCATGTCTATGTACTTTAATTTCATTTAAATTAAACATACAACAAGAAATCACGAAGAGACCTCAAGAACCCTAATTTCTGCATGAAGGCTAGGATTTTTGATACACGATTCAAACAATGCAATTAATTGAGGGAAAACATTCCATGCATGATTATGAACATATGGCCAAATTATTGTGCGAGGAAATATGCATAGATTGAGAGGTGACCAAGTATGTGCTTACCTCCAAGTCGTGACAGCAAGAGCAGATGTGATTTTGAGTTGGAGGTGTTACAGACAAGTTGTGATGATCTGGACAGCTTCCCTACACCATATGGAGTGTGTTTGAACACTTGGATTGAATTGAAATGGACTGGATCAGTTTATGGCATCTCAGCTGCAACTTCACTTCAAACTTGTGTGGATGGCAAGTGATTTTGAGATTTTGATGTTCCAGATGTTATGTGAGTGTTTGATCAGCTCATATGTGATGTATGTGAGGTGTGTTAGTGATTGGTTTGATTGGAATTGCTCTCAAACTCAAAACCCGATAGTGACTTGCCTTAGAAGGAAAAATTGGAGTGAAAGAAGAGATTTTGAGGAAAGCATCTGTTAGATGGCTTTGGTGTACTCAAACTGACCACAATTGAGCTCTATTTATAGTAGAGCAAGTTTGTTTTGCAAGGAATAGTGCATGGCAGCTGGTAAGTAGGTTTGGCCAATGTTGGCAAATGAAAATCCAAGTCTCCTCTAGCCATTGACTAGAGGTTAGGGCACAGAGCTTTGGTCCCCTTGGTCTTGGATAAGTCTTGACTGATTTCAGATGAGAATGGCTCAGTCCATGCCACCTTGATGGTTCCATTGAATGCCTCATTCCAAATTTGAAGACTTGTCCCTATTTTGGCAACTCTAGGTTCAACATGCTATTCCTTGTTCCTTGGACCTTGGAGGCTTGGCTCAGTGATTGTCCCCTTTAGATTCAATCATATGAGGTATCCAAGTGGATTGGAGCAATTGAATTTGGCTGATTTTGGCAAATCGACCAAAGTTGCAAATTCTGCCTTGCCTTGACAGATTTCAGCAAGGTAACTTGGCAATGTTGTATCTCATGGTGTAGGTTGAATTTGGCAATGTTCTTGGCCATTTTGGAAAGCTCTTACATGATACAACAACTGTTTGAACAAGTTTGGTTTTGATCTCTTTTGATTCCAAGTGAAAAATCCCCCTACATTTGGCAAAAAGTGAAGCAAAATCTGACTTAGTGAAAATTTCACTAAGTGTTGGAAAAAGTGACTTTTTCACTTTTCAGCCACTTTGATCACTCCATAACTCAAAATCCTTAATGAATTGGAATGACTTGTAGTTGAAGTTTTTGTAGGTGATAATGAGGGCTACAAATCCATCTTTGGATGAGGAAAAATGGCCTTGTGGTTTAGGAGTTATGGTCCTCCAAAGTTGGTACCTTTGCCACTTTATTTTTAACTTAGAAAAATTTCTAAGTTTTATGGTTACCCCTTTTACAAGTTATCTCACTTTTCTTGATTTTTCTTGATGAATGATGATTCAAATCATACATTAACATAATTTTAGGGTTAAAAATCCATTTTGGTGAAAAATCTCAAAAAGTCAAAGTTGACTTTTGTGCACATTTGACTTTTTATCAGATGAATTCCAAACTGTGCAATTCTTCAGGAAATCATGTCCTTGACCTAAATCATACTTGATGGACATGTTCCATGGGTGTCATAGGGTATATTCAATCATGTATTAGGGTTTGGGAGCATGTCCTGGTAAAATGTCAAAGTTACAGTTGACTTTTCTCTTAAAACCCTAATTGTGGTGCAGATGAAATTGAGACTTGTTGCTCAAGCTTCTTGGATCAATCCATTGTTCCAAATGGATCAATATGGTATATTATAGACCCTCAAATCATCTCTTGAGGTCTTGGCTCATGGTTTGTCCCAAAAGTCAACTTAGGGGTGAATTAGGTCAAGAAACCCTAATTCCTGATTTTTGATGAATGCATCCCCTGAGGCAAAATTGACTTGATGCATGGGTTCATGAGGTTCCATGAAGTATATTAGGTTATGTTTTACATCATTTCCTTATGCCCAGATGAAAATTTCCATCTGGATGCCCTGGTCGACCAAAACCCTAATTTGGTGACACTGTCGATCTTGAGACTTGATCCACCTAGAAGGGAGCAGCCTTGTGCTTAATCCTTGAAGTGGGAGTCCTTTTTGATCCATTGTGGATGTTTAAGAGATTAGACAAGATGAAGATCATGTCATTTCTTGATTGATCCTTTGTCTAAGCACTCAGAGAGGGCTTGAAACCCTAATTTTGATTGTAGTGGATGCTCACCCATCTTTGGGGAGACTAATGAAGCATAAAGGTACATCCATATTGTGATGATGATTTTCACAATAATGGGAAATCTAAGTGGTCAAAATTTGGGGTATTACAGATGCCCCTATTTAATCTTCTTGGACCCGAAGGTGTGAATGACGAAGGTATTCGAGCATTCGGGGTGCAAGAGGATTAAATATCGGAATATCCAAAATTTTGATGGTGGTTATGAATGGTAGCTTACGCATTCATCTTCTTTAGCTAAGCAATGATGCTTAGAAAAGGTAAACTTCCCCTCGATCCTGGTCTCCTACCAAGGAACTGGTCTCAGTCTCTTTTGAAATAAACTTCCCCTCGATCCTGGTTTCCTACCAAGGAACTGGTCTTAGTTTCTGATCTAAACTTCCCCTCGATCCTGGTTTCCCACCAAGGAACTGGTCTCAGTTGAAATAAACCTCCCCTCGATCATGGTTTCCTACCAAGGAACTGGTCTTAGTTTCTGATATAAACTTCCCCTCGATCCTGGTTTTCTACCAAGGAACTGGTCTAAGTTTCTTTTGTCAATAAACTTTATTGACAAGGGACGCTATGCGTAGCGGCTTTCCTTCAAACTTCTCGCCTAATTTTCCTGGGGAGATGCCATTTGAGTGGGAAAAGATTTGATGTCAGACTTGATGGGGAACCCATTCGTCTGAATTGTAGAGGTACACAAACCTCTCTATTTTGGAGACGTCATTTGTCGATTCTACTGGGGAAAGCGAGTCTCTTGAGAGACTGTTTTCGTTTGGGGTTACATCATACTTTTCTCAAGATCTTCCCGGAGAAACGCCATATGATGGGGTCCAATTTTGAGGTGCCAATGACCTTCTCATCAGTGGTTTTTCGGAGCAAAACTGGCGTGCTGCCGAATCTCTGATCACGAGGCTTTCTCTGGGGATTTTCCTTAATCCGAGAAAGCGAGGATATCATCTTTAATGGCGAAGAGTGACATCTGTTGAAGGTTCTCTGATCTTTCAGAGGTTCAAGTTATCAAAGTGGCCAAGTGCCGACGCTGATCTAAAGATACACTGGTGGCGAGATTGTGCAGACGCAACACTTCCTGACGAGGAAAGAACTGACAAACTCGATTGAGAAAAATGCTTATCACTAGGGAACAAGACCGGCTGGAGTGATAACGATGCAATATGAAATGTAAATGCAAATCAAGAATGCATGAAGTACGTATGTATATGCTGACAAAACTGACGTGACATACAGACTAATGGATGAACACAATTGGATACTTGGCCATCGCGGGGCGAAGAAGTACCGTTGGTTCAAAATAGCAATTCCACCTTGCTTAGGAGAGATAGTCCCGTTGGAAGCTATGTTGATCGGGCTTAGGAGATGAGAACTCGGCCGAAGATGTCAGATGGAACATGGTCTCTAACATTGTTGATCCCTTCATTCAGGCATACTGGCTTAGAAGGAGTACTTTGATTCTGCACTTTGAAGTTCGCTTACTTCGGGAGAAGCGATCGATGTCCTTCTGATGTTCAACAGTCAAAAGAAATGCCATCTTTAATTTAAAAGCAGAAAAAGTTTAACAAGTAAATTCATTTTTTGTTTTATTTCAAGAATCGCTGATTAAGTTTAAACAACGTCGTTCTGTAAAGCTAAAACAAGTAAAGAATTACAAACAAAAGCACAAGGGCTCAAATTTTATTGATAAGATGGAGATCAGCCAAACGCGTGATTCCAAAGAGTATATACAAAGTTAGAAAATGGTAATTTACAGGGAAAAGGGCTACGTTGAAACATAACGACCACTATCCTACTACCAACTTTGAGTTCGGGACATCCTGAGCTTCTGTCGAAGATGACCTTTGACTGGAGATTTCCTCTGATAGATGATGCTGTAACTGCTACTGAGGGACTTGCCTCTGTTGAACATAGTTACTTGCCATTATCCCTAATTTTTGCCTGGATTGTACTATGAGATTTCCAATCCATCGGGATGATTTTTTTCCATGTCTCTAACTTTTGCCTGGACCGCCCTTTCGGGTTTTCAATCCACCGAGACGTTTTTTTTTTTAGTTTTAGGCGAAGTATTTCTTGACTACATCAACATTCGTGGGGTAGGCAAATTCCTCTCCGTCCATGGTTGCAAGTCTCAAGGCGCCGCCTGAGAAAGCTTTCATGACCACATAGGGGCCATCATAATTTGGGGTCCATTTGCCCCGAGAGTCAGTGAGAAATGATTGTATCTTCTTGAGCACGAGGTCTCCTTTTCTGAAAACACGAGGTCGGACCTTTTTGTCGAACGCCCTTTTCATTCTCTGCTGATACAACTGACCGTGGCATAGTGCCGTGATTCTCTTTTCTTCGATCAGGTTCAGTTCGTCGTGTCGACCTTGACACCATTCAGCTTCGGTGAGCTGAGCTTCCATCAATACCCGGATTGATGGGATCTCTACTTCTATGGGGAGCACTGCTTCCATGCCATATACTAGAGAGAAAGGGGTTGCCCCTGTTGAAGTGCGGATAGATGTGCGATAACCGTGAAGAGGAAAGGGTAGCATCTCGTGCCAATCTTTGTAGGTTACAACCATCTTTTGAACGATCTTCTTGATGTTCTTGTTAGCCGCTTCTACCGCTCCGTTCATCTTGGGTCGGTAGGGAGATGAGTTATGGTGTTCGATCTTGAACTCTGCACACAACTCTTTCATCATCTTATTGTTCAAGTTAGATCCATTATCAGTAATGATCTCGCTTGGAACACCATAACGGCAGATGATATTGTTTTTGATAAATCGGACCACCACTTGTCGGGTTACATTGGCGAATGACGCTGCTTCGACCCACTTGGTGAAATAATCAATGGCTACCAGGATGAACCGATGTCCGTTTGAAGCCTTGGGCTCAATCATACCAATCATGTCGATTCCCCATATGGAAAAAGGCCACGGGGAAGAAAGAACTTTGAGATGTGATGGCGGTACATGAATTTTGTCGGAGTATATCTGACACTTGTGACACCTCCTCATGTACTTGTAGCAGTCGGATTCCATTGTCAACCAATAGTACCCTGCTCTCAGAATTTTTCTGGCCATTGTGTGTCCGTTGGCATGAGTGCCAAAGGATCCTTCATGAATTTCTTTCATGAGCATGTCTGCTTCTGGTCTGTCAACACATCGGAGTAAGACCATGTCAAAATTTCTCTTATAAAGAGTGTCACCGCTCAGGAAGAAGTTTCCAGCCAATCTTCTAAGGGTTTTCCTGTCTTTTCTGAGTGCCCCAGATGGGTACTCTTGTTTCTGAAGGAAGCATTTGATATCGTGATACCAAGGTCTGTCGTCTATGACTGCTTCAATCGCGAAGATGTAAGCGGGCCGTTCAAGGCGCATTATGTCGATCTTAGGTATGTCATTCCATCGACCTACACTAATCATGGAAGAGAGAGTGGCTAATGCATCAGCCATGTGATTCTCATCACGAGGGATGTGATGAAAGTCGACTCTGTTGAAGAAGGGTAACAACTTCCTTGCATAGTCTTTGTAAGGAATCAATCCCGATTGGTATGTGTTCCAATCTCCTTTTATCTGGTTAATAACCAGGGCTGAATCGCCATATACGTCCAAGTTTTTGATCCTTAAATCAATCGCTTCCTCGAGACCCATGATACATGCTTCGTATTCGTCCTCGTTGTTCGTACATTTGAACGTAAGTCTAGCAGTGAAAGGAATGTGGGTACCCTGAGGGGTATAAATGATTGCCCCAATTCCGTTTCCATAATGATTGACTGCTCCGTCAAAGATAAGTCCCCACTGGGAACCTGGTTCTGTCCCTTCACTGGGTAGCGGTTCATCACAATCTTTCATCTTTAGATACATGACATCTTCATCTGGGAAGTCAAACCCGATTGATTCTTGATCGTCAATCGGTTGATGAGCCAAATGATCGGCTAAAATACTTCCTTTAACGGCTTTCTGAGCGTGGTACTCTATGTCATATTCTGATAGTAACATCTGCCAACGGGAAATCCTTCCCGTGAGAGCAGGTTTTTCAAAAACGTACTTGATTGGATCCATTTCGGAGACCAACCAAGTAGTATGACGAATCATGTACTGGCGAAGACGTTTGGCTGCCCAAGCCAAAGCGCAACAAGTTTTCTCAAGCATTGTGTACCGAGTCTCGCAGTCGGTGAATTTCTTGCTTAGATAGTAAATGGCAGACTCTTTCCGTTTAGTTTCGTCTTGTTGGCCAAGTACACATCCCATTGAGTCCTCTAGGACTGTGAGGTAAATGATCAGTGGTCTTCCTTCCACTGGAGGTGATAGAATCGGCGGATTCAACAGGTATTCCTTGATACTGTCGAAGGCGGTTTGGCAATCTTCTGACCAAACGCAATCCTGGTTCTTCTTCAGTAATTTGAAAATCGGCGCACATGTCGCGGTCATAAGGAATATGAATCTAGAGATGTAGTTCAAACGTCCCAGGAATCCTCTGACTTGTTTTTTAGTTTTCGGAGAAGGCATTTCTTGAATGGCCTTGACCTTGTCAGGATCAACTTCAATTCCTTTCTGGCTGACGATGAACCCTAGTAATTTCCCCGAACGGACACCGAAGGTGCACTTGTTGGGATTCAAGCGGAGCTTGAATTTTCTTAGATGTTCGAACAATTTTGACAGATGTTCAACGTGCTCATCCTCTGTTCTTGATTTTGCAATCAAATCATCGACATATACCTCGATTTCTTTGTGTATCATGTCATGAAACAGAGTAGTCATGGCCCTTTGATAGGTTGCCCCGGCATTCTTCAAACCGAACGACATTACCTTGTAACAAAAGGTACCCCATGGGGTAATGAACGAAGTTTTCTCCATGTCTTTCGGCGCCATTTTGATCTGGTTATAGCCCGAGAATCCATCCATGAAGGAGAATACTTTGAACTTTGTTGTGCTGTCAACCAGCATGTCAATGTGTGGTAAAGGAAAGTCGTCCTTGGGACTTGCCTTGTTTAGATCTCTGTAATCAACACACATTCTGACCTTTCCATCCTTTTTGGGAACGGGTACGATGTTGGCTAACCATTGAGGATATTCAGATGTAGCGAGGAAACCCGCGTCGATCTGTTTCTGTACCTCCTCTTTGATTTTGATGGCCATGTCCGGGTGAGTCCGTCTCAACCTTTGCTTTACTGGCGGACATTCCGATCTTAGCGGTAAGTGATGTTCCACGATGCTGGTATCCAACCCTGGCATATCCTGATAGGACCAAGCGAATACATCGGGGAATTCTTTGAGAAGTTTTATCAAACTTTCTTTGACAATTGGACTGAGCGGTGCTCCGATCCTGATTTCTTTTCTCTCTTTTTCTGAACCCAAGTTTACCGTTTCCAACGGCTCTTTGTGAGGTTCAATGGACCTTTCCTCTTGTCTGAGTAATCGGGAGATCTCTTCTGGAATTTCGTTGTCATTTTCTTCTTCGGCCTCGAATATCGGGAACTCAAAGTTGGAAGAAGGCATCGGATCGTATGTTTCAACGGGGTATAAAACAAGCAATCTGCATGACGTGATGATTCGTGTTTAGAAGAGATAGAGAAAATGCAAGCGTGTGCAGTGTTTTTATTTTACTGCTTGTTTTTATTATTGAATGTTTTTTAGGATTACCATTTTCTGAAAAAGCAAAAAGAGAAAACAACAATTAATGCGGAAATTACAGAATGACGTTATTTTATTAATGAACAAGTCGAATCTTGAAACTACAGCCTTATAAAACAAAACTCTGTCGCTTTGGGCAAAGCGAAGAGGGAAATTTACAGAAAGCGAGCCCTATCAAAACATCCGTTTCACCTGGGCAGGGTGAAAGGTTAAAGATGGCAATTACTTTGACCGACGAACGACCTTCGGAACCTCGACAGCAACCCATTGGCGGCGAACTCCTCGGTGAATCACAAAGTCTGGCACCTTCCTTGATTTGTCTTCAGAAATGACGCTGATTTCTGGTGGAGTAGGATCATTGGAATCTGTCTCCCAGGCAGAATTGTCGTAGGAGGATTCCTCTGTTGTATTTTGCATAGCATTGGTGCTCTCAGCTGTATCTCCCCATCCAGTTGACTGGATATCTTCGAGCCTGATACGAGAGCTTTCGGGAGCAGTGTACTTGACCATAAAGTTGTATTTTCCACTTGGTTGTCCCAGAGTGTCCCAAACTTCTTTGGAACTGGAGGAGTCATCCCTCTCGATGACGTTGACCTCAGAAAAAGCATAGTTGATGAATTCTAGTCCTGCAAACGTTGCGAATACATCTTCATGTTGAGTAGTTTCCGAATGACCTGAGTGTTGATCCCATGACGTGGCGGGGACATAGGTATTCTGTTCAATGACGCTCAGCTGAGTTTCATTACTCGGCTGACTTTCTTGCCCCAAGTTTCCTAGATAAGGTTGCCACATTGGCAGACCATCCATCGGGCCATAGTAATTGTGATCAAAGTTTTCTTTCATCAGAGTGTCTTCCTCTAATGAATTCGGCGGAGCACGGCATCCTTCCGGATCACAATCTCCATAGATCATTTCGACATCTGATCTTGGTATAAATCTCGGACTTTCTGTAGGAAAGAAAAAAGGCATAGGCACCTCTTCCTGAGACATATAGCCGTCCTTGTTAAGGTAGGACTTCCATTCTTCATCTGTGTCAGAGGGATCTTCCTCATTGATAGCATGAACTGTCTGAGACACTGGGTGAAGAAAACCTCCACCGTGGAAGAGGTTTTGAAGGGGATGAAGACTTTCATCGTTGATAGCTGTCTGGGTACAGGTCACAGAAAAACCAAGACCCTTCTTTGTTTTATTGTCAGTAGGAATGACAAGCTGTCCCCATCCTGTAGTATCGGTACTCTCGACCGCTTTGATAGTATCTTTGTATGAGGAAATTGAGGTTCCTTCTTCGGATTGATCGTTCTTGCTCACCGATAGTGCTTGGAACTGAGTTCCAATAACCTCCTCGGGTTCTACACAAGCAGATGATGATAGGTTACTCACAAGCAAGGCTTGTTCCCCACAAACCGTGACAAGTTGATCGTTCTTGACGAACTTTAGCTTTTGGTGGAGGGTTGAAGTAACCGCTCCAGCCTGATGTATCCAAGGTCTTCCTAATAAACAACTGTATGTTGCCCGGATGTCCATGACCTGGAAAGTGATTTGGAAAGTGTGAGGACCAATAGTTATGGGAAGATCAACTTCGCCGATAACTATTTTTCTGGATCCGTCGAATGCTTTGACGACGACCTCGCTGACTCTCATCGGAGGGCCCTTGAATGATAATTGCGTCAAAGTGGACTTCGGCATAACATTCAGGGCTGACCCTGTGTCTACCAGTACGTTGGCTAAAGCATCGCCCTGGCAGTTAACTGTAATGTTGAGCGCCATATTATGACGACGACCCTCTTCAGGTAATTCCTCATCACTAAATCCCAAATTATTGCAGGAAGTGATGTTAGAGACAATGCTATCGAATTGTCTGATTGTTACATCCTGTTCCACAAAGGCTTGCTCCAAGACTTTCTGTAGAGCCTCTCTGTGTGCTTCTGAACTGAGTAACAGTGATAATACTGAGATCTTTGAAGGAGTCTGTAACAGTTGATCAACAATGTTATATTCACTTCTTTGGATGAGCTTTAGCATCTCATCTTTGTCTTTTGAAAAGTTGGGATTACTAGATTGACCGACTGGTGGATCAGGAATTTCCGCCTGAAGTTCCTTTTCTTTGTTGGATTCTCCAACCCCTCGGTTGAAGATTCGACCGCTCTGTGTTACACGACTGATGTCTGCAATATTCACGATGGAGGGTAATGGAATTTCCTTTCCATTCTCGATTATTGTTGCACCGTATTTGTAAGGGATTGCCTTAGCTGATTCATACGGTAGTGGTCCTGGTAGATAGATGACTATGGGAACCTTCTAATTTTTTTGACCATCATAAGTAATCTTGATCCGTTCCCGGTTGGGAACTCTAGATTTGTCAAGTAGAGGGATGATGGCAAAAACATCCCTGGTCCTGTGATGACCAGAGATTGTGACAACATCCTCAACTTGCTCGGCAAGGTAGTTCGGCGACCAAATGATGGGTCCAGAACCGGGATATGGACGAATTTCTCCATGATCGACCTGACCCTGAAGAGCTGCTCTCATAAGGTAACACCCTTGGTTACTTTCCGAACAGATGCTACAACTGTCATAGTTGTGTGGTGGCACCTGGCCACGCCCACTCTGAATGCAATGTAACCTCACTAGGTTACCTTCCATTGATCGGACATCCTGACTTTGACGACGAGTAGGATTCCTGTTATTGATACTAATCTGCTGAGTATCTTCGTCCATATAGATTGGCATCCACCAGTGATTTAACAAGTGCTGAAGTGCCTCCTGGACAAGGGTACAACCTCGATCGTTTTCGCAACCTGCTTTACAGTTTTGATAGTCATGTGATATTAAGAATCCAAGTCGGACCTGCTCAGCATGTAACTCTACCAGGTTGGTATTCATCACGCGAATGTCAAAGATCTGAACCATGTTGATTTGATAGGAGTTCCTATCATGGTAGTCTTGGATCCATCCAAGATCCATCTGACGCTGAAGGGCCTCTTGTATGAAAGAGCATCCCTGTTTGTTTACCGAGCAAATCAAACAGGAACTGTAATCGTGCCGCGGCAGATTATGATACTGGCTTTGCCTTGAGTGCATTGCCACCAAGTTGACATTCATCGCACGGATGTCGTGGTTTTGAATGACGTTGGAATTCGTGTAAACCATGTTAACTCCACGAACTCGGTGCTCTTGGATCCATCCAAGATCCATTTGTTCCTGTAGAGCTGCTTGCACTACAGAACATCCTTGGTTATCTTTAGAGCAGATATCACACTGGTGATAATTATGAGGTGGCACATGGCCATATCCACTTTGTCTACAATGCATCTTGACCAGATTGGTCCCCAACGAGAGTACATCGTGAATTTGATAGACATTGTTAGTCTCTTTCTCAATCAGATTGACTGCAGTTTTCTCGTGTTGAGGCAGCGGGTTCGTAAGAACATTAGGATTCGTATCTTTGAAAGATAAGAGCCCGCTCCTAACAAGCTTTTGCACGTCGGATTTGAAATTGAGACAAGTCTCAATGTTATGCCCTGAACCTCCTTGATGATAAGGGCATGTTTGATCCGCTTTAAACCAAAAAGGCAGATTTTCCGGAACTGAAAGGGGAGACTTAGTCTGAATGTGCCCCTTAGCCAGCAGTAACGGAAACAACTCTGCGTACGTTACGGGTATAGGATCAAATCCTGGTGGCCGTGTTGTACGGTTGTTGTTATATGGAGGACGAGCCTGCTGAAGAGGCTGTTGTGTCCTTTGTTGGTCAGGTTGGCTCTGCGCAACCTGAGGTTGATACATAGGAACAGGCGCGGGGCCGATAGCAGGAGTAACAGCTGCTACTGGCTGGTAACGACGCCTTTGCTTTCCGAGAGAGATATTCCCAATATCTTGCTCTTTTTTCTTAGGGACAGCACTACCGTATTTTTTAGTACCGCTCATTGATCCAGTGTCTTTTACCAAACGTCCTTCTCGGACGGCTTCCTCAAGACGTACGCCCATGCCGACCATTTCGGTGAAATCACTGGGCGCACTGGCAACCATTCGGTCATAGTAAAATGAGCTTAAGGTCTTTAAGAAGATCTTTGTCATCTCTTTTTCCTCAAGAGGTGGACAAATTTGAGCGGCAATTTCACGCCACCTTTGAGCATACTCCTTAAAGGTTTCCTTTTCCTTTTGCGACATCGATCTGAGTTGATCTTTGTCGGGTGCCATGTCCAAATTGTACTTGTATTGTTGGACGAAGGCAGTACCAAGATCTCTGAATGTACTGATCGTAGTACGGTTTAAACCCATGTACCATTTGAGTGCGGCACCGGTTAAACTATCCTGAAAGTAGTGAATCAGCAGGTCCTGATTCTCCGTCTGAGCTGACATCCGCCGAGCGTACATCACCGGATGGCTTTGAGGGCAAGAGTTACCCTTGTATTTTTCAAAGTCGGGCACTTGGAACTTGTGCGGGACTTTCACATTGGGGACCAAGCAGAGGTCTGTGGCGTCCTTTCCAAATAAATCCTGACCGCGAATGGCTTGCAGCTCTTTCTGTATTTCCAAGAACTGTTCCTGGAATTCATCCATTCGGTCAAACATAGTTTCCTTCTTACCAGAAGGTGTTGGTGGAATCTGTCCTTCTGGGACAGTGTGCACCACAGGGGGTGGTACCGTGACTACGGCAGTAAGTCTTGGCGCCTCCTGAAGTTTGTAACCTTCAGGAGTCTTCAATATGCCCCTGGAATCTTCGCTTTCCCGAAGTTTGTAATCTTCAGGCCCAGCGGCTTCTGTTGCGATTCCCTGATCTTCAGTGATCGGCGGAACATATCCTTCCGGGATATAGTTAACAGGCATGCCCCAAGGACGATCTTTCGGCATCTAATACCTAGGATCATACTTTTCTATGATGGGCGTTGAGGTGATCTCTGAGATCACAGTTCTTTGTAGCTGAGCTTCTGCCATGGCTTGCATGTCGTTACGAAGCTTTCTCATATCCTCTCTCAGAGCGTCGATCTCTTCTTTCAACTCTCTGTTTTCTTCCTCAAGATCATCCATCTTTTTCTGACGATTGGCCCGAGTATTATACGAATGAGACAGTTTGACTCTAGAATCGAGGCACAAACGTGAGATTCGTAGGGAAGAAGAATACGCGATGTGAGAATGATGAATGCAATGACTATATTAATTGTTGTTTTTTTGGTTTAATCAAAATAAACTTCGACAATTAGATTGCAAATATCAAACAGTGGGGAAACCCCTTTTTATTGATTTCCAAAGGATTACGGAAATGGAAATACAGTAGATTACAAAGTGCAGAAACAGAAACCTAAACTAATGGGTCCCAAGTCCTCTCTGAGGAGAAACCGGGTGCTGATTCTGGTATCCTCCTTTT
Source organism: Lathyrus tuberosus (assembly GCA_022829125.1). Taxonomy (NCBI): domain Eukaryota; kingdom Viridiplantae; phylum Streptophyta; class Magnoliopsida; order Fabales; family Fabaceae; genus Lathyrus; species Lathyrus tuberosus. Next base: position 5,659,671 of record JALAZF010000283.1, on the reverse strand, counting down.
CTTTGACCGGGCCGCTTGGGCCGTTGTCGGGTTGTCATTCCTTTGCCAGGTGAAAGGAGCGAGCAGATTCCTTTGGTCATCTTGATTCTCTATAGCATGCTGCTCCAAAATTTCAATCAGAGCATCTTTCTCTTTTAGTAGTTGCTGTATTTGGATACACTTTACATCGAGGGTGCGGTACTTGTTCTTCCAAGACCTTCTTTCCTTTTGAACTTTGTTGAGAGTAACCTGAAGCTTTTCAGTTTCCGTCATGAAGTACATGACAGTTTCCCTCGGTGGAAGAATTCCGTAACGAGGATAAGGCATCTTTAGCTTGAAAGCTCTAGTTTGTACCCAATGGAGATAAGGCTCCACCGAGACACAGTCCGGTTTTCCCAAAGACTCTCGTCCTATCTTATGAACATGTTTCCAAGCTTGCACTATTTCCATCTTTAGTGCTCTGTCGTTTTCTCCTTCTTTGAAGAAAAGACCTTCCAGATGAACACCCAGTGGGATGTGTCTCATCGGGTATCCAAATTGACGAAGAACCAATATCGGATGAGAGTTGATTCCTCCCTTAGTTCCTATGAGGGGTACGTTGGGGAAGTTTCCACAACGGTCAATGATTCTGATTCCCTCATAAATCCTATTACACCAATCTATATCGGAATTGGTGAGAGACATGATCTTCTGCGACCAACGTAAGACACTCTTGCAATCCCAAAAAGCAGCAGACTTGGGCAAGTGAGAGATAAACTATTTGTAGAGCAAAGGTACACAGCATGTGATCTCCCCTCCGCTGTACAAATTTCCCAAGTGTACAGAATGATACGCATCTGCGAGCAAGGTCGACACAGGGTTTCCAATGAGAAAAACCTTAATAGCGTTGATATCGACGAAGTTATTGATGTTGGGAAACAAAAATAATCCGTAGGTGAGCAAGACAAAGATGCTTTCAAAAGCAGTCCCGTTCCCTATACTAGCGAAGTATAGAGCCTTTTTTGTCAAGAACTGGGCTGGCAAACCTTGGATTCCACCCTTAGTGGTCATGTGAGTCCTGACCTCAGACTCGTCCAAATGAATTGCTATTGCAATAGTCTGATTCTTTGGAATTTCTTCCAGTCCAGAAAATGGAGCTCGATCAGTGATATGTAAATCAGTCAGATGAGAATACTCCTCCAGCGTTGGTGATAGCTGGTAATCCAGGAATGTGAAACAGTGATAAACTGGATCGTAGAATTGAATGAGCGCGTCCATGATTCCCTCAATCACATGGACTCTTAACAGTGGTAGCAAACCACCGTGCTTGGCTCTGAAAGCCTCTGGGTTAGCGATCATCCTTGCTAACCTTCTCAAATCCCCTATTTTGGAACCTTGAAGTTACACTGGCGAGTTCTCCTTCTACCGAAATCCATTAGCGTAATCTTTTTCTCTGATATTTGCAATCACAGTCTTAGTTTAATTTGAAAAACAGAGAGACTAGAAGAGAAGTTTTTTGAATGTTTTAATGTTTTATTAAATGGATGCATGAATGCAGCACACAAAAACATAGAAAAAACATGGGGTCAGAGGGTCGTTGTCATGAAGTCAAGGCTCTACCCATCCCCAAAGGTTTATACTAGGGTGATTTCTGTACCTGTACTCATTATCATCAGCTCCTCCCAGGAAGGCAGACAACAAGCGGATCGCCAGCGAGTTGTGTGCAATCTTAGAGTAAGTGCCATTCACCGAGAATAGATCATCAGCCTCAAATGAGGGTAGTATCGCGTAACAGCTATTTCCGATAGCTTCCGCACTACGAAAAAGGTTGGCTTTTCTTAAGTGTATACTCAATCTCACCACATGCGGCATCACACGCATTCCCAGTAGTAGAAAAATAAACACGTATAGCAATTAGGAAAAGCAGTATATATATTTGTCCTAATCATCCTAGACTTATAAAGCTACGATTCTTAAGTTCCTGACAGAAATGGGTTCCCCGGCGGAAGCCCCAATCTGTGGTTCTCTGCCTAAGAGATGGACCAGCATAGGTCAATCTTTCTCTTCGGTAGAGTTCCCATTTTCTGTGGAAAACGGGGATGATGCCCTAAGGAAGAAAATGAGACTCCCCAGCAGAGTCGCCATTCGTGTAATCTTTCACACAAGAGAAGTAGAAAGAATGAAATGGGCCCCACGGTGGGCGCCACTTTTTTGTAGCGAGCGATTTTGGACGCGGTTCTTAAGCGCTGGTCGCTCTCTGCGGTTTGAGCTTAAACTACAGGTCGATTCATTTTTTATCCTATTGTGAGCTGACTAAGGAAGGGAAATAGATGTCTCCAATTAACCCTGCTTTGCATACTGAATTTAAACAGCGGTCTGTTAGGTTACGGATGCTATCAATGTGGGGGGGCCTTTGTACTGGTTATTTGTATTTTCGCCAATACGGTTCTCTTTCTTTTTTACCTGGGCAGAAGGTTTCTGGAGGGGAACAAGGATTAGGATGTTAGGACTGATGCTTTTGAATTACTGCTTTTAATTGATGGAGATATGGGATTTGGTTTTTTTTGTTGATTGCGCTCGCTAAGATTTTTTCTTTCGATCTTATGCCTACGTATTCCCGTTTACCGAAACATGGAAATCAGAGCGTTCGTAGTTCCTCCTATTCTATGGGAGGAAATGGGTGTTTTTGGTGTCTTGTTTAAAGCCCAAGACGTGAAGCGAAAGGTGGTTTTGTGTCTTGTTCAAAGCCCAAGATGTGAAGCTGAAGGGTCTATTTGTGTCTTGTTCAAAGCCCAAGACGTGAAGCTGAAGGACCTCGACTTTAGAGAGAATTTGTCATCTCTAAAGAGGGGGAAGGAGAATTACTTTAACTGGGATACGCGGATCCGAGCAATGCCATAATTTCCGAAGTAAGGGTTTTAACCTGAAGGAGAAGACTTTAACTCAGTGTAGAGCAATGCCATATTTCCTTGTGAATTTCTCATGCTAAAAGAGGGACAGTGGCATGGATATAGATGATCCAGAGGCTTGCTGCTTACAGCGATTAGATGAAAGGAAAGGAGTTGTTGATGTTTGTGTACTGTGAACGAGGCATAGCTTTGATGCTAAAAGGTTGATTGGATCAACCAGTGGTTTTCTTATACAAAGCCTAAGAGGAGGCTAATTTCCGCTAGGAAAATCATTATACAAAGCCTAAGAGGAGGCTATTTTGTGTCTCGTACAAAGCCCGAGAGAGAGGCTAAAAGATTTTGACCCGACGATTGAGTCTTTTGGTATCTCGTATAAAGCCCGAGATGGAGGCGATTGTTTGTTTGGCTCAATAAGAACCTTTTTGTATCTCGTACAAAGCCCGAGATGGAGGCGAAAGGGGGATTGACTCAACGAGGGAGTCTCCTATGTGTCTCGTATAAAGCCCGAGATAGAGGCTAAAAGTTTGACTCAACAAGAGAGTCTTTGATACTCAACAAGAGAGTGTTTTTGTATCTCGTACGAAGCCCGAGATGGAGGCTAAAGGTTTGTTTCAGTTGAGTGACAGATCCAATATACTGATTTTAAAAGAGATATTTCCTTCTCTTTGAGGAAACGGGAAATCCAAAGGGTATTGAGACTGTCCTAGTCTGCGGGTTTCCTTCCTATTTAACGAAGGGGTCACTTGAGAATGTCTTTTGAGACTCAAGGAAATTAGACTGTCCGTGTCTAGAGTTTTATCTTTCGTACTATGCTTTGAGAAACAGTAGTAGACTCTATGAAAGGACTGTTCTATGAGGATGACTAGGTTCTGTTCCTATACCTCTAGGAGGTCGTCGGGACAATTTGTACGAAGCCCAAGAGGAGGCTGGAATCTTTTAAGAAGCCGACGGGTCCTTGTACGAAGCCCAAGAGGAGGCTATCATTCCCGGAGGAAGAGATCATTATACAAAGCCTAAGAGGAGGCTGTGAATACTTCTAAGAAGCCGTAGTGTCCTTGAATAATGCCCAAGAGGAGGCCGATGCTTTTAAGAAGCCCGTGGGTCTTATCATCTCCTTTCCATTAGGAGAGATAACTCTTTTAAAGATAAAAACCATTGGTAAACGTGCGAGGTTTACTATCCAGCGACTTTTAAATTTTAAAGAGGGTTCCTTAGTTAAGGTCCAAGATTATGACCGTAGTGGGTACCCAAACCCCAAGACATTCAAGGCATGCTATCCACAAGGAATAGATCAAGTCAGGAAAGTTCGAGAATTTGGAAGAAACTCAAAGATGCCATTCACGGAGAATACATTCATATTGGGGAGTAGAGCTTCTTGACGATTCTTAAGGAGGACAGCCGAAGAGAAGACTGTATCTGGTGCTCCTATTGGGGATCTAGGCGTCTATTTCTACGAATAAATGAAACGACATCACCTAGTTCTAGACGTAGTTGCCGGGGAAACTCGAAATATCTATACTATTATTACACATTAGATATGAGTTTATGAAAGGAGACTTACAGTGAGCAACCCCACAATACAGTTTATAATATGAAAGCAGTAAATGAAAGCGATAACCACTTACTCGGTTGTAGTGCTTCCATGCTGTTTGGTTAGTTGTTCAACAAAGAAAGATTGAAAACAATAGTATATTCAAAATCAAAGGAGAAAGTGCTTTGAAAAAGAAAGATTTGGGGCTTACAGCTCAAGGAGAGGCCCAGGGTTTTATCAGTGAGCGCACTGTTTGACTTTGTACAGCGGGACTTATACAAGTGTCTGGGGCCCTAAATGGTTTTCTGTACAAAGGGATGGGTCTTACACTCTCTCAAGAGGCCCAAAAAAGGTTTAAAGAAAAGAGAGGGGCTTATAACACGAGGGTAGGCCCAAATGATTTTTCGTTAAAAAATGGCGATCGCGCCGAGGTTTTCTTTTAACGCGGAGGGACTTATACAATAAGTGAGGCCCAAAATGTTTTGGTTAAAAGGGGGATTGGGTCTTACACTCTAATAGAGGCCCAAAGTGTTTTGAATGGGTCTTATAGCTCAAGGAGAGGCCCAGATGATTTTTATTTTTAAACGGGCGACGATCGCGCCGTTTACTTGTACAGAGGGACTTATACAATGAGTGAGGCCCAAAAAGTTTTTGTACAAGGGGGGATGGGTCTTACACTCTCTCAAGAGGCCCAAAGTGTTTTGAAAATGATTTATGAGGGTTGAATTAATCCAAAACCCTAATTTGTTTTCAAAATGTATTTAATTGAATAAAAATTCAATTAAAATGGTCAAAAATTGTTTAACACATGGAAAACAAATTGTGATCTTGGATTAATGCTTCAAAAATTAAGTATTGACCTACAAAATAATTAGAAAGCATTAAAAGTTGCAAAATCAATGTAGAAAAAATATTTAAAATGTCAAAAACAATTAAAATATTAATTCTTTGCAAAAATATCAATTATATGAAACAAATAATATTTTTGGGATTTTTTGATAAAATAAAATATTTTAACATTTTTGTGAATTATTAAAAAAAGAATCAACTCAAAATCATTAAAACTCAGAGAGAAATTAATTTTTGAATCAATTAAACAAAATCACAAAATTCAAATATTCAAATTTCTAAAAATGGCGCCAAGAACAGGCTGAAGAACACGCGCGTGTTCTTGAATTCTCAGATTTGCATTTTCTATCCAATCTCCATGAATACTTAATCATATCATGCAATCCACATATCATTATGCTCGCCTCAACCTCACGATCATGTCTATGTACTTTAATTTCATTTAAATTAAACATACAACAAGAAATCACGAAGAGACCTCAAGAACCCTAATTTCTGCATGAAGGCTAGGATTTTTGATACACGATTCAAACAATGCAATTAATTGAGGGAAAACATTCCATGCATGATTATGAACATATGGCCAAATTATTGTGCGAGGAAATATGCATAGATTGAGAGATGACCAAGTATGTGCTTACCTCCAAGTCGTGACAGCAAAAGCAGATGTGATTTTGAGTTGGAGGTGTTACAGACAAGTTGTGATGATCTGGACAGCTTCCCTACACCATATGGAGTGTGTTTGAACACTTGGATTGAATTGAAATGTACTGGATCAGTTTATGGCATCTCAGCTGCAACTTCACTTCAAACTTGTGTGGATGGCAAGTGATTTTGATATTTTGATGTTCCAGATGTTATGTGAGTGTTTGATCAGCTCATATGTGATGTATGTGAGGTGTGTGAGTGATTGGTTTGATTGGAATTGCTCTCAAACTCAAAACCCGATAGTGACTTGCCTTAGAAGGCAAAATTGGAGTGAAAGAAGAGATTTTAAGGAAAGCATCTGTTAGATGGCTTTGGTGTACTCAAACTGACCACAATTGAGCTCTATTTATAGTAGAGCAAGTTTGTTTTGCAAGGAATAGTGCATGGCAGCTGGTAATTAGGTTTGGCCAATGTTGGCAAATGAAAATCCAAGTCTCCTCTAGCCATTGACTAGAGGTTAGGGCACAGAGCTTTGGTCCCCTTGGTCTTGGATAAGTCTTGACTGATTTCAGATGAGAATGGCTCAGTCCATGCCACCTTGATGGTTCCATTGAATGCCTCATTCCAAATTTAAAGTCTTGTCCCTATTTTGGCAACTCTAAGTTCAACATGTTATTCCTTGTTCCTTGGACCTTGGAGGCTTGGCTCAGTGATTGTCCCCTTTAGATTCAATACTCTGAGGTGTCCAAGTGGATTGGAGCAATTGAATTTGGCTGATTTTGGCAAATCGACCAAAGTTGCAAATTCTGCCTTGCCTTGACAGATTTCAGCAAGGTAACTTGGCAATGTTGTATCTCATGGTGTAGGTTGAATTTGGCAATGTTCTTGGCCATTTTGGAAAGCTCTTACATGATACAACAACTGTTTGAACAAGTTTGGTTTTGATCTCTTTTGATTCCAAGTGAAAAATCCCCCTACATTTGGCAAAAAGTGAAGCAAAATCTGACTTAGTGAAAATTTCACTAAGTGTTGGAAAAAGTGACTTTTTCACTTTTCAGCCACTTTGATCACTCCATAACTCAAAATCCTTAATGAATTGGAATGACTTGTAGTTGAAGTTTTTGTAGGTGATAATGAGGGCTACAAATCCATCTTTGTATGAGGAAAAATGGCCTTGTGGTTTAGGAGTTATGGTCCTCCAAAGTTGGCACCTTTGCCACTTTATTTTTAACTTAGAAAAATTTCTAAGTTTTATGGTTACCCCTTTTACAAGTTATCTCACTTTTCTTGATTTTTCTTGATGAATGATGATTCAAATCATACACTAACATCATTTTAGGGTTAAAAATCCATTTTGGTTAAAAATCTCAAAAAGTCAAAGTTGACTTTTGTGCACAGTTGACTTTTTATCAGATGAATTCCAAACTGTGCAATTCTTCAGGAAATCATGTCCTTGACCTAAATCAAACTTGATGGACATGTTCCATGGGTGTCATAGGGTATATTCAATCATGTATTAGGGTTTGGGAGCATGTCCTGGTCAAAAGTCAAAGTTACAGTTGACTTTTCTCTTAAAACCCTAATTGTGGTGCAGATGAAATTGAGACTTGTTGCTCAAGCTTCTTGGATCAATCCATTGTTCCAAATGGATCAATATGGTATATTAGAGACCCTCAAATCATCTCTTGAGGTCTTGGCTCATGGTTTGTCCCAAAAGTCAACTTAGGGGTGAATTAGGTCAAGAATCCCTAATTCCTGATTTTTTATGAATGCATCCCCTGAGGCAAAATTGACTTGATGCATGGGTTCATGAGGTTCCATGAAGTATATTAGGTTATGTTTTGGATCATTGCCTTATGCCCAGATGAAAATTTCCATCTGGAGGCCCTGGTCGACCAAAACCCTAATTTGGTGACACTGTCGATCTTGAGACTTGATCCACCTAGAAGGGGGCAGCCTTGTGCTTAATCCTTGAAGTGGGAGTCCTTTTTGATCCATTGTGGATGTTTAAGAGATTAGACAAGTTGAAGATCATGTCATTTCTTGATTGATCCTTTGTCTAAGCACTCAGAGAGGGCTTGAAACCCAAATTTTTATTGTAGTGGATGCTCACCCATCTTTGGGGAGACTAATGAAGCATAAAGGTACATCTATATTGTGATGATGATTTTCACAATAATGGGAAATCTAAGTGGTCAAAATTTGGGGTATTACAAGTATTTGCATGTTCGTCGCCTGTCCTTAGCATCTGCATTCCATCTAAGGGCAAAATTTTCAGTTTGCTATATTTAAATACCTTTCCACCTTGATGTCCCGATGATTTTCCATTCCTCGTGCCATCCGGTAAAGCTTTTTAAATAGGGGCAACTATTGTACCCCAAATTTTACCCCTTAGATGTCATAACATCTTGAATAGACATTTAGGATCAATCATATATGCATTATTTAACTAACCCATATCTTGTAGCTTGTTTCTCTTATATTTAAAATTAGGGTTTGCACAGAGAGATTTAAGGCCTCGTAAGGTATTCTACGGCTCCATACAATCATCACAAAGGTTCACTAGTTGATTGGAACCAAGATCTCAAGACTTTGAATTAAGTCAAGTCAACAAAGGATCACTAGACCAGAATATGGAATTAGGGTTTCAATATGAGGAATCACTGAAAATTTTTACCCTATCAAGTCAAGATTTACTTGGTTCCTCAACCATTTGAGTTACCTACATCCAAGAAGTCTCACTCAACAAGAATTCAAGGTCATCTGACTTTCATCATGAGTAGTTTGAGCCACAGTTTCACCCTGTCTCCAAATTAGGGTTTCTGTTAAGAGAAGTGGATCATTGCCTTTGATTTTAATCAAGAGGTGCTCTCAAACCTTAGGACTTAACTCCATATGATAGAAAACATCCCTAAGGACCATCTATGAGCTTTATATGTGATGGAAGAAGCAAGATCATAATAGTTTGCCCCAGTGCATTCACAGTTTGAAATTAGGGTTTTGACTGAAACCCTACTCCTTGAGATTTTGATCCAAATGAAACCTCCAAGGCCTAAATTCATTATAATGTGCCTCATTGATGATTTAGGGTATGGGAAATTAAGTCTCAAATGTTTTCTTTCAAAGGAAGTAAGGTTTGGTTCATGAAACTTTTCATATATGGAAATTTCACCTCTTGTGCCAAATTGAATTGGTCATAATTTTCAAACCACACATCCAAATGGAGTGACTCAAAGCCCAAATGAAAGCACTTTCCAAGATCTTCAACGTGTTCAATATGAATTTTCTCCTAAAAATGCATGGTTTTTTGAGTTATGAAGCTTATAAGCTAAACTGACCCAAGACTTGGTGAAAATTTAGCACTTTTTGCCTTAATGAACAACCAACTTCAACCCAGTATTTCACAAAGTTCTAGGCCTCAACTCAAAAACTTTTGACATGAAAGTTGTAGAGGGTATTGAGAGCTTTCCAAAGAGTACTAGAACTCATCCATCCATCAAGTGAGTTGGGAGTTTAGAATGTCCAAAGTTGAGGGTTTCATTACTTAAAGTGCAAGAAACCAACTTTTGAGTTTTGACTCAAACACTCCCCTAATCACCAATTTTCCTTCTTTCTGAGTTCTAATGATGTATTTAACGTAATTTATGCCTTGGCCACGAAATCCAACTTGTATGGCATTAAAATAATGATTCATGTCTTGTTATGCAAGTGGGAGGGAGAGAGAAACTTTCCAAAAGTAGAAAAACAGTTGTTTATTCCTTGAGCATTGGACCAATCACCTCTCAATAGTCATTGCTCAGATGTTCAAAGATTTTAGAAGATTTTTCTCTGCATTTAGAATACTTCACACGAAATTACAAGGGGCATTGTTGGCATTTTTTGCAAGTTGGACATACCTTAAGTTCTCTTGCTTTCCCTATAAATAGCAATCCATTATGCTTGACTTTCTCACCAACAATCTTTCACAAAACACTCTAAATACAATCTGATTTTGAAGCCTTGCGAAGAAAGGAAGATGAGTAAGCTTGGCTTTGGGAGTTGGTGTTTGTTTCAGCAAGAAAGGAACTCGTGTATATTGGAAGTTGCAGTGGACTTATTCCACTTGGTGAGTGCTCTTTCCTTACTCGTTGTTCATACTCATAATGTTTGTTATCATATATATGTCATATATGTTCATATAGCATGTGTCTTGTATGATTTCCTCTATTTATCTACAATGTATAAACCTTGTGTATTGGAGCTTTACTTAGTTTCTGTCCCTGAATTGCAATCTTGAGATGAGATAGGGTTGGTTATGGTTGGCTGAGGTAAGGTAGATATTGGCATTACTTTCTGGTCTTGTTATCATACCATAATGTACTTACAATAATCATTCATTGACTTTTTGAATACGTGTAACCTTGTTGTTGTGGGAATCTGTCAAATATATGTGGTAAGTGCTAACAAGTTTGGTTTGTTCTAAGGCTGGGAAGTTTGCATGACTTATGAGTTTTATGATTGAGCCATTGATGTTGGCATGGTTTCAAGGGTACAAAAAACTTTGTTAGCAATGAAACCTGGTTTGTTCCTCACTAAAATGACTGATATCATTTGTTGTCATCACTGTCCTTTATTAGTAAGGCTGCATACAAGAACTCATTTTATATATTGTAAACAAGAGGCTTTATTTTAAGTTTTTCTTTTAAGCAGGAAACCTGTTCTTTACTCAGTCTGTTACAAGCATGTTCTTTTTTATTTGTTCATATGCTTATCCATATCTTGATGTGTATACAACTTTGACATGTCATTAATCTTGTATTTTGAACTAAATTGGTTTTTTTGTGCTTGTGTTTGGATATTTGAACTGTTAACTTACTGAAGTTATGTAACTGGCTTTGACTTGTGGTTTTTTACAACCTGCTGATATGGTTGGTTTCTCCTTGTGTGCTAAAACTTGTGCTATGTGTTTAATCTTGTTTCAATATGCTATCTGATGTACCTTAGGGTCGAGCAACTGCAGCCTTGCTATCTGTTCATGTCATGTGTGTAAGCTTCTGTGAAACAAATCATTTGACCTAAGTACTAGAGCACATCTTCCATATTTGTTTAGGTGAGAAGTAACATGATGCTACTTTGTGATAACTGACTGTTTGTGTGTATGTATCTGCTGATGTTTGTCTCTAAACTAAAAGGCTAGTTGTGAACTCATTTTGACATAGTGCCACATTCATACACTTTTCACATCTTATTGTGCACATATATTGCCATACCATGTTCACATTGTTGATTGATGATTAGTTAACCTATCTGAACTCATAATGTGCATGTTGCTTTCCTTGTTGAGTTTGTTTTGCACATGTGCTTGCTTAAAACCCATAATAATGCACCTTTACTCATATATGTTGCCTCGTTTAGTGCTCACAATGTATCATGGTGTGTGGAGTTTGGTACTCAGAATTAAGATAAATTGGTATGCTAAAATTGGTAGGTGCATTTGAGAATCCTTTGAACTTATTGCCTTGTGGTATGTACAAGAACTGCCCTAAATGACACATTGTTTGTCTGCACACTGATTACTTGTTATTGTTGATACTTTATTCTCACATGTCATCAATATCTAGCTGCTATTGCCTTTTTTTCTGTTTTGTTTGGTCAGTGATAATGACAAGGAAATTTGATATCTGCTGTCTCTGTTGTATTAGTCATTATGCCATGAATATAGCTCACAGCCTGCCCTTGTCTTTGCACTAAGTTGTTAGTCAATGTTGAACTTCTGACGATTGTGACTACCATGCCTGACCTGATGTATTCTATATGTGTGTCAATTTGATTTGAGTTTTGTCAATATGTGTGTTATGTATGCCTGCCTAGTTGAAACTTTCTCATTGGTGATCAATACCCATGTTAAGAACTACTATGTTATACCATAAGCATATGTCTGATACCATAATGCCATTTGTTTTACTTTCAAAACTTACATATCCATGTTAACATATTTCACTGGACTTTTCTCTGAAGATATGTATGTTATCCCTTTCATATTATTTGTCTAGCCTATGCTCAAGATGTGCCAACTGTCATTCATATTTGTGCTCAACTTATGTGAACCAACCTGCTAAAAAGCTATTTTGGTTTGGCTTTCAACCTACTGACTGCTTGTGTATAACATTGTTAATCTGTTTACAACCTGCTAAGTTATCTCTTGACATCTTATTTTGAATAACCATGGTGCTCATCAATTCAGGTTGTTCATATTTTAAAAACACCATTTATGCTTTTGTTCTGACTTCTACTTATTGATTGCCAATTGATGACTTGTATTCTTGAATCTCTCTATTATGGATTGATAGGTTGTTTACATTTTAAATTAACATGTTTTTCATTGCTTGCACTTATGTATTATGGCATATGTGTTGGTTGTGCCTTCACTTCAGTTATGCTTCTACTGATAATGTTGTGGTTGGTATCAAACGAGAATGAAGTTTGTTCTCCTTCGTTTTGGTCTGTCCACATTCTGGTTTGAGTTTCCTATAGGGATCAACTCTCATTCTCATTTCCCCATGATAACCGCTCTTAGCTTGGCTCACCATATTGTGATCAAACAACCTATAATTGTACTCCAAGCTGGTTCCATGTGTGTAATGTATATTCTTTTTGCTCTGTAACCTTGGTCAAGAAGCCATGGGGGTTGTTCAAGTAGCAGCTCCTCTCCCCATCAATCTATGCATAATAGGGAGGAATGGATTTTCATTCATAGATTATAATGTGAATTTCCTAATTGTGTTTTTGGACTGTTTGATAACTTGTTTGTGTATGTTTAGCTATGATGCACTTCTGGTTTCGTTGGTTTTAATCATGGTTGTTAGCAGTTAGGCTTTGGTTTTATGAATCATGCTTCATGGATTGTGAAAATCTTCACTTGCCAAGAGTTAAGGGTTTATGAAGTGAGGTTAATGACCGGATGTAACAGCCACCCCAATGGCAAGCACACACATACACGCGCACATTTGACCCTTAGGACTGGGGTTCGAATCCCCCTCGCCCCAGTCCTTTTATTTTAATTTTCCAAAACAACCTTGCTTCACATATATTCTTGTTGCTTCTATATTTGTTAGCACGCACGCAATAGCATGGTTGGTAAGGCTTTTGGGCTGTATGCGCAGGGTCCTGGGTTCAACACCCATGGGGGACCTCTCTCTTTATTTTTATGACATGTTGCTTTGAATTTTTTATGGTTTATGCTCAAACTTCAAACATTCATAACTCAACCATTCTTCACCCTTTTTCACTCATTCTTTTTGCTAAATATTCCTAAATGAATTTACTTTTTGAACATAAAAAGGGATTGATGGAAATATTTAATTTTGAGGAATTTATTCATGATGGAAGTGGAAAGTTCCATTTTAGGGTTTTGTTGCACTTCTTGGTTGCTCTTGATTCGTTTATCATGTCATCTTGCTTAGTTATTGCCTAATGCATATTGGTTCTAACCTTGTATGGTGTTACACACTTTGTTTCACCCTAATATCTTGTTATTTAATGTTGCATTTTTCCTATAAATATCCATGTAAACTTCTGGTTTCATAAAACTGTTGTTCCCCCCGATTCCAAAGGAAAGCCTTTCTATTGACCTCAAAGTCATAGATATCTCATAATTAACCCTTGACCTCATAGTCATAGGTATTTGCATCCTCTTTGACCTCATAGTCATAGGATCCCCTCTTGACCTCATAGTTATAGAGCCATCTCTTAAACCTTTGACCTCATAGTCATAGGTAGGCTTTGACCTCATAGTCATAGCCATTCCTCCTTGACCTCATAGCCAATCAATCTTAACTTATAACAAGTTAGAGTTGTTAAACTCTATGTGGACTCATCACATTGAGTATCCACTTTTTCCCCATCATAACTTAGACTTAGAGAGTTTCCTTAAACTCTAAATGAGCTCATACTCATTTCCCCTTGAAACTTTGACCATAGTCAATATTTCCTCAAATTCACCCTTAGTTAGGTGAACTACGGTTGCTCTGATTCTTTAGTCAGATACATAGGCATGAGATGCGATGTCTTGGCGAGCAAACTTAGTGTACATACCCTTAGGTCTTTACCTTTACCCTTAGTATAGATTTCTTTAGCAAACATAACATAACATAAACTTAAACAAGAGGTTCTTGTAGAGTACTACATATATTAAGGGTGCTAATACCTTCCCTTAGTATAACCAACCCCCGAACCTTAGATCTCCCCCTTTAGGTTTTCTCGATCTTGAACCTTTCCTTTGGATAAATCAAAGTCGATGGTGAATTCAAAGAAATGTGATGCAAGTTAATTAATAGCTTGTTATCCGATTCTCACCGCAACAAGCCTCAATCTTGGGCTTTGTACAAGACAGATAATACTATCCAGCAGAGTCAAACTTATTTCAGCCACAATCTTGGGCTTTGTACAAGACACCTAAAATATCCTCAGTCGAGTCAGTACAATCTCATTTCAGCCTCAATCTTGGGCTTTATACAAGATAGATAAAGATTTCTTTCCCACCGAGTCAGTCTTCTTTTCAGCCTCAATCTTGGGCTTCGTACAAGACACATACAAACCCTCCCCAACGGAGTCGAAAACTCTTTTAGGCTCAATCTTGGGCTTTGTACAAGACATATATAAACACTCTCTTGTTGAGTCATTCTATTCCAGCCTCCTCCTAGGCTTTGTATAAGGACTTCCCAGTGGAGTCAATCAACCTTTTAGCTTCAACCTTGGGCTTTGATCAAGGCACACAAAAATCAGCATCCCTTCAGAGGAAATCAAAATCTCTGTAGGAAAACATTTCTCTGTGTTATCACACATCAAAACAAACAAATCAAACAAACCCTAATCCTAGATAACTGCTATAAGTGGCACACTTGTTTATTCAAATATCCAAGTTCTAGTCCATCTTTTATCCTGGTAAAACTTCCTCTCTCATCTAATTGTTGTAAGCCGCAAGCCTCTGGATTGTTTACATCCACGCTATTGTCCCTCTCTTAGCATGAAACATTCCTAAGGAAAAATGGCATTGCTCAACACTGAGTTAAATTTTTCTCCTTCAGGACAAATCCCTTATAAAGGAAATTATGGCATTGCTGGATTCACATATCCCAGTTAAAGTAATTCTCCTTTATAATCAGTCACCCAACAGTTGTGATAAACAGACGAGTTGTTTCCCTTTAGATATGACAAATTCTCTCTAAGTCAAACCTTTAGCTTCAATATTAGGCTTTGAACAAGACACAAATATTCAACCTTTTAGCTTCAATCTTGGGCTTTGAACAAGACACTAAAACATCTTTTCCTCCCATAGAATAGGAGGAACTACGATTGCTCTGATTTCCCTGTTTCTTTAAAACGGGAATACGTAGGCATAAGATTGCGAAATCTTAGCGAGCATACCAAATAAAAACTTTAGGTCCAGTACCTTCATACCAATCAAAAACTTTAGGTCCAGTACCTTCACATCAATTAAAACTGAGGTCTAGTACCTCACCAAAATCATCAAAAACTCACTCTCTATCTTAAACGTTTCCTAACCCATTTACAGATAAACACGATCAAGTACAAAGTGTAACCTAATGCTAACAACCTATGGATAACCACATATAGGATGGGTAATTGACAACTCCCCATTGTATAACCTGACCCCGAACTCCCCGAATCTCTCTTAGCGTTTGTTCAGTTAAACAATCGCGTGCAAGGTTAGTTTTAGATAGCTTCCCTTTCCCTTTCAACTTCACGGGATAAATAAGAAATCAGAAAGTAGCACCCCACTCCTCCTCGGAGGAAACTATTCCATGCGATAAGGTGGTCGCGTCACCAACAAAAATAGCACACTACAACGATGTACCCCGAGAAGAGACATATTTGTTCTTTTCCCCGACACGGGTCATGCATCATTCCCTGCATGTCAAAACTGTCACGCGCCAGCAACAGTACGACGTGGTTCTTCGTCTTCCCCAAGTAGAGAAGATTCTTCGGGCCATGGTAATTTCCTGCCGTAGAGTTAGTGGTAGTTTTCCGATTTCATTCCCCAGACAGAGTCAGTCACAGTGAAGAAGATTGGCCTGATTCTTTTATCCCCGGCAATAGTAGTGGTGATAGTCTAGAAATTTGAGACTTCTCGGTTTCTTCCCCAGCGGAGTTGTTACTATTCAGGGGGCCTTTCACCAGCCGGATCTGTCTTCACCTGTGGGTTCCCTCCCTAGCCGAGGACGTCGAGTTCGTTTTGCTGCAATCTCCGCCAAACTCCCGCGCAATACCTTGACCTGCACCTTTGCGTTGCATGATATCAAGCATCATGTACATCACATACATGGCATATGCATCAAGCATACCTCCCTTTCCTTTGTCTGATTCATCTCCCCAGCAGGTTTTCAGCCAACTTTAAACACTCTCAAAACTCTTCTTTTGTCGCTGTCGGCCAAATTTTCGCGCTACTCTTTTGTTTAATCCTCTTTTACCTCGAATCATCGAAAGGATGGCGCCATTCGTACATTCAGGTCGAAAAGGATTAAATAGGGGTAGCTGTCATAACCTGAAATTTGACCTCCCCGTTCGGCCTTTTGCAAGAGCATGTGCATTCGTATCTCCGGCATTCGCATCGCCGGTATACGCATTCACACTTTTTCTCTGTGGTTTTGTTGCAGGAATATTCAGGTTTTCCAAGCTCGATTAATCACATCCTCACAAAGTCATCACATCATCAAAACAAGCACAAAATAAGGGTTTCTATGTCTATTCATCAAAGCAAGAGGTTGAAAATCGAAACCGTGGACACAACACCATTTTTCTGGCAAATGTGGGGAATTTTGGCCTGGTTAATCGATTAACCATTTGCAGTGCAAATGTGTTAATCGATTAACACATACAAATTTGGCAGATTCTGCTGCTTTTTATGACAGCAACCTACCACTCCACATTTTGGGATTCTACATTGTTCTAGCAGTATGTGGAACATTCTAGACATCTCTAGACATTTCAAGACTATTCAAGACACTCCAAGTGCATTTATTCCAATGCATCAATTTCAAATAAGTGCACCATGTTCCTTGATGTCCAAGCATGTCAACCTTTGGATGTGAAGCTTTCCTTGGGATTGCTACCGAGTTAACTTCCTAACTAACCGAGTTAACCGCTTGACTCGATGAGTCAAGTGTAACTAACTCCTAGCCTAATTGCAAACCACCTAAAGCTAAGTCCAAACCAAATGCCAAACCTCTCACACTCCAAACCAAAACTCTATATAAACAAAGCTTCACTATTATTACAAACCTTCAACCATTTTCAATCATTTCTCAACCATTTCACACATTTCACTCTCAATTCTCTCACATTCTCTCTGAAATTTTCTTCAACTTCTTCTTCTTCACCTACATTTTCTTCCGAAACCTCACCATAGCTCTTCACCATTGAAAAATAATCACTTCTACATTGGAAGTGATTATTTCTTGAGCTTAACCTTCAACATCTTGCAATTATACTTGGATTTCAGGAGTTTTATAAGCTTTTGGATTCATCTCAAGTGTTTGCTTCAAGATTCAACGGTTCGAATTCGTATTTCGGAGTTTCGTCGCAATTTGCTCGGTTTTGGTACGATTCGGCTATAATTGAAGATTCCTATGGTTTTCTTTGATTATCTTTATCAAGATCACTTTGCAACAATCACCAAGGAACATCTCAACCTTATAGGTTGGTAGCTCTCGTTCATCTTACTGTTTCAAACGTTTTCGTATCATTCACGATGTAGTTTCGATGCTTTTTGTGTGTGAATTGATTATGCCATTGCTTGATCCATGATCTTGATGATTTAATTGATTCCATTACTGATTATCACTGTTGTTAAACTTGATTTTTCGTGCCTAATTGTTTGCCCTAGCATTGGAGTGATTGCACAATCAATAAGTGGCCAAAAGCACTTTTGAAAACTGTTTTTCTGCCACTGCTTCCGTGTTAATCGATTAACACTTTGCAGTACAAAAGTGTTAATCAATTAACCAGTGTAATTTTGCTATTTTTCAAGTGTTAATCGATTAAAACTTTGCAGTGCAAAAGTGTTAATCCATTAACACTGAACCAGAGGGCCTTTTTCATGCTTTTTCAAGTATGTTTCCCATGCTTTCTTCCTCTAACTTCCATGGATTGATATGCTTGATTTTTATGGATGTTTTAAGTGTCATTTGACTTCTGCTTGATGCATATACATGAATTTTCGATGCATGTTTTCGATTATTCAATTTGTTCACATTCTTGGCATTGTATGAACATGATCATTCTTGCACTTTCTTTGATCACATGATACATGATGTGTGATACATGCTAATTGATCTTTGGTATTGTTTTGCACTTTCATTCATGTTAACATTAAGTTTGTTCTTCAAAGAATAAGCTTAATCTTGTATAATCGATAATACACCCTTTGCTTTAATGATTTTTCAATTCGTTTTGGAAAATTATTAGCATTTTCCTCCCTTTTGATTAATTAATCGAGACTTCGTTTCGATTATTGATCTCTCCCTTGGCGCTTCTCTTTAGGTTTCTTTTAGAGCTTTCTTTCTCTCTTCCCCTGCTGAGTCGAAGTTTCGCACGCCACACTACAGCACTGTACAAATTGGAGTTGTCGCGCTGTCCGTTTCAATTTCCTCACTATACTTTGAGTGTTAGAGAAGGAATAAGGATGGATTTGTCCTACCCTCATTCTGGCTATTTCTTGGGTAAGGGAATTTTGCCCTCTCACTGAGAATAGTCACCCCTATCCTCAGACTGTAGTGCTTTTCCCTCCCCAGTCGGGTCGATCCTTGATCACCTGTGCTCCTCTCAATCTCTCTTTTGATCAATCACCTTTCTCTTTGTTAAAGATCATTGTTCCTTGGGTTAGCAAACTCTCTTTGTTTCAATACCCTACTCCTTTTCTTGTGGCCAATCATTACTCTTTGATTCCCTTGAAGAGTCTCAATCCCTTTTCTTCGGTTAAACACAGTCTTCCTATTAAATACTGAAACTCTTTCGGAGTTCGCGACCTTCTCTTGGCTCTTCACCTTTGTTTGGTTAACCACTGCATGTCAGTTAAAACACCAATTTACACTCCTTCTCAGTTAACCATAGTCTATCTGTTAACACACTGATTTCCTCTTGGGTTAATCACCTTTTCTTGGTTAATCACCCATTTTTTCAGTTAACCACAGCTTTCCTGTTAAAATACTGAGCCTTTTCGAGTTAATCACCTTCTCTTGGTTAATCACTCGTTTTCTCTTCGGTTAATCATAGTTTCTCTATTAACACTGAATCCTCAGTAGTTAGCAACCTCTTTTGGTTCAATACCCTTTTTCATTGGTCAAGTACCATTTGTTTGGTCAGTACCAACATCCCCAGTGGGTCACAACCTTTGTTTGGTTCCACACCCGTCCTTTGGGTCACAACCTTTACTTGGTTCTACACCCGTTCTTTTGGTTGATCACAGTTTATCTGTTAAAACCTTTTCCCTCCCCCAGATTGCAATCTTTTCTTTCTTCGGTTAACCACTGTTTATCAGTTAGTATACCGAATTCTCTACAAAGTCAAACACCTTCTCTTGGTTCAGTACTCTCTCCGTTTGGTTCTTCACAGCCTGCCTGTTGACACAAAATCCTTTGTCCCCACCAGAGTCTTAATCTCTTTTTTTTCGTTTAACCACTGCTAATCAGTTAATATACCGAATCCTTATTCTTTTGTTTCCCAGTAGGGTCACTACCCTCTGATTCCCATCATAATTCTTAGCTTTTTTTACCTCCCCAGTGAAGTCTCTTTTATCTTTTAGCTCCTTTATTCTCTTGGGTTTGACACCGCTCTTGCACTTTATCCTCAGCACAATTTTCTTTCCTTTGCACTCATTTTTTGGTTCTGACACCAATTCTTTTGCATCCCCAGCGAATCATTTTCTACTTCTTTCGCCCTTGGTTTTGACACCACCATTTCCTTTTCTTCTCCTGTCTTGGTTCCCCGAACTATGAAAGCTTTGATTTTGTATTCTCTTGAATGTCAGATACGTAGGCACGAGATCACAATGATCTTGGCGAGAACACTGCCACCTTCTTCCATTTTCCTTTCCTTTCCCTGGTTCCATGAACTATGGAGCTCGGATTTCCTCATTGCACTATGAGGGTACGTAGGCACGAGGGCCCCAATCCTCTGCGAGCACTCTACTTTCTTTCTTTCTTTTCTTTCTCTCTCCTCTTCTTTTAGCTAGAAGCCTTTAGATAGATAACCCATCCAAGCCTAGAAGCAAGCGAAATGGTTCCCGTCGAGTACGACGGATGCGTAAGGTGTTAGTACCTTCCTTTCTCATAACAGACCCCCGTTCCGGTTTCTCTTCCCCTTGGGTTTTATCGATATTTTCCCTGTCCTTTGGGACTAAATAAAGTTCGGTGGCGACTCTGTGTTATCTTTGAGTGTGTGATTCACTCGGGTATAAACCAGCCATCTTCAATACATAATAGTAGCACAAAGGCACAAGTGCCAAGAATCCTCAAAAAGGCAACACCGAATATTCCGTCTCACGTCTTGAACTATATGGTTGAACAATGTGCTTAGGTCAAGGTTAATAAAGACTTGTCAGAAGATTAATAGAATCAAAGCCTCTACGCAACAAATGTCAAAGATTATGAGCCTAATACAAAAGAATAACCATGCTTGGGCGGATGATCATAAGTTCGGGCCACGAAAGTTCAAGTTCTGATTCGGATGGGGAGGGACAAATGTAGCGCTATGTTAAGCAATCGCCAAGTGACTTATAAAGAAGTCACCCTACTCGAGGTCGGTCAATAGTGATCTTTGTCCTAATGCATGCTAGATGAACGATATGTAAATCGTCATCCAAAATCAATACCGCACGAAAAGAAAATAGGTAGCGATCTAGTCTTGATCAAGAATTCAACAAAGAAATTCTAAGATCCATAAGACTTTCATCGATCAAAATAAAAATGAAATAGATGAAGAGAAAGCAAAATTGAATCACACTTTCAAGATCCTTTCATCTTCAAGTTCAATCACCTTTAATTGATAAGTTTAAGTGTGAAATCATATCACTAATTCAAAGCACCTCAAATGAATTCAACAATTCATTTAAAGATAGATTTGAACTAATGAATGTTTAATTACTTTAACCATATCCAAAGTCCATTGAAATTGAAGAGAAATTAATCTTAACAATGCATTTCAAGGCCAAAACAAGAAGAAAGGGGAAGAAAAAGGAGGAAAAAACCAAAACAGTCCCAAAAACAAGCCAAAAATTGCATTCTGTCTCAGAGTAACCGATTACTCTATTAGGGTAATCGATTACTCTGTATGCAGAGTAAAGAATAGTGCAAAATTCAGCATGATCATCTTTCAAAACTTTCTTCAAACACCTTATGATCATGGAATCAAAATTGCACGAAATTTTAAGTAAAACAACAGTTAAAACCAGCAACCAAACACAATTACAAGATCCAAAGGATCAAGTAACAAGGATCTCCAAAGATCTACATTATGGAAGATGAAGATGAAGCTTCAACAATGGTGAGAGATGAATTACCACTTCAAATCTGAAAATTGCTTCAAATTGCTTCAAGATCCAAACACCAAAGCCATGATCTATGAGAATTGATGAAGAAAACAAGCTTGGATGAAGGTTTAGCTCAAAGTTGAACAAGATTCAATGTGAATTCTTGTTAACTTTCAAGAGAAGAAAAGTGAGCTTTGAGTGAATTTTGTGGTTGGGGAGAGAATTTGCAAGAGGTTTTTTGGCTCTCAAAAGCTTGTGAAATGAATGAAATAAGGCCTCTATTTATAGGATTTAGGCTTGGAAATTTTGGTGGATTAGAATTTGGTTTGGAAATGAAAATTAGGCTTGGAATTTGAATTTGGAGGGAAATTATCAAAAGAGTGGTGATTAGTGGAGGTACATGATGGGAATTAATTGTGATGATGTAGGGGAATTAAAATGAGATAGTCTAGAATATTCCACACGTGATCAAAATGATGAAAATTGGTGCCAATTGTTGCTGAATTTAAATTTGTTGCCATTTTTCAAATTTCCACGAGGGTAATCAATTACCTTGATTAGAGTAACCGATTACTCAGTGCAAATTTTGAAATAATTTCCCTTTTCAGTGCACTGCTGTGGTTCGGCTCGATTCTTTTGCTTGTCAAAGAAGGCATGGAAATAAACACATGAACCTTGGAGTCTCTTGAATAATAATCAATTAAATCTTGGAAACTCTTGATCAAATGATTTTTGAATTGTTTTCATATCAACTTTGACTTTGTTCAGATGAAATTCATTCGAGCTGAGGGACTGCTTTTGATATCCTTGATCCAAATTCTTCTTGAAAAAGTTATTAAAGGAAAAAACATATTTTTGGATTTTAATATATGGTTAGTAAACATAAACAAATACAAACATCAAACAAAACAAGAGAACCGGGGTGCTTGGTGATCTCACTCAAGAATAAACCTTTAGAGGAGGGTAAGGGAACCAAATCTTGTGATCTTGTTTGTGGTATGAGATGCAAGAGACTTGTGGGATCTTAGGGGTAAAAATTAGGGTATTACACAAGGCATAAATGGAATCCAATACTTTGTCAATTTCTTGTCTTTCATCTGCCTTGTTAAAATAGTTTTTAGGGATACTATTTTCTCGAAGATTTTCTTGTTGGATGTCTACATCTTCACAAATCGTTACATCTGTATTTTCATCCAGCACTAGATCATCTTCAAGTTGCCTTATTTATTCGTCCCAGTGTTTCTTGTTTACCTCAAATTCTTCTATTTCTAATGCATCTTCTTCGTCTAACTTCATGCCTTGTTCTTCTTCTTTCACATATTCTTCTTCCATCCTGAACTCTCGCCAAATAAAATTATCTGGATAAAAGTTAGCTTCCTCACATTTATTCATAAGGATTCTTACCTCTCTCCTATATGCTTTAAAAATTCTAGTTGCCTCTTCCAAGGTGATTCCCGAATTAAGCGACCAACATGCAGGAGATACAGGTGGCAATGTATAAAAAATATCCATAACTACACAACTCAGACACTTTATTAGTCACACAATATAGAAGAATTCATGAAGCAACAATAATCTGAAATTTTGTTTTTTTAATGATAAAATAAAATAAAAATTAAAAATAAAATTAAAACTAAATTTTAATTGCGGAGCAACAAAATTTTAACTAAAATAAAACTCTAAAATCTATGATCTTTGGCAGTCCCCGGCAACGGCACCAAAAACTTGATCGGAAAAATAGCAAGTGTACTATTATTCCAATTTAGTAATAAAAGAGAATTTTCTCAAATGTTGATCTCAAGGACTGCTCGACGATATAGAGTTCTGGTTTTGTTTTAGTTAAGCAAAAGCTTTGGGGGTTTGGAATTGTTTAGTTAAAATATTAAAAAAATTGCTAAAACAAGAAGGAAATTAACTAATTGGTTTCAACAAATATGAGTAAACTATGCTAGAGATGGTGTATGATTCGACTCAGTAACAACTCTAAATTAACACTGCAACAACTTATTTTAAATAATTAATTACCGGTTCTTTAGAATGTTTACCCCTAAGTCCTTAGTGAGAAAACCTTTGATTTAATAACCTAATTACTATGTCCATAGATAATCATGTTTGAAATCAAGCAATCAATTATCAAGAATATTCATGTTTCTATAGGGTATCCCTAGTCCTAGGTGATATCTACTATAGAATAATCGAAAGCAAAGCATTAACAACGGCGGTCCAGCCTAATCATTAATCACAAACCAAACTTTGTTTGTCCGACAGGGCAAACATTAAGAATAGCTAGAGATCAAATCCATTATGAAAAAGAAAGATTGTTATTGCAATACTAATATCAAAGGCATTACAGATCCAGATCAGGGATACCTCCCTAGCTTTAGGGTCTAGCTACTCATATTTTCAAAAGAAAATCAAAACAAAGATTATACATTACAAGATAATATGATTGCTTCAGTCTTCAATTGTTTCCGCTCATGAAAACCTTCAATTCTCCAATTGCCTTGATCTCTCCAATCTTTGATCATCGAATTCTTTTGCAGCCAAAAAGTCCCTTTTTCTCTTGCCAAAACTCATCTAAATAGTAGAAAATCACTCAGATCGGTTGGAAATACCCAAAGCGTCTCCACAGCTTAACATATGGCGAAAATATGAAAAAAATCAGGAAATCAGCGTCACCAGCTGACACAGGCCGTGTCAGCCAACACGGGAGGCCGTGTCAGCTCACTGGATTTTATAACCGGAATTGTTTTGATCATAACTTTTGATCCGTAAGTCCGTTTTGGTCCCCGTTCGAAGCGTCGGAAAGCTAATGAAGAGAACTATAACGTAGTATAGATAAGAGAATTGGTTGCCCAATATATTATATGTTTGTTGATTTTTTGGGTCCAGGCATCCTGACATGGGCCGTGTCAAGTGACACGGGCACCGGTGTCGGCCCAGTGTCACTCATCAACTTGACATCCTCTTGCCCTCTTTCTCACACAGTCTGTGTCAGGAGACACGAGTGGCAGTGTTAGGCCCTCTGCTTCCTTCCAAAAACTCTTCTAAATTTCCTGAACTTCCATTTTCTTTGCACGAGTCCTTTGGGCTTTTCCACTCAGACCTGAAACCATCAAAAACTACCAAACCAAAGCATAAAACGCAACATAATTGAAATAAAACAACAAATCATAAAATGCAAGAATAAAATATGGAAAGTAAAAGTAACTCGAAGAAACAATGAAAAGACAAAACAAAGTGTTACCAATTTTATGGATTGATGTCGAATAAGTGACAGAAACATAATAGAAATGGTGACCAATCACAAACATTTTGGTAAGGAAGTAGTGATTGCCATTTCAAAAGTCCCTTGGCTTCTAAACTGTCATTTATATCATCAATACAAATTCCAACCTGTGGGAACCTGAATGTATAGTCTGAGTTGACTGAGCATAGGATTGGAGAACATCACGAAGAAGGGGTGGGTACAAATAAACTTTGAGCCTTATATCCTTTGTTTCATAAACCGTGAACCAAGCGACGATACAACCCTCAAAATACCTAATCGAAGCAGGGTTTATTTCGAAAGCATATTCGATGAGATAACGTTTCCCGACTCCTATGAGATATGCTCAAAATTTGTGTTGGCTTTGTAAAATTAATTCATATCCTAACTAGTGATTCGATCACAAGTTATTGCGATATCTTTTCAATAAAAACTTCAAGAAAAACATGTGTGTTGCATTAGCAGATTCAAAATTAACATTTTTCTGCTTGTTAACATCGCTTGATATCATAGAAGCTTGCATATGAGCATCAGTGATGAGCTCAATCTTTTGAGACTTGAAACTCTGTATGAAAATGGAAACTTATTTCAAAGAGGATGATCACATCCAGAGGCATGTTTCCTGAAGACTTTGCTGAACTGGGGCAAGTTGTTTCTCAGTTGTTGCTTTCACAACATGATTATCCCTAAGGGGTAAGTTTAAAGAATCGATTATACATAACATTGTCAATCTGGGGCAGTTACGTCGAGATTCGACAAATCTCTCCAAGAGTTTGAAGACACTAGAGAATTTTGGATGCCAAGTTTTCTGTAAAATCCTCTTGAGATTACTTCTTCTCATAAACCATGTGATCTGGGGCATTTGAGAATTGAAGATTATTTTATCCATTCACAACAACTGTTGTTCGAAATGGCGACTACCACGCAGTTCATCAATGTAGAACTACATTTGTTCACATAGCATTCTTCACCCATGTCCCCAGTAAGTTTTACTTCAAGTGGTCATGACAATTCCCCGATGGGTCTCTACTTCAAGCAGTTATGACACGTTTGATGCAAGATTTCCCTAGTTGGTGACCTAAGAATTCCTCAATGAATTTCCTTGGTTTTAACATTCCCAAATGAAATGGATGTTATTTCACTCCTCAGTGAATTTTTCACAACTTCAACCTTCACCATCAAAGTGGATGTTAATTTCATCCCCATGGAGTCTCAACTCTGACATCTACAGCTGCGACATTGATCCGAGCTTCTCCAATGAAGTGGATATTTATTTTATTCCCTGTGTGGCCTCAACTCTGGCATCTCCAAAACTTTCACTCAGACTACTTCAGCTCGCAGTGGATATTTATTTTATCCCCATGAAATCTTCCTAATCATGAGTTTGATCCTTTCCTAGTGGATCTTTCTCATCCTCAACAGAAAGCCAGATTCATCTTGACAATCCCCTAAGTGAAGTCATGATGTTCATCCCCACATGGAGTGCTCTCTTTTCCCTAGAGAAGTTTGAAGCCTTGATGCAGGACTGTGGTTCCATATGTGGCTTCCCATTCATCTCTAGTGATGTTTCTACCTTGCGAAGATTGGCCGAATATCCGTGTCGAGATGTTTAATTCATCTCCGGTTTACTTCTCTTCGTTTGTTTTGTCAGCATGGGCATAACATGACATAACATACATTCATTCATATAGATATTCATGTCATATATGCATTTTTCATTTTTGTGATGTTTTTTTATTCATTCACTTTGGCTGCGGTTATCCCTAAGTGACTTGGTTTGTCCTCTCTCTCCAGTAGAATCGTCAGCCCTAAGCAGAAAGAGCACATTTTTCCCAGTCTCCCCACTGAGTTTGAATCTCGTGAAAGATGGTTATTTTAGTTTTCTTCTCCATTTTCGGATAAAGATAAACACCTGTTGAGTTCATTCCTCAATGGATGGAGTCTTGTTTTACCGTTTCTTTTCAGTTATTTCCTTAATTGAACTTTGGTCCCTGACAATCATAATCTTGATTCTCTCTAGGCTTGTAAACCTAGATCGAGTGCACATTTATTTTGCACTTTATCTCCCCAAGAAGAGTCTGTTGAGATCACCGTTGAAGACAAAAATCCCATTCTCCAGCAATGTTGTTATGACATCTTCTTGGAATTGGTATCCATACAACAGGTGGCAGCCTCTTTATTTGAGCATCTTGTTTTATTCTCAGATTTTCTGTTTGGATGACAAATGGCAGTCTCTCTTCAAGACAATTTGTCTATCCCTAGAAGTTTGGTAAGATTATTAGCTTGTTCTCCAACGAATGACATCTCTCCGGAAATCTGTCAGAGAAGTTTGTTGAAGACTATACAAGTGTTTCTCTTCATTTGAGAATTCCTGATACAAGGACCTTATTTGCTTCAAGGAAATTTCAAACTACGGCAATATTGCTCCTTAGTGTGGTCATCCCCAGTGAGCCCACTATTCAATTTGGTTCTATCAAATGGTATCTCTCTGAGAAGTTTGGTGAAGATCCAAATGATCTTTCTCTTTATTTGAGAAGATATGTTTTACAAGTCAACCGGCCCGCATCTCCTTTGAAGATCCCCGATGAAATTTCCTAATCTCCAATAAGTTATGGATTCCCGCTGAAGTCGTAGATCTCCAGTAAAGTTCTGATCCCCTGTGAAAGATACTCTCCCATAAGTATTCACCATTCCGGGAAGAAACTGAGACCAGTCTGCGGTCTAAGACCCGGTACTAGGGGAGGTTTATTTACCCTTTTCAAGCTAAATGAGCTTGATTAAAGAAGAAACTGAGATCAGTCTGCGGTCCAAGACCCGGTATGAGGGGAGGTTTGTTTACCCTTTTCAAGCTAAAGGAGCTTGATTAAAGAAGAAACTGAGACCAGTCCGCGGTCCAAGACCCGGTACGAGGGGAGGTTTGTTTACCCTTTTCAATCTAAATGAGCTTGATCAAAGAAGAAATTGAGACTAGTCCGCGATCCAAGACCCAGTACGAGGTGAGGTTTCTTTACCCTTTTCAAGTTAAAGGAGCTTAATCAAAGAAGAAACTGAGACCAATCCGTGGCTTGCGACACGAGGCGAGGGGAGGTTTATTATCCTTTTAAACAGATCATTTGATTCTTTGAAGTTGGCTCTATTTCATATTCTTTGGTTAATCTCGGTAGTAGATACTCCGAAAAGTTTTAAAATAGAACTTTCATCAAGCCTCGACAGATGGTATTTTCTTTTATTTCCTGGCAAGTCTCGGCAGAAGATTTCCAGCAAACCTCGACAGTAGGTATTTTCTTTTAATTTCCTGGCAAGTCTCAGCAGAAGATTTCCTGCAGACCTCGGCAGTGGGTATTTCATTTGTAAATTCCCTGGTTATTCTTGGAAGTAGATCTCCAGCAGACTTCAATAGAAGATGTTTCTTTCTTTCCAGGATCTCGGCAGTAGACTCTCTGGTTAACTTTGATACATCTCTAAACTTCAGCAGATAGTTGTTTTCTTTTCAGATTCCCTGGTTAATCTCGGCAGTAGATTCCCCAGTGATTTGGACAGTTGACACTTTTTCAATAATTTTTTTTAACATAAGGTATTCTCAAATGAGGTCTAGGTCTCAGCAGTAGACTCCTCCAATTGATATCTCTTGAAATCCCCACAAATGGCCTCGACAGTAGGTTCTCCGAGTGGATGTTGTTAAAAAAATTTTCATCACCCTGTGCTTAAGATGTCTTGTGATTGTCAGTTGGTAGTCTCTTCCCCAGTGGAGTTGAGTCTCATCCCTAGTGGAGTTGAATTTATTCCCCGTGGAGTCTTTGTTTGCTAAGATGTTCCTCATTGGATCTTTCTTTCTTTAGCTGTGTTTCAGGGTTTTCCATATGCAATTATCTCCTATGGCATCATTTCTCCAGAGGATCTTTGTCTTCCTTTCATATCATTTCATATCATATCATGTGCATCTTGCGGTATCTTAGGGCCAAAAAATTTGCATGTTTGTATTTAAGTCTCTCCTATCTCGTCGAGACGAAGATTTCAATCTCCATATCTCTGGATAGAAGAAACTTAAATAGGGGCATCTGTCATACCCTGATTTTTTACCCTAAGATTCTGCATTTTTTGCTTTGCATCGTCTGCATAACATATCACGCATTTCATCTTGCACAATACCCAATTTATCAGCTGAAATAAACTTGTTGGATTTACAGCCGAATCAATCAAATTAAAAGTCAACTATGCGAAAAATCAATGGACGGAGAATTTTAAAATCGAGCCTGCCGACGTCGGTGGTATTTATCTATGTTTCGCGTAGTTTAACCTGGTGTGCTCGTTTGAATTTTTCGACCACTTTTCGGTCGCATTTCTGGACAGTTTAGGCTGTTTTAGCGAGTAAAATTTATTTCAAAATTTAACCAAACGCTGTATTTTTTCGATAAGTATATTTTACGCTGATCATTTTGGTGTATTTGTTTATTTTTCTGAGCACTTCAATTTCGGTCTGATTTATTCGTTTTTAATAGTTTTTTATTTTACTTTTGATTAGTTATTCTTTATTACTTATTCAGATTTTATATTTTAGAATTATTTAAAATAGTTTAATTATTTTATTTCTCATTTCCCTCTCTTTTTATATTTGAATTTTGAATTTTTTCTGTTTTTTACCTAATTTAAGTAAAACTTATTAATTAAGTTTAGGAAAAGCATTTTTGTTTTTATTCTTTTTTCATGAAAACCACCTAGCTGGAACAATACACTACTAGCCTACCCACCAGCCAAGACCAATCTCTCTCTAGTTCATCTCTCCAATTAACCCAAACCGGTCAATTACTCATCACTCACAACGTCACTGTTTTATGGAAAACCAACACATATACCATCCTCAACGACAAAATCCTCTTCTCATCTTCATATCACTCTCACTTCACTTTTTCATGACCACTCTTTTGAATACGCTTTCCACATAACATACAGAAAAAACAACCTTTGACCTCTCACTCTCCACAATAGACAATATCTTTCTCTTCTTCACATTTCCAAACAACTCATTTTCATAAAACCTCACCCTTCAAATAAGAGAAGAAAATTTATAAACTCATCACACGATTTCAGAAACCATACAAACCTCACCATCCAACATCCTCTCCATACACAACAAAAACTTTCACTTTATCAACTCCTCACAAACCAAAAAAAGGCCATTGCACAAAACACATCCACAAGACTCTTCTACCTGAGATATTACTTTCACACTCCAAAAAACCACATCTCCAAATCTCTTTCTGTAAAAACTTCAAACACACAGAGTAGAACAATGGCAAGACATAATGAACCACACACCCACACCATTGCAGCCGTGTGAATCATCTCTCTGTCATCCACCACTTTCCCTCTTCAAACTTAAAGAACAACCATCATCTTTCTTCTCCATTGAAAACCACGATACACACCGCCGCACTATGCTTTAAACATCCAAGCTCCACACTACTCCATCTCTCTTCACTCACACCTTACACCATCAAACTTCACCTTTTTGCATAACCTTTCCTCGCCATCTTCATCACGTCGGGCATAACATCACCCTTCGCTGCTCACCATAAACACAACATAACCACTCAAACATCTCAGAACCATAACTTCAACACACACCCTTCATTTTTCTCCTTCTTTCCAGCCGTGACGACTGAACACAACTTAGCCGCCCCTTCACTAGCTTCTTCTCCGCCAAAACACCCTTGTGACTCACCCTACTTAAATCATCTTGCAGCATTGAAAATGGGAAAAACCTACTGCAGCATTACAACGCAAG
Organism: Lathyrus tuberosus; assembly: GCA_022829125.1. Lineage (NCBI taxonomy): Eukaryota > Viridiplantae > Streptophyta > Magnoliopsida > Fabales > Fabaceae > Lathyrus > Lathyrus tuberosus. The sequence goes on along the minus strand of JALAZF010000283.1, from coordinate 5,629,197 downwards.
TAGAACCCAGTCATGCTTCAACCAAATGGCTTTCTGCCACCGCCGTCAATTTCGACGTCACATAACAACCTCTCATCACCTTCTTTAATTTTTGAATCACAAGTCTCCTCCATTTGTAACAACTATTGCCTTATACCCCTGCTTCTGTTTCGAACAACCCCAACATCCACCGAGTGAAAACAACAACACTGCCTTCCTCAAACTCTCTTCCACACCACGTTTGAAGCTTAACAATAACGATTTGGACCTCATTTCGATCAGCTCGTACACGGCGCAACCAACTGGGAGAAATAGCGAAAATAGAGAGAGAGTAACGTCGCGAGGCGATATGTGAACAGATTCTATTGAGGTTGTTGGTGTTGTAACCGCCGAAGACGCCGCCGTAAGAGGGCTGATGCGACGGGATGTTCTACTTCCAGTGGACCCTTTTTGAGAAGAAGAAGACGATGAAAACACGTGACCATTCAAGTTTGATGCTGAGGGTGTTTGGTTCTAACCCTATATGCCTTTTCCATATGTGAATTTGGGTTGGCCCATCATATTTTCTATCACCACCATCTCGTAATATCTCTACACATCCTCCCTTTTGTTTTTTTTTATTATTTATTTAAGGCTTAATACCCTTTTTGGTCCTCTAACTCTACCCTCTGGTCCAATTTGGTCCTCTTTCTTTTAAAAGTTTCAAATTGGCCCCTTATGTATTAAAATGGTATCACGTTTGTCCTGACCGTTAGAAACGTTAGTCCCATATGTATTAAACTGGAAATTTAGCATGCTGACTAAGCCAAATGCTGATGTGTTAAAAACCTTTCAACATGTGCCATGATGACTAAGCTATTTTTCATTTAACATGTGGCACACTACAATATACAAGTGATGATACATTAATTTTTTTAAATAATCTTCATCAACAACTAAGAAGAAAACGAAATAGAAAGCAGAGAAGAATAAGATCCAGAAGTTTGGTCGGAAACTGCATATATTTGGCCAGAAACTTCATACTCGCCGAAAACTGCATTCAACATGAGAAGTTTTGTTTGGTCTCGTCGTTGCAAGTAGTGAGGCTTATCAAGTTCTCATGGATTTTGTGTGGAATTACTTTTCTGAAACTCATCATCAAAATAACCCCAAAGAAAAACCCTAAACAACACTCCTTTAAAGCTTTATTTTTTAACAACCAAATTGAAGATTTCTGCAGAGATATAAGAAACAACAATCTTCAAAGAGTCCCAAATTCTGCAGAGATTTCTGTTTACATATAATTGAAAAGAAAAAAAAATTCCTCACCTTCAAAGAGCCCCAAATTCTTTAATATTGATCTTTACAAATCACAGACCCACCACACTGTTAACCCCCCTCTTCATTCAAAACTCACAACACTCTTCAATACCCTCTGTAAAAACCAAACAACAATCTAAACCTTCAATACCACAAATCGCAACCCAACGACCACCTTCACAACCCACAAATCCAAACTAAAACACCACACGGCCACCACTGATTCTCCCTCAGTCCGACCACTACAAACCCTATTCAACCGTCACCACCCTCAATCATCAGCCGCGTGAGAGAGAAAGAGCGAACAGAGAAAGAGATGCGTTCGAGAGCAGAGAGATGAGAAAAAGGAGCACGAGTGAAAGAATGAGCAGTAGGGGAGGGGGATGATTTCACGATGAAGGAAAAATGAGGGTGAACGAGATCGCGTTTCAACGTGATGAAAAGAGAAATATGTAAATATGTTCTTTTTATTTTATTTTAAACTCTATTTTTTTTCTCATTTTATTTTAAAACGCTATTTGTTTTTTTTTATTATTATAATTTCATTACATAAATGAAACATAAAAATAAATGACACATTGCCATTGTCATGTATTAAAAAGTAATGACACATATGTTAAAAAGGACAATTCAGCATCCAACTCATATGCCACGTCATCAAAGCTAACGTCGTTTGCTATTATTTGACGGTAAGGATCACTTTGCCTTTGTTAGATAACGTAAGGGACCAATTTGAAACTATTAAAAGAAAGAGGACCAAATTGGACCTGAGGGTATAGTTAGAGGACCAAAAAGGGTATTAAGCCTTTATTTAAATTAATTTCTTTTTAATTAAATTTCTTTCCTTAAGTGTTTTATTTTATTTTTTTTTATCATTATTTGCTTCCATTTGTTTTAATTGCTCAACATTAAAAAAATAAAAAATAAATAAACTTTTTTCTTTCTTTCTTCATTTAATATTTAAAAATGCCAAAAAATATGTTAACATTTTAATTTAATATTTTTCTTTGAGTTCTTGTGATATTATAAAAAAAAATCCAAAAAATGTTTCATTTTGTGTTTATTTTTATTTTAGTCATATGATTTATCATATATTCATTAGCTTGACATGGTTTTAGGATTAAATTATTGTTGGCCTCTTATTACATGCCTTGATCTCTGTGTACATACACTGTTATTTGTTCATGCCCTAAATTTTGTTGTTTGCACATTGTACATTATTTTCATTATTCATGTCTTGTTTGATATTTACTCGTGGCTATTCAATTTATCCGATTGCTTATGCTTATGTCCAAGGGAAGGACTTGTTATTTACTATACAGTCATACATTGCATTTTATTCATTTTCATTTTCTCACTCTTTGTTCGATCCCTGTTTCCCCTTTAGGTTGATTCTCTCTAGGATGTACATACTTAGATTCTTGACTTTAGACAGATGCCTCTTAGGTAGTTTCCTTTAGGATAGTTTCCCTTAGGATGTTCAGCTTAGACAACTCACAGTTAGTGTCCCTTTTTCTCACATGAGAGAATTAGACATGAGTCATCCCTAGTTGAGATGTAATTCTCCTACTCCATGACATAGTTGAGAAAGATGTTGATTCTTTTCTGCTTGAGAGAGGTATGTGGCATACTCGTCGATTCTATATCCGAGTCAAAGCCCTTCTTCTAATGTGAAGCAAAGATCCATCTTCCACATGTTTGTGGAAGTTTAGTCGAGTATTCTCCTCAAGATAACGACTTGTTCCTTCTCCTGAAACCAACCAACAAACATTGCTTTTATCCATAGTAGTCCGAACTATGGACGCTCTGATTTCTCAAAGTTTCTTTTGAGAATACGTACGCACAAAGCCAATCCTTGGCGAGTAACCTTTTCTTTTTACACCCTTTTACCCTTATTGAGGGAAACTACGAATGCTCTAATTCCATTCCCGTCAGGATACGTAGGCACGAGATGCGATGTCTTGGCGAGCATACTTAGGAATAGCACCTTAGGTCTTCCTTTACCCATCTTTACACCTTTAGCAAACAAATTCTAAATAACACAAATACTAACAAGAGTACTACAGCTACTTAGGATGCTAGCACCTTCCCTAGGTATAACCAACCCCCGAACCTTAGATTCTCTCTTTGCTTTTCATTGCATTGCATATTTATGGGTTATTCGTTCTTTTTCCCTTCCCTTGGATAAATTAAAAATCGGTGGTGAACTTCATGATTTGTGATTCAAGTTAATCCAATATCTTGATATCCAATTCTCACCGCGACACCTAGTCACTCAGAACTACAAGTTGATGCCTTATTTATTGTTTCTAAAATTCATCTTAATGTGACCAATCGTTAGTTGGTCCAGTGGTGATTAGCGCTGTACTTGGTAGGGAGGACTACAGTTTGATCCTCTACAACTGTGATCGGGAGGGGGCCCGAACCAGATTAGGAGGTTCAGTGGGACGAATACTGGTGGTGAAAGCAAAAAAAATCATCTTAATGTGTGCATGCTTTTGATGGAATGAATCATGTTCAGCTGTGTAAAAAATTGATGATTGATTAGAATAAGAAGAAGAAATGTAGAGAGAGAAAGTGAGAGACATTGTATTATAAAGAAGGAACAATGTTCTATTTTAAGTCCCACGCCGATTTTCTAAAACATAAGATAAGTGTATATATAGCTTATCAATACTAAACCCTTTGACATCATGGATGCTTAAATGATAGTACAGCAACATGAGCTTTATGCTTAAAACTTTAATTTCTAAAAAATTAATTAAAGTTATTATTTAATTCAATTAAAATAATTAATCAATTATTAAAAAAAAATATCCTATTCATCCTTTCCATTTAAATAAAAATAATTTTTTTATCCTAATCATCATTGCCACGTATGCAAAAGTAGAGGGGGACCACAAGAATCCAAAGGCCATCAAAATTAAGGGATCAGAATCACTGATTTTGTAATAAAGGGATCGATTGTTTAAAACACTCAAACTAAGGAGACCAAAAATGCATTTAAGCCTAAAAACAATTGAGAGCATTGGATGAAACGAACCCAACACTAGAAAAGTAGGAATGATTGTAGGAAAAAGTAATCATTAATAAAATATTTTAGAAATTTTGGGGGGTAGAAAAGGAGAATCCCTTTAATAAATTGGTTATTTGTTTTCATCATATCATTAAATTATAAAAAAGCCATAATTAATAAATAAATTGAAGTAGTGTTAAAATTATAAAAGGTGGAAATTGGGAAGTGGGACATTAATCGAAACTTGTTCCCTGGTGGGTAGGTGTCGTCTAGTATTGTTTATTCAATACTATTGTAAGAATATTTCATTTAATTTTTACCTTTGATGTGTTTGGCATAGTTGGAATGGAAAGAAAAGAGATAGAGAGGAGAGAAATCAAGAATAAATAGTTAATCTCTCTCATTTGGTAATGGAAAGAACAGATCGAAGAAAACATGTTTAAACTAACATCAATCATTATATAATGTTTTTCTTCTTCACTCTATTTTGTGACTATATTTGCAATGTAGAATATTAAAAATTGTGGGTGGATATTATGCTCTAAAGTAAACTTAATTATAAATTTGAAAATGTGATAGGACCTCTTTAATATTGATGACGGTTGACACTTTCCTGCCAATAAAAACAACATACCCTTTCTACTGTGATATTGGAGGCGACTTCAACTTTTATCCATTTCGTTAAAATAGTACACTCCAAAAATCACAAATTTTAGTTGGTTGGGTGCTAGAGGAAAAAGGCCTAGAATATCCATGCCCCATTTATAAAATGCCTAAGGCGTCGGACCGGAATAGAGGATTTCAGCTGGTGCATGGTGCAAATTAGCAAGCCTATAGAATTTATCGTATTTCTTGACAAACGTCTTACTATCTTTCATTAGTGTAACCCAATAATATCCCACCCTTAGCGGCTTGTGGGTTAGGCTTCTTCCACCAATATTGTTGTCATAAGCCCCTGATGTACTTCAACAAGAACTAGGGTAGTAGTATGTTCTCCAGACATCTTAACATGAGAGAATCCCTTCCCATTTTTTAGAGCCTTCCTAACATTGCAGATCTTTTTTTCCTCTAACTCGTCTTGTGGTAGTTCATCTGATTGTAAATAGTGTATTATAGGTGTCATCCAACCATTGGTTTGGATGACTTCGATAGTGTTGCTCTCGTACTCCTCTATACTAGGGACGACGAGTGTCTCCTGAATTACAGTGCTGTTGTACCCTATTCTCTTCGAGCTGGAGAGCTTGGATTGAAGGCTCCCCCTTAAATTATGGTCCATGGGAACATACATTATCTCGAAATCTTTAAAACATTATGACAAATCACATGCCTTTTTTAATTTATACTTCATGAGTCATGTCTCCTTAGTATGATATTCCCCGACGACTTATTTTTCCACCAATTAGGAGTCAATATTGGCTTTCAAATTTGACGCATCTTCCTCAAGGGAAAGGGACATGCCAGCACTTAGATCTTAATATTCAGCCTGATTATTGCTAGCCTTAAACATGAATTTCCATGATTGCTCGATCTAGTAGATTTCCTACTCCTTCTAACACTATCCCGAAATCACTTCCCTTTAAGTTGGAGGTGTCATCTAGCGATAACTTCTAGGTGGGGGAGCCTCCTTTCCCACTAGTGAACTAAACTCTATCAAAAATCGGCCAATACCCGTGATTTCTAGGTATATATTAGATGACGTACTCAAATAACTCAACCGCCCAAGATACCACCATTCCTGCTAAATTTGGTTTTGTCAATACCTGATGAATGGGATAATTTGTCTTAACCATTACAAGGTATCCTTGAAAATAGGGTCTGAGCTTCCTTGCGGTTACTAAATAGATATCTTCCTTGCCTCTCAATCTTCTGATATGAAGCCTCAATGCCATTAACCATTTTTCTTACGAAATAGATATCTCAACCCACGTTATATGTTTCTTGGACGAGTGCTAAGCATGGTCAGTAACATGCAAATAAAGGTATAAAGGAGGATCTTGTAGCTCCGATTTTCGTGATGCGACCACTATCGCATTTAGTTCTATTTTCTAGTTTATAATATTTATCCTATGATGCTTAAAAGGAAGGAGAAGATACCTTAAACTTACCCTGCTCGCAAGTGTTTTTTTCTACAAATGCTAAGAGATCTGGAGTAGGGGGTTGGTTATACTAAAGGAAGCTATTAAACCCTGAGTATCTATAGTAATCTATAGGAACATTTATTGTATATATATTTACTGTTGAATTACTTGCTTGCTTAAGTTTATTTGCTGCTTAATCGGGAAAGTTTCTCCTTTATGAAAGTCAAGGAAATGTTTTTGTTATTTTTTATGGTTTTCTATTGTTTTTGGAAGGTACTTATACCTAAGGTTTTTTAATAAGTGTGCTCGATAAGATCTCGCAATCTTATGCCTACGTATTCCGAAAAGAGGATTGGGGAAATCAGAGCATTCGTAGTTCCTCCTAATCTATGGGAGGAAAAAAAGTTTGTTTTCTATCTTGTTTAAAGCCCAAGATGATGAAGCTAAAAGAGTGTTTGGAAGATTTGACAAATTGTCATCTTCAAGGGAGATATCTCACCTATTCACTACAATCACTTAAAAGTGATGTCATAAGGGAAAAAGCTTTAAACTTATTGTATTAAGCAATGCGACTTTTTCCTTTATGAATTCTTTACATACCAATAGAAGGACCTTAACTTGGATATAGAATCGACAAGTGTTCCACTTACATCAGTTAGATGAAAGAAAAGTTTTTGAACCACAATAAAGGAAGGACTCCCACTTGGATTTTGAACCAACAAGAGTGCCACTTACATCAATTATCTGGGAAAAACAGTTTTGATTATGTGATTTGAATTGTAGTGATTAGAAGATAAATCTTCCTATAGAGATGGCTTAATGTCTCATTTGTGAAGAGATGGATTTATTTAGGTATCTTGATTGAAACCCAAGATATGAAGCTAAAAAAGATTGACTCAATTAGAAGTTTTATCTGTCTTGTATAAAGCCCAAGGTTGAGGTTGATTGACTGGAGAAATTATTTGTATAAAAGCCTGAGAGAAGGCTAATGAATGTTGAGGAAATTTGAAGATAGTGACTCAATACTGAGGATTTGACTGACTCTTTTGGGGATTTTATTTGAAGCCCAAGATTGAGGCTAAAAGAATTTACTATATAGATGACCAAGACTTGACTTATGCTTTTAAGAAGCTTGAGGGTCCTTGTATAAATCCCAAGAGGAGGTTGGGGGATTGAATGAGACTTCCCAAGTCTCCTTGTATGAAGTCCAAGAGGAGGCTATCTTCTGGAGATTCTTTGTAAGATTTCCAAGAGGAGGCCAGGGAACTAGTTGCTTGAACTAAGTTGTGATTTGAAGGGATCCTATTGTTTGACCTATGTCTAAACTCAGGATGATATAAATGTCAAGAGAAACTTAACAAAATATTAACAAACATGGTTGAAGATTAACAAGTTTAGACATTGATGTGACATGGAAGATTTTGCATTTGTAGGGTTTTTTTGAATGTTTAATTTGTGTGTTTTATTCTATTCACAAAGATGTTGGGTATTACATTCTGTCGCAACTGTGAAAAAACAACAGGCAGAAAAAAATAGAAGAGTCGCAACCGAACGTCATTTATCTCAACGGGGGAAAGGAAACGGTCGAAGAAAACCTCAAAAAGGGAGAAGACATGGTCATCGCAACCATATTATGGGTTCGGGAGTCGGTTACGCGAGAGGAAGGTATTAGCACCCCCTCGCGTCCGTTGTACCAAATGGGATCCACGCTTGTTGCCTAATCAAAGTGTGTGTTATCTAAAGCTACTGCTAAATGGAAACGCAAAACAAAAGGAGACTCGATAGGACTTCGTCATCCTAGGTCAACGTATTCCGTCGTGCAATGGGAAAGTCAGAGTCAACGTAGTTCGGAGGACTATGGGTGATGGGGGGAAGGTTGCTCGCCAGGACATCGCCGTCTTGTGCCTACGTATCCTCAATCGGACGAGAGAGAGGAAGTCAGAGCAGTCGTAGTTCGACCTATGAAACCACAGATTGGTTAAGTGTTTTATGAGTGACGTTAGATTCGTATTCTGGCAGTTAGGGTCGATGCTTGTTTGCGACAGAACGGAAATAACGCACTATTTCTGAAAATGATTTGAAACCCATCCCGAAGGATAAAAAGATTTGCATTTGGTTTGTGTTTTTTAGACAGAAGTGAGTTAAGTTAGTTTGAAACTCGTATTGCACTAAAGTCTATGACATAGGATCGAATGCGCTGCAAGATCTATCCAAGACGGGACGTATGCAAAACACCCTAGACAAGGTAAGGAGGGACTCATGCTTATAACTCCCCGTGTACTTAAGGCTCATGGCACATAATACTCGTTGTATTTATTATGTGTTTTGATTTGTTTTTGAGATGAGAAGAAAGAGGACTCAAAGGGTGGGTTGAAAAGAAAACAACTAGGGGAAACTGGATCCTGATATTGTCATGCACAATGGTCCTAAGGTTGAGATAGAAAGGGAACTCTACCTAATATTAGCATGCAAAGATATAGATCTAAGGTTAAGGTCTAAAAGGGACTATCCTAATTGTTAACATGCAAAGGATTGAAAGCCTAATGTCTCTCCTACCTCAAACTTAATCAGAAATTAAGTTGAGCTAGGAATCCTAAGGGATCATGTGAGTAAACACAAGTAAACATTATACTAATCAATCACAAACAAAACAAACTCAAGACTTAAACAAGTCTCAAGACTCAAAAGAAAAGAAAGAAGAACGAGATGAAGGAGAAGATGCAACATCAAGTAACTCAAGAAATGAGATTAACATAAGCAATGAGCAATGTAAGCATCATATTCCATCATTCAAGATAATCACCAACACCAAGTGCATACACCTCAAACCAAACTCCAAGAATGGAAGTCAAAACAATTAGGCAAAACAATGCACCAATGAACACACAAGTGACATAAAACCAAACAAGAAGTATTATCAACCATCAAACAAAGTGAAGTGAAGTCAAATGATATGAGAGCCAAGATGGGGAAGTAGCTAAGTCATATTGCATTCAAATCATGTTAATGATCAAAGAAAGAGCAAGAAGAGTCAAGGCATGCATCTTAACAACATTCAATCATTTGTCAATAAATAGCTCATGTAAAACACACTTAAAAAGAGTAAACAAGTGAGCTTAGGGCAAGGAATCCAAGTAGGGCAGAAGCATGATCATGTATATCAATCCAACATCAACTCATGAATAGCAAGAAGAAACACCAAGGATCAATTTCAAAACATGCATCAAAACTAGGCAATTATCCACTCAAGTCATCCATATAAGAAACAAATGATCATGTGAGGTAAAAAGTGAGAAATGATCACACAATGGACATCATATCAATAGGATCAACATCTTAAACATGTCATTCAAAGTAAACAAGAGTCCACAAGCATCCATTAGATCATACAAGGAAACATCTCAAAGAAATAGATCAAGAACACCAAAGGAGCAAGGTCAAAACATTGTCAACTTGGAAATTCAACCGCAAATAGGAAAATGATCAAATGAAAATGAATCCAAAGCTTTAATCAAGTGAAGAAAGCATGTAATCACATAAACTAATCATTTCTACATTCACTTAAGCACAAGTGGTAAAAAAGAATCCAAACAAGGCCAAGCATCAAGCATGTTCCATTCAAATTTAAGCCACATATAAGCATCAACCAAAAATAGAAACATGTCTTATAAAAATCCAAATAAATTCTAAAACTCATGTTATATCCATAAAAAACAAATGTGCAAAAGATCTCAACAAGAATTTCATAATTGCAACACCAATTGAACCAAACAATCTCACATAGCTAGCTAATCGAGCATTAATCGAGGACCATTAAAAACCAAGTGAAAAACAATCAAGAAATGATCACAAAGGCAGCATAATGACACTCAAACAATCCTCATTCACATGTCAAAACATAGCAAAAAGATTATGTCAAGAAAACAAAGCAAAGTCATCAAACAACCAAACCTTAACTCAAGGTCAAATTTGTAAAAGTACCTCACAATTAATTCTAAATAAAATAGAAAAATAAATGGAAAAATAAAATAAAAACCATGAAAAATATCACAAGACACCATATAATTAGAAATGTATTTTTGTTGATTTTATCATGCTTGGAACAATTAAAATAAAAATCAAATCTAGCATACATCAAAAATGAAAAATAAGAGAAGAAAGGAGCAAGTGAGGGGTGTATGAGCAATTGGAAAATGAACATGGATTCATCAGACACGCTAATGGGCCAGAGAAAGGGTGGTGTGATTAGCAAATAGACCCAGCCCACAAGTAAAAAAACTGGAAATATGACCTCCATGAAACGCATTGTTTTATTAAACGATGTGGCACTCCACTTCACTGGTCAGCCATCCACGCATGATCCGCATATGCCAGTCAAAGAATGACTTATCAACACACATCAGATGCCGAATATCAATAAAACATCAATAAAAATGGGAAAACAAAACACCAACTTGAACGATTTTTCACAAGGATGACGAATATGCAATTGTTTTCTAAAAAAGGTACCTCAAACATGATGAAATCAGGCCACAGATGAAATCCTACAACCCCAGATGGCAGAGAGTTGCGCGCTCAGCGTGGACAGGGGCGTGCTTAGCGCGACCTGGGACTTAAATTTTTCTTCCAAAACGAGAAAATTCATAACTTTTGATTCGTTTATCAGAATCGGACATTCTTTATATCGATGTAAAGCCGAGAAGATATTCTATGCAATGGAGATGAAATATGTCGATTTTACCGACCGATTAAATAATCGAGAAAGTTCCTAAAGTGATATATTTATTTTTAAATTGTTATATATTATTCTACTATGCAAATATGATATGTCTTGCCTATCCTACGATTGTTTAGCATGGTTGTAAGTGAATATGCATGCAAATATGAAAATGATATAGGAAGAGTGAGGAAACCTCAAACTTGAACTATAGGAGAATCTAGTAAGGAACTAGAAATTGTAGACAACTCTAGATGGCGATGCTCGGGCACGTGTTGTTGGAAGATACATCCTTGCCGAGTATTGGCCTAGTTAAGAGTGAAACACTAGTATGGAACATGCAGTTAACTTTGTGGTTTTAAAAGGCATGAGAGGCCTTAAGGCATTATAGCCTTGGGATTGTCGAATACAATCATATTGTTGTATGTGATCATGTAATCGTAACCGGTTTATCTTGAGTGTAGTTTCATGAGTCTCGGACTCCTCTGAAATGGATGCACAACTACTTGGCAGGTTTGATTCCCCGTATTGTACGAATGGCGCCCATGGAGCGTATGCTTGTGACGGTAAATGGCCTGTGTGAAGTGACGGTTCATAACGGTTAATGGCCCTTAGAACCCGAATCCATTCGTATGTCAAGTAGATTACAAGGACCTATGACTCGGGTCACCTTCTAGACGTAGAAGCGGATGGGAACAGGAGGTACCTTGGTGTGGTTATCGATTAGTGATACTTTTGAGTTGATGAACTCATGGCAGGTGTCCATATAGTGTGAGAATTGAATGTAGGCTCAAGAGTCTTTTCCCCTTTCCCCAGACTTGAGTTAGGATTGTTAGACCCTTATTAATCCGAGAGAATCCATAAGATAGGGAACTCACTGAGATTTGATGTATCTCACCCCACGTTGTTGATGTATTTTAGGTGCTTCAGGTTCCGAGAAGGGTAAGGATAAGGTCGTGTGATCTTTTCCTTGCTTATTGATGGCTAGCTTCCGTAGCGGAGTTTATTTTGAGATCATTGTTGATCTAGTTCTTAGTTTTTATCTTTTGAACATATTATGTATATTATGCCTTTAGAACTTTTAGTTGTTGTATTTTGGGGCATGTAATATATATAATGTGTTAACTAGGAGCTTATAGTGTTTCAGTACCAAACACATAGATTCATATATAACATTTATGCTTTGATGTATGAGTTTTATATATGGGTGTTACAACAAGGATATATAAATTCACAACATCATTTAAGATTCATATAAGATGTATATGGTTGAAATAAGTCATTGTAAGCAAGGGAAAGCAAAGAAACATTTAAAAGGATCAAAGAAGTTCTTTATGAAACCCTAAAAACACCACACACTTTGATCACTCATAAAAGTATTAAAAATAATTATTTTTTGTATTTTATTTTTACAAATAAAAAATAGACATTATCATGAACAATTTGCAAAAAGAATGGGTTCAAAATGATTAAAAATGAGAAAGTTATGGACATTTGAATTTGTAAAGGAAGTTAAGAAAATGAGTGATTAAAAAATAAGGGGAATGGTCCCCATGGGTGTTGAACCCACGCTGGTCAGTATGCAAACCAAAACCTTAGCCATCCCAACCAAGGCGCGCGTGTGATAACATGGTGAAGGAAAGATAATATATGTGATGTTCAAATAAAATCTAGAAAAATTAAAAAGAATTGGGGCGAGGGAGATTCGAACCCCAGTTCTGTAGGTTACAAGATACAAAGGCGCGCAGGTTTAACCACTGGGATGGTGATACATCTGTGTATCAAACCACACCCATTAAATGATAAGGGTGAACATGATCTAGGCCTGGCCAGAACAAAGGCGCCATGGCTATGACTGGTTGGGCAAGAACCGGGTTTTAGGGTATTTGCAAGAAGGTCATAACTTCTTCATTTCTCCATGAAAATGGATGAAATAAAGATGGATCTTGCCTAGAATTTCAAGAGGAATTCAATGGTGGTTTTATATTTTTCTAACAATGCCTTCATTTTAAAACCCGATAGTAGTTCCTAAATGGCTTCAAATTTGCAAGTTATATGCTACAACTATATACAATCAATAATAGCATTATAAAATGGTTCAAACACAACAAATAAGACACATATGACATGATTATGATCAATGTACATTAAAGCAAAGCACATTTCTTAAAGTTCAAGTTCTTTGGAAGCATACCTCTTGAAGCTCACTTGCTAATTTCCAAGAGACTTATTACAGAAACAAACCAATGCCTTGGGCACCTCCAATACACCTTATAGAAGTTTCTTGGATGCTTGGAACCAAAGGGAAACCTCTAGAACATAATATAGCTCCTTCTTGCAAAATGTGTCAAAAGTGGCCAAAATGGAAACTCTACCAAATGGTGTTATAGTTGAGAAACTATGGTTGGAACAATTTAAGGATGTTATTTAGAGAGTGTTTGGAGTTTTAGGTGGTTTTGAAATGGACAGGATCAAGACATGGCTTGAAAAATGCAGAAAGTCAAAGATATGAGGTTTTGATAGTTGACTTTCTGATTTTGGTGGTTTGAGATAAAGATGAAGGTTTGAACACCTTCAAGGGATGATTTGTGATGTGTTTGGATGGTTGTTTGACTGGTTTAAGCTCTGGTTTTGAAAACTCTAAGCTTACACTTTGAAACTTTGAAAACTTGAAGTAACAAAGGGAGAGTGAGAAAACAAGTCTTTGGTATTATTTTGGTGTATTTAAATTGATGCAAAATAACCTCTATTTATAGGAGAATTGATTTGTTTTGGATGAATAATGTTGGATGAGGGAGCATGCTATTGTCCAATGGATATAGCCATGTAGCTCTAACTTAAAGGCTAAGGTACCAAAGGTCTTCTATAGCATGACTAGAATCTTGACTCAATAGCCATTTGCAGGTTTGAACACTCATTGTTTTAGAACTGATTTGAACTGGTGTGGGTCTTTTCATGCCAATTCAATGTTTCACATAAATGCAGAAAAACAAACTTGAATTCATGGCTTTGTAATGATGGTTCTCACATGCTAAGAGATAGAATCCTTGACTTATGGTTCAAGTTGAAGATATTATGTGATTCAACAAGATTCCTTCTGATCTTGGAGGATGGCACGGCTTACAAAGTCATCAAATCTGTTTTAAAAATTATGTGATGCAAGTAAGCATGGAAATTGTCTTGAAAAATCAGTTTGATCATGGCATGTTGTGAGGATCATATCTCCTTGCTCAAGTGGAATCAAAGGATATTCTTGTACTTTTTAGAAAGCTGAGATATCCTACTTTAACTTTGATGTTTGCATTTGATCTTGATTCATCTTGGATTTTGGAGAAAAATGACCTCAAAGTTGGTTAAAACACAAAACAGATTCTGCCTAAAATTTTTCTAAGTGTCAAAGTTCAAAAAGTCTTGAAACCCTAACTTCATGGCCTCATATCTCAAAATATATGCATTTTTTGGAGATGACTCAGCCTAGCAATCTTTTTGTATGGAAGAAGATCTATCATTTGAGCTTTGGAGTAAAAAAAATGGTTGCTTGGATCACAAGTTATGGCCTTGTAAAGTTAGGTACTTGAACATGAATTTCCATAACTTAGTGAAATTTTCAATTCTTCCAATTTTGCTTCTTTTGCAAGTAACCTTGATTTCTTGATCAATCCTTGATTAAATGCAAGTATGGATCATGTTTTCTTGAATAATAGTCCTTGATGATCAATTTTTCCCAAAAAAGTCAAACTTTGACTTTGGGTATCAGATGAATTTTGTGCAGAGAAACCCTAATTCCTGATTTTCAATGAATGAATCCTCTGAGGCCATTTTAAACTTGTGAATGGACTTCAAAGGTATATTTGAGTGTCTTGAATCATGTCCCAAGGTTTGAGATTATGTCTTGGCCAAAATTCAAAGGTATGATTGACTTTTGTTAGAAACCCTAGTTTTGTGGTCATATGATTTCGAATCTTTGCATTGCTTATGAATCAAGTTATTTTGATCAATCTGAAAGCTCTGAGTTTTTGAAAAAATTTTGGTAAAACATAATTGTTAAATCAACAATGTGATCAAGCTAAATAATTCTGCTGAAGACGTGATGTCGAACAAGATGTCTTAACATGCATCTTGACATCTTGGACTGAATGGCTTAAGTTAGTTTTTAAACAGCTGCAACACTCAAGGAGAAATTGTTTCATGGATCAAGAATAGAAGACTGAAGCCCAAGGAAGTAGAAGCCTGTAAATAGAAGACTTAGACCTAGGTTTTGATATGCCTTAGTACTCCTTTTGTAACCTTGCTTTCTTGCGTAAGAAACAAGTGTTTAGGGTATTGAGAGTCGTTGGCTCTCTAGGTTGTAAGTCTCCCTTTGTATCGGTTGATACATTATGGTAGATATAGGTGTCGCACATATCCATAAGCCTTGAGGTATTGGATTGTGTATTGTTCTTGGATGAAGCTTTTAAGCAAATCCTAGTTAGCTTATTTGTCAAGAAAGCTTGACAAATTTCTGTATTGATAGGAATGATGTAGAAATCACAGTTGGTGATTAAGGGAAGTGAGTGGGGTATCTCATACCAGGGTTGTAAACGTTTGAGTTTATCCTTGGTAAAGATGTTCATTGGGTAGATGTTAGGTATGAAGTTTTAAACGGGGGAGTTTGACTTTGTAACAGTCTATAGATAGTGGAGTCTTTTTCCTGGATTGGTATCCCCAGATGTAGGTGAGTTGCACCGAACTGGGTTAACAGTTACTGTGTTCTTTATCATTCCACAGATTTATGTTTTCTGTTAGGGTTTATGATTAACATGTTAGATCAGATGTCGTGACATCTGTAAGTGTGCAGTTCTGATATTCAAGGTATAAGTTTCCTGTTGCGCCTCTGAGTTTAAATGATTATGTAGCTGTTAGCTCCTAATTTCGACACTACATGATTTCAGACAATTTGGCTTTAAAAGAAGTTATTCTTTGAAATAATAAAGCTAAAGAAGAAGGCTTCGACAAAGAAGGCCTTCGACCATGTTTGTGCAATGCCTGAGTCGAATGGAAGGATTTCAAGACTTTAAATATTGCTAAATCCAAGGAGTCAAGTCGACACGGTGAAGTGGCTATGGATGATGCGCTGCAGTTACAACTGAATAATGGAGGGAAGTTCCACTATTTGAATTTGAAAAGAGGACAGGTGGCGAAGATCCAGATCATGAAGACATGCGAAGTGCCAAGTGGCGTAATCTAAGAATAAAACCGTCAAAGGGTGGTTACATTAGAGTATTATAAATAGGTTAGTCTTAGAGTTAGAATAGTGTGAAAAATCAAATTGTACAAGTAACTCTATATTCACTCAAAGTATCCAGTGTGTCGAGAAACCAGTGAAGTGAGAATGTACGTGATTGTGATCACCCTTACCTTTTATTGCAATGCAATTTACTTTGAAGTTTCTGTTTTAGATTATTTACTCTGAAATCTCTTTTCACGAACTTTTACCTATCAAGTCATTTACATTACCCAGTCTTTACTTTGCAGTTTTACATTAAAAACCTTTATTTTCAAGCATTTACCTTTTCTGCATTTTACGATCTTTATGCATTTCTTTCCAGCATTTAACTCATGTTTTTCTTTATCAAACCTTTTACATTCAACCCTTTTTCTTTTCTTTGATGTATTGTTCGACTTAGTCATTTCCTTTATCTTTATCGCTTTCCTTTACACTTCAAACACCCCTTTTTATTTATGTGCATTGTCGAAAGGCATCCTTTATCAAATTGCGAAATATTCTAAATACACACACAGCACATGTCCTAGGATCAATTTGATCGATCCTGTAAGTTACTAGAACTTTATAGTTTTAGAAGATCAGCGTTTGTTTACCAATTTTCAAGGTAAACAAATTGGCACACCTGGTGGGTCAGTGCTAAACGTGGATTTAGAAGTTTGTAACTTTTAAATAACCGCCAAAAGGAAGTTTTATAACTGCCTTCTTAAGTATTGTTGTTTCATTGGTCGAGATTGTGGCAAATTATCGTATGCACTTGAGAAGTGGAAAGGTAGCCAATTCAAACGAATATAGACCAAAGAGAAGAAACGTGAGGAGAATGGCATCTGGCCAAGGAAATTCGAATCCCAGTTCTGCTGGGACCAATACTCAACTAAGCAGTTCAAGTGTTCAGAACAGCACCATCAATCCTCAAGAATTACCAAGAAGTACTGTGGCGCCAACTCCAGTTCCTTCGACAAGAGGGTCGACAATGTTAGCCATGGTGACAGAGCCAGCGTCTTCGACAGCGGGACCAGGGGCGGCATACGTGAGGCCTTACACTCAGCCAGTCTTGGAGTACATTGGCCCATCAGTGACAAATCCTCAGACTCCGCCAGGAGGAGGTTCGACGTACAGGCAGTTTCCTCCCCCAGGATTTTCACAGTCTTTGCCTAGGAACCCAATCTATGGCATGCCAACGGTAATGATGCAGAATCTGTGTACTGCACCCCCAGTATATTCAGAAAATGTGATATCTTCCCCTTTGCAGGAGTCAGGTTCTGGAATTAACATGGGTCGAAACAGCCAGTCCATAGGTTTGGGATATTCTGCTCAAGGGCCCAACTTAACAAATGAGTCTGCAGCATATTTGAGGCAACAGATGGATGAGAGCAATATGCAAATGGTACATACTTTGTCTCAAACGATGGGAGAAATTTTCCAGCCATTGATCCAGAATACTACTCAAACCAATCAAATGATGACAACCCAGATGGCACGAATAGCAGAGTTCATGGGAATGCCAGCTCCTGTTCAACACCAAACTCAAGGAGTCGAGATGAGGGAGAATGCCCAACAAATTAACCCAGTGAATCCAGGGTTGGTCGAACCACCTAGGGAGGAGCCTCCTAGAAATCAAATACCAATACTTGAAGAGGAGGAACCAAGGATGGTGCTAGTGAACAGAAATCAAGACGCTGATCGTGTGGTGAATCAGGTTCGACGCAACAATGTAGCAGCAGAGAACAACTTGGCAGCCTTGGTCGAAAGAATAATGGCTCGAAATGGCATGAATATGGGTTTTTCTAGGCCAAACTTTACTTCGCCTATAGTAGACTATATACTTCAAGCTGAATTGCCTCCAAGGACCAAAGTGCCAAAGTTTACTAAGTTTTTAGGAGATACTACAGAATCTACCGTCGAACATGTGGCGCACTACCTGATCGAAGCTGGTGAGATTTCAAATGATGAGAGTCTAAGGGTGAAGTATTTCCCTAGTTCCCTCACTAAAAATGCATTCACGTCGTTTACTACGTTACTATCTGGTTCGATTTGTAACTAACGTTTGTTCCATGAGCAATTTTACATGGGTCAGACGAAAATTAGTTTGAAAGAATTGGCTAGTGTGAAACGAAAGTTCAATGAGCCAATAGACGATTACTTAAATAGGTTTCAACTACTAAAGGCTAGATGCTTTACACAAGTGCCTAAGCATGAGCTTGTCGAAATGGCCGCTGGTGGCCTTGATTACTCTATCAGGAAAAAACTGCACACCCAGTATTTGAGGGATATGGCCCAGTTGGCTGACAGAGTTTGACAGCTAGAGCGTCTCAAAGATGAGAAAGCTAGGGTGAATAAGAACAAGAAGGTAGCTTAAGTCGAATACCAGGAGGGCATTCAAGAACTGTATGATGAGTCTGTTAGGTTCGACGAAAATGAGATAGACCTTGCTGAACTTAAGAATGGCCCTCCTTATTCTTGTAAATTATTAGTTCATTCGAATGGAAAAAACCCTGTCGAAACTGAAAAGAATGATAGGTTCCCAAAGAAAACATACACTTTCGACATCACTAAATGTGACGAAATTTTTTATTTGGTAGTTAAGGATGGTCAAATATTAGTGCCTCCTGGTGCTAAAATACCACCTTTAGAGCAAAGAAAAAAGAGAGGTTTTTGTAAATACCATAATTACTTGGGTCATAAGACGTCTCAATGTTTTCTTTTCAGGGATTTAGTGCAGAATGCTATTCAGGAGGGAAGGCTCAAATTTGGGGAGAAGACTAAGACCCAGATGAAGATTGATACCAGCCCCCTTGAAGTAGTTGAAGCAAATTATGCAGAGCCTGAGGAGGTCAACATGGTCGAACTGGTTGAATTACCTGACAGCAGTTCGGATAGTGTTAGTACCAACGAAGCTCTTAGCAGAAATGCCATGGTGGTGGAGGTTACTGAGGACCTTACCAATGAAGTTGTGTTTATTAGAGAGGCTGAAGAAATGGATGGCTATCAGCAGGAGCATTTGATATGTATGGCTGCTGAACATTACTTTAGTACCTCTTCTGAAGTTCAAAGGTTCGACACTGAAACTATAGTTGAGACCCGTGCTGAAGTTGAAGCACCAAAGTTGCAGATGGTGACAAGAGAGATTGCTGATCATTTAAGACAGTTGCACGAGGCTGCTGCAAGCCTTGATATTGAATTTTTTAAGATGCGTGTAAAAGATGAAGTCAACGTGAACATGGTCGAAGTTACTGACAAACAGGCCATGGATATTGATGAACAAGAGGACTGCGACAAACTGGCTTATCCCAGAGAGGATAAGACCATCATTGATTTTCTCCACAGGTGCTAGGGGAAGAATTCTGAAGTCATGTTGTGCCCTCGATGCAGTGCTATCTTCGACAAAGAAGCTGCTCATGGCCTCCAAGCGGGGAAAGAGGCCAAATCTGGACGTGAGAGGAAAGTTGCTCAAAAGCCAGGGCGTTTCGACCCAAGGAAAGCTACTCAGAGACAATATGGTCCAAGGCCACAAATTCCAAGGGCCAAGCAAGCTACTTTCAAACCCAGTGGAGAAGTACCAACTGGGAGGTGGGTTAAACCCGTCGAAGCAGCTGGAAAAGGGAAGCAAGGATGGAAAAGTTTTGATGTGGCTAGAGGTTCTTCACTTGAGTATAGGAAAGAATTCAAGTCTTCAAACAAAGTTGCCTATGTGTCTAAGAATTACAAAGGAAAAAATCTCATGTCGAGGTCCCAATGGAGGAGAGAGCAGAGGCGAAGGAAGGCTTTAAGAGAAGCTCAGGCTAGAGACTCGATGGAGACTAGCACTAATGTTTTGCTAGCTAGCAACAAAGGCATTGGCATGAGAACAACAAACCAGCTGCCGGTGGGTCGAAAGTTGTTTACTTCCAAGAAGGAAGAAGCGGAGAAATTTGTGGTCGAAACAGTTGAAGACGAAGCGTCGACCCACAATTTTGATTCAGACTCTGATGCTTCTTTGAATATCATTGTCAACGTAGTGTCAGTAATTCCAAGGGAATATGACAGAGTAACTGAAGTGGAGAATTTGGATGCCAATGCTGAGGCAGAAATGGCAGCACACCAACCTGTGTGCTATTATGTAATGAACAACGGCTGCGTCGAAGAACAGAATGCTTTCTTTGAGCGACCAACTGAGGCCATGAAGGGACACTTGAAGCCTCTGTATATTACAGGGAAAGTAGAGAACGTGGCTGTCAATAAGATCTTGGTGGATTGTGGGGCTACTGTCAATTTAATGCCACATTTTCTGCTAAGTAAAATTGGTAGATTCGACACTGATCTTAAACCCCACAACATGGTCCTCTCCAACTATGAAGGGAAGATTGGGACCACTCTAGGAGTCTTACAGGTTGACTTGACTGTGGGTACAGTGACAAGACCCACCTTGGTCATGGTGGTTGAAAGCAAAGCTAACTACAACCTTTTGCTAGGAAGGGAATGGATCCATGGCATTGGGGCAGTACCTTCATCAATGCACCAACGAATAACAATTTGGAGGCCTGATGGAATAGTAGAAAACATTGAAGCTGATCAAGGCTACTTTAAGGTGCCTGTTAATCATGTTGATGGTTCTGAGTTCGACAAAAATTTGGCACATATTGTGCCTTGTACTCCAGCAGAATTCGATCTCTCCCTAGATGACCATGCATTCTGCTCATTACACTTGCACCCACTGGAGGGGTTTCGATGGGACAGAGAAGTCATAAGAGAAGAAGGCAATGTCCCATACTATGGGCTTCCTGAGGTTGACCCCACAAGCTGGGGGAGTGAATTCAGTAACAATGACTGAATTCGACGCATTATAAAGAATTTCGGCCTATGTGGCCGAATCTAAGTTACAAGCGGCCCTAGAGGCTGCACACAATCACATGGCTATCGAAGCCAAAACTCAAATTTGTGAAGTAGGCCCTGGTAAGGACTTTGAACCTGAGCCACCTGATGGGCCTCAAATGGAAGACCAAGACCAAAGGCTTGATGCTGTGTATGATAGTGAGCCTTTAGGTTTTGAAAAGGATCCACTGTCGGATAATATTAAAATGCTGGCGCAGGATCCTTTGGAAGAAATCGACTTGGGTGAAGGAGGAGTAAAAAGGCCTACTTATATTAGCACTAATCTCGACCCACTACCCAAAGTCGAAATAGTCCAACTATTGAAGGAATTCAAGGATTGCTTCGCTTGGGACTATGATGAAATGCCTGGTTTGAGGAGAGAACTTGTTGAACATAAGTTGCCAATCATACCTGGGAAAAAGCCAGTCAAGCAAAATCCAAGACGGTTTGCCCTAACAATCCTTTCCAAGATCAAAGAGGAGATTGAAAGGATACTTAGATGCAAGTTCATTCGTGCAGCTAGGTATGTCGAATGGCTACCTAATATTGTACCAGTCATTAAAAAGAATGGTTCTTTAAGGGTTTGTATAGATTTTAGAGATCTAAATTCTGCAACCCCTAAAGACGAATATTCTATGCCTGTGGCAGAAATGCTGATTGATTCTTCTGCAGGACATGAATATTTGAGCATGTTGGATGGTTATTCTGGTTATAACCAAATATTCATTGCTGAGGAAGATGTCCCAAAAACTGCTTTTCGATGTCCAGGGGCATTAGGTACTTATGAATGGGTAGTGATGCCTTTCGGTCTAAAAAATGCTGGGGCAACTTACCAGAGAGCAATGAATTCGATCTTTCATGATTTTATTGAGACTTTTATGCAAATATATATTGATGATATTGTTGTTGAGTCCTTTTCAGGAAAAGATCATATAAGCCATCTTCGACATTCCTTTGAAAGGATGAGAAAGCATGGTCTGAAAATGAATCCTCTCAAATATGCTTTTTATGTGCAGGCAAGGGATTTCTTAGGCTTTGTGGTCCACAAGAAGGGGATCAAAATCAACCAGAATAAAACCAAAGCCATTATGGAAGCAAAAGCGCCATCAACAAAGAAGGAATTGCAGTCTCTCTTGGGCAAAATAAATTTCCTGAGGAGATTTATATGTAACTTAAGTGGGAAAACGCAAGCTTTTTCACCATTGCTTCGAGCTAGCAAGGATGGGCTCGACTTAGGGCAAGATCAACAGGAAGCCTTCGACAAAATCAAAGAGTACCTGAGTCACCCCCTATTCTCTCACCACCTCGTGGCAATAAGTGTATGAGATTATACATAGTTGCGTCAGATAGAAATTTAGGGAGTATGTTAGCTCAAGAGGATGATGATGGCGTCGAAAGAGCCGTTTATTACCTTAGTAGAGTTTTAAATGATGCAGAAACTAGATATAGCATGATTGAAAAATTATGTTTATGTTTGTATTACTATTGTACCAAATTGAAGCATTATATAAAACCAGTTGATGTGTATGTTTCTTCTCGTTATGACATTATTAAATATATGTTGTCCAAACCTATCTTGCATAGTCGAATTGGAAAATGGGCATTAGCATTAACTGAATATTCTTTAACTTATAAGCCTTTAAAAGCTGTTAAAGGACAAATAGTGGCAGACTTTATAGCTGACCATTCTACAAATGAGACCCCCCCTAACCTATCTTGATGTGGAACCTTGGAAGTTATATTTCGACGGGTCAAGCCACAAAGATGGGACAGACATAGAAGTACTTGTTATTTCTCCTAATAAAATTCCAACAACACTTAAGTATAAAATTGAAGGCCGTTGTTCTAACAACGAAGCTGAATATGAAGCTTTAATTGCTGGACTTGAAGTATTGTTGGAATTGGGGGCAACTCACGTCGAAATAATGGGAGATTCAGAACTGGTCATAAAACAAGTGACCAAAGAGTACAAGTGCATAAAAGAAAATTTGATTATGTACTTTGTAGTTGTGAATCGATTATTGAAAAAGTTCGACGCAGTTAGTTTTCCACACATCCCTAGACTGGAAAACCAGGTAGCTAATGACTTGGCTCAGATTGCATCAGGGTATAAAGTTTCGAAAAACAAATTACAAGATGCAATCAAAGTCGAAGTCAGAGGAAGGGTGGTGTCAGTAGGATTAGCCCCATCATATTTGGAAGAAACTAAGCTTGGATATGTTGACGAAGACAATTTCACAATTCTGGCAGTTGATAGTATAACTGACAAGGATTGGAGGAAACCTATAATGGATTACCTGAAAAATCCAATAGCTTTGACAGAAAGGAAAATCAAGTATCAAGCTTTAAGTTATGTCTTGTTGGGTAATGAATTATTCAAAAAGACTCCTGAGGGAGTATTGCTTAAGTGCCTCAGTGAGGCAGAAGCATACTTAGCCCTTTCGACTGTCCATAGTGGGGCATGTGGGGCACATCAGATAGGCCATAAAATGAAATGGTTGTTGTTTCGACAAGGCATGTATTGGCCTACCATGTTAAAAGATTGTATTGAATTTGCTAAGGGTTGTCAAGAATGTCAAGTTCATGCTGGCATTAAACATGTCCCTGCGAGTGAATTACATTTTATAGTGAAACCTTGGCCTTTTAGAGGATGGGCTTTGGATTTGGTCGGAGAGATTCGACCAGCATCATCTAAAAATCATAAGTACATTTTGGTGGGTATTGATTATTTTACCAAATGGGTCGAAGCTATCCCATTACCAAATGTTGTTCAGGAAGATGTGATTGAATTTATCCAGAAGCACATCATCTATAGGTTTGGAATCTCAGAGACAATTACAACAGACCAAGGATCAGTCTTCACTGGTCGAAAAATGCAAGAGTTTTCTAAAGAAATGGGGTTCAAGCTTGTAACGTCCACACCTTATTATGCTCAAGCTAATGGCCAAGTCGAAGTAGCAAATAAAGTAGTTATTGGGTTGATAAAAAAATATGTGGGGAAAAGCCAAGAAATTGGCATAGGACATTGGACCAAATACTCTGGGCATGTCGAACGTCCCCTAAAGAGGAAACTGATACTACCCCATTTCGATTGACTCTTGGTCATGATGCAGTTCTTCCTGTGGAAATTTATCTTCAATCAATAAGGATTCAAATGCATCATGAGATTCCATCTGAGTCTTATTGGAATATGATGCTTGATGAATTAGTAGACCTAGATGAAGAAAGGCTCCATGCATTAGAGTTGTTGAAAAGGCAAAAGAAAAGGGTGGAGAAGTCTTATAACAAAAAGGTCAAGATTAAGACCTTTTCAACTGGAGATCTAGTGTGGAAAGTGATCTTACCTATGGATCGAAAGACCAAAACTTTGGGGAAGTGGTCTCCTAAGTGGGAAGGTCCTTTTCAAATTATTAAGGCATTTAGTAATAATGCTTATGAGATTCAAGAGATGGAGGGTGATTTAAGAGTCTTAAGGGCGAATGGGAAATATTTGAAAAAATATAAGCCTATTTTACAAGAAATTCATATTAAGACGTAAATTTTATTCAAATTATAAAAGCCAAAATAGGCCATGTGAGGCCAAAATGGCATACAAAAAAAACAAGTACAATAACATAAAACCCATGAGAAAGATTATTCATAGTCTCTCCAATTAATAGAGTTGAGGAAGGCAACATAATCTTCGTCAGCTTCATCATCAGAGTTTTGTGCTTTGGAATGTCCTTTCTTGGGTACCTTCATCTTGGTTTCTCTCTTCTTGGCACGAGATGTTGCTCCAGTTGAAGTGTCTTTGAGGGCAGTAGTTGTGGCCTCAACTTTCCTTGTCTCTCCAGCCACCTTCTTGGTCATTGCCTTCTTTGAAGAAGTATTCATACTTGCTGTAGTAGGTGCAAGATATCCCAAGAGGGAAGAGGGTTTTATAGAGGCAATGCTTTGTAAGGATTGGCCAGTCAACGATGGAAATACGTGAAATGACCCTTGGGAATAGACCCTAGGGTTGCACTATTAATATTCCTTTATGGAATAGAAACTTGTGCCGTTGGAACACTAAGCTGTTAAAAGCTGCGCTATTTTTATGATTTCCAAGAAAAGAGGCAGAATACTTTAATTACTCAGTTAGCAAAGTAAACAATATGTTTTGCAAGTCGAAGAGTTGATAGTAAACAGAAGAATTTAGATAAAGGCCATAGGGCATTAAGATTGTCTGTAAATGGGGCCTTAAAAGGACCATAAAACATGATGAACAAAAGTGGAACTACAAACAAGAAATCATATGACAATCAGAAAGGGAGCTTCGACTTCAACTCAAGGAAGGTGACCTTGTGATTCTGAAGGCGTTTTTCACATAGAGCTTTGGTGAGTTTGGTTGCTGAAAGTTCTTTTTCAAGCGTTTGGGCCTTGTCAAGGAAGTCTATGGTGCGCTTCAGCTCTCTGGCCATTTCAGTATCATCGAACTCTCCCAGCTCAAGGTTGCGTTTTTCAGCCTTAGAAATCTTGTTCTGCAACTCTTCAATTTGCTGCTTCCAGTCATCAATATTCTTCTGGTTCGACTCCACTTCTTCCTGCCTTTTCTGTTGTTCAGTCTCTAGACTTTCGACCATAGCTTCTGATGCATGCGCATCATCCCAAGATGAAGCTTCCAATCCAGTTGTGATTTCAATGTTGTCTTGGATCTTGGGAAGGAGCTTGAAGTCCTCAGACATTTGATTCACTAAAGCAGTTAGCTCCAACAGGAATTCAGAAACACCTTGGCTAAGGGTCGAAAGGTCCAGCTTCTGAAGGCTATCTTTCAGAAAGAGAGGAGCAGTTGGATCTAAAAGTAGGACATTATGGATGTCTCCCTTGAAGAATTTGTCCTTGATTTTTTTAAGGATAGGACTGGCAAAATCATCTGGAGTTGGACCCCCAGAGCTGGTCGAAGTACTAAGACTAGTGCCTGAAGAACTGTACTTCTTCCCAAGTATCAATCTGGCATACTCTCGAGGATTTGACCATTTGAGAGCAGCCAGTGGGTCTCCAGCAGGGGATCCTCCAGTAGTCGAAGTGACCATAGGCTTAGGAGTTGGATTGTTGATAGGATCTGCCTCATCCATAGTCGAAGGGGTGTGATCTTGCTCAGTCCTCTCCCTATCTTCTTCTTGTTCTTCATCTTCTTCGACTTCCTCCTCTTCTACTTCGGTGGGCTTTTCTTCTGTGTCCATACCAATAGCCTCTGTTTGGTCGAGAGGTTCTTGATGAGAAACATCATCTTCTTCATGATCAGAACCATTGGTCTGGGATTGTTGAGTAGTGGTCCTGGCAGGAGAACTTTGGTTTGTTTCATCTACTGCAGGAGGTGGAACTGTAAGAGGGATAGGTTGGTTAATTTCGCTGATTGAGCTATATCCAGAACCAAGGTCAGAGGTAGGGTGATAAGTTGGCTCACCTTGGCTATTCAGCAGAGTTGTTGTAAAGCTGAAGGAAGGTTGTGGTGGGTTAGAACCACCTACATCAGCCTGAAAAACCACAAATAAAAGGAATAAGATTGAGAGAAGTCTGAGCAGGGAATCCAAATACTGAATGAAGATAGTACGCATACCTATACAGCCGCAGCATCAGGACTTGAGTTCGCACTTTCAGCATTGCCAGCAGTCGTTTTCGACACAACCCTGGAGAGTTGTTTCTTGACACCACTACCAGCAGGTGTCTTCTCAAGGATTCTTGCCGCCTTTGAGGGTGATTGGGTGGTAGTTCCAGAAGCTTTGACAAGCTTCCTTTTCTTCTTAACTACTATCTCCTCAGGGGACTCATCATTAGTATCTAGAGGAACAACTGCTTGAGCACCTTTCTTGCCCTTTTTTGAAGGCGTTGGAGGTTTTCGAGCAGCCTGAAAGGTGACGCAAATATTAGAGGATTGGTTACACAAAAATACTTAGGCAAGGGATATAAAGTACCTTTGTCCCTTCAGTGTCCTTTTTGACCCGACGAGCTGGTCTTCCTGGCCATGGCTAAAAGACAGATGATTATTACAATGTTAAAAATTGAGTGGTTAGTTAAAAAATCACAAATCGAGGGCCTCAAACCTTCATATATTTCGGATTTGACATGGACATCCTCGACCCCTATATGAAGGTATCCTTTGAAACTGTCCAGCGTATGTTTAGTCGCAACCACCCGTTGGGCTTTCGGTTGAGACTGCTGTCGAAAGAGTTTTAAGTGCTCACCACAGACAAACCAGTCTGGAAATGGGGGGCAAGTGCCACTCCAAAATCAGCGTTAGGCAGTCGAGGGAACTTTGGAGGAAAGAGTTCAAAAGCTACCTTATAACGTTTCTCAACAGGAACGTTTGAAGGGATTTTTAACTGATCCATTTTTTGTAGAAATTTCTCCTTCAAAGTGATAGCAGCCTCACGAATGGTTCGACTAATATCATCTGGTCGATAGACCGTTTCAAAGTACTTTTGAAAGGCTTGAATTTATTTGACATGAATGAACTTACTCTTCTTGGTCTTCTCCTGCACATCAAGAAAAGCTTGGTCAAGTAAGGAAGAGAAAGCAGCAACATCAAGAAATTGCTCACTGTAGTACTTCGACCACTAGTTATGGAAGGGTTTGGTACACAAGAAGGTGGGCTGAAAATACACATGGGAAAGGGTTGCTTTCCTAGCGTTCCACCGGTCGAAAGTGACTGCAACACTTCCTTCATCAAAACTGGCTGTGTGAAGGACCACATGGCCTTTCTTCCCATATAGACACTTGGGGAAGATCTGAGGCAACCCAAATTGTCGAGAGACAAGATTTGGTTGGTAAGCAATTAAGGCTGCCAGGTCTCTCCCAAGATTCAGCCTTTCAACAATAAGTCTAGGAATCAAGAAGGCTTCCCAGATCGAAACAGATTCAGCGTCGAGGTTGGTGGATGGATCAGGGAATGGCCTTGTGAACCACTCAGGCCCACATTTTCTCTCAGCAAAGGGAGCCATGCTAGGTGTGAACTCATGCCTTTTTGCAAACATCATAATATAACTGGAGAAGGCTCTCTTGAGAGTTTCCCATCGTCATTTGGCGTAAGTTTCACCAGGCGGGTACCTTCGACCCTCCTCTCCTTGATTTCAATAGAACCTTCATTGACCTACCCTTTCCTGGGAAGGCTAGCTTCAAAGGTTGCATTGAGCCACAACTGAAGTAGCCAGAGAGGGTCATTCAAGTGAATAGTACCTTGGCTCCCCAAGTCTTTGAGTCGAGACGCCCCTTCACTGAGAGACTCGTAGAGGTTCACCAGGATCAATCCACTTAGGAAAACTCCTTTATTGTTGTGAAGTTGGTTGGCCAGAGTGAGATACTTCTTGGCCACCTGCAGGTATTTTGAACAAAAAACATACCTCGACAGCCAAACGGTCAGAAAGGCAATGTGTTCCTTATCAGTGATTTCTGCAGTATCACGTTTGTGGTGGTTGATGAAGTGGGTGTATGTGAGTTTGGAGTCAGAAATCCCTATGGTATCCTCGGCATCAGTGTCAGGGTCATAGGAAATGCCATATGGTCGAAGACCTGTAATGGCAGCAAGGTCGAAGAGTGTGGGAGTAACCATCCCACAAGGAAGATGAAAGGTGTAGTGGGTGTTATCCCAAAAATAGAGTGATGTTGCCAGCAAGTTCAAACAATAAGTGATGTTGGTCTTCGACAGCATGAGTAGATCATAGATTCCTATGGTTTTCTAGTGATCTGCTTTGACCCTTTCCATTCTGGTCATCCAAAGGTCAAAATCCTTTAAAGGATTGACAGCTCTTACCAGCCTCGTACCATCATGAAGGTACCTCAGATCCATTTTCGTCAGAGTGGGTGTATTAGGAGAGGTTCCATCCTCATTAGGGTTGCTTTTTTGCCCTAAAGGTCTAGACTTACGGTAAGAAGGAAAGAACTCAGCCAGTTTTTCATTGGTGGGTTTTACATCAGCTAGGGGGCCACCTAAAGCATAGGGTTTATCAGAGATAAGGAGAGGGATCATTACCTGGGATTCGTAAATCTTCTTTGTTTCTTCAAGAAGAGGTTCCGGCAAGAACTGTTGGTTCTTTACCACCTTTGGTCCAGGGAAGTTTGAAAATGGCGGGAGAGTTTGCTCGAACAGAGTGGTTTTACCCTTTTGGTTTTTTGTTGCTTGGGGAATTGTTTGAGAAGACGCCATTGTTGGAAGTTGAAGAGAAAACGAGAGTGTGTTCTGAGTTTTCTTGAGAGAGTTTAGAGAACAAGAGAAATAAGTTGCAAAAATTTTGAGAATGCGAAAGTTCATAAAATTGGGGAAAAGGGTATTTATAGATGTTTGGAAGATGAGGGGACTGTGAATCCACCGTTAAAATGGATACGATAGTGGGACGCGTGTCCTATTTGGAGATCGTTGGATGGTGGTGGTTATGGTTAGACTATAAATGCTTAATCCCAAGAAAAGTGATGATGAAAACTGTTCACGAATACGGCTGAAAAGGCGTTTGGAGATTTGCCATCATGACATGACGTCATAAGCATGGTTGAAAGAAACTGAAAAGTTTCTAAATCATAGGTTGGTCAGTTAAGACCATGTTTTCCATAATCGAATGAGCAGGCGTCGAAAATTATGCTATCAAAAAATGACCTTCCTACCAATACTGGCGAAAGGGCATTTTTGGGGGGGCAATTTTTTAGCTCCTAATTTCGACGCTACATGATTTCAGACAATTTGGCTTTAAAAGAAGTTATTCTTTGAAATAATAAAGCTAAAGAAGAAGGCTTCGACAAAGAAGGCCTTCGACCATGTTTGTGCAATGCCTGAGTCGAATGGAAGGATTTCAAGACTTCAAATATTGCTAAGTCCAAGGAGTCAAGTCGAGACGGTGAAGTGGCTATGGATAATGCGCTGCAGTTACAACTGAATAATGGAGGGAAGTTCCACTATTTGAATTTGAAAAGAGGACAGGTGGCGAAGATCCAGATCGTGAAGACATGCAAAGTGCCAAGTGGCGTAATCTAAGAATAAAACCGTCAAAGGGTGGTTACATTAGAGTATTATAAATAGGTTAGTCTTAGAGTTAGAATAGTGTGAAAAATCAAATTGTACAAGTAACTCTATATTCACTCAAAGTATCCAGTGTGTCGAGAAACCAGTGAAGTGAGAATGTACGTGATTATGATCAGCCTTACCTTTTATTGCAATGCAATTTACTTTGAAGTTTCTATTTTAAATTCTTTACTCTGAAATCTCTTTTCACGAACTTTTACCTATCAAGTCATTTACATTACCCAGTCTTTACTTTGCAGTTTTACATTAAAAGCCTTTATTTTCAAGCATTTACCTTTTCTGCATTTTACGATCTTTATGCATTTATTTCCAGCATTTAACTCCAGTTTTTCTTTATCAAACCTTTTACATTCAACCATTTTTCTTTTCTTTGATGTATTGTTCGACTTAGTCATTTCCTTTATCTTTATCGCTTTCCTTTACACTTCAAACACCCCTTTTTATTTATGTGCATTGTCAAAAGGCATCCTTTATCAAATTGCGAAATATTCTAAATACACACACAACACATGTCCTAGGATCAATCTGATCGATCCTGTAAGTTACTAGAACTTTATAGTTTTAGAAGATCAGTGGTTGTTTACCAATTTTCAAGGTAAACAGTAGCACAATGTCTTGACATGTGTTAGGACATCTGCTGTCTACGTAGGCCATAATTTCAATTGGTATCAGAGCAGGCATCCTGTCTGGTTCTAGATGAGATCTTTGGGAGATACTTTCTGGCGTTTAAACAAGGAGTAGTTTTGAAGATCATATCAATCAACTCATACATACTCAAGGGTATTAATGGATGAGATGGATGTTTTGGATCGAAGAGAGCAACCCAGAGGTTGTTTATGTTGCTGAGGAGATTCTACAACAACTACAGGAGAAGTGGCTAGTTCTCTTGTTGGTGTGTCTTATAAGATGTTGTGACATCTTATTAGGGCAAGCAGGATCTGTTTCTTGGTGGTTCAGCTGCATGTGTTTCTGATGGAAGAGCTCTAGAATTATGGAATTTTGGAGTTGTTAGTGAAGACAGTTGGTGGAAGGTCTTAATCGTCGGCCTCTATGTTTGAAGATATCTGCATTCTTTTATTCCAAAGTCGGGAGCGATAGAGTGAAAGGAGTTGTGGTTAGATATCTGGTATGATGACTTGGTACTTGGAAGCTTGGTTTCTTGGTACAGTTAAAGTCAGTTGAAGAGGAGAGGAGTTGAGTTTAAGTTTATCAGGTTCTTGCTCTAGGAGTTTGATAAATTATTGGTTGGCTAGGTTGTCAAAGATACTTGAGAATTCTCTCAAGTCCACTCATAAAGGCATCTATGTCGTGTATCTAGAGTCTTCTAGTTACTCTTCTGCCTAGAAGGTGTTTCTTTGAAACACAATCTGAAGAAAGTGGAGGTGATTTATTTTCACCATCCAAAAACAGTAAGGAAGATTCATCTCTCTTGACCCTAAGAGTGGATCCAATCTGATTAAAGAATTATTGAGGTAATTAAGATTTGTTCAGATAAAGTCTTAGTTACTTGAGTCAAGGGTGGCAGCCTTGGTATCTCAACATTGTCCTTTGAAGAAGATACTTGCAAAAAGATTGAATACTTTATAAGTGTTCATGACATGATCTAGTGGAGCTCAGCTACAGCAGTGAAGAAGGGTTATTGGACAAGGATTTAAGATCAATTGCTATTTATGGAATCCACAAGTATTTAATTGATTATCCTTGAAAGTCAAGATTGTTGATGTTCAACAAGATGTTGGAACATCTCATCATCAGAGTTTGTGCAGAATCATGGGAGGGGTACTGCATACGCTTTAGCATCTGTTTTGTCTTAGGTGGTGACCTAAGAAGTGGTCTCAGTCGGGTGTGACAGAAGCATGTGTTCTCTGGAGAGTTTCCTAGCAAGAAACTAGTTTGGACTTTGATGTTGTTGAAGATAAGGATGAAGACATCATAATCTTGATGGTTATAGCTTGGATCAGTTTATTTCTAATCTAGGTGCTTTGGAGCATGGATCTTGCTCTTTTTGTTGAAGGTCAAAGTTATGTGGCAGTTATCTCTAACTTTCTACAGTCTGGTCTACTAAGGAAAGTGGCATTCTTTGGTATGGCTATGGTGTAGTCTTGGACTACTTATTTTCTGAAGATTCAAACGTGGCAGGTTTGAAGGCTTTGGAGTTCTAAAGCATGATGGAGGTTGTCTACTCAAACTTGGTTGTTGAATCGAGTCTATGAGAGCATAGAACTCTTGTTCTGCGAAGGGAGGGGGTTCTTCTAAGTGGCGGAAGGAGGAGCTGAATTCAACAGTTTGATGTTCTGACATCTAGCTTAACATCAGAGGTCTCAGCTGGTGATGTGGCACATCAGCTTAAGATAAGGTGGATCTACAGTAGAATGGAAGTTGTGGATGCTTCAAAAAGGTCTATCTCATGCAGTTTGCGGGAGCTGTGGATGGGAAGTTGTTACATGACTAAGAGGCTTGGTGGATCCAAGATGTCTTGCTATGGGGCAAGTAGTTCATGTGACTTGAATATCTAATTTCATTAGTGGATCAGTGTATCTTGTGGGAGTTCTGAAGAAGATTGAGATCAATCAAAAGGTGGCATTTGGTTGGTTTCATTGTGTGCATTCAAGCAGGATGCTTGAAACTGATTGCTCTTGTACAGAAGAGTAGTTAGTTGAAACTGTAAGGAGGTTCTGGTTCTCTGGGAGCTTGTGGCAGAAGTTATCGGTTGAGGATGGAAGCATACTTTCTTTTGGTGGATGAGAGTTTATTTCTCTCTGGGTTTTTGAAGTTTTCTTTGTTCAAACTGGTGGCGCAGTGTTGTGTGAAGATATTTAGTATGGATTACTATGCTGATAGTAAGTCCAGTGGTGGAGCATATCAAGAACCATGGTGTGTGGTGTCTGTGATGTGTAGAAGATGTCATAACTGATGTTAGAACATCTTTGGGTTAGTTATCCTCGGTGAAGGATTTCAGGTTCTGTGAGGAACTGGTTACTTGCATCGTGTCTAAGAAGTATCTACATTGTTATATGGGAGAATGATGGAGTAGAAGAACTGTCTTGGAGGTCTGATGTAAGGTTTTTGGAAGACTAAAGTGGATCATATGTTGATTGCATGAAGGTTTGGTTTCTGATGCGTTCAAAAGTGGATATTCACCAGAAAATCATAAGTATTCCAGGTTATCATACAGGAGAATGATAAGGAATGACTGTCTTGGATTGTGGGGTGTCTATCTCTATTACTGGCTGGGTAAGGTTAGTGGAAAATCTTGCAAAGGGAATGTTGCACTTGGCTGCAAGTCATGCTAGTAGTGGATCAGTTTAGCAGTTGTGAAGTTCTGGAGCATGCATACGATAGCAGACATCTTTATAACAAACTAAGGGGCCATGTGCGTCTCTTTGAGGAATGTGAAGCATTCTGATTCAATTGGTTTGTGCCTCAAGCAGCTGGAGGTCTATACATGAGAATTCAAGAGGAGTTCGAGTGGTGTGTAGATGGTTGCAGGATGGGGGGATCAATGGGACTTTGATCTCAAGCCAAGAGTTTGTTATGGTTGGTATACATTTCCTCACGGGTAGCATGATGGTGATCATGTGTGAGTGATTACTGTTTCTTGTCAGGGGAAGCAATAAGAGAGTTGATGATTGTGTTCAGCTAGTAAGTTGAACTGAGGGTGCGCTATTGAAGAGATGAAGATGCGTCTTATGTTTTCCATTCATTAGCTTGGGTGTTCTGTGGAGGAGCACTAGTTACCTTAGATAAGGGGAGATGCCCCTTGATCTAAGATGAATTACTGGGAGGATGCAGTTGAAGTTCCAGTTTGCATTTGTGCGTCAAGCAAGCTGAGATGTCAAGGAGGATGTCTTGACATTGTTGTATTGTTGCAAGTTGGGGGAGACTTGGCAGTGCATGTGAAATGGTTCTTATTGGATACTTAAGAATCATTGATTGAGTCTGGGGAATTTATTTTTCTCTGCAGGTTGTGATCACAAAACTGTGAATATTTTTTTCAATACAGATATTTTCTTTAGCATTATTGGGTGTGACTTGGTCGAGGACGTCATAGTAGTGAAGAGTGTCTGGAGAATCTCTGACTGTCTGATGACAAAAGTATTGATTCCGTCTTGGGAAAACGCTTATGGTGTATACTTGTCAGAAGGACGTGTAAAATCTTGTCCTTGAATTGTGTATACTTATCAGAAGGACGTGTAAAACTCTTAGCATTGTTAGAACTTGTACTTCAACAAGAATCTGTCCAAAATGAATAAAGACATAAAGACAGGGTAGTGGTTGACACAATTCAAATAAGGGGATCTCAAAATTCATCTTACTCATCGTTGTATCACTCTTACTGTTGTCTTTATGGATTATATAAGGTTCTGGGTGAGCACTCTTTGGATCTGGATATACCTTGGTAATATTTGTCAAATTGTGTCTAAAAAGGTTGGATAAATGTTCTGATTTGGATATACCGTGCATATGTGTTTTAGCCAAATTTTGCCAAAAAAGGGGGAGATTGAAAGCTCTGAGTTTTTGAACAAATTTTTGTAAAACATAATTGTTAACTCAACAATGAGATCAAGCTAAATAATTCTACTGAAGACGTGATGTCGAACAAGATGTCTTAACATGCATCTTGACATCCTGGACTGAATGGCTTAAGTTAGTTTTTAAACTGCTGCAACACTCAAGGAGAAATTCTTGCATGGATCAAGAACAGAAGACTGGAGCCCAAGGAAGCAGAAGCCTATAAATAAAAGACTTGGACCTAGGCTTTGATATGCCTTAGTACGCCTTTTGTAACCTTGCTTTCTTGCGTAAGAAATAAGGGTTTAGGGTTTTGAGAGTCGTTGGCTCTCTAGGTTGTAAGTCTCCCTTTGTATTAGTTTATGCATTGTGGTAGATATAGGTGTCGCACATATCCATAATCCTTGAGGTATTGGATTGTGTATTGTTCTTGGATGAAGCTTTTAAGAAAATCCGAGTTAGCTTGTTTATCAAGAAAGCTTGATAGATTTCTGTATTTATAGGAATGATGTAGAAATCACAGTTGGTGATTAAGGGATGTGAGTAGGGTATCTCATACCAGGGTTGTAAACGTTTAAGTTTAGCCTTGGTAAAGATGTTCATTGGGTAGATGTTAGGTATGAAGTTGTAAATGGGGGAGTTTGACTTTGTAACAGTCTACAGATTGTGGAGTCTTCTTCCTGGATTGGTATCCCCCAGATGTAGGTGAGTTGCACCGAACTGGGTTAACAATTACTGTGTTCTTTATCATTCTGCTGATTTACGTTTTCTGTCAGGGTTTATGATAAACATGTTGGATCAGATGTCGTGTCATCTGTAAGTGTGTAGTTCTGATATTCAAGGTATCAGTCTGCTGTTGCGCCTCTGAGTTTAAATGATTATGTAGCACAATGTCTTGACATGTGTTAGGACATCTGTTGTTTGCATAGGCCATAATTTCATAATCCAATCATATGAATGGACTAATATGATGTATTTGAGGTTCTTGAAACATATCTTGTGGTCTTGGACCATGCCTTGCTCCACAAGTTATCCCAAGGATTGAATTAGGTAAAAACCCTAATTTTGGTGCACTGAGGATCTTGATGCTTGTTGATTTTGAAATGAGGCAAACTTGTACTTTATTATTTGATGAATGAGAGCTCTTGGACTTCATGGATGAATGATATACTTGATATGTTAAAGATCAAGTCAATTTTTGATTGATCCTTTGCCTGAATCCTTTAGGAGGCTCAAAACCCTAATTTGCAGTTAAAAATGAAACAAGCAACAAACTTTGTGTTCTCTAATGGGTTAGTGATGATGAAAGTATATTTATATGATATGCAAATGATGTGGGATTATAGAGTTAAAATTTAGGGTATGTTAGATGCCCCTATTTAATCTTCTTGGACCTGAATGATGAATGATGAATGATGAAAATATTCAGGCATTCGAGGTAAAAGAGGATTAAATATTAGAATACCCAGATTTTGATTGTGAATGTAGATGATATGATAACTTAACAATGACAAATTTCCAATGCTGGAACATGTTTATCCATCGTCTTTTACTAAGTGATTCTTCTTAGAAAACGTTAAAACTTCCCCTCGATCCTGGTCTTCAGCCATGGAACTGGTCTCAATTTCTTGAAATAAACTCCCCCTTGATCATGGTCTTCAGCCATGGAACTGGTCTCAGTTTCTTCTTATCAAGTCTTTCTCTTGACAAGGTTTAGGCAGATAAGCTTTTGAAAAGATGATCACTTGCTGGACTAATAATTTTTCCGGGGATCTTCGAGGAGATGCGAGCTAGTTATCTTGTAAGACAGATTTCAAAATCTGTAAAGGTCTTCATCAAACTTCTCACTAGAATTCACTTGAGGAGATGACATTTGATGGAAGTAGGCCTCATCATACTTCTCTTCAAGACTTCTTCGGAGAGATGCCATAGGAGGAGCAAAGATCTGATAGCAGACTTACTGGGGGATGCCACAAACTATAAATGCAGAGTTTTGTAAACTTCTGTGTTGAGATGCTATTTGCTTGGAGAGATTTCATCATACTTCCCTTCGAGACTTCTTTGGAGAGATGTCGTGTGATGTAGGAAAATTTTGAGGTGTTGATGACTTTTTTGAAAGAGGGACAAACTTCTCGGGAAGAGATTGCCATTTGTCGATCTATCGGGAATTTCTGGGACAAAAAAAAAGCTTCTTAAGAGATTGTCACTTGTTTTGTTAGGTGTAAATTCCAATGAGGAATAAACTTATCTTTGTTGGTGATAGACAAACTGTTCTGAAAGAGACTGCCATTTGTCGATTGGTAGATACTTCTTAGGATATGTGATGTCCTTTCTACTAAGAGATTTTGCTGAAAAGTTTCCACTTGGGGTTTTCCTTTATCTGGTAAAGAAAACTGTGACTTCTTTGGGGAAGAGTAAGGTTCCAATGGATGTCTTTCTCCCCTAGAGGTTCAAGTTATCAAAATGGTTAAGGACTGACTTCAATTCGAAGAGACTGTGTAAAGGAAGATATTTCCAGACGAGGAATGAACTCAAACTGGGAATTTTATCCTATCTAAGTGTGGAAAGGAAAACTGAAGTGACACTTCTACGAGAATCAAACTCAGTGGGGATTTTTAGAAAGAATGTATATTTTTTCTTAAAGTTGACAACTCTATTTGAGAGAGGAAAATACTTGGGGATGAACACAACCAAAGTGAATAACGCAACTTATGCATTATGAATATGAATATGAATCGATTATGTATGGCATATGAATGAATGTTATGCTTATGCTGACAAAACAGACACGACACACAAACTGGTGATGAACAAAACCCAATACTCGACCATTTTGGGGAATAGAGGCACCACTGGTGTTTTTAATGATAAAACCCTGTCGGGGAAAAGGACCATATCTTATCTTGAGGTAATGATCTGCCATTCGGGGATATTTATGAGTTTGATCGCAAGAGCATTCGATTTGTATTTCGAGGTTTTAATCACTCTTGCAGAAACTGTTGCTATTCCTTATTATGTTCATAAACCAAAGGAAATTGCCACCTTTACTTTAAAAGCGAAAAGGTAAATTCATTTTTTTATTTCAAGAATGAAAATCAGATAAAAAATGTCATTTATTGCAACCAAAAGGCACAAAGGCTTAAATTTTCGTTAATAGGGTGGTAATCAGCCAAGTGCATGATTCCATGGAGTATTACAAAGTTAGAAAATGCTAATTTAAAGGGAAAGGGCTACATTGAAACATAATGACCATTATCCTTATAACAATTTTGAATTCCAAGTACTCTTGAACTTCCGTTAAAAGTGACTTGCTTGAAAATTCTTTGATAGATGACATTTGCCAGAGATGATCCAATCTTTTTGGATGTAGTTACTTGCCATAAATCCCTAACTTTTGCCTAGATTGCCTTTTCAGCCTTTCAATCTATCGGGATGATTATTTTCTATTTATGTCTCTAATTTTTGCATGGACCACCCTTTCGGGTTTTCAATCCACCAAGACGCTCTTTTTTTTACCTAAGTCGCCCTTTCGGGTTTTCAACTTAGCGAGCTGTTTTTTGTTTTTTGTTTTTAGGGGAAGTATTTCTTGATTGAATCGACA
The DNA here is from genome assembly GCA_022829125.1 of Lathyrus tuberosus. Taxonomy (NCBI): domain Eukaryota; kingdom Viridiplantae; phylum Streptophyta; class Magnoliopsida; order Fabales; family Fabaceae; genus Lathyrus; species Lathyrus tuberosus. The sequence continues at coordinate 5,590,853 of JALAZF010000283.1, read as the reverse complement.
TTTGTAGGTCGAGTGAAGTCTTCACCATCCATAGTTGTGAGTTTTAAAGCACCGCCTGGGAAAACTTTCTTAACAACACATGGGTCATCATAAATTGGAGTCCAAATGCCCCTGGAGTCGGTGAGGAAAGACTGGATCTTTTTTAGCACGAGGTCGCATTCTCTGAATACCTGAGTTCGAACCTTTTTGTCAAAACTTTCTTCATCCTTTGTTGATATAACTGGCCATGTCATGAAGCCGTCATTCTCTTTTCTTCGATTAGATTTAGTTCGTCGTACCTACTTTGACACCATTACGCTTCTGTTAGCTTGGCTTCCATTAATACTCTCATTGACGGGATCTCAACCTCTATGGGGAGCACTACTTCCATGCCATATACTAAAGAGAAAGGGGTTGCCCCTGTTGAAGTGCAGACGGATGTGTGATAACTGTGAAGAGCAAATGGGAGCATTTCGTGTCAATCCTTGTAAGTCATGACCATTTTCTGAATGATTTTCTTGATTTTTTTGTTAGCTGCTTCAACCACTCCATTCATCTTTGGCCGGTAGGGGGACGAGTTATGGTGTTTAATCTTGAATTCAACACATAATTCTTTCATCATTTTGTTGTTCAGATTCGATCCATTATCAGTAATGATCTGGCTTGGAACATCATAACAGCATATGAGATTGTTTTTGATAAACATGACCACTACTTGTCTGGTTACATTGGCGTATGATATTTCTTTAACCCACTTGGTGAAATAATCAATGCCCACTCGGATGAAACGATGTCCATTTGAAGCTTTGGGTTCAATCATGCCAATCATCTCGATTCCACATATGGAAAAAGGCCATGGAGAAGAGAGAATTTTGAGAAGAGTCGGCGGAACATGAATCGTATCGGCATAAATCTGACATTTGTGACATTTCCTTATGTATTTGTAACAATCGGATTCAATTGTCTGTTAATAATACACTGCTCTTAGAATTTTTCTTAACATTGTATGTCCATTGGCATGAGTGTCAAAGGATCCTTAGCATGTTTGCTTCGTGTCCATTCACGCATCTGAGCAAAACCATGTCGAAGTTTCTTTTGTAGAGTACATCATTGTTCAGGAAGATGTTGCCAGCCAGTCTTCTGAGAGTCTTCCTATCTTTTCTTGATACCTCAGGCGGGTATTCTTGTCTTTGAAGGAAAAGCTTGATGTTGTGATGCCAAGGCTTGTCGTCGATGACTGCTTTAACTGCAAATATGTAAGTTGGTCTGTCAATTCACATTACGTTAATCTTGGGCATGTCGTTCCATCGATTTACAGTAATCATGGAGGATAGAGTAGCTAGTGCGTCAGCCATGTTGTTTTCTTTGCGAGGAATGTGATGAAATTCAACTTTATTGAAGAAAGGTAACAACCTTCTTACGTAGTCTTTGTAAGAAATTAATCTAGTCTGAAGTGTGTCCCATTCTCCTTTGATCTGATTTATAACAACAGTTGAGTCTCCATACACGTCCAAGTTTTTTATCCTTAAGTCGATAGCTTCTTCTAAACCCATGATGCAAGCTTCATATTAGGCCTTATTGTTTGTACATTTGAATGCTAATCTGGTGGTGAAAGGAATATGGGTACCCTGAGGTGTAACAATGATTTCCCCAATTCTATTTCCATAAGCGTTGATAGCTCCGTCAAATATTAATCCCCATCAGGATCCTGGCTCTGGCCCTTCGTTTGGTAGCGGTTCATCGCAGTCTTTCATCTTTAGGTACATCACATCCTCGTTTGGAAAGTCAAATTTGATTAATTCACTATCATCAATTAGTTGGTGAGCCAGATGATCAGGTAGAATACTTCCTTTGACGGCTTTCTAAGCATGGTACTCCATGTCATATTCTAGTAGCAACATCTGCCAACGAGAAATTCTTCCAGTTAAGGCAGGCTTCTCGAAGACATACTTGATTGGATCCATTTCAGAGATTAACCAAGTGGTATGACAAATCATATACTGGCGAAGACGTTTAGCAACCCAAGTTAAAGCGCAACAAGTTTTCTCGAGCATAGTGTATCGAGTTTCACAATCCGTGAATTTCTTGCTCAAGTAGTAAATGGAGTATTCTTTTCTTCTTGTTTCATCTTGTTGACCTAGCACACAGCCCATGGAATCTTCTAGGACTGTTAAGCAGATGATAAGAGGTCTTCCTTCCATCGGAGGAGACAAAATTGGTGGATTCAGCATATATTCTTTGATACTTTCAAAAGCTCTTTGGCAATTTTTTGTCCATACACATCCTTGGTCCTTTCGAAGGAGCTTGAAAATCGGTGCGCACGTCGCTGTCATGAGAAATATGAATCTTGAGATGTAATTTAGGCGTACCAAAAATCCTCTTACTTGCTTTTCTGTTCTGGGTGAAGGCATTTCTTGAATGGACTTGACTTTGTCAGGATCGACTTCAATTCCTTTTTGGCTAACAATAAAACCTAAGAGTTTTCCTGAACGAACACCAAATGTACATTTGTTGGGATTCAAGTGGAGTTTGTATTTTCCTAGACGCTCGAATAGTTTTGACAAATTTTCCACATGTTCTTCTTCTGTTTCAGACTTAGCAATCATATCGTCCACATACACTTCAATTTCTTTGTGCATCATGTCATGAAATAAAGTTGTCATTGCCCTTTGATAGGTTGCGCCTGCATTCTTTAATCCAAATGATGTCACTTTGTAGCAAAAGGTTCCCCATGGTGTAATGAATGAGGTTTTCTCCATATCTTCTAGCGCCATTTTGATTTGATTATAGCCTGAAAATCCATACATGAAGGAAAAGACTTTGAATTTTGCAGTGCTATCAACTAACATGTCGATGTGTGGTAGGGGGAAGTCATCTTTTAGGGTTGCTTTATTTAAATCCCTGTAGTCTACACACAGTCTGACTTTTCCGTCCTTCTTGGGAACTAGCACTATGTTGGCTAGCCACTGAGGATATTCTGACGTGGCAAGGAAGCCTGCATCAATCTGCTTTTGGACTTCTTCTTTGATCTTGATGGCCATATATGGATGAGTCCTTCTCAATTTTTGTTTGACTGGCAGAAATTCTGGCTTTAATGGCAAATGATGTTCCACAATGTTGGTATCCAACCCTAGCATATCTTGGTAGAACCAAGCAAACACATCTGGAAATTCTTTGAGAAGTTGTACTAGACTCTTTCTGACAGCTGAACTAAGCAGGGATCCAATCTTAACTTATTTTCTTTCTTCTTCTGAACCCAAATTAACCATTTCCAATGGCTCTTTGTGGGGTTGAATGGATATTTCCTCCTGGTTGAGTAGTCGGGAGATCTCATATGGAATTTCTTCGTCCTCTTCTTCTTCGGCTTGGAATACCGGGAACTCAAAGTTGAGAGAAGGCATCAGATCATATATTTCAAAGGGGTTTTTTATGATTAATCTGCACAATGTGATTGATGATTCATTTTTAGAAAAGATAGAAAAAATGCAAAAAAGTTGTGTACGGTGTATTTTGAAAAATGTTTGTTATTTTTTTCTGTTATAGGATTACAATTTTCTGAAAAAGCAAAAAGCAAAAACAACAGTAAATGCAGGAATTTAGAATGACATATTTATGATTTGTCGATTCTTGAAACACAAGCCCTATAAAACAAAAACTCATCTTCCTTGGGCAAGGCAGAGAGGAAATATTTACTGGAGACGAAGCCCTATAAAACATCCTTTCACCCGGGCAAGGTGAGAGGTCAAAATAAAGACGAGGTGTTTTCTTTGAGACATGAATAACATTCAGAACATCAACAACTATCCAATTGTGACGAACTCCTTTGTGGATTACAAAGTCTGGTATTTTCCTTTCGGGATTGTCTTCAGTAATGACACTGACTTCTAGCGAAGTCGGATTACTAGAGTCTTCTTCCCATGCAGAGTTATTAACAGAGAAGTCTTCTGTTGTCTTTTCACATGTATCTTCTGGATCGGGAGGATCTCCCCATCCAGTTGGTTGAATGCCTTCAAACATGATACGAGAGCTTTCAGGAGGAGTATACTTCACTAGAAAATCAAACTTTCTGCTTGGTTGTCCCAAGGTTTCCCAAGTTTTTGAGGGGTGGTCTTCCTCGATGACATTGACTTCAGGTAGTACAAAGTTGATAAATTCTTGTCCAGCAATTCTTGCAATCTTATTGAGACGATGTTTAATATGTTCAGGATTTTCTGAGTAAGGCCTCCATGCTTATGAAGGAACAGATGAATCTTTTTTAGAGTCATCTGAAAAATATGCATTCTCGGACTGGCTTTGATATCCTAGATCTTCCATGTAAGGCTCCCAAATAGTTAAATCATCCATGGGATCATCCGAGCTATAGTCAAAATTATCTTTCATCAGATTATCAATTTCTAATGAATTGGGAGGAGCACGACATCCTTCGGTATTGTAATCTCTGTAGATCATCTCGACATCCAATTTTGGAGCATATCTGGAGTTTTATTGTGGAGAGCAAAATGGCATGTACATCTCTTCTTTTGATCTATATCCTTCATCGTTGAGGTATGATTTCCATTCTTCATCTGGATCGGAAGAATAAGTCATCTCCCTCAATGGTGTGGACCTCTTGGGAAGCGGGATGGAGGAACCCTCCGCCGTGGAAGAAATCTTGAATAGGTCGAGGGGCCTCGTCCTTCTTTGTAGTCTTGGTAAATGCTGGTGAAAAATCGAGACCTTTTCTTGTTCTGCTATAGGTAGGAATCACAACTTATCCCCATCCTTTAGTGGTACTGTTTTCCACTATTTGAACAACGTCTTGATATGAGGAAATAGATGTTCCTTTTTCTTGATTGCTTTCGTTACTCAGAGAAAGTTCCTGGAATTGAGTTCCAATAACTTCTTCTGGTTCCAAGTAGGAGAATGATGATAGATTAATCACGATTAAAGCTCATTCTCCATATATTGTGACCAACTTGCTGCCCTTTACAAACTTCAGCTTCTGGTGAAGTGTTGAGGTGACTGCTCCTGCTTCATGGATCCAAGGTCGTCCCAATAAACAACTGTACGCTGCTCGGATATCCATTACTTAGAAGGTGACTTGGAAAGTGTGGGGACCAATGGTTATGGGGAGATCAACTTTGCCAATAACTATCTTTCTAGATCCGTCAAAAGCTTTGACTATAATCTCGCTGCCTCTTATTAGAGTGCCTTGAAAAGATAGTCGCACAAGAGTTAATTTTGGCATGACATTAGGGATGAACCAGTGTTTACCAGTACACTTGCTAGAGCATCGTCCCCGCAATTGATTATGATATTGAGTGTCATGTTATGATTTTTACCCTCTTCTGGGAGCTCTTCATCACTGAAGCCTAAGTTGTTACAGGAAGTGATGTTAGAAATGATGCTATCAAATTGATCCACAGTTATGTCTTGTTTCACGAAGGCTTGTTCCAAAACCTTTTGTAAAGTTTCCCTGTGAGCTTTCAAACTTAGTAGAAGGAATAATAAAAATATCCAAGAAGGAGTATGCAATAACTGATCCACAATGTTGTATTCACTCTTCTAGATTGGTGTAAAATTTCATCGTTGTTTTTACCTGATCTGTACCACTTGACTGGCCGACCTGTTTATCAGGAACTTTGATTTAAGGTTCTTTTTCTTTTGTGGGCTCTTCTGTTCCACTGTTGAAGATCTGACCACTTTGGGTAACACGACTTATATCAGCGATGTTGACAATGGATGGCAGCGGGACTTCCTTTCCATCTTCCATCATGGTGGCACCATATTTGTAAGGAATGGCTTTCTCTGATTCATATGGAACCGGGCTTGGCAAGTAGATGATCAAAGGAGTTATGTGACTCTTCCGACTGTCATAGGCAATCTCTATTAGTTCCAGCTTAGGGATATCAAGAATTTTTCCATTGTTAAAAGGGATCTCCAAGCGCTTTGGTTCACTGAGCAGAGGAATTATGGTGAATACATCCTCATCAATTCCGTAATTAAAGGATTTTCTTTCATTGAAGACTGTGATGGTCCTTCGATCTAGTAGTTCTTGAATCTCATTTCGGATGTGGAGGAAACCATATTGGTTCCTGTGGCATTTCCTGCAAGCTGAGTGATCATGGTGATATGGACCAAAGTAGTTAAATCCACACAAACATTTGTGAAATTTGACCAATGATGTTTTAATGTGTTTGACATCATGAACTACGTACTTCCCTGGGCAATCTTGCACCATATTGATTGACTGATAATCTTACCTTATGTTTTGTAGGATCTCTCCTCGGTCTACCTGATTCTGGAGAGCTGCTCGTACGAGGTAGCATGATTGGTCATTTTCTGAACATATCCTGCAACATTCATAATTGTGGGGAGGTACTCGACGGTATCCACTCTGTATGTAATGCATTTTTACCAATTCTATTTCTAATAAGCGGACGTCACACCTTTCGTGTCTACTTGGGCCTTCATCAGTTATGTTGACTTGATGAGTCTTTGTGTTCTGGTATATTGGGAACCACTAGTGATCTAATAAGTGTTGAAGAGTTCTTTGTACGAGCGCGCAACCTTGATCGTTCTCAAAGCATACTTTACAATCTTGATAGTTGTACGATGCTAAAAAGCCAAGTCGAACCTGTTTGGCGTGTAATTCTACCAAACTTGTGTTCATTAGGCGAATGTCGAAGATTTGAATTCTGTTTGGACATTCATCAATCATGTTGATCTGATAATTGTTCCTTCTGTGATAGTCTTGAATCCATCCCATATCCATTTGAAGTTGGAGAGCTTTTTGTACAAAAAGACATCCTTGATTATCTTTCGAACAAATTGGACAAGCATTGTAGTCGTGCGACGACAGATTGTGATGTTGACTTTGTCTAGAGTGCATTGCCATAAAATTTACATTCATTGCACGAATTTCAAAATTCTGAATAATACCGGGACCTTCGCAAACCATGTTCACTCCACGGATTCTATGTTCTTGGATCCAGCCCAAGTCCATTTGTTCTTGAAGACTGCGTGTACAACGTTGTACCCTTGGTTGTCCCTAGAACAAATATTGCATTGATGATAGTTGTGAGGTGGCACATGGCCATATCCACTTTGTCTGTAATGCATATTTGTTTCTAGTAAGCACACATCATGAATTTGTTAACTGTTGCCAGGACCTTTGTCAATTAAGTTTATATAAGCTTTCTCATGCTGAGGTAACAGATTCCTTTGAACATTTGGATTAGTGTCCTTGAAAGACAAAACTCCATTCTTGACAATTTTTTGTACATCGGATTTAAAACTGAAACAATTCTCGATGTTATGCCCCGGTGCTCCTTGATGATAAACACATAATTGGTCGGCCTTTAACCAATAGGGGGATTATCAAGAATGGCAGGAGGAGTCCTGGTTTGAATGTGTCCTTTTGCTAGCAAAATTGGGAATAGCTCTGCATATGACATTGGTATAGGATCAAAACCTGGTGACCTTGAAATACGATTGTTGTTGTTGTATTGCAGGTCAGCCTACTGTTTCCTTTGCTGATACTGTGGTTGTTGAATTGGCTAATTTTCAGATATATGTGGTTGATATGTCGGAACTGGCGCTGAGTTGATAACAGAAGATACTGCTGCTACCTGATGAGGTTGGTATCTTCGTCTTTTTTTACTGTGTGAGATAGTGTTGATATCTTGCTCTTTCTTCTTTTGGAAAGCGCTTCCATACCTCTTGCTACTACTAGATGGTTCTGCGTCCTTGACCAGTCGACCCTCTCGGACTGCTTTCTCAAGGCGTACTCCCATGTTCACCATCTCGGTGAAGTTACTAGGCCCACTTGCGACCATTCGGTCATAATAGAACGAGCTCAAGGTTTTCAAGAAGATTTTTGTCATCTATTTCTCCTCGAGAGGAGGACAAATTTGGGCGGCAAGTTCACGCCATCTCTGGGTGTATTCTTTTATTCTTTCCCTATCCCTTTGAGACATAGCCCTGAGTTTATACCTATCGGGTGCCATGTCCAAATTGTACTTGTACTTCTAAACAAAAGCTTCTCCAAGATCTCTGAATGTACTGATCTTTGTACAGTTTAACCCCATGTACCATTTGAGTGCGACACCAGTTAAACTGTCTTGAAAGTAGTGGATCAATAACTGTTGATTTTCCGTTTGGGTAGACATCTTCCGAGCATACGTGACTAAATGACTTTGAGGGTAAGAATTGCCTTTGTACTTTTCAAAGTCCGACACCTTGAATTTGTTCGGTATTTTAACGTTTGTGACTAAGCAGAGATCGACAACATCTTTCCCAAACAACTCTTGTCCGCGAATGGCATGAAGTTCTTTCTTCATTTCCAAGAATTGTTCTTGGAATTCATTCATCCTTTCATATACTTCTATATCCTTGATTGAAGTGGCATGAAAGATCTGTTCCTCTAGAGTAGTATGCATCATAGGTTGTGGTACAGACATTATCGCGGCAGCTCTTGGCGCTTCGGTGATCTGAAGTCTGTAACCTTCAGGTATAGGAATCTCTGTCGTAGTTCTTGTGTCTTCATTTACCTGAAGTTTGTAACCTTCATGCCTGGAGACTTCGGTTGTAGCCCTTGGGTCTTTAGTGACCAGGGGTATATATTCCTCAGGCGCAAAATTGAAAGGCATGCCCCAGGGAAAACCTTTAGGCATGTTGTAATGAGGAAGGCTGGCGAGTACCTCAAATGTGGGTGCAGCACAACTTCTGAGATTACAGTCCTTTGAGCTGGTTGATTCTGAGCTACTGCTCTAGACACAACTCCTGGTGCAGACACAACTTCTTGATTTTCTACAGCATGTTGTTCCAGTATTTCGATCAGAGCATCTTTTTCCTTCAGCAGCTCTTGAATTTTTGTGCACTCCAAGTTTACAATTTGATACTTGTACCTCCAAGAATTCTTTTCACGTTGAGTTTTATTAAAAGCGAACTGAAGTTTCTCTGTGTCGTTCATGAAGTAGAGGGTAAATTCCTTTAGGGGAAATACTTCTTGATGAGGGTAAGGCATTTTTAACTTGATGGCCATGGCTTGTACCCATTGTAGATAAGGCTCCACAGAGATGCAATTTGGTTTTCCAAGAGACTCTCTTCCTTTCCTATGAACATGATGCTAGTCATGCACAATTTCTTCCTTAAGTGCTCTATCATTTTCTCCTTCCTTGAAGAAAAGACCTTCTAGATGAATGTTATATGGTATGTCCTTCATAGGGTACCCCAGCTGACGACAGGCTAAAACTGGGTGGTAGTTAATCCCTCCTTTAGTACCAATGAGTGGTACATTGGGGAAACTTCCACAACTGTCAATGATTTTTGTTCCGTCATAGACCCGGTTGTACCAATCTATGTCAGAGTGAGTAAGGGACATAATCATTTGCGACCATCGCATACCACTTTTGAGATCCCAAAAAGCAACATACTTGGGTAAGTGAGAAATAAACCATTTGTAGAGTAATGGTACACAACAAGTAATCATCCCTCGGCTGTATAAGTTCCTTAGATGCACTGAGTGGTAAGCATCTGCAAGCAAAGTTGGGATTGGATTCCCGATTAAGAATATCTTGATAGCATTGATGTCGACGAAGTTATCAATGTTGGGAAAAAGGAATAACCCATAGATGAGTAGAAGAAATATATCCTCGAAAACAACTATGTTCCCTATGCTGGCAAAATATATGGTTTTTTCCAACAGAAACTTGGCTGGTAGACCTTGAATTCCTCCCTTGGTGGTCATGTGAGCTTTGATATCTGAAACTTCCAAAGAGGTAGCTCTTGCAATGGTTTGATCTTTGGGAATCTCTTCCAAGCTAGAGAAAGGGTCTTGATCAAAAATGGGTAAATCAATTAGCTGAGAGTACTCCTCTAATGTTGGTGTGAGCTGATAATCTGGAAATGTGAAGCAGTGGTACACTGGATCATAGAACTGAACCAATGTAGATAGGACTCCTTCCATCATGTTGCCTTTTAAAAGGTACAAAAGCCCTCCATACTTAGCTCTGAAAGCTTCAGGATTAGTAATTAAGCTTCCCAATCTTCTCAGGTCTTCAAGTCTTGGACTTCTGAAGGTGTACTTTTGGGTTTTTCTTCTACCAAAATCCATAGTACAATTTCTGATATTTGCAACAACTCATTTTTTTTAGTTCTTTTGAAAATTTTTGAAATTTTTGTAATGAATGCATGGATGCATGTATGCACTAACACAAATATTTTCAAACATGGGTTTAAGGGATTATCGTCATGAGCATTGAGCCATGGATCTACCCATCCCAAAGGCATGTACTAGGGTTAATTTTGTACCTGTAGAACGGGTTCTAACAAGGTTCCCAAAATCATTGACCCCTCTTAAGGATATTACCAGCAAACCGATTGACTCTTGAGAGTTGTAATATCCCCAAGATGGATCTCATTCGAGTGTAATATCCCCAGTGGAAAAAGTAATGTACTCGCGGATATCCCGCTCAACATCAGTAATTCCAAAAGGGTACCTCTACTAATTTGTTGCACTTTCAAGTTAGCTTGGTCGGGATTCACTCTATATAAGCCTTCTTGATTTTTCCACCTCCTATCTTAAAATATGCTCTCAAGCCCACTAAGGACCTTTTGACTCACCACATGTGTATTAATCACATTCCTAGATAAAAGCAAATTAAACAAGTATGGAAAATAAGCAGATAATATGATGGAAAATAGCATATGATATCAAAGGAGAAAGCAAACAAGCAAATCAAATAGTAAAATATATGCAATGCAAGTTTTAACCCTCTTAGAAGAATAGACATATTCTATATCCCCTGTGAAGTCGCCATTTTTCTGTAGCTCCGGTTTTTGTGACACAACCACTACCGCATTTAGTGCTACTTTCTGATTTCTAATATTTATCCTATGATGCTTAAAATGAAGGGGAAGATACCTTAAACTAACCTTGCTCGCAAGTGTTTTTTCCTACATATGCTAAGAGATCTGGAGTCGGGGGTTGGTTATACTAAGGGAAGCTATTAGCACCCTGAGTATATATAGTAATCTATAGGAAGCTTTATTGTATATATATTTACTGTTGAATTACTTGCTTGCTTAAGTTCATTTGCTGCTTAATCGAGAAAGTTTCTCCTTTGTGAAAATCGAGGAAATGTTTTTGTTATTTTTTATGGGTTTCTATTATTTTTGGAAGGTACATAGACTTAAGGTTGTTTTTTATAAGAGTGCTCTCTAAGATCTCGCAATCTTATGCCTACGTATTCCCAAAAGAGGATTGTGGAAATCAAAGTGTTTGTAGTTCCTCCTAATCAATGGGAGGAAAAAAAGTTTGTTTTGTATCTTGTTTAAAGCCCAAGATGATGAAGCTAAAAGAGTGTTTGGATGATTTGACAAATTGTCATCTTCAAGGGAGATATCTCACCTATTCATTACAATCACTTGAAAGTGTTCTCTTAAGGGAAAAAGCTTTAAACTTATTGTGTTAAGCAATTCCACTTTTTCCTTTATGAATTCTTTACATACTAATAGAAGGACCTTAACTTGGATATAGAATCGACAAGTGTGCCACTTACATCAGTTAGATGAAAGAAAAGTTTTTGAACCACGATAAAGGAAGGACTCCCACTTGGATTTTGAGCCAACAAGAGTGCCACTTACATCAATTATCTGGGAAAAACAGTTTTGATTGTTTGATTTGAATTGTAGTGATTAGAAGATAAATCTTCCTATAGAGATGGCTCAATGTCTCATCTGTGAGCGGATGGATTTATTTAGGTATCTTAATTGAAGCCCAAGATAAGAAGCTAAAAAAGATTGACTCAACTGGGAAGGTTTATATGTCTTGTATAAAGCCCAGGATTGAGGCTGATTGATTGGAGAAATTATTTGTATAAAAGCTTGAGAGAAGGCTAATGAATGTTGAGGAAATTTGAAGAGACTGACTCAATACTGAGGATTTGACTGACTCTTTTGGGGATTTTATTTGAAGCTCAAGATTGAGGCTAAAATAATTTATTGTATAGATGACTAAGACTTGACTTATGCTTTTAAGAAGCCTAAGGGTCCTTGTATGAAGCCCAAGAGGAGGCTGGGGGATTGAATGAGACTTCCCAAGTCTCCTTGTGTGAAGTCCAAGAGGAGGCTATCTTCTGGGGAGATTCTTTGTATGATGCCCAAGAGGAGGCAATGATGCTTGTATAAGGCCCAAGAGGAGGCTAGGGAACTAGTTGCTTGAACTAAGTTGTGATTTGAAGGGATCCTATTGTTTGACCTATGTCTAAACTAAGGATGATATAAATGTCAAGAGAAACTTAACAAAATATGAACAAACATGGTTGAAGATTAACAAGTATAGACATTGATGTGACATGGAAGATTTTACATCTGTAGGGTTTTTTTTATTGTTTTATTTTTTTTGTTTTATTCTATTCACAAAGATGTTGGGTCTTACACTCTAAGAAGAGGCCCAAGAAGTTATTCTTGTTTTGAAAACAGAAGATGACTTTGAAAGAGAGGGATGGGACTTACACTCAAATAGAGGCCCAAAAAGTTAAAACAATTGATTTTGAAAAAATGTGAAAAGTGATGGGTCTTACACTCTAATAGAGGCCCAAAGATTTTGATGATTTGAAAATTAAAAGGGGTTGGGACTTACACTCTACCAGAGGCCCGAAATGTTTGAAAATTTAATTGAAAATGTAATGGGTCTTACACTCTTGATAGAGGCCCAAGGATTTTTTGAAAAATGAAATTGAATCAAACCAAGAGATGTATTTATCTTGGTGAGAGTTTTGTGAAGGAAATATTTGATCATTTAAGCAAGGGTACAAGTTGAACATGTTAATACAAGTTAATAACAATCAAGCATTCATGTTAGGGTTTAATAATGGTCTTGAACAAAGTGGAAACAACAACTAAGGTTCATAAAAATAAAAATGCATATAAAAGGATTTTCAGGGAACCGTTCAAATGTTTTAGGAGGATATAAACATGGTATGATCAACACAAAGGTATATAAACATATCAAAGTCATGTAAACATGGAAGAAAATCAATATGTTAAGGCAAAGGACCAAGCAAAAAAATTCATGACATGTTTGAAAGTTCAACATTCATTTACATGTAAACATACACTTGAAAATGCATTAAAATCAAGTAAAGAAAAGGATATATAAATTCACAACATCATTTAAGATTCGTACAAGATGTATATGGTTCAAATAAGTCATTGTAAGCAAGGGAAAGCAAAGAAACATTCAAAAGGATCAAAGAAGTTCTTTAAGAAACCCTAAAAACACCACACACTTTGATCACTCATAAAAGTATTAAAAATAATTATTTTTGGTATTTTCTTTTTACAAATAAAAAATAGACATTATCATGAACAACTTGCAAAAAGAATGGGTTCAAAATGATTAAAAATTAGAAAGTTATGGACATTTGAATTTGTAAAGGAAGTTAAGAAAATGAGTGATCAAAAAATAAGGGGAATGGTCCCCATGGGTCTTGAACCCACGCTGGTCAGTATACAAACCAAAACCTTAGCCATCCCAACCAAGGTGCGCGTGTGATAACATGGTGAAGGCAAGATAATATATGTGATGTTCAAATAACATCCAGAAAAATTAAAAAGAACTGGGGCTAGGGGGATTCCAACCCCGGTTCTGTAGGTTACAAGATACAAAGACGCACAGGTTTAACCACTGGGGTGGAGATACATTCGTGTATCAAACCACACCCATTAATTGATAAGGGTGAAAATGACCTAGGCTTGGCCAGAACAAAGGCGCCATGGCTATGGCAGGTTGGGCAAGAACCAGGTTTTGGGGTATTTGCAAGAAGGTCATAACTTTTTCATTTCTCCATGAAAATGGATGAAACAAAGATGGATCTTGCCTAGAATTTCAAGAGGAATTCAATGGTGGTTTTAGATTTTTCTAAAAATTCCTACATTTTAAAAACCGATAGTGGTTCCTGTAGCGAACGATTTTTGTCGGTGACGCGACCACCTTATCGCTGGGTTTTCTCCTCACCGCAATGAGGAGGAGTGGGTGCTACTTTCTGATTTCTTATTTATCTAGTGAAGCTGAAAGGGAAAGGGAAGCTATCTAAAACTAACCTTGCACGCAAATGTTTAACTGAACAAATGCTTAAAAGAGATTAGGGGGTCCGGGGTCAGGTTATACAATGGGGAGTTGTCAATTACCCATACTATATGTGGTTATCCACAGGATATTAGCTTTAGGTTTCGCTTTGTAATTGATAGTGTTTATCTGTTAATGGGTTGGGAAAGTTTCTTGGGAAGTATGAGTGAGTGAGTGAGTTGATGTTTGATGTTCGGGTGTCCCCGATGTTTTTGGTAAGGTACTGGACCTAAGTTTTGATTGATATGAAGGTACTAGACCTAGAGTTTTTTATTAATATGCTCGCTAAGATTTCGCAATCTTATGCCTATGTATTCCCGTTAAAGAAAACAGGGAAATCAGAGCAAACGTAGTTCCTCCTATTCTAAGGGAGGAAAAAGATGTGTTGGTGTCTTGTTCAAAGCCCAAGATTGAAGCTAAATTGAGTATTTGTGTCTTGTTCAAAGCCCAAGATTGAAGCTAAATGGTTATTTGTGCCTTGTTCAAAGCCCAAGATTGAAGCTAAAGGTTTGACTGAGAGAGAATTTGTCATCTCTAAAGAGGGATTGGGACCTCCTCTGAGGGGATTGTTGATTTTTATGTGCCTTGATCAAAGCCCAAGGTTGAAGCTAAGAGGTTGATTGACTTCAATAGGGAAGTCTTTATACAAACCCTAAGAGGAGGCTGGAAATGACCGACTCAACCGGAGAATGTTTTTATCTGTCTCGTACAAAGCCCGAGATTGAGGCAAAAAAAAAGACTGACTCTTTAGGGATATCATCATACAAAGCCTTAGAGGAGGCTAAAAGTTTGACTTTTCTGGGGAAAATGTTCTATCTGTCTTGTACAAAGCCCAAGATTGAGGCTAAAAGGGATTTTGACTCCGCCGGGGAGTATTATCTGTCTTGTACAAAGCCCAAGATTGAGGCTGAAATGAGTTTAACTCTGCTTGGGAAAGATGTTGGTCCCAAGCTTATGAAGATTTATGTCTTATACAATGCCCAAGATTGAGGCTAAAAGGGTTTGACTCAACAAGAGAGTGCTTTTATTTGACCTGTACAAAGCCCAGGATTGTGGCTGAACAAGCTGGAGAAATTATTCTACACAACTTGAGAGGGATAACTTCTGCTAGGGGAAATCTTTATACCCAGCCTAAGATGAGGCTGGAAAAAGATTGACTCAACAAGAGAGTATTTTTATCTATCTTGTACAAAGCCCGAGATTAAGGCTAAAAAGGTTGACTCAACAAGAGAGTGACTTTATCTGTCTTGTACAAAGCCCAAGATTGAGGCTAAAAAGGTTGACTCAACAAGAGAGTGCTAAAAGGTGATTGACTCAACAAGAGAGTCTTGAAAGTGATTGACTCAACAAGTGAGTCTGAAAAGTGATTGACTCAACAAGAGAGTCTGAAAAGTGATTGACTCAACAAGAGAGTCTAAAAAGGTTAGCTCCGCTGGGGAGAATCATTGTACGAAGCCCAAGAGGAGGCTGACTGTGCGGAGGAATGATCATTATACAAAGCCTAAGAGGAGGCTTGCTTCTGCCAGGGATAATTGAGATCTCGAGGCAGGTCCAAGTGGGGAATCAACTCTTGCTGAGGGTTCCAGAAGAGTTGAGGTATCAGATGCCTTGAGGTTCTGATTTGGGATAAACTGACCCTGGTTAGGCATTTTCTTAGGAGAGAGACGGAGTTTTAGCTCTGCTGGAGATTGATCCAGAGTGACCGGGGTTTCTCCTATGTTTGTAGGGAACTTGAGAATATCTTTGAGACTCAAGGGGATTAGACTGTCCAAGTTTACTGGTGTGGAAGAGTTTTATCTCTTGTATGATGCCCAAGAGGAGGCACGGGCATTAAGGGATGAGACTCAACCCTAAAGTGGCCTGAGGTTTGACACTGGAGAGACTACTCTAGCAAAGGATGACTAAGTTCTGTCTTATCCTTAAGAGGTCGTCAGGATCCTTGTATTAAGCCCAAGAGAAGGCATGAGAACTTCTAGGAAGCCGAAGGGTCCTTTTACAAAGCCCAAGAGGAGGCGGGGATGCTTTTAGGAAACCTGTGGGTCCCAAAACCAAGAAAAGTTTAAGAAATGCTATTCACCGAGAATAGATCATTTAGTGAAAGTTCTGTGATTTGAAGAAACTCAAGAGATGTTATTCACCGAGAATAGATTAACTCCGGGGGGTAGAATTTCTTTGATAATTTCTAGGGGTGACAGTCTGAGAAAAGGTTCACGAAGAATATTGCCTTTCTCTTTATTCCGTATTGTTTAAGCCCAAGAGAAGGCAAGACTGTATCTGGAAATCCTATGGGGATCTATTTTTTACTGTATTTAAAGAGTGGCCAAACTGGCTTTACCTAGTTCTAGACCTAGTTGTCGGGGAAAACTCTAAATAACTATACTAGTATATATACAGATGATATATGACAAGATTTAAAAGGATATGAAAGAAGACTAACCGTGCGCAGCTTCCCACAATACGGTTATATATACGAAAGCGAGTAAATGAAAGTTGTTTAAAACTTACAAGTGAGCAAGCTTCTATGCTGTATGGTTAGTTGTTCAAAGAAATTAAAGAAATTTTTGATAACAACTGTATATTGAATCTAAATCAACAGGGGATTTTCTTTGAAAAGATTATTGGGGCTTATACTTAAAGAGGGGCCCAGGGTTTAACAGTGATCGCACCGTTGTTCTAAAGATCGCATCGGGGCTTATACAACGACTGAGGCCCAAAGAGGTTTATTTACAAAAGAGATGGGTCTTACAATTCAAGGATGGGCCCATAGTGTTTTATCAGAAAAGAAATGGGACTTGCAACACAAGGGTAGGCCCAGATGATTTTTGTTTTGAAATGGCGATCGCGCCAAGATTATTTTTTAACACAGAGGGACTTATACAATGTCTGAAGCCCAAAAATGGTTTTGGTTAAAAAGGGATTGGGTCTTATACTCTATTAGAGGCCCATGAGTGTTTAAAATTTTAAAATCGGGAAGAAACCCTAATTTTTGAATTCAAAAGGCATTTTTCAAAGGTAATTTAAATAATAAATGATAAAATATCAATTATATTCAAAAAAAAATTGTACACTTTGGAAAATATTTTGGAAAATCAAGTTTAATCATATGAAATCTTAAAATCCAATTTATTTTGAAAGATCAAAGTGAGAATTCCATTTAAAAATGTTCAAAAACAATTAAAATGAAATTAATTACAAAAATTCTAATTATATTAAATAAATAATATAAATTGGATTTTTTTTTGTGGAATAAAATATTTTAACATTTTTATGATTTTTTTGCAAAAAGAACCAATCAAAAATACTTAAAATTGAGAGAGAAATTAATTTTTCAAATCATTTAAAATAATATGAAAAATAGTAAAAAAAAATGGAAAAAGTGTTAAAAAAAAGGGTTTGGGGCGAGGGGGATTCAAACCCCAGACCTCTAGGTTACAGCGTGCGCCTTCTACCACTGGGGTGGTGATACATCCTTGTATCAAAGCCAACCTAGAAATACATAAGGCATGCCTTGTTTTAGGCCTGGGCAAGGCAAGGCAAGGCAAGGTTTTGGGTTAAAAACGTAAAGGCCATAACTTTCTCATTTCTTTATGGATTGGGACAAAATTTGGATCTATCCTGCCTAGAATTTCACAAGGAATCCAATGGTGGTGGTGATTTTTTCAGATGAGGTCCCTATTTAAAAACCCGATATTGTTTTTGAAATAGGCCTATAATTGCATTTTCTATACTAACACATGGTACAGTCAAGAATTACATGGCAAATTGGTTCAAACAAAACATATATAACATGTATGAGATGTTTATGATCAGTGAACTTCAAAGCAATGCATAATTTAGAAAGTTCAAGTGATGATGCACTTACCTCTTGGAGCACTTTGTGCTATCTATCAAGTTCCTTGTGCCAGAAGTAATTTGATGCCTTAGACACTCTCAATTGATCCCTTTGAAGCTTTTAGAATGGGTGGAACCAGCTGGAATCCTCAGAAACAAGTTTGAGCTCTTTCTTGCAAAAGGGGTAAAAGTGACCAATATGGCAACTCTCTCAAATGGTGTTCCAGATGTGGGGAACCATTTGGGATAGTTCAAGGATGATATTTGAAGTGTGTTTGAGGTTTTATCTGGTTTTGAAAGTGACTGAATCAATGCATGGCTTGAAAAATGCAAAAAAGTCCAATTTTGAGGTTTTGAGAAGGGACTTTGTGATTTTGGTGTTACAGGTCACTTATGAGAGTTTGAACAGCTTAGATATGGCATATTGGATGTATTTGGATCATGAGTTGTGATGGAAATGGTTTCTAACTCAAAAACTCAGAGTTACCTTGCAAAAGAAGGCATTTTGGCCTAAAGAGAGGGATTTTGAGGAAAGCATCAGTTTGGTTGCTTTGTGTACTCAAACTGAGCACAAATGAGCTCTATTTATAGTAGTTCAAGTTTGTTTTGCAAGCAATAGTGAATGGTGGCTGCAGCAGGCCTTTGGCCAATGTTATGCAAAAGGAATCTCAAGTCTCCTTTAGCCATTGACTTGAGATTAGGGCACAAGCCTATAGTTCTTTGATTCAGAGCTTATCCTTGACTCATTCAGTTGGGAATGTATCAGTCCATGCCACCTTGGTGTATCCATTAAATGCATTGCAACAAAATTGGAGTCTTGGCACCTTTTTATCTCTTTTAGGTTTGGCATGCTACTTGTAGATTCTTGGACTTTGGAGGCTTGGAGATCAGATCATCCCCCTTGGATTTGATCCTCAGATGTGTCCAAATTGATGACAAGGGTTGGATTGATCAGATTTGGGTAAATCGATCCAAATGCACAAAATCTGCCAAATCTATCTTGAAAAAATCAGTTCATGATGCCATGTTCCAAGGGTTGTATCACCTTGCTCAAATGGAATTTTGAGATGATCTGGTACTTGTTGGAAAACCCTTATGGCATACTTTAACTTTGATGTCCACCCCTAGACCTGGTTTGACTTGGATCAAGGTGAAAACTGCCCCTACATTTTGGAAAAAGTAAGGCAGATTTTGACTTAGTGAAAATTTCACTAAGTGTTGGAAAAATGTCATTTTCATGTTTTCAGCCATTTTGATCACTCCATAACTAAAAATCCATGAGGAATTGGAATGAACTGTAGTTGAAGCTTTTGTAGAGTGTAATAAGAGCTACAAATCCAGCTTTGGACCATCCAAAATGGTTACCTGGATCTCAAGTTATGATCCTTGGAAGTTGGTACCCTAGCCACTTTGTTCCATAACTTAGAAAAATTCTAAGTTTTTTATGGTTACCCCTTTTACAAGTTAACTCACTTTCTTTGATTTTTATTGATGAATGATGATTCAAATCACATATTAACATTGTTTTAGGGTCAAAGAACCATAATTGTGAAAAATCTCAAAAAGTCAAACTTGACTTTATGCACAGTTGACTTTTTATCGGATGAAATCCAAACTGTGCGATCCGTTGTGAAATTGAGCCCTTGACCTAAATCAAACCTAATGGGTATACTCCATAGGTGTTTTAGGGTGTATTGAATCATTTCTCAAGGTTTGGAAGCATGTCTTGGTCCAAATTCAAAGGTACAGTTGACTTTTTCCTCGAAACCCTAATCGTGGTCTAGATGAAATTGAAACTTGTGGATCAAGCTTCTTGGATCAATCCATTGTTGTAAATGGATCAATGTGGTGTATTTGAGACCCTTAAATCATGTCTTGAGGTCTTGGATCATGTTTTGTCCCAAAAGTCAACTTAGGGGTGAATTAGGTCAAGAAACCCTAATTCCTGAATTTTTTATGAAGGCATCCCCTGAGGCTAAATTAACTTGATGATTGGGTTCATGAGGTCCCTTGGAGTATCTTGGGTTGTGTTTTGAAGCATTGGCTCATGCCCAGAGGAAAATTTCCATCTGGAGGCCTCAGTCGACCAAAACCCTAATTTGGTGAGACTGACGATCTTGAGGCTCGATCAACTTGGAATGTTGCAACCTTGTGCTTGATTCTTGATGTGGGAGTCCTCTTGATCCTTTATGAATGTTTTAAAGGTTACAAGTTGAAAATCATGTCATTCCTTGATTGATCCTTTGTCTAAGAGCTCTGAGAGGGCTTGAAACCCTAATTCTCGATTGTAGAGAATGCCTAACAATTCCTGAGGAGATTGAGGAGGCATGGTGGTTTATCCATATTGTGGTAATAATTTGCACAATGATGGGAAATCTTAGTGGTCAAAATTTGGGGTATAACAGTTCCTAAATGGCTTCAAATTTGCAAGTTATATGCTACAACTATATACAATCAATAATAGCATTATAAAATGATTCAAACGCAACAAATAAGACATATATGACATGATTATGATCAATGTACATCAAAGCAAAGCATATTTCTTAAAGTTCAAGTTCTTTGGAAGCTTACCTCTTAAAGCTCACTTTCCAATTTCCAAGAGACTTGTTACAGAAGAAAACTAATGCCTTGGACACCTCCAATACACCTTATAGAAGCTTCTTGGATGCTTGGAACCAAAGGGAAACCTCTAGAATATAATATGGCTCCTTCTTGCAAAATGTGTCAAAAGTGGCCAAAATGGAAACTCTACCAAATGGTGTTACAGTTGAGAAACTATGGTTGGAACAGTTTAAGGATGTTATTTAGAGAGTGTTTGGAGTGTTTGATGATTTTGAAATGGACAGGATCAAGACATGGCTTGAAAAATGCAGAAAGTCAAAAATATGAGGTTTTGATAGTTGACTTTATGATTTTGGTGGTTTGAGATAAAGATGAAGGTTTGGACACCTTCAAGGGATGATTTGTGATGTGTTTGGATGGTTGTTTGAGTGCTTTAAGCTCTGGTTTTGAAAACTCTAAGCTTACCCTTTGAAACTTTGAAAACTTGAAGTAAAAGAGGGAGAGTGTGAAAAAGAGTCTTTGGTATTGTTTTGGTGTATTTGAATTGATGCAAAATGACCTCTATTTATAGGATAACTGATTTATTTTGGATGAATAGTGTTGGATGAGGGAGCTGGGTATTGTCCAATGGATATAGCCATGTAGCTCTAACTTAAAGGCTAAGGTACCAAAAGTCTTCTATAGCATGACTAGAATCTTGACTCAATTGCCATTTGCAGGTTTGAACACTCATTGTTTTTGAACTGATCTGAACTGGTGTGGCTCATTTCATGCCAATTCAATGTTGCACATAAATGTACAAAAACAAACCTGAATTCATGGCTTTGTAATGATGGTTCTCACATGCTAAGAGATAGAATCCTTGACTTATGGTTCAAAGTTGAAGATATTATGTGATTCAACAAGATTCCTTCTGATCTTGGAGGATGACAAGGCTTGAAAATTCACCAAATATGTTTTGAAAAATCGTGTGATGCAAGTAAACATGGAAACTGTCTTGAAAAATCAGTTTGATCATGGCATGTTGTGAGGATCATATCTCCTTGCTCAAGTGGAATCAAAGGATGTTCTTGTACTTTTTGGAAAGCTTAGATATCCTACTTTAACATTTATGTTTGCATTTGATCTTGATACAACTTGGATTTTGGAGAAAAATGGCCTCAAAGTTGGTTAAAACACAAAACAGATTTTGCCTAAAAATTTTCTAAGTGTCAAAGTTCAAAAAGTCTTGAAACCCTAACTTCATGGCCTCATATTTCAAAATCTATGCATTTTTTTGGAGATGACTCTGCCCAACAATCTTGCTATATGGAAGAAGATCTATCATTTGAGCTTTGGAGTAAAATAATGGTTGCTTGGATTACAAGTTATGGCCTTGTAAAGTTAGGTACTTGAGCATGATTTTCCTTAACTTAGTGAAATTTTCAATTCTTCCAATTTTGCTTCTTTTGCGAGTAACCTTGATTTCTTGATCAATACTTGATTAAATGCAACTATGGATCATGTTTTCTTGAATAATAGTCCTTGATGATCAATTTTGCCCAAAAAAGTCAAACTTTGACTTTGGGTATCAGATGAATTTTGTGCAGAGAAACCCTAATTTTTTATTTTCAATGAATGAATCCTCAGAGACAATTTTAAACTTGTGAATGGACTTCAAAGGTATATTTGAGTGTCTTGAATCATGTCCCAAGGTTTTAGATTATGTCTTGGCCAAAAGTCAAAGGTATGGTTGACTTTTGTCAGAAACCTTAGTTTTGTAGTCCAGATGATTTTGAATCGTTGCATTGGTTATGAATCAAGTTCTTTGGATCAATCCAATCATATGAATGAACTAATATAATGTATTTTAGGTCCTTGAAACATATCTTGAGGTCTTGGACCATTCCTTGCTCCACAAGTCATCCCAAAGATTGAATTAGGTCAAAACCCTAATTTTGGTGCACTGAGGATCTTGAGGCTTGTTGATTTTGAAATGAGGCAAACTTGTACTTGATTATTTAATGAATGAGAGCTCTTGGTCTTCATGGATGATTGAGAGACTTGATTGGTTGAAGATCAAGCCAATTTTTTATTGATCTTTTGCCTGAATCCTTTAGGAGGCTCAAAAACCTAATTTGCAGTTAAAAATGAAACAAGCAACAAACTTTGTGTTCTCTAATGGGTTAGTGATGCATGAAAGTATATTCATATGATATGTAAATGATGTGAGATCTTAGGGTCAAAATCTAGGGTATGACATACCTGCTATCAGGTGTGTCAAGATGGGCGATGATGCTAGAAATTCCTTTAAGTTTCAGAATACTTCCTCACATTTTCTCATCCATTCAAAAAATTTCCTTTTTCTTCAATGTGGGAAAAAACTGGAAAACCTTGTCGCATGCACAAGAAAGAAAACGAGATATGGAGGCTAGGTGCCCTGTTAGTTGCTAAACCTCTTTAACATTGGAAGGAGTCTTCATATCAATGATGGCCTAACACTTGTGAGAGTTCACCTCTATGCATCTTTTGGTTAACATAAGACCAAGGAATTTTCATGCTTGCATGCCAAATGAGTACTTGTCGGGATTTAAATGCATGCTGTAGTTCTCGACTGACCCTAAGATATCTTCCAAGTATGTCACAAGACTATTTCCTTATAAAGTCTTCACTACCATGTCGATACTTTTTGCTTATGCCATATCTATTTTGAAAACACCACAACCATGAGTCTCTGGTAGGCAATGCCTACATTCTTAAGCCCAAAGGCCATCATGACATTGTAATAATATTTTCAATGGTTGAACATGAATGTTGTCTTGGGCGTTTCCATAGGATCCATCTTAATCTGATTATATCTGGAGTAGGCATCCATAAAACTCAATGTTTTGTGGCTTGAGGATCTGTCAATTAGGCGATCGATGTTGGGTAGGAGATACAAATTTACGGGATACACAATGTTAAGTCATTGAAGTCAGCGCACATGCACCATTTGTTCAGAGCCTTCCATACCAAGACCATGTTAACCGACCAAGATGGGTATTTTACCTTTAATATGAAATTGACGCTTGTTAGGTTTTTCACTTCCTCATCGCTTCCCGCTCTTTTCTCCTCTCCTACCTTGTGTTTCCTTTGTGACACTCGCTTCAAAGTGGGATCAATGGCAAGTTAATGGCACACCACTATGGTATTTATGTCCGGCATAACCGAGGGCGCCACGATGAACAAATAGATGTTCCTTCTGGGCAGTGAGACCAACTCTTCTTCATATTTGAATAAATAGGTGCCTAGCTTGGTGACTTGGTGGTTCAAGGACCTACCTTTTAGCTCTTTTTGGTATTTTGTTTGATTGATCCTTTCTCTTCCGGTCTTCAATATAAGGTTCTAGCTTGTTACTCCGAAACATGTGTGTCTAGATAAAGGTGGCACCCAAGAAAACATGCCCCTCTTCATTTTCACACTGTTCTCATAGCATTCTTGGGCGATTTCCTGATCCCCCTAGACTTAACCAACTCTAACCAAACGTTATTTTGAGCGTTACACAACCTTTTACTTGTATATGTTTGCCTGACAGGGCAACTTTTTACTTGTATATGTTCTTATTATCTATTAATAACTATGATTTTTCATCTCCCTAAGGTACTATAAATTAGATCCACATTGCAATGTAGAAAGTACTTTCGAAGTAGATAATATAATATTACTTTCTCTCTTCTCTTCCTCTCTTTGATCTCTATATAACTTTATTTAGTTTTATAACACGTTATCAACACGAAGCTCTCAAGTATGATTCTTTTGCTTCCATCTCAAATTAATCTTGAACCATCATTTGTTTAGAATCATGGAAATAAGAAAATAAAAAAGTTGAGTGTGTGATATAAAATTTGCCAAAAGATTGTCATTCCAGAAGAATGACACAAATAATTTTAACGCATCCCGGAAGGATGATTACAATTTTTAAATCATTGTTTGTAACAAATCATTTATATAGTTCCTGAAGAACTTATAAAGCATAGCATCCTTGAAGGATAGTAAACTAACACTGTATAGTTCCTGAAGAACTAGTAACGCTCTATTTGCTATTTTTCGTTTAAAATGGAGGAAGATATTTTTTGTTTCTCATATGGAGTTGTTATTTTAAAATACCGAAATTTATTAATCCTTATATTTAATTGTGTCAAGAGATTGAAATTTGTTTGAAATATTATTATTTCATGTTTTTGATCGAGTTAGCAATTAAGATTTTAGATTATATAACAATTAAAAAATGCAAGATGTATTTTATCACTAATTTGGTATTTTATAAGTAGATAATTTTAAGACTAATTTAACAATCCAGTTTACTATGTTATTTTAAATTTTGGAATTTACAAAAGTGTTATTATTTAATATTTCCTTTTTGATAATTATCTCACTTAATATTTAATACTTAATATTTTATCTAATTATAATTTTTTTTTATGATAGAACTAAGTATGTCAAATCTTAAAAAATTGGATTTTGGGGCTCTTGATATATCGGGAAATAACTATTTGACATGGTCTCTAGACGCTAAAATTTATTTACGCGCAAAAGGTCACGGTGACACTATTAAAGAAGGAAATAACTCATCTGATCAACAAAAGACAAAAGCCATGATATTCCTTCGTCGTCACCTTCATGAGGATCTTAAAAATGAATATCTTACCGTAACTGACCCACATGTCCTGTGGAAAAATTTGAAAGATGGATATGATCATCAAAAAACTGTTATCCTACCAAAATCTCGATATGATTGGATACATTTATGTTTGCAGGATTTTAAAAGTGTAAGTGATTATAATTCTGCAATGTTTAGAATAACTTCTAAGCTGACACTATGTGGAGAAAAAGTAACTGATGAAGATATGTTAGAAAAAATATTTTCCACTTTTCATGCATCCAATGTGCTCCTGCAACAGCAAAATCGAGAAAAATGATTTAATAAATATTCTGACCTAATATCTTGTCTTCTTGTGGCTGAGCAAAATAATGAACTATTGATGAAAAATCACGAGGCTCTTCCCACTGGTACAACTCCATTCCCATATGTGAATGTGGCAAGGCACGATCACTATGGGAAAAACCGTGGTCGCGGTCGTGCATGCGCACGTGGCCATGGTCGTGGTCGTGGTCGTAATTATGCTCGTGGTCCTGGTTTTGATCGTGGTCGCAATGGTAATCATAAAAACACATATTTCCACCAAAAGTGGAAAAATGTTGAAAAGAATGAAAAAGAGGGTCAGAGTAGCAAAACCAATGAAAATACTTGCTATCGTTGTGGAGGAAAAGGTCATTGGAGTCACACTTGTAGTACTCCAAAACACCTTATTGTTCTTTATGAAAAATCACTGAAAAATAAAATGGTAAAGATTGAGACTCACTTTGTTAATGAAGATGATGATTCAGATTACGGTAATATGGATGTTACCCATTTTGATATTGGTGACTTCTTTGCTGATCCAGATGAAAAAATTGATCACCTTATTAGAGATGGAAGTGTCAAGAAATAAAATATATGGAAATCTCCTTTTTAGTTATTAATAAGTGTTTATGGATGTTTTGAATTTTATTTTCCAATAATAATAAAGTGTGTTTTCTACTTGTTTATTTACATAATTTATTGTTTAAATGACTTGTGTTTTTAAAGCGCACTTATAACTTATTGTTAAAAATGATTATTGCTTTTAGAATTAATATGGACACTAGCACCAGTAATGAAGATATGTGCCTTGCTGACAGTGCAACAACCCACACAATTCTCAAGAATAACATATATTTCTATAATTTAGTGAATCGAAAGACTGATGTCAGTACTATATCTGGCACCTCAAAAATAATCGAAGGCTTCGGAACAGCCAATATGTTGTTACGTGGAGGAACAATATTGCACATTGATAATGTATTATATTCCCCCAAGTCTCATAGAAATTTATTAAGTTTCAAAGATATTCGCCTAAATGGATACCATATTGAAACAGGAGATGATGGAGGGATTGAATATCTTTGTATTACAAAACACAATTCGGACACAAAATAGGTAATGGAAAAGCTACCGGCTTTATCCTCTGGTTATTACTACACTTATATTAGTACAACTGAAGCACATACAACTGTAAACCAGAAGTTTACAAATAATGATAAATTTCTAATTTGGCATGACCGGTTGGGCCATTCCGGTTATATAATGATGCGAAAATAATTGAAAATTCATATGGTCATCAATTAATGAGTAGGGAAATTATTCAATCAAATAAATTCTCATGCAGCTCTTGCTCGCAAGGGAAGTTGATAATTCGGCCATCACCAACAAAAATTAGAAATGAATCTATCAGTTTTTTAGAGTGTATACATGGTGATATTTGTGGGCCAATACACCCATCATGTGGACCATTTAGATATTTTATGGTTTTAATTGATGCATCAACTAGATGTCACATGTATGTTTGTTATCAACTCGCAACCGGGCGTTTGCGAGATAGCTAGCTCAACTAATTCGAATAAGAGCTCATTTCCCCGATTATCCTGTAAAGAAAATACGTCTTGATAATGCTGCAGAATTTTCATCTCAAGCATTTAATGAGTATTGTATGTCTATTGGAATTGACATTGAACACCTAGTAGCACATGTTCATACATAAAATGGACTTGCAAAATCATTTATTAAACGAATAAAATTAATTGCAAGACCACTTATTATGAGATGGAAACTCCCAATTTCTGCTTGGGGACATGCAATTTTGCATGCTGCAACATTGATTCGCATAAGGCCAACGAGTTACCACACATCTTCACCTTTACAATTAGTCTTTGGTAAAGAACCTAATAATTCCTATCTAAGAATTTTTGGATGTGCAGTGTATGTTCCAATTTCTCTACCACAGCGTAATAAGATGGGTTCTCAAAGGAGAATGAGAATATATGTTGGCTATGAATCTCCATCTATTGCAAAGTACCTTGAACCAACAACAGGTGATTTATTCACTGCTCATTTTGTTGATTGTCATTTTGATGAATCAAATTTTCTAGCATTAGGGGAGAGAATAAGAAGCTAGAAAAAGAGATCAGTTGGAATGAATTATCATTATCTCATCTTGATCCTTAAACAAAATAATGTGAACTAGAAGTTCAAAAGATAATTTAGCTGCAAAACTTAGCAAATCAATTACAAAATGCATTCAATGATCCAAAAGGTGTGACTAAATCATATATACCAGCTGCAAATGCTCCAATAAAAATTGATATCCCTGTTGGACAATCCAATGAGTCTCAACCACGCCTGAAGCGTGGCAGACCAATCGGTTCCAAAGATAAAAATCCTCGAACAAGAAAGGGAGATAAGAATAAAGATGGCCTAAGTGAGGATATATAAAATATAAAAGAACCTTCAGACATAATAAACATTTCATCTCTAGAAGAGATTGATCAGGTACCTGAAACTCATGAAAATAAAGAGATCTCAATAAATTATGTCCAAAATGGAATACAATGGAACCGAAACGAAGTCGACATTGATGGTGTTTTTGCATACAATATAGCGCTAAATGAGATAAATGGCAAAGAGGATCAGGAACCAACGTTTATAAAAATTTGTAGACAAAGTGAGGATTGGCCAAAATGGAAAGATGCGATTGAAGCAGAATTAAACTCACTCTACAAAAGACAAGTTTTTGGACCTGTAGTCCGAACACCTAAAGGTGTGAAGCCAGTTGGATACAAATGGGTTTTCGTATGAAAACGAACTAAAAAAAATGAAATTGTGAGATACAAAGCTAGACTTGTCGCTCAAGGATTTTCGCAAAGACTTGGAATTGATTTTGATGAGACATATTCACCTGTAATGGATGCAAGCACTTTTCGATATCTAATAAGCCTTGTAGCACATGAAGGGCTTAATTTGCACATGATGGATGTTGTAACAACTTATCTGTATGGTTCACTTGATAGTGAAATTTACATGAAACTCCCCGAAGGGTTCAATATATCAGATGCACACAACTCCAAATCTCGAGAAAGCTACTCCATAAGATTGAACAAGTCTCTCTATGGGTTGAAACAATCTGGACGAATGTGGTATAATCATCTCAGTGAATATTTGCTTAGAGAGGGATATACAAATAACTCCATTTGTCCTTGTATTTTTATAAAAAGACCAGGAAAGGAATTTGCAATAATAGATGTCCATGTGGATGACATAAATATTATTGGAACTCGTGAAGAGTTTCCAAAAGCTATGAATTGTTTAAAGAAAGAGTTTGAGATGAAGGACTTAGGAAAGACAAAATTATGTCTAGGTTTGCAAATTGAACATTTGGACAAAGCAATATTTATACATCAAGAAGGCTATATATAAAAGGTGTTAAAATGCTTCTATATGAACAAATGTCACCCGTTGCCTACTCCAATGGTTGTTAGATCATTAGATGTGGAGAAAGATCCTTTCAGACCTCGAGAAAAGGATGAAGAATTGCTTGGTCTTGAAGTACCATATCTCAGTGCAATTGGAGCACTAATGTACCTTGCTAATTATACACGTTCTGATATATCATTTGCTGTCAATCTATTAGCAAGATATAATTCTTCACCTACACGAAGACATTGGAACGGAGTCAAACATATACTCCATTACCTTAGAGGTACAATAGACATGGGTTTGTTTTATAGCAAAGTATCCAGATTTGAATTAATAGGTTATGCAGATGCATGTTACTTGTCAGATTCTTATAATGGTATATCACAAACAGGTTATTTGTTTACATGTGAGGGTACAACTATTTCATGGAGATCAGTCAAACAAACCATAGCAACAACTTCATCTAATCATGCAAAACTTTTAGCATTACATGAGGCAAGTCGAGAATGCGTTTGGTTGAGATCCTTAATTCAGCACATCCAAAATACTTGTGGTTTATCTTCTGAGACATTAAATATAACGACCATATATGAAGATAATACTGCATGCATCGCTCAATTGAAAGATGGTTACATTAAAGGAGACCGGAAAAAACACATTTCTCCAAAGTTCTTTTTTACTCAGGATCTTCAAAAGTGGTGATATAAGCATCCAACAAATCTGTTCATGTGATAATCTTGCAGACCTCTTCACAAAGTCACTCCCAAGTAGAATTTTTAATCAACTAGTACAAAAGATTGGTCTTCATCGAAGAAATGATCGTTCAGCTGAGGAGGAGAAATGAAAGGATATTGTACTCTTTTTTCTTCACTAAATTTTTTTCCACTGGGTTTTTTCTAGTAAGGTTTTAATGAGGCATATCCTCAATGGACATCCAAGGGGGAGTGTTATGAATAAAGATAAAAGTGGATGTCCATTCTTATTCTTCTTTTTATTTTCTTATTCTCTATTAATAACTATGATTTTTTATCTCCTTAAGGTACTATAAATTAGATCCACATTGCAATGTAGAAAGTACTTTTAAAGTAGATAGTATAATATTACTTTCTCTCTTCTCTTCCTCTCTTTGATCTCTATATAATTTTATTTAGTGTTATAATAAGAATACAATTTTATCAAACTATTATTGTTGGTTATTGATCTACTCTAATTATCATTAATATAAGGTAAGATAAATAATAAATTAGAAGTATTAATTAGAAATATAATTAAAAAGTTAAAATTAAAATTGCATTGAAAAAGATAAGTAGCTTTCGGTGCCCAATAAACAATTCTATAAAACTTAGGAGGTTGTAGTGCACATGGTGTGTAGGGACAAACGCCGGAAACATACGAAAGAAGGGAAAGGCTCGTGTGTGTACATACAAAAGAAAACGAGTCTAAGACTTGCAATTTGAAAAAGAATATTAATGATTTAAGCATCCATCAATTTTGCCGTTTGTTAGAAATTTATAGATCATAAAGAGGAACATCTTTCCGTCAGAAAAGAAAAAGAATGATCATCATAGGTATAAAAAGAGGTCAAGAGTATATCGGCACTCGTGTCAGTGTATATTAAGTTAATTGAAAAAATCAAATACAAATCATACGGAGAAAAAAATAATACAAAGCAATAGTAAATATCTCTAATTAAATTGCAACTAGTCTAATATTGTCTAATTTATTTTTATAGAAGTGTTTTTGTAAGGTGCTAGTGCCTAGCTATACAAACTCTAATTGGACATAATCTTCATTTTTTTTTTTGCTAGATTTAAGTTTTTGACAATCACTAATTCATCTGTTTATGATATAAATAAGTGTGTTTTTTTTCTTCTAATAATTTAATACCTTAAGTTGGACAAAATCTTAGAAGATATGAAGAGACTGAATGGATTGTGTGATTATATATGAGATAGTTGTTATCTATAGTGCGGCAATGAGCCAATTTGTTTTAGCTTTAAAAAATAATTATTTTTTTTTGTATTTTTAATAATGTATTCTACAAAAATATTTTTTAAAATATTATAAGTTTTTCTAAATTTGTTTTTTATAGATTAGAAGACTAATTATAATTTACCATAACATAAACATACATTATTGAAGAACAAAACATAATCAAAATCACAGTTTTTTTTTAAAGTTGTATCTCAAAAATGATTTTCATGAAAAACTATTTGAAATAGCTTCAAAATTAAGTGATATTTTTAATTTTTGATATCCAAATTTTTTTTCGATAAAATGATGAAATATCTAAAATAACATTTTAAGAATAACTATTCAAACCAAATTTTCATTTGAAACCTTTATGAAAAGTTTCTTTGTAAAATTTTTTTACACTAAAATATATTACATTACAAAAACCATTTAAAAAAAAATCCAAAACAAACAGCCCCATATCTGAGATTGGTGGATAAGGATGTATTATTTAGCATAACTAATCTTAAGGTAGATGGTATCACTTATCGAGTATTAATATGTTTCATGTAGTTCG
This sequence comes from Lathyrus tuberosus, assembly GCA_022829125.1. Taxonomy (NCBI): domain Eukaryota; kingdom Viridiplantae; phylum Streptophyta; class Magnoliopsida; order Fabales; family Fabaceae; genus Lathyrus; species Lathyrus tuberosus. The sequence continues at coordinate 5,559,485 of JALAZF010000283.1, read as the reverse complement.
AAACTATGCTAGCACATCGTTGTTTTGTTGAAATATTTTTTAAATATTACTTTAATAATTCAATAATTATTATGCAGACATATATAAATCTAACTAAAAAACAAAACATTTATCCCTCACACTTAAATCCTATATTGTTCTTAATGTAAAGGATAAAAGCAAGAGAAAAGAAGGATAGAATCTAGAGATTCACGCCTGCATGTTGCCGACGGACGTCTAGCGATTGATCTCTTTATTTTCTACAAACTCAAACAAACAAAAGCAAAAATATTAAATTGAAAACATGTGGGTTACCTCCCACGCAGTGCTTTATTTAAAGTTGGTTAACTCGACTTTGTTTGACCCTCTAAATCAAGAGGGTGCCTCTTTCAGCTCTGAATCCTCAACATCGTGACCAACAACTTTAGGGATACATTTAAATATCTCTAACCATCTCCCATGTATTTACCCTTTTCTCCCTACCTTTTGTGGGGAGGTTTACACTTGAGGTCCAGTGGTAGAGATTTCTTTTTCACTTTTCAAACCGTCCCATGTATTAGTGTTAAGCCTTCGTTCTTAAAGTTTTGGTCTTGAGTAACAAAACTTTCTATTTGGCACCTTCTCGTATGCCTCAACTTCTTTATCTTTTTTATCATGGATGATATCACTCAGTATGTGTGCTTTTACTATGTCAATGAAACTTGTTTAGAGGGGGACTCATCGACATGTCCTTCAATTATGTCGAATATGCAACAAAAGTTCTTAAAAGTAGAGATTTTTATAAGTTTGGACAATAGGAACTTGTTATTTTTATCCCCTACTTATAATGTGAGCTTCCCACGCTTAACATCTATAACAACTCTCGCTATGGCAAGGAAGGGTCTTCGTAATAGGATTGGGATTTCAGTGTCTTCCCATATATCCATCACAACAAAGTTTGTAGGGGTGATCAATTACCCTATCCTAACTTGCACATCTTTTACAATTCATACAAGATACTTGACTGGTCTATTTGCCAACTGCAGAGATATTCTAGTGGGCTTCATACCACCTTGGCCTAGTTTCACATGGACAAACAAAGACATCAAACTCACACTCGCCCCTATATCATACAAATATTTTTTTAAACTCATCGTGCCTATAACACATGGAACTGAAAAACTCCCAAAATCTTTTAATTTCAGAGGCAGCTCATTTTGGATGACAAAATTGCACTCTTTTCTCACCACTATAATTTCGGTATCTTCTAGTTTCCGCTTGTTTGATAGAATTTCCTTAAGGAATTTGACATAAGATGGAATTTGTGACAACACCTCAGTGAAAGGGATGTTGATATACAAGTTTTTCAACACCTCAACAAACTTCCTAAAATATTCTTCTATCTTGGATTTCACTAATCTCTGCAGAAACGGGATAAGAGTTTTATATGGCAGGGGATGCACATATGATTCATCCTTTTCTTCCTCAACTACATCATTTGCGGGTGGTGTTGACTCTTCCTCCTCTTCATATAGCATAGACATGTTTTAATTATCCTTTCCATTAGGGACCTTGTGAGTGGCGATATCTAGCTTTTACCACTTCACATCGTTATAACATTTACATGCCCTTTCAGGTTGGGTTCCAGATGCCCTAGAAAAATGTTAGTCTAGGGCTTTTGTAGTCGCTTGTTGTTGGGCAACTTGTGAAATTTAAATTTCAAGCATTTCGCTGTGAGTAGCCATGACATCAACTTTAGACGCAAGCTTCCTTATTAGTTCATTATTGTGGATGTTCTGTTTCTTGAAGTCCTCATTTTGTCGGGTTTGGTTCATGATAAATTTCTCCATCATTACCTCAAGGTTTAACTTTCTGGGAGAAGCAAGGGAACCCAATTGTCCTTGAGGTCCGAGTAGAATGGTAGGAGGTCCAGGACTAGAAGAAAACATAGGTTTGTTGTTCTTATATGAGAAATTAGGATGATTTATCTAGTTAGGATTGTAGATGTTAGACTATGGGTTACCCTGTTAGGCGTAATTTAAATATTATGGGACAGGTTTAACTAACAACTGACACTAAACACTAATGTGTCCAGGGACTCTGTAGATATCCTAATTGAGAGTTACAACGGTTGAAGTATCAGCCGAAGGTGTGAAAAGTACATAAGAAGGGGGGTTGAATTGTGTTTCATGTTTTCTTATTATTTAGCTTCTGCTCAGAGTCTCAGAATCAGAACTGATGTTCAGATTCTGAGTTAATTTATTCGGCAGCAGATACAACAGAAGTAAATAAAATAACAGCAGAAGACGCAAAAGCTTTATACTGGATCCTCCCCTAACTGAGAGTAGTCCAGACCCCTTGCCTCGCAAGAGCTTTTCATTATAACCACTTCATGATTACAATCGCTTATGCTTCTGCATAAGACTTTTACAACTGCTCAGACCAACTGTCTGAGACTTCCCTTGCTTAGAGCGCATGTCTAAGACTTACCCTTTGCTCACACCAGTGACTGAGCCACCTGCTCATCCGTCTTCTGGTTGAGACTTCCTTTTGCTTAGAGCACGTGTCTAATACTTCTTTTGCTAACACCATCTGACTAAGTTATTTGCTCAGCTGTATTCTGGTCGAGACTTTCCTTTCTTAAAGCACATGTCTAAGACTTCCTTTTGTTCAATCAGACTAGCTGAATAAGAATTTCACAGCTCAAGCACTTAAGCAATGAGACTTACATGGCTTAATCATCTTGGCTCAAGACTTATTGCTTGAATCCCAATGAGACAAGACTTTTTGCTCAAGCACATAGCAGGAGACTTAATCTAAACTACTGAAGGCTTAACAGAATAGAGAATAAAGGTGTACATGATGCACGCATCAGAGGTACGGAAGATCACCATAACAAATACCTAAAGCACTTAAGATTTCTTGAATATATACAGGGTTAAGAAATCTTAAGGCTTTTACAATTGCAACCTAAAACAGAAAATCTGCCTATTACATAGAGTTGATAATTGCTTAATCTTGTTACTCCTTCAACAGAAGAATCCTTGTTGAAAATTCAGGTTTAAATCTTCAGCCATATATATAGGCTTTCCAGAAACTAGCCGTTGAGAAGGTTACTTGATCAAGTGTCTTTGCTTTTACTCCAAAGTACAAGAGACGTTGAAGTCGGATACACAACATAATTCTGAATCCATTGTGTAACACGTTTAACCTTTGAGTCTTCAAGAGGTTCTGTACTAATAGAACCGTTGGGAGTAGACATCCATAGAACGTACCAGCTTTTCTTGAGCCTTGTAATCCTGTAGACTCGAGCTGACAGGACGATAAGACAATATAGCTTGCTTTCAGTAGTACGAATAGTCCACAACTTTATCACCAACTCTGAATGGTACCTGATGCTGATATACAATTACTAAGTGTAGAAACTCGTCTGAATATTGAGGCCTTCAGTTCAGAGTCTTTGTCAAACCACACTAGAAATTTTTCTTCAGACTCTGCCACCAGAAGCTAGCAATGAAGCAACTCCAAGTGTATCTTAAATAAATAAATTCTAATTATTTATGTAAAAGACAAGAACCTGCATAAATAAAACACACATCAAATAAACCATTATACTTTTAATACTTTTGTTATCATCAAAACTAAAGAGAAAATGTCAAGAAAAAATCTTGTTCTAACAATCTCCCCTTTTTTGATGATGACAACCACAAGTATTTAAAGGACAATGTTGGGCTTTTAATTTTCTATGCAATAATAGGGTATGAGGTTTGTAAGCTCCCCCTGAGTCTAATAGCTTAAAGCTGAGTTTAATTTACTCTAGCATTAAGAACTATTTTTCAAGAAAAATAAATTAGTCTTCTTAATAACATCAGGATCTGAGGTTTGTAAGCTCCCCCTGAGTCAAACAATTCCAAGGTTTAGATTTGTAAGCTCCCCCTTAGTTCCATATTTAAGAACACTAAGATAACTGCATTTTAACTTCTTTTGGAGACAACAGAATACGAGGTTTATAAGCTTCTTCTGAGTCTCATAGGTAAGTCAGAGATTTGTTCTTTCTTAACCCTATGTACAAGAGAGTTAAAATATGTGGCCCTTTTTAACTTTCCTTGGCAACACCAGAATATGAGGTTTGTAAGCTCCTTCTGGGTCTGATAGGCTAAGTCTGAGGTTTGTAAGATCTTCCTTAGACCTATGTACAGAAAGTTAAAAATGCACCCTGGGCAAGTAACAGAAAATAAATGACAAGAAAATAAATTACCAATATGTATTCAATGGGGTCAGTTTCCACTTAAATACTTACTATTATTTCTCCCCCCCTTTGTCACATCAAAAAGAATAAAAGAAAAAGAAGGAAAGAGAAATAAAATATGATTAATAAATGTAACTCAGATCATCATTACAAGATCAGTTTCCAAAAAGGAAGAATAATCAAGTAATAAGAGTCATTAAGGTTTGTAAAGTGCACGCTTTGAAGTCTTAGTGGTCGTTACCGTTCCAAGAATTAAACAAGGATTAACTTTAAACGCTTGGTATCCACATAAGTCATTAAAAAAAACATCCCACTACTAAGTCATTTTCATCAATCATCCATCCTAAAAATATGGAGTCAGCATCTGAGAGTCATAAGACATCTATCGTAAGAGACACAACTGAGAGCTCTACAAGTTTGCCAATCTAATTCCTTCAGAGGCGAGCTGCTTCTGAGTCCTCTACAACTGTACCTGTATTCTCAACACAACTTGCTTCTGAAGAAGCTACTTCAGCAGCACCTAAACGACCTTTAGAAGGTGGTTCAACAGTAGCTTCCTTGAAGCCTCAGAGAAGAAGCATGAAGATATCAAGAAGGAAGAAAAAGAGGGTCAGCAAAAAGTTCTACAGCTCTCTTCTAGACATAGAAGAAGAAGAAGAAATGATTGATTCAGAAGATGATGAGGTAGACTATAACAATAGTGGATGCCGCTGGGGACGAGATTCAATGGCTAAAGATGAATTCTAGGACACATCTTGTACCCCTTTTTTTGTTAAAAAAATGTAATCCTTCTGTTGATTTAATGAAAAAGTTTTTAGACCAATACTTCTGTCACATGCATTTACATTCCAAAAATTTTCTTTAGATTTTCTGAAGGTACACTATCAAAGTGAAACTGACACAGAAACGACAGTTAGAACAGATCAGACATAAATTCGTAATTATTCAGAGAATCTTAATAGGTTAGACGTTTAGATTATATTACCAAGAGTTATCATTAAAATACTGATAAAATTTAATCAGTACTTAAATAATATTAAACTCAAGACAATAAATGTAACACGTCTATAAAAGGACTCTAGTAAGCTTTCTTCCATTATCACTTAATCCCTAAAACACCAAGATGTATAAGAAAAAACAAACTTGGGTTCTAAAGTGAGATTTCAAGAAGGCAACACTACTGAATGCAGCAAGTCAAGCACATCAAAGCAAAGCAACAGCTGAAGAACCTGCAAGAAAGCAGACAGCTTCAGAAGTGCTCTCCTCTTCAGCATCATTTGTGAAGACACACAGAAGAAAGAAGTCTTCTAGATCCAGATGAAGAAATAAGCTAAGGAAAGAGGCTTTGGAGTTTCCTAAGGAATAATGACAAGATTTCTTAGACAATCTAGAGATGTCATATGATCCTAGGGAGTTCCTTAGGACACATCCATTAGAATAGAAAAATCTAATTATCTTGTAATAACTTCATTTTTATTAATAAAACAAGTTGTAAACATTTAAGTTCTTTTATCTGTTTCAGATTCTCAGTGAATAACACGAATAAATATTAATCAGTTAAAACTGAACACAAGCATGAACAAACTCAGAATTTATTAATAAGATGATTAATACAAAAGTTTCAACAACAATACAAAGCATAACTGTTCTGGACTGGACCAATGGCTAGAATTGGCCCAATCCGCCTCTGCTCCAGAGCGGCCCAAATTTCCCAAGTCCAATCCACAGGGGGGGCAAAAGTGACCTTTCTGCCCCTCCGACCGGGCAAGGAATGCAACGTTCCTCCCCGACATTGATGCCAGTTACACACGGCTTTCTCACTGCCCGAACAACAAAGGACAGGTGCCCGGAACTGCGTTTATGTCCGACATAATGGCTAGTTCCGGGCACCCTGCCCGACATAACGGCTAGTTTGGGCAGTTACCTATTCTTTGGGAAAAACGGTTATTTTGCCCCAAAAATAGGACCGTTGGCCACGCGCTGGGGGCTCTATATAAACCCTCTCGCTTGAGAGGGTCAGGTATCCAATATTCTCCCTAAAAATTCACTCTTTGTACTTGCCCCTTTTTCTCCGACCTTTACTTACTTGAGCGTCGGAGTGCCTTACAGGTACACCCCCTCCTCCTCTCCATACGACCAGCATCCCTGACGCACTTGGCGGCCTAATTCTACAGGATCTGATCCAGCCTTCACGATCAGTGGCGCCGTCTATGGGAATCTTTGTTCTCCCCTTCTTTCTTTAACCGAAGATCAAAACAACTTTCGAACATCATCACGATCATGGCCTCCCAAGATCGCACCCAGGATGCTCTTCATTCCACCATCCTTCCCGTCAACAAATCTGACGTTGACGGCCAATCATCTCTCCTCCGAGATGCCCGTTTCCTTAGGGATGGAGCCACCGCTTCTCCTTCCCCAACTCCTGCTGATCGCCACAACGATCAACCGTCTCTCGACCTCTAGCCCGTTCCTGTTCCGTCCAGCGCCGACCCGGCCGTGGCAGCCCTCCTAGAGGCCCTCAACAAAACCAACACCCTGATCCTGCAGCAAAACGAGAATATCGATGCCCTCTTAGACTACCGCGGTGTACGGGGTGCCATTAAATGCAGATTGTTCTTGACCACACTTCGGAAAGGAGCAATGACATGGTATAAACAACTGCCCGAGGAGTCCATTACCTCGTGGAAACAGCTCGGCAGGATGTTCTCGCGGTACTTCACAGTATCTCGCCGCCACCCCAAAACTGAGGCCTCCCTCGGAGCCATAATCCAGAGGAAAGATGAACCTCTCCGAGCATACATCGAGAGGTTCAACAAGGAAGCAGTGCAGGTTCCGACGACAGACAAAATGAAGAAGTTCCTGCTCGAGCAAGGGGTCATCCCGGACTCCGATTTCGCTAAAGCCATCGGCCTCGCCCCACCGAGGAATTTAGACGCCCTCCTCCTCAAAGCCCAAACTCATATCCAGTACGAGGAGAAGATTGCGGCCTGCAACGTCCGGGTAACGCGCCGCCAGGAGAATGCCCAGGCCGCCAAATGAGAAGAGGCCTCGACATCTCGTCGGGGTGAACGAAGACACGAGGACCGTCCGAGGGACTCTCGCGACAGCAAGGGACCCTCTGGGCACTTCCATGACTACACTCCCCTGACCGTTTCCAGGGAAAAGATTCTATCCAAATGTGACAATTCGGAGTTCAAACAAGCCAGGGTCCGTTTCCCCAAATAGCTGCCGAACAGACCAAACGTGGATAAGTCGAAGTACTGCCGCTTCCACAAAAGTCACGGCCATACTACAGAGGACTGTATCCACCTGAAGGATGCCATAGAGATACTGATCTGGGACGGGCACCTGAAACAGTTCACAAAGAAGAAGGACACTCCTCGGCAAGATGCCCAGGAGTCCAAGAAGGTCGAGGAAGAAGTACCCTCCTCGGATGACACCAACGTACAGGTAGCGATGTCCATATCCTGGCCATAGGACTTCTACGTCCCAGACGGGCTCAACGCCCCTGCTTATTTTGCGGCCCACAGCCCGTGGGAGACTTTTCCTTTCGCCATGGTCATTTCTGGCGGGGGATTCAACAAAGTCACTGTGGGCTCCGTGAAACGGAAGTTCGACCACCTGATCAACACCAGCTGCAACAAAGTGACGACGCTTGATCAGGCCCAGAAGGGCTCCGTCCCAATCTCCTTTTATAAGGAGGAACTCCTCGGCGGGTCCCCGAACTCCAGCATACCTCTGCTCTTCAGAGCCCGGATGGCGAACTTCGACGTCCGCAGAATACTTGTCGACCAGGGCAGCTCGGTCGACATCATGTACTCCCAGCTATTCTCAACACTTCAGCTGGACGAATCTCACCTCACTCCCTACGTGGGATCCGACTTGCAGGGATTCAACGGGTCCGTAACAAAGTCGTGGGGTTACGTGGAGCTAATCGTGACGTTCGGCGCAGCTGAGACGGCCAGATCCATCAAGGTGCAGTTCCTGGTAATCGACTGCCCATCGCTTTACCAATGCATTTTTGGAAGGCCAACTCTGGCCGAGTTGGTAGCAGTGCCCTCAACCGTCCACCTGAAGATGAAGTATTACACTTCGAAGGGGAAAGTCGCCACCCTCCACGGTGATATAGAAGCTGCCCGGCGGTGTTTCGAAGCAGCCACAAAGGGACTCAACACCATTGCGCCCAAGCCAAAGATGTCGAGCAAGCCAACACTGCCAAGCAGCACCGAGGAAGCCAAGCCTCTGCCCCAGGTCGACTCTATCGACCTCAACAGCCGCTTCCCCGAGGACCATCAGGAGGAACGAGCAGCATCAGCCGGCCCGTCTACAGCATCCAGCAGCAGCTCCCATCCAATGCGCCCAATCCCGGATGGCGACTTCGAGTTGGTTCTGTTCGACGAAGATCCCCAACGGGGAGTGAAGATCGGAGCAGACCTACTTGACATCGCGAGGAAGCTGCTCAAAGCATGCCTCCGGGAGAATGCTGACCTCTTCGCTTGGAGCGCCGCAGAGATGCCCGGTTTAGACCCGTCCACTGCATGTCATCAGATGACCATTGACCCAGCCATTAAGGTCGTAGCACAACGTAGGAGAAAGCAGTCTCCGGAGAAAACGGAGGCTGCTGAAAAAGCTGTAAAGGACCTCCTCGAGGCCAAATTTATTTCGGAAGCCAAGTACACCACTTGGCTGTCCAACGTTGTATTGGTCAAAAAATCTAATGGAAAATGGTGTATGTGCGTTGATTATACCGATCTCAATAAGGCATGCCCGAAGGATGCTACCCCTCCCCAATATTGACAAACTTGTTGATAATTCCGCTGGTTTTAAACTTTTATCGTTCATGGACGCCTACTCGGGCTACAATCAAATCCCAATGGCAATGTCCGACAACAAATATACGGCCTTCATGACCAAATCAGGAAATTATTACTACAACGTAATGCCCTTCGGCCTGAAGAACGCCGAAGCAACATACCAACGAATGATGAATAAGGTATTTCGGGGAGAAATAGGCGACCTGCTCGAAGTATACATGGACGACATGATCGTAAAGTCCCACGAGGAAACCGATCATACCGCCCACTTGCGAAAGGTCTTCGAACATGCCAGGAAATACGAAATGCGTTTTAATCCAAAGAAGTGCACGTTCGGTGTCCGAGCAGGCAAATTCCTCGGCTTTTACTTAACGGAACGAGGAATCGAAGCCAATCCCAACAAATGTCGGGCATTCTCCGAATTTCCTACGTCCAAGTCCAAAAAATCCATCCAGTCTCTCAACGGGATGCTCGCCTCACTATCTCGTTTCGTGGCCAAGTCCGCCTAGCACGCCCTACCATTCTTCAAGCTCCTCCGCAAAGAGGCCGCGTTCGAATGGACCGAGGAGTGCGATAAGGCCCTTCTCCATCTGAAATGAGCACTCTTAGAGCCACCGATTCTCTCTCGCCCAGACAATGGAAAAACGTTATACCTATACATGGTCGTAGCAGCCGAAGCAGTAAGCGCCGCTCTCATCTGCGAGACGCCTGACGGGCAGAAGCCCATTTATTTCACAAGCAAGGCGCTACAAGGACCAGAGTTACGATACCAGTAGATAGAGAAGGTGGCATTGGCCCTCATCAATGCTGCCAGGAGATTAAGGCACTACTTCCTAGCCCACACGATCGTGGTTCAAACAGATCAGCCCATAAAGCAGATGCTTGGACGACCAGATATGGCCAGATAAATGCTTAAATGGTCGCTAGAACTGTCCGAATTTGACATCCGGTACGAAGGTAGAAAAGCCCTTAAGGCCCAATCTCTAGCCGATTTCGTCGCGGAGATGACATTCGCAGACTCCCCCGCGAGCGAGACACGTAAGTGAACCATCTTCGTCAACGGTGCCTCAAGCTCGGCAGGTAGCGGCGTGGGCATTATAGTGGAAAGCAACGAGGGGACTATCGTCGAGGTATCGCTCACACTGTCTTTCCTAACTTCCAATAACCAGGCTGAATACGAAGCCTTCCTCGCTGGGCTACGCCTTGCCAAAGATCTGGGAGCGGAAGAAGTCGTCATCTGCACGGATTCACAACTCGTGGCCCTCCAGGTCCGAGGTGAATATCAAGCCAAAAACGACAACTTAACCGAATACCTGGCCCTGGTAAAGAGGGAAATGGCAAAGTTCACAACAGTAAAAGTGAAACACGTTCCCCACGAACATAACGTACGAGCGGACGTGGTGTCCAAATTGGCCAGCACGAAGAAGAAAGGCGGAAATAAATCTGTCATACAAGAAGTACTTCCTCGACCCAGCATCGAGAAGGCCTCCCCGACACTCGACGTGCAGGTGATCAGCGACAACAACTGTTGGATAACCCCAGTCTATAACTACCTCGCCAAGGACGAACTCCCGTCCGACCCAAAGGAGGCCGGCATAGTCAAGCGAAGAGCCTGCTCTTATGTCCTGGTCGAAGACAAACTATACAGGTGGGGATTCTCCATTTCGCTGCTCAAATGTGTCGAGGAAGAAATGGTCATGCACATCCTGCGCAAAATCCACAAACGAATCAACGCCTAACATCTCGGTGGAAGGTCCCTTGCTCGAAAGGCCCTCCGAGCAGGATACTACTGGCCGACTATGCAAAATGACGCAAAAGAGCACGTAAAGAAGTGCGATAAATGCCAACGGCACGGGGATATGCACCTAGCCCTGCCTAATGAGCTCAAGACTATGTCCTCCCCGTGGCCATTCGCCTGGTGGGGCCTAGATATCCTAGGACCATTCATAGTAGGATCAAGTCAGAACAAGTACCTCATAGTGGGCGTGGATTATTTCATAAAGTGGATAGAAGCAGAACCTCTAGCCAAAATAACTGCCCTCAACATCCTGCGTTTCTACAAACGAAACATCCTTGCACGTTTCGGCATTCCCCAAGCGATAGTAACGGACAACGGGACGCAGTTCACGGACAGGAAGTTTCAGGACTTCGTCGCCCAACTGGGCACGAAGCAACACTTCGCATCCGTCGAACACCCCTAAACAAACGGGCAGGCTGAGGCAGCTAACCGAGTCATCCTTCGAGGCCTCAAGTGAAGGCTAGACGAAACAAAGAAGGCGTGGGTCGAGGAGCTACACAGCGTGCTCTGGGCTTACCGTACAACTCCCCATTCAACGACCGGGGAAGCACCTTTCCGTTTAGCATACGGAACTGAGGCTGTAATTCCCGTCGAAGTTCACGTGCCCTCTAGGCGGACAGAGTCGCCCCTAGATGAGGAAATGAACGACAAATCTCTAAGGGAAGAGCTCGACCTCGTCGAGGAAATCAGAACCGGGGCAGCTCTCCGCGAGGCCTCACTGAAACAAAAGATCACCATCAGGCACAACGCCAAAGTGATACGACGAGAGTTCGACGTGGGAAGCCTTGTCCTAAGAAGAAACCATAAAAACTCTCGCGAGGGCAAGCTAGCAGCCAATTGGGAGGGACCCTATCGCATCCAGGCAAAAACCGAAAATGGGGCCTACTACCTAGAACATCTGACTGGGGAAGAACTCGCTCGACCATGGAACGCCGAAAAACTAAAACAATACTACAGCTAAATCCTCGGTTCAACTCGTCGCCACGACGAACGTCTACTACCGACCACTATGTACGTCTAGGTACAAGCGTCGAATACGATTAAAGCACAACCCCGCTCAGTAACGAGCTGGGTAGTTGCTCGACAGCGGTCCTCGATCGTGCATCACCGTCGTCAAAGTACCATGATTGGCAGAACCCCAGCTCGCGATGGGACGTTCAAGCCGCGAACTCAGGCCTCAAACGTGACCTGAGCTCTGCTCCCTAGCCAGGATATTCCCCGGCCGTTCGACCAGTTCCCCACACTGTCGAACAAATCTACATCGAGCAATCCCCCATAAATATTCGCACAAGTTAAAAGCTCCCAAACACGGGCAGACATACATTCTCAGCAAGCATGCATACAACACTTAGCAAAAATAAACGCAAGTAAAATCATGCATGCAAAGTGATCGCGACTTTATGAGTCGAATGAGGATTACTGCAAGTATACAGTCGTATCGCGTAGTTTTAAAAGATTATCGATCCCAAGAGACTAGAAATCGAATGCACCGTTATCTATCGTTACTATGTTTATCTAAGGCTAATCAAAATTTAGGTTTTTAGTTCAAACGGGAAATTAAAGAGAAATTAAAATTTGGGAATACTAGTTATGAATAAGTTATCGGTATATAATTCAGTAACCTACGTAGAATCAATTAAACCTAAGCCTGTAGAGATTTATCACCCTATTCATCTGTATGAGAAACCGGTTTAAGAGCCCTCAACTCACACTCCCGTGGATCTTGCTTTGGACTATACTTATAAGTCAATACGTCTGCTCTCGCTAGCCCGTATGAGGTTAAAAATACTTTTTGAAAACTAATTAAACCTAATTAACTTTAAAGCGCTTCCGCTGTTTTTAAACCTAATGCCCGATTTCAGCTATCCGGGTAAAGCCTCACACTCCCGTGGTCTCGACTTTAACCTATGTTACTTTTTTACTCTCGTAACAAAAGTTTGGGTTTTGTATTAAGAAATCGAAGCCAGAAGGAGGATTGATTATTGATTTTAGCTTAGAGAAAATTAATTCATTTTAGTTACTTCATTATACACCGATAATATGGGTTTAGCTCGACATAATTTGGAAATTAAACGCTAAAGCAAGGAAATAAACAAACACAGACATACTTAAGGAATAAACAAACAATACTTGAATTAAATAATGGAACCTGGAATTCAGTAACAATGGCAACAACAATCCCTCCACAACTCGGTAGGTCCTTGCTCGAAAATAATAAAATGCAAGGTTGAAGGCAATGAAACAAAGAAATCTAAAGCTAAGTTGTAACAGTCCCTCAGTGTGAGAAACTGTCACTTTTGTTCGGTAATGGTTAACAAGGAAAATGGAAATGCAATGTAAAAAGAATAACTGAAGCTTCTGAAAATAAATTGGCAGCACAACAGTATACTTCGAAAACAGAAAATGACCACCCTTTTTTCTTCGTGAGTGTCTCTATTTATAGGCTCAGCATCATGTGGAAGTTGGAGAAAAATCAGCCATTCATGCTAACGGTTATCCCATGTTGGACCTAGAAAACTTCGGAGGTAATGGCATCGTGTGAAACTGTTTCATCTGAGAATTCGTAGTTAAGTCTTTGCATCCAACGTGCACTTTAAGCGCGTGACGATCGTGGTGTCATGTGACGGTCTTGGTGAACTTTGGAGCTGCCACGGTCATGGCACTCCCATGACGATCCTGATATCAGCAAAAATGGATTCCTTCAAATTTTCTTCTCTTTTCTGCTCTTTTCTTGCATGTTTTGGTTCTTTTCCACATTTAGCATACTTTGACTTGTGAAATATGATTTCCTGCAAAAACACTTAAATAATCTCGAGAAAATCGGATATTAGACGAAAAACGTGATAAGAACTAACATAAATCGAAGTAAAAATATGGTATAAATTCGTGTTATCAAACTCCCCCACACTTGAATCTTTGCTTGTCCTCAAGCAATTAATCTATTAAAATGGACAAACTTTATCAAATGCACATACCTGGCATACCAATGGTGTTGAAAAAGAGTTCCTTGTTAGTCAGACGGGTAGTAGTGCAAAACACTAAGGATACAATAACGACATAAAGCAATAAGCTTGTCATAGACCTCTCTTTTGTACAATCCAGTCCAGATCATTACATTATAGTTCAACCATAAGTTTTCATATCCATTTCACCTGGTTTCATTCTAACGCAATCACATTAAGCCCTTTGCCTTATTCACGCGCGTAGTGGAGCAACCGGTTAGTGACTTTGATCCCATTTTCTCGCACGGGGCCTGATACACAAATGTGGTAACCCTTTATACATCCCAATCGTAGATTGCGGGGAATCGAACAGTAGTTCGCCCTACCAAGTTCAGAATCAGGTACCTCTGAACCAATCAACAACGGATTTTCTTTCTTTCTTTCCTTGCACCTTTTCACAACTGTGAGAGTTGTTGCATATTCTATTTATTTTTTTCTCGGCATATAGATAAGAAAGATTTTTTTTCTTTTTCTTGATTTGGGCATCAAACACTTATATTCATCGGTTCCCCACGTGGTTTGTGATATAGACGGTGCTGACTGCTAATATAAACTACTAAGGGTTACTTTGGGACTGAACTCAAGGTATCGTATAATAAGTATCGAAATTGATATCGCATACGCAAGAGGTCTAAGGTGTCAAGACGGTATCGATCTCGTTAGCACTTCCCCGCTTCCTAACATAGTTTAAAGCTTGGTACGTCTCAGATGTGCATTAATCGTAAAAATTTTCGTTATGGCAGAATAAAGTGAGGAAATCGGATAACTGAATGAAAATATTCATATATTACTTTGATAAGTAAAAAGAAAGTACAAATGAAAGGGAAATATACGGAAATAAATCTAACTCTCCCACACTATATCAGACATTGTCCTCAATGTTGCGATATAAAGGGGAAAAGGAAAACTAAAAAGGGAAACAAAATACAAAAAGCAAAATAAAATCAAGGTGGACCACGTCCTCTGCCTCTAGAGCGTCCTCGTCCATGCTGTGCGACGTGATCAGGAATGCCCACATGGTGGATGTACTCGTGTAAGCCCTGCACTCGCACTGTCAATGCACCCATCTCCTCGATGACACTGTCAAGTCTTTGTCCTTGGTCAACTTGCCCTTGCTGGATTTGACGCATAAGTGCCATCATTTCATTCTGTTGCTGGGTTTGTTGCCATATAGCCCTCAGGATTTCATCATTAGTAATTGGGTCTTGGTCAGGGCGGCGACGACGTCTGGAGGTCGAAGGAGCATCATTAACTGGCGGTGGTTGGTTCTCAGGGGCGTTTTCCATTTCTTCCTCCATCTCATCAACAAGTCCCTGTGCTTGATCATCTGGAGCAGGCGCATTTTGCTCAGGAGCATTAAGATCAAAAAGCCAATTGGCCATATTTTGAGGGACAGTGCGATTCCTGCAAGGCATGATGATACTTCTTACGGTTTTGGCTCGGACCATAGGATGATATTTCCCATCTCGTCGTAACTTGATGAGCTGAGAGCTTCTGCAATAATCGATATCAAGGAAGACTGGAGGCAAGGGGGGTAATCTAGCAAGGTCGTTTTCCAAATTCAAACTAAGTGCAATAGAGGTGACAATCCCTCCAAAGTGGAAAGGTTTGGAGCCTCTAGCACAGTTTGACTGTATGTGTGCTAGTAAAAATGGTGCGACATTTATTAGCTCTGGATGAAAAATGCAATGAAGGAAAAATAACTCTTTAGAATTCACCTTATGGTTACTATCTCGTGCAAAGATGGTGCTTCCAAGTGTGCGGTGGACGTATCTGACGGCTGGGTTATGGATAAATGTAGCGTTAAGGTTATCCCAACTGTCAGCTGTTGTTCTGGTTAAATGATTCCAAAGTTCGAACCCTGCTTGATAGAAAGTGTCCTGCGGTACTCGGCGATGGACATTATCGCCATGTTTGAAGCTAAGCATCTCGGCGAGACGATCTTGTTCGATTGAGTATTCTTTGCCGAACATGCGGAACTTTGCGACTCCGGATAGTTGGCTCGTTTCGCCTGGAGGGGTTATGTAGGTAAAGGAACTGAGGAATTCTAAGGTGAGGGCTTCGTAAGTGGGCCGGCTCTGAGTGCAAAGCTGCCAAAGACCGGCATTCTCTAACATCCATTGAACTCCCTCACGTAATCCTAGTTCTTCTAAGCATGCAATGTCGACATAGCGGGTCGGTACGACGGAACGGCGGTAGAAGTCGATATATCGAGCTCTCTGGCGCTCTCCTGCCTCTCCATCTCGGAAGTTTAGTGTAGATAAGTTTGGAACTTCACGTGCCATTGTTGTGTTAGAGAGGGTTTTGGGAAGAAAGTGGGTTATGGAATTTTTGAGGGTTTGTGAGAAGAGAATGGCCGTATGATGTGATTATATAGTGTAATGGGAAATTGAATGGTTATTGAAATGAGTAATGTGGTTTAATTGATAATGGGACGGTTTGGAATTTGAATGGAGGAAGTGGACGGCTGGTGTTTGAATGGAGGAAGAAGAGGGAACAAATGAAACAATTCTATTTTTACACAGAATTTGTTTCAGACCCGCGTGACGATCGTCACGGGGCTGTCACGGTCGTGGCGCCCACAAATTCTGGGTAGTGGATTAGTGTAATGACAGATACGGTTCCAAACATTTTAATTCAATAGATGTTATAACAAGCACATGGAAATATCAGTAATTTCATACACATAGATAAGTAACAGTTTAACAAAAATTAATATAGAACGAAAAGAATATGAATGGAATTTGAAATCACAAAAATTGAATAGCAGCAGATGGAATTATTATTTAAAACCAGAAAGGTGCTAGTTAAACTACTAGCACTGTATCAAAAATGTATGAAATCAAATTATTCCCAACATGAAAAAAAAGAATTAATGTAAATTGTTCCAAAGTAAAATGCATAAAAAGTAATTCTTGAAAATAATGTACTTCATAAATCTAGCCAAGGCGTTTCTTCAAAGATGCGATGGCTTGATTTAGATTATCAAACTGTTCAACGGTCATGTCCATAAGTCCAATAATATTTTGACGCACGGTGTTAAGCTCATCCTTCACTGAATTGATTTCTTTATGGTATTCATCCATGGTCTTTAAAATAGAATTCAGATTGGAAGCATAATCAGTGGCATCAGCTTTAGGAATGTCAATATTTTCTTGGAAATCCATATAGTCAAGATCATGGTAATGAGGGGGTGTTTTCGGGTCAATCTCAGGTTCAGGAAAGGTTTCTTCTGGTTCAGGCACGGGTTCATCAAGGTTGTATAGCCAGTTATGTTGGTCATGTACACTTGTGCGTTCATGATTTGGAAGTGTAAAGTGTGGTACGACAACATTGTTAACCAAAAGCTGGAAGTGGTCTGGACCTTGGTCCCTAATCATAGCCCTATTGAAGCAAAAGGTAATATTCGTTGGTCTAAATTCTCCGAAGGGGTTAATCTTAGAGAGCCGGGTTCTGAATCCCATAGCATCAGCTATCTTAGTAACTAGGCTACCTATCAAAATTGGACTGTTTTCATTATTGATAAGTTTGCAAAAGTTATTCAGCATAAAAGTAAGTCCATTAACCTCTCTAGACTAAGAAGCACAAAACATAATAAAAAGCTCATCCCTCGTAACAGTGTTATCATTTTCAGGTTTACCAAACAGGGTATATGCCAGGATCATATGAAAGTATCGGAAAGCAAGGTTATGTATCTCGGTTGAAAGCATAGGGTCCATGTCAAAATCAGGTTTCCCTGAAATTCTACCCCAAAAGTCACTCAGCTCTCCAACTAACTCTAAGTCCTCTTGAACCACAGAGAAAACATGGGGTCCTTCAGGAAATCCCAAAAGATCCGACAGTTCTTTTATGGTGAACTGGCAGCTGTATCCAAACAATCTAAATGTAACCCTTCCCCTGGTTAAACCTTTTCCACAGTGAGGGTTATAACTTAGAGAACTCAGGAATTCTAAAGTTAGCCTACGGTAACACTTATGTTTCTTATTTGCAAAACCCTCCCAACCTAACTGGCTAAACAGAAAGTCTATGCTCTCACCTATACCTAAGGCGGTCATGGTGGGTCTGTGGGCGAATTTCGTCAAAGCAAAGGGTCTAAGAGACAAAGCCTCATAGCGACGCCATTGTGTTCCATCTCTGAATTCTATTGGCATGTTATCCTTGTTTGCCATTAGTTAATACTTTTTGCAAAAATGAAAACAGAAGAGGAGAACAGAGAAGAGTAGAAAGACTTTATAATCCTGTAGTTTTTTCAATTTTTAAGATCAGCACAATATTTTCAAATTAAATTTAAAACGATGTAAAAGAAACTGAAAATTTGAAAAATAAAAACAAAACATAGAAAGCATAAAGAAGTAACAAATATAAAGCATGAAAACGGAAATCATGGGTTGCCTCCCATCAAGCGCTGTTTTTAACGTCGAAAGCCTGACGAATTCAATTATATGCTTAGTTAGGAGGTTCGGTGGGCAACTCTAAAAGTCTTAGGCAGTTCAAATAATCTCTATTTTCAATGTTGTGATAGTGTTTTAGACGTTGTCCATTAACTAAAAATGGATTACTATTCCTCCCCTTTATTTCTACCGCTCCACTTTGTAGAATTTTTGTAATTTCAAAAGGACCGGACCATCTAGACCTTAATTTCCCAGGAAAGAGTTTTAATCTTGAGTTAAAGAGGAGTACAACGTCTCCCACACTAAATTCTTTTCTAGATAAGCGCTTATCGTGCCATCTTTTTGTTCTTTCTTTATATATCTTAGCGTTCTCGTAAGCGTCTAATCTTAACTCTTCTAGTTCATGCAAATCTAGGATACGTTTTTCACCTGCGGAATCATACCTTAAGTTCAATGTTTTAATAGCCCAATAGGCTTTATGTTCTAATTCCACTGGCAAATGGCAAGATTTACCATAGACAAGCTTGAAAGGTGTAGTTCCGATTGGTGTTTTGTAGGCCGTCCTATATGCCCATAAAGCTTCGTTGAGTTTTGATGACCAGTCTTTCCTAGAGGTGGTTACGGTCTTTTCTAGAATTTGTTTTATTTCTCGGTTCGAGACCTCAACCTGTCCACTTGTTTGTGGGTGATATGGTGTTGCTACGCGGTGTCTTACTCCATATTTCGATAGTAATTTGTCAAATATTTTTTATATGAAATGAGAACCTCCGTCACTTATGACAAGTCTCGGCACACCAAATCTGGGAAAGATTGTATTTTTAAAGAGCTTTATGACTACTCGTGCGTCATTTGTAGGAGAAGCTATTGCCTCAATCCATTTTGAAACATAATCGACGGCTACGAGTATATATTTATTTCCAAAGGATGATGGAAAGGGTCCCATAAAGTCAATCCCCCATACATCAAAGACTTCTACTTCTAATATACCTTTTTGAGGCATCTCATCGCGTCTTGATATGTTACCAGTGCGTTGGCACCGGTCGCAGTTTAGTATTGCAATGTGGACATCCTTCCAAAGGTTGGGCCAGAATAGGCCGGATTGCAAGATCTTAGCGCATGTCTTTGAGGTACTAGCATGTCCTCCATAAGGAGCTGAATGACATTGAGAGATGATGTTTTCTATTTCTTCTTCTGGGACGCAGCGACGGAAGATACCGTCAGCTCCTCTCTTAAACAGCAAAGGTTCATCCCAATAATAATGTTTTAGATCATGAAAGAATTTTTTCTTTTGTTGATAAGATAAGTCTGGTGGAAGTACTCCAGCTGCTAAGTAGTTGACTATGTCAGCATACCATGGCAGGGTTTTGTGCATGCTAATTTCTTCCACGACTTCTTCCATCTTTGGGTCATTTAACTGTAGAGTAGACATATCACTTTCTAGTTGAGCTATGAGCCGTTCATATGGGAAATCCTCATTAATGGGTACTGGCTCTGGTTTAATGCCTTCTAATCTGGATAAGTGGTCTGCTACTACATTTTCGGTTCCTTTCTTATCTTTGATCTCTAAATCGAATTCTTGTAGAAGTAGGATCCACCTCAGCAGTCTAGGTTTTGCATCCTTCTTGTTAAGTAAATATCTAATAGCTGCGTGATCTGTATAAATGATGATCTTAGCTCCCACTAGGTAGGAACGGAATTTGTCAAGGGCAAAGATCACGGCTAAAAGTTATTTTTCTGTGGTAGCGTAGTTCATTTGGGCGGAATCTAAAGTTCTACTTGTGTAGTAAATGGCATGAAGTTTTCTATCCCTCCTTTGTCCTAAGACTGCACCTACGGCATAGTCACTTGCATCACACATGATTTCAAAAGGTAATCTCCAATCTGGTGGTTGCATGATAGGTGCGGTAATAAGAGCTGTTTTCAGCTGTTCAAACGCTTTTAGGCATTTCTCATCAAAGATGAATTCAGGGTCTTTCATTAATAGACCGGTAAGAGGTTTAGTGATTTTCGAGAAATCCTTTATGAATCGTCGGTAGAAACCGGCGTGTCCTAAGAAACTTCGTATTTCTCGTACGGTTTTCGGAGGTTGAAGATCCTTTATAATCTCTATCTTGGCTTTATCAACTTCAATTCCTCTATCGGACACAACGTGTCCAAGTACAATTCCTTCATTTACCATAAAATGGCATTTCTCCCAGTTTAATACAAGATTAACTTTTACGCATCTTTCCAGTACCATTTCTAGGTTCGATAGACATCCTTCGAAACTCTGCCCACATACGGAGAAGTCATCCATAAACACTTCCATAATGTCATCTATAAAGTCAGCAAAGATTGATATCATGCATCTTTGGAATGTGGCAGGTGCATTACATAGTCCAAACGACATTCGCCGATAAGCAAATGTACCATAGGGACATGTGAAGGTTGTCTTTTCTTGGTCGTCAAGATGAATAGGAATTTGAAAGAATCCTGAGTAACCGTCTAAATAGCAGAAGTATGAGTGTTTAGCCAATCTTTCCAACATTTGGTCAATGAAGGGCAATGGGAAATGGTCTTTACGAGTGGCTTTATTCAGCTTCCTATAGTCGATGCACATTCTACTTCCAGTTACAACCCTTTTTGTTATAGATTCACCCTTTTCGTTCTTAACAACTGTAACACCTCCCTTCTTTGGAACGACATGTACTGGGCTGACCCATTGACTGTTTGATATCGGGTATATGATTCCTGCTTCTAAAAGTTTTTTCACTTCGTCCTTGACTACAGTGCTCAAGATCGGGTTAATTCTTCTCTGATGTTCCCTAGAGGATTTACAGTCTTCCTCTAGCATAATGCGGTGCATACAAATAGAAGGGCTTATTCCTTTAAGATCAGCGATGTTATAGCCTAATGCAGTTGGATATTTTCTTAAGACGTCTAATAGTTTCTTTGTTTCGGTCAGTCCTAAGTCTGCATTGACTATCACAGGTCGTTCGAGAGCTTCGTCTAGGAATTCATACCTTAACTTTTTTGGTAATGTTTTCAGTTCTAGAGCTGGGTTCTTTGGGCAAGGTAGATGATTTGGTGTAAGTGCTAAGCATTCGCTTAGGCTATCATCTTGATAAGGTTCACGCCAGTTATCATCTTTGAAAATCGGAGGTATAGGAATTTTTAGAATATCTGAATATATGGTCGGCTCCATCTCGATTTCTCTTACGCATTCGTCTATGACATCTAGTAGATAACATGTGTCGTCTTTAGCTGGAGCTTGTAGGAATTGTGTCAAGATAAATTCAACTTTCTATTCACCAACTTCAAAAGTTAGCCTGCCTCTCTTTACATCTATAATTGCTCCAGCAGTAGCTAGGAATGGCCTTCCTAATATGATAGGAGTAGTAGAGTCTTCTGTAATATCCATGATTATGAAATCAGTAGGGATATAGAATTGTCCTATACGAACTGGAACATTCTCTAGTATACCAACTGGGTATTTAACAGAGTGGTCAGCTAATTGAACAGACATCTTAGTTGGTCTTAATTCTCCCATATCAAGCTTCTTGCAAATGGATAAGGGCATAACACTAATACTGGCTCCTAAGTCGCATAGAGCTTTGTCTATGACGAATTTCCCAATTACACAAGGTATCGAGAAACTACCTGGGTCTTTTAGCTTAGGAGGCATTTTGTTTTGGATTATTGCGCTACACTCAGCTGTAAGCGTAACTGTTTCGTTTTCCTCAATCTTCTTCTTATTGGATAGGATTTCTTTTAGGAACTTAGCGTATGAGGGCATCTGGGTGATGGCTTCTGTAAAAGGTATTGTGATGTTTAATTGTTTCAGAAGTTCAACAAATTTCTTAAATTGCCCTGCAGTTTTAGAATTTTTCAATCTTTGAGGGTACGGAATAGGTGGCTTATAAGGTGGCGGAGGCACATAAGGTTTTTCTTTGTCTACATCCTCTTGGTTATTATCTTCCTTTTCCTTGGGCTCACTCTCCTTCTCAGTTGTTTGGTCGTTAGCAGACTTTTGGTACATGGCTGGATTTTGAAGTCTTGGGTCAGTGGGTCCATCTAATTCTTTTCCACTTCTCAGTATAACAGCGTTTGCATGCCCTTTAGGATTAGGTTGTGGCTGTCCAGGAAATGTTCCAGTAGGAGCAGCAGTAGGTGCTTGTTGTTGGGCCACTTGGAAGATTTGAGTTTCAAGCATTTTGTTGTGAGTGGCCAAAGCGTCTACTTTGTTTGCTAACTGCTTAATCTGTTCACTAGTGTGTACGTTTTGATTCAGGAACTCTTTATTTGTTTGAGTCTGGGTAGCTATGAAGTTCTCTATCATCAGTTCAAGGTTAGACTTCCTAGGAACATTTGGAGCAGCTGTTGCAGCCTTTTGATAACCTGGTGGTGCAGCAGGTGCTTGACCAGGTGCATACAGTGCATTTTTGTTTTTGTAAGAGAAGTTGGGGTGATTCTTCCAACCAGGATTGTAGGTATTTGCATAAGGGTTTGCTTGAGCATAATTCACTTGATCTGTAGAGGCTCCTGCTAAAACTTGGCATTCAGGGGCAGCGTGTCCAGCTGTTCCACATAATTCGCAGTTTGGCGCTACAGCAGCTACGGTGGCTGTGGGTGTCATGGTCAAGTTGTCTATCTTTTGAGCTATTGCGTCTACTTTAGCACGGACGGCATCGAGGCTAGATACTTCGTACATTCCTCCTTTCGGTTGGGATTTCTCCACTTGAGTTCTTTCACCTCCCCATTGGTAGTGATTCTGAGCCATACTCTCGATGAGTTGTTGGGCTTCATCATAGGGTTTATCCATGAGTGTACCACCTGCGGCGGCATCTATTGTCAATCTTGTGTTGTACAAGAGACCATTGTAAAACGTGTGGATAATTAACCAATCCTCAAGACCATGATGCAGGCATATCCTCCTCATATCTTTGTATCTTTCCCACGCATCATATAAAGACTCGTTGTCTTTTTGTCTGAAGCTGTTGATTTGGGCTCTCAGCATAGCTGTTTTGCTCGGCGGAAAATATCTTGCCAGAAAGACCTTCTTCAAATATTCCCAAGAAGTAATAGAATTTGATGGCAAGGATTACAGCCAAGCCCACGCTCTATCTCTTAATGAGAAAGGGAAAAGTCGTAGTCTTATGGCGTCTGTGGTTACACCATTCGCTTTCACTATGTCTGCATACTGCACAAACTTGGTTAGATGTTCGTTCGGATCTTCTGTTGGGTTTCCCGAAAATTGATTTTGTTATACAGCAGATAACAGCGAGGGTTTCAACTCGAAATCATTTCGGTTGATAGCTGGAGCGACAATGCTGTTGCGAGGTTCTTGTTGAGATGCGGCAGCATAATACTTAAGAGGTCGGTTCTGTGGTGGATCATCCATGTCTGGTTCTGATTCGGAATCTGATTCGGATTCGAGTTCAGGATCGGATTGAGATTCAGGTTCTGATAAAGGAAAAGGGATATCGTGAGTTAAGCAGTATTCTTGGATACGTCTTTTTACAGAAAGAAGACGTTCAGGTTCGTCTGTTGGTCGTACGAGGTCTTCGCCAGAAGAGCGAGTACTTGGCATACAATCAACAGAAAGGGAATTTTGGTTTTTGCCTTAGTCTATACGACGTAACAAAGGAATTACGATGTCGACTTAATTATTGCCCGACAACGGCGCCAAAAACTTGATCGCGACTTTATGAGTCGAATGAGGATTACTGCAAGTATACAGTCGTATCGCGTAGTTTTAAAAGATTATCGATCCCACAGAGACTAGAAATCGAACGCACCGTTATCTATCGTTACTATGTTTATCTAAGGCTAATCAGAATTTAGGTTTTTAGTTCAAATGGGAAATTAAAGAGAAATTAAAATTTGGGAATACTAGTTATGAATAAGTTATCGGTATATAATTCAGTAACCTACGTAGAATCAATCAAACCTAAGCCTGTAGAGATTTATCACCCTATTCATCTGTAGGAGAAACCGGTTTAAAAGCCCTCAACTCACACTCCCATGGATCTTGATTTGGACTATACTTCTAAGTCAATACGTCTACTCTCGCTAGCCCGTATGAGGTTAAAAATAATTTTTGAAAACTAATTAAACCTAATTAACTTTAAAGCGCTTCCGCTGTTTTTAAACCTAATACCCGATTTCAGCTATCCGGGTAAAGCCTCACACTCCCGTGGTCTCGACTTTAACCTATGTTACTTTTTTACTCTCGTAACAAAAGTTTGGGTTTTGTATTAAGAAATCGAAGCCAGAAGGAGGATTGATTATTGATTTTAGCTTAGAGAAAATTAATTCATTTTAGTTACTTCATTATACACCGATAATATGGGTTTAGCTCGACATAATTTGGAAATTAAACGCTAAAGCAAGGAAATAAACAAACACAGACATAATTAAGGAATAAACAAACAATACTTGAATTAAATAACAGAACCTGGAATTCAGTAACAATGGCAACAGCAATCCCTCCACAACTCGGTAGGTCCTTGCTCGAAAATAATAAAATGCAAGGTTGAAGGCAATGAAACAAAGAAATCTAAAGCTAAGTTGTAACAGTCCCTCAGTGTGAGAAACTGTCACTTTTGTTCGGTAATGGTTAACAAGGAAAATGGAAATGTAATGTAAAAAGAATAACTGAAGCTTCTGAAAATAAATTGGCAGCACAACGGTATACTTCGAAAACAGAAAATGACCACCCTTTGTTCTTCGTGAGTGTCTCTATTGATAGGATCAGCATCGTGTGGAAGTTGGAGAAAAATCAGCCATTCATGCTAACGGTTATCCCATGTTGGATCTAGAAAACTTCGGAGGTAATGGCATCGTGTGAAACTGTTTCATCTGAGAATTCGTAGTTGAGTCTCTGCATCCAACGTGCACTTTAAGCGCGTGACGATCGTGGTGTCATGTGACGGTCGTGGTAAACTTTGGAGCTGCCACGGTCGTGGCACTCCCATGACGATCGTGATATCAACAAAAATGGATTCCTTCAATTTTTCTTCTCTTTTCTGCTCTTTTCTTGCATGTTTTGGTTCTTTTTCACATTTAGCATACTTTGACTTGTGAAATATGATTACCTGCAAAAACACTTAAATAATCTCGAGAAAATCGGATATTAGACGAAAAACGGAATAAGAACTAACATAAATCGAAGTAAAAATATGGTATAAATTCGTGTTATCACAAAGAAGCCTGAAATATAATTAACATAACAGGTGGCCACAAGGGCCACGATTGTGTGTTATTACATAAAACGGGGCCATGCCCCCCAAAAATAAAATTACAAATAATTCAACGGCACGTAGGCCGGACAAGATACAACAACACCAAAATAACAACACTCCTCATTCATCCGCATGCTCGGCTGACATCGGCTCAGGTCTCTGGTCCTCCTCGGGCTGGTCCTCAGGCTGGGCCTTGGGGGTATCTAGAACAAGGCCTGCGGGCAAGACGATGCGACCATCCTCAACGCGCACAAGATAATGAGTACCCTCGGTCGAGATCTCAAGCCCAGGGTTCACCAACCTCAACTGAGCCACGGCGCTTTCGAAAGACTCCACTGCCATGGCGATACCGTCATCCTCGGCCAGCAGGATGCGGGCAACCAGCTCAGACCTGGTCTTCAACTCTTTTATCTCATCTGGTTCATCGGCACCCGGGGCACTGGCCACCGTCAACTCTTTGTTCAGCTCCTCGGTTGCCTTTTTCTCCGCCGCCAGCTTGGAGAGATCCTCTTTCAACCTGGCCGTCTCCTCTTCGGCCTTCTTCCGAGCCTCACGGGCACTCTTAACTTCCTCCTTGAGGGCCGCCTCAGAAGCCCGGGAAGCATTAAGTTCGGACTCAAGTGTAGAATCCCCTTCGGCGTAGACAGCAACCATCTCCAACATCCTGACCAGGGCAGAAACATCTTGGGCCATTAGTGCCCTCTTGCTAGGGCGATCCATGCCTTCCAAGCAAAGGGATTCCGCCCTAGGGACGACCAAAGAGTTACCTTCAAAGAACCTCCTATCCAGGATGCACGGAGGTAACTCAAACTTCCCTTTCTCCGGCACACGGGTAAGGTCCACAGCATCTAATGTCCTTGGCCGCTTCGTCCGCCCGGTGAAAGGCAGTGGAGACCCCCGTGGAGCAGGAGAGGGAGAAGAAGAGGTCCCCGCGGAAGTTTGAACAAGGGGAGGAGCGTGGGCACCAGCAGGCCGGGTCTTAGGAGGAGCCGCTCCAACTTTATTCTTCGCCATAACATTCCTCACCACGCGATCGCGAGCCTGAGGCATCTCACCTGCACAAATGAAAAGACGAGCACATCAGCTACGTGGAAAAGAGATAACACAAACAAAATCTAAATAACCAAGACTACCGAGCAGCTTCTCAGCATCCGCGAGAGTCTTGCACTCCAGCAGTGCCTTAACATTGACGAATCTGCGCTCAACTCTCTGACTCTCATCCTCCTCGAAGATAGGGTTGCCCTTGCTCATCTAGCAGCTTGCAAGACTGAAGGAGTTGACCCAGTTCACCAGCTTCTCGTAAGCCACGGCGTCCTGTCCACGCAGCTCGCTCGGCTGGAAGACATAAGCGTTGGGCTTCTTGGAGAAATGGTCGGGTGCCCAGCGGATGGGAAACATGTACAACCTCTGCCCAATATACTTTCCCTCCTCGTTGAGCAGCTCATTCCCATCTTCGTCGACCTCTATCTCCTAGACATATGTGTTATCCTGGACAACCTCGGACACGGGTTCTACGATGAAATAATGTCCCTTAAACATTCGGATAGACTCCGAGAACAACTTAAATAACTTTTTGGGCTGCTTCAAGGAAACCCATCTGTACCTCTTCCCCGTCTGCTGCCTTTGAAGATGGAAAACAGTGAAGAACAGAGGGAGAGTAGTCCCCAGAGCGAGATGCTTGCACACCAATTCAAAAGCCCGGATGAAGGCCAGCGAATTAGGGTGAAGTTGAGAGGACGCCAGCTTTAGATGCTCGAACACCGACCGCTGGAAATCAGTGAAAGGCAGCCTCAGTCCCAGCTCTTTAAAGGCATACTCGTACATCGTAAAGCGATCCCCGAAATCCGAGCAGACCCGCTCGTCCAAGGTAGGGAAGTGCACCTTCCACTCCTCTTTTGATCCTACCTCCGTAAAGACGTCCGCCAAAGACTTTGCGAACGTAGAAATATGCTCGGAAGGTTCGGCCACCTCCCACTCTTCTTCACAGAACCCTTCAACATCATCCTCCATGACATCCAATTCTTCTTCCTCCTCGACATTGCTCAAGGAGCTCGATGTTGCTGAGCTCGAAGCCGCAGAGCTCGAAGCCGTCGAACTACTATTCTCCTCGGAGCCAGTTTCCTCCTCGGACGTGTCTAGAATAACTTCTCTGTCTGGCCCCGTCGCCATTAAGATCACCTGAAAAGTAGAGAAAGACAGTGAATTCGACAGGAAATCAAATCCACCCTTCCTTTGCCAAGTCAAGTGAAAGGGCGCGCGAAAGGCTAAGGACAACGTCCCCGGCCTCAGCCCTAACATCGAATGAAAAACCTCCCCGTGAGGAGATGCCCGAGACATACCATCTTCCTGCGAGGAACCTCCCCACACTCATGCCAAGATTCCGTTTGAAGCTCCACCGGAAACCGCAAAGCTTCACCGAAATCTGGAAACGTTCTACCAGAAAACTCGTCGCCCTATCAGAAGGTGAACAAACACGGTGGTCACGCATGCACAACTACCGCAACCACGCCGTGGACCACCCTCCTCGCTAAACGTACTACACATATTCCGGTGAAGTGCTGAAGGCGGAAAAATGGCACAACCACCGTCCACCACCAACACTCGCCAGAAATCTACCTATTTTGTCACCTAAAGCTAACCCTAACCACATACAATCTACCACTAACAACAAAAGGAAGTAAAACAAGCTACAAATCAGAAAACTTACTTGATTTGAGTAGAGGAAAGAGATTGCTCGAAGCTTGGCACGGTGGTCAGAAGCACTGAAGACGGTGACGGGCAAGAACGCAGAAGAGGCGAAGAGAAATCAGAAAGAAAAAGTACAAAATGGGACAATCTTCCCCCTTTTATAATGAGGGGCACGTGCACACACGCGTCCGTAGGCCATAATGACTACCCACTAGCCATCATTACCTATTAACTGCTACACGGGGCTCGAAGCACACGTGGCAACCCAATGTTTCCAATTCTGTCTGACGCTTAATCTCCCCGAATACCGGGCAATAAGGTCACGACCACGAATATCACGGACAACGAGAGCCACGAGCACTTCAAGACAATCCTCTTCGTCTCCAAATGACGACTTTATATTGGCTCCACGGAGCAACGACCAGTCCTTAAGTCATCACTCCTATGCTCGGGAGCAACGACTTGGGGGGCTCCTGTTTTGGACTGGACCAATGGCTAGAATTGGCTCAATCCGCCTCTGCTCCAGAGCGGCCCAAATTGCCCAAGTCCAATCCACAGAGGGGGGGGGGAAGTGACCTTTCTGCCCCTATGACCGGGCAAGGAATGTAACGTTCCTCCCCGGCATTGATGCCTGTTACGCACGACTTTCTCACTGCCCGAACAGCAAAGGACAGGTGCCCGAAACTGCGTTTATGTCCGACATAACGGCTAGTTCCGGGCACCCTGCCCGACATAACGGCTAGTTTGGGCAGTTACCTATTCTTTGGGGAAAACGGTTATTTCTCCCCGAAAATAGGACCGTTGGCCACGCGCTGGGGGCTCTATATAAACCCTCTCGCTTGAGAGGGCCAGGTATCCAATATTCACCCTAAGAATTCACTCTTTGTACTTGCCCCTTTTTCTCCAACCTTTACTTACTTGAGCGTCGGAGTGCCTTACAGGTACACCCCCTCCTCCTCTCCATACGACCAGCATCCCTGACGCACTTGGCGGCCTGATTCTACAGGATCTGATCCAGCCTTCACGATCAATAACTATGCAGAAAATCTAACATCAGAATCTTTCATAGATAGCTTCAAACTTGTATCTCCAAATCTTGGAATAACTAGCCTCAGAACTTATGTTAACCCCTTGCTGAACAAGTAATTCATAAATAACTCATCCAAAAGGTATGAAGAAGGTATTTCCCTTTTTAAAAGAAGAAAGAGACCTCTTGAGATGGTCAAACATAACTTGAGGAAGATCAATCTTCAAATCTGAATTGAGAATTAGAAGCAGATCTTTTTCAATAGGGTCCACTTGGTCTAAATCTTGATCCATTGGAAGTAAGTTTGAATTCAGAATCTGACTCTAAACAACAACATCAGGAAGAAGATTAGAAACCACTTATGTATTAGATGGATCTAGAAAGATACGCCAAGTAGGAAGATAGCGTTCCCAAACAAGAGTTCCTGGAATTTCTCCAATCTCCTCACAATTAATCACATTTGCAATCGCTTTAGAGATTACTGTAATAGAAACACCAGTTACTCTAGACACAATAGCATACTCAGAATTCAGCTCAACAATGGAGGCATTCATCTAAAATTCTTTGACAAAACTTGGATAAGTGAAACCACAGACCATCTCAAAGTAGCCATTCCACCTTTGTTTAGACACAGTCTCCCAGAAGTTGAAACCAATCTTAAGCAACTCATCAAAATCCACAAACTTTTCATTGATGATAATCATCTGATTCAAAGGAGAATAAACTGAAGAACTCATCTCAAGTTTGGTTTGGTCAGCACACAAACAAGAGGAAAAGAAGAAAGAGAACAAGAAGAAGAAAGGAAAGAAACTGAATAAAAATCGTAAATAAATAAGAATCTTGTCAGAAAAAGGACACAATGATGTTTCACAGGACAAGGAATAGTAACAACATGTAGTAAAAGAGAAAACATCATTACCCAAAGGTTCTTTATCCATCAGATATTTCAATTCCACCAGATGAGTTTCACCTTTATGAAACGTTAAGTATTAAAAACAAGCTTTCAGAAAAAGGTTTTACTTAAACTGCTTAAGACCGTAAAAAAGAATCTTCTTCTGAACCTCATAAACTAACAACTTTCAGAAGCTATCAACCATCAGAGTCAAGTGGTTCTAGACTTAGACAGAGATATCATCTGTCAGTTACAAGTCTCTAATATTCTATTCAGAACTATCACTTTATCTTGAAACAAGAGTCATGAGTGATAGATGAATATTGAATTGTCTTCTTTAGACATCTAACAAGCAACAATATCAACACAAAAGTGAGAAAATTGTTTTCATAAATGTGATCATCATCTGGCTTGATAAGACATTCAGTATAGACAAACACAACAAAGTTTCCTCTTAAAGACTTATGAAGTTCTCTTTTTCAAAAGAACTTCTCTAGAGATCTAACAGAAACTTTGTATTTAAATCTAAACAAATGTTTCATTGAATCAAAAGGTAAGCCAGAAAAGAACAAACATACCACTTTTTTTTTGTTTGGTCAAACTCGATGACCAATAGAGTTTGAACACAACTTTGAGTGGATTCTGATTCAATGGCTGTCTAACCACCGATTCCACTACTCTCACCAAATTCAGTACCACCAGTACTTGAATCTGGGTTATTGGCTCTTCTTCTAATCAATGTTGTAAACAAGCTTATGGAAGATGCCTCTGCTTCTTTCCTTTATATATGTAGCAGATACATTATGATACTCATATTTCTATAAGACCATAGATGTAAGTATAAACAGACTCTTCTGTTCCTTACATCTCAATCTAACAGCAGATCATAAGTCACTCTAGAGTATGAGTCTAGAATGAGATATGATAGGAACCGAATCTTGTTCTAAGCAATGTCAATAATCTCATTATCTTGGATTAAATCTTTTGACTTTGAAATCATCGACAAGCTCAGAACCAGATGACGTTAGTTATCAGAGATTGACATAAAGCAGATCAGAGTACTGTCTTAGTACAGCTAACAGAACTCAAAGAGAAGTTGAAGACTTCTCATAGAAATTTCCTTTAAAACAACTTGCATAATAGTCCTCAAACAAGAAGCAACTGAGTTTCTTAAGATATCACCTTAAAGAACAAACTCCATATAATAAAATATTATGAAAGAAGATAGATTTAACAACATCTCTTGCTTTTCAATATTTGATTTTTATTTCAGAACACAGATGCTTCTCTTTATCTGCATCCTGCACTAATATCAGCTTCAAACGATTAAATATTGACGAGCATTTGATATTAGGTTCTGGTAGAAATTACTTCTTGCTTTCAATTTTGGGAAATCAGTTGAAATACAAATATTTCAGAAGCTCTTGAAGTTACTCTTCTATCAACAGATATTACAATCCATTCAGCCAATATCGAAGTCCTTCTGACAAGAAACCTAAGTTTCTCATCATTAGTCATTCCACAGAACTTAAGCTAAAAAGGAGAAGGTGATCTGTTGTGGCGTACCCCAAATTTTGACCATGTTTCTTTTCTTTTTTCACACTTTTATTGCTTATATAAATAAAAAATATAGTGATAATAAGTAGTTTTTTTTTAATTAAAAAAAAATTAAATACCATTTCTATGCATTAAAAAAGGGGAGAGAGAAAATAAAAATATATAGTAAGAAGAGTGCAAATTAGAAATTAGATTTTAATTAGTATGTTACTCTTTTGGTGTAATTTCATTTTGAACAAACATAGTAGTCTATTTGGTAGAGGAATAGACCTAAGACGCTATGGTTAATAGAGTTACACAATAGATACACCAAAAGATCTGTATCCATTGTGTAACTCTTTTAACCATAGCGTCTTCCTTGTGATTTTGTACTATAGATCCGTTGAGAGTGTATATACGTAAAGCATGCCAACTCTTCTTGAGCCATGTGAACATAAACTCTAGCTGACAAGCTGATTTGACATTGTAGTGCTTTCTGCAGTACGGATAACTTAGCTTTGTCAATGGTTCTGAATGATCACCAGAAGCTAATACATTCAATAAGTGTAGATATAATATATTTCTCTTCTGATGCTAATACCTTTAGCTTCAGATTCTACTCCAACCTATATTATCAGACTTCACTTAGAGAACATTCTTCAGTTCTAAACCACCAGAAGTCAATAACTCAGCTTCTCTCAAATGCGTCCTTTTATCAGATTCTGAATAGATTCTTCTTAAGCTTTGGAACCCGTATACTTAGAACAACATTAGATAACACAGTTGTCCTTTCAATACTTTTGTTATCATCAAAACCTTAAGGAATAATTATCATGAACAAATATTGTTCTAGCAGATTATCTTAGATCAATATTCGAACCGTATTTCTCAATATCAATTCCAATCTATAGAGTTAATCGTAAAACAAAGATAACATTGATAATCACGAATAAATAGATTATATATAAAGTTAAGATCAATAAACATACATACGGTATGATGAACTACATCCAATCCCAACAATAGAGAATTAGCTACTCATTGTCATGGTAGCTTAATACAAAAGAGAAGAAATAAGATGAATAAGCATCAATGGTGATCTCCCGACGATTGATACGTATCCAACTTGTTTTTCCAATGTTACTTTTTCTCTGTTTCTATCTCTAAGTTCTCTCTCTAAAAATGTGCCACTCCCTAAAACTTCCAACTGAAGCCTATTTATAACTTTTCTAGCTCTACTAATCTCGCTTAGAGAGAAAGGGCTCACTAAGTGAGCCTTCCTTTCTTCAGCTTGAAGTCTTCCCAAACCGCCTTTGTCTGTTGGCCTATCCTCGCTTAGCGAGATATGGCTCGCTAAGTGAGCCTTCTCGCTTACTCTTCGCTGGAGCAAAACTGTTGCTTTTTGAATCTGCAAACTTTTAACCAAACTTCTCCAGATGCTCACTGGGGCTCGCTTAAGGGAGCGTGAGGATTTTTGGATCTTCAAACTTACTACCAAGCCTTACTGGATGCTCGCCGGGGCTCGCTTAGCGAAAGCTTGCTGAGAGCTCACTGTAGCAAGTTTTACAGGATTTTGCTTCTTGATTTGTTGCTCAAACTCTATCCTTATCATCTAAACCTACAAATGTTTACCAATTAGCAACAATATGCATAAAGCTCTTGTTATCCTCACATAGCTAAACTTTAATCAATAATTGGGGTTTTTGATATTGGAAACTTGTAAACCAAGTTAATAAGTTCTCAAATTCTCTTTATTCATTACTCATAATTTGGCACTTGTCAGAGTTCCATCCACTTTTTCATGGTATTGAAACCTTCACATCAACCTATCCTTCTATTGCTTCTTGATTTACATACTTATCTGTGGAAGATGCTCTTTCTCACTAGGCACCTTCTAACTAATCAAATGGACAAAAAATATGGAATATGATATGAAGTTGGAAGGATATAAGGTGGTATGGGAAGTAGGATCGAGATTTAGTTTCTTGATCTCAGTGCACTACTATAAAAAAACACATTTTACCTTGGTGGCGAAAAGGATTTTACCTCGGTTTCTCGTGCGAGGTAGCGATTGGCGTCATGAAAATTCGCCACTTTACCCCTTAGTTTTTATTCCATTAAGGGGACAATTATAAAGGTCATTGGTTCGATTCCCAACAATATCATTTTTTATTTATTTTTAAAAAACTATAAAGCGCATGCCATATACATCTCGGTTTTTCTAAATATTCGAGGAAAAATGAATGTATTTACATCTGTTATATATTTAACCAATGGGCATAACCTATTTATTTTCCATTTATAATTTGTTTTAAATCTCAATTTGATTGCCTGTATTTTTTTTACACAAAACTTAAAATTTTGTGATAGGATCATAACATCTTATTTTATACAGAATATAGCTAAATATACACATAATACCGAATTACATTGTTTACAAAACCAAATGTACACATATCCAAAATGTTACACCAAGAGAACCTATACATATTTGAAAACACAACCACATAATGCTTACAAAACCTATAATGACATCTGGGATAAAGAAAACCTCTAGTAAGAGAAACCTCTATACAATGCTTACAATAACAAGAAAAACTAGTGTTATTGAGATTCATAAAAAGATAGGAAGGCAGCAATCCAACGTGATTAGATGTCATCTATATCTCCTTGTGGGAATGTTGTTTGGTTGTTAAACACTTGAAATTTGAATAAAACTTAAATTATGATAAGCTAACAACAACAATATTAACTTAAAAAATAAAAATAAATTACATGTATATGGATAAAGTTAATACCTTAACACTTGAACGATAATGCCTCAGGAGATAATATTTGACATATGTCTCATAGCATAGTATCCACGCAAAAAGTTGTTGAATTGTCTTCGCGACCACAAATAATTTTAATATAATTACTATTTAATATATACAAAGCACAAGTAATACATTAGAAAAAATAAAATAATGTTAAAAAAACAAGTAATACTTCCTTTTAGGAAAGGTACCTTGACTTTCTACCTTTTAGATTACGTTTCACAAAATTGTATCCCTCCATAGCTCTACATGTTGATAAAAATTAAACATGAATAAAAAATATTCAAAATTAAAAGTAAAATTTTAGTATTACAAATAATACCACTTACCCGCTCAAAACTTTATGTAACATTTTCTCAAGATTATAGTGTAATGAGCATAACATAATTATAATATTTTTCTTCAAACATATAATAACTAGTTGTCAATGTGAACTGCATAAACATTCAGAATAATTAATAATGTGTATTAAATTGATTTATAAAAGAAAATACAAATTAATATATACTTACGCATGGTAAAACGGTCCTAAGTAATATTCTTTGTTCTCATGAACCAACTTATTTTGTATGTACATCTTGATAGCGTTTGCTCCTTTTTGTTGAAATTGAATATTGAATGAGTCTAAGAAACAATACTTTCTTAATTACCTTTCAACACACACCTCATGTATGGACCTAAAAGTTAATGGAAAAGTCAAATGTTGATGTTAAAGTATGAGAACAATGGATATAAATTGAAATCACCGTAAATATTGTACTTACGGACACCACAATTATAGAACGGTTATGTCCAACCAATCATCTGCATTAAAAAAATTCCATAACCTAACTCTTATGAAGTATATAAGCTTGTCTTGGTTCATGTTTTAATGTATACTCGTAGATGTATGACATCTCTTCTATCATCCTTGATAGTCTTTGCGTGTTATCTGGTTGAGGTAGTATGGTGTCAATATTGTGTTGTAGGGCAGAACAACTATCTTTCGTGCTTGCACCATCCATAACAACTTTCTCAACTACTTTCTCAAGTATGTCTAAATGATTTGAATTTGGGTGGATGAGTATACCGATTAATTTCAATTGTTGCATCACAAGAACAACTAAAACACAATACAAAAATTTAAATACACAAACAATAACAACAACATACAACACACATTTTTAACTTATACTTACCTCAATCACATTGCGAGTCCACTTCTTTTGCACTTCCACGGACAATTTCTCTTGCTCCTCCTCATTCAACATCTCTCTCTCCTCCTCATTCAACATCTCTCACTCCTCCTAGAAGCTCTCCCGCTCCTTCAGATGCGCTCTTTCATGTTCTTCCTGAGTCCACTTCTCCAGCAACTCCTGAGTCCACTTCTCCTACTCCAATTATAATACTTTTTGTAGTTTACCACCACTCTTTGATCAACTATCTCTTCAATTTCTTATAGTTTACTTTGTTACTTGTTTACGATGGTCCAAAATATAACCTCAACCCGACGCCTCTTCCAAGACCACATACACACCCACCATGCTCCTTGGTTCCAATCGCTTCTACCAATATGTCATGACGTCTTCGTGAAACAAAGATACCATCTTTGATTTTCTTAACCAGTAATTCTTACAACACATATAAAAGTTCATCTTGCGAAATTGAATTAACAAAAATAAGTAATGTTGAAAAAAGTATCTGCTTATAATATTTTCAACTGCTTCGTGTGTAGCCTGTGATGTGAACTTGTCTCCTGGTCTTTGACATTTCCTCTTCCATTTCTCATGGCATGATGGTGCAGATGAGTTGCGATCAAGGCTTCTAGAAGGATCTCCTAGATCTAGTTCTCTTTGTTTTATTTTTTTCATTTATCATTTTCTATTCAAATTTATCATATCCTCCACGAGACAACCTATGTGGATAAATATTTCTAGCATCATTCTCCTTTCCTTTTTGGATCTTAGCCAAGAAATCAGGAGTGATGTGAAACTTAACAAAATCCTTCCAAACGTTCTTATCAATATATATATACTTCACGTATGAAGGCTCTAAGTTATTCTTTAGATTTGTCATATACTCATTTGTGAGCAGTGTCTTAAAGCCCCTCTAACGCTCACCAACATACCCAATCCATTTCTTTTTCAGCATATCACTCTTTGGTAAGAACTATATTACTTAAATAAAAAAAATCAGATAAGGCACCTAATGCATATGAATTATACTATTCTCTTGGTACATTTCCTAGAACATACATTCGACATATTCTCAAACTAACACTATTCATGAAAAACAATATTTCAAGAAAAACAACACTTTTATGAACATTTTAGTGGTCAATACGTAACACCATTTAATCAAACTAACACTATTCAAGAAAAAGAACATTATTTTCAGCATTTCAACAGTTAGTGACACCATTTCCTCAAACTAATACTATTAAAAAAACATCTATTTCGACATCTCAGTGCTAAGTGACACCATTTTCTCAAACTAACATAAGATAAAGTGAGTTACGTACCAAAAACATGATGACGAAGCTTTAACATGTTAGGTTCATAAAGTTGATGTTCGAATTGATGTTGGAAGAGATGATGAAATCAGAGTTTTGATGAAGATGAAAATCGCCTAGGTTTTTTTAAGAGAACGAGGAGTGTTGATAGGTAAATGAAAAGTTAGAGTTTATTTCTTTGAAGTATTCATGCAAAGGAGCATACATTTCGGATTTGGGAAAAACCGAGGGAATAAATTAATTAAGAAAATAGAATGTGTCATATTTTGGGAAATTCATGTAAAAGAACCAACACATTGGCTTTTGTGAAAAACCTAAGGAATGGATAATTAAATTAAAAAAAAAAAGCGCCATATTCCAGAAAATTGATGCAAAAGATATTACCCCTCTGTTGGACAAAGTAACCGAGGGATTATATAAGTTTAAAAATAAAATAAAAAAATAATAGAAAAATAAAGGCATTTGAAAATATTAATTTCGTAATTGAAAATAAAGAAAAATAGGGAAAAAGGGAAAGACGACAACTTAAAAATAGTAACGATTGTTCCCTATGTCAATTGAAAAAAATGCAGTATCTAGGGTTTGAAGTGAGGTCCCTGGTAGATATATTTTCTCGATTTTGGGAATAACTGAGGGTATAAATTGTATATATATTTTTTAAAAATTAACCATGGTGCTTCGTGGACATATACCTCAGTTATTGGTTGGTCGAGGTAAAAATTTTGTCGTAAAAGATATTATTTGTAATAGTGGTGTGACTATTCCATCAATGTAACTTGAATAAAATATATCTAATTGTAGAAATTTGTAGGAACTAGAAGTCGATTCCCACAAACATTATTATTGTTCAAATCAAAACTATAAATAATTGGTGGAATAATGAGCGTGGACTTGTGCTTCTGATGCAGTGAAGAGGAGGCTGACCAGCAAGGTAAACATTTTAACGCTCAAATCAAGAAGAGAATAAAAAATAACGTGTAAGTGAGAGTAGATTTGAATCATATATTTTTCTTTATGTTAAATACCTTATATATATATATATATATATATATATATATATATATATATATATATATATATATATATATATATATATATGAGAATTGCTTGAAGTGTCCAAACTCTAAATCAGATGTTTTGTTTTAAAAGCAATTGATATATTAAGAGTACAAGGGGTACTCAACCGAAAGATACAATATTACATATGGAAAAAGTTTCTACCAACACCAACTGACCTATCCAACAGCCGACATATAGAAATTATAAAAATTAGAGTTGGAATAGCTAATTTCTCCTATGCAAGACCATTTCCAAGCCATAATTTTAATGTTCCAAATTAGATCGTTAAGATAACAAACACCATTATTGAAAATCGCATCGTTCCTGACCCGCCAGATGTTCCAAACAACAGAAAACCAGACACCACTTCTCCCGTCTCTAACTCCGACCGAATTCCAAACTCCCATCCATTGGATGAAAAAGAGAGAAACATCTCCATCAAAAACAACTTCGCAATCCAGCCACCGCCTCATGTTGTACTAAACTTTATATGAAAAACTACAAGTGAAAATAAATGCTTTAAATCATCAGTATCAATCCCACATAAAATACATTTACAATTCTCATCACACAAGCTCAAGCCTCTAATAATTAACTGATTTCTTGTCGCCAAACGACCGTGTAAAATTTTCCAACCAAATGACTTAACATTAGCCGGAACCTTAGACTTCCATAACAGACCAAAAGCAGCAAAAGCATCAGGTTCTTGCCAAGAATGGAGCCAATTTCTTCTCATTTAATGGTATCCCTCGCTAACCGAATAGGAGTCACCCATCGGATTTCTCCACACCATCAAATCTTTAACATTCTGCACTGGATGAACATTTTCCAGCAAATTATGCAGAAGCGGAATTTCCTCTCCACCTGCGATTACAAAACTACTGCCAACATCCATAACATTCCAAGACCACCCATCTGCAGATCAGAAACCCACCTTACTGATCACCTCTTTTTTGTTACTACTGCTATTGTATAACACGAGACATAAGTCTCTCAAAACACCAGCCTCTAGCCACTTAGCAGTCCAAAATGGAATTGAGCCT